>CM077675.1:274022826-275272826 GCA_039707655.1 Elymus sibiricus | reverse complement strand
TAACATGCTTGGGGTTGTTATGGGGAGGTCCTTTATTTTTGTTTTGGGGTAAAACTCTTCCGGCAAGGCCCAACACTAGTACGAAATTTGCTAATAACTAATAAGATTTGCATAGGGAGTAGCTACCCCGTGGATAATTAATCAACAAACCGGGCCAGTACTCCTCATGTGTGTTGGTCCTAACTAGAGCCACTTGCGGGGCCACCCCGGGGAAACTTGGGTGTTTAATTTGGCCACCGTACGTAGTGTTCATCTGCCGTGTCCTGAGAACGAGATACGCGGCCCTGATCGGGATCGTCGACACGTCGAGAGGTCTTGATGGGTTGGTTTTACCTTTAACGAACGTCTTGTGCACTGGGATTCCAAGGATACTACGAGCTATCCCGCGGTTGAGGTTTTCCACTGCAGCTTGTGGCTAGTTTGTGATGGATGAGTTGGAGCACCCCTGCAAGGTTACATCTTTCTGAAAGCCGTGCCCGTGGTTATGTGGCAACTTGGGAAATTTATAATACCTGGTTATAGAAAACTTGAAGTAAATCCAACTAAAATACACCAAATGTGTGCGTAACCGTAATCATCTCTTTTTGAGGGAGTTCGGGAAGAGAACAGGGTGGGGTTATGTTTGATCGTAAGTAGGTGTTCAGGATCATGATGTCTACTATGCAACTTTATTCTTGTAGATGTTGTTGGGCCTCCAAGTGCAGAGTTTTGTAGGACAGCAACAAATTTCCCTCATGTGGATGACCTAAGGTTTATCAATCCGTGGGAGGTGTAGGATGAAGATAGTCTCTCTCAAACAACCCTGCAATCAAATACAAGAAATCTTTTGTGTCCCCAACACACCCAATACAATGGCAAATTGTAGATATAGGTTTTGCAATCTAAAAATATAAAATAGCAAGGTAGCAAGTGACAAACAACGAGCAAAATGTTATATAGATGCTTGGAAATAAGGCATAGGGTTCATACGTTCACTAGTGCAATCTCTCAACAATGCTAACATAATAGAATCATATGATCATCCCTCAACGTGCAACAAAGAATCATTCCAAGTTCATAAGTAATGGAGAACATAAGATGAAATTGTTGTAGGTAGTAGAACCACCTCAAAGTTACCCTTTCCGATCAATCTATTGGTCTATTCCTATAGATGTCACAAACAATCCTAGATTTCGTATTAAAATAACACCAATGATACATATCAATCAACCCTAATGTCACCTAGATACTCCAATGTCACCTCAGGTATCCGTTGGTTAATTATTCGACACGCATCAAACAATTTCAGATTCATCATATTCAATCCAACACAAAGAACTTCAAAGAGTACCCCAAGATTTCTATCAAAGAAAGTAGGACAAGAACATGTATCAACTCCTATGCATAGATTACCCAATTGTCACCACGGGAATCCGCAAGTTGAGTACCAAGACATACATCAAGTGATCTCAAATCCAATATTCAATCTGACATAACAAAATCTCAAAGGGAAAGATTCAATTCATCACAACAAGATATCAAGGGAAGAACACCATATGATCCATCTATATTAACAAAGCCCGTGATACATCAAGATCGTGCCATCTCAAGAACACGAGAGAGAGATTAAACACATAGTTACTGGTACATACCCCCAGCCCCGAGGGTGAACTACTCCCTCCTTGTCATGGCCTCCACCGGTGATGATTTCCCCTCTCCGACAGGGTAGTGGAAAGGCTCCAGATTGGGTTTTCTTCGATACAGACAGTTCCGGCGGCGGAGCGGAAGTTCTCTGTTAATTTCTGAAGGTTTCTGTATATATAGGATTTTTCAGCGTTGGCATCACGCCAGCCGGACCCACGTGGGCCCCACAAGCTAACAGGGTGCGCCAAGGGGGTGTGCGCACCCTGTTTCCTTGTGGCCCACAGGTGGCTCCCCTCTGGTGGTTCTTCACTCCGGTATTTCTTATTTTATCCAGAAAAAATTATAAAAAAGTTTCGGGCGATTCTGAGAACTTTTATTTTCTGCACAAAAACAACACCACGGTAATTCTGCTGAACAGCGTCAGTCCGGGTTAGTTCTAAGTAAATCATATAAAGTGCATCAAAACCATATAAAAATATTATAAACATAGGCAAATATAGCATGAATACTTCATAAATAATCGATACGTTGGAGACATATCAGCATCCCCTAGCTTAATTCCTACTCGTCCTCGAGTAGGTAAATGATAAAAGAAGTAATTTATGAAGTGTGAATGCTAGCATAGTGAATAGTTTCGATCACTGATAATTTGAGTCACTTTTCTAGCATCATAACCAGCAACATTTTCTCATAAAAATCATCATGATAGAGTAGCAATCAATTCACATTTCATGGTTCAAACAATGCATTCTCTTGAAACTTAACAACCTATGTTCTTAGTCACCAAACAATTTCAATGCATCAACAAAGTCTAAGTAAGAGCTCCACATACTCAATTATCATATAGTCTTCTATGGTTGCTAATACTCAAAGCATATTTTTAGAACAAACAACATCCATCGAACACATAGAAAGATAGGGGCTTAATGTTCCGCCTGTTGGGGAACGTTGCATGGGAAACAAAAATTTTCCTACGCACACACAAGATCTATCCATGGTGATGAGCATCTACGAGAGGGAGAGTGAATCTACATACCCTTGTAGATCGCTAAGCGGAAGCGTTAATAAACGCGGTTGATGTAGTCGAACGTCTTCGCGATCCAAATCGCCGAGCGTCCCGCGATCCAATCACGATCCTTCCGATCTAGTGCCGAACGGACGGCACCTCCGCGTTCAACACACGTACGGCTTGATGACGCCTTCACCTCCTCGATCCAGCGAGCGATGGTGAAGTAGTGGTTGAGTTCCAGCAGCACGACGGCGTGGTGATGGTGGTGAGGAACAATCTCTGCAGGGCTTCGCCAAGCACTACGGAGATTATGACGGAGGAACTAGAGGGCTAGGGTTGCCGGCACACGGCTTGGGAAATCCTGATGTGTCCCGTGTGCTAGCCCTGCCCCTCTATTTATATGTTGAGCCTTGGGGTCTAAACTTGGAGTAAAAGCCTCCTCTAGGTCGGTTTTGCCCGCACAAGGTCGGTTTGGCCCGCAGGGAAAGAGTCCAACTCGGATCCCTGCCGAACCGTGCACAGCCGCGCACAAGCGGTAGTACCGCTTCACACAAGCGGTAGTACCGCTTGGGCGGTAGTACCGCTTCACACAAGCGGTAGTACCGCTCCGGCGGTAGTACCGCTTCACCAAGCGGTAGTACCGCTTACGCGGCAGCAAAACTACTTTTGCACTTTCCAATACCTTGTGGGCTTTATCCCTTTGGCTCATATAAAGTGTTGCTGCACCCGAACACTTCGGTAAACATCCGGAACCCCTTCCGGTGAACTTCGGAACTCTTCCGGAGATCAAAACACTATTATCACATATATCAATCTTTACCTCCGGACTATTCCGGAGATCCTCGTCATGTCCGGGATCTTATCCGGGACTCCGAACAACTTTCGGTCACCAACATAATAACTCAATTATACTAATCGTCACCAAACGTTAAGTGTGTAGACCCTGCGGGTTCGAGAACTATGTAGACATGACCGAGACACCTCTACGGCCAATAACCAATAGCGGGACCTGGATGCCCATATTGGCTCCTACATATTCTACGAAGATCTTTATCGGTCGAACCTCTATGTCAAGGATTCAGTTAATCCCGTATGTTGTTCCCTTTGTTCTTCGGTATGTTACTTGCCCGAGATTCGATCGTCGGTATCACTATACCTAGTTCAATCTCGTTACCGGCAAGTCTCTTTACTCGTTCCGTAATACAAGATCTCGTGGCTAACACTTTAGTCACATTGCTTGCAAGGCTCATTGTGATGTTGTATTACCGAGTGGGCCCTGAGATACCTCTCCGTCATACGGAGTAACAAATCCCAGTCTTGATCCATGCCAACCCAACAGACACCCTCGGAGATACCTGTAGAGCACCTTTATAGTCACCCAGTTACGTTGCGACGTTTGATACACACAAGGTATTCCTCCGGTGTCAGTGAGTTGCATGATCTCATGGTCAAAGGAACAGATACTTGACATGCAGAAAACAATAGCAATAAACTGACACGATCAAATGCTACGTTTACAGTTTGGGTCTTGTCCATCACATCATTCTCCTAATGATGTGATCCCGTTATCAAATGACATCTCATGTCAATGGCTAGGAAACCTTAACCATCTTTGATCAACGAGCTAGTCAACTAGAGGCTTACTAGGGACACAGTGTTGTCTATGTACCCACACATGTATTTGAGTTTCCAATCAATACAATTATAGCATGGATAATAAACGATTATCATTAACAAGGAAATATAATAATAACCAATTTATTATTGCCTCTAGGGCATATTTCCAACAGTCTCCCACTTGCACTAGAGTCAATAATCTAGTTCACATCACTATGTGATTTACATTGTAATGAATCGAACACCCATGCAGTTCTGGTGTTGTTCATGTTTAGCCCTTGGAAGAGGTTTAGTCATCGGATCTGCAACATTTAGATCCGTGTGTACTTTGCAAATATTTATGTCGTCCTCCTTGATGTAATCGCGGATGGAATTGAAACGTCGCTTTATGTGTCTGGTCCTCTTGTGAAATCTTGGTTCCTTGGCTAGAGCAATGGCACCAGTATTATCACAAAACAGAGTCATTGGGTTAAGTGCACTAGGCACTACTCCAAGATCTGTCATGAACTCCTTCATCCAGACACCTTCCTTCGCCGCCTCCGAGGCAGCGATGTACTCCGCTTCGCATGTAGAATCTGCTACCACGCTTTGCTTGGAACTGCACCAGCTAACCGCACCCCCATTAAGAATAAATACGTATCCGGTTTGCGACTTAGAGTCATCCGGATCAGTGTCAAAGCTTGCATCGACGTAACCCTTTACGACGAGCTCTTGATCACCTCCATAAACGAGAAACATGTCCTTAGTCCTTTTCAGGTACTTCAGGATATTCTTGACCGCCGTCCAGTGTTCCATTCCTGGATCACCTTGAAACCTTCCGACCATACTTATGGCAAGGCTGACATCGGGTCTTGTGCACAGCATTGCATACATGATAGAGCCTATGGCTGAAGCATAGGGGATGACACTCATCTTTTCTCTATCTTCTGCAGTCACTGGGCATTGAGTCTTACTCAACTTCACACCTTGCAAAACAGGCAAGAACCCCTTCTTGGACTGATCCATTTTGAATTTCTTCAAAATCTTATCAAGGTATGTGCTTTGTGAAAGTCCTATTAAGCGTCTTGATCTATCTCTATAGATCTTGATGCCTAATATGAAAGCAGCTTCTCCTAGGTCCTTCATTGAAAAACTCTTGTTCAAATATTCCTTTACGCTTTCCAGCATTTCTATATTGTTTCCAATCAGCAATATGTCATCCACATATAATATTAGAAACGCTATAGAGCTCCCACTCACTTTCTTGTAAATACAAGCTTCTCCGTAAACTTGTATAAACTCGAACGCTTTGATCACCTCATCAAAACGAAGATTCCAACTCCGAGATGCTCGCACCAGTCCATAAATGGATCGCTGGAGTTTGCAAACTTTGTCAGCATTTTCTGGATCGACAAAACCTTCTGGTTGCATCATATACAACTCTTCCTTAAGGAAACCGTTAAGGAACGCTGTTTTGACATCCATCTGCCAAATTTCATAATCGAAAAAAGGCAGCTATTGCCAACATGATTCTGACGGACTTAAGCATCGCTACGGGTGAGAAGGTCTCATCGTAGTCAACTCCTTGAACTTGTGAAAAACCCTTTGCCACAAGTCGAACTTTATAGACGGTGACATTACCGTCCGCGTCCGTCTTCCTCTTAAAGATCCATTTGTTCTGAATGGCCTTACGCCCTTCAGGTAATACTTCCAAAGTCCATACTTTGTTTTCATACATGGATCCCATCTCGGATTTCATGGCCTCTAACCACTTCTCGGAATCCGGGCTCATCATCGCTTCTCCATAGCTCGTAGGTTCATCGTTGTCTAACAACATGACCTCTAAGACAGGGTTGCCGTACCACTCGGGAGCAGTACGCGTCCTTGTCGACCTACGAGGTTCGATAGCAACTTGATCCAAAGCTTCATGATCATCATCATTAACTTCCTCTTCAGCTAATGTAGGCTCCACAGAAACAACTTTCTGCGCTGCGCTACTCTCAGGTTGAAGTAAAGGTTCAACAACCTCATCAAGTTCTATCTTCCTCCCACTCAATTCTTTCGAGAGAAACTCTTTCTCAAGAAATGTTCCGTTTTTAGCGACAAACACTTTGCCTTCGGATCTGAGGTAGAAGGTATACCCAATTGTCTCTTTTGGGTATCCTATGAAGACGCATTTCTCCGCTTTGGGTTCCAGCTTTTCAGGCTGAAGCTTTTTGACATAAGCATCACATCCCCAAACTTTAAGAAACGACAGTTTTGGCTTCTTGCCAAACCAAAGTTCATATGGCGTCGTCTCAACGGATTTCGATGGTGCCCTATTTAAAGTGAATGCAGCTGTCTCTAATGCATAACCCCAAAACGATAGTGGCAAATCGGCAAGAGACATCATAGATCGCACCATATCCAATAAGGTACGATTACGACGTTCGGACACACCATTACGCTGTGGTGTTCCAGGCGGTGTTAATTGTGAAACAATTCCACACTGTCTTAAGTGACTGCCAAACTCATAACTCAGATATTCTCCTCCTCGATCAGATCGTAGGAATTTAATCTTCTTGTTACGATGATTCTCAACTTCACTCTGAAATTGTTTGAACTTTTCAAATGTTTCAGACTTGTGTTTCATTAAGTAAATATACCCATATCTACTTAAGTCATCAGTGAAGGTGAGAAAGTAACGATAACCACCGCGCGCCTCAATGCTCATCGGACCGCACACATCAGTATGTATGATTTCCAATAAGTCACTTGCCCGTTCCATTATTCTAGAGAACGGCGTTTTAGTCATCTTGCCCATGAGGCATGGCTCACATGTGTCAAGTGATTCAAAATCAAGTGACTCCAAAAGTCCATCAGCATGGAGCTTCCTCATGCGTTTTACGCCAATATGACCTAAACGGCAGTGCCACAAGAAAGTGGTATTATCATTATCAATTCTACATCTTTTGGCATCAATGTTATGAACATGTGTATCATTACTATCGAGATTCAACAAGAATAAACCCCTCACATTGGGTGCATGACCATAAAAGATATTACTCATATAAATAGAACAACCATTATTCTCTGATTTAAATGAGTAACCGTCTCGCAATAAACAAGATCCAGATATAATGTTCATGCTTAACGCAGGCACCAAATAACACTTATTTAGGTTCATCACTAATCCCGACGGTAATCGAAGAGCGAGCGTGCCGACGGCGATCACATCAACCTTGGAACCATTTCCCACGCGCATCGTCACTTCGTCCTTTGCCAGCCTCCGTCTATTCCGCAGTTCCTGTTTTGAGTTGCAAATATGAGCAACCGCACCGGTATCAAATACCCAGGCACTACAACGAGAGTTGGTAAGGTACACATCAATAACATGTATATCATATATACCTTGTTTGTTGTTGGCCGCCTTCTTGTCAGCCAAATACTTGGGGCAATTCCGCTTCCAGTGTCCAGTTCCCTTGCAATGAAAACACACAGTTTCTGGTTTGGGTCCAGCCTTGGGTTTCTTCACGAGAGGAGCAACTGCTTTGCCACTCTGCTTGGAGTTACCCTTCTTACCCTTGCCATTTTTCTTGAAACTAGTGGTTTTATTGACCATCAACACTTGATGCTCCTTCTGAATTTCAGACTCAGCGATTTTCAGCATCGCAAACAGCTCGGCGACTGACTTGTTCATCCCGTGCATGTTATAGTTCAACACGAAGCTCTTGTAGCTAGGTGGCAATGATTGAAGAACTCTGTCAGTGATAGCCTCTGGCGGAAGGGGCATCCCTAACTCAGCCAGACGGGTGGAGTACCCAGACATTCTGAGCACGTGATCACTGATAGACCCGTTCTCCTCCATCTTGCAAGCATAGAACTTATCGGAGATCTCATATCTCTCGATCCGGGCATTCTTCTGAAAGATAAACTTCAACTCCTGGAACATCTCATATGCTCCATGACGTTCAAAACGTCTTTGAAGTCCCGGTTCTAAGCCATACAACATTGCACATTGAACTATTGAGTAATCATCAGAACGAGCCTGCCAGGCGTTCACAACGTCTAGAGACTCAACTGGAGCAGGTGGATCACCAAGCGGTGCATCAAGGACATAAGCCTTCTGGGAAGCCGTAAGGATAATCCTTAGATTACGGGCCCAGTCCACAAAGTTACTTCCATCATCTTTCAACTTAGCTTTCTATAGGAACGCATTAAAATTCAGGGGTGCTACTGCGCGAGCCATGATCTACAACATAAATATAGCAAAGACAACTTAGACTATTGTTCTTAGATAATGAGTTTAGTTAATCATATTTTAAAAAACTCCCACTCAAATTGACATCCCTCCGATCATTCGAGTGTAACATGATCCAAATCCACCAACTCAAGTCCGATCATCACGTGAGTTGAGGTGGTTTCAATGGTGAACATCTTCATGTTGATCATATCTACTATATGACTCATGTTCGACCTTTCGGTCTCTTGTGTTCCGAGGCCATGTCTGTACATGCTAGGCTCGTCAAGTTTAACCCGAGTGTTCCGCACGTGTAACATGGCTTACACCCGTTGTATGCGAACGTAGAGTCTATCACACCCGATCATCACGGCGTGTCTCGAAACGACGAACTTTCGCAACGGTGCACACTTGGGGAGAACACAATTTTATCTTGAAATTTAAGTGAGGGATCACCTTATAATGCTACCGTCGTCCTAAGCAAAATAAGATGCATAAAAGGATTAACATCACATGCAAATCATAAGTGACATGATATGGCCATGAACTTGTGCTTTTGATCTCCATCTCCAAAGCACCGGCATGATCTCCATCGTCACCGGCATGACACCATGATCTCCATCATCTTGATCTCCATCAACGTGTCGCCATAAGGTTGTCGCGCCGACTGTTGCTTCCACGACTATTGCTAACGTTTAGCGATAAAGTAAAGCATTACATAGCGCTTAATGATTGACACGCAGGTCATACAATAATTAAAGACAACTCTATGGCTCCTGCCAGTTGCCATATTCATCGACATGCAAGTCGTGATATTCTATACAACACATGATCATCTCATACATCACATATATCTCATCATGTAATTGGCCATATCACATCACAACATACCCTGCAAAAACAAGTTAGACGTCCTCTAATTGTTGTTGCAAATTTTACGTGGCTGCTATGGGTTTGCAAGAACCGTTCTTACCTACGCAAAACCACAACGTGGTGTAGTGATTGCTTTTTGATCTTCTAAAAGAACCCTCTTCATTGAAATCGATTCAACTAAAGTGAGAGAGACAGACACCCGCTAGCCATCTTTATGCAACGAAGTTACATGTTAGTTGAAGGAACCTGTCTCGCGTAAGTGTACGCGTAATGTCGGTCCGGGCCGCTTCATCTCACAGTACCGCTGAATCAAATATCAACTAGTAACGGCAAGCAATATGTATACACCCACGCCCACAACTCGTTTGTGTTCTACTCGAGATCTCATCTACGCATAGACCTAGCTCATGATGCCACTGTTGGGGAACGTTGCATGGGAAACAAAAATTTTCCTACGCACACACAAGATCTATCCATGGTGATGAGCATCTACGAGAGGGAGAGTGAATCTACATACCCTTGTAGATCGCTAAGCGGAAGCGTTAATAAACGCGGTTGATGTAGTCGAACGTCTTCGCGATCCAAATCGCCGAGCGTCCCGCGATCCAATCACGATCCTTCCGATCTAGTGCCGAACGGACGACACCTCCGCGTTCAACACACGTACGGCTTGATGACGCCTTCACCTCCTCGATCCAGCGAGCGATGGTGAAGTAGTGGTTGAGTTCCAGCAGCACGACGGCGTGGTGATGGTGGTGAGGAACAATCTCTGCAGGGCTTCGCCAAGCACTACGGAGATTATGACGGAGGAACTAGAGGGCTAGGGTTGCCGGCACACGGCTTGGGAAATCCTGATGTGTCCCGTGTGCTAGCCCTGCCCCTCTATTTATATGTTGAGCCTTGGGGTCTAAACTTGGAGTAAAAGCCTCCTCTAGGTCGGTTTTGCCCGCACAAGGTCGGTTTGGCCCGCAGGGAAAGAGTCCAACTCGGATCCCTGCCGAACCGTGCACAGCCGCGCACAAGCGGTAGTACCGCTTCACACAAGCGGTAGTACCGCTCCGGCGGTAGTACCGCTTCACACAAGCGGTAGTACCGCTCCGGCGGTAGTACCGCTTCACCAAGCGGTAGTACCGCTTACGCGGCAGCAAAACTACTTTTGCACTTTCCAATACCTTGTGGGCTTTATCCCTTTGGCTCATATAAAGTGTTGCTGCACCCGAACACTTCGGTAAACATCCGGAACCCCTTCCGGTGAACTTCGGAACTCTTCCGGAGATCAAAACACTATTATCACATATATCAATCTTTACCTCCGGACTATTCCGGAGATCCTCGTCATGTCCGGGATCTTATCCGGGACTCCGAACAACTTTCGGTCACCAACATAATAACTCAATTATACTAATCGTCACCAAACGTTAAGTGTGTAGACCCTGCGGGTTCGAGAACTATGTAGACATGACCGAGACACCTCTACGGCCAATAACCAATAGCGGGACCTGGATGCCCATATTGGCTCCTACATATTCTACGAAGATCTTTATCGGTCGAACCTCTATGTCAAGGATTCAGTTAATCCCGTATGCTGTTCCCTTTGTTCTTCGGTATGTTACTTGCCCGAGATTCGATCGTCGGTATCACTATACCTAGTTCAATCTCGTTACCGGCAAGTCTCTTTACTCGTTCCGTAATACAAGATCTCGTGGCTAACACTTTAGTCACATTGCTTGCAAGGCTCATTGTGATGTTGTATTACCGAGTGGGCCCTGAGATACCTCTCCGTCATACGGAGTAACAAATCCCAGTCTTGATCCATGCCAACCCAACAGACACCCTCGGAGATACCTGTAGAGCACCTTTATAGTCACCCAGTTACGTTGCGACGTTTGATACACACAAGGTATTCCTCCGGTGTCAGTGAGTTGCATGATCTCATGGTCAAAGGAACAGATACTTGACATGCAGAAAACAATAGCAATAAACTGACACGATCAAATGCTACGTTTACAGTTTGGGTCTTGTCCATCACATCATTCTCCTAATGATGTGATCCCGTTATCAAATGACATCTCATGTCAATGGCTAGGAAACCTTAACCATCTTTGATCAACGAGCTAGTCAACTAGAGGCTTACTAGGGACACAGTGTTGTCTATGTACCCACACATGTATTTGAGTTTCCAATCAATACAATTATAGCATGGATAATAAACGATTATCATTAACAAGGAAATATAATAATAACCAATTTATTATTGCCTCTAGGGCATATTTCCAACACCGCCTCCCAACATACTTATCATGAAGATAATTTTTAACAATAATGAATCATGATCAAATATATTTGACTGGATATATGTGTTTGTATCTTTCCCCACCACATGATGTTTGCCAACTAATAGATTGACGTTGGAATGAGAAGTTGACTCCACATGAAAAGTAAATAACATGAAAGTAAAAACATAAAAATAAATAGATTGTCCCTTCGCAGAGGGAAAGAGGGATTTGCATAGGTGTCTGAGCATATTGTTTTAAAACATAGATGAATATGTAATTTTGAGTGGTATAATTTTCCTGCAATGCCACGACAGAGTTTTCAATATCTTCCATGCTAAACACATTATTGGCGGTTCCCAAACAGAATTGAATTTTTACTCCCCCTCCACCATTCAAACACATTCCATGGTTGGCTGAATCCACGGTTGCTTTTCAAACAATCAACTTTCTGGGGGGGGGGGGGGGGGGTTTGTTCATTTATTTTTGTATTATGCAGGACTGGGCACCCTTTTTACCTTCCTCTCTCGTGCAATGACAAGTGAATAAACACTCATCTTGAGAATAACCCGCTTAGCATGGAAAATAATGACCGCCCCATCGCTCCATGAACGGTACGAGTACACAAAACGGATGTTTATTTGAATGTTTATAGGTGGCACGTGCAAATTTGCTTGGAATGACAGTGAAATACCATATATAGGTAGGTATGGTGGACTCTCATGGAAGAAACTTGGCTCAAGGATTTGTATGCACAAGTAATATCTCTACTTAGTATGAAGTTTTGGCTAGCAAAAGGTTCTAAACAAGCACCACATGTTGGAGGATCCATGACAATATAACTTCTATGCAAATATACCCAAACATAACCATTACGTTGTCTTCCTTGTCCAACTTCAGCAATTTGATCAAGATTGAAAATAATTAAAGGGTATTCACAATCGCAAATGATGTCCAAGATAATATATTTGTATGTGAAAGTTCTCTTTCTTATACTAATCATTCATGAATTGCTTGTATGACCAATATTGTGACTGTCAAACTTCAATAGATTTTACTTTCTAAACCAAATGTGAAACTACTACTAAGCATAAAGCACATTGATAATTTCATATTTATGAAATTTCATTCATTCACAATTTACTGTTAGAATAAAAGTGAAGCACATCAAACTACTCTCAAAAGATATAAGTGAAGAACAATTAATAGTTAAACAATCAAGTAGCTATGTGAGGACTCTCTCTCTCTCTCTCTATCTCAATAAATATTTTCAGATCTGAGATTTATTTAACACAGCAAACTAAACAAAAATGGAACCCCAAGAATAGCACATATCATGTGAACGAATAAAAATTTAGGCTCAACATAGGCTAACCGATAGTTGTTTGATGAAGAGAGGTGGGATGCGAAGCATCCCCAAGCTTAGATGTTTGAGACTCCTTGTAATATTGTACTGGGGTGCCTTGGGCATCCCCAAGCTTGGGTTTTTGTATCTCATTAATTCCTCTCATATCCCAGTTTCACGTAAGTCTCAAAAATTCCGTCCATACAAAACTTGAAAAGTACTCGTGAGATAGGTTAGTGCACATAAGAATAAATCAACCCTTTATGTACTACCAAGACAAGTTTCACAACAATTTTGATACATTATCTATTGTATACAATCATTTCCACAATTTATATCTACCAATATAAGTCATGAAAACTATAGGAGAAGTAGATAACAAAACTATGAAAACAATCTGTCTAAACAGGGAAGTCTGTAGCAATTAATTTACAAAGTGCACTTCCGTAACTCCAAAAATTCTGAAAATTAAGGACATCGTAAAAAAATTATATAACAATACCACGTAAAAATTTCAGAAACTTTCCGCGTTCCAGTAAAATATGAACATTCAAACACTACAGCAAAAGTTTTTGTTTTTACACACCACACATCAAACATGCAATTCCAGCATCCTAAAAGGCAATTCTTGGAACTTTTTATTGAAAAACAAGATTATAAATAACATAAAGAAAATAATACCAAAATAAAACGACGCTCCAAGCAAAACTCATATTACGTGACAAATAAAAATATACCTCTAAGTAAGACATACCGATAGTGTTGAAGACGAAAGAGGGGATGCCTGATACGTCCATTTTGCATCATGATTTCTTACCACTATCTACCTTATTTTTGTACATTATTCCACATTATCATACAATCCTTATGTTTATTCTCTCTGAATATGCAAGGTACAAAACAAGGAGGGAAATATCTGGAAACTGGAATTCTGGACCGAAAAACCGAGAAAAAGGCAGAAAAATCACCAGTCTCAGAATGACCTGAAAATTTACAAAAAATATTTTTGGAATATTTAAGAATTTCTGGAGCCAAAATATACCAGAGAAGGGCTGCCAGCAGGCCACAAGCCAGCCGGCAGCGCCCCCCTAGGGGCGCGGCCAGATGGCTTGTGGACCCCCTGCTGGTCCTCCGATGCCCCTCTTCTCCTATATGGTGTGTTTTACCCTGGAAAAATCATAAGCAACCTTTCGGGACGAAGCGCCACCGTCTCGAGGCGGAAACCTGGGCAGGGGCCCTTTTGCACTCCGGCAGTCAGATTCTGCCGGGGAAATCCCTCTCCGGGAGGGGGAGAACGAAGCCACCGTCATCACCAACGCTTCCTCCTTTGTGGGAGGACCAATCTTCATCAACATTTTCACCAGCACCATCTCATCTCCAACCCTAGTTCATCTCTTGTATTCAATCTTTGTCCCAAAACCTCAGATTGGTACTTGTGGGTTACTAGTTGTGTTGATTACATCTCGTAGTTGATGCTTTTTGGATTACTTAGTGGAAGAGATTATGTTCAGATCCTTAATTATCATTATTACTCCTCTGATCTTGAACATGTTGATAATGTGTGAGTAGTTACTATTGTTCCCGAGGACATGGGAGAAGTCTTGTTATAAGTAATCTTGTGAAGTTGGTATGTGTTCGATATTTTGATGATATGTATGTTGTTACTTCTCTTAGTGGTGTCATGTGAACGTCGACTACATGACACTTCACCATGTTATGGGCCTAAGGGAAGGCATTGTGGAGTAACAAGTAGATGATGGGTTGCGAGAGTGACAGAAGCTTAAACCCCAGTTTATGCGTTGCTTCATAAGGGGCTGATTTGGATCCACGTATTTCATGCTATGGTTAGATTTATCTTAATTCTTCTTTCGTAGTTGCGGATGCTTATGAGAGGGGTTAATCATAAGTAGGTTGTTAGTTCAAGTAAGAACATCACCTTAGCACCGGTCCACCCACATATCAAATTATCAAAGTAGCGAACGTGAATCAACTCAACATGATGAACATGGCTAGACAGAAATTCCCATGTGTCCTCGGGAGCACTTGCTTAATATAAGAGTACTTTTAGGCCTGTCCTTTGCTACAAAAAGGATTGGGATACCTTGCTGCACCATTGTTACTATTGTTACTTGTCACTTGTTACGAATTATCTTGCTACAAAACCATCTAGCACTGTTACTCACAGCACTTGCAGAGAATACCTTACTGAAAACTGCTTATCATTTCCTTCTGCTCCTCGTTGGGTTCGACACTCTTGCTTATCAAAAGGACTACGATTGATCCCCTATACTTGTAGGTCATCCAGACTCTTTTCTGGCACAGTTGCCGGGGAGTGAAGCGCCTTTTTTAAGTGGAAATTGGTAAGGAAACATTTTCTATACGTGCTGAAATTTACTGTTGCTTGTCACTATGAACAGTCACCCTTTGAGTGGCTTGTTCTGGGCATCTTCGCCCCGAATGGAAGATGAGGAAACTGTTCCTCCACCTACTGCACCTACTGAAAATATTTATTATGAGATTCCTCCGGGTATGCTTGAAAAACTATTGTCTGGTCCTTATGATGGTATGACTCATCCTGATTTCCATTTGATATTCGTCGATGAGGTTTGTGGATTATTTCAGCTTGCAGGTTTGTCTATGGACGAAGTTAAGGAGAAAG
Source organism: Elymus sibiricus (assembly GCA_039707655.1). Lineage (NCBI taxonomy): Eukaryota > Viridiplantae > Streptophyta > Magnoliopsida > Poales > Poaceae > Elymus > Elymus sibiricus. The sequence goes on along the minus strand of CM077675.1, from coordinate 275,257,229 downwards.
TTTTCCCTTTATCTTTGGAGGAAAAAGCATGAATGTGGTATAGGCTATTGGATAATATTGAATCATGGGATTGGAATCGCTTGAAGCTGGAATTTCATCAGAAGTTTTACCCAATGCATCTTGTTCACCATGATCGGAATAATATATATAACCTTTGTCCTCGCAAGGGAGAAAGCATTGCTCAAGCTTGGGGGAGGCTTAAATCTATGATGCACACTTTCCCCAACCATGAGCTTCCAAGAGAAATGATTATACAAAAAATTTATGCTCGGCTTTCTCATGATGATCAAAAATTATTGGATTCTTCTTCCTCGGGCTCATATATGAATAAAACTATTGAATTCAAATGGGATATTTTCGAAATAATTAAACACAACTCTGAAGATTGGGAGCTCGACAAAGGTAACGAGTCAGGTATAAAACTTAATTTTGATTGTGTTAAATCTTTTATGGAAACCAACACCTTACATGAGTTTAGCAACAAATATGGTATTGACTCTGAAACAGTAGTTACTTTCTGTGAATCATTTGCTGCTCATGTTGATCTTCCCAAAGAAAAGTGGTTTAAATATCATCCTCCCATCGAACCACCATTAGAGGAACCAATTAAAATTGAGAAAGAAGAGATAATTGTTAGTCATGTTGATCCTGTTGTTCCCACTGCTTACATTGAGAAACCTCCTTTTCCTGTTTGAATTCGAGAACATGCTAAAGTTACAACTATGGTCAATAAAATTCATGTTAGGACATCTACACCTCCTGAACAAATAAATGCTGAACCTAAAGTTGCTATGATTAAGGACCTCTTAGTTGATAATATTGATGGTTAGATTATCTATCTCTGTGATGAAGCTGCTAGAATTGCGAAACCTGTTAGAAACGAGCAAGATGAGCTCGATAAGAATAAACCAGTCGTAGGCATGCCTGTTATCTCAGTTAAAATTGGAGATCATTGTTATCATGGCTTGTGTGACTTAGGTGCTAGTGTCAATGCTATACTATTCACCTTATATCAAGAAATTATGAATGACATAACACCCTCTACTATTGAAGATATTGATGTTACTATTAAACTTGCAAACCGAGACACTATTTCGCCACTTGGGATTGTTAGAGATGTTGAAGTTTTATGTGGAAAGGTCAAGTACCCCGCTGATTTCTTAGTTCTTTGTTCAAAACAAGATAACTTTTGTCCCATTATATTCGGTAGGCCTTTCTTGAACACTATTAATGTTGAAATCAATCGTGCTAATGAAAAGGTTAAAGTAAGATTTGGTGATGTGTCTCATGAATTTAATTTCTCCAAGTTTACTAATCAAACGGATGAGAAGGAATTACCTAGTAAAGATGAAATGATTGGTCTTGCTTCTATTGTCATACCTCCTACTGATCCCCTAGAACAATATTTGTTAGACCATGAGAATGATATGCAAATTAATGAAAGGAATGAAATGGATAAGATTCTCCTCGAACAAACACCTATTCTCAAACACACTTACTAGTTGATATTTTAGGGTATCCTCCTCTACCTAAAGGAGATCCCGTGTTTGAATTAAAGACTTTACCTGATACTTTGAAATATGCTTATCTTGATCAAAAGAAGATATATCCTGTTATTATCAGTGCTAACCTTTCAGAGCATGAAGAAAGAAGATTACTTAAAACTCTGAGGAAGCACATGGCTGCTATTGGATATACTCTCGATGATCTAAAGGGCATACGCCCCACTCTATGTTAGCACAAGATTAATATGGAACCAGATGCTAAACCTGTTGTTGATCATCAATGCCGCTTAAATCCTAAGATGAAGGAACTGGTAAGAACTGAAATACTAAAGCTTCTCGAGGCAGGTATAATATATCATATTGCTGATAGTAGGTGGGTAAGTCCTGTTCATTGTGTTCCTAAGAAAGGAGGTATTATTGTTGTCCCTAATGATAAGAATGAGCTTATTCCACAAAGAATTGTAACTGGTTATAGGATGGTAATTGATTTTAGATAATTAAATAAAGCTACTAAGAAACATCATTACCCTTTGCCTTTTATTGATCAAATGTTAGAAAGATTATCCAAGCACACCCACTTTTGTTTTCTTGATGGATATTCTGGATTTTCTCAAATACTTGTGTCAAAAGAAGATCAAGAGAAAACTACCCTTACATGTCCTTTTGGAACTTATGCTTATAGACGTATGCCTTTTGGTTTATGCAATGCACCTGCTACGTTTCAAAGATGTATGGCTGCTATATTCTCAGACTTTTGTGAAAAGATTGTTGAGGTTTTTATGGATGATTTTTCCGTCTATGGGACTTCTTTTGATGATTGCTTGAGTAATCTTGATCGAGTTTTGTAGAGATGTGAAGAAACTAGTATTGTCTTGAATTGGGAGAAGTGTCACTTTATGGTTAATAAAGGCATAGTGCTTGGACATAAAATTTCTGAACGAGGCATTGAGGTAGACAAGGCTAAAGTTGATGCGATAGAGAAAATGCCATGCCCGAGAGATATCAAAGGTATAAGAAGTTTCCTTGGTCATGATGGTTTTTATAGGCGTTTCATTAAAGATTTCTCTAAGATTTCTAGGTCGTTAACTAATCTTCTTCAAAAAGATGTTCCTTTTGTTTTTGATGATGATTGTGTAGAAGCTTTTGAAATACTTAAGAATGCCTTAATTTCTGCACCTATTGTTCAACCACCTGATTGGAACCTACCATTTGAAATTATGTGTGATGCTAGTAATTATGTTGTTGGCACTGTTCTAGGGCAGAGAGTAGACAAGAATTTAAATGTTATCCATTATCCTAGTAAAACTCTAGATTGTGCTCAAAAGAATTATGCTACCATTGAAAACGAATTTTTAGAAGTTGTTTTTGCTTGTGATAAGTTTAGACCCTACATTGTCGATTCCAAAGTAACTATTCACACCGATCATGCTTCTATTAAATACCTTATGGAAAAGAAAGATGCTAAACCTAGGCTTATTAGGTGGGTACTTTTATTTCAAGAGTTTGACTTGCATATCATTGATAGAAAAGGAGTTGAAAATCCCGTAGCAGATAACTTGTCTAGGATGGAAAATGTTCTTGATGACCCACTTCCTATCGATGATAGCTTTCCTGATGAACATCTTGCTGCTATAAATACTTCACGTAATGCTCCTTGGTATGCTGATTATGCTAATTATATTGTTGCTAAATACATCCCACCTAGTTTCACATATCAACAAAAGAAAAAATCTTGTATGACCTACGACATTACTTTTGGGATGACCCACATCTTTACAAAGAGGGAGTAGACAGTCTTATTAGGCGATGTGTACCTGAGCATGAATAGGAACAGATTCTTCGGAAGTGTCATTCCGAAGCTTATGGAGGACACCATGCCGGTGACCGAACCGCACACAAGGTATTACAATCTGATTTCTATTGGCCTACTCTTTTCAAAGATGCTCGTAAGTATGTACTTTCATGCAATGAGTGCCAGAGAGTTGGCAACACCGGTAAGCGTCAGGAAATGCCTATGAATTATTCACTTGCTATTGAACCATTTGATGTCTAGGGCTTTGACTTTATGGGACCTTTTCCTTCCTCAAATGGGTATACTCATATTCTGTTTGCTGTTGATTACTATACTAAATGGGTAGAAGCTATTCCAACTAGTAGTGCTGATCATAACACCCCTATTAAAATGCTTAAAGATATTATTTTCCCAAAGTTTGGAGTTCCTAGATATTTAATGACTGATGGTGGTTCACATTTTATTCATGGTGCTTTACGTAAACTTCTAGCTAAATATGATGTTAACCATAGGATTGCATCACCTTATCATCCCTAGTCTAGTGGTCAAGTTGAATTGAGTAATCAAGAAATAAAATTAATATTGCAAAAGACTGTTAATATATCTAGGAAGAATTGGTCTAGGAAACTAGATGATGCACTTTGGGCTTATAGAACTGCTTATAAGAATCCTATGGGTATGTTTCTGTACAAAATGGTCTATGGGAAGGCTTGTCATTTACCGCTTGAGTTAGAACACAAAGCTTATTGGGCAATTAAAGAACTTAACTATGATTTTAAACTTGCCGGTGAGAAGAGGTTATTTGACATTAGCTCACTTGATGAATGGAGAACCCAAGCCTATGAAAATGCTAAGTTATTTAAAGAAAAGGATTCAAAAACGAGAATTCAATGTGGGAGACTTAGTACTTTTATACAATTCTTGTTTCAGATTTTTTTTTGCAGGAAAACTCCTCTCCAAATGGGAAGGCCCATACGATGTTGAGGAGGTTTATCACTCCGGTGCTATAAAAATCAACAACTTCGAAGGCAAGAACCCGAGAGTGGTGAATGGGCAAAGAATTAAGCATTATATTTCAGGTGCACCCATTAATGAAGAAACAAATGTCATCCAAGTCATCACACCGAAAGAACACATCAAGGAAGTCTTTCGAAACACTCGAGAAACCTGAAAAGGGGGTAGGTATGTGGTACGGTAAGTAAACCGACTCCAAAAATTCCATAAAAATAATTTCTGTCATTTTTGGTATTTTAGAAAAATTACAAAAATAAAATGGATTCAGAAGGACCCACGAGGGAGGCACAAGCCAACAGGTCGCGCCCCCCATGGGGGCGCGACCAGATGGCTTGTGGGTTCCTCGTGTGGCCTCCGGACTCCGATTTCTTGTGGAACACGTATTCTGACCTAGAAAAAATCATTATATATACTCCCGGATGTTTTGACCACCGCATCGCGAGATTTTCCTCTATTCTTGTTTCGGGCTGTTTTTCTGACATATCTAGATCGCTATGACTTCCCCTTCGCCAATCAAGGATAAGTTCTTCGAGAAGGTCATCAATCCCTACCTGCCGGAGGTGATGAAGCACCCTCAAGCTATTGAGATGCGTGAGGGGGTGCTCACCATCTAGGACGTTCAAGGCCCCAAGAAGGAGGGAAGCGAGAAGGTCAGGCTTGCACATGTGGAGCAAGAAATCTTCAAGTGTCAAGGGATGGTTGAACGTGGCTTGAGTGCTAATCACTCTATGATCACGGACTTCATCCATGAAAACAAGATGGACACCAAAAGCGTGGGGGAGGCTCTCGCCAAGCTTCAAGATCGGATTGAACACCTCCAGGATCAACTCTATCAACTCCAACTCCAAAACTGTAAGTATGAATCCAGGTTTAAAAGGATGAGTCTAGCTGCTGATTTCAGGATCCCGGAGACAACGGTTTCTTTCTTTGATGGAGAACCTATGCCTTGGAAGATGGAGGACTACCAAACACCACCGTCATCACCGAAGAACACTTGAGTACATGCGTATGGGCACCACCCTTGGCTTGTTCCAAGCTTGGGGGGAGGTGCCCCGGTATCGTATCACCATCACTTTTTACCACCACTATCTATCTTAGTTCGATCTTTAGTGTTTCGTGATTTAGGGAGTTAAATTTCAGATTTGCTTTGCTTAGAGTTTTGGCTTTGAGTTACCTATCCTTGTAATCGAGTGTGAGAGTTATATAATAAAGTTAGTTGAGATCGTGTGCCCCTTCTTCACTTGCACCCATCATCTTTGGAAGGCAATAAAAAAGAATAGAAAAAAATCATATGCCTATCTCTTGAGAAGTAATGACTTCACATAGAAAAAGAGGTATAAGTAATAATAAGTGTTGGAAACCAACAAACATAATGTTAGTAATTGATATGATCTATGCAAAAGTGTGGTAGAGAAGAGGAGATTTACATATAAATATACTATCATGAACACCTTCTATGATTGTGAGCTTCCATCAAAATATTACATAATGATCAAGTGTTGAAATGGGACATGGAAGACAACATAATGATCATTATTGTCTACATTTACATAGAAGTTATATGGTATTGAATCCTTTAACATGTGATGCTTGCTTAGGACCTTTTGCTAGCCCAAAGATTCGCACTAAAAAGAGCTACTACTTGTGCATCCATAACCATTAAACCCAGTTTCTTGCCATGAGAGTCCACCATACCTACCTATGGATTGAACAAGATCCTTCAAGTAAGTTGTCATTGTTGCACAAGGCAATAAAAATTGCCTCTAATCATGTAAGATCTTTTATTGTAAGGGAAAGTAAGCTTTGTACGATCTTGTGATGCTGAAGTAATAAAAGCGACGGAATGCATAATAAAGTTGGCTATCACAAGGGGCAACATGAAGTGATGTTCCTTTATGTTAAGAGATTAAACATATAAAACAAATAAAAGCTCATGGCAACCTCTGCTTCCCTCTGCAAAGGGCCTATCTTTTACGTTCTTACAAGTTTTATTTTCATGCAAGAGTCAATAATATTTCCCTTGTTCTTATTCTCCAAACTATTTAGTGGCAAGGATTATATGTTGAGGAAAGATTCAAACAAATATATCCAGTTGAATGTAAATGATCATGTTCCATTATTGTTGACATTATCCTTGAGGTAAATAAGTTGGGTGGCAAGAACATTAAAGTCCCCATCTTCCTATGTGTCCCGCGGAGTCACTTGTTCCAAAAAAAAGTATGCAATGTATGTTAGCAATCATAGAAGGTTACATCATAGTTAAATATGTGAACTTGCTAGAAATATAAGCTCTTACATACACTCTTCTCTCGATTGCAAAAGCTATGATTATCTCAAGGACTAATTGCATTGCTTGTTGGTTCTCAATAAAGATTATGCCCTATATTTCTTCAGTTGTGAATAGATTGTTACTTGTTCATGAGGGGTTATATGATTGAAAACTTGCTGCTATGATGATATTCATGATGCTCTCATGTCCGTATTCTGTTTTTATCGACACCTCTCTCTCAAATTATGTGGTCATTATTTTAGAGTTCGGATTTCGCTTGAGGACAAGCGAGGTCTAAGCTTGGGGGAGTTGATACGTCCATTTTGCATCATGATTTCATACCACTATCTACCTTATTTTTGTCCATTATTCCACATTATCATACAATCCTTATGTTTATTCTCTCAGAATATGCAAGGTACAATACAAGGAGGGAAATATCTGGAAACTGGAATTCTGGACCGGAAAACCGAGAAAAGAGCAGAAAAATCACCAGTCTCAGGATGACCTGAAAATTTACGGGGAATATTTTTGGAATATTTAAGAATTTTTGGAGAAAAAATATACCGGAGAAGGGCTGCCAGCAGGCCACAAGCCAACAAGCAGCGCTCCCTGGGGGCGCGGCCAGATGGCTTGTGGGCTCCCTGCTGGTCCTCCGATGCCCCTCTTCTCCTATATGGTGTGTTTAACCCTAGAAAAAATCATAAGCAACCTTTCAGGACGAAGCGCCACCGTCTTGAGGCGGAAACCTGGGCAGAGGCCCTTTTGCACTCCGGCAGTCAGATTCTGCCGGGGAAATCCCTCTCCGAGAGGGGGAGATCGAAGCCATCGTCATCACCAATGCTTCCTCCTTTGTGGGAGGACCAATCTCCATCAACATTTTCACCAGCACCATCTCATCTCCAACCCTAGTTCATCTCTCGTATTCAATCTTTGTCCCAAAACCTCAGATTGGTACCTGTGGGTTACTAGTTGTGTTGATTACATCTCGTAGTTGATGCTTGTTGGATTACTTGGTGGAAGAGATTATGTTCAGATCCTTAATTATCATTATTACTCCTCTGATCTTGAACATGTTGATAATGTGTGAGTAGTTACTATTGTTCCTGAGGACATGGGAGAAGTCTTGTTATAAGTAATCTTGTGAAGTTGGCATGTGTTCGATATTTTGATGATATGTATGTTGTTACTTCTCTTAGTGGTGTCATGTGAACGTCGACTACATGACACTTCACCATGTTATGGGCCTAAGGGAAGGCATTGTGGAGTAACAAGTAGATGATGGGTTGCGAGAGTGATAGAAGCTTAAACCCCAGTTTATGTGTTGCTTCATAAGGGGCTGATTTGGATCCACGTGTTTCATGCCATGGTTAGATTTATCTTAATTCTTCTTTCGTAGTTGCGGATTCTTGCAAGAGGGGTTAATCATAAGTAGGTTGTTAGTTCAAGTAAGAACATCACCTTAGCACCGGTCCACTCACATATCAAATTATCAAAGTAGCGAACGTGAATCAACTCAACATGATGAACATGGCTAGACAGAAATTCTCATGTGTCCTCGGGAGCACTTGCTTAATATAAGAGTACTTTCAGGCCTGTCCTTTGCTACAAAAAGGATTGGGCTACCTTGCTGCACCATTGTTACTATTGTTACTTGTCACTTGTTACGAATTATCTTGCTACAAAATCATCTACCACTGTTACTCACAGCACTTGCAGAGAATACCTTGCTGAAAACTGCTTATCATTTCCTCCTGCTCCTCGTTGGGTTCGACACTCTTACTTATCAAAAGGACTACGCTTGATCTCCTATACTTGTGGGTCATCAATGCCTTCCGGAACATTCCCAAGCTTAGATGCTTGAGTCTTCCTTGGATATTACCTTGGGGTGCCTTGGGCATCCCCAAGCTTAGTTTCTTACCACTCATTATTCTCCTCATATTGGCGTCTCACCCAAAACTTGAAAACTTAAATCACACAAAACTTAACGGAACTTCGTGAAATGGGTTCGTGTAATAAAGATAGATCATTCACTTAGGTACTGTCAAGACAAGATTCGTAATTGTTATCACATAATACCTAATGTATTCTATCATTCCCATAATTTATACCACTAAATATAAGCTATAGAAACACAAAAACAAGCCAGCTATGCATGCAAAACGGAATCTGTCAAAAACAGAACAGTCTGTGAAGACCTGAATGAAATCAATATTTCCCTATTTCTAAAAATTCTGAAAAATTATGGAAACGCATAGAATTTGCATAGAAAAACTGTGTAAAATTTTCAGAATTTTTTGACACTCTAGTATAATCAGAGAAATTCTGCACTGGACTTAAAAGTTTCTGTTTTTGCACGGAATCAAACTAGCAAGTATCCACACTATCCCAAAGGCTTTACTTGGCACTTTATTGAAACAAAAGACACAAAACATGATTACCACAGTATCTTAATCATGTGAACACACAAAAACATAAAGTAAAAGTGTTGTGTTGCCTCCCAACTAGCGCTTTTCTTTAAAGCCTTTTTAGCTGGCGTGATGATTTCAGTGATGCTCACATAAAAGTAAAGAATTGAAACACAATGGGAGCATCATGAAGCATATGACAAGAACATTTAAGCCTAACCATCTTCCTATGCATAGGGATTTTGTGAAAACAATATATGGGATCAAGAATCAACTAGCATAGGAAGGCAAAACAAGCATATCTTCAAGATTTTCAACACATAGGGAGGAAACTTGATATTATTGCAATTCCTACAAGCATATGTTCCTCTCTCATAATAATTTTCAATAGCATCATGAAGGAATTCAGCAATATAATTGTCACATAAAGCATGCTTTTCATGATCCACAAGCATAGAAAATTTATTACTCTTCACATTAGCAAATTTCTTCTCATTCATAGTAGTGGGAGAAAACTCAATAAAATAACTATCATGAGACTCTTGATTGACAAGGAGCCACTTTGAATATTAAAATCACGATGACAAGTTTCATGGTTACTATCACTCTTTATAGCATACATGTCATCACCATAATCATCATAGATAGGAGGCATGGCATCATCATAATAAATTTGCTCATCAAAACTTGGGGGGCTAAAAATATCATCTTCAAACATAGCATACCCAAACTTGTGGCTTTGCATCTCATTAGCATCATGGATATTCATAGAAATCATGCTAACAATATTGGTATCATTCTCATCATTCAAGGATTTCACATTAAGCATTTTTATAAATTCTTCCTCTAACAATTGAGCATATTTTTACGAACCATCATTTTCACGAAAGACATTAAAAAGACAAAGAAATTGAGGCAACCTAAACTCCATTTTTTTATATTTTTCTTTTATAAACCAAACTAGTGAAAACAAGAAACTAAAAGATTCAATTGCAAGATCTAAAGATATACCTTCAAGCACTCACCTCCCCGGCAACGGTGCCAGAAAATAGCTTGATGTCTACTACGCTACTTTATTCTTGTAGACGTTGTTGGGCCTCCAAGTGCAGAGTTTTGTAGGACAGCAGCAAATTGCCCTCAAGTGGATGACCTAAGCTTTATGGGAGGTGTAAAATGAAAATGGTCTCTCTCAAACAACCCTGCAATCAAATACAAGAAATCTCTTGTATCCCGAACACACCCAATACAATGGCAAATTGTATAAGTGCACTAGTTCGGCGAAGAGATGGTGATACAAGTGCAATATGGATAGTAGATATAGGTTTTGTAATCTGAAAATATAAAAAAAGCAAGGTAGCAAGTGACAAACAGCGAGCAAAATGTTATATAAATGCTTGGAAATAAGGCCTAGGGTTCATACTATCACTAGTGCAATCTCTCAACAATGCTAACATAGTAGAATCTTATGATCATCCCTCAACGTGCAACAAAGAATCATTCCAAAATTCATAAGTAATAGAGAACATAAGATGAAATTGTTGTAGGTAGTAGAACCACCTCAAAGTTACCCTTTCCGGTCAATCTATTGGGCTATTCCTATAGATGTCACAAACAGCCCTAGAGTTCGTACTAAAATAACACCAATGATACATATCAATCAACCCTAATGTCACCTAGATACTCCAATGTCACCTCAGGTATCCGTTGGTTAATTATTCGACACGCATCAAACAATTTCAGATTCATCATATTCAATCCAACACAAAGAACTTCAAAGAGTACCCCAAGATTTCTATCGAAGAAAGTAGAACAAGAACATGTATCAACTCCTATGCATAGATTACCCAATTGTCACCACGGGAATCCGCAAGTTGAGTACCAAGACATACATCAAGTGATCTCAAATCCAATATTCAATCCGACATAACAAAATCTCAAAGGGAAAGATTCAATTCATCACAACAAGATAGCAAGGGAAGAACACCATATGATCCATCTATATTAACAAAGCCCGTGATACATCATGATCGTGCCATCTCAAGAACACGAGAGAGAGAGAGATTAAACACAGACCTACGGGTACATACCCTCAGCCCCGAGGGTGAACTAATCCCTCCTCGTAATGGCCTCCGCCGGGATGATGAAGATGGCCACGGGTGATGATTTCCCCTCTCCGACAAGGTACTGGAAAGGCTCCAGATGGGTTTTCTTCGATAGAGAGAGTTGCGGCGGCGGAGCGGAAGTTCTCTGTTAATTTCTGAAGGTTTCTATATATATAGGATTTTTCAGCGTTGGAATCACGCCAGCCGGAGCCACGTGGGCCCCACAAGTTAACAGGGCGCGCTTAGGGTGGTGCGCGCGCCTTGTTTCCTTGTGGCCCACAGGTGGCTCCCCTCTGGTGGTTCTTCGCTCCGGTATTTCTTATTTTCTCCAGAAAAAATTATAAAAAAGTTTCGGGCGATTCCCAGAACTTTTATTTTTTGCACAAAAAACAACACCACGGTTATTTTGCTGAGCAACCTCAGTCTGGGTTAGTTCTAAGTAAATCATATAAAGTGCATCAAAATCATATAAAAATATTGTAAACATAGGCAAATACGGCATGAATACTTCATAAATTACCGATACGTTGGAGACGTATCAGATCACTTCTTGATCATAACTAGTTTTTCGACTGTCATGCGTAGAACACTCAACTTATTCTTGTACTCGTAAGTTAGCCAATTAAACTGCTTAGTGCTGTTGCAACTTCACCACTTAACCATATCACACCTATGAGTTTAGATAGTCTCCGTACCCTGGGTAATAACATTGTTGAGTCCCCGTGGCTCACGGATTCATACAACACCACAGGTACATGTACAGATGATCTTGCCGTTAATTCTGCCACAGCACTCCAGTGGGAGTATGATCAGGAACGTGGGCGCATGTACGTGACATACCCCGACGAGTAGATAGGGATGCCTTGGCCGGCAGCCTGGGATATTGCTTGATGGATTTTATCTTTTCGTTTGATTTCGTTTGTATTCAGACCCTATTCTTCTCGATGATGCTTGTATGGATGATTGTATTTGAATATGTAATGTTGTGGCATGTGGCGAGTGTAAGCCAACTCCATATACGCATCTCCTCTTTACATGTATTGTGATGATATCTATTCTTGTGAAGCGACCTGAAATGCGCTTCAATCCTTATCGTGGCGCGTGCCTTCATGAGGATTGTACCGCATTTTGGGTGTGACAGTCCAGTTAATTGTTTGCCTTAACAGGGAGGATTTATAGTAGTACCCTATAAGCATAATGAACTAATCCCCACTAGAAAAATAGTTGGGTATATAATGTGCATTGATTTTAGGAGACTACAAAAGGAGACACGGAAAGATCATTATCCTCTACCGTTTATTGATCAAATGTTGGAAAGGGCTAGCAAAGCATACTCACCTTTGCTATTTGGACGAATATTCTGGATTTTCACACATAACGGTGCATCCCGAGGATCAAGAGAAACTACTTTCACTTGCCCCTTCGGTATGTACTATTACTGTTGTATGTCGTTTGGCTTATGTAATGCACCGGCTACCTTTCAAATATGTATGAATGCTATTTTGTCTGATTTTGTTGAAGAGATGATGGAAATTTTCATGGACAATTTTTCTGTCTATGGAACTTCCTTTGATGATTTCATTTACAATCTTGATAAAGTTTTGAAGAGGTGTGAATATACTACCTTGTTTTAAATTGGGAGAAGTGTCATTTGATGGTCAATGAAGGTATTGTACTAGGGCACAAAATATCAGGTAAAGGTATTGAAGTTGATAAATCAAAAATAGATGCCATAGAGAAGCTCCCTTACCCCATAGACATAAAAGGAATAAGGAGTTTTCTTGGACATGTTGGCTTTTATAGACGCTTTATTAAAAACTTCTCTAGTATTTTGAAACCTTTGACTAACCTCTTGCACAAAAGTGTATACCTCCAAACTGGAACAAACCTTTTAAGTTGTGTGTGAAACTGATGACAATGCGGTAAGTGTGGTGTTGGGTCAGCAAGAAGGTAAGAAGTTTAACATTATCTATTACTATAGCCATACTCTTATAGAAGGTCAAAGAAATTATGCTAAGAATGATAGAGAGACATATGTAGTGATTTTTTCTTGTGAAAAGTTCAGGCCCTACATCACCGACACCAAAGTCATATTCTACACACATCGTTAAGCAATAAAAGAAGTGGTTGCCTTGGATAGGGCAACCATCCGTTCCTTTGAGGATACTGAGTCTCCGCTCATTGTACTAGAAGAACCATTCTTAAACTGAGGGTAAGAGAAGAATGTGATGTCAATTTTTTGAGTATACTAATCCTTTGCACCCCAGTAAAGTTCAAAACATGTCTTCAATGCTTCGTCCTCGAAGAGAGAAGAAATCGGGCAAGAACACTTACCTCAAGAACAAAGGTTAGAAAAGACAAGGGAACTCAAGAAGGTTACATTAAAAGCCATTAAACATTACGCTTTTCAGATACATTTTATTTTTTCGTAAATTTCTTTTGTTTTTCCAAGTCAAGCGACCGCTCATACGATCACTTGCGATCGTGCGGAACACTGATACGTCCATTTTGCATCATGAATTCTTATTGATATTTATGTTATTCTTATTCATTATTCCTCATTATGATACAATTCTTATGATATTTCTCTCTGAATATGCAAGGTACATCACAAAGAGAGAAATCACTGGAAACTGGAATTTAAACCTGAAAACCAAGAAAAGGGCTGAAAAATCACTAGACCCCAAATGACCTAAAACTTCACAAAGAATTTTTATGGAATATATAATAATTATTGGGCTAGAAATATACCAGAGGGAGGCCACCTGCTGGCCACAAGCCAACAGAGCGCGCCCACCCCCCTAGACGCGCCCTGTTAGCTTGTGGGGGGGCTAGCAGGTCTCCTGACCCCCCCCCCCTCTTCTCCTATATGGTGTGTTTTACCCTAGAAAAGATTAAGAAGATACTTTTGGGATGAAGCACCGCCATCTCAAGGCGGAAACCTACGCAGAGGCCCTTTTACTCTTCGGCAAAGAAATTCTGCTGGGGAAACTTCCCTCCCGGAGGGGGAGATAGAAGCCATCGTCATCACCAACGCTTCTTCCTTCGTGGGAGGACCAATCTTCATCAACATCTTCACCAGCACCATCTCATCTCAAACCCTAGTTCATCTCTTGTATTCAATCTTTGTCTCAAAACCTCAGATTGCTACTTGTGAGTTACTAGTAGTGTTGAATACATCTCGTAGTTGATGCTTGTTGGTTTACTTGGTGGAAGATATTATGTTCAGATCCTCGATCACCATCATTACGCCTCTGATCTTGAATATGTTGACGATGTGTGAGTAGTTACTTTTGTTCCTAAGGACATCGGAGAAGTCCTGTTATAAGTAATCATGTGAAGTTGGTATTCGTTCGATATTTTGATGATGTGTATGTTGTTGCTTCTCTTAGTGGTGTTGTGCGAATGTCGACTACATGACACTTCACCATGTTATGGGCCTAAGGGAAGCCATTGTGGAGTAACAAGTAGATGATGGGTTGTGAGAGTGACAGAAGCTTAAACCCCAGTTTATGTGTTACTTAATAAGGGGCTGATTTGAATCCACACGTTTCATGCTATGGTTAGATTTATCTAAATTCTTCGTTCGTAGTTGCGGATGCTTGCGAGAGGGGGTAATCATAAGTGGGTTGCTTGTTCAAGTAAGAAAAACACCTTAGCACCGGTCCACCCACATATCAAATTATCAAAGTAACGAACGTGAATCAACTCAACATGATGAACATGACTAGACAGAAATTCCCATGTGTCCTCGGGAGCGTTTGCTTCATATAAGAGTACTTTCAAGACTGTCCTTTGCTATAAAAAGGATTGGGCTATCTTGCTGCACACTTTCTACTACTGCTACTTGTCACTTGTTATGAATTATCTTGCTACAAAACTATCTATTACTGTTACTCACAGCACTTGCAGAGAATACCTTACTGAAAACTGCTTATCATTTCCTTCTGCTCCTCGTTGGGTTCAATACTCTTACTTACCGAAAGGACTACGATTGATCCCCTATACTTGTGGGTCATCAAACACCATCGTTGGATCTATATTGTTGGGAGGATCGAGATTTAAACTAAACGACCGGCCATGAGATCTCCTTACGGTCGCATGGAAGGTCGTCGTTCGTTCTGTCACTTGAAGCTAACATTCGTTGAAAAAAACAACACTTTTTCGCAGGACAGAGGAAGGCAAACGAGCGCCCAGGCAAGCGTGTACGGTCGTACGGAACGGCTTCGAACGTTGTGTATGATGGAAATTCGACAGGAGGAAACCATACGACCATCCTTACGATCATACGCGGTCGTATGGTAGGTCGTCAATCATGATTTATTTCCGATCCTTAACATAATTTCACACGATTTTATCTGGTTTGTTTCCAATTCTTTTTAACTTCCTTATCTCGTCGGAACATATGCCCCTAACCTCTTATATACATAGCTATTGCCTCCTTCTTCATCAAAGCAAACAAATCAATCTAGCCCAAGCCTTCTCTAGTTTTGAAGTGCAGGAAGCAATGGATCGTTCGTGGGATAGAGGAAAACCTCCTCCCATGAGGAGAATAACCTGGATCAAGAAGACTACTACTCTCCAACAAGCAAGAGGGGGAGAGTACTCATCGTGTTCGCGATTGATCCCCCTCCTCTGAGGAGGAATCAGAAGAGGAAGAGCCCTTCGAGATCGAGGAGGAAGAAGAGAAGAATAACCCGGAGGCAATCCCCATCGAATCACTCAAGGTCATCATCATCGGGAACTGTCTCAAGTTAGTCAAGGACACTCCCATCATCATAGGGAAGTGCAGTTTTAGAAACTGTACTATCCATGAGCAGATGGGAGAACCCGAAGAGATCGACCCCAAGTCACGCAATATGCACACCATTGGTGCGCGCATCACGGTAGAAGGACGTAAGAGGGGACGCTTCATCAACCCAACATCATCTGCTCAAATGAAGGAATACGATGTAAGCCCAGAAGCTAAAAAATAAAGTTTTAATCGTGCAAATCAGAGAGATGGAGGTGGCTCTTTGCCGCCAAGACTCGTGACGCACTGAGTATAAGCATGAAAATCATCGCCAACCAAGATGAAATGTTGGGCATGTATCGGTCTCGGGTCACGGACTTGGAGGTCGCCAGCAAGCTCCTTATCGATGCGCTCACAGGCGTCACCAAAATCCCATCAGAGAAAACACTGGTACCAACAAAAATGAGACTAAATGCAACCGGCTTGCATGTTAATCCTGGGGAATTTTTAGGTCCTTTATATCCCCTACTACTCTCTTAATTTTGTTTCTATTCAAAGTTTTTATTTCAGTTGAGTAAATGTGGAGTCTTATACAATGAGTCATGGATGGTTAGATGGATGGCTTATTATGATGTTTCCCTTGAAATTTCTTTGAATGCTAGTTCTTACTGTATGCTAAGTATTTCTGCTTAAAGAAGATGATTATAAGTCTTCCTCATCTTTAGTATCGATCAGTAAGAAGAGGTGACAACTTAATGGGATAGGCAACCATTATTTTTAGTTTCTCTTATGATTACTTGGGGAAATCAAAAGCTCATGATCCAGGTATGAAGTGGGACAAGCAACTCTTGTGGTAAAAATAACAATAGAACAAAAAATGATTTACTTATGAAAAAACCCTTTGATATTGCAAACAAAACCAAGCATATCTTTACATGTCATGCCCAGAAAATGGGAACAATAAAATACAGTGACATGGGATAGGCTTGGCTCCTCAAGAAAAAGGGGAAGGAAGAAATTGTCTTTTCTAAACAGTAAAAGCCGAGATAACTTGTCCAACTGAAAGAGCGATGGAGTTATCGCTTAGAGTTGAAGCGTGTCTTCTTGACGATAGATAGTAAGGTGTGGAAGCCTTTACGCTCATTTGATTTATGAAGAGATATGGTAGTGCATGACAGGATCAATCATATAACGCAAATTCTGAGATCTCATGATGGACTCATTCATTTGTTAGTATCCACAGCTCATTAAAAGGATGACCTTTCTCATACAAGCTGTGGCATTTGCTGGGGACGAGCAAACCTTTAAGCTTGGGGGAGTTGATGAGTCCAAATTGTGTGATACTTTTTATAATTATTTTGTGCCTACATGATAGGCTTTGTGGATTACATCGAGTTCGCGCACCTCTTTTTATTGTTTTTCCCAGGAAGCGCTTTTTGGGACAAATAAACATTTGTGGAAGGATTCATAGAAAATAATGATGAAATCACGTAATTTATATGATAATATCCTACCATAAAAGAATAAAGCAAAAGAGACAAAGAAGTAGCGTTGGCGGCGGCTCCAGAGCAAAAGACGGCATTCCATGCGACCGTGACCGCTTGCATGAGCGGTCGTATGGAGTGCCAGCGCCACCACCTGATCGACTACTTCTACCCGTGAAATCGGATCGGGAATCACACAACCAGAGACACCAGAAACTCATCCCAAAGGAGGAACCCTAGCTGTCGGAGCACTTCTAAGGGAGAGCTTCCCAAGGAGGAGATCGCCATCGTCATTACCATCCACAAGGAGGGCTTCAGCATCATCACCACTGTCATCATCATCATCATCATCATCCACATCATTTTCACTATTACTAATCAAGAACCCTAGTGGATTGACTTGGGTGTTACATGCATAATCACTCCATGTTTACCATCACCATTTGTATGATGTTTATTGCCACCATGTGTGAGTAGTTCCCCTAGTTCTCGGGGATAGGGATGAACCCTAGCATGTAATAGACTGTTTGATACTAGGATTTAATATCCTCTTTGCATGTTTATGTTAATCATCTTTTTGATGTTAGGTGAAGTCGACCATCCAATCTGTGACAGCTTTGGACGGAAGGTCATTACTACTTGTGGACGAGCTGGTTATGAAGATAGGTGACATGACAAGCCCTAACTCCCTTCGTCCCAGACCGTTGTAGCAGGGGGTACAATAGAGACCACCTATAGGCTGCGACCACGGGGACCTTTTCCCCCTTAATCACCGTCTGGTGACGGGAGTGGGGAAGAACAATGGTGGCGTATGTGATACGGGGATGTCGAGTGTATGCACATATCTGTACCAGCTCTGCCCACAAATAGAAATATGCAATGTGGCTTAGGAATCCGACATAGCATTGTGTTTAGGCACTGCTATAGATGCACACTCATGGGGACTCCTGACTCCCTGAGAACGCCTTCATATCATTGGTTTCAACACTCTTTGTTAAGTCTTTATTGTTTACTTTCCATGCATTATTACTTTTACGTTCCCTACACCGTTATCTTTATATTACCACTGCTTCGGAGAACTACAACTTGGAGGCGTTGACTTTGAACCTTTCAAGAGACAAAAGATTGATTCCAATGCTCCATGTGGGATTGATACTCTTACTTCAAAAAAGCTACAACTAAACCATGTGCACTTGCAGGATATCAGACACGAAGACCTTCACAACGTTGTACATGTAGATCTTTCTCACGTAATTCTTTTTGCAGAATGATCCTCATGGAATGCACTATTCATCATAGCCAAATATTATCACTTTGCACATACAAATTTGAATATAAACCTTCAGGTGGCCATAATTTGATTCGAGGGATTCAAATGTACTGAAACCTTTTTACATGTCTTCATGATGATACTAGCATCCTATAGTACCAAAGTTGTATAGATTTGAATTCTTTCAAATTTAGTTTAAACCTTGTTGAGGGACTAAAATGCAAACCATTTCCCGGTTTAGTTGGATGTTTTTGCTAATTTATCTTTAGGGTTTAAACCTACACTATGAACATTATAGCACAAGTTTGCACAAAGTTATAATGAATTCATATGTATAACAGCAGAAAAGGCTGCCATGATAACCAAATTTTGCTCCCATGTTAGTGGTTTTGGCATCATTTGAATTGATCATACCTTTGATATAGGATCCCAAATAGAATAATTAATTTTGTTTTATATGTTTTAAGTCGGAACAAATGGTTCAAGCCAATTTGACCCAAGTTTGACTTTATGAATTTGAATTCAAATTCGTACTCTATTTTAGCATATGATTCAAATGCAAGTCCAAATCAAATAAATCATTTGTTAACTGGTTAAAAAGCTAACTCGTTATTCGTACTCTATGTTAATAAAGTCCAAATCAATTGAATCATGTATCCAAGTTTGAAATATTTCAAATGTGAATGCAAAGTAAGTTTGAATTATTAACTAAATTAATATGAAATTCAAACATGAATCCTTTTGTGCATTGATTCAAATAAGATTTCAAATTGACCAAACCCTTTGAAGTCAAGCAAGGTCATTCAAATTTGAATTGTCATTCAAGATAAATATGAACTTCATTGACCTTAAGGCACAAACCACACACCAATTTTCCATTGTTTGTTTGTAGGAAACCGTGGAATTTATTGTAGAAAACCATGGCACTCTTGTTTGGAAATTTATTGTAGTTTTCCATGGAGTATTTTGTAACAATAATATGCACATGCCATGGCAAATCAAACATGTGTCCCCAAGAAAAATTATTTTGTTGTACTAGAAACCATTGATTTTTTTTGTAGAAACCATGACATTTTATTTAGTACAAAGTACAAACCATGGCATTTTTATTTTTCAAATATCATGGAATTTTTAATATGTATCTGCCATGGCATTTTTTTTGTAGAAATCACGACATTTTCTTTGTACAAACCATGGTATTTTTATTTTAAATATCATGGCACTTTTACATGGTAAGTTTTACACTTGCATGTTCCATGTAAGATCCATTTTTTTGGTTTTACCATGGCATTTTTGGTAAAAAAATAAGATGGCATCTTTTGTATACTTTAAAACATGGAAAAGGTTTTGATATTTTTGTTTCTTGACATTTTTTTTTATATTCTAATTGTTTGTGATCAAAAATCCATGTGTATGCCCAATAAATGTTTTGCCATTTTTATTTGATGTTTTGCCACATCAGTTTTATTATCAAGAGCATGGCATTTATATTAGTGAGAACATGGCATTTATATTATTAAGAGCGTGTCATTATATTATTAAGTGCATGACATTTTATGTTATCAAGAGCATGTTATTTTTATTACTAAGTGCATGCCATTTTTGTTATTAACTCCATGGAATTTTTACTTATCTAGACCATGGCATTTTATCATTAAGAGGGTGACATGATTTTTATTAAGAGCACGACAAGTTTTATCTATAGCACGGTCAAAAAATGTCATGGCATTTTTATTTATTTTTTGTATCATGTTTTTTATTTTACTTGTCATGGCATTTTTATTATCTTGAACATGGCAATTTTCCTTTTTGTTTTTAAACATGTCAATTTTTGAAGAATTATCAATTATGGCAATTTCCCCTTCTTTTTCATACATTTTATATGCCAAATCTGTAGAGACATGGTAGTTAATATTTCCAAATATTTTCTTACCACGTCAAAAAAATTGCAATTTTTGTAAAAAAAATGTGATACAATTTTATTTTTAGAGAAAATGTATAGTAGATGATTATTTTTGAACAAGATGGCATTTTTATTTTATATCTCATGACATTTTTCTCGTGTTATTTATAGCATTAAGATGATGTCCAAAATAACAGGGCTTAAGGCCTTTTTAGCAGTGTCACTTGAAAATGGGTTTTTTGTGTCCAATTGAAGGCTTTTTTTGTTGTTTATAGTCACATAGAGGGGGAAGGTTTTGCTAGGAGGGTACCCACACAGTTGTCGTTCCCCAGACATTAGGGTCCTTATTGAAAATAAAATTGATGCTTCAGGAATTTACGCATAGCATGTGAATAAATAAAAACATAGGTCAACCAACACAGGCATGTTATTGTTGAGGAAGATGGGGGGTGTCGGGGTACACCCAAGCTTTGTCTCGGGACTTCTTTAAATGATTTCTTGGGGATGTCTTGTGAATCCCCGAGCTTAAGCGCTTGCATCCGCATTCTCTAATATCATTGTCTCCCCCAAGTCTTAAAGAACTCACTCACACAAAACTTAACAGATTCATGAGCAGCTCGGTCCAAAGGAAAATATGAACATAGGACTTCTATAAGTCAAAAAACATTACAAGATAGCATCTGACCAAAAAACTCATATATGTGTATCTTGTTATAGTTTCATGATTTTAGCACGCTCTGCTGATTTTGTACTATTTGAACAGTAGCAGCAATACCTTTTGTTTCAGCATAACAAGACATATGGTTGCAAACTTAACATGTTGAAGGTAATTATTGGCACTTTATTTTGTGTGGATGTGTGTGTGTGTGTGTGTGTGTGTGTGTGTGTGTGTGTGTGTGTGTGTAAGTATACATGACGTACAATACAATATGTGTGTAGATTACTCCATCTGTTCCGATGAATAAGGCATATTTCATTTCGTTGAGACAAGACTTTGACCAACAATTACACTTTTAGTATTTGATTAATGTCATACAAAATCACTACCATAAAAAGCTACATTTAAATACAAATCTAGTGACACAAATTTCATATCATATAACCTTGTATTTATGGAGTAATTATTGGTCAAATGCATGTCTTAACGAAACAAAATACGCCTTACTTTTAGGAGTGGAGGTAGTATATTAGAGTGCAAAAGTTGCACTATTATATGTTTATTCTTTGCAACATAAAAAGTGTAATTTCTGTAAATTATGTGCAAGTTTTCACCATCATTTTATTTTAAGTTTTTTTTACATTTTTTCTTCTTCAAGGTTAATACCAATGGCACTAGTTCATTCTTCTTTAGAAAACTTTATTGTATTTTATTTTTGTTTTAGTATAGGGGGGAGAAGAAGGCAGTTGGGCCTTGTTTGGTGGGGTTTTCCTTTTCTTTATCGGTACGTGTGGATGTTGGGAGTGTGTAAGTATACATGTAAGTACTATACAATATGTGGGTAAACTATACTAGAGTTCAAAAATTACACTATTATGCTTATTCTTTGCATATTTTAAAAAAGTGCAATTTATGTGCAAGTTTTTATCATCATTGTTTTAAGTCCTTTTATTTTCTTTCTATTTTAGGGTAATAAAAATTCACTAATTCATTCTTTTAGAAAACATCAATTTATTTATTTATCTTTTATTTTAATTTTAGCACAGAGAGAAGAAGGCTGGAGGACAAACAAGGCAGCTTGGCCTTTGGATCTGATGATGGAGAATGATTTGAGTGAACCAACGAAAAATTTCAGGCGTCAGTTTTGATAGTTACCCGCAATAAGGCCAACTCCAGCGCGCGACCCCATCCTGTCCGGGTGCGTCCGTTTGGGGCAAAACGGACATACCAGATGGCCCAGCGTGCGGGAGCAAACGGACTTTTGTCCGTTTTCTGTCCGCTTTCGACCCATCCCCGGCCCAAGTTTGGGTCGCCTTTGAGGTGAAACGGACAGCGCGCAGACGGGCGGGACGCACGCGCTTGTCCTCCCCTCGCCCGCTCGTCGGTGGCACAAAGAACCCGCCCGGCGCCCCATTTCGCGCCATTCCCCCCTCCCCCGAAAACCCTCCCACGTCCCGCCCACCACCCTCCCGCCATGGCCGATGCCCCGCCGAATTCCGGCGGCCAGGCCATCGACCCGCCCGGAAAGGTGAAGAAGAAGGCGGCTAAGGGTCCGAAGAAGCCGCGGTCGGAACTCACGCCAGCGGAGCTCGCAAAGCTGGACGCGGAATCGGCCAAGAGGAGGAACCGGCGGGCGGCGCAGAAGGGCAAGAACGCCGCGGCCATGTTCGCCGTCGAGCGCGCTGCGTTGGAGGCCACGCGGCACAAGGCTAACGTCGACGAGAAGGAGGCCATCGTCAACAAAGCGCACGCCCTCCTCATGCTTGGGCTGTGCCGTCCGTCGAGCTTCTCGGCAGTGCCCGTCGGCCCGGCGAGCACAGGCTCGTCGGTCGCCCGGCCTCCGCAGTGCCCCTCGCCAACGTCGTGGACCACGCCATTGTCGCCTTGTTTTCCTCCGCCAAGGTACGAAGGCCAGACCCGTTTCTCGGGGTCGTCTTGACGCCTCCTCCACATCGAGGCCGCCAATGCCGCAACCAAAGCAAAGGAGGTGGCGCTAGCGATCATGAGCGTCGACTTGAGCAAGATGAGTGAGAAGACGAGGAGCTGGTTCGAGGCCCGGCAGAAGGAGATGTTCGACGCCGACGGCCTAAACTAGGTGGTCTGTTTGGCTGTGACCGTTCTTTTTGGAGGCTGGCATGGGTGCCGGCCGCTGGCTGTGTGCCGGCGACAAACCTATTCATTTTGGAGGCTGGCTGTATTGCCGACGACAAAACTATTCATCGTGTAGGCTGGCTGTGTTGGCGGCGTGAACTAGGGCCGCTGGCATGAACTATGGGCCGTGGTTTATTTGAATATTTGCGTTTGAAAAAGGAGGCGGACAGGATGCGGCCAAAGGATGCGTCCGCGCGTTGAGCGCACTGTCACCGCATCCCAAAAAGGCCCCATTGCCCGCCCCAAACGAACAGAATCCGGGCCAAACGGACGTCCGTTTGGGGTCGTGCGCCGGAGTTGGCCTAAATGGATAGATGACTCAATTTACTAGCAAAACATCGAATAAACATAAGCAGCCAAGCATAAATTCCTGCACGGTCGAAATCAGCCGACGTGGACTTAAAGAAAGTGGCATCTTCGGAGCTGGCCTCAAGGGCCCACGTTTGACCTCTGCTGTCTTTCTGCCTTTCGATTCCGTTACAACTGTTACACTGTTCCTCTATGCACATGAGCCATGGCACAGCCTCGGAGAGAACCGGACTAGCCCTTCATCGATAGTACAAGCACCAGCGCCTGCACCGGCGCCGCTGAAGGCCGTGATGCAGCCAAGCGGCAAGAACACAAACAGTAGAGGACAAGTCATGCAAACCAAACAGAGACAAAAGGCGTACCAACAAAAAAACCAAAAAGGCTGCCGGTCTCGATCGAGATGCTACCGGCCGTGCAGACGGCCTGGAGTTTCTGCTGGATGCAGATGCCCGTTTTGTTCTTACATGACTCCCATCTGATCACAGGTTCAGACGGAACTCAATTTGTTTATCATGAGCCAAGAGAAAAGGTCCAGAAACGGACCCAGAGAGGAATCAAGTGGTGTTTGTTGAGCCTCCGGTGACCAAAACTAACCGAGAACTCGTCATCCCAACATGGACAGGACATGGTATCATCACCCATCTTCCTCCGCTTGGTTGGTTTGTATCTGCAGGCAGGGGCGCGCGTGATTGGGATTGTTAACTGGTGGTGGTTTGGACAAAGATGTCACGCTAATTGGTATTCCGAGCTTGGACGGACGGATCAGTGGTACTACTAGACTAACCTGAATGATCGGATGAGACATGCATGCTGGTCTCTCGGAAAGGCCAAAGAGTAGCTTTTTGCCGTGTCAGCATTTTACTAATGGAATCTATCTAAGCAACAACACAGCTTAATTGCTAGTCTCAGTTGGTGCTGCGTTCTAGAAATATAATAAGAGCATCCCAAAGGACACCAAATCGCCTCTATTTGTGGACATTCCGGATAGCTCTAAACTTAAAATTGGGATGGATAGGGGGTTGGATGGACACGTCGGTCCTGTCGGACCCGACAAGCCTGCCCACCCCAAATCCATCTAAATCCTCCCTCCCAACGTGATGTTTGCTCTCGCATCCTACCTTTCCCACGTCTATGTTACCTCGTCCGCGTCGCCGTCCGCCTTTCCTAGCCGCCACCTACATGGATCTTAAGTTGGCAGAATCTGAGGGGTTGCCCAAGGAGCCAATGCCGAACTCGAAGAGCCGCGCTGGTAAGGACCGACGTGTCCGCCAGTGCGTCCGTAAAGCGACAGAGCATGCGGCTACGGCGAAGGAGGTTCTCGTCCTGGAGGTGGACATGGCCGCATCCGCGCCCTTGGACGACTTTAGCATGGGTTCGCGAGGCTGGACCATCTTGTACGGCTTCATCTAGGATGCGGACACCACCTTCGACTCCCGTGCAACTCTAACAGACGTGGAGGTCGACTGCAAGCTCTCCTGGCGGACGCAAGCACCAACTCTTTGAGGATATGTCTCCCCGAACTCAGTTTTTTACCCCATATGCATACATAGGAGCAAAATTATGATGCTAGCCTCATTGTGATGCATGTTTAGGATGGTTACATAATGGATATGAATATGATCAACAATGGTCATGAACCTCCAATTTTTTACGTGGGTGACCAAAATTTGTCAATGTTTGATGTTGGGCTCTACTTGGATGTCCAAAGGGAGGACATCATGGGGGAGGAGAAGGAGCAAAGATATAACCTCTACTTGGATGTCCAAAGGGAGAGGATGGACTTCAGAAGGAGAATGTGAGGGAGAGGTTCATACTTTAGAGGGAGGATGGAGATCGAGAAGATGAAAGTGCGGGATCATATGACGCTCAAGAAGATGATGGAGAGCATTAAGATTGAAGGGGGAGAAGGTGAGGATCGCCAGGCTCATCGAGGAGTCGATGATCATGTTGGCAGACGCTACCCTCATGGATAACATGCGCAAAGAAATCAACACGCGCAAGAAAATCATTTGATTCATCTAGTTTATCGACTATGTATGAATTGTTGATTATTTTTTTGTCGTGAATCATGCTTGAACTGTTGGGTTGTTTCACGTGTTGACTGTTGAATTGTTGTGTATAAATATTATTGTTAAATGTATGATGAAATACAATGAAAATGTTAAAGAAGAGCAAAAATGAGGCACACAAATGGGGAAGGGGGGAAATAGGGACACCGTTGTTGGGGCGAACAAATGGGACTTGACCCCTTAATGTCCGCAAAAAGTTCCTGACATGTATGCACACATATGGAAGGCCAAATTTAACCTTCCTTGGAGATGCTTCAAGGAAAAACTAAATTCAGTTAGTTGCACACGCTCTCCGTAAGCACGTTTCAACTAAATTGTTAACAAAATCGTGAAGCTTCTTGTAAAATATTCGCTCTGGTATACTACATTATGTGTTGTGGCCAGCCCCATGGCTCTTGTTACATTTTTTCATCAAATCCTCTTCCTCATTTGTCCACGCCAGTATTTTAGAGGCCCTAGTGTGAGCTAAGTCTGATGGGCTCAAGAGCGATAATAGAATAACAAATATATTCCACGGGTATATATTGCATGCCATGAAAGTAATTATTAAGGCATAAACATTAGAAATGTAAATGGTATTAGCAAGTAAGGTCTTAATACGCCATGCATATGTGATTGCAGGATACAAATGACAATTAAAGCTACATATACTTCAACTTCAACAACTACTGAAAACATATAGCATGATGAGGTACGTGGGGGCACATGTCCTCCTGCCCTAAGCAATTGTGATAGTTGGCATCCCCATACTCATCGCCTCTGCCACCGTGGTGATTGGCTCTCTACCATTATATATGTATACTTCTACAAGCACCGCCCTCACATGTCCATTACTAAGGTGGGTCTGACAAAAGTCTCCTACACATAAAGCTTCATCAAGGCTCGTTGCAGGTGAAGATTGTTCCGTAGAATCGTAGTCGTAACCATGTGTAGTTCATAGTCTAGCATAATCATCGTAGGTGCTTACTTGAATGTGATTACGCTAGACTATAAACTTAGATTTTAACTCTTTCCTGGAGTTATCAAGCACATTATATTATGCTTTTTTAGCATATGACCGGTTTTAAAATAAATTTTCACAAAAGAGAGGTATTCATTTTTGGGGATGCCCTAAATAAAGTTTATTGTTTTGCTACAGTTTTCACTTGCCAAATAGGATATATTTCTATGAGATACATAGGGCTACTTGTTGATCGAAAGAGAATCGGGAATAAACACTTGAAAAAACAAAAGGATAAAATGAAGAAAAAAGTAGTATTTGGCAAGGTAGGTTGCTAAACAATGCGGGTAGGATTACTTTAATCTAGTCATCTATGTCTAGGGTACCAAATTTTATGATGTCCTTTTATGGACTAGTTGTAGGGCTTAAGAAAAGGATTGATTTCTGTAGAGCGAGATTGCTCTGACAATAAGAATCTAATAAAGATATCGCCTTGCTAAATGGTCTGAGGTATGTAGATCAAAAGATCTAGGTGGTTTGGAAATTTAGAAGTTGGGAATGATTTTGACTATATAATTCAGAAGGCTTATGGCAAACCATTCTGAAGAACAAATACCAAAAAAGCCAATGTCTAACTGGGATCAAACACAAACAAGGTGATTCCTAGTTCTAAAGTGGACTGCTAACATACAAAGAACATTTATTCTCCGTATATAAATTCAGTGTTGGTAATGGAAAAAATGTGAAATTTTAAGAAGATGGTGAGTTGGAGATGAACCACTAAGGACTAATTATCCTAGGCTCTACAATATATGTTTTGACAAAAAAATCTTTTGGTGGTTGCTTTGTTGAGTAAACGGCTTGATAATATACATTTTAGGAGGACTTTGTGTGTGTGGGGGGGGGGGGTCCTTGGATTTATGGACAAACATCAATGAAGTCTATGAGAGTTATGAGATCAATGAACAAGAGCATACTATCAAGTGGACCCTGGCTAGAAATGGCATATACTTAGTAAAATAATATTAGACGAATTTGATTGAAAATGGAACAAATTTTCCTCATAGTTTCCCATGGAAGGTTAAAATGCCCTCTGGAATCTAATTAGAAGAGACAGGATTGGAACCAAAGCCTGCCTATTTTGGCACAAAGAAGAATCTATACAACATTTGTTTATGGAGTATAATGTTATGGAACATTTTGAAGTGTACCTTCAACTTGATTTATATTCCTTTTAATAAATTGCAAGAACTGGAAGACTTGATGTTGGTTCGTGTCTCGACACTTTTTTGGACCATTTGGAGATTGAGGAATGGTAAAAAAAAGTAGGATAAGAAGATTAATGATCCTTGTGTTCATGTTAATATGATTGCCAAATATGATTGTGCTATTTTAAAGAAAACTGTAAATCAAGAGACACTTAGATGGGG
Organism: Elymus sibiricus; assembly: GCA_039707655.1. NCBI lineage: Eukaryota > Viridiplantae > Streptophyta > Magnoliopsida > Poales > Poaceae > Elymus > Elymus sibiricus. Next base: position 275,229,193 of record CM077675.1, on the reverse strand, counting down.
AGCTAAAATGTTCGAGTTAATTGCAAATAAGGTCTTCCGAGTGGAGCATGGCTGGCGAGTGGTAGTGAGAAGGACCACAGCGACATGAAGGTGGCCATTGTTGTGTCTTCGACTTATCTATTGTTGCGCCTCCTTTGAAGCCTTCTTTTGTGATTTTTGATTAATGCATGGGATGTGATACATTTTCTACTGTAAGTGCATCTAGTGCCCCTAGAGGTTTTGGGGTGATTAGTGAAAAAATAGTTAAGTGACTAATGTGTTTGCGAGTATACAGAGGTGAAAGTCCATGAGGATTTGCTTTAACGTGAGATTTATGACCCTACAAGTTTTAATGCAAGTGAATATCTTCATAATGCCTGTTCGTGGAACAGTTAATTTGCAAAGAGGAATATGAAGTGTAGTGAAGATTTTTGTTTTCAAGTTCCATTTTCTTCTATTTGAATCATAGGGCAAACCATACTATTAAGGGGGGTCTAAGTGAAAGTTGAGATTTAGGTCTTCAATGTATGCTCAATCCAAACCTATTTCTTTGAGTGAAGACTTGGAAATCTCTTCGTGCAATTCATTTTTTCCTCTTGGTCCGGGACGATGATCTCGGGGACTCCGAAGAAGAAACACTCGCAGTTGAGTCGACTTGACTTGTGTAAGGGCACAGTTCTACCCTAGTAGTTTTGGTGATTGATGACAATGCTTTTGCGGACTAACCGTGTGCATTAAGCTTTTAGAGATTATCAGGTGGCACGAGACGGTTATTTTCCTCTTTATGATTAAAAAGAGAAGACGACTTCTTTCTGGTGATTCTGTGTTGGTGGACGTGAGTCGTAGGAAATCCATACTATCAAGAGGGGGTCCGCATTTGGAAAGGTTGGGTGGAATCAAACACGTACACATTTGCACCACTTCCCTTTCCCGGCACACTGGAGCTTCTGTCTTCTTCTCTGTTTTGTTTGTCTCATTTAAGTGGAAGTACCGCTCTGAGGAGCGGTAGTACCGCCCCAGCGGTACTGCCACCCTGAAGTACTAAGGGCACTTCCACTTATGTTTTTCTTCTGGTATTTTGGTTTCCACAGAGCGGAAGTACAGCTCCACCCGAGCGGTAGTACCACTCTGTTGGTCCAGAGTCATTCGCGGGCGACCAGACATGTGTATGGTCCCCCGCGCCACTATGGGCGGAAGTAGGGCGGCAGCATTAGCGGAAGTACCGCTCCCCTGAGCGGTACTACCGTGCTGCCCCCCGGTACTTCCGCCAGGTCCGCCCCTCCTGCAGCGCCAAGCGGAAGTACCGCTGGCAGGAGCAGTAGTACCGCCCTGGCAGCAATACCGCCTCCGTGACTATGTCAGCTATGTGGGACGGCTCGATCTTCGGTGCAAGCGGAAGTAGCTCTCCCCTGAGCGGTACTACCGCTTATGCACTTATTGTGGGCACAACGGTCAAATTTCTTTCCCCTATATAAGGGAGTCTTCTTCTCCAAGGAGACCTACCTCTTTTCCCAAAAAGCTCCATTGTTGCTCCTAAGCTCATTCTTGCCCGATCTCTCTCCCTAGCCATCGAATCTTGTTGATGGTCTAGGGTTTGGGTGAGAGGGCCCCGATCTACACTTCCACCAAGAGAAATTTGATTCCCCCACTAATCCCTTGCGAATCTTGTTACTCTTGGGTGTTTGAGCACCCTAGATGGAAGAGGTCACCTCGAAGCCATATTCCATTGTGGTGAAGCTTCGTGGTGGTGTTGGGTGATACGTCCATTTTGCATCATGCTTTTATATTGATATTTATTGCATTATGGGCTGTCATTACACATTATGGTACAATACTTATGCCTTTTCTCTCTTATTTTACAAGGTTTACATGAAGAGGGAGAATGCCGGCAGCTGAAATTCTGGACTGAAAAAGGAGCAAATCTGAGATACCTATTCTACACAACTCCAAAAGTCCTGAAAATCTACGGGGAATTATTTTGGAATATATAAAAAATATTGGGTGGAAGAAATACCAGAGGGGGCCCACCAGGCAGTCACAAGCCAGGGGGCGCGCCCCTGTGGCTTGTGGCCCACCTGGCAGCCCTCCGGTGCCCATCTTCTGCTATATGGAGGGTTTTGACCTGGAAAAAATCATAACAGAGCTTTCGGGGCGAAGCGCCGCCGTCTCGAGGCGGAACTTGGGCAGAACCAATCTAGGGCTCCGGCGGAGCTGTTCTACCGGGGAAACTTCCCTCTCGGAGGGGGAAATCGAAGCCATCGTCATCACCAACGATCCTCTCATCGAGAGGGGGTCAATCTCCATCAACATCTTCACCAGCACCATCTCCTCTCAAACCCTAGTTCATCTCTTGTATACGATCTTTGTCTCAAAACCTCAGATTGGTACCTGTGGGTTGCTAGTAGTGTTGATTACTCCTTGTAGTTGATGCTAGTTGGTTTACTTGGTGGAAGATCATATGTTCAGATCCTTGATCATCATTAATACTCCTCTGATTATGAACATGAATATGCTTTGTGAGTAGTTACGTTTGTTCCTGAGGACATGGGATAAGTCTTGTTATAAGTAATCATGTGAATTTGGTATTCGTTCGATATTTTGATGAGATGTATGTTGTCTCTCCTCTAGTGGTGTTATGTGAACGTCGACTACATGACACTTCACCATTGTTTGGGCCTAGAGGAAGGCATTGGGAAGTAATAAGTAGATGATGGGTTGCTAGAGTGACAGAAGCTTAAACCCTAGTTTATGCGTTGCTTCGTAAGGGGCTGATTTGGATCCACACGTTTCATGCTATGGTTAGATTTATCTTAATTCTTCTTTCGTAGTTGCGGATGCTTGCGAGAGTGGTTAATCATAAGTGGGATGCTTGTCCAAGTAAGGGCAGTACCCAAGCACCGGTCCACCCACATATCAAATTATCAAAGTAACGAACGCGAATCATATGAGCATGATGAAAACTAGCTTGACAGTAATTCCCATGTGTCCTCGGGAGCGCTTTGCTTTATATAAGAGTTTGTCCAGGCTTGTCCCTTGCTACAAAAGGGATTGGGCCACCTTGCTGCACCTTTATTACAATTGTTACTTGCTACCCGTTACAAATTATCTTATCACAAAACTACCTGTTACCGATAATTTCAGTGCTTGCAGAGAATACCTTACTGAAAACCGCTTGTCATTTCCTTCTGCTCCTCGTTGGGTTCGACACTTTTACTTATCGAAAGGACTACGATAGATCCCCTATACTTGTGGGTCATCAATGGGAGCCTCCAATTAAGTTGTGAAGATTGCCCAACCTTGTTTGTAAAGGTCCGGTTGCCGCCTTCAAGGGCACCACTAGTGGAATCACGGCATCTTGCATTGTGCGAGGGCATGAGGAGAATACGGTGGCCTTAGTGGCATCTTGGGGAGCATTGTGCCTCCACATCGCTCTAACGGAGACGTACTTCCCCTCAAAGGGAAGAAACTTTGGTAACACATCCTCGTCTCCATCGGTTCCACTCGTGGTTACTCCTTACCTTTACTTTGTACAAGCTTTACTTATATTGTATCCTTTGCTTGCTTGTGTTGTTATTGTTGTTAGCATCATATAGGTTGCTCACGTAGTTGCATTTCTAGACAACCTATTTGTTGCTAAACCTAATTTGTTAAAGAAAAGTTAAAAATTGGTAGTTGCCTATTCACCCCCCATCTTGTCAACCATATATATCCTTTTAATTGGTATTAGAGCTACGTCTCTTTACTAAGGGTTTTACCACCCAAAGAGTATGGTTAACTGCGGGGATCGGGTTGTGGACTTACCCGAGGTCGAGGGCGTGAGCATGATCTCTCGAGAGGATTTAAATGAGGCAATGGCCTCACTTAAATCTTCTGTGACGACCGGGGTCAAATCCTTGTTTAAAGAATTCCTTGATGGTCTCAAGCTTTCTACCGATCCGTTGCTAGTGGCTAGAACCACTAACTTGGAGTCCAAATGCCAACTCCGGAGGGGAGGGATCTAGTAGTGATAAGGATAAGGTGCCTCAAGGAATAAATGGGTCAGGAACCTTTGCCTCGGTTCCCCTCCCCCGGTCTATGGAGGACCACTCCACCCACCTCATATAAACAACCTAGGTCCTCCTCCTAAACTTGTGAAAAATGATTTCGCTAATTGGGTTTTTCGTATCAAGTCTCGTTTGAATCACAGCTCAACTCAACTTTGGAGAATCATTGAGCAAGGATACTACCCGCATGATCCAAATAACCTCACCCCAAGAGAAGAGGCTGACAATCAACTCAATCACTCCGCCTTGTTCATCCTTCAGTCTGCGGTGCCTCCGGAAGAGCTTGCTCACTTGCGTCCTTTCACTCGTGCAAAGGAGTGTTGAGAACACATTGTTTCCATGTACAAGGGAAGCTCAAGCATTCAACGGTCCAACTTTGAGGTGGTTCTCGATGAGGCCGATGAGTTTGTTATGAATGAAGATGAGGACCCTCGTGAGCTCTATCGGAGAGTGACAACTCTTGCGGCATCCCTTCAAGATCATGGGAGCAAGGACACGGATGACAATTAGATAAAGTGTAAGTTTCTCAAGGCCATCATGCCATTCAACAGGGCCATGTCCTCCGTCATCCACCAAAGACCGGACTTCCACTCCTTGTCCTCAAGTGATGTGTTGGATGAATTCATTGCTATGAACATCTTGAACAAGACCGCTGACAACGCTCTAGATCGTGTTCAACGGACAAAGAAGTCTTCACCCAACCTTGCTTTGAAGGCCAAGGAAATTCCGTAAGAAGAAGAAGATGAAGAAGAGGAGAGTTGCCCCGAAGACACCAAACATGCATATCACGAGCACATGGCTCTTGCGTCAAGGCAATTTTGGGGCAACAAGAGAAACTCAAATCCAAACTTCTCCAAGAACAACTCAAGTGGCTCCAAAGGCAAGCAACATGTGAGAACTTGTTACAGTTGTGGTAATGTGAGTCACTTCGTGGTGGATTGCCCATATGAGAAGAGGGAGGACAATGGTGGCAAGCTCATTCGCAAAGACAAAGCCAAGTCCTTCCCCCAACAAGAACAACTTCACCAACAAGGCGCCTCACAAGGTGTTGGTGGCTCAAGAAGAGTATGCCTCCGATGATGATGATGATGATGATGATGATGATGCAAGTGGTGAAGGGATGGCAATGGCTTCAGTGGCAATCGCATCCTCCACCCCAACCAAGGTGTCTCTCTTTAACTTCCCCCAACGAGAACCGCATCGTCAAGTGCCTCATGGCCAAAGGTATCAACAAGGTAACCTCCAACATCAAAACTTTCATTACCACTACTTCTCCCGTGTTGGAATGTGTGGAGGAACATGAGGAGGAGAATGTTGATGTGAATGAGTTCGACAAGTTCATGGCCAAACTCAAGGGTAAGACCAAGAAGCACTTTGTTGCTCTCTTGGAACAACTTGGTGAAGCTAGTGATCTCGTTGAATCCCATGAGGAAACCATAGCCAATTTGGAGGGACATAGTCATGACTATGCAGATGAGATAGCGGATCTTTCTATTGCTCGTGAGAAAGAGCGAGATCATTGTTTGGCTCTTGAGGAACCACACAACGACGATCTTGCTAAATTACGAAAAGATTATGATCATGCTATTGTTCTTACTCGTGTGCTCAAATCCAAAAAGGTTGCACTTGGGGTTGACCATGATAGACTCAAAGAGGAGTTTGGCACACTCAACAAAGCTCACAAGGCTTTGAAGAATGCACATGCCTCTCTTAAGGAGTCTCATGATCAACTCCAAATAAAACTTACTAAGGAAATAGCCACATGTCCTCCCTTTGTGTTAATTGATAATGGCAATGCTACTAACCCTTGTTGTGAGCATGCACATGTTGTGGAGGAAAATGCTAAGTTGAAAGAGCAACTTGAGAAAGGCCTTGTGGCATGTATCCAAGGTGAGAAGAATCTCAATGACCTTTTTAGCAATCAAAAGGAAGTTGTAGCAAAGGAAGGGATTGGGTTTGCACCCAATTCTAAGAAGAAAAGAAGTTGAAGACCAAGCAAGCTCCCCCACTCAAGGAAACCTTTGTCAAAGCGGGGAAGGTTACTCATGAGAAGAAGAAGAAGAAGGACAATGTTGTGGGTGGTAATGCCAAGAAGGGAAAGACCACCCCCTCCAACAAGGCCGGTGATTTTAACCCCTCTTATGCGTTATGTCGTGCTAGTGATGGGCATGTTTATGCCAAATATGTCGGTTCTTCTTATGAGTACATTGAATGGTCTATTTGGGTTCCTAAGACCCTTGTTACTAACATGAAATGACCCATTAAAGAATGGGTACCTAAATCCAAGCATTGATCTATTGTAGGAGTTTGCTTCTGGAGGGGTGTCATGGTTGCTTGATAGTGGAGCAACAAATCATATGACTGGAAGCAAGGACTTGGTGGTGGACGTTCGAACCGACACATCCTTGGTCACTCAAGTATCCTTTGGTGATGACACAATTTCAAAGGTATTGGGTCTTGGCAAGGTGGTTATCTCTCCGGACTTAACCATTGAGAGAGTCATGCTTGTTGAGACCCTTTCATACAATTTACTTTCCGTTCGTCAACTTGCACTCATGGGTTTCAGTACTTTCTTTGGTATTGATTCTGTGGCCCTTTTGTGGAGCAAGACTCTTAAAGTAGCCTTTGTTGGGCATGTCGAAAAAGGTCTCTATGTGGTCAACTTCTCGGAGGACCCACTAAGACCGCGACTTGCCGGTTAGCCCATGTCAATACGAGATCTTTGCAAAGTATCCTCAAAGGGGATCACGTTCGTGGACTAACAAATGTGAGTTTTGTCAAAGATCGTGCTTGCACTGTTTGCATCGAGGGAAAGCTACATGAAATTGTTGGGGAACGTTGCATGGGAAACAAAAAATCCTACAAACACCCAAGATCTATCTATGGAGATGTATAGCTACGAGAGGGGAGTGCATCTACATACCCTTGTAGATCGCTAAGCGGGAAGCATTAAGAAACGCGGTTGATGTAGTTGTACGTCTTCGCGATCCAATCACGATCCGTCCCGATCTAGCGTCGAACGGACGACACCTCCGCGTTCAGCACATGTACATCTCGATGACGTCTATGACTCCTCGATCCAGCGAGCGAGGGCGGAGTAGTAGATGAGTTCTCCGGCAGCACGACGGCGTGGTGGCGGTGGTGGTGGTGCAATCTCATCAGGGCTTCGCCAAGCGCTGTCGCAGACGCGACGGGAGAAGAAAACTGATCTAGAGAGAGAGGGAGGGCGCCGCCAAAGGCTTGGTGTGTCGCTGCCCTCGCTCCCCTCTCATATATATAGGGGGTGGAGGTGGCCGGCCCTAGGGCTGCCTCCAAAAGGAGGGGCGGCGGCTTAGGAGGTGGCTTGCCACCCAAGTTAGGGTGGCGCCACCCCTAGGGTTTGCCCCCACGAGCCCTTGGCCGCATGGTCCTAGGTGGGAGGGGCGCCCAGCCCACGAGGGGCTGGTGCGCACCCCTCTCAGCCCATGTGGCCCCCTGGGGCGGGTGGGCCCCTTCCGGTGGACCCTCGGAACCCTTTCGGCACCCCCGATACACTACCGGTGACGCCCGAATTCTTTCCGGTGACCAAAACGGAACTTCCCATATATCATTCTTTACCTCCAGACCATTCCGAAGATCGTCATGTCCGGGTTCTCATCCGGGACTCCGAACAACCTTCGGTTACCAACATATATAACTCAACAATACTATATCATCATCGAACGTTAAGCGTGTGGACCCTGCGGTTCGAGAACTTTGCAGACATGACCGAGACACTCTCCGGCCAATAACCAACAATGGGACCTGGATGCCCATATAGGTTCCTACATATTCTACGAAGATCTTTATCGATCGAACCACGATGTCAAGGATTCAGTCAATCCCATATACAGTTCCCTTTGTCCATCGGCATGTGACGTGGCTTGAGACTGCGTCGGTATTTCCCCAAAGAATGATGCAGCATAGCAATGGTAAGTATTTCCCTCAGTTACGAAACCAAGGTATCGAACCAGTAGGAGGATCACCACCACTACGTAAACAACACCTGCACACAAAGAACAAATACTTGCAACCCGACGCGAAAGAGAGGTTGTCAATCTCTCGACGGTAAAAAGATAGATTAGGTAATGATAGATTGGAGAGATAGATCTCTCAAGAACACAAAATGAAAAGGGCAAATAGAAAGTGCAGCAAGGTATTTTTGGTTTTTTTTGGAATAATAGATCTGAAAACACAAGCGGCAAAAAGATAGATCGGAAAGCAATATGTTGGAAAAGTAGACCCGGGGGCCGTAGGTTTCAATAGTGGCTTCTCTCATGAGTATAGCACACGGTGGGTGAACAAATTACTGTTGGGCAATTGATATAAGATCAAATAATCATGACGATATCCAAGGCGATGATCATTATATAGGCATCACGTCCAAGATTAGTAGACCGAAACGATTCTGCATCTACTACTATTACTCCACACATCGACCGCTATCCAGCATCCATCTAGTGTATTAAGTTCATGGAAAAACGGAGTAATGCAGTAAGAACGGTGACATGATGTAGACAAGATCTATTCATGTAGGAATAGACCTCATCTTGTTATCCTTAAATAGCAACGATACATGCGTGCCTCGCTGCCACTTTTGTCACTGGGAGAGGACACCGCAAGATCGAACCCATCATAAAGCACCTCTTCCCATGGCAAGAAAAATCGATCTAGTTGGCCTAACTAAACCAAAGATTCGAAGAAGAAATACGAGGCTATAAGTAATCATGCATATAAGAGATCAAAGAAGACTCAAATAATATTCGTGGATAGAAACTGATCATGAACTCAAAATTTATCGGATCCCAACAAACACACATCAAAAGTTTACATCAAATAGATCTCCAAGAGACCATTGTATTGAGAATCAAAAGAGAGAGAGGAAGCCATCTAGCTACTGCCTACGGACCCGTAGGTCTATGGTGGACTACTCACGCATCATCGGAGAGGCATCAATGAGGATGATGAACCCCTCCGTGATGGTGTTAGATTGGATCTCGAGGTTCTGGAACTTGCGGTGGCTGGATATGTTTTTCGTCGACTCCTCTAGGGTTTCTGGAATATTTGGGAATTTATAGGCGTCAGAGGCGGTGGAGAGGGGTCCCGAGGAGGGCACAACCCATCAGGGCGTGCCTGGGCCTCTGGCGCGCCCTGGTGGGTTGTGGTCTCCTCGACCCTCCCCTCTGGCACTTCTTTGGCCCACTGGATGTCTTCTGGCCCAAAAAAATCTCCAAAAAGTTTCATCGCGATTGGACTCCGTTTGGTACTGATATTCTGCGAAGTAAAAAAAAGCAAAAACAGCAACTCACACTTTGGCACTATGTCAATAGGTTAGTCCCAAAACATGATATAAAGTTGCTATAAAATGATTGTAAAACATCCAAGAATGATAATATAACAGCATGGAACAAGCAAAAATTATAGATACATTGGAGACGTATCAGTATGTTACTTGCCCGAGATTCGATCGTCGGTATCTCCATACCTAGTTCAATCTCGTTACCGGCAAGTCTCTTTACTCGTTCCGTAATACAAGATCACATGACTAACTCCTTAGTCACATTGCTTGCAAGCTTCTTGTGATGCTGTATTATCGAGTGGGCCCAGAGATACCTCTCCGTCATACGGAGTGACAAATCCCAGTCTCGATCCATGCCAATTCAACAGACACCCTCGGAGATACATGTAGAGCACCTTTATGATCACCCAGTTACCAAGTGACGTTTGATACACACAAGGCATTCCTTCGGTGTCAGGGAGTTGCATGATCTCATGGTCATAGGAATAGATACTTGACATGAAGAAAGCAGTAGCAATAAACTAACACGATCGAATGCTATGCTTACGGTTGGGTCTTGTCCATCACATCATTCTCCTAATGATGTGATCTCGTTATCAAATGACAACTCATGTCCATGGTTAGGAAACCTTAACCATCTTTGATCAACGAGCTAGTCTAGTAGAGGCTCACTAGGGGCATTTTGTTGTCTATGTATCCACACATGTATATGAGTTTCCGATCAATACAATTATAGCATGGATAATAAACGATTATCATTAACGAGGAAATATGATAATAACTACTTTATTATTGCCTCTAGGGAATATTTCCAACAGTCTCCCACTTGCACTAGAGTTAATAATCTAGCTTTACATTGTAATGAATCTAACACCCATAGAGTTCTGGTGCTGATCATGTTTTGCTCGTGAGAGAGGTTTAGTCAACGGATCTGCAACATTCAAATATGTATGTACTTTGAAAATGTTTATGTCCTCCTCCTTGATGTAATCACGGATGGAATTGAAGCGGCGCTTTATATGTCTGGTCCTCTTGTGAAACCTGGGCTCTTTGGCTAGAGCAATAGCGGTAGTGTTATCACACAAGAGAGTCATTGGATCCAGTGCACTGGGCACAACTCTAAGATCTGTCATGAACTGCTTCATCCAGACTCCTTCCTTCGCCACTTCCGAAGCAGTTATGTACTCCGCTTCACATGTAGAATCTGCTACCACGCTTTGCTTGGAACTGCACCAGCTTACCGCTCCACCATTCAGAATAAATATGTATCTGGTTTGAGACTTAGACCCATCTGGATCTGTGTCAAAGCTAGCATCGACGTAACCCTTTACGACGAGCTCTTGATCACCTCCATAAACGGGAAACATTTCCTTAGTCCTTTTTAGGTACTTAAGGATATTCTTGACGGATGTCCAGTTTTCCACTCCTGGATCACTTTGAAACCTTTCGGCCATACTTATGGCAAGGCTGACATCTGGTCTTGTGCATAGAATTGCATACATGATAGAGCCTATGGCTGAGGCATAGGGGATGACACTCGTCTTTTCTCTATCCTCTGTAGTCATTGGGCATTGATTCTTACTCAACTTCACACCTTGTAGGACAGGCAAGAACCCTTCTTGGACTGATCCATTTTGAACTTCTTCAAAACTTTATCGAGGTATGTGCTTTGTGAAAGTCCTATTAAGCGTCTTGATCTATCTCTATAGATCTTGATACCTAATATGTAAGCAGCTTCTCCGAGGTCTTTCATTGAAAAACTCTTGTTCAAATATATATTCACGCTTTCCAAAAGTTCTATATTGTTTCCAATGAGCAATATGTCATCCATATATAATATTAGAAACGTTATAGAGCTCCCACTCACTTTCTTGTAAATACAAGCTTCTCCATAAACTTGTATGAACCCAAACGCTTTGAACACCTCATCAAAACGAAAATTCCAACTCTGAGATGCTTGCACCAGTCCATAAATGGATCGCTGGAGCTTGCATACTTTGTCAGCATTTTCAGGATCGACAAAACCTTCCGGTTGCATCATATACAACTCTTCCTTAAGGAAACCATTAAGGAACGCTTTTTTGACATCCATCTGCCAGATCTCGTAATCGAAAAATGCAGCTATTGCTAACATAATCCTGACGGACTTAAGCATCGCTATGGGAGAGAAAGTCTCATCGTAGTCAACTCCTTGAACTTGTGAAAACCCTTTTGCAACAAGTCGAGCTTTATAGATGGTGACATTACCGTCTGCGTCTGTCTTTTTCTTAAAGTTCCATTTGTTCTGTATGGCCTTACGATCATATGGTAAGTCCTCCAAAGTCCACACTTTGTTCTCATACATGGATCCTATCTCAGATTTCATGGCCTCCAACCATTTGTTGGAATCCGTGCCCACCATCAGTTCTTCATAGCTTGTAGGTTCATTGTTGTCTAACAATATGACTTCCAAGACAGGATTGTTATACCACTCAGGGGCGGTATGAGTCCTTGTCGACCTACGAGGCTCAGTAGTGACTTGATCTAAAGTTTCATGATCATCATCATTAGCTTCCTCTACACTTGGTGTAGGCGCCACAGAAACATCTTTCTGCGTCGTGCTACTCTCCAACTGAAGTGACGGTTCAACAACCTCATCAAGTTCTACCTTCCTCCCACTCAATTCTTTCGAGAGAAACTCCTTCTCTAGAAAGGATCCATTATTGGTAACAAAGACTTTGCCTTCGGATCTGATATAGAAGGTGTACCCAACTGTTTCCTTAGGGTATCCTATGAAGACGCACTTGTCCGCTTTGGGTTCGAGCTTATCAGGCTGAAGCCTTTTCACATAAGCGTCGCAGCCCCAAACTTTAAGAAACGACAACTTAGGTTTCTTGCCAAACCATAATTCATACGGTGTCATCTCAATGGACTTAGATGGTGCCATATTTAAAGTGAATGCGGCTGTCTCTAATGCATAACCCCAAAACGTTAGTGGCAGATCAGTGAGAGGCATCAGAGATCGCACCATATCTGATAGAGTACGATTACAATGCTCGGATACACCATTACGCTATGGTGTTCCAGGTGGCGTAAGCTGTGAAACAATTCCACACTATCTTAAATGTATGCCAAACTCATAACTCAGATATTCTCCACCACGATCGAATCGTAGAAATTTTATCTTCTTATTACGATGATTCTCTACTTTACTCTGAAATTGCTTGAACTTTTCAAACATTTCAGACTTGTGTTTCATTAAGTAAATATACCCATATATACTCAAATCATCAGTGAAGGTAAGAAAATAACGATATCCACCGCGCGCCTCAACACTCATTGGACCGCACACATCAGTATGTATGATTTCGAACAAGTCACTTGCCCGCTCCATTGTACCAGAAAACGGGGTTTTCGTCATCTTGCCCATGAGGCATGGTTCGCATGTATCAAGCGATTCAAAATCGAGTGATTCCAAAAGTCCGTCAGCATGGAGTTTCTTCATGTGCTTTACATCAATATGACCTAAGCGGCAGTGCCACAAGAAATTGGTACTATCATTATTAACTTTGCATCTTTTGGCATCAATGTTATGAATGTGTGTATCACTACTATCGAGATCCAACAAGAATAAACCATTCACATTGGGTGCATGACCATAAAAGATATTACTCATATAAATAGAACAACCATTATTCTCTGATTTAAATGAATAACCGTCTCGCAATAAACAAGATCCATATGTAATGTTCATACTCAACGCAGGCACCAAATAACAATTATTTAGGTTTAAAACTAATCCCGATGGTAATTGAAGAGCGAGCATGCCGACGACGATCACATCAACCTTGGAACCATTTCCGACGCGCATTGTCACTTCGTCCTTTGCCAGCTTCCGTCTATTCCGTAGTTCCTGCTTCGAGTTACAAAGATGATCAACCGAACCGGTATCAAATACCCAGGCACTACTACGAGAGCGAGTAAGGTACACATCAATAACATGTATATCAAATATACCTTTGTTGACGTTGCCAGCCTTCTCATCAGTCAGGTACTTGGGGTAATTCCGCTTCCAGTGGCCAGTCCCCTTGCAGTAGAAGCACTCAGTCTCAGGCTTGGGTCCAGCCTTGGGTTTCTTCATGGGAGCGGCAATTTGCTTGCCACCCTTCTTGAAGTTTCCCTTCTTTCCCTTGCCTTTCTTGAAACTAGTGGTTTTATTTACCATCAATACATGATGCTCCTTTTTGATTTCTACTTCCGCGACTTTCACCATCGCGAACAGCTCGGAGATTTACTTGTTCATCCCTTGCATATTATAGTTCATCACGAAGCCTTTGTAGCTAGGTGGTAGTGACTGGAGAACTCTGTCAGTGACCGTCTCAGGCGGAAGCTCAACTCCCAACTGATTCAAGCAGTTGTAGTACCCAGACATTCTGAGTATGTGCTCACTGACAGAACTATTCTCCTCCATCTTGCAGGCGAAGAACTTGTCAAAGGTCTCATACCTCTCAATCCGGGCATTTGCTTGAAATATTAACTTCAACTCCTCGAACATCTCATATGCTCCATTGCGTTCAAAACGCTTTTGAAGTCCTGATTCTAAGCCGTACAACATGGCGCATGATACGTCTCCAACGTATCTATAATTTTTGATTGTTCCATGCTATTATATTATCTGTTTTGGATGTTTTATATGCATTAATATGCTATTTTGTATTATTTTTGGGACTAACCTATTAATCTAGAGCCTAGTGCCAGTTTCTGTTTTTTCCTTGTTTTTGAGTATTGCAGATAAGGAATATTAAACGGAGTCCAAACAGAATAAAATCTTCGGAATGATTTTTCTTGGACCAGAAGAAACCCAGAAGACTTGGAGATGAAGGCAGGAGACCTGCCGTGGCGTCACAAGCCACCAGGGCGCGCCCTAGGGGGGCGCGCCCCCTGGCTTGTGGCCCCACGGCAGCCCTCCTAACCCTATTCTTCGGCCTATAAATTCCCAAATATTCCCTGGATACCAAAAAGAGCCATGAAAATACTTTTCCGCCGCCGGAAGCCTCTGCTCCCGTGAGATCCAATCTTGGAGCCTTTTCCGGTAATCTGTCGGAGGGGGATTCGATCACGGAGGGCATCTACATCAACTCCATTGCCCCTCCGATGATGCGTGAGTAGTTTACCACAGACCTTCAGGTTCATAGCTAGTAGCTAGATGGCTTCTTCTCTCTCTTTGTTCTTCAATACCATGTTCTTCATGATCTTCATGGAGATCTATCCGATGTAATACTCTTTTGCGGTGTGTTTGTCGAGATCCGATGAATTGTGGGTTTATGATCAGCTTATCTATGAATATTATTTGAATCTTCTCTGAATTCTTATATGCATGATTTCATATCTTTGCAAGTCTCTTCGAGTTATTGGTTTGGTTTGGCCAACTACATTGGTAATTCTTGCAATGGGAGAAGTGCTTAGTTTTGGGTTCAATCTTGCGGTGTCCTCACCCAGTGACAAAGTAGGGGTAGCGAGGCACGTATTTGTATTGTTGCCATCGAGGATAAAAAGATGGGGTTTTCATCATATTGCTTGAGTTTATCCCTCTACATCATGTCATCTTACCTAATGTGTTACTTTGTTCTTCATGAACTTAATACTCTAGATGCAGGCAGGAGTCGGTCGATGTGTGGAGTAATAGTAGTAGATGCAGAATCGTTTCGGTCTACTTGACACGGACGTGATGCCTATATGCATAATCATTGCCTTGGATATCTTCATAATTATTCGCTTTTCTATCAATTGCTCGACAGTAATTTGTTCACCCACCGTATTATTTTCCTTCATGAGAGAAGCCTCTAGTGAAACCTATGGCCCCCGGGTCTATTTTCCATATTATATTTTCAGATCTATAAACCAAAAATACCAAAAATACCTCACTGCATTCTTTTTACTTTTGTTTTACTTTTTGTTTTAGCAATCCTATCTATCTATCTCTATCAGATCTCATCCTTGCAAGAAACCGTGAAGGGATTGACAACCCCTTTATAGCGTTGGGTGCAAGTGTTTGATTATTTGTGTAGGTACATCTATTGGGGACTTGCTTGTATCTCCTACTGGATTGATACCTTGGTTCTCAACAACTGAGGGAAATACTTATCTACTTTGCTGCATCACCCTTTCCTCTTCAAGGGAAAACCAACGCATGCTCAAGAAGTAGCAAGAAGGATTTATGGCGCCGTTGCCTGGGAGATCTACATCAAGCCTACCAAGTACCCATCACAAACTCATCTCTTGCATTTACATTACTTGCCATTTGCCTCTCGTTTTCCTCTCCCCCACTTCTAAAACAATTTTCAGAAAATACCAAAAAGATTTGCCCTTTTATTCGCCCTTCTTCCGCTCGTCTTTTCGTTTGCTTTTTGTTTGCTTGTGTGCTAGATTGCTTGCTTTGTCACGATGACTCAAGAGAATACCAAGTTGTGTGACTTCTCCAATACTAATAATAATGATTTTATTAGTACTCCGATTGCTCCCGCCACTAGTGCGGAATCTTATGAAATTAATGCCGCTTTGCTTAATCTTGTTATGAAAGAACAATTTTCCGGCCTTCCTAGTGAAGATGCCGCATCCCATCTAAATACTTTCGTTGAGTTGTGTGATATGCAAAAGAAGAAAGATGTGGACAATGATATTGTTAAATTGAAGCTATTTCCGTTCTCACTACGAGATCGTGCTAAAACTTGATTTTCATCTTTGCCTAAAAATAGTATTGATTCATGGAACAAGTGTAAAGATGCTTTTATTTCCAAGTACTTTCTGCCCGCTAAGATCATCTCCCTTAGGAACGATATAATGAATTTTAAGCAACTTGATCATGAGCATGTTGCACAATCGTGGGAGAGGATGAAACTAATGATTAGAAATTGCCCCGCGCATGGTTTGAGTTTATGGATGATTATACAAATTTTTTATGCGGGGTTGAATTTTGCTTCTAGAAATCTTTTAGATTCCGCCGCGGGTGGTACTTTTATGGAAATCACATTAGGAGAAGCTACTAAACTCCTAGATAATATTATGGCAAACTACTCTCAATGGCATACCGAAAGATCTCCTACTAGTAAAAAAGTGCATGCTATTGAAGAAATAAATACTTTGAGTGAAAAGATGGATGAATTGATGAAATTGTTTGCTAGTAAGAGTGCTCCTATTGATCCTAATGATATGCCTTTGTCTTCTTTGATTGGAAATAATAATGAATCTATGGATGTGAATTTTGTTGGTAGGAACAACTTTGGTAATAACGCGTATAGAGGTAATTTCAATCCTAGGCCGTTTCCTAGTAATTCCTCTAATAATTATGGTAATTCCTACAACAATTCTTATGGAAATTATAATAAGATGCCCTCTGATCTTGAGAATAATATTAAAGAATTTATTAGTTCGCAAAAGGGTTTTGTGACGCCCCCGATTTCGACCGTACGCTAATCATACACGCAAATGCGTACGACCAAGATTAGGGACTCACTAATCAATATCACAACACAACTCTAGACACAAATTAAAGTCATACAGCTTCATATTACAAGCCAGGGGCCTCGAGGGCTCGAATACAAAGCTCGACAAGCACGAGTCAGCGGAAGCAAATAATATCTGAGTACAGACATAAGTTAAACAAGTTTTGCCTTAAGAAGGCTAGCACAAACATAAGCAGCGGATCGAAAGAGGCGAGGCCTCCTGCCTGGGAACCTCCAAACTACTCCTGAGTGTCGGCACTCTCCACGTAGTAGTAGGCTCCAGCGGTGGTGTAGTAGTCGTCTCCGGCGTACTCCATTTCCTGGGCTCCGTCATCTGAACGCGGTAATCGTATCGAGGGGGAAAGAGAAAGCAAAGCAGCGGTGAGTACTCATCCAAAGTA
Source organism: Elymus sibiricus (assembly GCA_039707655.1). NCBI lineage: Eukaryota > Viridiplantae > Streptophyta > Magnoliopsida > Poales > Poaceae > Elymus > Elymus sibiricus. The sequence continues at coordinate 275,211,972 of CM077675.1, read as the reverse complement.
CTCGCAAGACTGACATCGGAACTATGCTAAGTATGCATTAGTATCAAGGAAAGGGGGTTATATCTGGGCTGACTGCAGAAAGCAAGAATAGGGGGAAGGCCTAGTCCTATCTAAGACTAGCATCTTCAGCATCTTGCAGCAATAGAAGAGAGTAGATTGGTATCTCATATATAGTCATATTATTGTAGCAATTTTATTAAGTAACCACGCCCAGAGATTCTTCCTCGACTCCCTGCGAGGAAGCAATCTCGGAGCCAACTTTCATTCCAATTAAAAGTCACAATTATAGTTGTATAAGGTCAAGGTACAACTCCAAGTCGTCCTGTTACCGTGGACACGGCTATTCGAATAGATAAATTCTTCCCTGCAGGGGTGCACCACATTCCCCAACACGCTTGATACCTCTGGCCGGACACACTTTCCTGGGTCATGCCCGGCCTCGGGACATCAACACGTCGTAGCCCTACCTAGGCTCAACGAAGAGGCCAGCCCGCCGGTCTAAATCCTAAGCGCGCAGGGGTCATGGGCCAATCGCCCTTTGCACTCCTGCACGATGCGAACGCGGCCGAGGTCAGTCCTAGCACCCCTTATAACAAGCGCGGTGCCGTTGCGGACCACTCGGGCGCGCGCCGCTCCATTGCTGACGTCTGAAGAGCTTCGGCTGATACCACGACGCTGAGTACCCATAACTTCCCCACGTGAAGGTTAGTGCGTAATAGGCCAAACGACCAACTCAGATCAAATACCCAACCCATTAGCATTTTATTAATGCGGGGCAAGCGCGACCCATGAAGTGCGGTCCCGTCGCCCCGTCTCGAGGATGTGTGGCAAGGGCCTCTCCTGCCCGTCCACGCCTCATCATCATCAAACCGTGGGTACCCCTCAGGGCCGACCCACCACCAACATGTTTCTGTAACTAGGTCATAGTAACTGTGTGTATAAAACATCAAGACGGAACCTGAGGAATCACCCTCAAAGGGTCCCGCTCGATGAAACCGTCAAGGTGGACTTAGAGGAATCACCCTCGAGGGTCCCACACTTGAGGGGTTGCAAGACAGAGTCATCGTCGGGAGTGGTGAAGGAGGAATCACCCTCAATAACCACGACCGACTAGCTGCACTACAGAGTTAGCATCATGAGTACTTCACGAGGTGTCACCCTCGGTACTCGATAGTAGCTCTGCAGAGTCATACAACTAAGGGGTGTGCGGTGATGTGAGGGGCCTGGCTTGTCGGTCGGTTGACCGAGTATTCGAATCTTCGGGTCGTCGAGTCGTCGACGAAGAAGCAGGGGCAACTGGGACTAAGGGGTCACTGGGGATTCATTGATCAACCTATTCTAAGCAGTTGATATGATTGCAGGTATGGTAGCAGTTTATCAAAAACAGGCTATGCATCAGAAATAGGAGCTAGCTAGTACAGTAGCAAAATTCTAATGCAAGACTGAGAGGGAAAGAAATGGGTGATATCGGAATGCTCAAGGGGGGTTGCTTGCCTTGCTGCTCTGCGGCAATTGCCTGATCGTCAACGGTGTAGTCGTACCCGGCAGCGCCGTCAGTCTCGGGGTCTAACGGAGAGAAGAGGGGGGAAGAAACAATAAATATAAAGCACAGATGCAACACGATGCATGACATGGCAATATGCAGAGCTAGGCATGCACTAACGCAGTATTACACGTCGCAGACGGGTCGGAAGAATATCTGACGATATTTTCCGGGTCTCGGGCTACTAACGGACAGGCGAAAACGATGGAAAAGTTCCATGTTCGCTATGCTAGGAGCACGTGACAGACTAACGGACTGCGTATTCGGAACCGTGGGAATTTTCTGAACAACTTTCATGTATAAATTATTTTCATCCGAGTTACGGATTATTTTATATTAATTTTCAAAGTTTTATTAATATTCTGAAATTCACAGAATTAAATTAATTCGAAATTGCAATAATGACGTCAGCATGATGTCATGCTTGCATCAGCAGTCAACAGTGGGGCTGACTGGTCAACTGACAAGAGGGCCCCACCTGTCATAGACTCAGCTTTTAATCCAGGGTTTATTAATTCTAAAACTGATTAATTAGAAGGGGACCCACATGTCAGTGTCTCATTAGGTTAAGTAATTATTTTGACTTAATCTAATTACCAGATTAGTAGCTCACAGGGCTGGCCCACATGTCATACACACAGGGGGTCTGGGACCCACCTGGCAGTGACTGGGCTATGCCCAGTCAGCCAGTTGACCAAGTCAACTAGTCAACAGGGCCCATCGGTCAGTGGCACAAGGCGGGCCCCATGGCTGCCGCGTCAGCGCCATGTCGGCGGTGGCTGCCGGAACCGCGCCGGCGAGCCGTCCGCGGCGGGGCATCGTCGGGCTTGGCCGGAAATCTGCTACGGGCGGCCGTTCGTCGCGCTTTCGGTCGCGTTCGAGAGCTGGAGCTGGGCCGCATCGAGTGGGGGTGGTGGCGACGCCGGAGACGCACCGGAGCGGCGACGGCGAGCACGGAGGCGGACGGCGGCACTCGGGCGTGGTGGCCAACGGCGATACGGCGCGCGCACGAGCTACCTAAGCAGCTAGGGAGGGCCTACTCGACGCGGCGAAGACGATGGTGGCACGCACGGGACCCAAAGGTCATCGTGGCTACGCCGGCGATGAGCTCGCGCGGTGGCGGGATCGGGCACGACGGGGACGACAGCTACGGCTACGGAGAGAGAGCGGGGAGAGGAGGGATCGACGCGGCAGCTCATGGTGGTCCTGCAGAGGTGCAACGCGGGCTCGGGGAAGGCTTGACGGTGACAAAATCGGCGACGGCGTGCGGCGGCGATCTGAGGAGGGAGAAGAAGATGGCGGCAGCGTGGAGGGTTCTCGGCTCGGTCCAGTCGGCTCAGGCGACGTAGCGGAGCTCGGCGGTGCCGTAGGACACGGAGAGGCGGCGAGAGGGGCACGGTGGCCGTGGCTAGCCAGCGGCCATGGCGGCGGTGGCGTTCGGCTGCGATGGCAGAGAGGGAGAGAGGGAGAGAGAGTGGCGAGGGAGGAGCCAGGGGGTCGCGGGAGATGCTCTTATCCTCCACGGCGAGCGCAGGCGCGCTGTCAAGCGAGGGAGAGGGGGGCCAGGGTGCGGGCACACGCGCGCGCGGTGTGTTCGACAGCGAACGAGGTGAGCAGTGCGGGAGGTGGGAGACGGTGCGGGGGTGGGCTGGGCCGGCGCTGTAGCCACTTAGGCCCAGCCGCTGCGGGCCTCTTTTTCTTTTTCTCTTTTTGTTTTCTGTTTTCTGTTTTTATGTATTTTTGCAACAATTCTCTTGAGCAAAAATGTGCCACTTGGTCCATAAAATACTTTGCAATATCCCACATGGCCACATACACATTGGGCATTTTTGGAAATTGTTTGATTTATCCAAATGATTTTAAGAGCACTTTTAAATGCAAATTGGTGCTGTTATTGAAGGTGGGGTCCACACCATATGTTTGGTGATGTTGTTCTCCTTAACACCAATTGTTTTGTGATTTATCACAAGTGTGCAACATTTTTCCTTTGTTGTTTGCCAACTTATTTTATTACCATAAAATTCAATGCCCTTTTTAATGGAATTTGAAATGAGATATGAATTTTCAACTTGATCATATCTTGTTTAGCAAAATGATTAGGCACTGATCATGGTCATCACTGTGTACAATGATCACTGTAGCCAAAATCCAGGGTGTCACGGGTTTCAATGCTATGATTGAAGAAAAATTGCTCAAGATTGATGATTTGGCTAGGAACGTTGATAGAATTTCTCTTGAGATTGATTCTTTGAAAATTAGATCTATTCCACCCAAGCATGATATTAATGAGTCCTTAAAGGCTATGAGAATTTCTATTGATGAGTGCAAGGAAAGAACCGCTAAAATACGTGCTAAGCGTGAATGGCTTGAAAAAGTGTGTTCTCATGATAATAATGATGAAGATCTTAAAGTGATTGATGTGACTCCTATTGAATCTTTGTTTTCTAATATAAATCTTGATAAAGATGGGACTGGAGATAAGTCAACTTTAGTTAAAAGGTGTCCCAATGATTCGGAGTTTATAGATCTTAATGCTAAGATTGATAAAAGTGGAATTGAAGAGGTCAAAACTTTAGATAGCAATGAACCCACTCTTTTGGATTTCAAGGACTTTAATTATGATAGTTGTTCTTTGATTGATTGTATTTCCTTGTTGCAATCCATGTTGAATTCTCCTCATGCTTATAATCAAAATAAAGCTTTTACTAAACACATCGTGGATGCTATGATGAAATCTTTTGAAGAAAAACTTGAGTTGGAAGTTTCTATACCTAGTAAGCTTTATGATGAGTGGGAACCTACTATTAAGATTAAAATTAAAGATTATGAGTGCCATGCTTTGTGTGATTTGGGTGCTAGCGTTTCCACGATTCCAAAAACTTTATGTGATGTGCTAGGTTTCCGTGAATTTGATGATTGCTCTTTAAATTTGCATCTTGCGGATTCCACTATAAAGAAACCTATGGGAAGGATTAATGATGTTCTTATTGTTGCAAATAGGAATTATGTGTCCGTAGATTTCATTGTTCTTGATATAGATTGCAATCCTACATGTCCTATTATTCTTGGTAGACCTTTCCTTAGAACGATTGGTGCAATTATTGATATGAAGGAAGGAAATATTAGATTCCAATTTCCATTAAGGAAAGGCATGAATCTATTATGAGAGCTACTTATGGATTGCATACCAAAGATGACAATACCTAGATCTATTGCATTATGCCTAGCTAGGGGCGTTAAACAATAGCGCTTGTTGGGAGGCAACCCAATTTTATTTTTATGCTTTTGTTTTTGCTTCTGTTTTGAGTGTTTTACACATTATTACCTCTGTATTAATTGTGTTTTCTTGTTTAAATTAGTGTTTGAGCCAAGTAAGACCTTTGGGATGGTCTACGGTGTTTGTGATTTGATTTTGCTGAAAAACAGAAACTTTTTCTCTCAGTCCAGGAATTTTGTAAATTCACTGGAACGTGATTTTGATCTGAAATTTTTACACAATATTGATATACAAATTTCCCTGATTGTCCTAATTTTTCAGAATGTTAGGAGTTACAGAAGTATTCGAAGTCTATAGATTGCTACAGACTGTTCTGTTTTAGACAGATTCTGTTTTCTTTGTGTTGTTTGCTTATTTTGATGTATCTATGGGTTGTATCGGGGGGTATGAACCATGGAGAAGTTGGAATACAGTAGATATTACACCAATATAAATAAATAATGAGTTCACATCAGTACCTAAAGTGGTGATTTATTTTTCTTATACTAACGGATCTCATGAGTTTTCTGTTGAGTTTTGTGTTGTGAAGTTTTCAAGTTTTGGGTAAAGATTTGATGGACTATGGAATAAGGAGTGGCAAGAGCCTAAGCTTGGGGATGCCCAAGGCACCCCAAGCCATATTCAAGGATACCAAAAAGCCTAAGCTTGGGGATGCCACGGAAGGCATCCCCTCTTTCGTCTTCAATCCATCAGTAAATTTACTTGAGGCTATATTTTTATTCACCACATGATATGTGTTTTGCTTGGAGCGTCTTGTATGATATGAGTCTTTGCTTTTTAGTTTGACACAATCATCCTTGCTGCACACATCTTTTGAGAGGGACACGCTAAATCATGAATTTATTAGAATACTCTATGTGCTTCGCTTATATATTTTGAGCTAGGCAATGTTGCTCTAGTGCTTCACTTATATCTTTTTAGAGCACGGTGGTGTTTTATTTTATAGAAATAATTATTGAACTCTCATACCTCACTTATATTATTTTGAGAGTTCCTTAAACAGCATGGTAATTGGTTTAGGTTATGAATTTAGTCCTAATATAATGGGCATCCAAGAGGGATATAATAAAAACTTTCATATAAAGTGCATTGAATACTATGAGAAGTTTGATTCCTTGCATATAGTTTTGAGATATGAAGATGGTAATATGAGAGTCATGCTAGTGAGTAATTGTGAATTGGAAGAAATACTTGTGTTAAAGTTTGTGATTCCCGTAGCATGCACGTATGGTGAACCGTTATGTAACGAAGTCGGAGCATGATTTGTTTAATGATTGTCAACCTTTGTGTGAGGGTCGGGAGCGCACGATGGTTAACTCCTACCAACCTCTCCCCTAGGAGCATGCGTCTAATACTTTGCTTCGATAACTAATAGACTTTTGCAATAAGTATGTGAGTTCTTTATGACTAATGTTGAGTCCATGGATTATACGCACTCTCACCCTTCCACCTTTGCTAGCCTCTCTAGTACCGCGCAACTTTCGCCGGTGCATTAAACCCACCTTCCTCAAAACAGCCACCATATACTTTCCTCAAAACAGCCACCATACCTACCTATTATGGCATTTCCATAGCCATTCCGAGATATATTGCCATGCAACTTCCACCGTTCCGTTTTTCATGAAACGCACCATCACTTTCATATTGCATATAGAGTCATATTTTGTTCTAGGTATCGAGTTGTAAGTAAATAAAAGTGTGATGATTTTCATTATTAGAGCATTTGTCCCGTGAGAGAAAAGGATGATGGAAGCTATGAATCCCTCACAAGTTGGGATGAGTCTCCGGACTTTACAAAAAAATAAAAGAGGCCAGCGAAGCCTAAATAAAAAAAAAAGACCAAAGATGCCCACCAAAATTAAAAAAAATGAGAGAAAGAGAGAAGGGACAATGCTACTATGTTTTTCCACACTTGTGCTTCAAAGTAGCACCATGATCTTCATGATAGAGAGTCTCTTATTTTGTCACTTTCATATAACTAGTGGAATTTTTCATTTGCACAACCACTTAGTTTTCTTTTTGAGCTTTCATACACTTATAGCTCTAGTGCATTCGTTGCATGGCAATCCCTACCCACTCACATTGATATCTATTGATGGGCATCTCCATAGCCCGTTGATACGCCTAGTTGATGTGAGACTATCATCTCCTTTTTCCTCACAACCTCCACCATATTCTATTCCACCTATAGTGCTATATCCATGGCTCACGCTCATGTATTGCGTGAGAGTTGAAAAGATTTGAGAACATAAAAGGTGTGAAACAATTGCTTGACTTGTCATCGGGGTTGTGCGTGATTTAGATACTTTGTGTGGGGAAGATGGAGCATAGCCAGACCATATGATATTGTAGGGATAACTTTCTAAGGCCATGTTATTTCGAAAGGACACAATTGCCTTGTTGGTATGCGTGAAGTATTACTGTTTTTATGTCAATATTAGACTTTTGTTTTGAATCTTATGGATCTGAATATTCATACCACAATAAAGAATATTACATGGATAAATATGTTAGGTAGCATTCCACATCAAAAATTCTGTTTTTATCATTTACCTACTCGAGGACGAGCAGGAATTAAGCTTGGGGATGCTTGATACGTCTCTAACGTATCTATAATTTTTTATTGTTACATGCTATTATATTATCTGTTTTGGATGTTTTATATGCATTAATATGCTATTTTATATTATTTTTGGGACTAACCTATTAACCTAGTGCCAAGTGCCAGTTTCTATTTTTTCCTTGTTTTTGAGTATTGCAGATAAGGAATGTTAAACGGAGTCCAAACGGAATAAAATCTTTGCGATGATTCTTCTTGGACCAGAAGAAACCTACCAGACTTGGAGAGGAAGGCAGGAGACCTGCCGGGAGGCGACAAGCCACTAGGGCACGCCCCTAGGGGGGGGCGCCCCCTGGCTTGTGGCCCCCCAGCAGGCCTCCTAACCCTATTCTTCCTCCTATAAATTCCCAAATATTCCCCCAATACCAAAAAGAGCCACGATAATACTTTTCCGCCGCCGGAAGCCTCTGTTCCCGTGAGATCCCATCTTGGAGCCTTTTCCGGTAATCTGCCGGAGGGGGATTCGATCACGGAGGGCATCTACATCAACTCCATTTCCCCTCGGATGATGCGTGAGTAGTTCACCTCAGACCTTCGGGTCCATAGCTAGTAGCTAGATGGCTTCTTCTCTCTCTATGTTCTTCAATACCATGTTCTTCATGATCTTCATGGAGATCTATCCGATGTAATACTCTTTTGCGGTGTGTTTGTCGAGATCCGATGAATTGTGGGTTTATGATCAGCTTATCTATGAATATTATTTGAATCTTCTCTGAATTCTTATATGCATGATTTCATATCTTTGCAAGTCTCTTCGAGTTATTGGTTTGGTTTGGCCAACTACATTGGTAATTCTTGCAATGGAAGAAGTGCTTAGTTTTGGGTTCAATCTTGCGGTGTCCTCACCCGGTGACAAAGTAGGGGTAGCGAGGCACGTATTTGTATTGTTGCCATCGAGGATAAAAAGATGGGGTTTTCATCATATTGCTTGAGTTTATCCCTCTACATCATGTCATCTTACCTAATGCGTTACTCTGTTCTTCATGAACTTAATACTCTAGATGCAAGCAGGAGTCGGTCGATGTGTGGAGTAATAGTAGTAGATGCAGAATCGTTTCGGTCTACTTGACACGGACGTGATGCCTATATGCATAATCATTGCCTTGGATATCTTCATAATTATTCGCTTTTCTATCAATTGCTCGACAGTAATTTGTTCACCCACCGTATTATTTTCCTTCATGAGAGAAGCCTCTAGTGAAACCTATGGCCCCCGGGTCTATTTTCCATATTATAATTTCAGATCTATAAACCAAAAATACCAATAATACCTCGCTGCATTCTTTTTACTTTTGTTTTACTTTTTGTTTTAGCAATCCTATCTATCTATCTCTATCAGATCTCATCCTTGCAAGTAACCGTGAAGGGATTGACAACCCCTTTATAGCGTTGGGTGCAAGTGTTTGATTATTTGTGTAGGTACATCTATTGGGGACTTGCTTGTATCTCCTACTGGATTGATACCTTGGTTCTCAACAACTGAGGGAAATACTTATCTACTTTGTTGCATCACCCTTTCCTCTTCAAGGGAAAACCAACGCATGCTCAAGAAGTAGCAGCGCACTGAACCATTGAGTAGTCATCAGAATGCGCCTGCCAGACGTTCACAACATCTGCAGATGGCACTGGAGGGGGTGGCGCACCGAGCGGTGCATCAAGGACATAAGCCTTTTGCGAAGCTGTGAGGATAATCCTCAGATTACGAACCCAGTCCGTTACTTCCATCATCTTTCAACTTAGCTTTCTCTAGGAACGCATTAAAATTCAGGGGAGCTACTGCGCGAGCCATTGATCTACAACATAATTTTGCAAAGACAACTTTAGACTATGTTCATGATAATGAGTTCAATTAATCATATTACTAACGAACTCCCACTCAAATCAACATCCCTCAGGTTGTCTAAGTGTGACATGATCCAAATCCACCAACCCAAGTCCGATCATCACGTGAGATGAGGTGGTTTCAATGGTGAACATCTCCATGTTGATCATATCTACTATATCACTCATGTTCGACCTTTCGGTCTCCTGTGTTCCGAGGCCATGTCTGTACATGCTACGCTCATCAAGGTCAACCCAAGTATTCCGTGTGTGTAAATCTGGCTTACACCCGTTGTATGCGAAAGTACAGTCTATCACACCCGATCATCACGAGGTGCTTTGAAACGACGATCCTTCGCAGCGGTGCATACTCGGGGAGAACACAATTTTATCTCTTGAAATTTTAGTGAGGGATCATCTTATAATGCTACCGTCGTCCTAAGCAAAATAAGATGCATAAAAGGATAAACATCACATGCAAATCATATAAGTGACATGATATGGCCATCGTCGTCTTGTGCTTTTGATCTCCATCTCCAAAGCACCGGCATGATCTCCATCGTCACCGGCATGACACCATGATCTCCATCATCATGATCTCCATCATCATGTCGTCATGTGGTTGTCGCACCAACTATTGCTTCTACAACTATTGCTAACGCAAGCGATAAAGTAAAGCAAATGGTACAAATAAATTAAAGACAACCCTATGGCTCCTGCCAGTTGTCGTACTCATTGGTATGCAACTCGTGATAACTATACAAAACATGATCATCTCATAAATGACATATAACAAATCACATCTTGGTCATATCACATCACAACATACCCTGCAAAAAAAATTAGACGTCCTCTAATTTGTTGTTGCATGTTTTACGTGGCTGCTATGGGTAACTAGCAAGAACCGTTCTTACCTACGCAAAGCCACAATGGTGATAATCAAGTTTCCTTTTAACCTTCTACAAGGACCACCTTTGACGAATCCGATTCAACTAAAGTGGGAGAGACAGACACCCACCAGCCACCTTTATGCAACCAAGTTACATGTCAGTCGGTGGAACATGTCTCTTGTGCAAGGACAAGTAAGGTTGGTCCGGGCCGCTTCATCCCACAATACCGCCGAATCAAGATAAGACTAAGGAGGTAAGCAATCTGCACATCAACGCCCACAAACTCTTTTGTGTTCTACTCGTGCATATCATCTACGCATAGACCTAGCTCTGGATGCCACTGTTGGGGAACGTTGCATGGGAAATAAAAAAAATCCTACGAACACCCAAGATCTATCTATGGAGATGTATAGCTACGAGAGGGGAGTGCATCTACATACCCTTGTAGATTGCTAAGCGGGAAGCGTTAAGAAACGCGGCTGATGTAGTCGTACGTCCTCGCGATCCAATCATGATCCGTCCCGATCTAGCGCCGAACAGACGGCACCTCCATGTTCAGCACACGTACAGCTCGGTGACGTCTCCGCCTCCTCGATCCAGCGATCAAGGGCGGAGTAGTAGATGAGTTCTCCGGTAGCACGACGGCGTGGTGGCGGCGGCAGTGGTGCAATCTCAGCAGGGCTTTGCCTAGCGATGCCGCAGACGCGACGGGAGAAGAAAACTAATCTAGAGAGAGAGGGAGGGTGCCGCCCAAGTCTTGGTGTGTCGCTGCCCTCCCTCTCCTCTCATATATATATAGGGGGAGGGGTGGAGGTGGCCGGCCCTAGGGCTGCCTCCAAGAGGAGGGGCGGCAGCCAAGGAGGTGGCTTGCCACCCAAGTTAGGGTGGCGCCACCCCTAGGGTTTGCCCCCACCAGCCCTTGGCCGCATGTGCCTAGGTGGGAGGGGCGCCCAGCCCACCAGGGGCTGGTGCGCACCCCTCTCACTCCATGTGGCCCCCTGGGGCGGGTGGGACCCCTCCGGTGGACCCCCGGAACCCTTCCGGCACCCCCGATACACTACCAGTGACGCCTGAATTCTTTACGGTGACCAAAACGGAACTTCCCTTATATCATTCTGTACCTCCGGACCATTCTGAAGCTCGTCATGTTCGGGATCTCATCCGGGACTCCGAACAACCTTCGGTTACCAACATATATAACTCAAAAATACTATATCATCATCGAACGTTAAGCGTGCGGACTCTGCGGGTTCAAGAACTATGCAGACATGACCGAGACACTCTCCGGCCAATAACCAACAGCGGGACCTGGATGCCCATATAGGTTCCTACCTATTCTACGAAGATCTTTATCGGTCGAACCACGATGTCAAGGATTCAGTCAATCCCGTATACAGTTCCCTTTGTCCATCGGTATGTTACTTGCCCGAGATTCGGTTGTCGGTATTTCCATATCTAGTTCAATCTCGTTGCCGGCAAGTCTCTTTACTCGTTCCGTAATACAAGATCCCGTGACTAACTCCTTAGTCACATTGCTTGCAAGCTTCTTGTGATGCTGTATTACCGAGTGGGCCCAAAGATACCTCTCCGTCATACGGAGTGACAAATCCCAGTCTCGATCCATGCCAACTCAACAGACACCCTCGGAGATACCTGTAGAGCACCTTTATGATCACCCAGTTACGAAGTGACATTTGATACACACAAGGCATTCCTTCGGTGTTAGGGAGTTGCATGATCTCATGGTCATAGGAACATATACTTGACATGAAGAAAGCAGTAGCAATAAACTAACACGATCAAATACTATGCTTACGGTTGGGTCTTGTCCATCACATCATTCTTATCAAATGAAAACTCATGTCCATGGTTAGGAAACCTTAACCATCTTTGATCAACAAGCTAGTCTAGTAGAGGTTCACTAGGGACACTGTGTTGTCTATGTATCAACACATGTATATGAGTTTCCGATCAATACAATTATAGCATGGATAATAAACGATTATCATGAACGAGGAAATATGATAATAACTACTTTATTATTGCCTCTAGGGCATATTTCCAACAGAGACGTCTCACCGGCCCACGACTACTATTTACTTCAAGAGGCCCCTAGAGCTCCTTCACATGGATCTCTTCGGTCCTCCATCATTTGATAGTCTTGGGGGAAGAAAGTATTGCTTGGTGATTGTACATGATTACTCAAGATACACCTAGGTATATTTCTTCAAGAGGAGGAGTGAGACCCAACAAACCGTTAGCGACTTTGCAAATGAAGCCCAACGCCAACATGATGCAAAGATATTGATGATTACAAGTGACAACGGCACCGAGTTCAAGAACTACACCTTGGACGAGTTTCTGAGTGATGAGGGGATCAAGCATCAATACTCTGCACCCTATACCCCTCAACAAAACAGTGTTGTGGATCAAGCATCAATACTCTGCACCCTATACCCCTCAACAAAACAGTGTTGTGAAGAGGAAGAACCGGACGTTGATGGATGCGGCAAGAACCATGATGGCGGAATTCAAGTCACCGTACAACTTTTGGGCCGAAGCCATCAACACCGCGTGTCATGCATCTAATCGGTTCTACCTCCGCAAAGGCTTGAACAAGACTCCATATGAAATACTTACCGGCAACAAGCCCAACCTCAAGTACTTCCGAGTGTTCAATTGTAAGTGTTTCATTCTCAAGAAAGGTGTTCATTTGTCTAAATTTGAACCTAGAGCTCAAGAGGGCATATTTGTTGGTTATGCTACAAACTCTCATGCTTATCGTGTTCTCAACAAGTCCACTGGACTCATTGAGGAGATGTGTAACATAGAGTTTGATGAAAATAATGGCTCCCAAGTGGAGCAAAGTGGTCTTTGTGATGTAGGTGATGAAATTCCTCCCCAAGCCATAATTAGAATGGGTGTGGGACACTTCATACCCGTTGAGGAACCCCTTTTGGCCGAAGGAGAAGGACAATGTTCTATGCAAGTGGAACCATCACTGACGCAAGACCCACATGCTTCCGAAGAACAAAGTGAAGGCCCTCAACCCAGTGAACAAGATCAAGGGCAAGATCAACCTCATGATGATGGTGATGCACCAAGTGATGCCCAAGATCAAGTTCCCTCCCACGAGCAAACTCAAGATCAAGAGCAAGCTCATGACGGCGCTCCAAGTTCTCAAGATGGTCCTCCCCAACCCACTATGGAGGAAATATTAGAGCGCCGTGCCGCCAAGATTGCTAACAAGCTTCGAACTCATCAACATGTGTTGGATAACGTCTACGGAAGCTTGAGTAAAGGGGTAACCACTCATAGACAATTAACAAAATTTTGTGAGCATCACGCGTTGTTTCTTGTATTAAACCCCTCAAGGTACAAGAAGCGCTCGAGGACACGGAATGGCTTGAAGCCATGCACGATGGACTCAACAACTTCGAGTGTAACAAAGTGTGGCGATTGGTGCCAAGACCAAAGGAGAATCACAATGTCATTGGAACCAAATGGATCTTTAAGAACAAGCAAGATGCGAACGGTGTCGTCATTCGCAACAAGGCAAGATTGGTGGCACAAGGCTACTCCCAAGTCGAGGGCATCGACTATGGTGAGACCTTTGCTCCCGTTGCTCGCCTTGAATCTATTCGCATGTTGCTTGCATATGCATCTCATCATGATTTCAAATTATATCAAATGGATGTGAAGAGTGCTTTTCTTAATGGTCCTCTTAAGGAGTTGGTATATGTCAAGCAACCCCTGGGGTTCGAGGATCCTAAGTTCCCCAATCATGTATACGTTCTCGATAAGGCACTCTATGGCCTTAAACAAGCCCCACATGCGTGGTATGAGCACCTTACCGAGATGTTGCAAGACCGTGGGTTGGGAAAATCGATCCCACTCTTTTCACGAAGAGGGTTAACGGGAACTTGTTTGTATGCCAACTATATGTTGATGATATTATCTTTTGTTCTTCTAACAAAGTTTTCAATGATGATTTTGTCGCACTAATGACCAAAGAGTTTGAGATGTCAATGATGGGAGAGTTGAAGTTCTTCATTGGATTCAAAGTCAAGCAACGAAGTCAAGGAACCTTCATCAACCAAGATAAATACACCCAAGACATGCTCAAGAGGTTCAAGTTGGATGATCTCAAGCCAGCCAAGGCCAACACTCCCATGCCGCTCAAATGCCAACTTGACAGTGATCCCAATGGTAAAGTCGTGGATCAAAAGGTATATCGCTCTATGATTCTTTGTGCATCTAGGCCGGATATCATGTTGAGTGTGGGAATTTGTGCATGATTTCAATCCGCACCTAAGGAGAGTCACCTTGTGGCTGTCAAGCGAATCTTTCGATATTTTGCTCATACCCCAAACTTTGGCTTATGGTACCCCAAAGGTGCTTCATTTGATATCATAGGATATTCAGACTCGGATTGGGCGGGAGACCGTGTGGAGAGGAAATAAACTTCCAGGGGTTGCCAATTCCTTGGCCGCTCTCTGGTAAGTTGGTCTTCGAAGAAACAAAACTGTGTTTCTCTCTCGTCCACCGAGGCCGAGTATGTAGCTGCAGCAAGTTGTTGTGCACAACTGCTCTGGATGAGGCAAACTTTAAAGGATTACGGTGTCACTTGTGACAAAGTGCCCCTCTACTATGACAACGAGAGTGCTATCAAGATCTCCAACAACCCGGTTTAACATTGCAAGATGAAGCACATTGAGATTCGTCATCACTTCATCCGGGATCACATCAAGCGTGGATAAATTGATCTTATCCATCTCAATACCAATGAGAAACTTGCAGATATTTTCACGAAGAAATTGGATGAAGCAAGATTTCGCGAGTTAAGGCATGAGCTAAATGTCATTGATTCGAGCAATGTGGCTTGAAGTATTGCACACCCCACCACACTCATCATTATGTCTTGTTTAGATGTAGGCATGGACATAGGGGGAGTGTAGTTCTCTCAATGAACTATTCCTCCCCTTATTATGCATAAATTGATCAAATCTTTCACATTAGCCATTCTTGATGGTACTTGTGCTTCAAAGACGAGTTTTGGTCATGGGCCCAAGGTTAAAATCTTCGCGGTGCCATACTAATTGACTCAAACATAGGTGGCCTCGGCCACCGCCCCTATCCTCCGAGTGAGGTATTTGCTATTTGAGAGCTTGTTCTTTGATTTTCGTCTCTCCAAGTATTCTTCCTTGTCTTGATATATCTATTCCTGCCTTGGAGTGTCCCCTTTCGTTGCATAAGTCATATTTCTTTCTGTGTGTTTTGGCTGGGCTATGTTTTTGGTCTCAAGCGGTACTACCGCTGGGACGCCCGGTACTACCGCTCCAGCAGTACTACCACGCCCGCCCGCGGTACTACCGCGTCGGGTCTTCCAGGACGGGTTAAATGATGGGCACGGGGAGTTCTAACTCCCCCATACCCATTCCCTTCTCCCCTCCTCATGCCCTCTCTCTCAGGCGACCAAAATTTGCCTCGGAGGCCGGCCCCGATCCCCCGATCTCGTGTCGTCTCTCGCATTTCCGTCCGGTGGGATCGTTCCCACGTCTTCCTCGTGCCATGGCCACCGGTATTGCCCTCATCCGTCTCTTCTTTGTCTTTATTTTTGAATCATTGGATCTAGGGCAATGCATGTGGTGTTTCTTGATTTTCCAAGTCTTTTAGGCATGAGGTGGGCGTGATATGCATACTAGGTAGGAGTATAGTTGAGGGTCACTGATCTAGGAAATCTACGTCATCGAAACTACCCGATCCTTGTCGCGGAAGTTCTTCCGTAGGAAGGGTGGTACTACCGCTTGTACCCGCGTTGTCATCAATCCACCAAAAAGGGGGAGATTGTAAGGGCACATTTCTACCCTAGTAGTTTTGGTGATTGATGACAATGCTTTTGCGGACAAACCGTGTGCATTAAGCTTTCACAAATCAGGTGGCACGGGACGGTTATTTTCCCCTCAATGATTAAAAAGAGAAGACGGCTTCTTTCTGTCGATTCTGTGTTGGTGAACCTGAGTCGTAGGAAATCCGTACTATCAAGAGGGGATCCGCATTTGGAAAGGTTGGGTGGAATCAAACACATACACATTTGCACCACTCCCCTTTCCCGGCACTCTAGAGCTTCTGTCTTCTTCTCTGTTCTGTCTGTCTCATTTAAGCGGAAGTACCGCTCTGAGGAGCAGTAGTACCGCCCCAGCGGTACTGCCGCCCTGAAGTACTAAGGGCACTTCCGCTTGTGTTTTTCTTCTGGTATTTTGGTTTCCATAGAGCGGAAGTACCGCTCCACCCAAGCGGTAGTACCTCTCTGTTGGTCCAGAGTCCCTCGCGGGCGACCAGACATGTGTCTGGTCCCCCGCGCCACTATGGGCGGAAGTAGGGCGGCAACATTAGCGGAAGTACCGCTCCCCTGAGCGGTACTACCGTGCTGCCCCCCGGTACTTCCGCCAGGTCCGCCCCTCCTGCAGCGCCAAGCGGAAGTACCGCTGGCAGGAGCGGTAGTACCGCCCTGGCGGCACTACCGCCTCCCTGACTATGTCAGCTGTG
Organism: Elymus sibiricus; assembly: GCA_039707655.1. Lineage (NCBI taxonomy): Eukaryota > Viridiplantae > Streptophyta > Magnoliopsida > Poales > Poaceae > Elymus > Elymus sibiricus. The sequence goes on along the minus strand of CM077675.1, from coordinate 275,195,272 downwards.
TGGGACGGCTGGATCTTCGGTGCAAGCGGAAGTACCGCTCCCATGAGCGGTACTACCGCTTATGCACTTATTGTGGGCAGAAAACGGCCAGATTTCTTTCCCCTATATAAGGGAGTCTTATTCTCCAAGAGACCTACTTATTTTCCCAAAAAGCTCCATTGTTGCTCCTAAGCTCATTCTTGTCCGATCTCTCTCCCTAGCCATTGAATCTTGTTGATGCTCTAGGGTTTGGGTGAGAGGGCCACGATCCACACTTTCACGAAGAGAAATTTGATTCCACCCACTAATCCCTTACGGATCTTGTTACTCTTGAGTGTTTGAGCACCCTAGACGGAAGAGGTCACCTCGAAGCCATATTCCATTGTGATGAAGCTTCGTGGTGGTGTTGGGAGCCTCCAATTAAGTTGTGGAGATTGCCCCAACCTTGTTTGTAAAGGTCCGATTGCCGCCTTCAAGGGCATCACTAGTGGAATCACGGCATCTTGCATTGTGCGAGGGCGTGAGGAGAATACGGTGGCCTTAGTGGCATCTTTGGGAGCATTGTGCCTCCACACCGCTCTAACGGAAATGTACTTCCCCTCAAAGGGAAGGAACTTCGGTAACACATCCTCGTCTCCATCGGTTCTACTCGTGATTACTCCTTACCTTTACTTTGTGCAAGCTTTACTTATATTGTATCATTTGCTTGCTTGTGTTGTTATTGTTGTTAGCATCATATAGGTTGCTCGCCTAGTTGCATTTCTAGACAACCTATTTATTGCTGAACCTAATTTGTTAAAGAAAAGTTAAAAATTGGTAGTTGCCTATTCACCCCCCCCCCCTCCCCCTCTAGTCAACCATATCGATCCTTTCAACTTGTTCCGCAGATAAGTCGTTGGTTGTGTTTGAAATCCGACCCTTGCACCACGTGTCGTGTACAGTAGGTGACTGGTGCCCCTATTGGTCATTTCACAACCCGGGATCGCTCCCGACTATAAATGATCATCCCACTTTTAACCTTGGATGGTTGGATGCTCCATGAGAGAATTGACAAGAGTTTGTGTGAGCAACCCATCCTCCCGAAGAAAGAATCCTACGACAAGAAGAAAAAAACAGAGCCTAAAAGATGCCAAGTGATTGAGCATAACTCAAGAACTATTCGAAGCTTAACTTAACCTGCTACTCTTGTGGACTGTGCATCCACTAGACAGTTAGGTGTCGGTTCTAAGCGTCAAGAGTAGTCCGTGAAAGTCCCGGAGAACTACCTCGAAGATCTACCACGAGTGCTTGGGCGAAGTCTATGTGACTTTAGCTCAAGAAGGATATGATGAAGACTTTGTCGTCTAAGTTTAATCTCAGTCCCTCCAACGAGACGTGAAGTTGTGCCACTGACTCGAAATGGTCGAATAAATCATGTCTTCATCAAGCTTACGAGTTCTACTTCTTTGATCTCAATTTACTTCTGTAATTTGCATGTGTTTGAAGAACATCTCCCCGTCTTCTTTCCGTGTGATTGCTTCGAAGACGATTCTGAGTACTTTTTTATTCCGATGCGCATGTCATGTTTAGTTTTGTGTGCATTGCTACTTACATTTACCTCTGTTCAACTAGATGTTTCTTTGAGTTCTTTTCAGTTCAATTTAATTCCTCTGCTATTTTGTTTTGTTATTGTTCTGCGTGCTCTATTTTTCTTCGAAGACCCTCTTTTTTGAAAATTGTGGTACCTCACATTCAACCCCCCCCCCCCCCCCCCCCCCTTTTTTTCTGATCCATATCTGACCCTACACCTACAAACTGGATGATGTTTGATACATACCTCATTTTAGTTAGCTGCAAGTTCGTAGCCTGCCGTTTTAACTCTTTTGTTTTTTTAAGGTCCATCCAGTGGATGCTCAAAATTTTGATCTGGTCCTGGTTTAGATCATTTACTTCTATCACTGTGGTTTCCTTTTGGTTAGTAGTTGTATAGGACAGTGGTTTCAGATAAAAGAAATCGGAGAAGAAGCTCTCTTTATCAAAAAGGAAAATGAAACTCTTCTGGTAGGTGAAATGCTAAACAGGAATCAGGTTGTGTTTGTTTAGTTTATATCCAAGCTAACCACAAACCTGTCATCCCAACTTGGACAGGACATGGCATCATCAGCATCTTCCCCATCTTGGTTAGTTGACATCTGCAAGAGAGTGCTTGATTGGAGTTGTTAACTGGTGGTGGTTTGGACAAAGATGTCACGATGATTCTTATCATGGAGTGGAAGTAGACTAACCTGAATGATTGCATGAGACATGCATGCCGGTCTCTGGGAACGGCCAAAGAGTAGCTTTTTGCACGGGCAGCATTTGACTAATGGAATCTATCTATGCAACAACGCAGCTCCAATGCTGAACTCAGTTGGTCCAGTAATCAGGAGCAACCAAATTCGGTTTGTTGCCCATGCTCTGCAGAAGGAGGTTTCAGGAAAACTGTTAGCATCTTGCAATATTAATCTGCTGATAACTGGTTGCTTCTTGTATTTACCACATCATGTGCTCTGTCAAGCCCCATGGCTCTTGTTATGCATTGTGTAATGCACTCCTCATTTATCACTCTAATATGGCTAGTAGTAGTTGGGTCATATCCTGCTACTGCAATTTTGTGGATCACTGGAACTGCAACCTCCTACAAATGGAGTGGCATGAAAGGCAAAGGGGACAATGCAGGATACAGCTGTGACTAGGACCAATTACTGTCCCCAGACCCAAACACACCTTGTTTCTCCTGCAAGCAACACAAAATGATGATTAAACCAGCACAGCAACTTCACCATAATTGAAGAAAAATGGCACTAGCCACATTTGGTCTGAATCCTAGGTTATGGAGGGACCGTAAGATGCAGGATTGCAGGCGCAGCACATCATCAACAAAACAGAAAAGCAGTTATGCTAATCACACAGGGACAGACAGACACAGCAGAAGGCAGACAAGACAGACAGGGAGAAGCAAAGCCAACCGTCCCCAAAGAATTTTTAGCTAAAGATGGAGGCAACAACAGCGAGGTACAGAGAACAAATCATCATGAATGGCACCCACTACACACAGGAGCTAGTACTACTACTACTACCTAACTAAGGTTCCATCATCCTGCTTCTTCCTGATCCCGACCCTGATCCTGCCCCCCCTGCTTGCTGCTTTCCTGGATCTTCCTCGGTCACTGTACAAGAGATGATTGCGGAATGGACGCAGAAGCAAGGTTGCCCGGACGAGCAGAGAGCCTGGCTTGATCGTTGTCCGGTTTCTGCCTCATGAGCAAGATTTGATCAGGCCCAGGTTGTAGAGGTTCCTCTTCACAAGGTTGCCGAGGTAGAGCAGACCGATGCCGGCGCCGTTGCGGTCTTCCCGGTCATCCTGCCCACGGGCCTTCTGATAGAGCCGCGGCCGGTGCTCCTCGACGACAAGGCAGTCGACGCCAACCTTCTCCCTCACGGCTTCAATGGCGTTTTGCTGGACGGCCTGGCCGGCGGTGGTGCCGGTGACATAGAACACATTGGTGGCCATGTCACCCTTGGTTGAAACCTCCGCCTGCGCCACGAGCAATCCGTTCTCCCGGAACGTCCGGGTGACGTCCGACAGCAGCCCCGGCCGGTCTGGCGTGCACAGCTCCAGCCTCACTCCCTGGAAATTCAGAAATCAAGGCACGTTAGCATCCATGAATGAGAAAGATTTCGGAAGTTTATTACTAGTACAAAATCGGCGTGGAAAGTACCTCGAATGATCTCCGCTCTATGGCATCTTGCAGGCATTTGCTCACTCGCTGCATCTCGGCCTCGGAGCTGATGGGGCTCCCGTCGGCGTGCCGGATGTAGAACTCCTGCCGCGCCTGGCCGGCGTTGGTGTCGATGGTGCCGTGGAAGACGAGGTAGTCCATGTCAGTGAGCGTGCACACGACGTCGTACAGCAGCTTCGGGCGGTCCGGGCACTGGACGGTGACCACCGAGTACCCGCGCTCGGCCCAGCTCTCGACAGACACCCAGGGAGTTGGGAACGCGCGCTCGTGGTCGCGGTTGGCGTACATGAGCTGGTGGAGCCGCCGGTCAGCGTGCGCGATGGAGCCGGCGGGGACGGCGGCCACGGCGCCGCCGCTGGCCTCCGAGTCTCCGCGAAGCAGGGGGGCGAGGCGGGCTTCGATGCGCTCCACAGTGGCAGCGCCCACGTCCTCGTCCCGCAGGTATACGAGGCAGGCGAGGAGGCCGCGGTGCGACCACGCCCTGGCATCGACGACGCTGCAGCTCATGTCGGCCAGAACGGCGAACACCTCGGAGATGAGCCCCGTGCGGTCGGCGCCCGTGAGCTCAAGCACCGTCAGCCCCTCAAGCGATGCCGGCTGCGACGGCCAGTTCCAGGTCCCCAGAGACTGCGGCCAAATCAAGAAATCGAATGAGAAATGCTGCCCCTTTCCCGCTCCGTCGAGGCCAAGAAAGCAAGAAAGTTTCCCCTTCCCGTACCTGCTGGATGTAGGAGATGACGCTGTCGTCGGTGAGCTTGCGGCCGAGGCGGTCGGTGACATGGAAGACGTCCATGAACCACCTGCCGTCGGACGAGATGTAGGCCTTGTTGATGGACAGGTCGAGGTCCGCAAGCACCTGGACCGCCTCGAGCAGGACGCCTCTCTTCCTCGCGCTGTCGACCTGCAACAACCACCGCACAAAAATGAGCACGCCATCCAAGCATCGAACCATGAACCGGCCGGAGAGAGGACGACGGACAGACACACACCTGGACGAGCGAGGCCGTGGAGCAGACCGCATTGTCGATGAAGACCTTGGGGGTGTCCATCCTGATCACCAGCTTCTCGTACTCGTTGAGCCACTCCATCTCTTCTGCCGCAGCCTGCCTCAGCGACTTCTTCTTCTTCTTCTTTGCTGGGGACTTCGGCTCTCAAGGCAAAGTGCTCCGCGGAACCAGTGGCTGGTCCGGATGTATGTATATAAGCGAGCGAGGGGAGCGAAGTCGGGACGAAGGGCGCGAGGTGAGGGGCGGAAGAGCTTGGGAGGGATCGCCCGCGGTTTGGAGGCTTCTTCCTCTTGGCTTTTGCGGCTGGTTCGAATTGGAATGCGGGGAACTGGAATTGGGGGCGATGGTTATGTAACGGGACGAGGTGGAGGCGGAGGTGGTGGGCCCGGGGCACGTGGATGGACTTAGGAGCGGCTCATGGGAGGGGAGCCAGGCGGGTCGCCACGTGGAGGCGTTCCTTCGCTCGCTCGCTTGCTTGCAAATTCCCTTTGATGAGCCCGGCCCCGGCTTGACCAAACGGCATTTTTTAAATTTTGGTGTTCTGCTTATACGCTCCAGATAAAATTATAAGCAGGCTCGAATACAATTATGTTAAACCATCTCTGTTTCCGTTTGTGGTCGAGTATGTTGTATGTGACGTTTTAACAGCTTGTTATGTGAATGGAGTAAAAAATATCACTTGATAGGTCGAGATCCTGTAACTAAAATTTGACCACCGGTCACATTCTGGTTCCTGGAGAACTACAACTTACTGACGAGTTTTTCCTTGTGGTCTCAAGACGCCAAGAGGGTGATATACCGAGGGTGCACAGCATAGAGCCATCACAGTTTAATACGTACTCCACAATGCACACAAGTATCTCTTCTACGACGGAGCCGCTAGAATGAAAAGAAACATAAGGGAGCTGGTGGATGGGCCCAGCCCAGAGGAGAGCCGTCCCTGGCCGGTGGGCCCGGTTCGGCTGCCCGCGCGCTTTTGTGTCGTCGTTACGTTACGGACGCTGCGGTCTCGCTGTTCGCGGTTGTATCACCAAACCCGCCCCGTCCAGCCCAACCGCTGGCGCGAACAAAATGACCGCACTACCCCCTGTCTCCAAGGCTGAAGAACGTAGCAGGAGGCAGGGGCTCGCCTGTCATTTCGCGCGCGCAGCCGGCCCTGCCCCCTGGGTCTTGGGTGTCGCGTTGCTGTCCCGTCCTTGCCGCCCAAAGCCGCACGCCACGAAACATGGATCCGGATCCCTTGGTGCCTCCGATCGCTTTTTATTACTACTACGTCCTTGGACTTTGCCGCTGCCCATTTGGCCATTTTCTACTGCTGGTAATTTCATCGGACGTGGAAATTCATCGGGGCGTTGTGTGTTCTGCCTGCACCCAGAAAAAAAGTGGCGTGCTGCCAACTTTTCGGACCTGGCGATTTTGAGGGCGACCTAGGGTTAGCCTCTCGGCCGCCGCCGGCGACCCGGCGCCGGCGTCTACCTCCGTTCTGCCTGTGTTGGTCTGCGGGGCGTCTCCATGCTGGTCTACGTCTTCTGTTCTGTACGATCGGTTGGCGCCTAGTCGCATCCGCGGAGGCTAGGGCGTACCTGGCGACGGCGACCTAGGTCGTCCTCGTGGTCTGGATGGAGCTTTGCTCCGATCCTCGTTGTCTTTGTGCAGGGATTCGGATTGCCTGCTGTCTGCGTATGTCTGAAGGTGTTTTGGGTTCGTCTGGGCCTGTGGCTAGATTGGGAACGATAAACTGTACCATCTTCAAGAAACTGGGCTGCATCATCATGAAGTACGTTGGTGTGGACTTTGGTCACAATTATATGTGGGTGACACATCTATCCCAGAGCTCAAGTAGTGAGGCACAGGTTGTTCATGGGGATATGGACATGGATGGAGAGGTGGATACGGAGGCGACCAGCCATGGGGCCGCTGGCAAACTGACGGGGCCAAATGTGGTGCCCCGTCAGGAGCAATGAATTGCTTAAGTTGGAACTGCCGGGGGGCGGGGAATCGCCGGACAGTTCATGAGGTGTTGGCCCTTGCAAAAGCCAACTTTCCCAAGTTTGTATTTCTTTCAGAGACTAGGCAAACTAAAGAAAAGATGGAGAAGCTTAAATGGCGTCTGGGACTAAAGGGTTTCAGTGGTGTTAGTAGTAATGGTAGAAGTGGAGGTTTGGCACTATTTTGGGATGAAGTTTTAACGGTGACTGTTTTGGATAGCTGTGCACGTTATATTGACGTGCACGTCATGGACTGTGGTACTGATGTCAGTTGGCGGGGTACTTTTATTTATGGTGAACTTCGGGTGGAAGATTGTCATTTGATGTGGGATCATCTAGCTAGATTACGAGCTGTTTCACAAGACCCGTGGTTTGTTTGCGGAGATTTTAATGAGGCTATGTGGCAACATGAACATCTATCCCGCTGTATGAGATCTGAAAATCAAATGTTGGCCTTCAGGGAGTGCTTGGAGGTGTGTGAGTTGCAGGATCTTGGTTTCTCTGGTTTCCCCTATACATATGATAATGGACAGTCTGGAGATCATAACGTCCAAGTAAGGCTTGATCGGGCGGTTGCGGATGACGCGTGGCGGGACTTATTTCCTTCGGCAAAGGTGTTGCACCTAGCCTCGCCGTGCTCGGACCACTGTCCGATACTTGTTCAGCTCGAGGTCGACGTTGAGCGTCCAAGACAACGCCCTCCGCTACGTTATGAAATAATGTGGGAGCGACATTCAGCGTTACCGGAAATTGTAGCTAATGCCTGGGCGAAATCAAGGCCTGCTGGTCACTTGGGGGAGGTTGCAATATCCCTTAAGTCAGTCATGACAAGCTTGCGCACGCGGAGTGCTGAGAACTTTGGTCACGTTACTAGAAAGATTGAGGAACTTAGAGTTGATCTTGAGGAGCTAAAATTGCAGTCAGCTGATCGTGACATTATCCGTGCAAAAATGAATGAGATGGATGAGTTACTGTATCGCGAGGAGATGCTCTGGCTACAGCGCTCGCGTATTACATGGTTGAAAGAAGGCGATCGTAATACTAAATACTTTTTCCGGCGAGCTGTTTGGCGGTCTCGTCGTAATTATATTAGACGGCTTCGTCGGATGGATGGTACTTGGTGTAATGTTCCGACTGATATGGAGTGTATGGCAGACTCGTATTTTAAAGAGGTTTATACCAAGGATCCCAACCTTTCCCGTGAGTCGGTGTTGGATTGTATTCTGCCTAAGGTGACAGCCGAAATGAATGCTTCTTTGTGTGAACCATATACAGAGAAAGAAATATCGGACGCCTTATTTCAGATCGGCCCACTCAAGGCACCAGGTATGGATGGGTTCCCGGCACGTTTTTATCAACGCAATTGGGCGGTGCTGAAGGTTGAAATAGTTGCTGCTGTGCTTGAGTTTTTTCAAACAGGTGTCATGCCTGAAGGTGTCAACAACACGGCGATTGTCTTAATTCCCAAAGTTCAGCATCCTAAAGAACTAAAGGATTTTAGACCGATTAGTTTGTGTAATGTGTTATACAAAATAGTTTCAAAGTGCATGGTGAACAGATTACGTCCTTTGCTTCCGGATCTTATTTCAGATAATCAGAGTGCTTTTGTTCCGGGACGACATATCACGGATAATTCCATAATCGCATTTGAGTGCATTCATCATATACAGTCTTTGAAACAGGGCTCCCCTGCTTTGTGTGCATACAAGCTAGATTTATCGAAGGCGTATGATCGTGTGGATTGGGTCTTTTTGGAGAAAGCCCTTCTCAAATGGGGCTTTGATCAGGGGTGGATTAATCGCATCATGGCATGTGTTACTTCAGTGAAATATTCTGTCAAATTTAATGGTAAATTATTGGAGTCCTTCACTCCGTCGAGAGGGCTGCGACAAGGTGATCCATTGTCTCCCTTCCTATTCCTTTTTGTTGCTGACGCATTATCTGCTCTGTTCAGTAAGTCTATCACTGATGAAGGATTAGAAGGAATCAAGATTTGTCGAAGAGTCCCAGTTATTTCACATCTCCTCTTTGCGGATGATTCATTGCTATTTTTTCGTGCCTCTGTGGAGCAGGCTACGTTGGTGAGAGGTTTGTTGAACACTTATGCTTCGGCAACAGGGCAACTTATTAACCCTGCAAAGTGCTCCATCCTCTTCTCCGATAATTGTTTACTACCAGAAGCCACGAGTATTAAGTCAATATTGGAGGTTTCGCAAGAGGTTTTTGAGCCTAAGTACCTTGGTTTGCCAGTTCCTGAAGGAAGAATGCACAAGGGGAGATTTGAAACATTGCAGGACCGACTACGGAAGAGACTTGTTGACTGGAGTGAACAATATATGGCCACTTCAAGCAAGGAATTGTTAATTAAGTCGGTTGCACAAGCCATACCCACCTATGTTATGAGTGTATTCCGGTTACCGGTGTCTGTTCTCGATGATCTTACACGGTTAATGCGGCAATATTGGTGGGGAGTTGAGAAAGGAAAAAGAAAGATGGCTTGGTTGAGTTGGGATAAAATGAGACTCCCGAAGTCCAAAGGTGGTATGGGTTTTCGTGATATGCGTGCATTTAATCAGGCGTTGCTTGCAAAGCAGGCCTGGCGACTACTTGATGCTCCGGACAGTTTGTGCGCTCGCTTGTTATGTGCGAAGTACTACCCCAATGGGAATCTGTTGGATACAGTTTTTACTGGAAATTCTTCAGCTGTGTGGAAGGGAATTGAACATGGTCTAGAGCTGGTTAAAAAAGGGATCATTTGGCGGGTTGGAGATGGTTCTTCGATACGGACATGGAGGGACCCTTGGATCCCCCGTGGCCATAATTTCCGACCGGTTACACCTAAAAGGAATTGTCGCTTCAATCGGGTGTCTGATTTTGTTGATGAGAATGGTGCATGGATGGTGCAACGATTGAATGCCCACTTTTGGCCTATGGACGTACGCGAAATCCTCAAAATCCGTACCTCACCGAGACAACGACAAGATTTCTTCGCCTGGCATCCGGAGAAGAATGGTCGGTTCTCTGTGAAAAGTGCGTATCACCTGGCGACGGCCGATCATGATGAGCAGTTTGCCGGCGGGGCATCCAGCGCTAACCCTGGCGGGAACCGGTCCATTTGGAACCTGATTTGGCAATCTTCTGTACCCCTGCGGATGAAGCACACGGCATGGCGAGTGGCTACAGGTGCACTGCCTACTGCAGCGTGCATGCAGTATAGACATCTAGGGACGCGTAGTACATGCCCCATATGCGGTACTGCAGCCGAGGACAGCTACCATGCTTTGATTGCATGCAGCCATGCACGTACAATCTGGAAGGCTATGAGGAATGTCTGGTCGCTTCCCCAGGATCAACTTCTCATTAACAGTGGCAAAGAATGGTTACTGAACGTGTTGCTTAATTGCACTGCCGCTGAACGTGACCGAACTCTTATGATTATTTGGCGTATTTGGCAATTACGAAATGATCTTACACATGATAAAGAAGTTCCTCCGGTCGCCACTACCGTTGATTTTTTGAACAGCTATATGAAGTCTATTGGAGATACTAGAAAGTATAGCACAGAGGAAATACTTAAAGGTAAAATGTCGGTTGCAGATTGCGCTTTGCCTGAAGTAAGAGTTACCCATGTTCCTAAATCTTGGTCGCCCCCGTCTACTGAGTACGTTGCTTTGTCAGTCGATGGTTCATTCTCAGTGGAGTCCGATACGGCGGCGGCAGGAATGATTCTTCGTCGACATGATGGTTCACTTATTTTTGCAGCATATCGGTTTATTTTCAATTGTAATGATGCACTGGAAGCTGAGTTACATGCAATCATGCAAGGGATGGCGCTAGCTATACAACATTCCACCCTTCCGGTCATTGTCCAATCTGATTCTAGTGAGGCATTATCTTGTCTATCAGGGAACGGACTGATCGTTCTGCCTATGGTCATCTCGTGGCTGAAATCAAGGAGTTGATGAGAGACAGGGAGTTTATTCCTCAGAAGTTGACTAGGAATCAAAATAGAGTTGCAGACCGTTTGGCAAACTATAGTCGTATGGAGTGTACCACGGCTGTGTGGATGCACATAGGACCGCCATGTATTGAGGATCTTTTGCCTCTCGACTGTAATTCTTTCAATATGGAATAAAACTCCTTTCCCCTCGAAAAAAAAAAAAGGTTTTGTTTCGTCGATCTTGTTGCCATGCAAGGGACGGTGACACGGACAAAGCAGGGCGGGCGCGCGTGGGTCCGTCCAATTTTGGAGCTCTGCACTGACCGGCTGCACATAAAATACATACGCGCTCGGCCTACCACGCGGACAAAAACAATACCGTATGGGTAGTTTGGAATCGGATATGTCGTGCATATTCTCAGCGACCCTGCTGGCTTAAGCAGCCATATCACGGCCTCACGGCACCAATCTTGAGCTAATCCTAAGCGCCCATCAGATGATGCAGATCGTCGACATGCGCGCACGTACAGTACAGGCCACGCTGTGGCACGAATGTACGTACGGTGCAAGTGGGAGTAGTAGTACGCAGGGGTACTTAATGGATCCTAGGCGTCGCGCATACATGCGCCGTGATGGCCATTAATGGCACGCGAGAGAGCGAGATCGAAGATCGCCGAGCGTGAGTTGAGATGAATAGGCCGCCACCGGCAGTAGTATCATTCATGTGATCGGGGAAGAAAACGGCGACGCGCATTAATGGCCACGGCCAGTGGCAACTCCCGGATTAATTCGACCGTTCGCGCGCAACCAGCGTACTACTCGGTCGTGGGCCAGTATTTGCAGTCGCAAGTACAGGACCATGGGCCACCACGACGCGGCCATCACGCCGCCACGGCAATCCCATGCCATGCCATGCCACCATCGCCATCATACGACCATACCAAAATCACATGGAAGCATGAAGTAATTAACGTAGACGCATGAACGGTGATGGCCAGATGGTGGTGCCCGTTACGATTAACTAACCACGCACGAACGAAGCATCAAGCATGAACCTGGCCGCTGGCGAGCCGCAGGGGCGATTGGTTATCGAAAAACAAATTGACGCTGCACGAGCTAAGCTCTAGCTGGGAGATACGGTTTGATTTGTCGCCAGTTCGTGCGTACACCGGCCGACAGGGCTCGCACGGCTGGCGGCGCGAATCCGGGGACGACCTCCTCCGGTTCCACGCACGTACCACGACGACGTGCGCCGCACCCACGCACGCACGCACGCCACCGCGCGTCGCGGCGAGCGGACTACTCGCCAGTCACCATGGCAAGGCGTCGCCGACGACGTGCGGGGTCGTGCAACGTCTCCGGCCTCTGCCCCCACCAAACTGATGGCCTCGCCTCCGAGTGGCAAGTCAAACCTGAGCTTTACTGGCTTTCAAGGGACACCGACTCTAGCAACTGATTAAATCTTATTTTTGGAGCTTGCACCAATTCGCAGCGAGGTTTATACTAACCCGGAAGAAAAATCTGATGTTTTTTTTTTTTTTTGAACACGAAAAATCTGATGTTTGAGTTGTGCAAGACTGCATTTGTGCGGCTGACCGTGCGTTTAATTAGTATTTGACGTTCACGGTCAGACACTTCTTTATATACTTCTCCGTTTCCTGTCCGACCTCTTCCGGCAATGTGATTTGGTATGATAGTGTTATTGTTATTTCCGGTCAGAGTGCTTGGAGTGGACAGGTAAAGCCCCACAAATACATTTTAGTGGTTGATTTATGTGTCATTGATGCGTCCGCCTGCTTTTTCCCAATAAAGATAAATATTGATAAAGATACTATCAACTACACATGGTGTCTACTAGGGGTGGATTAACGGGCTGCTCGGCTCGTTAAGCTCGTGCGCGGCTCGTGCTTGTTAAGGCTCGGCTTGTTAAGCTCATTAAGATTAACAAGCAAAAAACCATGTTCAGCTCGGTTCGTTTGAAGCTCGTTAAGCTTGTGAGTGTTTGTTAACAGATTTTGATGTGTTACTGCATGATGAGTGTGTAGATGTGATTTTTAAGAAGGAACATAATGAATAAAAAGGAAATGCACTAGTTTGTTGCCTCCTATGTAGATTAAATTGAATAGATGGACTGAGATGCTACGAAAACTTTGTCACGCAAGATAAAAATGTGTTGTGTTGTTATTAACGAGCTACTCATGAAACTCGTTGGCTCGTTCATTAAGCTCGTTAGGCTTAACAAGCGAAAATTGATGATTGGTTGTGTTCATTAAGAAACGAGCCACAAGCTTAACGAGCCGAACTATTGAACGCTCATTAAGCTCGCGAGCTACGAGCTTTTGGTCCAGCCCTAGTGTCTACAACAATTCGATATCGATGAGTGGCCAAGACATCGAGAAGGCACACATTTATATACTCTTAAAAGGAAGGGAAATAGAGTAACCACGAGACACCATCACACAGTGACACGAGCCATACGCAACAAGAGACACTCGCAGAGGGACGACACCAGACGTCGCACACGCAACATAGGCCTTGAATTGTGTGACGAGAGAAGAAGCTCATTAGTGCCGCCAAAATCGCACGTTAGTAACGCGAGTGGTGTGTGGTGGTAAATCAAGGCATGGCCTCGAACTCTAACGAATCCTCACGCACCACTGGTTGCACAACCACAATTTCCTGCTGGTACCTCCACTCTATTGTCACTATCTCCTCGATGCGTGTGGTTTGATCGAACTAGATGACATCCTTATCTTGGTTTAACCAATACAAAGATTGATTTACTTGGATTGAGATTCAAAAGTTATAAGTCTCCCGCACTTTGCAACAAGAAGATGATTTGTTCATCTCGTTTTTTGTGAGGCTCAGACCGTTTCAGTTACATAACATAATAGAAATGCAAAACGGCGGTTCTCGAATTCGGGAAACGAAAGGGAAAGAGTGGGGAGTTCAATGCACTAGCAGGAAAGCCGCTGCGCATGATCATGCACCATGGGGACAAAAACCCACTAGCACCAGAAAATTGTCCTAGTCACAAGACGCCATCCATAGTCCTTCAAATAGCACACAAGCTATCGACCAAAATAACGTGATAAAGACAAGTATCAAAACAGTTTTGCGTGAATCCCTGCAGCCTCATCAACTTCTCCTTCTTGAGGATGATGTCAAAACCCCATCATGCACCATTGCGAATATCCTCATCATTGAAGTCGGGCTAGTTTTGAACATCTATACACCCGTGCCAACACCTCGCCTCCTCCATCGTTGCATACATGCCCACTATAATAAGGAACCACAATCTTATGCTAACATCTGAAAATGAAGTTTTAGGTGGTTTTAATTCAAAGGCGGTTCTGTTTTTACAGTTCCATATTGCCCAACAAATAATTACTAATCCAACAGTACATATTTTCTTCTGCCCACGTAAAAATGCATAATTCCGAGTTTAATGATGCCATATATTGTTAGGGCACAAATCAATAGTCAAGATAGAACTAACATATCTCTAGACAACCCTATCATTTGGACATGTAAAAAAATATGCTCCGAGATTTCAAGTTCATAACAAAAATAGCATTTGGGATCATCAGCTCAATTACGATGTTTAATCACATCCCTAGTCAAAAACACCTTCTGACATTTGCCAGGAAAAATATTGAATTTTGAAAGGGGTCTTAGCTCTCCAAATTTAACTATAATCACAACCATCAAGGGAGCTTTCCAACCATTTATGCACTGACTTATTAGAGAATATATAACTGGATCCCAGGACCAGCAAGTACTATCAAGACTTGTAGGCAATCATAAATAATTCACACATTCCAACACTTCACCCCATTGCACACTTAGCTCATGGGAAAACATCCTCCTGTAAAATCCATTCACATTAACATGCACACGATCTCTGACAGTACAGTCATTGGAGTTACATATCTCATGGAGTAGAGCATACTGTTCCCAAAGAAGAGGCATATCCTTGAGAATATCTTCCACAATCTAGCAACATCCCCGTATTCAACTTTATATTTTCTCCCCAACATGTAGAAGTTTGTCACTTTAAGTATAACTTCCAAGAGAGGCAATAAGAAAAATTCTCCTTAACTCAAGCAACATGACTATTTTTTAGGTATTTAGCTCTAATGATATCCTGCATAGACCTCTGTGATGCTCAGGTTTCCACCGCCATTTCATCAACAAGCAAATATTTCGTCTCCTAAGATCCTTTACTCCAAGCCGAACTTTATTTTTAGATTTGCAAATTTAACTCCACTTCACAATATAGTATCTTCATTCAAGCTTCATCCCTGTAGGAAGAATCTTCTTCTAATTTTGTCCAATTTTATAACAAATGGTTTATTTGAAAGAGACATAAATATGTGATGCAATACTGGATAAAGCAGCATTAAGAAGGACCATTCTACCAACCATATAAATTTAACAGTATTACCTACCCAAGCACCACAACTCAATAAGAACTTACCAAGAATATGTTCCCAGTCACCAATCTTCAAACTGGAGTCACTAATCTTCAAACTAGAGAAACAGACGGGTACACCCAAATACTTCATATGAAAGTGCTCAATTTGACAACTTAATATATCAACACGTAACTGATCAAATGTGTAAACCCTAGATACCCCTGCTACCTATATAAACCAAGGGGTAGGGCTTGTAGATGACAAGCAAAACACAAAGATCTCACGGTGAATTCAATACAATCAAAGCAGAACATAGGATATCATCTCTTCGGGAGAACCTGAATCTGGGTGAAATCATGTGTGTTTTTACAATCGCACCAACTTGTTCGAAACCCCCTACACGAGATCCGCTAGATTTGATTCCATCACCTCCCTCGACCTCTCTTGATTCCACACATATCGGCCCGACCCCAGATCAAACTGTCCCGCTCTGTGATTCTTCGCCCACTCTGAAATCCCGCGACAAATGCTACAATACCAGTGCCCTCCTCTGTTCGCCATCGGCGGTGCTCGTGGTGAGGCTGGAGCAGCGAACACTTGCGTGAATGAACGAGGATCTCCTCTTGCTTTCCCTTGTTTCCAAGAGAATGAAGGAGTAACCCTAGACCTTGGCGTTTTGGGAGCAACCCAGAAGCAGATGAGGCAAGATTCGAGGTCAAGAATGGGAGAGGAGGAGTAATGTTTGGTTTTTATACCTAGGTTATATGGTGCACGAGATCCTGTAGCAGGTGGCCCGCAAGGTTTGGTAGGAGGTGGTCCATGGCGGACATCCTCATCACCCACGTGTCGCACATCCACCTGCACTCATTGCGTACCGTAGTCGGTCAAGCATCAAGGATCCGAGGTGCGTTCAAGTGTGGCTATGGACATTGGTGCCCCCCCCCTCTTATGTGTCGGTGGCATCGAGGGAGGCGGTGACGAAGGATGAAGAGCGTTGGTGATCACTGGCATGATGTACCAAGTGCCCGGACGGCGAGCAGAGCATTCTCTGGTATCATATGTCATATCTATGTGTAATAAAAAATCATATCTCATCAGAAATAACGAAGTATAGTTAATTATGTTCTGACTTTGGAATTTCAATGGGTACGACTATTCGTGCACAACTCCTGTTTTTTTATATATTTGACCTGCCGTTTGAATACATTGTTCATATGTTCCTCAAACATTTGTTTTGTACACCCTTTCTGCATTGTCTATGTTGTTAGAACTCGAACTGACCTGGCAACAAATCAGCACATCCCAAATTCATACAATTCCCTGAATCGCTACAACACGTAGTGAGATTTCACAGGCTGGTGGTTTGGTTCAGAAAAATACGTGTTCGTACATTGGCTCCTCAAATACTTAAGTCAATCGATTGCAGCACGTAGTGAGATTTCACAGGCTGCTGACAGTGCAGAAAATACATGTTCGTAAATGCAATTTGGCTCCTCGAATGCTCCAAGGTGGTTTGGCTCAGCCAACACGGCCAACAACGAACACTGGAATAGGTCGAAGTCTCACAAGCAGGAAAAACATTATTTTTCCATATGGGAGCACTTAACCAAAATTATTAGAGGAACGCTTCAAATTTGTACATTTTTATCAAAAAAAATACATTCTAACTTATTAATAATCAATCAGTACAAAGAACATCAAAGATAATAAAAGTTGTAGTCGGGTACATGAATAACCTAGATTTTTTTTCCGATAAAGAACATTTCATTCAACTGATCTATCGAGGTGATACAACCGCATTGAAAGAATGTTCGGCCTCTACATAGCACGATGCACACAGCCAATAAGTCCAACAAGCCTAAAAATAAATGTCGTTTACAAGAATAGTAAATCAGTCCAGCCTAGGGTGGGACTCATCCTATCCGGAGATTACACCGCCATCCATGTTGGGAGAAAACCTCCCTCGCCGTATGCTCCAGCCGTGTGGACGCCGTCATAAAAAGGTCTCTGTCCTCCGGCCTCTGCAGGATAGACCACGTACGGAGCCATCGCGTACACGCATGAATAACCTGCACAGGAGATAAAACACATTTATTGTTAAAAACCACATCATTCCTGGTAAGCCACAATGCCCAACACAAGGCAACCGCCCCACGAGTAGATGTGCAGAAAATTGTTTATCGATTCCCTGCAACCAATTGCCGAACATGTTACGCGCACTACGTGGGGATATAGATTTGAAGCTACTTGAACTATGGCCCAGACTACACGAGCGAACTTACACTCAAAGAATAAGTGTTTAATGAACTCGTCATGTTGGCAAAAGACACATGCTACCTTGCCAATTGCGTCGTGCCAGGTTATCTCTAGTTAAGATGACCCCTCGGTTAAGAAACTAGAGGAATATCTTCACTCTTAGAGGGATTTTTAGCTTCCACAATTTCTTGTTATCAACCGGAACATCAATGTGAACCAATGCATCATACAAGGATTTCACTGAAAAGCTACCATTCTGATGCAAATTCCAAAGGAATTTATCTGGTTCGCCTGACAGCTGAATGGTCTCCATACGAATGAGTAACTCATTCCATGCTACCAGGCGAGGCCCAAAAAAGTACCTACGGAAAGAAATATCAGGGTTTTCTTGTCCCAATACTTGTTTGATCGTGACGAATTTATGTCTGACGATCCTATACAAGCTAGGGTATTGCACCATAAGTGGAGTGCCCCCCAACCAGGTGTCTTCCCAGAATCGAACCTGAGAACCATCCCTAACCGAGAAAGTACCAAAGTGGAAAAAGAATTCCTTGGCCTTCATCACGCCACTCCAAAAATGTCTAGATGAAAGCACCGGAGCGTGTTGAAGGCTTGCCGCTGTCATCGGCTCTCCCTCGACGAAGTTGGTCAAACGTTGTTGTGGTAGGCATTCAAAAGTTCATTGTGATAAGGACCCACATGTATCAGTGCACCAGAGCAACAACCATCGTTGATGAAGACAATTCTTTTTCGAAAAGAAGGATTACCCGTGGCCTCTCCATCAAAATGATGCATGCAGTCATCTTTATTAATTATTCATCACAGCGTGACAAATGAATACAACGATCAATCCAAAGCCACCTTCGAGGCGAACAAAATCACTACACCTACATGTATAAAGATGTGCCCTTATACAACAGACACCATCTAATCCAGTGGACTCAAGCAGCCGCCCGCATAGCAAGCTGATAGCACTAACTGGTCTAGACGTCCCACAACATGCACCACATACGTACGTTTAGGATCCGCCGTCGCCGTCTTTCGTCGTCCCATCTTAGAAGGGATCATTGCATAGATCTTGCCAGTCTCAACTGCCGTCGACATCACCACGACGCAAGACAGCGCCATCAGCCTGCGCGCGTCCATCAAACCGCGTCCAACGCTGAGACTCCACTCCTCCATGCCGCCGAGACCCACCATCTTCAATGCGATCGATGAAACACCGCTCCACCTGTTGCCCCGAGTTAACCTCTGCTCCAAAACGATGCCCTCGAGAGGGAGAACGACACCATAGTTTCCGTCATCATCCGATCCGGGAGACCCAAATCTAGGATTTCTCTCAAACAGATGCCCCCTAGAGGAAGAGGGGCACGCCAACTGCAACTGCCCACGAACCCAAGTAGAGCCCATGTCGTTGTTTTGTCGATCGGTAGCAAGGGGGTACCGCATCACGGCAGATGCCAGGGGATGGCTTATCGTGGGTGGAGCAAGGCTACAGTGGAATATCCGGGACGGGTATGCGAATAGCACGCGGGGGTTTACCCAGGTTCGGGGCTCTCCGGAGAGATAATACCCCTACTCCTGCATGTCTGTATATATGTGGTACAAGGTTGCTCCTGGAGCTGTATTAGAAGTAGCAGTAGCAGAGAGCTAGCTAGTAAGGGAGTGTGGCGTGGAGCTTGTGCTCCCTGTACGTGAGCCCCCATGGATGGATGGGTGGCTCCCTTTATATAGTGCAAGGGGTAGCTTACTTCCTAAGCTAGGTGGGCATGGGCGTGTGCTTGGTTTGTAAGCTACTTGGTAGCTTACAAACAAAGCCAACTAGGTGGCCCCTGGACACTTTATACAATAGTGTCCAGAGACGAGTACACTGTAGATGGTGTCGCCAGCACTGCGTCCGACAGTTTGCCAACAGTGCGGGGTGTGGCCGTCTTGTCTGCGCGTGTCCGGCGGGACGTCGTGGTTGACTCCGGGCAGCCGGCTGGCGGGAGCAGTCGGCAGCCGGCATGGCAGCCGACCGAGTGGAGCAGCCGGCCTGGGCGGGCGGGCACCCCGTCCGACTTGCCATCTTTGGGGTACCCGGGGGTCATCCCCCCGACAGCCCACCACCACTTTGCCTTCACGGCAGCACCTTCAAGAAGGACAAGAGGCCATGAGCGTCGCCGCCACCCTAGGGTTTTCACCCGAGAGACCGTGGGGTGGGAAAAGGTGGGGCGGACCCGAACGACGTCTCCAGGTAGAGAAACGGCACCTTCGGGCATCGTCGCCATCACGGACGGCAGGAGCCTACCAGGGAATTATCTCAATGCGAATCCCCACCTTCCGCCCCGCACCCATCCCGGTGACCGGCTAGCAGCACGGTCATGTCCGGTAAGACTGAGTGCACGTAGCAGGGATTGAAGGAGGAAGCAGCATGACGCTGTTGGCCGCGAGGCAGCAAGCCGCGGCACCAACCCGCCGGTGGATCGTTGGCCAACTGACCTGATCCCCGATAGCCCACCCGCCCCGCCGCGCCACCGGACAGGGAGGTCCTCCCAGGGGCCGTCGCCCCAGATCTAAGGCTCTCCGCCCCAGATCGGGAGGAGAAGCGACAACACTGCCACCACGGGCATCGTTGGGACGCCGGCTGGCCACCAAGCCGTCGTTGTCTAGATCTACGCCCTAATGAACCATATCGGCGCCGCCGCAGTCCAGATCGGGACCGCACCCCCTATGACCTGCGAGAGGGAGGAGTGCATCCGCCAGAGCCGTCGCACGCATGAGCTATGCCCGACGCCAACCACCGGCGTCAATGAAGACAACTCTAGACCGAAAGGTTAGCCTTGTAAATACAACATGAAGATAAACAAAAATCGGATCCAAACAGATTAACCAAAGACCAGCACCGACAGGATCTTGCGAGACCAGATGTGTATGCACCACCACACGTCCTGGAACGATCCTAGACGCACCATCAAAACGGATATCAACATGTAGTAGACATTATTTCAACTAAGGGACATCGCTATGACCACACAAACCCAAGCAAGACGTCGAACAAAAAAAACGAGAAGAGGTTCCTCTAGCGGCGAGCGGAGGTCCTCTGCACCTCCACAGTCCAAAGGTCATCGAAGGCGAGAAAAACCGGTGAAGGTATGCATGAGAGTAGGAGGAAATCTAATTGTGTGGAAAACTTCTTGGGGTGAGGAAAGACAACATGATCGTAGCTTGATAAGTGAATATGATATGAATATCTGTTTTGCTATTTCTCACGCACCTGAAATGTTATGTTGCATCAGTCATTTTTTTTCTTATTATGTCCTTCCTTCTTCCCAACCTCGCCGGAGAAGAACAACCCCACTATCTATTTTATGGGGGAGTCACGGACTAATTATCTATCTTAAGGGGAAGCCTCTGTCTTAAGGGGAAGCCACAACCCCATTTTCTATCTTAGGGGTTGGGAGTGCAGGGGATCGTCGGACGTTTTCACCGATGGTGCGGGTCTTAGAGGATGGTTGGGGTGGTAGCCAACAACGCCGATGATTGAGGGGAGGGTGGGGTGGCGAGGCGGTGCGTAGTAGCGCCCGCCGGCCATGGTGGGTGGAGGCAGGTGGATGGGGCGGGGTAGGCCGCAGGTAGGAGCCGTGCGGGAGGAAGGACATGAACATGTCACCGCATGATCATGGCAGTTGGATATTAATCCGATGGTCAAGAAAGAAAACGAATGATGAAAATATATATTTCAGGCACCTGTTAAATAGACGGTCCCTACGAATATAAATTCCTCTCATGTGGCCAGTAGTTCACTAGAGTAGCTTAGAGCATCTATAACCAGACCCCTCATACCTGTCTCAAACGTCAGGGCAGGCCGCCTCGTCACTAACCGGTCATGAAAATCCGACCGAAATGAGCGCCCTAAACGGGCCTCAAACGCCCTGGCTGACGACACCCCTCATATCCAGCCCAAATATGGGGCGGATATGGGGGCGCCCGGGCGCGCCCGAGCACGCCCGCCACGTCAGACCTGACAACCCGACCCCACCGCAAATTGCACCAAATCCACCCCAGACCTACCGGATCCATTTGCTCTTTTCTCTCTTCTTCCTCTTCCGCACCATCCGTTTCGCAGCTCCGCCGCCGCGCACGCTCCGCGTCGTCCGTCTGTCTCGCAGCTCCGCTGCCGCGCGTGCTTCGCAGCTCTCCCGTCCTCGCCGCGGGGGACGCCGTCGCCAGTCCGGAAGCCACTGCAGTACGTCCGACAATTCTCTGGCTCCGCCTTGCGCTTGATGTGTTCGACAAAATGCTTGACCGGATTTTTTGTGACTTTATTAGGGAAAACGATGGATCCTGATGCTTCATCCGACGAGGATTATGGAGCGATGGAGCTTGATCAAATGATTCAAGATGAGTTCTTCGATTCCTCGGATTCGAACGACGAAGTGG
This sequence comes from Elymus sibiricus, assembly GCA_039707655.1. Lineage (NCBI taxonomy): Eukaryota > Viridiplantae > Streptophyta > Magnoliopsida > Poales > Poaceae > Elymus > Elymus sibiricus. The sequence goes on along the minus strand of CM077675.1, from coordinate 275,173,501 downwards.
ACATGCTCATGCTCATGAGCATGCAAAGAGGAAATGGACCGGCAAGTGGAGCATATTCTCAGTTTCAAGGGCTCAATCAAAGGGAGAAGAGTGATCAATCGGGATAGGGCATCCGGAGCAAAGCTGCTGCAGAAGGACTACTTTGCTCCAAACCCAACTTTCTTGAATGATCCATGGTTTCGTCATCGTTTTCACATGCGAAAACCATTGTTTTTGCGCACTGTGGAGGGAGTGGAGGCACACGATGACTACTTCAAGCTCACAAGGGATTGTTGCGGCCAACTCTATTTCTCTACCAAGCAGAAGTGCACGACTGCAATGACAATGCGTGTACTTGGTACTACTGCAAATGACGTTGGTGAGATGGTCACAATAGGGGAGAGCACATGCCTGAAGACTACTGTCAAGTTTGCCCGTGCTGTGGTGGAGGTGTTTGGAGCAGAGTATCTAAGAGAACCAAATGCGCAGGATTGGAGAGGCTAGAGGGTTTTCAGGAATCCGCGGATCAATTGATTGCATGCAGTGGAAAAACTGCCCCAAAGGTTTGCGAGGAATGTATCAAGGTCACACCAGAGAGGCCACCATCACACTAGAAGCGGTGGCATCACATGGCTTAAGGATTTGGCATGCTTTCTTTGGAATGTCGGGTTTTCTCACAACGACATCAACGTGCTTCAACGATATCCGGTGTTCAGGAATCTTTGCAATGGAGAACCAGCGCCGTGCAACTACATCGTTAACGGCCAAGACTACAACATGAGATACTATCTTGCTGATGGCATCTATCCTCAGTGAGCGGCGTTTGTGAAGACGAAACGCATGGCAAAAAACAGAGCCACTTTGCAACAATGCAGGAAGCGGCTAGGAAGGGTGTGGGGAGGGCATTTGGTGTGCTTCAAGCTTGTTGGGGGAATTGTTCGTGGGTCTGCAATGATGTGGGAATCAGAAAGTTTGTGGCAGCTCATGACATGTTGTGTTATTTTGCACAATATGATTGTCGAGGATGAGGATGATGGTGTAGCCCAAAGCAATGATTTTGAAGCACGTGGAGAACAAGTTGAAATTGCAGAAGATCAACATGCAGCTTAGCTTATGAACTTTCCGAAGATGCATCAAAATCTTTGGGATCATCAGGTGCACGCCCAACTACTCAATGATCTTGTTGAGCATATGTTGACCCATAATGAAACCAAAGAGCACATAATTGATTGTGCACTTAAAATAAATTTCATGTAAGCACTATTTATGTTTGATACCAAAATTTGTTATTTACGTGCGACAATTGTTTGTGTGATCGACGTGCATGATTTTGCATGAATTTAAGAGTCCGGATTTAAATATGTGGATGCAGAAATCAAAATATGTCAGGTCGTCCGAATACGTCCGCGGGCATGCCCGGGCGCGTCCGCAGACGTAAGGGGCAGATTTGCACGATGCTGTTAGTACTAGTCTAGTCCTAGCTAATAGTATTTCACGCAGAGATTAGAGCATCTACAGCCGGATATGACAAATTCGGCACCTCAAACGCCCGCGGACGCGCCCGGACGCGTCCGCGGGCACTGACCGGGCACGCCTCAAATCCGTCAATCTACATCCGCATCTCTCAAATTTCATCCCCTACATCCATACAAAAGCATGCAAAGTAAATCCTACGTACTACCCTAGCTACTCTTCGTCGTCGGTGATGTCCACGACGACGGAGCCGGGCGTCGGCTGGACGGGCGGGGAGGAGGGCTCCGGTTCATCCTCCTCCTGCTTCATCTCATCGATGTAGGCCAAGCACTCCGCGTGTTCCGCGGCTTTTTGCGCCCCCATCTCCTGCCGGCGACGGCGGCTTGCATCCGCATCCCACTCTGACCGGAGGGAATCGAGGATGGCCTGCTGCTCTGCCCGGAGATCCCCGTCGCCAGCGTCCCCCACATCCTCCTCGCCCGGCTCATCCCCCTCCTCCTCCACCTCTTCATCCTCCTCCTACACCTCCACCTCCTCCTCCTCCGACTCCTCCTCCGGATCCACTACATCCGGAGGTAGCCCCGCGACGATCCGGGCTTCGCGCCTATTCAGGATCCGCTCAAGGAGCTCGAGCCGGCGCTCCGGCGTCAGGAACGCCTGGCTCCTCACCCGGTGGCGTGGGGGCATGGCTGCGGATGGGTGGAGTGAAAACTGGCGACGGCGGCGGACAGGATGAGGAGGAAGATGTGGATGTAGGGTTTCGGGGTCCGTCGGTGCACTTAAATAGCCGGGCAATGCACTACGCCGCCCGCCGGAGCTGCGACACGGTCCGGCGGAGGAGACGACCTTCGGACCGCCGGGTTGGCGGGCGTTTCCGGCTGGGCCCCGTTCGTCAGTCCGACGTGACGGGCGTGCCCGGGCGCGTCCGTGCGCCCCCATATCGGCCCCATATTTGGGCTGGATATGGGGGTGCCGGTCAGTCCGGTCGTTTGAGGGCTGTTTGAGAGGCCCGTCTGGGTAAAAAAAAGTAATCCGGTTGTAGATGCTCTTAGGCAGCAGGCCTGTTAGGCAGGACCATAGTGCCACAGTAGTTATCATGCGACGCCTGATACTTGCATCTGCATGGATCTGGGAATCGCCAGGGCGGCGGTGAACGATCGCCGTAATCCCGGACCAGTGGGGCTGGACGCTGGAGACGAAAGATCGAGCGAGAGGGAGAGCGAGATAAAAGACGCACGCGGCGGGCATGCGCCGAATCTTTGACCCTGCCTGAGGCCCTGATGCACGCTTGGCCCCGCCCTACTAACCACCGCCGGCTGCTTTTCCCGCCATTCGGTATGAAGCCTTTGGCGCCAAAAATCGGCGCGGAGATGATGATTTTGGCGCCAAGAGTGGGTCGACCCAGCCGGCAAGGACAAAGGGGCCCTGCTCGATAGCGCCAGCTTCAGATCCAAAAGAAGCGATAAACGTAGTGCCAAGTACTGCTAGGTGGTCGGAGTAGCCGCATGGCGAGCGCTACGACTCCACGAGCAGTAACATCGTCGGTAACTGTCGCAAAGCTAGCTATTCCTGGAGATGATCGTGGCTACTAGCTAGCTGCAGCACTGTGGCAAGGTCAGCTGATCGCCGTTGTACATGCCAAAATCTATAGTACAGTTGGCAATATAATATACTAGAAGGGTTGGGCTGGGCGCGCTTTGCTGCGTCGTTGAATTTGTCGAGATTCTCAAATTTTTTTACTCACTCTATTTCAAAATATATGCTGTATTACTTTTTTGAAAAGTCAAACCTATTTAAGTCTTATCAAATTTGTTGAGAAATATATCAAAATTCATAATATCAAATCGGTGTTATTAGATTCATCAGAAAATGAATTTTTATATTTTTTGTTTAATATTGTGGAAGTAAATATTTTTGGCTCTGAACTTGGTCAAAATTATAGAAATTTGACTTTACAAAAAACTAATAATCCTAATATTTTGAAATTGATGGAGTATTTTGTTTGGCCCGTGGAGGAGACAGTGGATTGTGTTTTATGTTTATTTATAATGTGGTTATTTGATGAGCTTTTCGCGGTGTGATTCTGTGTTATCTGCTAATCAACTCATACTTATGTGGGAATATTTTTCCATCGTTGGTTGTGTGTACTTTATTCGGCTATAATATCACATGGTAGCACTTTTTCCGTGGTAATATATTTTTATAGGCCGATTGCTGCTGATTGATTTGAAAAATCGTTGGCCCGATCAAAATTGTAAACGAAATCAAAAATAAAGACCTCAATCGAATAAAAGAGCTTTAAAATTAGAAAACATAGAGACTTAAAATAAATTAATGGGAGAGCCCCTTGAAAAATTGTTGACCCGATCAATATCGGGTGACCCAATTCTAAATTGAAGCCTCAATTAATTGTGAAGATTTAAAAATTAGGAGGCATAGTGTATTGTATAAAAAAATAAACGAAGAGATTGTTGCCCGGTTAAAATTGGATGACCAAATTGGATGCCTCAATTGATTGTGTGGCCTCCAATCCTAAGAGGTTTAGTGATATAGTATATGTTGGAATAAAAGAGGGAGATGGTCGTTCAGCTCATGACCGAAATGCAAGAGATGTGCAAACAAAGTGCGTATCACTTTAACATCAAAATTTCTTAAACCAAAATAATGCTTGAATTGTTTCATGTTAGTTACCGATGAGTACTACTGCCCTGAAACATTCATTAACCTAGCTAGGGTACGATGTTGTTACGAGGTAGAGTAATACACATGCCCACAGTGCCCCCAACAACTTTCTTGAACACAAGCCCCAACTACTCCTCCTACGGCAACTACCGGTGCCAATCGGCACGGTGTACCGGTGTTCTCCAGATTGCTTTACGGAGCAAAAGCGGTACGGTGTCCCCCCAAAGCGGGGAAGGGCAGGAGCAAAAGCAGGGGCCAAGGAAGGACGACGCACAGCATGCCGCCTGTCCCGGCACCGGCAGTGTAGCGTAGGCGTAGTGCATGGTCTGGCCCGGCGGGCGTCACCGTGTTTCCTAGGTGTCGTGGCGCCGGCACCGATGACCCATCAATTGGCCTCGCCGGTGGTTGGGCGCTGCTGCAGCAGCAGCGGAACACGTTTCCTTCGGGCCCGGTGTCGTCGCTGCATGCCGCGCGGGGTGGTGCGCGGTGGAAGCAGAGGCACGCCGACGGCATGTGCCCGGCCCGGTCGCCAGACTGACACTACAGGGCAGTCACGCATGAGTTGACGCGCCCCTCTCCTATGCTCTGCTCTGCTGGAGAGGAGAGAGGTGGCGACGTCCGAGGCTCGAGACGGGCCGGGGCGCGCTTCTCCACCCCGGTTCCATGGCGCGGCTTCCGACGTGTCGTGTCGCTCTGCGACGACTGTGTTTGCTCGGGCCCGTGCCACGAGGCATTCCCTCACTGCCGTGCAGGGGCAGCAACAAGGAAGGTGGCCGCATTCAAACATTGTTCTTCCCTTTTGGAATTTCTTTTCAAATCGTTAAACCCGTCGGCTCCGACTAGTTTTGGTGAGCAAAATATTTCAGGGAAGGGGTAGCAACGTCGTAGTATGTTAGTCCAACTTCAGTGCACGACACCATCCCGTCCGTCCTAGTCCGTTTGGATAGAACGGACGAATAGCGCGGCCCAACGCGTGGCCCCAAACGGACAAATGTCCGGTTTTCGTCCGTTTTCGACCCATTCCCGACTCAAACATGCGTCGCGTTTGGGGTGAAACGGGCATCGTGCGGACAGGCGGGACGCACGCCCTTGTCCTCCCCGTGGCCCGCCTGTCGGGGACACTAGCGCTTCGTTCACCTCCAACGCCTCCACCCGTCCTCCCCGCCGCCGGTGCCACCACTCTTTTTCTGCCGCCTCCTCACTGCTCACCCCCGGCCGTCCATACCAAACCACGTCTCGCCATGGCCGCCACCACGCCCGCGCTTTCGTAGGAGTTTTTGCCGTCGTTTGGAGGAGTTTTGTCCGTCGCCAGAAGGGATACGACCGGCGGCGACGCCTATCGACCACGACAGCTTCTGTCTGGTGCTCCAGAGCGACCTGTAGCCGGCCGCCACACGCCCCTGCTGCATTGAGGTGATCTTCGCGGCCTCTTTGCCACCACGACAGCAATGTGTTCGACACATTGCCCACAAAGGTATGGACAGTGGAGATGAATTTTTCTTCAACCATTTCATTTGTTCATTGGACGATTCGTCCTCGGATGACGAAGATCTTGTGGTGGTTGCACTGGTCGTTCACGACCACATTGAAAGGCACGGCCTCGGTACAGGGGGTCAGTCCCTGGCCGTGCTCTCAACCTGAACCGCAACAGAGAGAGATGCCACGCCATGCTCTATGCCGATTACTTTGAGAATACCGCGCTCTTCAAACCGAAGAAATTCCGTCGCCGTTTTCGTATGGCAAGGCATGTGTTCAATCGTATTCGAGAAGGAGTGGTTCGTCATGACCCATTCTTCGAGTGCAAAACGGATGCCCTTGGCAAGCTTGGATTCTCCTCTTATCAGAAATGCACCGCGGCCATCCGTATGCTTGCATATGGAATTCCAGGCGATCTTATGGATAAGTACGTGCGCATGAGTGAGTCCACATGTCTGCTGTTAATGTACAATTTCTGCAAGACCGTGGTGGCAATGTTTGGCCCTGAGTACTTGAGGCAGCTAAATGCCGCTGATACAGAAAGGCTGTTGGCGATCAACGCCGATAGAGGCTTTTCAGGCATGCTTGGCAGCATAGATTGTATGCACTGGAAGTGGAAGAACTGTCCATTTGCTTGGCAGGGCCAGTACAAGGGGCATGTGAAAGCGTGCACTGTCATATTAGAAGCGGTGGCTTCGCAAGATCTTTGGATATGGCATTTTTTCTTCGGCGTGGCAGGTTCTCACAATGATATCAACGTGCTGCAGCGTTCTCGAGTCTTCGCAAGGCTTGCAGAAGGCCACTCCCCACCTGTCAACTTTGAGGTCAATGGCCACCACTACAACAAGGGATAATACCTAGCTGATGGTATATATCCTCAGTGGTCAACTTTGGTGAAGACAATCTCGAACCCCCAAGGTGAGAAGAGACAGAGATTTGTCCAAATGCAAGAGAGTGCTAGAAAGGATGTGGAGCGTGCTTTTTGGTGTGCTTCAATCCCGATGGGGTATCGTTCGAAACCCTGCACCGACATGGGATGAAGGGAAGCTTTGGGAGGTGATGACTGCTTGTGTGATCATGCACAACATGATCGTCGAGGATGAGCGTGATAACAACATCTTTGACCAAGGATTTGATTTTCAAGGTGAAAATGTTGAGTCCCTGCATCAAGAACCGGCCACGTTTGAAAAGTTTACCCAATTCAATAGTGAAATGCGTTATTGGCACACTCATTTGGAGCTTCAAAATGACTTGGTTGAGCACATGTGGAATCACATTGGCAACCAATAGATGTATTGGTTCATTATGTTTATTCAAGACAATTTCGATTTGGTTGTAAAACTATTTTATTCGAGACAATTTCGGTTGGGTTGTAAAACTATTTTTATTTGAGACAATTAATATTTGAACGTGTAAACTTGTTTTAAACATTGATGAATATGAATATCTGGGCATATTGGCCGTGACGGATAGGATACGGCCAAAGGATGCGTCCGCACGTTGAGCGCACGGCCATCGCATCCCAGGAAAGATTCGGACACGATTCCATTATCCTATCCAAACAGACATAATCCGGAAAAACTGACGTCCGTTTGGGATCGCGCGATGGAGTTGGCCTTAATGATGAATGGAAACATTCTCGTTCCGTCCAAAGAAGGATGAAGGCTTCAGGCGGACGTCTCTTGGCGTTTAAGCGGAAGCAAGCATGTGACCGACCGACGGAACGGCCGGCCTGTGTCCCTTTGTGCGTTTGTACGGACATGGATTTCCCAGATTTGGACAGGGTCATATGATATGAACGGACGGCGAGCCTGGCTGTAATGTAATGGCCCCACTTGCAGCTGCAGGCATCCATTAATGGAGTTGTTAAGTTTCGTACGCCCGGAGACGGAGTACCAGTGCCCGCCAACATTCGATCCAGCCAGCCGTCATAAATGCGGAATCCACCGTCCGTCCGTTGATCGGTCGCGGCCCGGCCTGGCTGGCTGGCTGGCTGGATCGGTGGTGCCGTGCCACACTGCGCAGCGTGCATTGATGACGTACCTGCTGCCACGATCCATGGACCGATCGATCGGTCGGGTCGGTCGATTTCAATGCGTTGGGCGTGAAACTGTTTATTTCCTGATGCCACGACCACAACATGCGTGATGCATGCACACATACTCCACTACGCACTGCCACTGCGTCCGTCCGATCGGGGTCTGCGGTCCTTGTTCGCAACTGTGCCCGCCTGCGCTACACTGTTGGCAGAGCAGTGTGTCCCGGCCGACGCAGGCGGAGTCGTCGCGGCCTCGGACGGGCTGATTAAGGAACTCGATCGACCACGACCAAGGCATGCACGCAGGCGGCTGTCATCTCATCTCATCTCATCTGATCGATCACGAGGCGACTTTAAATCACGAATCACGAGTTGCCCGCCCTGCGTTTGTGTTGATGGCTTGATGCATTGATAACGACCATCGGTCGATCGATCGATCGATCGTTGCCACGCCAGGTCACGGATCGCTATCCTCTGACACAGTTTTTGTTTTGCCTAGTTACTAAGCAAAGCGAAAGCCAAAGCCCAAGCCAGCTGCTGCTGCTGTTTCTGGAACAAGCACGTGTTCGGTATAGGCCCACAAACTCCGCCAGGGCGGGCCGACACAACAGTACGCCTTTTTTTTTTGAGTTGAAACAGGACGTCACCTTGGGGGTCCACCACGTACTTACTTTACAACGCCGTTATGGGCCTGCTATTGTGTGAATTGTGTTCGGATCGGGCCCGACCCATCTGCTGGGGTGCCGGGTATCAAAAGAGAGGGAACAAAACCAGCGAGCAACGAATTAACGAGTACTTAATAATGCGTTTTAAAAAGTGCTTAATAACCAGCGAGCAACGAATTCGTGCCGAAGGTGTTAATTCACCCATTATTCTTAGGTTTTACAAGAAAAGCTCTTCTCCTCCCGTCGGCGCCGCCGCCGGTCCGCCCCATCTCCGATGGCCTCTAGGCCATGGAGGTGCGGAGGATCTCGCCCCCCCGCCGGCGGGAGGGACCCCGTTCTCGTTCTTGTTAGATTCAGCGTCTTGATTGGGGCTGTGTGGCGGCGGCGATATCCCTTAGTAGGAATAATGTCTCCCACGTTCTATCCCCGTCCCGATGGTGTGTCTAGCATCGTCGGAGGGCGTGTGGAGGTTTGTCTCCGTCGGATCTCGCGGGATTCGGTCGGTGCTGGTCTTCGGTGGATCTGTTTGGATCCGGTCTTCGTTCGTCTTTGTTTGGGTGTTTACAGGTTTGATCCTTCTGATCTACGACTTTCTTCATCGGCGATGGTTGCTACTTTGGTGCGCTGGTCCTATGGGGCCTTAGCACGACGACTTCCCGACTGTCTACTACAACAAGGTTTGCCCGGCTCCGGTGAGGGAGGGGCGATGACGGCGGCGCGCTTTCGGCTCGCTCCAGTGCTTGTAGTCGTCGCTAGGTGGTCCACGGACATGGTTGTAATTTTTATTACCTCTGTTGTTCTTTGTACTGCCATGATTGAAGATGAATAGATTGGAAGTTTCTCGCAAAAAAAAAATTATTCTTAGGTTTTGAACAAAAAAAAGAATTACGCGAGAAAATGCGTTTTATTTTTATTTTGTGGGAGACACATATTTGTTCGTTTTTTCGTGGAGACACAAATTTGCTCTCGCGAAAGATACAAGTGTGCCTCTCGGAAAAAGGAAAAAACGTCTTTTATTTTCTTTCTTGCTATCGCGTGAGGCACATAATTACTTCTCATGGAAGCACAAATTTGTTTCCACGAGAGGCACTCGAGGAAAGGAGATTTTCTTTCGTGAGAGGCACATATTTACATCTCGTGGAGACACAGATTTGCTTCCGCGAGAGGCAGGAAAAGAAAAAGACAGAAAAAAAATGCTCCGGTTAACTTTTCTTTTCGTTCGTTTTTTTCGTGAAAAAAAGTTCATCAAAACCTATCAACATGACAATTAGTTTCGAAGATCTCGACGTGAGTAATTAAATGACAAAATCTATTTGAGATTTGAATGCACGGTTTAAGAGAGAAAATGTTTTGAATAGACGAATCTACGAAAATAGAAAAAACTCCCAGCTTGGGAGAAATGACGCACATGTAGGGTGCCACTTGTCATATCTTTTGTAGGGAAAGTGACCTTTTCAAAAGAATACTCCTTAACGAGTGATTTCGACAAGACCACCGATAGCGCGACGAGTGTCGCAAAAATTTGTGAGAGCTATATCTCGTTTTAAGTGAGATGGAAGCTACTCTCGTCTCACGGGAGGGAATAGCTCTCGCACGTGATACTAGGCCTACACCATTTTCTTTTTCTCCTTTCGAGACAAATGCATCGTTGGTTGGCTTCGCTATTTTTTTGCTTGATGTTTCTTTGTTTTTTCTGTTTCTTTTTCGGTTTCTTCGTTTCTTCGCAGGTTTTCTTTGGCTTTTTTCTCTTAGTTTTCCTCGGAATCTTAACTTTCTTCCTCTTTTTTCATTAATCTTTTTCTTTCCTTTATTTTCTCAACATTTTCATCATTTTTTCATGGTTCTTAAACCGTCTGTCTTTGATTACTCATGGGTTTCTTTGCTTTTTTGTGCTTTAGCCAGTTTTCGTCGGGTTATTACTTTTATTATTTTTTCTTTTTTTTTTCTTCTATTTTTGGTTGTTCATTGGGTTTCCTCAATTTTTCTTGTTTCTTTGTTTATTTCTTTTTACGGTATTTTTTGCATTTTAGTTCACATTTAACAATGTCTTGTATTCATAAGAAATATTCTGTGTATACAATTCACATTTTTAAATACATGATTACATTTTTTGGAATCTTATATTTTTTAATGTCTACCTTGTTTTCAGTAAACATTGTACATTTTTGGTATATATCTAATACATGCTTAACATTTTTAACTACAAGTTTAACATTCTTTATTGCATGATTAACATTTTCTATTTTTTTTAAAATGCTTTATTAACATTTTTTCATGTACAAGATTATAAGTTTTTAATATATGGTCAAAAAAATTGAATAAACATTTAACATTTTCAAGTGCTTTATCAACATTTTTCAAATGCAAGATTTTTTTTTATATATGGTCAACATTTTGTCTATACACATTCAACATTTTCGAATCTTTGATTAACATTTTTCAAAACGTTTTTTTCTTTCTCAAATTCTTGATTATCATTATTAAAATAAATGATCAAACTTTTTCTCACACATTTTTTTTTCATTTTTTGTATAGATGCTCACCATTGTTTTATATACACATTTACAATTTTGCAATTGCATGATTAAAATTTCTTAAAACATTAATATAAGTTTCTTTGAGGGGTAAACATTATTCTAAGTATATTTTCTGTAAACAAAAGGAAAGAAATGAAATCAAAAGACAAGAACAAAAAATGAAAAATAAACAAGGAAATCGAGGTTGTGGGCTCCAGAGTAGCTAGGCCGGCACATCTTTCGGCCGGTCCTTTTTAAACCATTGGATTAATGCGCTGATGGCCGTTAGATAATCACGGCACAAAGTCAACGTCTCCACGCACTGATTCTTCCTACCCTGAAAAAGTGGATCGTGAACAAAGTGCAGCCCGCGCGCACCAACTGCTGTACGCCTGTGCCACCGGACATGCGTCCCCGGCTCCGGCACCGCCAATCGCCATTGCGCTCGCCCCACATCGCCGGTCGCCGGCCTCGCCGTCGGTCGCAGGCCTTGCCCGCGGTTGCAGCTCCCTCGTTGGATCCACGTATGCAGCAATTTTCCTCGTCGGATCCACGCATGCAGCAACTTTCATCCGCGGTTGCAGCTACCTCGCTGGCGGTGTCAGCTCCAGTAGAACGCCCACAACTCCGGTAGCCGCCGGTCGCCGGTCGCAGCACCCCGGCGACGTGCTCGCGAAAAAATGCTGTCCGTCGGGTTTGCTGGTTGCAACAAAAATGTCAGCCGGTAGTAGCAAAAAATCATGCTGGTTCCAGCAAAAAAGCTTGTCGGTGCCGCCACCCCGTCGCCATTGAAGCAAAATCGATCACCGGTTATAGCATTTGTGATTGTCGGTTGTAGCTTTTGTGATTGCCGGTTGCAGCAAAAACAATTCCTGGTTTGAGCTCACGTCGGTACTTCCAGCAAAAACTCTAGTCCGTCGCCCTGCGTGATTGCAACATATTTTCTACACGGTTGTAGCATTGACTCTGCTGGTTCTAGCAAATCTCACTTCGGAAAAATCCGTCGCCTTTGGTTTCCAGCTTTTTTGTTCATCGGTTCCAGCTTTTTATTTCATCGGTTGCAGCATTTTTCTCAGCCGGATGCAACATTTTTATAGCAGAGTAGAACTTGATGTGGCTGGAGGTAGAAGAAAGGTAACAGATAGGGCAAGAGGTAACTAAGGAAGAAAAAAATAGGCAGTCGCACGGGGCCCATAATCGTACGAGCGTGAAACGTGGTAGAGCAAGGCCAGCGTGGCACGGAAACTGACGTGATATGCGTATTGTACGCGCGAGAGAGCGCGGCCGGCCAAAAGTTGCGCCGGCACGCCGTATATAAACGTTTCCCTTGCCTTAATGCGACGGTTCCCTAGTTCTTACCGTAAGCAAGAGATAAGGGTGCCCGCAGAAAAGCTCACTCCGCCCATATATGCCGCGCCCAAAAAGTAATAGAAAATGACGGGGAACGTAAGAAGCCAACAGAAAGTGGTGCGCACGGGCCAGAAGGTTTTAAAAAAGGGATAAACTGGTTCAGAAAAGATTCTAGAACCTTCCAAAAACCAGTGGAGAAAGACACATAAGAACACACAAATGGGCCAACCTATGTAATGTCGCCACCGGAGGCGCGCATGTGCCCGCTACTTAGGGCCACGTGTGGAATTGGAATCATGAAAGGCAACGGAGCTCCTAATCAGCGCGAGACAAGATGAAAAGTGATCATGCCTCTTGCAGTAGGAAATCCGTGCCTTCACGAGAAGCAAATCCGTGCCTCTCGCGAAAAAAAGAAAACACTTTTTTTTTCGCGCAAATATTGTTTTTCAATTCTTTTCCAAATCCTATAAAAATCTGGGGGAAAATAAAAAAGTTGAAAAAAATTAAAAAAATATCTTAAAGATAGAAACAACAACAACAACAACAACAACAAAGCCTTTTAGCCCCAAACAAGTTGGGGTAGGCTAGAGGTGAAACCCATAAGATCTCGCGACCAACTCATGGTTCTCGCACATGGATAGCAAGCTTCCACGCACCCGTGTCCAGCTAGTTCTTTGGTAATGCTCCAGTCCTTCAGATCTCTCTTTACGGACTCTTCCCATGTCAAGTTCGGTCTACCCCGGCTCTTTTGACATTATTAGTATGCTTTAGCCGTCCGCTATGCACTGGGGCTTCTGGACGACTGCGCTGCATATGCCCAAACCATCTCAGACGATGTTGGACAAGCTTCTCTTCAATTGGCTCTGCCCCAACTTTATCTCGTATATCATCATTCCTGATTCGGTCCTTCCTTGTGTGGCCACACATCCATCGCAACATGCGCATCTCCGCCACACCTAACTGCTGCACATGTCGCCTTTTAGTCGGCCAACAAGCAGCGCCATACAACATTGCGGGTCGAACCGCCGTCCTATAGAACTTGCCTTTTAGCTTTTGTGGCACCCTCTTGTCATAGAGAATGCCAGAAGCTTGGCGCCACTTCATCCATCCGGCTTTAATTCGATGCTTCACATCTTCAGCGATATCCCCATCCTTCTGCAACATTAACCCCAAATATTTAAAGGTGTCCTTCTAAGGCACCACCTGTCCATCAAGGCTAACATCCTCCTCCTCCTCGTGCCTAGTCGTACTGAAAGCGCGCCTCATGTACTCGGTTTTAGTCCTACTAAGTCTAAAACCTTTCGATTCCAAGGTTTGCCTCCATAACTCCAACTTCCTGTTGACCCCCGTCCGACTATCATCGACTAGCACCACATCGTCTGCAAAGAGCATACACCATGGGATATCTCCTTGTATATCCCTTGTGACCTCATCCATCACCAAGGCAAAAAGATAAGGGCTCAAAGCTGACCCCTGATGCAGTCCTATTTTAATCGGAAAGTCATCAGTGTCGCCATCACTTGTTCGAACATTTATCACAACATTATCGTACATGTTCTTGATGAGGGTAATGTACTCCCTCCGGTCCTTTTTACTCCGCGTATTAGGTTTGTGTCAAGTCAAACTCTACAAAGTTTGACCAAATTTATATGAAAAAGTATCAACATCTACAATACCAAATATATATACTATGAAACTACATTTCATAATGAATCTAACAATTTTGATTTGTTGTTGTGAATGTTGATACTTTTTTCTATAATGTTGGTCAAAGTAGAGATACTTTGACTTCGGACAAAACTTATATGCAGACTAAAAAGGACCGGAGGGAGTACTTTGCTAGGACTTTGTGTTTCTCCAAGGCCCACCACATAACATCCCGCGGTATCTTATCATAGGTCTTCTACAAGTCAATGAACACCATATGCAGGTCCTTCTTTTGCTCCCTACATCTCTCCATAAGTTGTCGTACCAAGAAAATGGCTTCCATGGTCGACCTCCCAGGCATGAAACCAAACTGATTTTTTGGTCACGCTTGTCATTCTTCTTAAGCGATGCTCAATGACTCTCTCCCATAGCTTCATTGTATGTCTCATCAGTTTAATTTCATGGTAATTAGTACAACTCTGAACATCCCCCTTGTTCTTGAAGATTGGTACTAATATACCCCGTCTCCATTCTTCTGGCATCTTGTTTGCCCGAAAAATGAGGTTGAAAAAGTTTGGTTAGCCATACTATCGCTATGTCCCCGAGGCCTCTCCACACCTCAATGGGGATACAATCAGGGCCCATCGCCTTGCCTCCTTTCATCCTCTTTAAAGCCTCCTTGACCTCCGACTCCTGGATTCACTGCATAAAACGCTTGCTAGTATCATCAAAGGAGTCGTCCAGATCAACGGTAGAGCTCCCACTCTCCCCATTGAACAGCTTGTCAAAGTACTCCCGCCATCTATACTTATTCTCCTCGTTCTTCACCAGGAGTTGATCCGCTCCATCCTTGATGCACTTGATTTGGTCAACATCCGTCGTCTTCCTCTCTCGGATCTTGGCCATCTTATAGATGTCCCTTTCGCATTCCTTCGTGTCTAACCGTTGGTAGAGGTCCTCATACGCCTGACCCCTTGCTTCACTCACAGCTCGCTTTGCGGCCTTCTTTGCCATCTTGTACTTCTCTATGTTGTCTGCACTCCTATCTAGATATAGGCGTCTGAAACAATATTTCTTCTCCTTAATTGCCTTCTGGACATCATCGTTCCACCACCAAGTATCTTTAGCTTCTTTTCTACTTTCCCTGGACACTCCAAACTCCTCTGAGGCCACCTTACGAATGCAAGTTGCCATCTTCATCCACATGTTGTCTGCATCACCTCCTTCCCCTCAAGGGTACTCCTTAATGACCCTCTCCTTGAATGCCTGAGCTACCCCCTTGAGCTTCCACCACTTTGTTCTAGCGACTTTGGCACGCTTGTCCCGCTGGACACGAATCCGAAAGCGGAAGTCAGCAACCACAAGCTTATGCTGAGGGACAATGCTCTCTCCAGGTATCACCTTACAGTCTAGGCAGGCACGCCTGTCGTCTCTTCTCGAAAGGATGAAATCAATCTGGCTAGAGTGTTGACCACTATTGTAAGTCATTAGATGTGATTCTCTCTTCTTAAAGAGGGTGTTAGCTACGATCATGTCGTAGGCTAGCGCAAAGGTTAAGACATCTTCTCCTTCTTGATTCTTGATCCCATAGCCAAATCCCCTATGCACCCCTTCAAAACCTGTGTTAGATGTGCCCACGTGGCCATTGAGGTCTCCTCCTATGAAAAGCCTCTCGCCAATCGGTACACTCCTAACCGTGTCCTCCAGGCCTTCCCAGAACCCCCTCTTGGTGATCTCATTGTGGCCTACTTGCGGGGCATACGCGCTGATAACGTTGAGAACTAAGTCCCCAACTACCAGCTTGACCAGGATAATCCGGTCCTCACGTCTCTTGACGTCTACCACTCCATACTTGAGGCTCTTGCTGATCAAGATGCCTACTCCATTTCTGTTTGCAACCGTCCCCGTGTACCACAACTTGAAGCCGGTACCCTCCACCTCCTTCGCCTTCTGTCCCCTCCATTTGGTCTCTTGGACGCAAAGGATATCAACGCCTCTCCTCACCGCTGTATCAACTACCTCCCGAAGCTTACCTGTCACAGACCCTATGTTCCAGCTACCTAAGCGAATCCTCCTAGGCTCGGCTAGCTTCCTTACCCTTCGCACTCGTCGAGTCAAATGCGAAGACCCTTGCTCATTTTCCACTACACCCGGACACCAATGTAGGGCGCCACTAAGGATGCGACGACCCGATCCTCGCTCACTTGCCACCGTATCCAGATCACGATACGACACGCCACTTGGGGGGTGACGGCCCGGCCCTTGCCCATTTTCCACCACACCCGGGTTCCGATGTGGCGCGTCGCTGAGAGGGTTACGCCCCAACGAAAATCTTTTGGGTTTCATCTCCATAAGAGTGGCTGAGTTTTGATGTTGGCTCGCCAAGCCTATCACAACCCTCCTCCTTTACCCGAGCTTGGGACCGGCTATGTTGAGACAACACAGGCGGAGTTATCTTAAAGATAAAAACGCGTACAGAAAAATAAATAAAAATTGTGAAGAGAGCACCGAGAGCGCAAAACATGCCGGATGCTGAGAACGCGCCAAGTACCCTTGGAGGTTCTCGAACGGAGTGCTCCTCCATTAGTTGCTATCCAGAAGGAATGGACAACAGTTCCCGATAGCGACCAAAGCGAGGCACTCTCTATATCTGAGGGTCCTAATGGACTAGCCAGTGAGCAGCCCATTAACATGCCGTTTCCTTAAAAAAGAATATTAAACATGTTCCAATAATTTATTAAAGGAAAAAATGTTCACATTTTCTTAAAATTATACATATAATATTTAAAAATTTCAGCATATACAAATATTCAGGTAACATTTATAAAATTTCATATTGAAAAGTGTGTAGATAGTTTTCTTTTATGTTCGTCTAAATTAAAAAGTAATAATTTCTTAAGAATCTTTCTCGTAATTTGAAACCTGCCACTCTTTGAAAAAATCGTCATTGTAATTTGAGAAATCGTTAACATATTTTAAAACTTTCGTGGTAGCTGAAAGTTGTTCTTAATTTTATAAAATGCTCACCAAGGTTAACATACCCTTTTGTTTTTTCTAGAATCATGTGATTAAAAAAAATTGTTCGTGTGTTTACCAAAATAATATTATATCTCTTTATAATGTAAACAAAATAACTAGGAAAAATAATAATAAGGATAAGGGCAAAGATAGAAGAGAAAAGTAGGCCAAAGCGGGTAAAACAAAAAAGAGAAGAAGAAACTAAAGTAATGAAATTTACAACACTAAGTGGTATATAGGAACATGGCTTTAAACCAGAATTTGTAACCATTTCAGGGAACTCTGAAATCTGAAGTATTTTTCAAATTTCTTCGTCGGTATATTCATTTCTGCAAGGTGTTCTCCTTGTTGTGCGCCAGTTCGTAAACAAAGTTTGGACCACTTCCGGCTCATGAATAGGCAATTCCTCATGAACTTTTTTTTCAAGTTCGTGATTTTTTTTCCAAATTCGTAAACTTGCCTCAAAATTACACAGTTTTTTGAATTTGGGATTTGTTTTGTTAGCGCGTGCATTTTTTGAATTAAACAATTAAAACTTGCACCCATGTTACTTAGCGAATGGGAAAAAGAAGACACCGGTCCTCTCTCCTTTTTAGCGAAATTCAACGATCCTATTCGACAAGCTGGGTAAATAGGTCAGGGCACTCTGCACGCCCGCAGTTTTTATTGTTCTTTCTTGGGCTTTTAGTCGGGTTTAGAAAAGATCGGAATGTTTCTTTTCAGGAGCTAGATATTGAAAAAACTACAAAAAAAACTGTTTCAGAAAATTGTTCAGTATGCGTTTAGTAAAATTTCATCGTATATTAAAATAATCCTCTGTGTGAATTAAAAAATATTCACTATATATTGAATTGAAGTTCATTGTATGTTAAAAGTTGCTCACTGTATATAGAAAAAAAATATTTGTTTTCCAAAAATGTTATTACCCGTGTATATTACAAAACCCCAGTGTGTATTTGAAAAATATTCACCATATATTACAATATCTACGAAATTATTGTGCAAAAAAACAAAAAAATGAAACTGAAGATATACCAGATCTGAAAAGAGAATACGAACAAAAAAGTAAAAATGAAGCAATAAACCAAACAAGAAAAGAACAACTTCCAATGGAGAAATGGAGAAAAGCGAAGAGAGGAACGCAGCGCACCGGCCAGCCATCTTCCCTCACTTTTAGCAAAGCCTCATCTTTTTGCCGCCCAAATAGGACCCACCACATGTGACTACAATGTTAAATATCTATGCGAACTGAGCATTTGTCAGATGGCTAGATTCATTATGGTGAAACCAACTCAGCAGGGTTCAAGTTCTAGACCTAGCGCTAGTGTTGCATTTATTGTAATTTTTTGGTGAGGAGACGTTTCCAATGGGCTATGACTACGACTACGATTGTGATGTCTTCTCCATTTCAAAATGTTGTGCCGACTCAGTATTTCAAAGATGCTCATACAATAGGGCGTGCGTGCGTGTTGTTTATAGAGACGAGTATATATGCGTGTACGTAAGGGCCTACGATTGTACTAGGTTAAAAGGAATTATATACTTTTTTAGGGCGACAATGTTGAATATCCAAAAACCTCGTCCCTTGCAATTGCTAAATCTTGGTTTTTGCGAGACGCAATGGAGCCCGTAGTGGGGTTCAGCCCAATCAAGTTATTTTCTTTTCCGTCTTTCTCACTATCGCTCACAAACTTTTCATTATCCTTTTCGTTTTTCCTTTTTTTTTCTTTTTCAAATCCATCATTTTTTTGAAATTTGTTAAAGTTTTTGAATTAATGAAGTTTTTTAAATCTATAGACCTTTTTTGAAATTCAGGATCTTTTTTTTGCAAATCACGCATATATTACAAATCCGCAAACTATTTTAGAATTCATGACTATATTTCGAAAGTAGAGAAATGGTTCCTAATTCATGAAATATTTTTGTAACCTAGGTATTTGTTTCAAATTGAACAGTTTTAAATCCGAGAACATTTTTAAAATTGTGAACATTTTATGAATTGATGAACAATTTCTAAAATTTAAGAAAAATTTCTTAATTTGGGAAAAAAAGAGTGAACATTTTTTTGAATCTGTGAACATGTTTTCAAATTGGTGAACTTTCGTTGGAACCACGAATTTGTTTCAAAAATTTGTAAACATTTTTTGTATTTCAGGAATATTTTTAGAATTTTCGCACATATTAGGACATTTGGATCATTTTTAATAGTCGTACATTATTTTTATTTTTTTTTCAAATACGAGATATGTTTTCCAATCGGTTGTCATTATTTGTGAACCTTTTTTGCATTTTGCAAACATTTTCTGAAATTCCTATTTTATCAAAATCGTGAACATTTTTTTAAATTCTTTTTTTAGTTTGGGGCTTTTTTTTGAGTTGTAAATTTCTAAAATCTGGGGACATTTTCCATTTTGTGCACACATTTGAATAATAGAAAGAAAAACGAAAAGGATAATGGAAAAAATGTATAAGGCGCACGTGCCTCATAATGGGCGGGCCCAATTCGCGCAGGAGGGTGTGCGTTTGGAGGGTATATTCCGCTCCTCGCGTGGATTAGGGTGTCTCCCTTTTGACTTGCCCTATTTATTTTCTTTTTTGGTACGTGATCACTTCTGGTGAACCGCTGGTATCTTCTTCTTCTTCTTCTTTAATTCTTACTACCAAACAAAAAGAACTACTTAACATGCGTTCGGATTATGCCCGTGCGTTGCAATAAGAGAGGTTATTGCCATGTCCATCAACATGAAATGACAACATCCAGACTGTACCGCCTAATGGCAGTAGGAATGCGCATCCAGAGGTCTTGTAGATATGCACATCGGTCACACATTAAAAATCTATAGTTGCTACGATTTTTGTACTATAGTTGTTCACACCATCCATCAATAAATCAAAGTGCAATAGAACTATTAGATTGAAATTTACCCCCTTCCTTTCAGTTTGTTGGAGCTATCTCATGAATCCCAACCAAGATAAGATAGAAAGCAATTCCGGAACTGTCCATTTAACACTCTTGTTTTTCTTTCTCTTAGAAAATGGATTAACCCGCTCGCACTAACAACCCTCCTGCAAACCAACTTGTGGTTTGATGGCTAGGAGGACAATGGTATCCTCAGTCCATTAGAGTTGAAGTCCTAGACTTGACATTGGTGCCCGCATTTTTCCGGATTTATTTTAAGATTTTCGGCGATGTTTTGTTCAGTGGGAGGAGATGTTTCCGTCGACTACGAGGCGCCTGTGGTTACTTTGTCAATCTCAAGATGATATGCCAGTCCAGTCTTTCGGATGTGCTCATATAGGTAAAGTGAGTTAGTAGAAGCGACTAGCCACGTCCAACAATCAGCACATATGCAGACATGTCCGTCCTCCATCACAGTCAATTATATAGCAAATATTATACAGTCACAACATGCGGGCGTGCGTGGCATGTTCCTCCTCTATCTCCATCCCATTTAATTATAGCCAACACACATATCATTCCATCGTAATCCTCGTTCACCCCATTTAATTATAGCCAACTAGCCAACCCACATAATTAGAACCAACACCAGCATGCATCTTTCCTTCTCCTTTATTGAGTCATGATTTGCGGAGCTAGTTCTTTTTTCCCTTGGTTTCTTGGTTTTTTTTGGCGACTTGCTAATATTTTAGAATTTACAAACTTATATAAATCAGTAGAATGTGATGTAACAAATTGAGTGGGACTATTGGGTAAAGGAGTTGTACTATAGCATAATTGTATGAAATCTCGGTTGGTTGTTGCCTTATCCTCAGAAGGAGAGTTTCCAAGTTCGAACACCACATGAGCCTCTTTTTGTTGTGCTGCTCCACGATCGATAAGAAAAAAAAATGGTTCCGTAGCTGTCCTAGTTCAGCCCACACGACACAGAGAAAGATATGCAGAGCAGGCCGGCTCGGCCCAAATAGGGCCCGGATGGAAAATTTTGTTGCGTCCTAGGGCAGAGGAGGGACTAAATTCACTCATGCAATTGAGTGTTTTTTGACGTACAAAAACAAAGCGACGGACGGACCAAAAGGTATGAATAAACAAAAAAAGAAGAAGGAGAAACCAATATATATATATATATATATATATATATATATATATATATATATATATATATATATATATATATATATATATTTGTCCTTTTGTGTTGTTGTTTCCTATTTTGATTTATTTTTCTTTAGGATTTTTATATTTTTTCATCATGTTTAAAAATATTTATTTATCTTTTAAATATTCATCAATGGTGTTTTAAAGGTTCATAGTGCATTTTGCATCTTATCCAACGATGTTTAAAAGTATTCATTATGTTTTAAATATGTTGTTGGTATACATCAATTGTTTATCGTGTACTAAAGAAGGTTCTTCAATTTCTCAAAAATATTCATAGTATTTTTAAAAAGTATCAAACGTGTACTTTAAAATGTTGATGGTGTACTTTAAAATAGTTCGTACTTTTGTGTATCAAGAAACTGTCCATCATGTATTTAAAATGTTCATCCCTTTTTCAAAAAGCATTGACCATGCAATCAAATATTGTTTGTTGTGGATCTAGAAATGTTCATCGTGTATTTCAAAATGTTTTCCATTTTTAAATTATGTTCATAATGTTTCAAAATATGTTCATCGTGTTTCTCAAATAAAGTTTATGCTTCATACTTTAATAATAATGGATAGATTGTTACTTGTTTATGAGAAGTTATATGATGAAAAACTTGCTGCTATGTTAATATTCATGATGCTCTCATGTCTGTATTCTGTTTATATCGACACCTCTCTCTCAAATTATGTGGTCATTATTATCGAGTTAGGCTTTCGCTTGAGGACAAGCGAGGTCTAAGCTTGGGGGAGTTGATACGTCCATTTTGCATCATGAATTGTTATTGATATTTACGTTATCATTCTCCATTATTCCTCATTATGATACAATTCTTATGTCTTTTCTCATTCAATATGCAAGGTACATCACAAAGAGTGAAATCATTGAAAACTGGAATTCTGGACTTGAAAACCAAGAAAATGACTGAAAATTCACTGGACTCAAAATGACATGAAACATCATGGAGAATTTTTATGGAATATATAAGAATGTTTGGGCCAAAAATATACCAGAGGGTGCCACCTGCTGGCCACAAGCCAACGGAGCGCGCCCACCCCCTGGGCGCGCTCTGTTGCCTTGTGGGGCCCCAGTGATACGTCTCCAACGTATCTATAATTTTTGCTTGTTCCATGGTGTTATATTATCATTCTTGGATGTTTTACAATCATTTAACAACTTTATATCATTTTTTGGGACTAACCTATTGACATAGTGCCAAAGTGCCAGTTGCTGTTTTTGCTTGTTTTTTACTTCGCAGAAAATCAATACCAAACGGAGTCCAATCGCGACGAAACTTTTTTGAGATTTTTTCTGGACCAGAAGACACCCAGTGGGCCAAATAAGTGCCGGGGAGTGGGCCGAGGAGACCACAACCCACCAGGGCGCGCCAAGGGGGCCCCAGCATGCCCTGGTGGGTTGTGCCCTCCTCGGGGCCCCTCTCCACCGCCTCTGATGCCTATAAATTCCCAAATATTCCAAAAACCCTAGGGAAGTCGACGAAACACAATTCCAGCTGCCGCAAGTTCCAGAACCGCGAGATCCAATCTAAACACCATCATGGAGGGGTTCATCTTCTTCATAGGTGCCTCTCCGATGATGCGTGAGTAGTCCACCATAGACCTACGGGTCCGTAGGCAGTAGCTAGATGGCTTCCTCTCTCTCTTTCTCTCTCTCTCTCTCTCTCTCTCTTATGATTCTCAATACAATGGTCTTTTGGAGATCTATTTGATGTAAACTTTTGCGGTGTGTTTGTTGGGATCCGATGAATTTTGAGTTCATGATCAGTTTCTATCCATGAATATTATTTGAGTCTTCTTTGATCTCTTATATGCATGATTAATTATAGCCTCGCATTTCTTCTTCAAATCTTTGGTTTAGTTAGGCCAACTAGATCGATTTTTCTTGCCATGGGAAGAGGTGCTTTGTGATGGGTTCGATCTTGCGGTGTTCTTTCCCAGTGACAGAAGGGGCAGCAAGACACACATGTATCGTTGCTATTAAGGATAACAAGATGGGGTCTATTCCTACATGAATAGATCTTGTCTACATCATGTCATCGTTCTTATTGCATTACTCCATTTTTCCATGAACTTAATACACTAGATGCATGCTGGATAGCGGTCGATGTGTGGAGTAATAGTGGTAGATGCAGGCAGGAGTCGGTCTACTTATCTTGGACGTGATGCCTATATAATGATCATCGCCTTGGATATCGTCATGACTATTCGATTTTCTATCAATTTCCCAACAGTAATTTGTTCACCCACCGTGCGCTATACTCATGAGAGAAGCCACTAGTGAACCCTACGGCCCCCGGGTCTACTTTTCCAACATATTGCTTTCAGATCTATCTTTTTGCATCTTTGTTTTCAGATCTACAAAACCAAAAAGCCAAAAACATATTGCTGCATATTTTATTTGCCCTTTTTATTTTGTGTTCTTGAGAGATCTATCTCTCCTATCTATCACTACCTAATCTATCTTATTACCGTAGAGAGATTGACAACCTTTCTTTCGCGTCGGGTTGCAAGTATTTGTTGTTTGTGTGCAGGTGCTGCTTATTGGGTGGTGGTGATCCTCCTACTAGTTCGATAACCTTGGTTTCATAACTAAGGGAAATACTTACCGTCGCTGTGCTGCATCATCCCTTTCTTTTTGGAGAAATACCGATGCAGTCTCAAGCCACGTCAAAGGAATTTCTGGCGTCGTTACCGGGGAGTAAGCGGTCTCTTCTACGTGCCTATCGTAGGCGCCGAGGGGACTCCATCATCATCTACCAGGTTCCTAATCACAAATTTCATCTCCTTGCAATTACATTATTTGCCATTTGCCTCTCGTTTTCCTCTTCCCCACTTCACCAATTTGCCATTTTATTCGCCCTCTTTTTCGTTTGCCCTTTTCTTGCCGGATCTCTTCCTTGCTTGCAATCTTGTTTGCGTAGTCACGATGACTCAAGAGAACACCAAGTTATGTGATTTTTCCAATACTAATAACAATAATTTTATTAGTACTCCGATTGCTCCTCCCGCCACTAGTGCGGGGTCTTGTGATATTAATCACGCTTTGTTGAATCTTGTCATGAAAGATCAATTTGCCGGTACTCCTAATGAGGATGCCGTGTCCCATCTAAACACGTTCATAGAATTGTGTGATATGCAAAAGAAAAAAGATGTGGACAATGATATTGTTAAGTTGAAACTATTTCCTTTTTCCTTGCGGGATCGTGCAAAATTTTGGTTTTCCTCTTTGCCTCGCAATAGTATCGATTCTTGGAATAAGTGCAAGGATGCTTTTATCACTAAGTATTTTCCGCCCGTGAAAATTATTTCCCTTAGGACGCAAATCATGAATTTTAAGCAACTTGAGCATGAACATGTTGCACAATCTTGGGAAAGAATGAAGTTGATGCTAAGAAATTGTCCTACTCATGGTTTAAATCTTTGGATGATCATACAAAACTTTTATGCGGGGTTGAATTTTGTCTCTAGAAATATTTTAGATTTCGCCGCGGGTGGTACTTTTATGGAGATTACTTTGGGTGAAGCTACTAAATTGCTAGATAATATCATGGCTAATTACTCTCGATGGCATACCGAAAGAGCACCTACTAGTAAGAAAGTTAATTCGGTTGAGGAAATTAGTACTTTGAGTGATAAGGTTGATGCTTTGATGAAATTAGTTGCTAGTAAAAATTCTCCTATTGATCTTAATGATGTTCCTTTGTCTACCTTGATTGAGCAAAATAGTGATTCCGTAGATGTGAATTTTGTCTCGTGAAACAATTTCAATAACAATGCTTATAGAGGTAATTTTAATCCTAGGCCTTTTACTGGAAATTCCTCTAATAATTATGGTAATTCCTATGGTAATTCTTCTTACAATAATAATAGGAACACCTCTGATCTTGAGAGTAATATTAAAGAATTTATCAATGCGCAAAAGGCTTTTAATACTACGATAGAAGAAAAGTTGAATAAGATTGATGATATGTCTAGAAGCATTGATAGAATTTCTCATGATGTTGAAAATCTCAAGTTGAAAGCTTTTGTGCCTAAGATTGATGAATCTATTAAAGCCTTATATGTCTCTATGGATGAAAGTAAGAAAAGAACCGCTATGCTGAGAGCTAAACGAGAAATCTTGGAAAATCGTTTTCTAGTGATTGCCTTCATAAGAAAGATGAGGATCTTAAAGTGATTGGTGTTTCTTCTATTGATTCCTTGTTTAGTAATATTAAGATTGATAATGAAGAGACTGAAGTAGAGTCAACTTTAGCTAGAAGGCATCCCAATAATTTGGAGGGTGAAAATCTTGATGAAATTTTTGATAAAAGTGGGTTTGAAAACGTCAAAACTTTAACTAGTGATGTGCCCACTATCTTGGATTGCAAAGACTTTAATTATGATAGCTGCTCTTTGATTGAATGTATTTCTTTGCTGCAATCCATGTTGAATTCACCCCATGCCTATGAGCAAAATAAAGCTTTTACTAAACATATCGTTGATGCCATGATGAAATCTTTTGAAGAAAAGTTGGAGTTGGAGATTTCTATTCCTAAAAAATTGCATGATGAGTGGGAACCTACCATTAAGGTCAGGATTAAAAATTATGAGTGCTTTTCTTTGTGTGATTTGGGTGCTAGTGTTTCCACGATTCCGAAATCTCTATGCGATGTGCTTGGTCTTACCAATATTGAAGAATGTTCTCTTAATTTGCACTTGGCAGATTCTACTATTAAAAAGCCTTTGGGAAGAATTAATGATGTTCTTATTCTTTCAAATAGGAACTATGTGCCTATTGATTTTATTGTGCTTGATATTGATTGCAATCTGTCTTGTCCCATTATACTTGGTAGACCATTTCTACGCACTATAGGTGCCGTGATTGATATGAAAGAAGGCAATATTTGTTTTCAGTTTCCCTTGAGAAAGGGTATGAAACACTTCACTAGAACAAGAATTAAGCCACCATATGAATCAATCATGAGGGCATCCTATGTAATCTAAAACCAAGGATGACAGTACTTGAATCTATGTGTTATGCCTAGCTAGGGGCGTAAAACGATAGCGCTTGTTGGGAGGCAACCAAATGAATAAATAATTTTTTGCTTTTTATTTTATGTTTTTTTTTGTGTTGACATAATTATTCCTCTGTTATGATTGTGTTTTTATGGTTTATTTAGTGTTTGTGCCAAGTAAAGCCTTTAGGATGATTCATAGGATGAGTAGAAGTGATGTACAGAAACTTTGCGTCCAGTATATGAATTTTCATTTTTTGCTGGAAGGTGATCTTGATATGAAATTTTAACACAGCGTTGATATACAAATTCCTTTGGTTTTTCTATTTTTTCAGAATTTTTAGAGTTATAGAAGTATGGTTAGAGTACAGATTACTACAGACTGTTCTGTTTAAGGCAGATTCTGTTTTCGTTGCATTGTGTGCTTGTTTTGATGAATCTATGGGTTATATTGAAGGGTATGAGCCATGGTAAAGTTAAAATACAGTAGGTATAATGCAATAATAAAATTTGAATGGGTTTTCAACAGCACCTAAAGTAGTGATTTGCTTTATTATATTAACGGATCTCACGAAGATTTTGTTGAGTTTTGTGTGATTGAAGTTTTCAAGTTTTGGGTGAGATCACGATGGATGAAGGAATAAGGAGTGATAAAAGCCTAAGCTTGGGGATGCTACCGCACACCCAAGATATATCTAAAGAGTAACAAGCAACTAAGCTTGGGGATGCCCCCGAGTGGCATCCCCTCTTTCTTCTAATGACCATCGGTATTTTACTTGGAGCTATATTTTTATTCGTCACATATCATGAGTTTTGCTTGGAGCGTCTTGTATCTTTGCTTGCTTTGTTTGTTAGTTTTTCCTTTGTATCCTTGCTGGACACACCTACTTGAGAGAGCTAAAATCATGCTATGATTTGTTAGAATTGCTCTATCACTACTGGAATCAGCAACTTTGCCATCTGCCATGGCTGACGGCAAAGGCATGCATTGCGGACGGCAAAGGTCTTTGCCGTCAGCCAGCAGACGGCACCACATCCGGCTGAACAAGGTCCGGTAAAGGGCACTTTGCCGTCTGCTGGCAGACGACAAAGATGCAAAGGTCTTTGCCGTCTGCCAGCAGACGACAAAGGGCATGGACGGCACACGTGGCAGCTTAGGTCCGTTAAGGGGTTAACGGCGTACTTTGCCGTCTGCTGGCAGACAGCAAAGATGCAAAGGTCTTTGCCGTCTGCCAGCAGATGGCAAAGCTGCCAAATAGGCCAGCCCAGTGCACCCCAGGTTGCACAGGTAGCTGCCACGTGGCATCTTTGCCGTCTGCTGGCTGATGGCAAAGAGCCTGTACAACCCCTGTTTTTTCTTAAATTCATTCAATTTCACACACACATATATATATATACACATTTGAAAATACTTTCAACAAGCATAACAACACATATACATACCAAATCATATCCCTGCCATATGGATATGATCATCCAACACATATACATACCAAATGAAAAGTCCATACGCAACATATATAGCTAGCCAACATATCCAACAACAAGCATACAATGGTTTCATCCATACATACATATATAGGTAGCAAGTTTCACATTGTTCATCCTACAAAATCAAAACAAAAAGGAAGCACAAGAAGAAGAGTAGACTCCATCAACGCAAGCTTCGTCATCGAAAGCAAATCTGCAAATTGGGAAAGAAGAAGAAGAAGAAGAAGAAGAAGAAGAAGAAGAAGACTAGAAGAAGAAGACTAGCTAGAAGAAGAAGAAGAAGAAGAAGAAGAAGAAGACTAGAAGAAGAAGAAGAAGAAGAAGACTAGAAGAAGAAGAAGAAGAAGAAGAAGAAGAATTTTTCTTCTCTTTCTTTTTCTCCTCTCCTCTTCTTTATCTTCTTCTCCTTCTAACTAAGGTAGGTAAAAATGCCATTTTTTAGCTAAGCTAGGAAAAAATGCTAAGTGTAGGTCATTTTAGAGCTAAGCTAGGTAAATAGGTCATTTTGGAGCTTAGTAAGGTTATTATGTCATTTTCGAGGATGATGCCATTTTTGAGCCAACTTACGTAAGTATATCTCATTTTTTATCTAACTTAGGTAATTATGCCATTTAGGAGGAAAATAAGCTAAGTATGCATTTGTTAAGCAAAACACTAGAGAAAACGTACCCTCATCACAACAAATGCGATGAAGATCGCAGCTAAGGTAACAATTGATCCAACGGCATAATGATACCAAGCCTCATTATCAATGGCATATTTTCTAATCTTCTTAATCTTCAAGCGCATTGCATCCATCTTCAAGCGCATTGCATTCATCTTCATCTTGTGATCATCGACGACATCGGCAACATACAACTCCAATGTCATCTTCTCTTTTTCAATTCTTTTAATTTTTTCTTTCAAATACTCATTTTCTTTTTCAACTAAATTTAACTTCTCGACAAGAGGGTCGGTTGCAAATTCCGGTTCACATACCTCCTAGATTAAAATATCTCTATGTCAACTTGATGGCCATAATTGTCATAAATGCGAAATGCAACAAATAGTGATAAAAGAGAATTTACCACATCCGAATCATAAAGCGGGCGAGGGCCAACGGGGACGGATATCAAGACCATGGCACTATGTATAAGAAACAATCATACAAAGTAAGAAAATTATACAAGTAACTATATAAATCATACAATCATACAAGAAAATGGCAAGTGTAGGTCATTTTAGAGCTATCCTAGTTAAAATCGGTCATTTTGGAGGCAGGTAAGGTTATTTTGTCATTTTGGAGGAAAATAAGCTAAGTCAATGTCATTTTGGAGCTAAACCAAGGTTATCATGCCATTTTTTACCTAAGTATGCTAAGTATGTCATAAATGAACTAAAGAAGCTAAGTATAGGTCATTTTGGAGCTATCCTAGGTAGTTATGCCATTTTTAGCTAACTAAGCATATTAAGTTATTTAGGAGGAAAAATGCTAAGTATAGGTCATTTTATCGCTATCCTAGGTAAAGTATGTCAGTTTGGAGCTAAGTAATGTTATTATGTCATTTTCGAGGAAAATAAGCTAAGTCAATGTCATTTTGTTGAATACCTAATAACATGAACTAATTAATAATATATATGTACATAATAATAATTGAATACCTGACATTACTAATATTAATCTTCATCGTCTATATATGCTCCGGGATCAATAAATGCAGAATCATCATCACTATCAGTAATGACGTGCTCATCAGCATCATCAATAAATGCATCAACATGTGGAAGGCCTCCTTTATGTAATCGGTCAAGCATTGACAGGTCATCCGCAGCAGTAACCTCTTCTTCTTCCGTCTCTTCTTGTTCCGGCTCAGGGGTGAAGTCGGATTCACTGTCGCTGTCTACCTCAATGTTCTGGGGTGAAGTAGAGCGGTTCTTGAAACGTTTTTTGGAAACACGTGTTTCTTGGAAGAATTCTCCTTCATATGTGTCTGGGTTAATGTGAGGGTCATAATCATCTTCATTGAGGGGAGGTGGTCTAAAATGTGGCGGCACATCATAAACGACATCCCAACCATTCAGATTTGGATCAGTTTGGCAGGCCCACGGTAGATAGAAAACTTGGGTTGCCTGTTGAGCCGTAATATAGACATCGGGAACATCTAAATGGGTGCTTTGTTTGATTTCGACTAGCCCTATATGTTCATGAGTCCTTCTAGTCTCCTTCGGCTGGAACCAATA
Organism: Elymus sibiricus; assembly: GCA_039707655.1. Taxonomy (NCBI): domain Eukaryota; kingdom Viridiplantae; phylum Streptophyta; class Magnoliopsida; order Poales; family Poaceae; genus Elymus; species Elymus sibiricus. The sequence continues at coordinate 275,143,823 of CM077675.1, read as the reverse complement.
ACATTTGAAGACTACGACGTTTGGTGGGTTTTCACCAAAGAATGTAAGTTCATAAATTGCTTCAACTCTTCCATAATACTCGACCCCTCCTTCGCCGACAGCGGAGACACAACAATTTGTAGACTTTCGGTTGGCCATAGATAGCTCTTTGCCAAAAGTACGAAAGCGATACCCGTTGATGTCGTATTTGTCAAATGAACGGACCTTATAGTCAAAACCATTAGCGACTTGTCTCAATTCGGAGTCCATAGACTCTGCATTAGCCTACAAGTTTAATACGAAAGGATTGTTGCATTTGCCTCAAACTAGACGAAGAAATGAAATGGTCTAATGGAAATTACCGTTTGTTTGAACCAAGAGATGAAACCGGGATAGCCTCCTCCATGCTTTGCCAGAAGCTCATACTCTTCGATGGAATCCTTTTGGATCACCGCTCCATCCGAGAATTTGGCGACATATCGACTGTATCACATATCCGGGAATAAGAGCATTTCAAAGGAATTAGAAGTTGCGAAACAATGTACCGAGAACTTACTCGATGTATGGCCGCACTTCTGTTAGGTTGTTGAAGATATACAACGAAATGGTCCGCCATTCTTCGACATCCAACGCTATTGCTTTCGAAGCACCGGCTGGTGCGAGCTTCCCTTTGAATAGGCTGAGGTTGGATCGACCTTTTTCACGGTCGCCATCATTGTACCGAGGCTTCGGATTATGCAAATGACGATTCTTGGCTTTGTAGTGTGCTGTCACGAAGTTTGCGGCCTCCTAAGTAATGAATGCCTCGGCCATCGATGCTTCAATTCTACGTTTATTTTTACATTTTGCTCGAAGCGTCTTCTGCATCCTCTCAGTTGCGAAGCACCAACGATTTTGCACGCCCCCCCAATCTTGCCTCGGTCGGGAGATGCAAAATCAAATGCTGCATTGGATTAAAGAATCCCGGTGGAAAGATCTTTTCTAACTTGCAGATCAACTCCGGCGCCAACTCTTCCAGTTCGTCTAGCACGTCAGGCGATAGTTCTTTCGCACAAAGAGCATGGAAGAAATAGCTCAGCTCTGCCAGTACTAGCCATTCATCCTCAGGGATAAAGCCACGCAACATCACCGGCATTACCCGCTCAAGCCATATGTGCCAATCATGACTCTTCATACCAAATATTTTCAATTTGTCAAGACTCGCTCCCCTCTTTAGATTCGCTGCATACCCATCGGGGAACATCAACTGCATTTCAAGATTGAACCATGCCTTTGGCTTCCTCCAGTTCTTCTTTCCTTTTGGTTGTCTCATGTTTTGTAACGGTCTATCACATAGAGCCTCTTGATCGACTCTAGCCTTAGGGTTATCCTTTGACTTCCCCTCTATGCCGAACAATGTACCAAAAAGGCCCTCGGCGATATTCTTTTCAGTGTGCATCACGTCGATGTTGTGTGGGCAAATAAGGTCTTTAAAGTAAGGCAGATCCCACAAGCATATCTTGTGAGTCCAGGCGTGTTCCGAATTATACCCTTTGAAATATCCTGGACGCTCTGGATTAGGCTCGAGAGCGTTTAACTGATCCAGGGCCTGTTGGCCTGTCAATGCAGGTGGTGCAGAGTTTTTGACAACTCTACCTTTCATGAAATTTTTCTTTTCTTTTCTGAACTTATGGCCAGGATCTAGGAACTGTCTATGCAAGTCGAAGCAAGAATACTTGCGACCCGCCTGCAGCCAACGGAACTGAAGAGCTGCCTTGCATGTGGGGCACGGGAACCTTCCATGCACACACCAGCCAACGAATAGCGCATACGCCGGCAAGTCATGCGTCGAGTACATGTACCACACATGCATTTTGAAGTTTTGTTTTGTAGCGGCGTCATATGTCTTGATCCCATTATCCCAAGCTTCTTGCAATTCATCCTTAAGCGGCTGCATGTACACATTCATATTCTTCCCCGGATAGTTGGGCCCTGGAATTATCAACGTCAAGAAAATGTTCTTTCTTTTCATAATCTCTCCGGGGGGGAGATTGAGTGGAATGACAAATACAGGCCAGCAACTGTATTGGGTTGCCGTCATACCAAACACTTGGAACCCATCCGTGCTGATGGCGACTCGAGGATGCCTTGGATCTGCCGCTTTGTCCTTATGTAAAGCATCGAAGTGCTTCCACGCAAAAGCGTCTGAAGTGTGTCCCAACATCGGATTCCCATCTGCATCTAGTTCGGTTCTTTTGCCCAATTTATGCCACGTCATCTGTCTGGCCGTCTCTTCGACCATGAAAAGACGTTGAAGTCTTGGTATGATTGGCATATACCGAAGAACATTAACTGGGATTTTGGTCTGACTCTTCTCACCCATACCGTTGTCTACCACAACATACCTGGAAGACTTGCAAATGGGACAATAGTTGAAGCCCGCATACTCAAGCCTAAATAAGGCACATCCATTCTCACAGGCATCTATCTTCTCATAAGGCATCTTAAGCGCACGTAGGATTTTGTCCGACTGGTACAGGTTTGCTGGCAATACATGGCCTTTGGGTAGAAAGCGTCCAAATATCGTCATCATCGCGTCGTAGCATTCTTTGCCCAGGTCGAACTGAGCCTTCAGAGCCATTACTTGCGCGATGGCATCCAGCTGACAAAGCTCAGTGTGCTTGTGGAGAGGACGTTTTGAAGACTCCAACATTTCATAGAAGGCCTTTGCAGATTCCTCCATCTCATCGTCCGAATCCCGAGCATCATCAAAGTCTTGCACCATGTCTTCGATCCCGGTACCATGCTCGTCAGTGCGATGACGAACCACCTCAGCTCTGACACGTTGGGCAGACTCACCATGAAATGTCCAGACCGTATAATTAGGCGTAAAACCCCACTTCTGCAGGTGTTTGATCATTTCAAACTCTGACCTCTTATGATAGTTGTCGCAATCGGCACAGGGGCACCAGGTTATTTTCTGTCCATTTGCAAATGCGGCTGTCACAAACCCCTTGGTTTTTGTTATCCATTCATGGGTCATGTCTTTCTGACTAGTGTGACCGGTGTACATCCACGCACGATCACTCATCTTGCCTAGCTACTGGACACACAAGAAATATATACATAATTCAGCAAACCATATTCATCAGTTAATAGAGTTTGTCAGTTTTATTACGTCCATGCAACCTAGACGCTAGTAGGTAAAGATAGGTCCTAATCCCACCCGAGTATGTGTAGATTGGGTTCGTTTTCCCATGCTCTGCTCCAGATTCGACGCAAAATTTCGGCAGCACCTCCCCACTGTTCTCCTGATACACGTCTCGGCAATAAGCAGAGAGGATGTGTACCCGGAGAACAACAGGGAGGCACTGACGAAATTCTGCATCGGATCCGGAGCAGAGCATATGGGAAAACGAACCCAATCTACACATACTCGGGCAGTCCATGGATAACGTTGGACAATTCGAAAGAATCACGGTTATAAATGTGCTAATGCATGCATATTTATAGATGTAACCCTTTCGAACGGGAGACGCATAGTGGTCACGCATACTGATGATTGAAGACACCTATAGCTAGCAAGTTTCATCGGCACAAAGACCGGAACAGAGCAAATGAAGGGGGGAGGAGGAGATGTCATTTGTGCTCACCCACGAACGCAGGGGCGGAGCTTGTCGAACACTAGACCCTCGCGCCGACGAAAAAACTGCACATTTTAATCGAAAGATGAGTAACATAGCAATATTGTTTTTTCCGTCAACCTAACTAAATATTTATAACAGGACGAGCGGGTTAGGGGGTTCCTCAACGTCGATGAAACCCTAAATAGCAAGTATGATCGGTGCGAGATACATGTGGCGCTCGGCGTTGAACACTAGATTCACATCCCACAAGTGACGCCGGCGCCCGGTGTCCCGCGCGCAGCAATAGTTCTGGGGGCCGATGACGGTCGAACACCTTGGCAAATTTGTCTGGCAGCCTCTGCGATGAGGATTAAAGCCAAGTTTTGAAACTTCAAACAACCAAACCGACTTGAGTCAGTTTGGGTGTTTCAAGTTTCAACACTTGGCTTTTAATAGTCATCGCAGAGGCTGCAAGACAAATTCGCATAGGTGTTCGACCGCCATCGACCCCGAGAACTGTTGCTGCGGGACGCCGGACGCCGGCGTCACTAGTGGGACGTGGATGTAGTGTTCGACACCGACGGCCACATGTATCTCGCACCGACGATACTTGCTATTTAGGGTTCCATCGACGTCGAGGAACCCCCTAACCCGCTCGTCCCCGGGTGCCCTCTGGTATGGCGACGCACGGTCGACGGGTCAGCACTCGGACCGGGGGATTCTCGGCATGGGCGACGGCGTCGGGACCGGCGGGACCCACTGGCTCCACCATCTCTCCCCTCGGCGACCTGCGATCCACGACCCTCTTCCTTTTTTCCTTTTTCCTCTTCTTCTACTTATTCTTATTTTTTTCAACTTTCTTCTTCTTCTAATTATCTAAACCTAAACCTAGCAGGCACCTAATCCTACCACTAACCTAAACCTATTAATAACACCTAAACCTAAACAGCAAATAACAGTAGAAAAAAAAGTTCACCTTGGCTCCGGCGGTGGTGGATGAGGCGGCGGGGCGCCGGAGCGGGGAGCCGGGGCGGCGGGGCGCAGCCGGGGCGGCGGGGCGGGGCGGCGGGGGCGGGGCGCCTAGGTGCCGGGGCAGCGGGGCGGGGTGCCGGGGAGGGGCGTCGCCGGGGGTCGGGGCGGGGGCAGCTCGGGCCCGGGGGCGGCGGCGCGGGTGAGGTGAGGGCCGGGAGAGAGAGAGAGGGGAGAGAGAGAGAGGGGTGGGGCGCGGGTGAGGTGAGGGCCGAGAGAGAGAGAGATCTAGAGGGGAGAGAGAGAGGGGCGGCGGCGCGGGTGAGGTGAGGGCCGGGAGAGAGAGAGATCTAGAGGGGAGAGAGAGAGGGGTGGGGCGCGGGCGCCGGCCCCTTTTCAGTTAGGTCACAGCTCTTTGCCGTCTGCTAGCAGACGGCAAATAGCCTAGCTAGTGGGGTGGGGCCGGGGGGAAACGGCCGTTAAAACGGCCACTTTCTTTGCCGTCTGCTGGCGGACGGCAAAGAAGCTTTGCCGTCCACCAGCAGACGGCAAAGAAAGTGGCCGTTAGGTCGTTCTCGTTAGTGGGCCACCCACCCTCTTTGCCGTCAGCTAGCAGATGGCAAAGCTTGTATGCCGTCAGCTAGCAGACGGCAAAGAGAAGGCTGACGGCAAACACCTTCTTTGCCGTTAGCTAGTTCTTTGCCGTTTGTTTTCTGGAAACGGATGGCAACGAGCTTCTTTGCCGTCCGCCAGCTGACGGCAAAGAACTGGCAGACGGCAAATTTGCTGATTCCAGTAGTGTATGTGCTTCACTTAAACTTTTTGAGCTATATAATTGCTCTAGTGCTTCACTTATATCTTTTTGAGCACGGCGTGCTTGGAATTTTTTGTAGAAATACTCTCATGCTTCACTTAGATTAATTTGAGAATTAGTAAAATTTGTAGAAATACTCTCATGCTTCACTTAGATTAATTTGAGAGTTAGTAAATTTTGAAGAAATCCTCTCATGCTTCGCTTATACCTTTTTGAGAGATGAAATCTCTATGCTCATGTGCTTCACTTAAATTTGTTTGAGCTTGTCAAAAAAGCAATGGCAATATATGAAACTAGTCCCAAAGTGATAGATACCCAAGGAGGATATAATAAAAACTTTCATGAAGATCATTGGGCAAATTAAACTTGATTCCTTGTAATAGTTTTGAAACATGATGATAGTAATATGTGAGTCATGTTAGTGAGTAATTATGCTTTAGTAGGAATATTGGTGTTAAGGTTTGTGATTCCCTATGCAAGTACGAAAGTCAATAGTTATGCAATGAAATTACATCCTACTTGTGGTGCATTATTCGGTGTTAGTTATGCTCAATGCTCACTTATGTGAATTTTCGTTTCTTGGTTTGGTTGCTTCCCAATCTATTTGCTAGACTCCATTTGTACTAAGTAGAAATACTACTTGTGCATCCAAAATCCTTAAACCAAGTTTTGCCTTATGAGTCCACCATACCTACCTATATGCGGTATTTCCATGCCGTTCCAAGCAAATTTGTATGTGCCATCTCTAAATTTTCGAAATAAATTTTCTCTTTTGTGTGCCCGTACCGCTCATGAAATGGTGGGGAGTGTCCAATATTTTCCATGCTAGATGTGTTATTCTCAAGATGAGTGTTTATTCACTTGTCATTGCACGAGAGTGCGGCAGTAATAGGGATGCCCATTCCCGAAATGAAAAAAGAAAAAAAAATTACTTTATGTTGTCAAATAATAAATTCCTTGGAAAGTGTTGGTATGGAAGGCAACCGTGGATACGGCCCACCATGGAAAGTGAAAGTTTGGTGGAAAAAGGAATAAACTTTATTTTCTGTTTGGGATCCGCCTATGATATATCTAGCATGGAAAGTATTGTGAGCTACTTTGTCGTTTTCGTTGACAGGAAAAGCATGCCACTCAAAATATATTTTTCTCTATCAATTTAAACCTTAAGCTCTGGCACCTCTACAAATCCCTACTTCTCTCTGCGAAGGGCCTATCTTTTACTTTATGCAATTTTTATTTTTTTACTTTGAGTCTCCATCTTCTCTTATAAAGCACCAACTAGGGGGCACTATGATCGTACTTGAGCATTGGGCAAAGTTAATATTTGAGTGTGTTTCATGAATGGATCAATGATTGAGCATAATGGGATAGGGATAACTTTCTTTAGTGTTGATATGTTGAAAGACATGGTTGCTTGTTGACATGCTTGAGTATTGAAGTCATTATCTTAAAACTAGACTATTGCTTTGAATCATTACAAGTCCAAATGTCCATGCTATACAAAAGAAAAGAATATGATGAACATGTTAGGCAGCATTCCACATCAAAAATTCTGTTTTTATCATTTACCTACTCGAGGACGAGTAGGAATTAAGCTTGGGGATGCTGATACGTCTCCAACGTATCTATAATTTTTGCTTGTTCCATGCTGTTATATTATCATTCTTGGATGTTTTACAATCATTTTATAACAACTTTATATGATTTTTTGGGACTAACCTATTGACATAGTGCCAAAGTGCCAGTTGCTGTTTTTGCTTGTTTTTTACTTCGTAGAAAATCAATACCAAATGGAGTCCAATCGCGACGAAAATTTTTGGCGATTTTTTCTGGACCAGAAGACACCCAGTGGGCCAAACAACTGCCGGGGAGTGGCCCGAGGAGACCACAACCCACCAGGGCGCGCCAGGGGGCCCCAGCGCGCCCTGATGGGTTGTGCTCTCCTCAGGGCCCCTCTCCACCGCCTCTGATGCCTATAAATTCCCAAATATTCCAAAAACCCTAGGGGAGTCGACGAAACACAATTCCAGCCGCCGCAAGTTCCAGAACCGCGAGATCCAATCTAAACACCATCACGGAGGGGTTCATCTTCTTCATAGGTGCCTCTCCGATGATGCGTGAGTAGTCCACCATAGACCTACGGGTCCGTAGGCAGTAGCTAGATGGCTTCCTCTATCTCTCTTATGATTCTCAATACAATGGTCTCTTGGAGATCTATTTGATGTAAACTTTTGCGGTGTGTTTGTTGGGATCCGATGAATTTTGAGTTCATGATCAGTTTCTATCCATGAATATTATTTGAGTCTTCTTTGATCTCTTATATGCATGATTAATTATAGCCTCGTATTTCTTCTTCGAATGTTTGGTTTATTTAGGCCAACTAGATCAACTTTTCTTGCCATGGGAAGAGGTGCTTTGTGATGGGTTCGATCTTGCGGTGTTCTTTCCCAGTGACAGAAGGGGCAGCAAGACACGCATGTATCGTTGATATTAAGGATAACAAGATGGGGTCTATTCCTACATGAATAGATCTTGTCTACATCATGTCATCATTCTTATTGCATTACTCTGTTTTTCCATGAACTTAATACACTAGATGCATGCTGGATAACGATCGATGTGTGGAGTAATAGTGGTAGATGCAGGCAGGAGTCGGTCTACTTATCTTGGACGTGATGCCTATATAATGATCATCGCCTTGGATATTGTCAAGATTATTCGATTTTCTATCAATTGCCCAACAATAATTTGTTCACCCACCGTGTGCTATACTCATGAGAGAAGCCACTAGTGAACCCTACGGCAGCCGGGTCTACTTTTCCAACATATTGCTTTCAGATCTATCTTTTTGCATCTTTGTTTTCAGATCTACAAAACGAAAAACCCAAAAACATATTGCTGCATATTTTATTTGCCCTTTTTATTTTTTGTTCTTGAGAGATCTATCTCTCCTATCTATCACTACCTAATCTATCTTATTACCGTAGAGAGATTGACAACCTATCTTCCGCGTCGGGTTGCAAGTATTTGTTGTTTGTGTGCAGGTGCTGCTTATTGGGTAGTGGTGATCCTCCTACTGGTTCGATAACCTTGGTTTCATAACTGAGGGAAATACTTACCGTCGCTGTGCTGCATCATCCCTTCCTCTTTGGGGAAATACTGACGCAGTCTCAAGCCACGTCACCCAGCAGGTCTCTCGACCCCCCTCTTCTCCTATATGGTGTGTTTTAGCCTAGAAAAAATCATAAGGATACTTTCAGGATGAAGCGCCGCCGTCTCGAGGCAGAAACCTGGGCAGAGGCCCTTTTGATGTCCGGCAAAGAGATTCTGCCGGGGAAACTTCCCTCCGGGAGGGGGAGATCGAAGCCATCGTCATCAACAACGCTTCCTCCTTCATGGGAGGACCAATCTTCATCAATATCTTCACCAGCACCATCTCATCTCAAACTCTAGTTCATCTCTTGTATTCAATCTTTGTCTCAAAACCTCAGATTGGTACCTGTGGGTTACTAGTAGTGTTGATTACATCTCATAGTTGATGCTTGTTGGTTTACTTGGTGGAAGATATTATGTTCAGATCCTTGATCTCCATTATTACACCTCTGATCTTGAACATGTTGATGATGTGTAAGTAGTTACTTTTGTTCTTGAGGAAATGAGAGAAGTCTTGTTATAAGTAATCATGCTAAGTTGGTATCTGTTCGATATTTTGATGATGTGTATGTTGTTGCTTCTCTTAGTGGTGTCGTGTGAACGTCGACTACACGACACTTCACCATGTTATGGGCCTAAGGGAAGGCATTGTGAAGTAACAAGTAGATGATGGGTTGCAAGAGTGACATAAGCTTAAACCCCAGTTTATGCGTTGCTTCATAACGGGCTGATTTGGATCCACACGTTTCATGCTATGGTTAGATTTATCTTAATTCTTCTTTCGTAGTTGCAGATGCTTGCGAGAGGGGGTAATCATAAGTAGGTTGTTTGTTCAAATAAGAAGAACACCTTAGCACCGGTCCACCCACATATCAAATTATCAAAGTAACGACCGCGAATCAACTCAACATGATGAACATGACTAGACAGAAATTCCCATGTGTCGTCAAGAGTGCTTGCTTAATATAAGAGTACTTTCAGGCCTGTCCTTTGCTATAAAAGGATTGGGCTACCTTGTTGTACCTTTTTTACTATTGCTACTTGTCACTTGTTACGAATTATCTTGCTACAAAACTATCTATTGCTGTTACTTACAACACTTGCAGAGAATACCTTGCTGAAAACTGCTTATCATTTCCTTCTGCTCCTCGTTGGGTTCGACACTCTTACTTATTGAAAGTGACTACGATTGATCCCCTATACTTGTGGGTCATCAAGACTCTTTTCTGGTGCCATTGCCGGGGAGTGAAGCGCCTCTAGTGAGTGGAACTTGGTAAGTAAACACTCTCGATACGTGCTGAAATTTACTGTTGCTTGTCACTATGGACGGTCACCCTTTGAGTGGCTTGTTCGGGGCATCTTCGCCTCGAACGGAAGTTGAAAAAGTTGCACCTCAACCTACTAAACCTACTGAAAATATTTATTATGAGATTCCTTCGGGTATGGTAGAGAAACTGCTAGCTAATCCTTATGATGGTACAACTTATCCTGATTATCACTTGATATATGTAGATGAGATTTGTGGATTGTTTAAGCTTGCAGGTTTATCTGGAGACAAAGTTAAAAATAAGGTTTTCCCTTTATATTTGGAGGGAAAGGCACTAATGTGGTACATGCTATTGGATGATATTGGATCATGGGACGGGAATCACTTGAAGTTGGAATTTCATCAGAAGTTTTATCCAATGCATCAAGTTCATCGTGATCAGAACTTTATTTATAACCGCTGGCCTCGGGAAGGAGAAAGTATCGCTCAAGCTTGGGGGAGGCTTAAATCTATGATGCACACCTGCCCCAACCATGAGATCTCAAGAAATACTATTATGCAAAAAATTTATGCTCGGCTTTCTCATGAGGATCAAGTACTACTCGATTCTTCCTCTACTGGTTCCTTCATGAATAGGACTATTGAATTCAAATGGGATCTTCTGGAAAGAATTAAACGCAACTCTGAAGATTGGGAACTCGACAAAGGTAAAGAGTCAGGTATAAAGTTTAAGTTCGATTGTGTTCAATCTTTTATGGAATCTGATGCTTGCTATAAGTTGAGTAATAAATATGGCCTTGACTCTGAGATAGTAGCTTCTTTCTATGAATCATTCGCTACTCATGTTGATCTCCCTAAGGAGAAGTGGTTTATATATCATCCACCTATTTAAAAACCATTAGAGGAACCTGTTAAAGTTAAAGAGGAAAAATGTTTATCATGTTGATCCAGTTGTGCCTACCGCTTACATTGAGAAACCCCTTTTCCCGTTAGGATTAAGGAACATGCTAAAGCTACAACTGTGGTTAATAAAAGTTATATTAGAACACCTAAACCCTCTGAACAAATAAATGTTGAGCCTAATATTTCTATGGTTAAAGATCTCGTAGCTGATAATATTGATGGTCAGGTTATCTATTTCTATGATGAAGCTGCTAGAATTGCAAAACCTATTAGAAACAAGCAAGATGAGCTAGATAAAAACAAACCTATCACCGGCATGCCCGTTGTTTTTGTTAAAATTGGAGATCATTGTTATCATGTCTTATGCGACATCGGTGCTAGTGTTAGTGCTATACCTTTTACCTTACACCAAGAAATTATGAATGACATAGCACCCTCTGAGATCGAAGATATTGATGTCACTATTATACTTGAAAACAGAGGCACCATTGCACCACTTGGGATTGTTAGAGATGTTGAGGTCTTGTGTGGAAAAGTAAAGTACCCCACGGATTTCCTAGTACTTGGTTCACAACAAGATAGTTTTTGTCCCATTATATTTGGTAGACCTTTCTTGAATACTGTTAATGCTGAAATGAATTGTGTTACTGAGAAGGTCAAGGCCAGCTTTGGTGATGAGTCTCATGAATTTAATTTCTCTAAGTTCGGCAGAAAACAATATGAAAAAGAATTACCTAGTAAGGATGAAATAATTGGTCTAGCTTCTATTGTCGTGCCTCCTACTGATCCACTGGAACAATATTTGCTAGACCATGAGAATGATATCAATATGAATGAAAGAAATGAGATAGATGATATATTTCTTAGACAAACACCTATCCTTAAACACAACTTGCCTGTTGATATTTTGGGGGATCCTCCTCCACCCAAGGGAGATCCCGTGTTTGAGCTAAAGACATTACCTGATACTTTGAAATATGCTTATCTTGATTATCCTATTATTATTAGTGCTAACCTTTCAAAGCATGAAGAGAATGTTGGGGAACGTTGCATGGGAAACAAAAATTTTCCTACGCACACACAAGATCTATCCATGGTGATGAGCATCTACGAGAGGGAGAGTGAATCTACATACCCTTGTAGATCGCTAAGCGGAAGCGTTAAGAAACGCGGTTGATGTAGTCGAACGTCTCCGCGATCCAAATCGCAAGTCGTCCCTCGATCCGATCACGAACTAGTGCCGAACGGATGGCACCTCCGCGTTCAACACACGTACGGCTTGATGACGCCTTCACCTCCTCGATCCAGCGAGCGATGGTGAAGTAGTAGATGAGTTCCGACAGCACGACGGCGTGGTGATGGTGGTGAGGAACAATCTCTGCAGGGCTTCGCCAAGCACTACGGAGATTATGACGGGAGAACTAGAGGGTTAGGGTTGCCGACACACGGCTTGGGAAATCTTAATGTGTCCCGTGTGCTAGCCCTGCCCCTCTATTTATATGTTGAGCCTTGGGGTCTAAACTTGGAGTAAAAGCCTCCTCCAGGTCGGTTTTGCCCGCACAAGGTCGGTTTGGCCCGCAGGAAAAGAGTCCAACTCAGATCCCTGCAGTACCGCGCACAAGCGGTAGTACCGCTCACGAGCGGTAGTACCGCTTGAGCGGTAGTACCGCTTCACACGCTTATGCGGTAGTACCGCTTCACACAAGCGGTAGTACCGCTTACGCGGTAGTACTGCCTTACCAGCGGTAGTACCGCTTAAGGCAGCAGCAAAACTTCCTTTTGCACTTTCCAATACCTCGTGGGCTTTATCCCTTTGGCTCATATAAAGTGTTGCTGCACCCGAACACTTCGGTAAACATCCGGAACCCCTTCCGATGAATTCCGGAACCCTTCCGGAAACCAAAACACTATTATCACATATATCAATCTTTACCTCCGGACTCTTCCGGAGATCCTCGTCATGTCCGGGATCTTATCCGGGACTCCGAACAACCGTCGGTCACCAACAAAATAACTCAACTATACTAATTGTCACCAAACGTTAAGTGTGTAGACCCTGCGGGTTCGAGAACTATGTAGACATGACCGAGACACCTCTACGATCAATAACCAATAGCGGGACCTGGATGCCCATATTGGTTCCTACATATTCTACGAAGATCTTTATCGGTCGAACCTCTATGTCAAGGATTCAGTTAATCCCGTATGCTGTTCCCTTTGTTCTTCGGTATGTTACTTGCCCGAGATTCGATCGTCGGTATCTCTATACCTAGTTCAATCTCGTTACCGGCAAGTCTCTTTACTCGTTCCGTAATACAAGATCTCGTGGCTAACACTTTAGTCACATTGCTTGCAAGGCTCATTGTGATGTTGTATTACCGAGTGGGCCCTGAGATACCTCTCCGTCACACGAAGTAACAAATTCCAGTCTTGATCCATGCCAACCCAACAGACATCCTCGGAGATACCTGTAGAGCACCTTTATAGTCACCCAGTTACGTTGCGACGTTTGATACACACAAGGTACTCCTCCGATGTCAGGGAGTTGCATGATCTCATGGTCAAAGGAACAGATACTTGACATGCAGAAAACAATAGCAATAAACTGACACGATCATAAGCTACGTTCGTAGTTTGGGTCTTGTCCATCACATCATTCTCCTAATGATGTGATCCCGTTATCAAATGACATCTCATGTCAATGGCTAGGAAACCTTAACCATCTTTGATCAACGAGCTAGTCAACTAGAGGCTTACTAGGGACACAGTGTTGTCTATGTACCCACACATGTATTTGAGTTTCCAATCAATACAATTATAGCATGGATAATAAACGATTATCATGAACAAGGAAATATAATAATAACCAATTTATTATTGCCTCTAGGGCATATTTCCAACAGTCTCCCACTTGCACTAGAGTCAATAATCTAGTTCACATCACTATGTGATTTACATTGTAATGAATCGAACACCCATGCAGTTCTGGTGTTGTTCATGTTTAGCCCTTGGAAGAGGTTTAGTCATCGGATCTGCAACATTCAGATCCGTGTGTACTTTGCAAATATTTATGTCCTCCTCCTTGATGTAATCGCGGATGGAATTGAAACGTCGCTTTATGTGTCTGGTCCTCTTGTGAAATCTTGGTTCCTTGGCTAGAGCAATGGCACCAGTATTATCACAAAACAGAGTCATTGGGTTAAGCGCACTAGGCACTACTCCAAGATCTGTCATGAACTCCTTCATCCAGACACCTTCCTTCGCCGCCTCTGAGGCAGCGATGTACTCCGCTTCGCATGTAGAATCAGCTACCACGCTTTGCTTGGAACTGCACCAGCTAACCGCACCCCCATTAAGAATAAATACGTATCCGGTTTGCGATTTAGAGTCATCCGGATCAGTGTCAAAGCTTGCATCGACGTAACCCTTTACGACGAGCTTTTGATCACCTCCATAAACGAGAAACATGTCCTTAGTCCTTTTCAGGTACTTCAGGATATTCTTGACCGCCGTCCAGTGTTCCATTCCTGGATCACTTTGAAACCTTCCGACCATACTTATGGCAAGGCTGACATCGGGTCTTGTGCACAGCATTGCATACATGATAGAGCCTATGGCTGAAGCATAGGGGATGACACTCATCTTTTCTCTATCATCTGCAGTCACTGGGCATTGAGTCTTACTCAACTTCACACCTTGCAATACAGGCAAGAACCCCTTCTTGGACTGATCCATTTTGAACTTCTTCAAAACTTTGTCAAGGTATGTGCTTTGTGAAAGTCCTATTAAGCGTCCTGATCTATCTCTATAGATCTTGATGCCTAATATGAAAGCAGCTTCTCCTAGGTCCTTCATTGAAAAACTCTTGTTCAAATATTCCTTCACGCTTTCCAACATTTCTATATTGTTTCCAATCAGCAATATGTCATCCACATATAATATTAGAAATGCTATAGAGCTCCCACTCACATTCTTGTAAATACAAGCTTCTCCGTAAACTTGTATAAACTCGAACGCTTTGATCACCTCATCAAAGCGAAGATTCCAACTCCGAGATGCTTGCACCAGTCCATAAATGGATCGCTGGAGTTTGCAAACTTTGTCAGCATTCTCTGGATCGACAAAACCTTCTGGTTGCATCATATACAACTCTTCCTTAAGGAAACCGTTAAGGAACGCTGTTTTGACATCCATCTGCCAAATTTCATAATCGAAAAAGGCAGCTATTGCTAACATGATTCTGACGGACTTAAGCATCGCTACGGGTGAGAAAGTCCCATCGTAGTCAACTCCTTGAACTTGTGAAAAACCCTTTGCCACAAGTCGAGCTTTATAGACGGTGACATTACCGTCCGCGTCCGTCTTCCTCTTAAAGATCCATTTGTTCTGAATGGCCTTACGCCCTTCAGGTAATACTTCAAAAGTCCATACTTTGTTTTCATACATGGATCCCATCTCGGATTTCATGGCCTCTAACCACTTCTCGGAATCCGGGCCCATCATTGCTTCTCCATAGCTCGTAGGTTCATCGTTGTCTAACAACATGACCTCTAAGACAGGGTTGCCGTACCACTCAGGAGCAGTACGCGTCCTTGTCGACCTACGAGGTTCGATAGCAACTTAATCCGAAGCTTCATGATCATCATCATTAACTTCCTCTTCAGCTGACGTAGGCTCTACAGAAACATCTTTCTGCGCTGCGCTACTTTCAGGTTGAAGTAAAGGTTCAACAACCTCATCAAGTTCTATCTTCCTCCCACTCAATTCTTTCGAGAGAAACTCTTTCTCAAGAAATGTTCCGTTTTTAGGGACAAACACTTTGCCTTCGGATCTGAGGTAGAAGGTATACCCAACTGTCTCTTTTGGGTATCCTATGAAGACGCATTTCTCCGCTTTGGGTTCCAGCTTTTCAGGCTGAAGCTTTTTGACATAAGCATCACATCCCCAAACTTTAAGAAACGACAGCTTTGGCTTCTTGCCAAACCAAAGTTCATATGGCGTCGTCTCAACGGATTTCGATGGTGCCCTATTTAAAGTGAATGCAGCTGTCTCTAATGCATAACCCCAAAACGATAGTGGCAAATCGGCAAGAGACATCATAGATCGCACCATATCCAATAAAGTTCGATTACGACGTTTGGACACACCATTACGCTGTGGTGTTCCAGGCGGTGTTAATTGTGAAACAATTCCACACTGTCTTAAGTGACTGCCAAACTCATAACTCAGATATTCTCCTCCTCAATCAGATCGTAGGAATTTAATCTTCTTGTTACGATGATTCTCAACTTCACTCTGAAATTGTTTGAACTTTTCGAATGTTTCAGACTTGTGTTTCATTAAGTAAATATACCCATATCTACTGAAGTCATCAGTGAAGGTGAGAAAGTAATGATAACCACCGCGCGCCTCAATACTCATCGAACGCACACATCAGTATGTATGATTTCCAATAAGTCACTTGCCCGTTCCATTGTTCCAGAGAACGGCGTTTTAGTCATCTTGCCCATGAGGCATGGCTCACATGTGTCAAGTGATTCAAAATCAAGTGACTCCAAAAGTCCATCAGCATGGAGCTTCCTCATGCGTTTTACGCCAATATGACCTAAACGGCAGTGCCACAAGAAAGTGGTATTATCATTATCAATTCTACATCTTTTGGCATCAATGTTATGAACATGTGTATCATTACTATCGAGATTCAATAAGAATAAACCCCTCACATCGGGTGCATGACCATAAAAGATATTACTCATATAAATAGAACAACCATTATTCTCTGATTTAAATGAGTAACCGTCTCGCAATAAACAAGATCCAGATATAATGTTCATGCTTAACGCAGGCACCAAATAACATTTATTCAGGTTCATCACTAATCCCGATGGTAATCGAAGAGCGAGCGTGCCGACGGTGATCACATCAACCTTGGAACCATTTCCCACGCGCATCGTCACTTCGTCCTTTGCCAGCCTCCGTCTATTCCGCAGTTCCTGTTTTGAGTTGCAAATATGAGCAACCGCACCGGTATCAAATACCCAGGCACTACAACGAGAGTTGGTAAGGTACACATCAATAACATGTATATCATATATACCTTGTTTGTTGTTGGCCGCCTTCTTGTCAGCCAAATACTTGGGGCAGTTCCGCTTCCAGTGTCCAGTTCCCTTGCAATGAAAACACACAGTTTCTGGTTTGGGTCCAGCCTTGGGTTTCTTCACGAGAGGAGCAACTGCTTTGCCACTCTTCTTGGAGTTACCCTTCTTACCCTTGCCATTTTTCTTGAAACTAGTGGTTTTATTGACCATCAACACTTGATGCTCCTTTTGAATTTCAGACTCAGTGGCTTTCAGCATCGCAAACAGCTCGGCGACTGACTTGTTCATCCCGTGCATGTTATAGTTCAACACGAAGCTCTTGTAGCTAGGTGGCAATGATTGAAGAACTCTGTCAGTGATAGCCTCTGGCAGAAGGGGCATCCCCAATTCAGCCAGACGGGTGGAGTACCCAGACATTCTGAGTACGTGATCACTGATAGACCCGTTCTCCTCCATCTTGCAAGCATAGAACTTATCGGAGATCTCATATCTGTCGATCCGGGCATTCTTCTGAAAGATAAACTTCAACTCCTGGAACATCTCATATGCTCCATGACGTTCAAAACGTCTTTGAAGTCCCGGTTCTAAGCCATACAATATTGCACATTGAACTATTGAGTAATCTTCAGAACGAGCCTGCCAGGCGTTCACAACGTCTAGAGACTCAACTGGAGCGGGTGGATCACCAAGCGGTGCATCAAGGACATAAGCCTTCTGGGAAGCCGTAAGGATAATCCTTAGATTACGGGCCCAGTCCACAAAGTTACTTCCATCATCTTTCAACTTAGCTTTCTCTAGGAACGCATTAAAATTCAGGGGTGCTACTGCGCGAGCCATGATCTACAACATAAATATAGCAAAGACAACTTAGACTATTGTTCAAGATAATGAGTTTAGTTAATCATATTACTTAAAAACTCCCACTCAAATTGACATCCCTCCGGTCATTCGAGTGTAACATGATCCAAATCCACCAACTCAAGTCCGATCATCACGTGAGTTGAGGTGGTTTCAATGGTGAACATCTTCATGTTGATCATATCTACTATATGACTCATGTTCGACCTTTCGGTCTCTTGTGTTCCGAGGCCATGTCTGTACATGCTAGGCTCGTCAAGTTTAACCCGAGTGTTCCGCACGTGCAACATGGCTTACACCCGTTGTATGTGAACGTAGAGTCTATCACACCCGATCATCACGGCGTGTCTCGAAACGACGAACTTTCGCAACGGTGCACACTCGGGGAGAACACAATTTATCTTGAAATTTAAGTGAGGGATCACCTTATAATGCTACCGTCGTCCTAAGCAAAATAAGATGCATAAAAGGATTAACATCACATGCAAATCATAAGTGACATGATATGGCCATGAACTCGTGCTTTTGATCTCCATCTTCAAAGCACCGGCATGATCTCCATCGTCACCGGCATGACACCATGATCTCCATCATCTTGATCTCCATCAACGTGTCGCCATGAGGTTGTCGCGCCGACTGTTGCTTCCACGACTATTGCTAACTCATAGCGATAAAGTAAAGCAAAAACGGCGAAAAATTATTAAAGACAACTCTATGGCTCCTGCCAGTTGCCGTACTCATCGACATGCAAGTCGTGATATTCTATACAACACATGATCATCTCATACATCACATATATCTCATCATGTAATTGGCCATATCACATCACAACATACCCTGCAAAAACAAGTTAGACGTCCTCTAATTGTTGTTGCAAATTTTACGTGGCTACTACGGGTTTGCAACAACCGTTCTTACCTACGCAAAACCACAACGTGGTGTAGTGATTGCTTTTTGATCTTCTAAAAGAACCCTCTTCATTGAAATCGATTCAACTAAAGTGAGAGAGACAGACACCCGCTAGCCATCTTTATGGAACGAAGTTACATGTCAGTTGAAGGAACCTGTCTCGCGTAAGCGTACGCGTAATGTCGGTCCGGGCCGCTTCATCTCACAATACCGCCGAATCAAGTATCAACTAGTAACGGCAAGCAATATGTATACACCCACGCCCACAACTCGTTTGTGTTCTACTCGAGATCTCATCTACGCATAGACCTAGCTCTGATACCACTGTTGGGGAACGTTGCATGGGAAACAAAAATTTTCCTACGCACACACAAGATCTATCCATGGTGATGAGCATCTACGAGAGGGAGAGTGAATCTACATACCCTTGTAGATCGCTAAGCGGAAGCGTTAAGAAACGCGGTTGATGTAGTCGAACGTCTCCGCGATCCAAATCGCAAGTCGTCCCTCGATCCGATCACGAACTAGTGCCGAACGGACGGCACCTCCACGTTCAACACACGTACGGCTTGATGACGCCTTCACCTCCTCGATCCAGCGAGCGATGGTGAAGTAGTAGATGAGTTCCGACAGCACGACGGCGTGGTGATGGTGGTGAGGAACAATCTCTGCAGGGCTTCGCCAAGCACTACGGAGATTATGACGGGAGAACTAGAGGGTTAGGGTTGCCGACACACGGCTTGGGAAATCTTAATGTGTCCCGTGTGCTAGCCCTGCCCCTCTATTTATATGTTGAGCCTTGGGGTCTAAACTTGGAGTAAAAGCCTCCTCCAGGTCGGTTTTGCCCGCACAAGGTCGGTTTGGCCCGCAGGGAAAGAGTCCAACTCGGATCCCTGCAGTACCGCGCACAAGCGGTAGTACCGCTCACGAGCGGTAGTACCGCTTCACACGAGCGGTAGTACCGCTTATGCGGTAGTACCGCTTCACACAAGCGGTAGTACGGCTTATGCGGTAGTACTGCCTTACCAGCGGTAGTACCGCTTAAGGCAGCAGCAAAACTTCCTTTTGCACTTTCCAATACCTCGTGGGCTTTATCCCTTTGGCTCATATAAAGTGTTGCTGCACCCGAACACTTCGGTAAACATTCGGAACCCCTTCCGATGAATTCTGGAACCCTTTCGGAAACCAAAACACTATTATCACATATATCAATCTTTACCTCCGGACTCTTCCGGAGATCCTCGTCATGTCCGGGATCTTATCCGGGACTTCGAACAACCTTCGGTCACCAACAAAATAACTCAACTATACTAATCGTCACCAAACGTTAAGTGTGTAGACCCTGTGGGTTCGAGAACTATGTAGACATGACCGAGACACCTCTACGATCAATAACCAATAGCGGGACCTGGATGCCCATATTGGTTCCTACATATTCTACGAAGATCTTTATCGGTCGAACCTCTATGTCAAGGATTCAGTTAATCCCGTATGCTGTTCCCTTTGTTCTTCCGTATGTTACTTGCCCGAGATTCGATCGTCGGTATCTCTATACCTAGTTCAATCTCGTTACCGGCAAGTCTCTTTACTCGTTCCGTAATACAAGATCTCGTGTCTAACACTTTAGTCACATTGCTTGCAAGGCTCATTGTGATGTTGTATTACCGAGTGGGCCCTGAGATACCTCTCCGTCACACGGAGTAACAAATCCCAGTCTTGATCCATGCCAACCCAACAGACATCCTCGGAGATACCTGTAGAGCACCTTTATAGTCACCCAGTTACGTTGCGACGTTTGATACACACAAGGTACTCCTCCGATGTCAGGGAGTTGCATGATCTCATGGTCAAAGGAACAGATACTTGACATGCAGAAAACAATAGCAATAAACTGACACGATCATAAGCTACGTTCGTAGTTTGGGTCTTGTCCATCACATCATTCTCCTAATGATGTGATCCCGTTATCAAATGACATCTCATGTCAATGGCTAGGAAACCTTAACCATCTTTGATCAACGAGCTAGTCAACTAGAGGCTTACTAGGGACACAGTGTTGTCTATGTACCCACACATGTATTTGAGTTTCCAATCAATACAATTATAGCATGGATAATAAACGATTATCATGAACAAGGAAATATAATAATAACCAATTTATTATTGCCTCTAGGGCATATTTCCAACAGAGAAGAGATTACTTAAAACTCTGAAGAAGCACAGGGCTGCGATTGGATATACTCTTGATGATCTTAAGGGCATTAGTCCCACTCTGTGTCAGCACAAGATTAATATGGAACCGGATGCTAAACCTGTCATTGATCATCCATGCCGCTTAAATCCTAAGATGAAGGAAGTGGTAAGAACTAAAATACTAAAGCTTCTGGAGGCAGGTATAATTTATCCTATTGCTGATAGTAGATGGGTAAGTCCTGTTCATTGTGTTCCTAAGAAAGTAGGTATAACTGTTGTTCCTAATGATAAAAATGAACTTATCCCACAAAGAATCATAACTGGTTATAGGATGGTAATTGATTTCAGGAAATTAAGCAAAGCCACTAGAAAGGATCATTACCCCTTGCCTTTTATCGATCAAATGTTAGAAAGGTTATCTAAGCACACACATTTTTGTTTTCTTGATGGATATTCTGGTTTCTCTCAAATACCTGTGTCAAAAGAAGATCAAGAGAAAACTACTTTCACTTGCCCTTTTGGAACCTATGCTTATAGACGTATGCCTTTCGGTTTATGCAATGCACCTGGTACTTTTCAAAGATGTATGAGTGCTATATTCTCTGATTTTTGTGAAAAGATTGTTGAGGTTTTCATGGATGACTTTTCCGTTTACGGGACTTCTTTTGATGATTGATTGAGCAAACTTGATCGAGTTTTGCAAAGATGCGAAGAAACAAATCTTCTCTTGAATTTGGGAGAAGTGCCACTTTATGGTGAATGAAGGTATAGTACTTGGGCATAAGATATCTTAACGAGGCATTGAGGTAGACAAAGCTAAAGTTGATGCAATAGAGAAAATGTCATGTCCTAAAGATATTAAAGGTATAAGAAGTTTTCTTGGTCATGCTGTTTTTATAGGCGTTTTATTAAAGATTTCTCGAAGATTTCCAGGCCACTAACTAATCTTCTTCAAAAAGATATTCCTTTTGTTTTTGATGATGATTGTGTAGAAGCCTTTGAAATACTTAAGAAAGCCTTGATTTCTGCACCTATTGTTCAACTACCTGATTGGAACTTACCATTTGAAATTATGTGTGATGCTAGTGATTATGTTGTTGGTGCAGTTCTAGGGCAAAGAGTAGACAAGAAATTGAATGTTATTCATTATGCTAGTAACACCCTAGACAATGCTCAAAAAAATTACGCTACTACTCAAAAAGAATTTTTAGCAGTTGTCTTTGCATGTGATAAGTTTAGGCCTTATATTGTTGATTCCAAAGTTACTATTCACACCGATCATGCTGCTATTAAATACCTTATGGAAAAGAAAGATGCTAATCCTAGACTGATTAGGTGGGTGCTTTTGCTTCAAGAATTTGATCTGCACATTGTTGATAGGAAGGGAGCTGAAAATCCCGTAGCATATAATTTGTCTAGGATGTAAAATGTTCTTGATGACCCACTGCCTATTGATGATAATTTTCATGATGAACAACTTGCTATTATAAATACTTCCCATAGTACTCCTTGGTATGCAGATTATGCTAATTACATTGTCTAAAATATATACCACCTAGTTTCACATACCAACAAAAGAAAAAGTTTTTTTATGATTTAAGACATTACTTTTGGGATGCTCACATCTTTATAAAGAAGGAGTAGATGGTGTTATTAGACGTTGTGTACCTGAGCATGAACAGGGGCAGATCCTACGGAAGTGTCACTCCGAAGCCTATGGAGGGCACCATGCTGGTGACAGAACTGCACACAAGGTATTGCAATCTGGTTTTTATTGGCCTACTCTTTTCAAAGATGCTCGTAAGTATGTCCTTTCATGTGATGAATGTCAAAGAGTTGGTAACATTAGTAGACGTCAGGAAATGCCTATGAATTATTCACTTGCTATTGAACCATTTGATGTTTGCGTGAAACGGGGCACGCCCGTGTGCGTCGATCTTTCACGAATTGGAGGGGATTCCACGAAGAACACGAAGAACACGAGGGGAAAACGTGAAGAAATCAAAAAGGGAAAACACTCTATTGGACAAGATCCACACCAAGCACTCCTCAAATCACAAGCAATACATGAAGTGCATCAAGATCCAAGAACAACAATGGAAATAAAGATACATGGGTAGTTCATCCAAATCTCTAGGGGAGATGGGCCTTGAATCCACTAGGGATCTTCCCTCTTGAGGGGCCTTGACATCCTCTATGGATCTTCTCCAGTGGAGGTCTCGATCTCCGTGGGAGAGGTAGAGGAAGGAGCAAAGCTCAACTATGAATGAGCTATTACTTTGCTAACCCTAGAAATGAGGAGGTGGAGGAGTATATATAGTCCTAGGCCATGAAAGGGTAAGTGAGGGGCGAAATGGGGATACATGGGCAAAGCCCAACAGATGCACGCAGGCTGCCCCGTGGGCATGGGGTAAGTTGAGCCCGTGCGCACGGGGTATCCAGGGAGGCGTCCACTTAGCCCATGCGCACGGGCATGTACCGTGGGCACGGGGTCTTCTGGGCCCGTGCGCACATGGTGTCCAAAGAGTTTCGGGTACCCTTGTGCGCACAGGGTCCTGGAAGGCCGTGCGCACGGGGTCGCCTGGGACTTGGCTGTTTGGCCTTCCTCCAGCTTCTTGACTCCGTCTTCTTCCGTCTCCGCTTCCACGCTTCCCTCGCTGATGGTGTAATTGTACGTAGGTGCCGACACTCCTCCTCGTCATCCGTGAAGCTCCGACAATACCTATGCATGCACACGAGAGGAGTGTCAAGTAGTATACCATCCTCGAAAGGGTCAAGTGAACACGTGTAAAGGAGATGATTCACCTTTATGTATGTGAAGTAGTTGTGGCACGTGTCACTTGCCGAACGGACTCTTGTCATGGTGATGTCCGTAGGATGCTCCGCATCATCCCCTCCCCCTTGGGAAAGATCCATCCTCGGATCAAAATCCAAATCACCATGGGAAAGAGATGGCGTCGCCGTGTAGAAGTGGATGTGCACCAAGCACTCATCATCATCAAACTCGAAAGGGGCACTCTCTAATGTCGCACCGTCTAGTAATTCCTTCAAAAGGAGCAAATACGACAAACACTTGGAAAAATAAATGTGGTTAGCGTTAGTGCAAAACCAAGCATTCAAGTGGTGAATCACCGCACAAGTGTTGTCATCATGCATAACATATGGTGTGACAAGGGATTGTGTCATGGCATGTAAGCATACAAATTGAGCACAAGCAATGCAATCATGGAAACAAGTATGCCTAGGTGAGGTAGGGATGCCGATATGTGTGACAATATAACAAGCATCTACCTCAAGGTCATAGCACGCATGCACAAAGCAATCAACAAAAGGTCTATGGTAGGCATAGGAATCATTCACAACACCAAGTAAAATGAAGTGTCTATACACATGGGGCAATCCAAAGTGCAAGGCAATCCAAGCATAATGTGCACATGGTGTAGTGAAGATAGTGAGGCACTCAACACAATAGAAAGAGCAATTGGTCATCATGTGTGAGGCAATCAAGTCAAGCATGTAGCAAGCAATTGGGCATAGCATATGTGAAGAAGTGACATTGGTGCAACCAAACATATGATAGGAGAAATCAATCCACAAGTTGGATGCAACACACAAGGTATATATGCCATGAGGCATGGAAAGATGGCAATCAAGAATGGAAGCAACATCGCTATCATGTGTGCAAATATGTGGTCCAAGATGACCAAGATATGTCATGGTACAAGCAACACAAATAGGATGATCCACAATATCCATGCTCAAGAAGGATATCACCTTGAAAACTTGTCCTTGTGCGTCCTTCACAATGTCGATGCACAAGCAAGTGCGATGTAGAATCGCGTCGGTGTAGCATGGCTCGCTCTCAAGAGCTCGAATCGTCAACTCACGTGAAGTGGAGGTTGACATGTAGTCGAAGTATCCTACACATACACACAACAAAGTAAACAATGTATGTGCATGGTAGACAAACACATCATCCATCATAATGGTTCTCTTCTCTTGCACATATCCATTAGGATCACAAGTGCATGAATAATATGATGCAACAATGGCTATATTCATGGCACTAGTCATATGGTGCAAAGAAGGAAGGAAAACATGCTTCACATGAAAGATGTCAAAAGATCCAATAATATGACAGAAAGCTATGGGGGAAATCTCATTAGCAAAATTAATAGCATTGTTGCACTCAATACATGGCAAATCATCAAGCATGATAGAGGCAACACATGGAGTCATATGACAACAAGCAATATCAATCATGTGCGAAGCATGGCAATGGTTGTCATCAACCGCATGAAATGAGCAAGTAGTAATCATCGGTGATGCAACACATGAAGCAAGCATAGTGACCATGTCGTGCAAGCTAGTAGTGCGAAGATGCAACATACTAGATAAAATCATGACAATCATGTCATATGAGCAAATAGTGGACATAACTAATGCACATGACATATCGCGAGAACGAGCACAAAGCATGATCAATGTGTCATCATAGTCATGGGGCACAAAGCAAACATGGCAATAGCAAGTAATATCTCCACCATGCTTGCAAATACACATACAAATATGAGAATCAAGTGTCATGTGAGATGCAAGGCATGGGTCACAAATGCATGACAAGGGCATAGAAATGAGCATAGCATGCAAAGTGAACATGGCAATATGGGCATAATAAGTGTAATGAGTAAGAAGCCATAGCCATGTGAGAGCCATGTAGAAGAAATGCGCGAAGTCCTTGTGCTAGGGGAATGGTTGGAGGCACATTCCGGTGAATCCCAAAGCATCGGTGCTCTCAAGAGCTATTTTCGTCAACTCATGGGATTGTGAGGTTGACGAGTAATCATGAGTACCAACACACAACAAAGGCAAAGGAAAAATTGTGTGCGCGTGGTATATGTATACATCATCCGTTAGGATGTGCATGTGCTTGTGTTCATTAGCACAAAATATCCAATGCTCAAATAAATGAGATGCATGCTATAAGAACATGTCATCCATCATGAAAGGTTTGTTTTTATGTATAGCATAATGGAGACTAGAAATATGTAGTGCATCATGTGAATTATCGGGAGCATTGTTAGTCATGATATGCGGATGGTGCATACAATAATTGGGATCATGCAATGTATGGGATGGGACAAAATCTCCTAACATGTATGAGGAAACTATGGTGGTCTCCTCATGTGCAATAGCGGAAGCATAATATGGAGAGTATGGACAACATCCAAAACAATGCATATCCGAAGCTAGGTGGTCATGGCATGACAATAGTGAACAATTGCGCAAATGATGCAAAGGAAGCATGGCAATATCATCACAAGAAAAGCAAATGCCAATAACCATGGGTTTGTCATCTATGCCATATGAGCAAATGGGAGTAATTTTTATGGGATAGGCATAGTCGCTACGGTGAGATTGCAAAGATGCAATATGGGAAATTTCACGCATAGCATATGCCAAGTTTAGCGGGTTGTCGAACATGATGTGACCAATAGATTTTTCACATGGTATCCTATGCAACATGACATCATAACTAATAGACTCCACATGAGAATCGTCAAACTCGTCATAAATGGGCAATTCATCACATGAGAAAGTCGCATAAGCATGAAGCATGTCAATAGGTGGATCATCATCATGCAAGCAATCAATGTCCACTAGTGGGACAAGAGCATCACCTTCACCTATGTTACCTTTGTCATTCCACACATGTGGTGTAGGTGAGGTGGCATAGACCAACTCAAGGTCATCGTCATCGTGATGGAACCATGTGGGGGGTGCACCATATTCCACCATGACCATCGTCTTGTCCAAAGGGAGGACGAAGTCATCAAGGATCGGTGCGTCATCGTATATGGGACCTAGGACCAAAGGAGAAGACATAATAGAGGTAGAGGTTAAGTTGTTAGAAATTGAAATGGTCTCACATGCCCTATCAACTACCTCACTCTCTCTATGTGGTGGTGGTTCACACACTCCCTCTAGGAAGTTGCACTCATACTCACATAAGGTGGAGTCACTCATCTCACTCAAGTGGTGGGGTTTGTGGCTCTCCTCACATGGGAATTGGGGCAACTCATGATATATGGGGCTAGTGGTGAAGTCACTCTCACTCTCAATATGGTGGCCAAAGTCTCTCAAGTCATCTCCAAACGTCGCCGTGGTCGAAGGGAAAATCTCATGCTCAACCATCTCGTCACCGTCGTCGTGGATGAAGGCCAAAGATGGCACATCATCACTCTCGCCTCCAAGGATGGAAGCATCATCCTTGCTCGTCACCTTGTCGCTCGCCTCCCAAGCATGTTCCTTGAGTGGCTCCATAGTCGTAATCGTCGCCGCGTCGTCTTCAAAAAGAGTCATGGTAGACTCGGCATCATCAATGCCACAAAGAGGGATGGCGGCGAAGTAAGTCAAACTTGGGAGTGTCGTCTTGGAGATCGTCGAGCTTGGACGTCTTGGTGGTACCTTCCTCATGCTCATAGTCTTGGAGCTTGGTCGTCGCGAAGTGTGCACGCGGTCGAGTAGCCTTGGCCTCGAGTTCTTGAACCGCCTTGAGAGCACCAATGTAGAGGTCATTGAGAGACTCGTAGGTGTTGTTGAAGATAGTCTTGGCGATGTCGTTGTTCAATCCCATTGTGAAGTGGAACTTCATCCAAATGGGGTCGTCCACTCCGGCTCGTCGCAAGGCTTTCTTCATCTCCATTAATTACTCGTTGAGGGACTTGGATCCTTGTATGGTGTTCTCCAATTGGCGTTGAAGATGTTTCGTGTATGTAGAAGGCACAAACTCTCGCCGTATCGCTTTCTTCGTCTTGGACCAACTCATTCACTACTGGAATCAGGGTCTTTGCCATCTGCCAGCTCTTTGCCGTCTGCCAGCTGATGGCAAAGAGGCGGTTTGCCGTCTGTCTTTCCAAAGCAGACGGCAAAGAAGCAGCTGATGGCAAAGAGAGTCTTTGCCATCAGCTGCTTCTTTGCCGTCTGCCAACAGACGGCAAAGAGCCACATGGCAGACGACAAAGACCACAGTGGGCCCCACGGGGCATGGCACTGGCTAGGTCAAGCCCTTTGCCATCTGCCACCTCTTTGCCGTCTGCTGACAGACGACAAAGATTTCTTTGCCGTCAGCCAGCAGACGGCAACGAGGTGAGTGTGGGGCCCACAGTGTCAGGGCGGGGCGCGGCTAACGTTCACCCTCTTTGCCGTCTGCTGGCAGACGGCAAAGAGTTCTTTGCCGTCTGCCAACAGACGGCAAAGAAAGGGTTTTAATTTTCGGCCCCGCGCCTCTCTCTCTCTCTCACCCACACACACCCCGCGCCCCTCTCTCTCCCTCTCACCGCCGCCGCCCTCCCGACGTCGCGCGCCCAGCACCGCCGCCGGCCCGCCCTCCCCCTCGACCACCTCCCAGCAGGGCCAGGCCGCGGCGCCGCCCCCTCCCCGCGGCCCTCCTCCACCACCGCCCCCTCCCCGCGGCCCTCCTCCACCACCGCCGGAGGCAGGCCGCGGCGCCGCCCGCCCCCCTCCCCACGGCCCACCTCCACCACCGCGGCGTCGCCCCCTCCCCGCGGCCCTCCTCCACCACCGTGGCCGCCGGAGCCAGGCCGCGCCATCACTGATCCAAGGTGAGCCCTCCACCGCAGGTCACCGCCTCCCTGTCTCCTTTCGTTTTGATTCATATGATGTTCAGACACATAAACACTTGATGTGTTTGTGCTATTGACATACAGAAGATACAACTTTGGGTGTGGAAATTTTCATTTTGAATCCCTTGCTATGCTCATTAGAGTTTGACTGAATTTATGGTATTGTAAAAGTATTAGAATTTGACTCTAATGCTCTAGGCCTCTAGCTGTACTACTGCTGTTGATGCTCTACTGCTCTAGAATCTCAATGTATTGCTGCTGTTGATGCTCTAGGCCTCTAGCTGTACTGCTGCTGTTGATGCTCTAATGCACTGCTGCTGTGCTAGTTTTGTTTCTGCTAGCTGTTGGCCGCTTCTATGCTGCTGCCGATGGTGGCTGGCTGGCTGCTCATGTTGATTCAATAGTTAGTAGTTACTGCTGCTTATGTTGCTTGTGCATTTGTGCTAATGCTGTAGCTATATTGTAGACAATAGTTAGTAGTTAGTAGTTACTGTTGGGGAACGTTGCATGGGAAACAAAATTTTTCCTACGCACACATAAGATCTATCCATGGTGATGAGCATCTACGAGAGGGAGAGTGAATCTACATACCCTTGTAGATCGCTAAGCGGAAGCGTTAATAAACGCGGTTGATGTAGTCGAACGTCTTCGCGATCCAAATCGCCGAGCGTCCCGCGATCCAATCACGATCCTTCCGATCTAGTGCCGAACGGACGGCACCTCCGCGTTCAACACACGTACAGCTTGATGACGCCTTCACCTCCTCGATCCAGCGAGCGATGGTGAAGTAGTGGTTGAGTTCCAGCAGCACGACGGCGTGGTGATGGTGGTGAGGAACAATCTCTGCAGGGCTTCGCCAAGCGCTACGGAGATTATGACGGAGGAACTAGAGGGCTAGGGTTGCCGGCACACGGCTTGGGAAATCCTGATGTGTCCCGTGTGCTAGCCCTGCCCCTCTATTTATATGTTGAGCCTTGGGGTCTAAACTTGGAGTAAAAGCCTCCTCCGGGTCGGTTTTGCCCGCACAAGGTCGGTTTGGCCCGCAGGGAAAGAGTCCAACTCGGATCCCTGCCGAACCGTGCACAGCCGCGCACAAGCGGTAGTACCGCTTCACACAAGCGGTAGTACCGCTTGGGCGGTAGTACCGCTTCACACAAGCGGTAGTACCGCTCCGGCGGTAGTACCGCTTCACCAAGCGGTAGTACCGCTTACGCGGCAGCAAAACTACTTTTGCACTTTCCAATACCTTGTGGGCTTTATCCCTTTGGCTCATATAAAGTGTTGCTGCACCCGAACACTTCGGTAAACATCCGGAACCCCTTCCGGTGAACTTCGGAACTCTTCCGGAGATCAAAACACTATTATCACATATATCAATCTTTACCTCCGGACTATTCCGGAGATCCTCGTCATGTCCGGGATCTTATCCGAGACTTCCGAACAACTTTCGGTCACCAACATAATAACTCAATTATACTAATCGTCACCAAACGTTAAGTGTGTAGACCCTGCGGGTTCGAGAACTATGTAGACATGACCGAGACACCTCTACGGCCAATAACCAATAGCGGGACCTGGATGCCCATATTGGCTCCTACATATTCTACGAAGATCTTTATCGGTCGAACCTCTATGTCAAGGATTCAGTTAATCCCGTATGCTGTTCCCTTTGTTCTTCGGTATGTTACTTGCCCGAGATTCGATCGTCGGTATCACTATACCTAGTTCAATCTCGTTACCGGCAAGTCTCTTTACTCGTTCCGTAATACAAGATCTCGTGGCTAACACTTTAGTCACATTGCTTGCAAGGCTCATTGTGATGTTGTATTACCGAGTGGGCCCTGAGATACCTCTCCGTCATACGGAGTAACAAATCCCAGTCTTGATCCATGCCAACCCAACAGACACCCTCGGAGATACCTGTAGAGCACCTTTATAGTCACCCAGTTACGTTGCGACGTTTGATACACACAAGGTATTCCTCCGGTGTTAGTGAGTTGCATGATCTCATGGTCAAAGGAACAGATACTTGACATGCAGAAAACAATAGCAATAAACTGACACGATCAAATGCTACGTTTACAGTTTGGGTCTTGTCCATCACATCATTCTCCTAATGATGTGATCCCGTTATCAAATGACATCTCATGTCCATGGCTAGGAAACCTTAACCATCTTTGATCAACAAGCTAGTCAACTAGAGGCTTACTAGGGACACCGTGTTGTCTATGTACCCACACATGTATTTGAGTTTCCAATCAATACAATTATAGCATGGATAATAAACGATTATCATGAACAAGGAAATATAATAATAACCAATTTATTATTGCCTCTAGGGCATATTTCCAACAGTCTCCCACTTGCACTAGAGTCAATAATCTAGTTCACATCACTATGTGATTTACATTGTAATGAATCGAACACCCATGCAGTTCTGGTGTTGTTCATGTTTAGCCCTTGGAAGAGGTTTAGTCAACGGATCTGCAACATTTAGATCCGTGTGTACTTTGCAAATATTTATGTCGTCCTCCTTGATGTAATCGCGGATGGAATTGAAACGTCGTTTTATGTGTCTGGTCCTCTTGTGAAATCTTGGTTCCTTGGCTAGAGCAATGGCACCAGTATTATCACAAAACAGAGTCATTGGGTTAAGTGCACTAGGCACTACTCCAAGATCTGTCATGAACTCCTTCATCCAGACACCTTCCTTCGCCGCCTCCGAGGCAGCGATGTACTCCGCTTCGCATGTAGAATCTGCTACCACGCTTTGCTTGGAACTGCACCAGCTAACCGCACCCCCATTAAGAATAAATACGTATCCGGTTTGCGACTTAGAGTCATCCGGATCAGTGTCAAAGCTTGCATCGACGTAACCCTTTACGACGAGCTCTTGATCACCTCCATAAACGAGAAACATGTCCTTAGTCCTTTTCAGGTACTTCAGGATATTCTTGACCGCCGTCCAGTGTTCCATTCCTGGATCACCTTGAAACCTTCCGACCATACTTATGGCAAGGCTGACATCGGGTCTTGTGCACAGCATTGCATACATGATAGAGCCTATGGCTGAAGCATAGGGGATGACACTCATCTTTTCTCTATCTTCTGCAGTCACTGGGCATTGAGTCTTACTCAACTTCACACCTTGCAAAACAGGCAAGAACCCCTTCTTGGACTGATCCATTTTGAACTTCTTCAAAATCTTATCAAGGTATGTGCTTTGTGAAAGTCCTATTAAGCGTCTTGATCTATCTCTATAGATCTTGATGCCTAATATGAAAGCAGCTTCTCCTAGGTCCTTCATTGAAAAACTCTTGTTCAAATATTCCTTTACGCTTTCCAGCATTTCTATATTGTTTCCAATCAGCAATATGTCATCCACATATAATATTAGAAACGCTATAGAGCTCCCACTCACTTTCTTCTAAATACAAGCTTCTCCGTAAACTTGTATAAACTCGAACGCTTTGATCACCTCATCAAAACGAAGATTCCAACTCCGAGATGCTTGCACCAGTCCATAAATGGATCGCTGGAGTTTGCAAACTTTGTCAGCATTCTCTGGATCGACAAAACCTTCTGGTTGCATCATATACAACTCTTCCTTAAGGAAACCGTTAAGGAACGCTGTTTTGACATCCATCTGCCAAATTTCATAATCGAAAAAGGCAGCTATTGCTAACATGATTCTGACGGACTTAAGCATCGCTACGGGTGAGAAGGTCTCATCGTAGTCAACTCCTTGAACTTGTGAAAAACCCTTTGCCACAAGTCGAGCTTTATAGACGGTGACATTACCGTCCGCGTCCGTCTTCCTCTTAAAGATCCATTTGTTCTGAATGGCCTTACGCCCTTCAGGTAATACTTCCAAAGTCCAGACTTTGTTTTCATACATGGATCCCATCTCGGATTTCATGGCCTCTAACCACTTCTCGGAATCCGGGCTCATCATCGCTTCTCCATAGCTCGTAGGTTCATCGTTGTCTAACAACATGACTTCTAAGACAGGGTTGCCGTACCACTCAGGAGCAGTACGCGTCCTTGTCGACCTACGAGGTTCGATAGCAACTTGATCCAAAGCTTCATGATCATCATCATTAACTTCCTCTTCAGCTAATGTAGGCTCCACAGAAACAACTTTCTGCGCTGCGCTACTCTCAGGTTGAAGTAAAGGTTCAACAACCTCATCAAGTTCTATCTTCCTCCCACTCAATTCTTTCGAGAGAAACTCTTTCTCAAGAAATGTTCCGTTTTTAGCGACAAACACTTTGCCTTCGGATCTGAGGTAGAAGGTATACCCAACTGTCTCTTTTGGGTATCCTATGAAGACGCATTTCTCCGCTTTGGGTTCCAGCTTTTCAGGCTGAAGCTTTTTGACATAAGCATCACATCCCCAAACTTTAAGAAACGACAGCTTTGGCTTCTTGCCAAACCAAAGTTCATATGGCGTCGTCTCAACGGATTTCGATGGTGCCC
The DNA here is from genome assembly GCA_039707655.1 of Elymus sibiricus. Classification (NCBI taxonomy): domain Eukaryota; kingdom Viridiplantae; phylum Streptophyta; class Magnoliopsida; order Poales; family Poaceae; genus Elymus; species Elymus sibiricus. Next base: position 275,110,950 of record CM077675.1, on the reverse strand, counting down.
TATTTAAAGTGAATGCAGCTGTCTCTAATGCATAACCCCAAAACGATAGTGGCAAATCGGCAAGAGACATCATAGATCGCACCATATCCAATAAGGTTCGATTACGACGTTCGGACACACCATTACGCTGTGGTGTTCCAGGCGGTGTCAATTGTGAAACAATTCCACACTGTCTTAAGTGACTGCCAAACTCATAACTCAGATATTCTCCTCCTCGATCAGATCGTAGGAATTTAATCTTCTTGTTACGATGATTCTCAACTTCACTCTGAAATTGTTTGAACTTTTCAAATGTTTCAGACTTGTGTTTCATTAAGTAAATATACCCATATCTACTTAAGTCATCAGTGAAGGTGAGAAAGTAACGATAACCACCGCGCGCCTCAATACTCATTGGACCGCACACATCAGTATGTATGATTTCCAATAAGTCACTTGCCCGTTCCATTATTCCAGAGAACGGCGTTTTAGTCATCTTGCCCATGAGGCATGGCTCACATGTGTCAAGTGATTCAAAATCAAGTGACTCCAAAAGTCCATCAGCATGGAGCTTCCTCATGCGTTTTACGCCAATATGACCTAAACGGCAGTGCCACAAGAAAGTGGTATTATCATTATCAATTCTACATCTTTTGGCATCAATGTTATGAACATGTGTATTATTACTATCGAGATTCAATAAGAATAAACCCCTCACATTGGGTGCATGACCATAAAAGATATTACTCATATAAATAGAACAACCATTATTCTCTGATTTAAATGAGTAACCGTCTCGCAATAAACAAGATCCAGATATAATGTTCATGCTTAACGCAGGCACCAAATAACACTTATTTAGGTTCATCACTAATCCCGACGGTAATCGAAGAGCGAGCGTGCCGACGGCGATCACATCAACCTTGGAACCATTTCCCACGCGCATCATCACTTCGTCCTTTGCCAGCCTCCGTCTATTCCGCAGTTCCTGTTTTGAGTTGCAAATATGAGCAACCGCACCGGTATCAAATACCCAGGCACTACAACGAGAGTTGGTAAGGTACACATCAATAACATGTATATCATATATACCTTGTTTGTTGTTGGCCGCCTTCTTGTCAGCCAAATACTTGGGGCAGTTCCGCTTCCAGTGTCCAGTTCCCTTGCAATGAAAACACTCAGTTTCTGGTTTGGGTCCAGCCTTGGGTTTCTTCACGAGAGGAGCAACTGCTTTGCCACTCTTCTTAGAGTTACCCTTCTTACCCTTGCCATTTTTCTTGAAACTAGTGGTTTTATTGACCATCAACACTTGATGCTCCTTCTGAATTTCAGACTCAGCGACTTTCAGCATCGCAAACAGCTCGGCGACTGACTTGTTCATCCCGTGCATGTTATAGTTCAACACGAAGCTCTTGTAGCTAGGTGGCAATGATTGAAGAACTCTGTCAGTGATAGCCTCTGGCGGAAGGGGCATCCCTAACTCAGCCAGACGGGTGGAGTACCCAGACATTCTGAGCACGTGATCACTGATAGACCCGTTCTCCTCCATCTTGCAAGCATAGAATTTATCGGAGATCTCATATCTCTCGATCCGGGCATTCTTCTGAAAGATAAACTTCAACTCCTGGAACATCTCATATGCTCCATGACGTTCAAAACGTCTTTGAAGTCCCGGTTCTAAGCCATACAACATTGCACATTGAACTATTGAGTAATCATCAGAACGAGCCTGCCAGGCGTTCACAACGTCTAGAGACTCAACTGGAGCGGGTGGATCACCAAGCGGTGCATCAAGGACATAAGCCTTCTGGGAAGCCGTAAGGATAATCCTTAGATTACGGGCCCAGTCCACAAAGTTACTTCCATCATCTTTCAACTTAGCTTTCTCTAGGAACGCATTAAAATTCAGGGGTGCTACTGCGCGAGCCATGATCTACAACATAAATATAGCAAAGACAACTTAGACTATTGTTCTAGATAATGAGTTTAGTTAATCATATTACTTAAAAAACTCCCACTCAAATTGACATCCCTCCGATCATTCGAGTGTAACATGATCCAAATCCACCAACTCAAGTCCGATCATCACGTGAGTCGAGGTGGTTTCAATGGTGAACATCTTCATGTTGATCATATCTACTATATGACTCATGTTCGACCTTTCGGTCTCTTGTGTTCCGAGGCCATGTCTGTACATGCTAGGCTCGTCAAGTTTAACCCGAGTGTTCCGCACGTGCAACATGGCTTGCACCTGTTGTATGCGAACGTAGAGTCTATCACACCCGATCATCACGGCGTGTCTCGAAACGACGAACTTTCGCAACGGTGCACACTCGGGGAGAACACAATTTATCTTGAAATTTAAGTGAGGGATCACCTTATAATGCTACCGTCGTCCTAAGCAAAATAAGATGCATAAAAGGATTAACATCACATGCAAATCATAAGTGACATGATATGGCCATGAACTTGTGCTTTTGATCTCCATCTCCAAAGCACCGGCATGATCTCCATCGTCACCGGCATGACACCATGATCTCCATCATCTTGATCTCCATCAACGTGTCGCCATAAGGTTGTCGCGCCGACTGTTGCTTCCACGACTATTGCTAACGTTTAGCGATAAAGTAAAGCATTACATAGCGCTTAATGATTGACACGCAGGTCATACAATAATTAAAGACAACTCTATGGCTCCTGCCAGTTGCCGTACTCATCGACATGCAAGTCGTGATATTCTATACAAAACATGATCATCTCATACATCACATATATCTCATCATGTAATTGGCCATATCACATCACAACATACCCTGCAAAAACAAGTTAGACGTCCTCTAATTGTTGTTGCAAATTTTACGTGGCTGCTACGGGTTTGCAAGAACCGTTCTTACCTACGCAAAACCACAACGTGGTGTAGTGATTGCTTTTTGATCTTCTAAAAGAACCCTCTTCATTGAAATCGATTCAACTAAAGTGAGAGAGACAGACACCCGCTAGCCATCTTTATGCAACGAAGTTACATGTTAGTTGAAGGAACCTGTCTCGCGTAAGTGTACGCGTAATGTCGGTCCGGGCCGCTTCATCTCACAGTACCGCCGAATCAAATATCAACTAGTAACGGCAAGCAATATGTATACACCCACGCCCACAACTCGTTTGTGTTCTACTCGAGATCTCATCTACGCATAGACCTAGCTCATGATGCCACTGTTGGGGAACGTTGCATGGGAAACAAAAATTTTCCTACGCACACATAAGATCTATCCATGGTGATGAGCATCTACGAGAGGGAGAGTGAATCTACATACCCTTGTAGATCGCTAAGCGGAAGCGTTAATAAACGCGGTTGATGTAGTCGAACGTCTTCGCGATCCAAATCGCCGAGCGTCCCGCGATCCAATCACGATCCTTCCGATCTAGTGCCGAACGGACGGCACCTCCGCGTTCAACACACGTACAGCTTGATGACGCCTTCACCTCCTCGATCCAGCGAGCGATGGTGAAGTAGTGGTTGAGTTCCAGCAGCACGACGGCGTGGTGATGGTGGTGAGGAACAATGTCTGCAGGGCTTCGCCAAGCGCTACGGAGATTATGACGGAGGAACTAGAGGGCTAGGGTTGCCGGCACACGGCTTGGGAAATCCTGATGTGTCCCGTGTGCTAGCCCTGCCCCTCTATTTATATGTTGAGCCTTGGGGTCTAAACTTGGAGTAAAAGCCTCCTCCGGGTCGGTTTTGCCCGCACAAGGTCGGTTTGGCCCGCAGGGAAAGAGTCCAACTCGGATCCCTGCCGAACCGTGCACAGCCGCGCACAAGCGGTAGTACCGCTTCACACAAGCGGTAGTACCGCTTGGGCGGTAGTACCGCTTCACACAAGCGGTAGTACCGCTCCGGCGGTAGTACCGCTTCACCAAGCGGTAGTACCGCTTACGCGGCAGCAAAACTACTTTTGCACTTTCCAATACCTTGTGGGCTTTATCCCTTTGGCTCATATAAAGTGTTGCTGCACCCGAACACTTCGGTAAACATCCGGAACCCCTTCCGGTGAACTTCGGAACTCTTCCGGAGATCAAAACACTATTATCACATATATCAATCTTTACCTCCGGACTATTCCGGAGATCCTCGTCATGTCCGGGATCTTATCCGAGACTTCCGAACAACTTTCGGTCACCAACATAATAACTCAATTATACTAATCGTCACCAAACGTTAAGTGTGTAGACCCTGCGGGTTCGAGAACTATGTAGACATGACCGAGACACCTCTACGGCCAATAACCAATAGCGGGACCTGGATGCCCATATTGGCTCCTACATATTCTACGAAGATCTTTATCGGTCGAACCTCTATGTCAAGGATTCAGTTAATCCCGTATGCTGTTCCCTTTGTTCTTCGGTATGTTACTTGCCCGAGATTCGATCGTCGGTATCACTATACCTAGTTCAATCTCGTTACCGGCAAGTCTCTTTACTCGTTCCGTAATACAAGATCTCGTGGCTAACACTTTAGTCACATTGCTTGCAAGGCTCATTGTGATGTTGTATTACCGAGTGGGCCCTGAGATACCTCTCCGTCATACGGAGTAACAAATCCCAGTCTTGATCCATGCCAACCCAACAGACACCCTCGGAGATACCTGTAGAGCACCTTTATAGTCACCCAGTTACGTTGCGACGTTTGATACACACAAGGTATTCCTCCGGTGTTAGTGAGTTGCATGATCTCATGGTCAAAGGAACAGATACTTGACATGCAGAAAACAATAGCAATAAACTGACACGATCAAATGCTACGTTTACAGTTTGGGTCTTGTCCATCACATCATTCTCCTAATGATGTGATCCCGTTATCAAATGACATCTCATGTCCATGGCTAGGAAACCTTAACCATCTTTGATCAACAAGCTAGTCAACTAGAGGCTTACTAGGGACACAGTGTTGTCTATGTACCCACACATGTATTTGAGTTTCCAATCAATACAATTATAGCATGGATAATAAACGATTATCATGAACAAGGAAATATAATAATAACCAATTTATTATTGCCTCTAGGGCATATTTCCAACAGTTACCGCTGCTTCTTCTGTTGCTGCTGCTATATTGTAGACAACATATTGGAGAGAGCACAAGGTTATAATTATACCTCCAGTTTACATTCTAGCACTATTTTAGATAGCAAACTGCTCTCTGTTGCCTGTCTCCGGTACACTTTGAGTTAGTTTTATTCCGTAATATGCAAAAAAGACAACAGGGGACATTGGATAGAGACCTCTTCAAATAGTGCTTTTTGTGGTCTTCTTGAATAACAGAAAGAAACATTAATATACTGCAGTTAAAAACACAAAGCTCTGGTTCTTCTAAATAGAATGTTTTCAAAAGTGGTCTTAGAGGATTGTAGGATTCATGTGCTTTTCCTATATAATTTGGATCAAAGAATACTCAATTTAACTTGCGTTATGTTGTTAAGATCCAAAGGGATGAGTAATGCCACAAACAGTTTTGTTTTGTCTTACTCCACTTGTCCTATGAACCAAAGTGCCATGTGTATGTATGTATTGTGCTAAATAAGATATGTCATGTGTATGTATATAAAATCCTTACTCATATTTAAGTCCCGGAAAAATGATCATTATGCCATTTTAAAAGTAATATATGAATGATCATTTGTTGTGTTCGTGTTATTAGATCAATAAAAATCTGTGTGACACAATAATGATTTATGTGATCTTCCTAATGGGATAATAAAACAGAAATGATTTATCCTAAGTTGTGTGACACAATAATGTAACCCTTTTCATTTAAATTATTTACTGTTGATGCTATTTGCTATCAATTACTTTCCCTAGTTTGAATTATATACCACTCTATACATGCATGGTCCTATCAACTCCACCACATATAATTTTAATTTCGTTTAGTCTTTGTCATTGCAGGTGTTGACAGATGGTGGGCGCGGGTCGAGAGTGCTCTGAGGCTCCTTCCTCGGTGCGTGGTGGGAGGGGTAGTTCCATTCCACCCCAGAGCCTCCGGAGAGCGCTGCATCTCAGTATGCAGACACCACCGGCGGTGGCTTCTTCTTCGGCTGGGAGAGGTCGGGGGGGGGGGGGGGGAAGAAGAAGGAGAAGGCTGGTAGAGGTGGACGTGGCGACGGGCGAGGTAGGAAGGCTGCTACTACACCTTCCTCGCCGCCACCCCCAGCTGATTCACCCGACCACAGGAGTGCTCCGTCTGAGATGGAGCCACCTGAGGTGGACCCGTCTCGGACTCCGGTCCATGAGCCTCGGGCCGACGAGCCTATGGCAGACGCGCCTACGGCCGACGAGTGTCGGGCCGACGAGCGTCGGGCCGCCGAGCCTTCGTCCCACGAGACTCCATCCCATGAGACTCCGTCCCACGAGACTCCGGAGCTCAGCAGGGATCACGCCGAGTCGCAGCCGAACCCATTGGAGTACTCACCGGAGTCGAGTGGCCGTGCTGAGGGTGGCTATAGTTCTGATAGCTATAGCGAGGGTGAGTGGGTTGAGGGGCGCAAAGTCTACCAGCGTGGTGGTACAAAGCTCCCGCCCACCCCGGCGACCCCCGACCAGAGGTGGTTGATTGCGCCTAGCGGGGAGAAGTAAGTGCATTTACTCTTTTTTAACCTTTTGTCTTCACGTTTCTTCGAATATCTAATGCGTTGGCCTTGTCATACTGCAGGTCTTGGACACACGAGCCTTGTGTCCGCAGGCCCAACAGTGTCCTTGGTGTGATTTGTCGCTAGAGCTTCCCGGGGTGGGTCACGTTGCCCGGTGAGGGCCGGGTTCGAGAGCTAGGAATGACCTGGGAGCACTACTTGGCTGCCCCGGCCCCGCCGGGGCATAGGATCGGCGATGTCGAGTGCCACACGGTGGCCGACATTGTGATCAAGATGTTTTGGGTAATTTCTCCTTTGCCGTCTACGTTGTGTTTTCTTCTTTGATTGGCAACCCTAGTAATTGTACTAATCCATGTTTTCTTGTTTGATTGCAGACCTTCTACAGGTGTGCTGAGGGACAGGAGGAGGCCGCGGCTCGGGTTATCGACAACGAGTGCAGGCGCCTACTTCAAAACTTTCAACATGAGGCTCGGACGCAGGCTGTTTGAGACTACTTCGCCTCGACTGGTATTAGGAGGAAAAAAGAGAAGTGCCGCGTCAAGTATCTGAGTAAGGAGAAGTACATGAAGGTAATTACCTATTCTTAAGGCCTTGTACTTAGTTTCCTTGATTTGATTCGTAGGCGTAGCGCTCAAATTTCTCTTGCTTAACTTAGGTGCCCCCGAGATGGTGTGCGGATAGGATGGACTGTTGGGAGGCGTTGGTGGATGAGTGGTGCACTCCCCAATGGCGCTCCATCCACGACACTGCAAAGGACAAGCGTGGCAAAATGAAAGGTGTCCCACACCATCTAGGCAGCGTCAACCTACATCAGTTCGGGGAAAACTGGGTATGTGGTTTGCTTCATGATTCATGCAAATTCATTCTTCATGCTAGCTTGAGCCCTTAACTAATACTCTGTTCCTCTCTTTTAGGCGCGACACAACAAGGCTCCAGTGCCAGAGCTGTTCGACCTCTATGCCATGTCCAATACTGCCTCGTACAAGAAGGCCAAGGCATTCTCTGAGTCTGACCTCGATGATCCATAGAAATTCACCAACCGCGCCTCCCACCACAAGCTTGTGAGGTACAGAGACGAGGGGACGGCAAGGAAAGGGCCAGACTTTAACCCGAGCCAACAACCTCTTGATCCAAAGATGGTGATGATATCTGGTGGTGGGAGGCACCATGGCTCGTTAGCCATTGGGGATGGACTGATACGTTGTAGTAGCACTCTCCCGCAGATCAAGAAGCGCCAGACCAGCTCCGATCCTGAGATATTGCCTCGTGCACGACCAGTGGAGCTCGAATTCAAGGTTAGTTATACGGACTCAGATACCTTTCCTCCATTACATTGTGTGTGCGGCCGTCGATTATTACAATGCTAACGAGTGGTGTTGCAGGCTGCTATTGAGGCAGAGAGAGCGAAGACCCAGGCTGCTATTGAGGAAGAGAGAGCGAAGAACCATGCGCTTCTAGAGGAGAGGGACCGGTAGGCGGCGGAGAGGGACCGGTAGGCGGCGGAGAGGGACCGGCAGGCGGCGGAGAGGGAGAGGGAGCTTGAGGACAGGACGGCTTAGATGTTGGAGGAGGAGAGGAACCGGAACATGATGGCTAACCGGGCCCTATACGAGATGTTCGCGGTAAGTTTCTTCTGCTTATTAGCCAAATCATGCACGTAATGTTCCTTACATTAGTATCTAATATGACTGACTCGTCAAAACCAAATGTGCAGACCCTGTGCGAGAAGACCGGCACGACCCCTCCGCCGATGCCAGTCATTGCTCCGGCGGGCACGGTGAGTTTCATTTGAATGGTCATTAGTTACTAGTCTTCACATTTGAGTTGCAACATGCTAACGATACATTGGAAATGATCTTTGGTGCAGCATAACTCCCGACAAGCATCGACCGATCCTTCTCCGTCTGCCACTGGTGCGACCGGTCCTACACCTACACCTACACCTCCGTGATGACGGTAAGTTTTCCCAAGTGTTTAGCTTAACAAATGCATACTTAGCTTAAGAAATGACATATTTATCTCCAAAATGCCGTATACTTAGCTTAGTTTCCTCGAAAATGACATTATAACCTTACTTAGCTCCAAAATGACCAATTTTACCATGGATAGCTCTCAAATGACCTATACTTAGCTTAGCTTAAGAAATGACCTATTTAGCTCTAAAATGACCTGTACTTAGCATTATTTCTTCCAAAATGACATAATAACCTTAATTAGCTCCAAAATGACCAATTTTACCACGGATAGCTCTCAAATGACCTATACTTAACTTAGCTTAAGAAATCACCTATTTAGCTCCAAAATGACCTATTTAACCTAGGAAAGCTCTAAAATGACCTATACTTAGCATTTATTCCTCCAAAAATGAATTTATATGGTTAGCTAGCTTAAAAATGACATAATAACCTTAATTAGCTCAAAAATGACCTATTTAACCTAGGATAGCTCTAAAGTGACCTATACTTAGCATTTATTCCTCCAAAATGAATTTATATGCTTAGCTAGCTCAAAAATGACATAACAAATAATTAGCCCAAAAATGACCTATTTAACCTAGGATAGCTCTAAAATGACCTATACTTAGCATTTATTTCTCCAAAATGAATTTATATGCTTAGCTAGCTCAAAAATGACATAATAACCTTAATTAGCTCAAAAATGACCTATTTAACCTAGGATAGCTCTAAAATGACCTATACTTAGCATTTATTCCTCCAAAATGACTCAATATGCTTAGCTAGCTCAAAAATGACATAATATGCTTAAGAAATGATCTATTTAGCTCCAAAATGACTTAATATGCTTAATTAGCTCAAAAATGGCATAATTAGCTAGGTTATCTCTAAAATGACCTATACTTAGCTTATTTAGTTCATTTATGACATACTTAGCATATTTAGGTCAAAAATGGCCTATTTAACTAGGTTAGCTCTAAAATGACACAAGTAAGCAATAAGAAGAAGAAAAAGAAAGAGAAGAAAAATTCTTCTTCTTCTTTTTCTTCTTCTTCTTCTAGTCTTCTTCTTCTTCTAACTTGCTTCTTTCCCATTTTGCAGATTTGCTTCAGATCACGGAAGCTTGCGTTGGAGTCTACTCTTCTCCTTGTCCTTCCTTTTTGTTGTGATTTTGTAGGATGAACAATGTGAAACTTGCTACCTATATATGTATTTATGGATGAAACCATTGTATATGGACCTTTTGCTTAATTGTTGGATATGTTGGCTATATATATGTTGGACTTTTCATTTGGTGTATATATGTGTTGGATGATCATATCCATATGGCAGGGATATGTTGGCTATATGTACTTGTTGAAATATTTTGAAATGAATATATATATATATATCTGTGAAATTGATTGAATTTAAGAAAAAACAGAAAAAACAGGGGCAATATAGCCACTTTGCCGTCTGCCAGCAGACGGCAAAGTGGCCACGTGGCAGCAGCCTGTGCAACCTGGGCTGGCCTATTTGGCCTCTTTGCCGTCTGCCAGCAGACGGCAAAGACCTTTGCTTCTTTGCCGTTAGCCCCCTAACGGGGTTGGCACCTTTTGTCTGCCGTCCAGGGGCTTTGCCGTTAACTGTTCAGCCGGACTGTTGGCCGTCTGCTGGCAGACGGCAAAGGCTTTGCCGTCCGCCAGACAGGCCTTTGCCATCTGCTATGGCAGACGGCAAAGCAGCTAATTCCTGTAGTGATTTTTGGAAATATGCCCTAGAGGCAATAATAAAATGGTTATTATTATATTTCCTTGTTCATGATAAATGTTTATTATCCATGCTATAATTGTATTGATTGGAAACTCAAATACATGTGTGGGTATATAGACAACACCATGTCCCTAGTGAGCCTCTATAGGACTAGCTCGTTGATCAAAGATGGTCAAGGCTTCTTGTCCATAGACATGAGTTGTCATTTGATAACGGGATCACATCATTAGGAGAATGATGTGATGGACAAGACCCAAATTATGAACGTAGCATATGATCGTGTCAGTTTATTGCTATTGTTTTCTGCATGTCAAGTATGTGTTCCTATGACCATGAGATCATGTAACTCACTCACACCGGAGGAGTACCTTGTGTGTATCAAAGGTCACAACGTAACTAGGTGACTATAAAGATGCTCTACAGGTATCTACGAGGGTGTCTGTTGAGTTGGCATGGATAAAGACTGGGATTTGTTACTCCGTGTGACAGAGAGGTATCTCAGGGCCCACTCGGTAATACAACATCACAATGAGCTTGCAAGCAAAGTGACTAAAGAGTTAGCCACGAGATCTTGTATTACAGAATGAGTAAAGAGACTTGCCGGTAACGAGATTGAACTAGGTATGGAGATACCAACGATCGAATCTCGGGCAAGTAACATACCGATAAACAAAGGGAACAGCGCACGGGATTAACTGAATCCTTGACATAGCGGTTCAACCGATAAAGATCTTCATGGAATATGTAGGAACCAATATGGGCATCCAGGTCCCGCTATTGGTTATTGACCGTAGAGGTGTCTTGGTCATGTCTACATAGTTCTCGAACCCGCAGGGTCTGCACACTTAACGTTCGGTGATGTTTCAGTATTATTGGGTTATGTATGGTGGTATCCGAAGGTTGTTTGGAGTCCCATATGAGATCCCGGACGTCACGAGGAGCTCCAGAATGGTCCGGAGGTAAAGATTGATATATAGGAAGTTGATGTTCGGGCACCGGAATGGTTTCGGAGTTTGCCCGGATTTCGTCGGGAGTGCCAGAAATGTTCCGGAGGTCCACCGGGTGGGTCCACCTGCCCCGGAGGGCCCCATGGGCTGTGAGAGGGGGCGCACCAGCCCCTGGTGGGCTGTCTGCCCCTCTCACAAGGGCCCATGCGTCCGAAGGGCTGAGGGGAACCCTAGGAGGGGCTGACCACCACTTGCCTTGGGGGCCAAGGCACCCCCTTGGCTGCCGGCCCCATCTAGGCCGCCACACCCCTAGGGGTGGGAACCTTAGGGCGTCGGGCCCCTCTCCCTCTCCCCCTATATATAGTGGAGGTTTGGGAGATCTACACACACCTTAAGCCACGACGCAGCCCTCCCTCTCCTCTAGTTCGTTTCTCCTATAGTATAGATTGGTTCGGTATTGCTTAGTGAAGCTCTGCCGAATCAGCTCCACCACCACCGCCACCACGCCGTCGTGCTGCCGGAGAACCCATCTACCTCTCAGCCCACGCTTGCTGGATCAAGGAGGTGGAGATCGTCATCGAGCTGTACGTGTGCTGAACGCGGAGGTGCCGTCCGTTCGGCGCTAGATCGTGATTGGATCGCGGGACGACTTGCGATATGGATCGCGAAGACGTTTGACTACATCAACCGCGTTTCTTAGACGCTTCCCGCTTAGCGATCTACAAGGGTATGTGGATCCGATCTCTCCTCTCGTAGATGCTCATCTCCTAGATTGATCTTGGTGAAGCGTAGGCATTTTTTTGTTTCCCATGCAACGTTCCCCAACAGTGTCATCATGAGCTAGGTCTATGCGTAGATGAGATCACGAGTAGAACACAAAGGAGTTTGTGGGCATTGATATTCAGATTGCTTCCTTCCTTAGTCTTTTTTTGATTCAGTGGTATTGTGGGATGAAGCGGCCCGGACCAACTTTACATGTCCTTGTACATGAGACCGGTTCCATCGACTGACATGTAACTATGTTGCACAAGATGGCTGGCGGGTGTCTGTCTCTCCTACCTTAGTTGAATTGGATTCGACAAAGGCGGTCCTTGTAGAAGGTTAAATAGCAACTTGTATATCACCGTTGTGGTTTTGCGTAGGTAAGAATCGTTCTTGCTAGATACCCATAGCATCCACGTAAAACATGCAACAACAAATTAGAGGACGTCTAACTTGTTTTTGCAGGGTATGTTGTGATATGATATGGCCAAAGACATGATGATATATATTTGATGTATGAGATGATCATGTTTTGTAATAGTTTATATCAACTTGCATGTTGATACGACAACCGACAGGAGCCATAGGGTTGTCTTTAATTCTTATGTGGCCTACGTGTCAATCATTAAGCGCTACGTAATGCTTTACTTTATTGCTAAGTGGTAGCAATAGTAGTAGAAGCATGGTTGGCGCGACAACCCCGATGGCGACACATTGATGGATATCAAGATGATGGAGATCATGGTGTCATGCCGGTGACGATGGAGATCATGCCGGTGCTTTGGAGATGGAGATCAAAAGCACAAGTTCATGGCCATATCATGTCACTTATGATTTGCATGTGATGTTAATCCTTTTATGCATCTTATTTTGCTTAGGACGACGGTAGCATTATAAGGTGATCCCTCACTAAAATTTCAAGATAAAAAATTGTGTTCTCCCGAGTGTGCACCGTTGCGAAAGTTCGTCCTTTCGAGACACCACGTGATGATCGGGTGTGATAGACTCTACGTTCGCATACAACGGGTGCAAGCCAGTTTTGCACATGCGGAACACTCGGGTTAAACTTCACGAGCCTAGCATGTATAGACATGGCCTCGGAACACAAGAGACCGAAAGGTCGAACATGAGTCATATAGTAGATATGATCAACATGGAGATGTTCACCATTGAAACCACCTCATCTCACGTGATGATCGGACTTGGGTTGGTGAATTTGGATCATGTAGCACTCAAATGACCGGAGGGATTCAATTTGAGTGGGAGTTTTTAAGTAATATGATTAACTAAACTCATTATCTTGAACAATAGTCTAAGTTGTCTTTGCAAATTTATGTTGTAGATCAATGGCTCGCGCAGTAGTTCCCCTGAATTTCAATGCGTTCCTATAGAAAGCCAAGCTAAAAGATGATGGAAGTAACTTTGTAGACTCGGCCCGTAATATGAGGATTATCCTCACGGCTTCCCAAAAGGCTTATGTCCTTGATGCACCGCTCGGTGAGCCACCCGCTCCAGTGTCGTCTATAGACGTTGTGAACGCCTAGCAGGCGCGTCAGGATGACTACTCAATAGTTCAGTGTGCTATGTTGTATGGCTTAGAACCGGGACTTCAAAGACATTTTGAACATCATGGAGCATATGAGATGTTCCAGGAGTAGAAGTTTATTTTTGAGAAGAATGCCCGGATCGAGAGGTATGAGACCTCCGATAAGTTCTATGCTTGCAAGATGGAGGAGAACAGGTCTATCAGTGAACACATACTCAGAATGTCTGGGTATTCCAACCGTCTAGCTAAGTTGGGAATTGCCCTCCCGCCGGAGGCGATCACTGACAGAGTTCTTCAATCACTGCCAGCTAGCTACAAGAGCTTTGTGTTGAACTATAACATGCAAGGGATGAACAAGTCAGTCGCCGAGCTGTTCGCGATGCTGAAAGTCGCTGAGTCTGAAATCCAGAAGGAGTATCAAGTGTTGATGGTCAATAAAACCACTAGTTTCAAGAAGAATGGCAAGGGCAAGAAGGGTAACTCCAAGAAGAGTAGCAAATTAGTTGCCCCTCCCGTGAAGAAACCCAAGGCTGGACCCAAGCCAGAAACTGAGTGCTTTCATTGCAAGGGTACTGGCCACTGGAAGCGGAACTGCCCCAAGTATCCGACCGACAAGAAGGCGGCCAACACCAAACAAGGTATATATGATATACATGTTATTGATGTGTACCTTACCAACTCTCGTTGTAATGCCTGGGTATTTGATACCGGTTTGGTTGCTCACATTTGCAACTCAAAACAGAAACTGCGGAATAGACGGAGGCTCTCAAAGGACGAAGTGACGATGCATGTGGGAAATGGTTCCAAGGTTGATGTGATCGCCGTCGGCACGCTCGCTCTTCGATTACCATCGGGATTAGTGATGAACTTGAATAATTGTTATTTAGTGCCTGCGTTAAGCATGAACATTATATCTGGATCTTATTTATTGCGAGGCGATTACTCATTTAAATCAGAGCATAATGGTTGTTCTATTTATATGAGTAATATCTTTTATGGTCATGCACCCAATGTGAGGGGTTTATTCTTATTGAATCTCGATAGTGATGATACACATGTTCATAACATTGATGCCAAAAGATGTAGAGTTGATAATGATAGCACCACTTTCTTGTGGCACTGCCGCTTAGGTCATATTGGTGTAAAACGCATGAAAAAACTCCATGCTGATGGACTTTTGGAGTCACTTGATTTTGAATCACTTGACACATGTGAACCATGCCTCATGGGCAAGATGACTAAGACCCCGTTCTCTGGAACAATGGAACGGGCAAGTGACTTGTTGGAAATCATACATACTGATGTGTGCGGTCCGATGAGCATTGAGGTGCGCGGTGGATATCGTTATTTTCTCACCTTCACCGATGACTTAAGTAGATATGGGTATATTTACTTAATGAAACAAAAGTCTGAAACATTTGAAAAGTTCAAGCAATTTCAGAGTGAAGTTGAGAATCATCGTAACAAGAAGATAAAATTCCTACGATCTGATCGAGGAGGAGAATATCTGAGTTATGAGTTTGGCAATCACTTAAGAAAATGTGGAATTGTTTCACAGTTGACGCCACCTGGAACACCACAGCGTAATGGTGTGTCCGAACGTCGTAATCGAACCTTATTGGATATGGTGCGGTCTATGACGTCTCTTGCCGATTTGCCACTATCGTTTTGGGGTTATGCGTTAGAGACAGCTACATTCACTTTAAATAGGGCACCATCTAAATCCGTTGAGACGACGCCGTATGAACTGTGGTTTGGCAAGAAACCAAAGTTGTCGTTTTTTAAAGTTTGGGGATGCGATGCTTATGTCAAAAAGCTTCAGCCTGAAAAGCTGGAACCCAAAGCGGAGAAATGCGTCTTCATAGGATACCCAAAAGAGACGGTTGGGTACACCTTCTATCTCTAAGAACGGGTCATTTCTCGAGAAAGAGTTTCTCTCGAAAGAATTGAGTGGGAGGAAGATAGAACTTGATGAGGTTGTTGAACCTTCACTTCAACTAGAGAGTAGTGCAGCGCAGAAAGATGTTTCTACGGAGCCTACATCAGTTGAAGAGGACGCTAATGATAGTGATCATGAAGCTTCAGATCAAGTTACTATCGAACCTCGTAGGTCGACAAGGACACGCACAGCTCCTGAATGGTACGGTAACCCTGTCTTAGAGGTCATGTTGTTGGACAACGATGAACCTACGAGCTATGAAATCCGAGATAGGATCCATGTATGAAAACAAAGTATGGACTTTGGAAGTATTACTTGAAGGGCGAAAGGCCATTCATAATAAATGGATCTTTAAGGGGAAGATGGACGTGAACGGTAATGTCACCATCTATAAAGCTCGACTCGTGGCAAAGGGTTTTTCACAAGTTCAAGGAATTGACTACGATGAGACTTTTTCTCCCGTAGTGATGCTTAAGTCCGTCAGAATCATGTTAGCAATAGCTGCATTTTTCGATTATGAAATTTGGCAGATGGATGTCAAAACAGCGTTCCTCAACGGTTTCCTTGAGGAAGAGTTGTATATGATGCAACCAGAAGGTTTTGTCGATCCAGAGAATGCTGACAAAGTTTGCAAGCTCCAGCGATCCATTTATGGACTGGTGTAGGCATCTCAGAGTTGGAATAAGCGTTTTGATGAGGTGATCAAAGCGTTTGGGTTTATACAAGTTTACGGAGAAGCTTGTATTTACAAGAAAGTGAGTGGGAGCTCTATAGTGTTTCTAATATTATATGTGGATGACATATTGCTGATTGGAAACAATATAGAATTTTTGGAAAGTGTGAAGGAATATTTGAACAAGAGTTTTTCAATGAAGGACCTAGGAGAAGCTGCTTTCATACTAGGCATCAAGATCTATAGAGATATATCAAGACGCTTAATAGGACTTTCACAGAGCACATACCTTGATAAAGTTTTGAAGAAGTTCAAAATGGATCAGTCCAAGAAAGGGTTCTTGCCTGTGTTACAAGGTGTGAAGTTGAGTAGGACTCAATGCCCAGTGACTGCAGAGGATAGAGAAAAGATGAGTGTCATCCCCTATGCTTCAACCATAGGCTCTATCATGTATGCAATGCCGTGCACAAGACCAGACGTCAGTCTTGCCATAAGTATGGCCGGAAGGTTTCAAAGTAATCCAGGAGTGGATCACTAGATGGCGGTCAAGAATATCCTAAAGTACCTGAAAAGGACTAAGGAAATGTTTCTCATTTATGGAGGTGATCAAAAGCTTGCCGTAGAGGGTTACGTCGATGCAAGCTTTGACACTGATCCGGATGACTCTAAGTCTCAAACCGGATACGTATTTATTCTTAATGGAGGAGCGGTAAGCTGGTGCAGTTCCAAGCAAAGCGTGGAGCTGATTCCACATGCGAAGCGGAGTACATAGCTGCCTCAGAGGCGGCGAAGGAAGGTGTCTGGATGAAGCAGTTCATGACGGATCTTGGAGTTGTGCCCAATGCACTGGACCCAATGACTCTGTTCTGTGACAACACTGGTGCCATTTCTCTAGGCAAGGAACCAAGGTTTCACAAGAGGACCAGACACATAAAGCGACGCTTCAATTCCATCCGCGATTACATTGAGGAGGGTGACATAAATATTTGCAAAGTACACACGGATCTGAATGTTGCAGATCCGTTGACTAAACCTCTTCCACGAGGGAAACATGATCAACACCAGAACTGTATGGGTGTTAGATTTAATACAATGTAAATCACATAGTGATGTGAGCTCGATTATTGACTCTAGTGGAAGTGGGAGACTGTTGGAAATATGCCCTAGAGGAAATAATAAAAAGGTTATTATTATATTTCCTTGTTCATGATAAATATTTATTATCCATGCTATAATTGTATTGATTGGAAATTCAAATACATGTGTAGGTATATAGACAACATCGTGTCCCTAGTGAGCCTCTATAGGACTAGCTCGTTGATCAAAGATGGTCAAGGTTTTCTGGCCATAGACATGAGTTGTCATTTGATAACGGGATCACATCATTAGGAGAATGATGTGATGGACAAGACCCAAATTATGAACGTAGCATATGATCGTGTCAGTTTATTGCTATTGTTTTCTGCATGTCAAGTATGTGTTCCTATGACCATGAGATCATGTAACTCACTCACACCGGAGGAGTACCTTGTGTGTATCAAACGTCACAACGTAACTGGGTGACTATAAAGATGCTCTACAGGTATCTTCGAGGGTGTCTGTTGAGTTGGCTTGGATCAAGACTGGGATTTGTTACTCCGTGTGACGAAGAGGTATCTCAGGGCCCACTCGGTAATACAACATCACAATGAGCTTGCAAGCAAAGTGACTAAAGAGTTAGCCACAAGATCTTGTATTACGGAATGAGTAAAGAGACTTGCCGGTAACGAGATTGAACTAGGTATGGAGATACCAACGATCGAATCTCGGGCAAGTAACATACCGATAAACAAAGGGAACAACGTACGAGATTAACTGAATCCTTGACATAGAGGTTCGATAAAGATCTTCATGGAATATGTAGGAACCAATATGGGCATCCAGGTCCCGCTATTGGTTATTGACCGTAGAGGTGTCTCGGTCATGTCTACATAGTTCTCGAACCCGCAGGGTCTGCACACTTAACGTTCGGTGATGTTTCAGTATTATTGGGTTATGTATGCTGCTAACCGAAGGTTGTTTGGAGTCCCGGATGAGACCCCGGACGTCACGAGGAGCTCCAGAATGGTCTGGAGGTAAAGATTGATATATAGGAAGTTGATGTTCGGGCACCGGAATGGTTTCGGAGTTTGCCCGGATTTCGTCGGGAGTGCTCGAAGGGTTCCGGAAGTCCACCGGGTGGGTCCACCTGCCCCGGAGGGCCCCATGGGCTGTGAGAGGGGGTGCACCAGCCCCTAGTGGGCTGGCCGCCCCTCCCACAAGGGCCCATGCGGCCGAAGGGCTGAGGGGAACCCTAGGAGGGCCCGGCCACGACTTGCCTTGGGGGCCAAGGCACCCCCTTGGCTGCCGGCCCCATCTAGGCCACCGCACCCCTAGGGGTGGGAACCCTAGGGCGCCGTCCCCCTCTCCCTCTCCCCTATATATAGTGGAGGTTAGGGAGGTCTACACACACCTTAAGCCACGGCGCAGCCCTCCCTCTCCTCTAGATCGTTTCTCCTATAGTATAGATTGGTTCGGTATTGCTTAGCGAAGCTCTGCCGGATCAGCTCCACCACCACCGCCTCCACGCCATCGTGCCACCGGAGAACCCATCTACCTCTCCACCCTCGCTTGCTGGATCAAGGAGGTGGAGATCGTCATCGAGCTGTACATGTGCTGAACGCGAAGGTGCCATCCGTTCGGCGCTAGATCATGATTGGATCGCGGGACGACTTGCGATATGGATCGCGAAGACGTTCGACTACATCAACTGCGTTTCTTAGATGCTTCTCTCTTAGCGATCTACAAGGGTATGTGGATCTGATCTCTTCTCTCGTAGATGCTCATCTCCTAGATTGATCTTGGTGAAGCATAGGAAATTTTTTATTTCCCATGCAACGGTCCCCAACACTCATGTCTAAGCTCTTCGAAGGTGTGTGAAGCCACCATGTTGACGCGTAGTCATGGAAGTTTCTTGTGGTGCACTTCACTTGATCTTCGGAAGGGACTTGAAGTAGCTTGAGGTAGGTGTCCATATTGCGCTCCCACTCGAGGTACTCTTCGGGGTCATGAGTTCCATAGAATGGAATGTCGAAGTCGTAGTAGCTCGTGGAAGTCGCGATCTTGAGCTTGGGGAGCTTCTCTTGAGGTGCTTGTCGGCGAAGATGCTGCATATCTAAAGGCGAACATGCCTTGAAGTCGCTTGGCGAAGATGCCAAGGTAGGTGGTGAAGTCATCGAGCGGTGGTTGGTGTCGAGCTCGTGACCTTCACACTTGTTCTTTGTTGGACGCCTTGATGTTGGCATCGTTATTTCTTCATGTCTTTGATGTTGTCGATGCCGATGAGATCTTGCCGTAGATGGGAGCTTGGAAGCATGTGCACTTGAGCGTCTTCTCGAAGATGAGGAAGACCTCTTGTCGGTGTTGATGATGACCTTGAGCTCTTCCAGTTGAGCATCCAACTTGGCATCGATGGTTTTCTTCATGGCATCGAACTTGTCGTTGTGGGCGTAGACCGAAGTAGATGTGCCGTCCCTATCCATAAAAGCACTCAAGAAGTTGTGAGAACGAGATGGAATGAACATACCAAAGTTACCCCTTTCCGAAGTTGTAGATGGATCTCAAATACCACAATGTATGCGAGGAAAAGAGTGCACTTGGCGAAAAACCTTGTCCAATTCTCACAACCTACACAAATGGCTTATAGTGGAGCTCGATGGGGTTAGTGGCACAAATTCATGCAAATTGAAGTCCAAGATATTGTAAATGTTTAAATAAATCCAAAGGACTCAAAATGCAAAGCAAGTGATCACAAATATAAAGGAGGGCAAATAGAGAAACACACGCGGTGGGATAATGGGGCTTGTGCAACTATAGGGATGAGCAATACAAAATTGCCTAACGAAGACTACACTTGTGTTGCACAAACACAAGGAGAGACACTAGCTTGATTGCACGTTTGGGCATGATTCACCACTTGGCACCAATCCTATTCATGCAAGCAAAACGTTTCCTATTCCATGTATCCTCATGCACAAGTATCTCTTTTCATGCTCAACTCTTTTTGCTTATAAGCTTATGATCTTTCTTTCTCTTGCTTAGAAGCTTTTTTGTCTTTTTTTCGACTCTTCTCTTCCTTTCCACTATTCTTATTGAACCTCAACCAAATATATGAGACAAGTATCACAAGATATGCACGGGAGCAAGCAATGGCACTATATGATATTTCAAATGATGCAACAATATGATATCGTATCACTATGGTGCACAAGTTTTCGCAAAGCCCGACAATACTCGGATAGCTAGTCTCAATAGGTATGAAGGTAATCACAAAGATGGTGGGGCTATCAAGATGTAATGGCAAGGAAGGAAAAGGATGTGACGGAATGGATACCTTCGTCACACTTAACCTTTCACAAAGTCAGGAGGAAATCGGCCTTGCTTCCGGTTGAAGATGGTCTCAAAGGATGGATGGCCGTCGTCGATGTCGATCGTCGGTGGTGGATGTAGTCGATGGCACGATACAAGTCACTGATGGTGGATGAAGAAGTAACCATCCCTAAGTATCCTAAACACCTTAGGAGACTCAAATCACAATTCAAGCAACCACAAATGTAATGGGAACCAAAATGGGTTAGGTTTCGGAAGTTTATGGTGGTGGTGCGGAAGTTATGGTGGAAGGGCCAATGCAAAGATGCTAAAATATGGAAACAAATATGGGCTCAAATGATGGTAAAACCAACATGAGCATCTTGGGCACGTCGATAGCTTCAAAATGAGCCAAAGAACACTCAAATCGGAGTTCGGGGGTGAAAGTTATGGGCAAAAACGTGAAGCGGTGGCGGTTGGTCTGGGAGGGTCATGCGCACGGGGTCTTAGGCCCGTGGGAACGGGGTCCCGTGCACACGGTACAAGGCCGTGGGCACGGGGTGGTCAGAAACTTCGCGGGGGCCCATGCGCACGGGGTGGGGACTCCGTGGGCACGGGGTAGACGGAAATTTCGCAATTTCAGGGCCCAAATTTGATGGAGAAAAGAAAAATTAGGGTATGGGAATGCAAAGGGGAGTGGATCTAATTGCTAAACACCAGATCCATGGATTGAAATCAACAAAAATGCACTAGGAACAACAAATCACAAAAAAGTTGGTATGGATCTTTTTGTGGGAATTTTCAAATTGGGAGAAAAACACACAAAATTAAGGCTAGAAAACGAAGGGGGGGACTCCAAATTCGTGAGAAACGTGGCTCTTGATACCAAAATGATACGGGGCACGTCCGTGTGCGTCGATCTTTCACGAATTGGAGGGGATTCCAAGAAGAACACGAAGAACACGAGGGGAAAACATGGAGAAATCAAAAAGGGAAAACACTCTATTGGACAAGATCCACACCAAGCACTCCTCAAATCACAAGCAATCCATGAAGTGCATCAAGATCCAAGAACAACAATGGAAATAGAGATACATGGGTAGTTCATCCAAATCTCTAGGAGAGATGGGCCTTGAATCAACTAGGGATCTTTCCTCTTGACGGGCCTTGACATCCTCTATGGATCTTCTCCGATGGAGGTCTCGATCTCCGTGGGAGAGGTAGAGGAAGGATCAAAGCTCAACTATGAATGAGCTATCACTTTGCTAACCCTAGAAAGGAGGAGGTGGAGGAGTATATATAGTCCTAGGCCATGAAGGCGTAAGTGAGGGGTGCTACTTCTCGAGCACGCGTTGGTTTCCGTGAAGAAGAACGGGTGATGCAGCAAAGTAGATAAGTATTTCCCTCAGTTGTTGAGAACCAAGGTATCAATCTAGTAGGAGATACAAGCAAGTCATCAATGGATGTACCTACACAAATAATCAAACACTTGCACCCAACGCTATAAAGGGGTTGTCAATCCCTTCACGGTTACTTGCAAGGATGAGATCTGATAGAGATAGATAGAATAGATTGCTTGAAAGTAAAGTAAAAAAAAAGTAAAAATATTGCAGCAAGGTATTTTTGGTGTTTTTGGTTTTAGATCTGAAAGTATAAGATGGAAAATAGACCCGGGGGCCATAGGTTTCACTAGAGGCTTCTCTCATGATGGCAAGTATTACGGTGGGTGAACAAATTACTGTCGAGCAATTGATAGAAAAGCGAATAATTATGAAGACATCCAAGGCAATGATTATGCATATAGGCATCACGTCCGTGTCAAGTAGACCGAAATGATTCTGCATCTACTACTATTACTCCACACATCGACCGACTCCTGCCTGCATCTAGAGTATTAAGTTCATGAAGAACAGAGTAACGCATTAGGTAAGATGACATGATGTAGAGGGATAAACTCAAGCAATATGATGAAAACCCCATCTTTTTATCCTCGATGGCAACAATACAATACGTGCCTCGCTACCCCTACTATGTCACTGGGTGAGGACACCGCAAGATTGAACCCAAAACTAAGCACTTCTCCCATTGCAAGAATTACCAATCTAGTTGGCCAAACCAAACCAATAACTCGAAGAGACTTGCAAAGATATGAAATCATGCATATAAGAATTTAGAAAAGACTCAAATTATATTCATAGATAATCTGAACATAAACCCACAATTCATCGGATCTCGACAAACACACCGCAAAAGAGTATTACATCGGATAGATCTCCATGAAGATCATGAAGAACATGGTATTGAAGAGCAAAGAGAGAGAAGAAGCCATCTAGCTACTAGCTATGGACCCGAAGGTCTGTGGTGAACTACTCACGCATCATCGGAGGGGCAATGGAGTTGATGTAGATGCCCTCCGTGATCGAATCCCCCTCCGGCAGATTACCGGAAAAGGCTCCAAGATTGGATCTCACGGGAACCGAGGCTCCTGGCGGCGGAAAAGTGTTTTCGTGGCTCTCTCTGGTATACAGGGAATATTTTGGAATTTATAGGCTGAAAATTAGGGTTGGGAGAGTTGCCGTGGGCCCACAAGCCAGGGGGGCGCGCCCCTGTGGCTTGTGGCCACACGGCGGCTCTCCTGCCTTGTTCTCCAAGCTTGGTAGATGTCTTCTGGTCCAAGAAAAATTATTCCGATGATTTTATTTCGTTTGGACTCCGTTTAATATTCCTTATCTGCAATACTCAAAACAAGGAAAAAATAGAAACTGGCACTAGGCTCTAGATTAATAGGTTAGTCCCAAAAATAATATAAAATAGCATATTAATGCATATAAAACATCCAAAATAGATAATATAATAGCATGGAACAATAAAAAATTATAGATACGTTGGAGACGTATCAAGGGGCGAAATGGGGATACATGGGCAAAGCCCAACAGATGCACGCAGGCAGCCCCGTGGACACGGGGTAAGTGGAGCCCATGCGCACGGGGTATCCAGGGAGGCATCCACTTAGCTCGTGCGCACGGGCATGTACCGTGGGCACGGGGGTCCTGTGGGCACGGGGTCTTCTGGGCCCGTGCGCACGGGGTGTCCAGAGAGTTTCAGGTACCCTCATGCGCACGGGGTCCTGGAAGGCCGTGCGCACGGGGTCGCATGGGGCTTGGCTGTTTGGCCTTCCTCCAGCTTCTGGACTCCTTCTTCTTCTGTCTTCGCTTCCACGCTTCCCTTGCGGATGGTGTAATTGTACGTAGGTGCCGGCACTCCTCCTCGTCATCCGTGAAGCTCTGACAATACCTATGCATGCACACGAGAGGAGTGTCAAGTAGTATACCATCCTCGAAGGGGTCAAGTGAACACGTGTAAAGGAGATGATCAACTTTATGTATGTGAAGTAGTTGTGGCACGTGTCACTTGCCGAACGGACTCTTGTCATGTTGATGTCCGTAGGATGCTCCGCATCATTGGGGCTTTGATTTTATGGGACCTTTTCCTTCCTCTAATGGGTATACTCATATTCTAGTTGCCGTTGATTACATTAGTAAGTGGGGAGAAGCTATTCCAGCTAGTAGTGCTGATCATAACACTTCTACTAAAATGCTTAAAAGATGTTATTTTCCCGAGGTTTGGAGTCCCTAGATATTTGATGACTGATGGTGGTTCACATTTTATTCATGGTGCTTTCTGTAGACTTCTAGCTAAACATGATGTTAACCATAGGATCGCATCACCTTATCATCCCTAGTCTAGCGGTCAAGTTGAGTTAAGCAATCAAGAAATTAAATTGATCTTGCAAAAGACTATCAATAGATCTAGAAAGAATTGGTCTAAGAAACTTGCTGATCCTTTATGGGCTTATAGAACTGCTTATAAGAACCCTATGGGAATGTCCCCATATATAATGGTCTATGGAAAAGCATGTCATTTACCTCTTGAGTTAGAACACAAGGCTTATTAGGTAGTTAAAGAACTTAACTATGATTTCAAGCTTGTCGGTGAAAAGAGGCTATTTGATATTAGCTCGTTGGATGAATTGAGGACACAAGCTTATGAGAATGCCAAATTTTTTAAAGAAGAAGTTAAAAGATGGCATGAAAAGAGAATCCAAAAACGAGAATTCAATGTAGGAGACCTAGTTCTTTTGCACAATTCTCATTTCAGATTTTTTTGCAGGAAAGCTTCTCTCCAAATGGGAAGGTCCCTATGTTGTCGAGGGGTCTATCGCTCCAGTGCTATCAAGATTAACAACTTCGAAAACATAAACCCGAGAGTAGTAAATGGGCAAATAATTAAACACTATATCTGAGGTACACTCGTCAATGTTGAAAGTAATATTATTCAAGTTATGACTCCGGAAGAACACATAAGGGAGATCTTCCGGAACACTCCTGAAAGCTAAAATGGGGTAGGTATGTGATGCGGTAAGTAAACCGACTCCAAAAATTCCAAAAAACATGTTCTATCAGTTTTGGTATTTTAGAAAAAATCCAAAAATAAAAACGAGTCAGGGGGACCCACGAGGGAGCCACAAGGCAACAGGGCGCGTGGGGCCCTCGTGTGGCTCCCGGACTCCGTTTTATTCCTGGACACGTATTCTGACCTAGAAAAAAAATCATTATATATACTCCCGTATGTTTTGACCACCGCATCGCAAGTTTCTCCTCTGTTCTTGTTTCAGGCTGTTTTTCTGATAGATTTCTCTAGGAAGGAAGCTATGGCTCCATCGACCCTTCGCAAGAAACATCGCATAGTCCGACCTTCACCAGGCAGACACCCCTACAGCAAAGTATACGACGAGCTGTCTTCTGGGAAAGAAGATACGCCCGAGGCCCCCGGAGATGCCGTGGAGGGTAACTAGGAAGAAGCTAAAGTATCCAAAGGGTACCATGCCAGTCATCCCTTTGAAGTCTCTAACAAGGGAGAATCACTATTACCCCTTCGTGATAATATTTCTTTACCTAAAATTGATGCATTGAATGCCATGGAGTCTAGTTTTGCTCAAAATACATCACTCACTCATGAAGTCATCTGGTTGGAAGAGCAAAACCATGCTCTCCGGAGGATAATCAGTAATCTGGAATATCTCCTGAAAGACAAGCCTACCACGTCATCACCATCATCACCCAAGAAGGACAATTGAGTACATGGGAATGAGCACCACCCTTAGCTTGTTCCAAGCTTGGGGGAGGTGCCCCGGTATCGTATCACCACCACTTTTGCCATTATCATCTATTTTAGTTCGATCCTTAGTTATGTTGTGATTTAGAGAAATAAAATTTCAGATTTGCTTTGCTTAGAGTTTTTTGCTTTGAGATCTATCTAACCTTGTAACCGAGTATGAGAGTTATATAATAAAGATTAGTTTGAGTTTGCTTGCTTTACTCTCATGCATCAATCATATCAATGAAATAAAAGAAATAGAAAGATCATATGCTAATCCCATGGGGAGTAATGACTTCACATAAAAGAAGTATGCTAGATAAGAGTTGTTGGGAATAAACAAACATAGCATTAGTCATTGATTCGATCTATGCAAGATTATGATAGAGAAGAGGAGATTCACATACAAATACACTATCTTGGACATCTTTTATGATTGTGAGCCCCCACCAAATATTATATAATGATCAAGTGTTGATGTTGGACATGGAAGACAACGTAATGATTATGTTTGTTTACATTCACACAGAAGTTATATTGTCATGGATCCTTTAACATGTGGTGCTTGCTTTAGATCTTTTGCTAGCCAAAACTTTTCCGCACTAAGTAGAGATACTACTTGTGCTTCCATAACCCCTTAGACCCAGTTTCTTTCCATGAGAGTCCACCATACCTACCTATGGATTGAATAAGATCCTTCAAAAGTAAGTTGGCATCGGTGCACGAAGCAATAAAATTGCTCTTAAATATGTATGCTCTTTTATTGTAAGGGAAAATAAACTTTGTACGATCTTGTGATGGCAAAGAAATAAAAGCGACAGACTGCATAATAAAGTATGCTATCATAAGGGGCAATATAAAGTGACGTTCCTTTCCATTAAGAGTTTACACATCCAAAACTAAAAAGCGCATGACAACCCCTGCTTCCCTCTGCGAAGGGCATATCTTTTACTTTCATGTATTCACTTTTATACAAGAGTCAATAATGTTTATTCCTTCTTCCTATCTAGTAATTCTATAGTTGGCAAGCATTATGTGTTGAGGAAAGATCCAGATATATATACCTATTTGGATGTAGGTGATCATGATTCATTATTGTTGACATTATCCTTGAGGTAAATGAGTTGGGTGGCAAATACTTTGAAGCCCCCATCTTCCTATGTGTCCGATGGAAACATAAGCTCCAAAAATATGCAATGAGTGTCAGCACTCATAGAAGACTAAATGATAGTTGAGTATGTGAACTTTCTAGAATAAAAGCTCTTACATAGACTCTTCTCTAGAATATGATGAATTGTGATTGTCTCGGTGACTAAGAACATAGTTTGTTAATTGCCAATAAGGTTTATGCTTCATACTTCAATAATTGTGGATAGATTGCTACTTGTTTATGAGAAGTTATATGATGAAAAACTTGCTGCTATGTTAATATTCATGATGCTCTCATGTTTGTATTCTGTTTTTATCGACACCTCTCTCTCAAGTTATGTGGTCATTATTATCGAGTTCGGCTTTTGCTTGAGGACAAGCGAGGTCTAAGCTTGGGGGAGTTGATACGTCCATTTTGCATCATGAATTCTTATTGATATTTATGTTATCATTCTCCATTATTCCTCATTATGATACAATTCTTATGACTTTTCTCTCTGAATATGCAAGGTACATCACAAAGAGGGAATTCACTGGAAACTGGAATTCTGGACCTGAAAACCAAGACAATGGCTAAAAATTCACTGGACTCAAAATGACCTGAAACATCATGGAGAATTTTTATGGAATATATAAGAATTTTTGGGCCAAAAATATACCAGGGGGCCACCTGCTGGCCACAAGCCAATAGGGCGCGCCCACCCCCCTGGACGAGTCTTGTTGCCTTGTGGGGCCCGAGCAGGTATCCCGACCCCCCTCTTCTCCTATATGGTGTGTTTTACCCTAGAAAAAATTATAAGTATACTTTTGAGATGAAGCGCCACCGCCTCGAGGCGGAAACCTGGACAGAGGCCCTTTTGATCTCCGGCTGAGAGATTCTGTCGAGGAAACTTCCCTCCGGGAGGGGGAGATCGAAGCCATCGTCATCACCAACGCTTCCTCCTTCGTGGGAGGACCAATCTTCATCAACATCTTCACTAGCATCATCTCATCTCAAAACCTAGTTCATCTCTTGTATTCAATCTTTGTCTCAAAACCTCAGATTGGTACATGTGAGTTACTAGTAGTGTTGATTACATCTCGTAGTTGATGCTTGTTGGTTTACTTGGTGGAAGATATTATGTTCATATCCTTGATCTCCATTATTACACCTCTGATCTTGAACATGTTGATGATGCGTAAGTAGTTACTTTTGTTCCCGAGGACATGGGAGAAGTCTTGTTATAAGTAATCATGTGAAGTTGGTATTCGTTCGATATTTTGATGATGTGTATGTTGTTGCTTCTCTTAGTGGTGTTGTGTGAACGTCGACTACACGACACTTCACCATGTTATGGGCCTAAGGGAGGGCATTGTGGAGTAACAAGTATATGATGGGTTGCGAGAGTGACAGAAGCTTAAACCCCAGTTTATGCGTTGCTTCATAAGGGGCTGATTTGGATCCATACGTTTCATGCAATGGTTAGATTTATCTTAATTCTTCTTTCGTAGTTGCGGATGCTTGTGAGAGGGGGTAATCATAATTAGGTTGTTTGTTCAAGTAAGAAAAACACCTTAGCATCGGTCCACCCACATATCAAATTATCAAAGTAACGGACGCGAATCAACTCAACATGATGAACATGACTAGATAAAATTCCCATGTGTCCTCAGGAGCACTTGCTTAATATAAGAGTACTTTCAGGCATGTCCTTTGCTATAAAAAGGATTGGGATACTGAAGTGGCTTGAGACTGCGTCGGTATTTCCCCAAAGAGGAAGGCATGATGCAGCATAGCGACGGTAAATATTTCCCTTAGTTATGAAACCAAGGTATCGAACCAGTAGGAGGATCACCACCATCTAATAAACAACACCTGCACACAAAGAACAAATACTTGCAACCCGACGCGAAAGAGAGGTGTCAATCTCTCTACGGTAAAACGATAGATTAGGATATGATAGATTGGAGAGATAGATCTCTCAAGAACACAAAATAAAAAGAGCAAATAAAAAGTGCAGCAAGGTATTTTTGTTTTTTTTGGAATAATAGATCTGAAAACAAAAGAGGCAAAAAGATAGATCGGAAAGCAATATGTTGGAAAAGTAGACCCGGGGGCCGTAGGTTTCACTAGTGGCTTCTCTCATGAGTATAGCACACAGTGGGTGAACAAATTACTGTTGGGCAATTGATAGAAGCTAAAATAATCATGACGATATCCAAGGCGATGATCATTATATAGGCATCACGTCCAAGATAAGTAGGCCGACTCCTGCCTGCATCTACTACCATTACTCCACACATTGACCGCTATCCAGCATGCATCTAGTGTATTAAGTTCATGGAAAAATGGAGTATTGCAATAAGAATGATGACATGATGTAGACAAGATCTATTCATGTAGGAATAGACCCCATCTTGTTATCCTTAATAGCAACGATACATGCATGACTCGCTGCCCCTTCTGTCACTCGGAGAGGACACCGCAAGATCGAACCCATCACAAAGCACCTCTTCCCATGGCAAGAAAAATCGATCTAGTTGGCCTAACTAAACCAAAGATTCGAAGAAGAAATATGAGGCTATAAGTAATCATGCATATAAGAGATAAAAGAAGACTCAAATAATATTCATGGATAGAAACTGATCATGAACTCAGAATTCATCGGATCCCAACAAACACACCGCAAAAGTTTACATTAAATAGATCTCCAAGAGACCATTGTATTGAGAATCAAAAGAGAGAGAGGAAGCCATCTAGCTACTGCCTACGGACCTGTAGGTCTATGGTGGACTACTCATGCATCATCTGAGGGGCACCAATGAGGATGATGAACCCCTCCTTGATGGTGTTAGATTGGATCTTGAGGCTCTGGAACTTGCGGTGGCTGGATGTGTTTTTCGTCGACTCCTCTAGGGTTTCTAGAATATTTGGGAATTTATAGGCGTCAGAGGCGGTGGAGAGGGGCCCCGAGGAGGGCACAACCCATCAGGGTGCGCCGGGGCCCCCCTGGCGCGCCCTGGCGGGTTGTGGTCTCCACAGCCCACCTCTCTTGTACTTCTTTGGCCCACTCGGTGTCTTCTGGTCCAAAAAAAGTCTCCAAAAAGTTTCGTCGCGATTGGACTCCGTTTGGTACTGATATTCTGCGAAGTAAAAAACAAGCAAAAACAGCAACTGACACTTTGGCACTATGTCAATAGGTTAGTCCCAAAAAATGATATAAAGTTGCTATAAAGTGATTGTAAAACATCCAAGAATGATAATATAACAGCATGGAGCAAGCAAAAATTATAGATACGTTGGAGGCGTATCTGCATCCCCAAGCTTAATTCCTACTCGTCCTCGAGTAGGTAAATGATAAAAACAGAATTTTTGATGTGGAATGCTGCCTAACATGTTCATCACATAATCTTTTCTTTTGTAGCATGGACATTTGGACTTTTAGATGATTCAAAGCAATAGTCTAGTTTTGACATAATGACTTCAATACTCAAGCATGCCAACAAGCAACCAAGTCTTTCAAAATATCAACACTAAAGAAAGTTTTCCCTAGCCCATCATGCTCAACCATTGATCCATTCATGAAACACAATCAAATATTAGCTACACCCAATGCTCAAGTTCGATCATAGTGGCCCCTAGTTGGTGCTTTATAAGAGAAGATGGAGACTCAAAGTAAAAATAAAAATTGCATAAAGTAAATAGATATGCCCTTCGCAGAGGGAAGTCTGGATTTGTAGAGGTGCCAGAGCTCAAAGTTTAAATCGAGAGAGAATTTTTTTTTGAGTGGCATGCCTTTCCTGTCAACGAAAACGACAAAGTAGATTACAATACTTTCCATGCTAGATATATCATAGGCGGTTCCCAAACAGAAAATAAAGTTTATTCCTTTTTCCATCATTCTTTCACAATCCATGGCTGGCCGTATCCACGGTTGCCTTCCATACCAACACTTTCCAAGGAATTTATTATTTGACAAAATAAAGTAATTTTTTTTCTTTTTCATTTCGGGAATGGGCATCCCTATTACCGCCGTACTCTCGTGCAATGACAAGTGAATAAACACTCATCTTGAGAATAACACATCTAGCAAGGAAAAATATTGGACACCCCCTACCGTTTCATGAGCGGTACGAGCACACAAAAAGGAAATTTATTTTGAAAAGTAGAGATGGCAGATACAAATTTGCTTAGAACGGCATGGAAATGCCGCATATAGGTAGGTATGGTGGACTCATAAGGCAAAACTGGGTTTAAGGAGTTTGGATGCACAAGTAGTATTTCTACTTAGTACAAGTGGAGGCTAGCAAATAGATTGAGAAGCAACCAACCAAGAAACGAAAATTCACATAAGCGAGCATTGAGCATAACTAACACTGAATAATGCACCATAAGTAGGATGTAATTTGATTGCATAACTATTGACTTTCGTGCATGCATAGGGAATCACAAACCTTAACACCAATATTCTTACTAAAGCATAATTACTCACTAACATGACTCACATATTACTATCATCATGTCTCAAAACTATTACAAGGAATCAAGTTTAATTTGTTCAATGATCTTCATGAAAGTTTTTATTATATCCTCCTTGGATATCTATCACTTTGGGACTAGTTTCATATATTGCCATTGCTTTTGACAAGCTCAAACAAATTTAAGTGAAGCAC
This sequence comes from Elymus sibiricus, assembly GCA_039707655.1. Taxonomy (NCBI): domain Eukaryota; kingdom Viridiplantae; phylum Streptophyta; class Magnoliopsida; order Poales; family Poaceae; genus Elymus; species Elymus sibiricus. Next base: position 275,079,411 of record CM077675.1, on the reverse strand, counting down.
ATGAGCATAGAGTTTCATCTCTCAAAATAGTATAAGTGAAGCATGAGAGGATTTCTTCAAAATTTACTAACTCTCAAATTTATCTAAGAGAAGCATGAGAGTATTTATACAAAAATTTCCAAGCACACCGTGCTCAAAAAGATATAAGTGAAGCACTAGAGCAATTCTGTAGCTCAAAATGTTTAAGTGAAGCATATAGAGCAATTCTAACAAATCATAGCATAATTTTGGCTCTCTCAAATAGGTGTGTCCAGCAAGGATACAAGTGACAAACTAAAAAGCAAAGCAAGAAAAGACTCAAATGATACAAGACGCTCCAAGCAAAACTCATGATATGTGATGAATAAAAATATAGCTCCAAGTAAAATACCGATGGTCGTTAGAAGAAAGAGGGGATGCCACTCGGGGCATCCCCAACCTTAGTTGCTTGTTTCTCTTTGGATATATCTTTGGGGTGCTGTAGCATCCCCAAGCTTAGGCTCTTTTCACTCCTTATTCCTTCATCCATCGTGATCCACCCAAAACTTGAAAACTTCAATCACACAAAACTCAACAAAATCTTCGTGAGATCCGTTAGTATAATAAAGCAAATAACTACTTTAAGTACTGTTGCAAACCCATTCATATTTTATTTTTGCATTATACCTACTGTATTTTAACTTTAACATGGCTCATACCCTTCAATATAACCCATAGATTCACCAAAACAAGCACACAATGCAACGAAAACTGAATCTGTCTTAAACAGAATAGTCTATAGTAATCTGTACTCTAACCATACTTCTGTAACTCTAAAAATTCTGCAAAATTAGGACAACATAAGGAATTTGTATAGAAACACTGTGTTAAAATTTTATCTCAATATCAAGTTCCAGAAAAAAAATGAAAATTCATATACTGGACGCAAAGTTTCGGTTTCAGATTCAGCATTGTTTCTACGCATCTTATGAATCATCCTAAAGGCTCTACTTGGCACAAACACTAAACAAAACATAAAAACACAATCATAACTGAGGAATAATTGTGTATACACACAAAAACAGAAAGGAAAAAATTAAAATAAATTTATTCATTGGGTTGCCTCCCAACAAGCGCTATCGTTTTATGCCCCTAGCTAGGCATAACACATAGATTCAAGTATTGTCATCTTTGGTTTTTGTTCCATAGGATGATCTCATGATTTATTCATATGGTGGCTTAATTCTTGTTCTAGGGAAGTGTTCCATACCCTTTCTTAGAGGAAACTAAAACCTAATATTGCCTTCTTTCATATCAATCACGTCACCTATAGTGCGTAAGAACGGTCTACCAAATATAATGGGACAAGACGGATTGCAATCAATATCAAGAACAACAAAATCTATGGGCACATAGTTCCTATTTGCAAGAATAAGAACATCATTAATTCTTCCCAAAGGTTTTTTAATAGTAGAATCCGCCAAGTGCAAATTAAGAGAACATTCTTCAATATTGGTAAGACCAAGCACATCACATAAAGATTTCGGAATCGTGGAAACACTAGCACCCAAATCACATAAAGCAAAGCACTCATAATTTTTAATCTTGACCTTAATAGTAGGTTCCCACTCATCATGTAATTTTCTAGGAATAGAAATCTCCAACTCCAACTTTTCTTCAAAAGATTTCATCGTGGCATCAACGATATGTTTAGTGAAAGCTTTATTTTGTTCATAAGCATGGGGTGAATTCAACATGGATTGCAGCAAAGAAATACATTCAATCAAAGAGCAACTATCATAATTAAAGTCTTTGCAATCCAAAATAGTGGGCACATCACTAGTTAAAGTTTTGACCTCTTCAAACCCACTTTCATCAAAGTTTTCATCAAGATTTTCACCCTCCAAATTATTGGGACGCCTTCTAGCTAAAGTTGAATCTACTTCAGTCCCTTTATCATCAATCTTAATATTACTAAACAAGGAATCAATAGTATAAACACCAATCACTTTAAGATCTTCATCATTTTTCTGAAAGCAATCGCTAGAAAATGATTTTTCTAAGAATTCTCTTCTAGCTCTAAGCATAGCGGTTATTTTCTTACTTTCATCCATAGAGACATATAAAGATTTAATTGATTTATCAATCTTAGGCACAAAAGCTCTCAACTTGAGATTTTCCACATCATGAGAAATTCTATCAATGCTTATAGACATATCATCAATCTTATTCAACTTTTCTTCTATCGTAGTATTGAAAACCTTTTGTGCATTGATAAATTGTTAAATATTACTATCAAGATTAGAGGTGTTCCTATTATTATTGTAAGAAAAATTACCATAATTATTAGAGGAATTTCCAGTAAAAGGCTTAGGATTAAAATTACCTCTATAAGCATTGTTATTGAAATTGTTTCGCGAGACAAAGTTCACATCTACGGAATCACTATTTTGCTCAATCAAGGTAGACAAAGGCACATCATTAATATCAATAGGAGCATTTTTACTAGCAACCAACTTCATCAAAGCATCAACCTTGTCACTCAAAGTACTAATTTCTTCAACCGAATTAACCTTTTTACTAGTAGGTGCTCTTTCGGTATGCCATTGTGAATAATTTGCCATAATATTGTCTAGTAATTTAGTAGCTTCACCCAAAGTAATTTCCATAAAAGTACCACCCGTGGCGGAATCTAAAAGATTTCTAGAGACAAAATTCAATCCCGCATAATTTTTTTGTATGATCATCCAAAGATTTAGACCATGGGTAGGACAATTTCTTAGCATCAATTTCATTCTTTCCCAATATTGTGCAACATGTTCATGCTCAAGTTGCTTAAAATTCATGATTTGTGTCCTAAGGGAAATAATTTCGCGGGTGGAAAATACTTAGTGATAAAAGCATCCTTGCACTTATTCCAAGAATCGATACTATTGTGAGGCAAAGAGGAAAACCAAATTTTTGCACGCTCCCGCAAGAAAAAAGGAAATAATTTCAACTTTACTATATCATTGTCCACATATTTTTTCTTTTGTATATCACACAATTCTACGAACGTGTTTAGATGGGACGTGACATCCTCATTAGGAGTACTGGCAAATTTATCTTTCATGACAAGATTCAACAAAGCGGCATTAATATCACAAGACTTCACACTAGTGGCGGGAGGAGCAATCGGAGTACTAATAAAATCATTATTATCAGTATTGGAAAAATCACACAACTTGGTGTTTTCTTGAGTCATCGTGACTACGCAAACGAGATTGCAAGCAAGAAAGAGATCTGACGAGAAAAGTGCAAACGAAAAAGAGGGCGAATAAAACGGCAAATTGGGTGAAGTGGGGGAGAGGAAAACGAGAGGCAAATGGCAAATAATGTAATTGCGAGGAGATGATATTTGTTATTAGAAACCTGGTAGATGATGATGGTGCTCCTCGGTGCCAAAGATTGGCACGTAGAAGAGACCGCTTCCTCCCCGACAACAGCGCCAGAAATTCCTTTGACGTGGCTTGAGACTGCGTCGGTATTTCCCCAAAGAGGAAGGGATGATGCAGCACAGCGACGGTAAATATTTTTCTCAGTTATGAAACCAAGGTATCGAATCAGTAGGAGGATCACCACCTTCTAATAAACAACACCTGCACACAAAGTACAAATACTTGCAACCCGACGCGAAAGAGAGGTATCAATCTCTCTACAGTAAAAAGATAGATTAGGATATGATAGATTGGAGAGATAGATCTCTCAAGAACACAAAATAAAAAGAGCAAATAAAAAGTGCAACAAGGTATTTTTGGGTTTTTTGGAACAATAGATCTGAAAACAAAAAAGACAAAAAGATAGATCGGAAAGCAATATGTTGAAAAAGTAGACCCGGAGGCCGTAGGTTTCACTAGTGGCTTCTCTCATGAGTATAGCATTCGGTGGGTGAACAAATTACTGTTGGACAATTGATAGAAGCTAAAATAATCATGACGATATCCAAGGCGATGATCATTATATAGGCATCACGTCCAAGATAAGTAGACCGACTCCTGCCTGCATCTACTACCATTACTCCACACATCGACCGCTATCCAGCATGCATCTAGTCTATACTTCTATACTTATACTAATTAGAGACTCCCAAGTAATTCTCACGTTAATCAGATTTTACGAGCCGTTAATCTGGTGGGACCGAATTATTACGGTGTAGATCGACTCATTAAATCCTCCAGAAAAAAACTTAATTTTAAATAACTTCTATCTCAATGCATCCAAAGCTCCCGATTTGTTCCATAGCGTCATTGTCCATCATGTTTTCTTTCTTGCTAATCTTCAAAACCTAGCTAGCTAATCTAACTTAACCTAACTAGCCGCCACAAGGTCCGTCCCATCTGCAACCTAACTAGCCGCCACAAGGTCCCTCCCATCTGCCTATTCTCTATATTTGTTTAAAACAAACTATTGTACATGTTCCTTGCTGATTCTTTCCTTATAATTTCTCTCTCAGGTGTCCATGCAGGAAAAAACTTCTCCGGCAAGCTTTGGAGTAGAAAATCTCATGTGCCCTTACGACAGTTGTTGCTCATCGTCCGTCTCGGCGTCGCCTCTTCCTGCCTTCCTTAGCTTCATTGTTGCATCAGCACAGGAAAACAAGCCTGACTAAAATCGATCCAGAAAATATGGTACGTTCGAATCCATCCTTCTCCTCCAACCTAGCTTTGAGTCTATATTCTGTCATGTACGTACATGCAAGTATGCAGTGGAAGAGGAGCTGTACTGATGGGCGACAACAGTTTGAACTATATTGGATTGCGGCCGCCACTTCCTCCCCTCCAAGCAATGACTTATTTTGAATACCAAACCATCGCTCGCGGTAGCCTATTGTATCCTGAATCAGCAGCAAAACTAGACCCACACAAGCAAGCAAAAGGATGACGACTAAGAGATAAAGGATGCTCTGGGCGGAAGGCTTTGGATAATGGCGGGGCTGTCAAATCCATGGGAGAAAGATCTATGTGGCCACTAGCCAGTATGCGTGTCCTACAAGGAGCAGAACTTGAGCCACACCATCCGTGACTTGGCAAGGACGAGATCGACCTATCCATGTTGTATTCCTCAAAGCAATATATTCACCTTATGTATTCCCAGTACACATGATTATGTAATTATGCTCCAATTCCTTATTTTCTACTGTGTTCGACAAATTGTTCACATGCTGAAGTTGCAATTGTGTAATGGGGCGATTTTTTCAGAATATCAGGCTTATTGTTCAATCATCCGAGTAAGAAATTCATGGTATGTGTATCAGTTTATGCTCACACATTCAGTTGTGCTGCTTCTACGTGCAAAAAAGAATCTGTGATATGACAATGCTCCTAAGTCACATACGTGTTCATAGAGAAACCTACTTTTAGCTTTCAAAATTTAGAGGTAATCTTCTGAATTAGACACCATTGGGGCTAGCCAATACTGTATTCGTCTTTACATCCTATATTATGGCTGATTGCAGTAATGTTCTTCATAAGTGTGTATCAAAATTGTTAAAAAAAAGATCTCCTGAATGTTTATTTTTAACATGGCTATCCTATCAAGATGTAGTTATATGATAATAACTTTGAGGTCTGCATTAATGATGGCTATATTCTAAATTGCAAAGGATTTTGGAAATATGTGTTACCTCATAGCTTAAGGTTTTAGCTAAAATCATTGTTAGTGCCGCAGCATGCTTATCATTTTGGCTATGTCAGTATGTGGTACTGCTCAGCTGGATATAATAGGAATAGTATTTGTATTTTAAGTATCCACTGATGAAAAAATAGAACAGCAGGCCTTTCTCATTGTATTCATGTGAACAAATATTATCTTTTAGTGTAGATTTTGTATGATTGAACAATGAATCAAAATATTTCATAGAACTGTCTTAATGCATTTCCTTCTCATCTCAACCAGTACTTTACGCACTTGAATTACCCTATTCTAAGGTACTGACATTATTGTTTGCAGCATACACTCAAATAAGGTTCCAAAATTTGCGCCAAACTAAGGGGAGCACCTACCTCTTTGTTTGTAACAAAGAACTAATACACACAGGTGCAACAGACAGTATTAGGGTTGTAAATTAGAGGTGCAGGCAACACAAGGATATAGTAGAAAAAAGAGAAGTGTGGGTCTTCCCAAGTGTTATTACTGATAAAATTACTTGCACATTTGTAATTTCATCAAATTGAAAGATTTTTCGCGTTATAAAGACCTAGGTTTGATTCATGGATGATTTAGTAGTATGCAAGTTTTCAACACTATAGCTCTTCCATGCTTCAATCCAATTGATGCATTTTCTATAGCTCAAGAAATTTGTGCAGATCGTTTTCTATAGCTGTATGGATTTGTTTCTCGACATCCACCCACATGGACAGATTGGGTTCGGTTTCTCCGCAGGTTTATAGCACGATTCGTCTGCCTTTCACGTTCTCAACACCAGTGGAAATAAATCTGCACATGCAGAGTACTCAAGAGTCAAACCCACCCCTATAGCCGGTTAGACTAGCTGTCTCTTTTAAGTTTTATTCCAAAAAATATTCACTATGATACCTTTTTCTACATTCTGTCTTTTTTTGCGAGAAAGACGAAGAAAAAATGGCAACACAATAGTTGATATGAAATTTTTAGGGAATAAATCTCAATAGAAGGATGCATGGAAAGTTCTGATCTGATCAAGTTTGAGTTTGGGTGATATTACTATTTACGTACTCTCTTGAAATTATAACTTTCAGCAGGGAGAAGGAATCTGGTCATTTATCTGGTAAGTGTGAGTTACAATGATTTATTTAAAAATGTTATTTCTTTCATTACGACAAAATGACAAGTCAGATCGATTTTCATCCAAGTTAAATTCATAAGTAATATCTTTGGACAAGTAATTTCTTACTCATGGATGAAGCGTTACCATACCATTAATTGTACGCTATAAAATGGAGAATGTTTCAACCATTTAGTATATGGAAACATATAGAAGAGTAGTATGGTTACCCTCCTTGCTCGGTACTAATGATTATCCTCATTACTTCATTACTAATGAGCATATTCAAGATTAGAGGGATTGGGGAACCGTATTGTACCTATGTAATTGTGAATTTTTCATGTCCTTCAGAGTAAAGATCAAAATGATCAATCGGATGTGGGACCGAAGCACAAAATACTTTTAATGGTATACTTAATTACTTAGGAATTCTTTTACATATATACAATGGAGATGATGTGTGTGTATATATATATATAGGAAAAATACATCTCACTACCGGGTGTAGTTACATCCATGTCTCATATACTACCATGAGGTAGTATATATATATACTACTTTATCATTTTTATTAGTATATTCATATACTACATCTAAGATACTCCAAAGTGAGTTGCATGAAAAAATTGCAAGTTGGTCCATATTTTTTATTATATTTATGAAATACGTATATATTTGTACGTAGTATGCATAAAATATGATACATACTACCTAAAAAGTAGTATATATATACTACCTAAACATTCTCATATACTATATACTCATACTACCATATGATAGATACTACTTAGAACATATGAAACAAAACTGGGAGTAACATACCATAGCTCATATATTGGCGATCCATCACCTAACTTATGTGTTAATATCCAACCAATTGTTATTTATTTATTTATTTCATTATTTATTCTGATGATCATTTAGAAGTAAATATGTGCTTGACGAGTTGAAAAGGAGCATGTAAAAATGCTATATGAATAGTACGCATTTATTGTTTAGAAGGATATATTGAAAAATATTACTTTGTCAACAGCTAAACTTCTTTATAGACCACATTTAACTTACAACATAATATTTATTTTCCCCACTATTATGCTAACTCCCAGAAGACTAATATGGATGAGAATGGTTAATCTCAATAGTGAACCTTTTTGCATGGCCCACAAAAAAAACCGATCCGAAAACCTTTTGGCATAACACATTATTTAATAATTGTATTATTCAAAAAACACTAGCCCGTGCAAGTGCACGGGTCTACGACTAGTATTATCTAATTGAAAGAACATTTGTTGAATAATGGGATCCAAATTAACAAACTTAGCTTCCAATTTCTAAACTAACATGATCATGGCACTATCATAACTGGAAGTTAATTCAACTACTGATTTATCGGGGAAATCTTTTAAACCACTAATATGACCCAAGAATCTCTTAAGTTTTTTTAGAAAATCAGAAAAGTAAAATAACAAGCAATAAAAAGTAATTAAGCAAAATATATAATAAGATAAAGGTGTGCAGGACCTATAACTGTGAAGTAAACCTCCCAACAACTTAGTAGAAAAAGTTTTACCTTTAGTGGCAAATTAATGAGACTTATACCATTTCAAACTCCCCGATAGTGATGCCAGAAAAAGGTTCGCCCCCTCTCAACTAGGAAGGTGTTGGGCCTCCAAGTGCACGGGTTTGCAGCAAGCAACAAATTCCCTCAGGTGACCTCAAGGTTTATTAAACCAATAGGATTTTGTGTACACAACTCATGATCAACACTTGCATGCACAAATAAAATACTACCTTGGACCCCAATGAAACTAGCGTGGTCGTCAATCTCACTAGCTTTGCTAGTTACAAAGAAATTAAAAACACAAGTGTATACAAAACCTCTAGTATATATAGGTTGAGGGGAGGAGGAGAGGCGCCACAAGTGGAGGAAAAGTCCCTCTCCCTTGGCCGGCCAAGAGGCGGGGAACTTCCCCTCCAATTCGGCCTTAGCCTTCCAAATAAGGGGAGCCATCTCCACTTGGGCCCTTGTGGGCCAAGTTGCCTTCCACCTCTTGGCCTTTTAAGGCCCGTTGTATTAAGTTAAATTTTAAAACCTTCTATCTATTATAACAGCCTTTTATTATTAATTTAACATCTCCAAAAACATTTTCACCTATATATGAAGACACGCTTCCGGTGACTCAGACACGCTTTCGGATCCTCTTTAAACTATTTTGAATGTTAATGAAATTTTTCACAAATATGTTCTCATTACTTCCACACTAATAACACTCATAAGATCATGATTACCTTAAGCTTGTGACCCCCGTAGGTTCGATAACTCATAGACATGAACGAAACCCCTTCGTTCAATGACCGATAGAGGAACCGTGGACGTCCATATCAATCCCTATGAGTACATGAATGATATTCAAGCGAACCTTTGGTTACCATGTGACATTCCCTTTGCTTAGCGATACTCTACAAAACTCGAAGTGCATCGGTATCCTCTTGAGTCATTCATTGCTCACTATACTGCTTAATCTCGCTAACGGTTTGTTCTTCTTTCTCGTTGATGTGTTCCAGCATCCCCATGACATAGTCACATGTGTCTGGCCAGGCGATTTCTGATGCCGTCACACTGAGAGGGCCCTAATAATATCTCTCCATCGTCGGAGGAGCAAATCCCACTCCGGCGCTATCCAGTCCCTTGTCAAACTTTTTCGATGAACTTGTAAGTTGTCATTGTAATCACCTAGTTACATATGACGTTCAAGCAACTCCAAAGCTCATCGTACGGTAAGAAGTGACTACGATACTGTCATGGTCTAAGAAACATAAAACACATGTTAGCACTCCATGTTATAACAACTGATTTCATACGATATTATCTCAAAGTATAACAAACAATGTTTGGGTCGATTCAATATGATCGTTCTTCTAACATCATACTCTAAATGTTGTTTTAGGATCATCGTTACACTTAACGATATCCTAAGTGTTGGAAATGTGCCATAGAGGCGATAATAAATTGGTTATTATCATATTTCCTTGTTCATGATAATCGTTTATTATCATGCTAGAATTGTATTGATCGGAAACTCAGATACATGTGTGGATACATAGACAACACCGTGTCCCTAGTGAGCCTCTACTAGACTAGCTCATTGATCAAAGATGGTTAAGGATTCCTAACCATATACGTGAGTTGTCATTTGATAACGGGATGACATCATTAGGAGAATGATGTGATGGACAAGACCCAAATGTAAGCATAGCATTTGATCGTATCACTTAGTTTGTTGCTACTGCTTTCTTCATGTCAAGTATCTATTCCTAAGACCATGAGATCATGCAACTCCCTGACACCGGAGGAATGCCTTGTGTGTATCAAACGTCACTTCGTAACTGGGTGATCATAAAAGTACTCTACAGGTATGTCCAAGGGTGTCTATTGGGTTGGCATGGATCGAGACTGAGATTTGTCACTCCATATGACAGAGAGGTATCTCTGGGCCCTCTCAGTAATACTGCGTCACAAGAAGCTTGCAAGCAATGTGACTAAGGAGTTAGTCACGGGATCTTGTATTACGTAATGAGTAAAGAGACTTGCCGGTAACGAGATTGTACTAGGTATGGAGATATCGACGATCGAATCTCGGGCAGTAACATACCGGTGGACAAAGGGAATTACATACGGGATTGACTGAATCGTTGACATCGAGGTTCGACCGATAAAGATCTTCGTAAAATATGTAGGAACCAATATGGTCATCCAGGTCCCGATATTGGTTATTGACCGGAGGATGTCTCGGTCATGTCTACATCATTCTCAAACCCGTAGGGTCCGCACGCTTAACATTCGATGACGATATAGTATTATTGGGTTATGTATGTTGGTGACCGAATGTTGTTCAGACTCCCGGATGAGATCCCGAACATGACGAGGAGCTCTGGAATGGTCCTGAGGTAAATATTTATACATGGAAAGTTGTTTTCAGGGTTCCGGAAAAAGTTCTAGTTTTTTTTTCGGTATTGTACCGGGAAGCTTCCAGAAGGTTCTGGAAACTTCCGGAGGAGTTTGGAAGTCCACAAAGGGTTCCACTGATACGTCCATTTTGCATCATGATTTCTTATTCATATTTACGTTATTCTTGTCCATTATTCCCTATTATCATACAATTCTTATGCCCTTTCTCTCTGAATATGCAAGGTACATCACAAAGAGGGAGTTATCTGGAAACTGGAATTCTGGACCGGAAAACCGAGAAAAAGGCAGAAAATCACCAGACTCCAAATGACCTGAAACTTCACAAGGAATTTTTATTAAATATATGTGAATTTCTGGGCCAAAAATATACCAGAGGGGGGCCACCAGCCAAGCACAAGCCAGCAGGGCGCCCCCAGGCCGCGCCCTGATGGCTTATGGGGCCCTGGCTGGCCTCCCGACGCCCATCTTCTCCTATATGATGTGTTTTACCCTAGAAAAAATCATAAGAAACTTTTCAGGATGAAGCACCGCCGTCTCGAGGCGGAAACCTGGGCAGAGGCCCTTTTGCACTCCGGCAGTCAGATTCGGCCGGGGAAATTCCTCTCCGGGAGGGGGAGACCGAAGCAATCGTCATCACCAATGCTTCCTCCTTCGTGGGAGGACCGATCTTCATCAACATCTTCACCAACACCATATCATCTCCAACCCTAGTTCATCTCCTGTATTCAATCTTTGTCTCAAAACATCAAATTGGTACCTGTGGGTTACTAGCTGTGTTGATTACATCTTGTAGTTGATGCTTGTTGGATTACTTGGTGGAAGAAATTATGTTTAGATCCTTAATTATTATTATTGCACCTCTGATCTTGAACATGTTGATGAGGTGTGAGTAGTTACTATTGTTCCTGAGGACATGGGAGAAGTCTTGTTATAAGTAATCATGTGAAGTTGGTATTCGTTCGATATTTTGATGATAGTTATGTTGTTACTTCTCTTAGTGGTATCATGTGAACGTCGACTACATGACACTTCACCATGCTATGGGCCTAAGGGAAGTCATTGTGGAGTAACAAGTAGATGATGGGTTGCTAGAGTGACAGAAGATTAAACCCCAGTTTATGCGTTGCTTCATAAGGGGCTGATTTGGATCCACATGTTTCATGCTATGGTTATATTAATCTTAATTCTTCTTTCATAGTTGTGGATGCTTGCGAGAGGGGGTAATCATAAGTAGGTTGTTAGTTCAAGTAAGAACAACACCTTAGCACCGGTCCACCTAGATATCAAATTATCAAAGTAGCAAACGCGAATCAACTCAACATGATGAACCTGACTAGATAGAATTCCCATGTGTCCTCGGGAGCACTTGCTTAATATAAGAGTACTTTCAGGCCCGTCCTTTGCTATAAAAAGGATTGGGCTACCTTGCTGCACCTTTGCTACTATTATTACTTGTCACTTGTTACGAATTATCTTGCTACAAAACTATCTACTATCGTTACTTACAACACTTGCAAAGAATACCTTGCTGAAAACCGCTTGTCATTTCCTTCTGCTCCTCGTTGGGTTCGACACTCTTACTTATCGAAAGGACTACGATTGATCCCCTATACTTGTGGGTCATCATCCACCATGTCCCAAGGGCCAGCATGGGATAAGGGGAGGCGCCCTGGCCTTATTGGGTCAGGCGCACAAGTCCCTCAAGCCCCATGTGGCTTGGGAGATGTGGAAAGTCCACTTGTGTATGTAAAAGGAGGGAATTGGACTAGGAGGCTAACTCCCCCCCTTGGCTGCGCCCCTAGGGCTTGGAGGGACTGTCCACCACGCCCCTCCACCTATATATAGAGGGGAGGGGCTTCCCAAGAGGATACACAAAGCCCTTGGCACCCCTCTCTCTCCGTTACTCCGTAGCTCCTCCGTCCTCGTTCTAGTAGCGCTTGGGGAAGCCCTGCTAAACTAGCTTCTCCACCACCTCCACCACGCTGTCGTGCTGGTTTAGATCCCATATACTTATCCTTCCTCGCTTGCTGGATCAAGAAGTAGGAGACATCATCAAGCTACACGTGTGCTGAACGCGGAGGTGCCATCCGTTCAGCACTAGATCGGGACGGATCGCGATTGGATCGTGAAGAGTATGACTACATCAACTGCGTAATATACTGACGTGGCTTGAGACTGCGTCGGTATTTCCCCAAGAGAACGGGATGATGCAGCACAACGAAGGTAAGTATTTCCCTCAGTTATGAAACCAAGGTATCAAACCAGTAGGAGGATCACGCAACACTATGTAAACATCACCTGCACACAAAGAACAAATACTTGCAACCCGACGCGAAAGAGAGGTTGTCAATCTCTCCACGGTAAAAAGATAGATTAGGTTGTAATAGACTGGATAGATAGATCTCGCAAGAACACAAAATAAAAGAGGCAAATAAAAAGTGCAGCAACGTATTTTTGGGTTTTTGGAATAGTAGATCTAAAAAAAAGCGGCAAAAAGATAGATCGGAAAGCAATATGTTGGAAAAGTAGACCCGGGGTACGTAGGTTTCACTAGTGGCTTCTCTCATGAGTATAGCACATGGTGAGTGAACAAATTACTGTTGGGCAATTGATAGAAGATCAAATAATCATGACGATATCCAACGCGATGATCATTATGTAAGCATCATGTCCAAGATTAGTAGACCAAAATGATTCTGCATCTACTACTATTACTCCACACATCGACTGCTATCCAGCATGTATCTAGTGTATTAAGTTCATGGAAAAACGGAGTAATGCAATAAGAACGGTGACATGATGTAGACAAGATCTATTCATGTAGGAATAGACCCCATCTTGTTATCCTTAATAGCAACGATACATGCCCCTTCTGTCACTGGGAGAGGACACCGCAAGATCGAACCCATCACAAAGCACCTCTTCCCATGGCAAGAAAAATTGATCTACTTGGCCTAACTGAACCAAAGATTCTAAGAAGAAATACGAGGCTATAAGTAATCTTGCATATAAGAGATCAAAGAAGACTCAGATAATATTCATGGATAGAAACTGATCATGAACTCAAAATTCATTGGATCCCAACAAACACGCCGCAAAAAGTCATTACATCAAATAGATCTCCAAGGGACCATTGTATTGAGAATCAAAAGAGAGAGAGGAAGCCATCTAGCTACTGCCTACGGACCCGTAGGTCTATGGTGGACTACTCACGCATCATCGGAGAGGCACCAATGAGGATGATGAACCCCTCCGTGATGGTGTTAGATTGGATCTCGCGGTTCTGGAACTTGCGGCGACTGGAAGTATTTTTCGTTGACTCCTCTAGGGTTTCTGGAAAATTTGGGTATTTATAGAGCTCAGAGGCGGTGGAGATGGTTCCCGAGGCGGCCACAATCCACCAGGGTGCGCCCGGGGCCCCTGGCGCTCCCTGGTGTCTTGTGGGCGGCCTGGGCTCCCTCCTGGTTACTTCTTTGGCCCACTGGCCCTCTTCTGGTCCAAAAAAAATCTCCAAAAAGTTTCATCGCGATTTGACTTTGTTTTGTACTGATATTCTGTGAAGTAAAAAACAAGAAAAAAACAACAGCTGACACTTGGTACTATGTCAATAGGTTAGTCCCCAAAAATGATATAAAGTTGCTATAAAATGATTGTAAAACATCCAAGAATGATAATATAACAACATGGAACAAGCAAAAATTATAGATACGTTGGAGACGTATCAACATCCCCAAGCTTAATTCCTACTCATCCTCGAGTAGGTAAATGAGAAAAACAATTTTTTTGATGTGGAATGCTGCCTAACATGTTCATCACTTATTCTTTTCTTTTGTAGCATGGACATTTGGACTTCTAGATGGTTCAAAGCAATAGTCTAGTTTTGACATAAAGACTTTAATACTCAAGCATGCTAACAAGCAACCATGTCTTTCAAAATATCAACACTAAAGAAAGTTATCCCTAGCCCATCATGCTCAATCATTGATCCGTTCATGAAACACTACACTCGAATATTAACTATACCCAATGCACATGTATGATCATAGTGCCCCCAAGTTGGTGCTTTATAAGAGAAGATGGAGACTCAAGTAAAAATAAAAATTGCATAAAGTAAATAGATAGGCCCTTCGTAGAGGGAAGTAGGGATTTGTAGAGGTGCCAAAGCTCAAAGCTTAAAATTGAGAGAGAAAAATATTTTGGGTGGCATGCCTTTCCTGTCAACGAAAACGACAAAGTAGTTCTCAATACTTTCCATGCTAGATACATCATAGGCGGTTCCCAAACATAAAGTAAAGTTTATTCCTTTTTCCACCATTCTTTCACAATCCATGGCTAGCCGTATCCACGGTTGCCTTCCATACCAACACTTTTCTAGGAATTTATTATTTGACAACATAAAGTAAATTTCTCTTTTTTTCATTTCGGGACTGGGCATCCCTATTACCGCCGTACTCTCATGCAATGACAAGTGAATAAACACTCATCTTGAGAATAACACATCTAGCATGTAAAAATATTGGATACCCCCTAGCGTTTCATGAGCGATACGAGCACACAAAAAGGAAATTCATTTTGAAAATTAGAGATGGCACATACAAATTTGCTTAGAACGACATGGAAATACCGCATATAGGTAGGTATGGTGGACTCATAAGGCAAAACTGGGTTTAAGGATTTTGGATGCACAAGTAGTATTTCTACTTAGTACAAGTAGAGGCTAGCAAATAGATTGAGAAGCAAATAACCAAGAAACAAAAATTCACATAAACGGACATTGAGCATAACTAACACCGAATAATGCACCATAAGTAGGATGTAATTTCATTGCATAACTATTAACTTTCATGCTTGCATAGGGAATCACAAACCTTAACACCAATATTCTTACTAAAGCACAATTACTCACCAACATGTCTCACATATCACTATCATCATGTCTCAAAACTATTACAAGGAATCAAGTTTAATTTATCCAATGATCTTCATGAAAGTTTTTATTATATTATTCTTGAATATCTATCACTTTGGGACTAGTTTCATATATTGCCATTGCTTTTAATAGGCTCAAACAAATTTAAGTGAAGAACATGAGCATATAAGTTTCATCTCTCAAAATAATATAAGTGAAGCATGAGAGGATTTCTTCAAAATTTACTAACTCTCAAATTTATCTAAGTGAAGCATGAGAGTGTTTCTTCAAAAGTTACTAACTCTCAAATTAATCTAAGTGAAGCATGAGAGTGTTTCTTCAAAAAAATTCAAAGCACACCGTGCTCAAAAAGATATAAGTGAAGCACTAGAGCAATTCCATAGCTCAAAATTTTAAGTGAAGCATAAAGAGCAATTCTAACAAATCATAGCATAATTTTGGCTCTCTCAAATAGGTACGTCCAACAAGGATACTAGTAACAAACTAAAAAGCAAATCAAGCAAAACTCAAATGATACAAGACGCTCCAAGCAAAACTCATGATATGTGACGAATAAAAATATAGCTCCAAGTAAAATACCGGTGGTCGTTAGAAGAAAGAGGGGATGCCACTCGGGGCATCCCCAAGCTTAGTTGCTTGTTTATCTTTGGATAATATCTTGGGGGTGATGTAGCATCCCCATGCTTAGGCTCTTTTCACTCCTTATTCCTTCATCCATCGTGATCTCAAGCAAAACTTGAAAACTTCAATCACACAAAACTCAACAAAACCTTCGTGAGATCCGTTAGTATAATAAATCAAATCACCACTTTAAGTACTGTTGAAAAATCATTCAAATTTTATTATTGCATTATAACTACTGTATTTTAACTTTACCATGGCTTATACCCTTCAATACAAACCATAGATTCATCAAAACAAGCACACAATGCAACGAAAACAGAATCTGTCTTAAACAGAACAGTATGTAGTAATATGTACTCTAACCATACTTCTGTAACTCTAAAAATTCTGGAAAATTAGGACAACGTAAAGAATTTTTATAGAAACTCTGTTTTAAAATTTCAGCTCATTATCACGCTCCAGTCAAAAATGACAATTCACGCACTGGAGTCAAAGTTTCTGTTTCAGATTCAGCATTGTTTCTACTCATCTTATGAATCATCCTAAAGGCTTTACTTGGCACAAACAATAAATAAAACATAAAAAACACAATCATAACCAAGGTATAATTGTGTCAACACTCAAAAACAGAATGAAAAAGATGAAAATAAATTTGTTCATTGGGTTGCCTCCCAACAAGCGCTATCGTTTTACGCCCCTAGCTAGGCATGATGATTTCAATGATGCTCACATAAAAAAGTAGTAACTGAAATATGCAAAAGAGCATCATGAATCTCATGACAAACACATTTAAGTCTAAACCACTTCCTATGCATAGGGATTTTGTGAGCAAACAATTTATGGGAACAAGAATCAACTAGCATAGGAAGGCAAAACAAGCATAACTTCAAAACTTTGAACACATAGAGAGGAAACTTGATATTATTGCAATTCCTACAAGCATATGTTTCTCCCTCATAATAAATTTCAGTAGCATCATGAAGGAATTCAACAATATAACTATCACATAAATCATTCTTTTCATGATGCACAAGCATAGAATTTTCATTACTCTCCACATAAGCAAATTCCTTATCATCCATGGTAGTGGGAGCAAACTCAACAAAATAACTATCATAAGACACTTGATTGACATAACCACATTGCAAATTAAAACCATGATGATAAGTTTCATGGTTATCATTACTCATTATAACATACATGTCATCAGCATCACCATAAATAGGAGGCATGCAATCATCATAATAAATTTGCTCATCAAAACTTGGGGGACTAAAAATATCATCTTCATCAAACATAGCATCCCCAAGATTGTGGCTTTGCATATCATTAGCATCATGGATATTTAGAGAATTCATACTAGCAACATTGCAATCATTCTCATCATTCAAGGGACTGTCATGAATCACCTTATAAATTTCTTCTTTCAACACTTCATCAAAATTATCAGATTCATGATTTTCAAACAAAACTTCATAGAGATAATCAAGTGCACTCAACTCACTAGCAATTGGTTCATCATAATTTGGCCTTTTTGAAAAGATTAGCAAGTGGATGAGGATCCATATCAATAGATTTTTAGCAAGCGAAGATGCAAGCAACTAGAAGGCAAATGGCAACACAAGCAAAGAAAAAAAGACCCGGCGAGAAAAAGACGAACGAGAAAGAAGGCGAATAAAACGGCAAATTTGGTGAAGTGGGGGAGAGGAAAACGAGAGGCAAATGGCAAATAATGTAATTTCAAGGAGATAAGATTTGTGATTAGGAACCTGATAGATGTCGATGATGTCTCCTCGGCGCGAGAGATTGGCACGTTGAAGAGACTGCTTCCTCCCCGGCAACGGCGCTAGAAATTCCTTTGACGTGGCTTGAGACTGCGTCGGTATTTCCCCAAAGATGAAGGATGATGCAGCACAGCGACGATAACTATTTCCCTCAGTTATGAAACCAAGGTATCGAACCAGTAGGAGGATCACGCAACACTATGTAAACAACACCTGCACACAAAGAACAAATACTTGCAACCCGATGCGAAAGAGAGGTTGTCAATCTCTCCACGGTAAATAGATAGATTAGGTTGTAATAGACTGGATAGATAGATCTCGCAAGAACACAAAATAAAAGAGGCAAATAAAAAGTGCAGCAACGTATTTTTGGGTTTTTGGAATAGTAGATCTGAAAACAAAAGCGGCAAAAAGATAGATTGGAAAGCAATATGTTGGAAAAGTAGACCCTGGTGCCGTAGGTTTCACTAGTGGCTTCTCTCATGAGTATAGCACACGGTGTGTGAACAAATTATTGTTGGGCAATTGATAGAAGATCAAATAATCATGACGATATCCAAGGCGATGATCATTATATAGGCATCACGTCCAAGTTTAGTAGACCGAAACGATTCTGCATCTACTACTATTACTCCACACATCGACCGCTATCCAGCATGCATCTAGTGTATTAAGTTCCTGAAAAAACATGGTAATGCAATAAGAATGGTGACATGATGTAGACAAGATCTATTCATGTAGGAATAGACCGCATCTTGTTATCCTTAATAGCAACGATACATGCGTACCTCGCTGCCCCTTCTGTCACTGGGAGAGGACACCGCAAGATCGAACCCATCACAAAGCACCTCTTCCCATGGCAAGAAAAATCGATCTAGTTGGCCTAACTAAACCAAAGATTCGAAGAAGAAATACGAGACTATAAGTAATCACGCATATAAGAGATCAAAGAAGACTCAAATAATATTCTTGGATAGAAACTGATCATGAACTCAAAATTCATCGGATCCCAACAAACACACCGCAAAAAGTCATTACATCAAATAGATCTCCAAGAGACCATTGTATTGAGAATCAAGAGAGAGAGAGGAAGCCATCTTGCTACTGCCTACGGACCCGTAGGTCTATGGTGGACTACTGACGCATCACCGGAGAGGCACCAATGAGAATGATGAACCCCTTCGTGATGGTGTTAGATTGGATCTCACGGTTCTGGAACTTGCGGCGGCTGGAAGTATTTTTCGTCGACTCCTCTAGGGTTTCTGGAATATTTGGGTATTTATAGATCTCAAAGGCGGTGGAGAAGGTTCCCGAGGCGGCCACAATCCACCAGGGTGCGCCCTGGTGTCTTGTGGGCGGCCTGGGCTCCCTCCTGGCTACTTATTTGGGCCACTGGCCTTCTTCTGGTCCAAAAAAAATCTCCAAAAAGCTTCGTCGCGATTGGACTCCGTTTGGTACTGATATTCTGCGAAGTAAAAAATAAGCAAAAAACAACAACTGCATTTGTCACTATGTCAATAGGTTAGTCCCAAAAAATGATATAAAGTTGCTATAAAATGATTGTTAAACATCCAAGAATGATAATATAACAACATGGAAGAAGCAAAAATTATAGATACGTTGGAGACGTATCATATACGCTTCCGCTTAGCGATCTACAAGGGTATGTAGACACACTCCCCGTCTCGTAGCTATGCATCTCCATGGATAGATCTTGCGTGTGCGTAGGAATTTTTTTGTTTCCCATGCAACGTTCCCGAACAGTGGCATCATGAGATAGGTCTATGTGTAGATGATATGCACGAGTAGAACACAAAGTGTTTGCGGGCGTTGATGTTTAGATTGCATACCTCCTTAGTCTTATTTTGATTCGGTGGTATCGTGGGATGAAGCGGCCCGGTCCAACCTTACTTGTCCTCGCACAAGAGACCGGTTCCACCAATTGACATGCAACTTGTTTTGCATAAAGTTGGCTGGCGGATGGCTGTCTCTCCCTCTTTAGTTGAATAGGATTTGACAGAGGCTGTCCTTGTAGAAGGTTAAAAGGCAACTTGAATACCATCGTTGTGGATTTGCGTAGGTAAGAACAGTTCTTTCTAGTTGCCCATAGCAGCCACGTAAAACTTGCAACAACAAAGTAGAGGACGTCTAACTTGTTTTTGCAGGGCATGTTGTGATGTGATATGGCCAAGACGTGATTTGATATATGTGATGTATGAGATAATCATGTTTTGTATAGTTATCACGACTTGCATGTCGATGAGGACGGCAACCGGTAGGAGCCATAGGGTTGTCTTTAATTTATTTTATGCCATTGCTTTACTTTATCGCTATGAGTTAGCAATAGTTGTAGAAGCAATAGTTTGCGAGACAACCACGTGATGACACGATGATGGAGATCATGATGATGGAGATCATGGTGTCATGCCGGTGACGATGGAGATCATGCCGGTACTTTGGAGATGGAGATCAAAAGAACAAGATGATGATGTCCATATCATGTCACTTATTTTGATTTGCATGTGATGTTTATCTTATTATGCATCTTATTTTGCTTAGGATGACCGTAGAATTATAAGATGATCCCTCACTTAAATTTCAAGATAAAATTGTGTTCTCCCCAAGTATGCACCGTTGCGAAAGTTCTTCGTTTTGAAGCACCTCGTGATGATCAGGTGTGATAGACTGTTCGTTCGCATATAATGGGTGTAAGCTAGTTTTGCACATGCAGAATACTTGGGTTAAACTTGACGAGCCTAGCATGTAGAGACATGGCCTCGGAACACGGAGACCGAAAGGTCGAACATGAGTCATATAGTAGATATGATCAACATGGAGATGTTCACTATTGAAACCACCTCATCTCACGTGATGATCGGACTTGGGTTGGTGGATTTGGATCATGTAACACTTAAACAACCTAAGGGATGTTGATTTGAGTGGGAGTTCATTAGTAATTTGATTAACTGAACTAATTATCATGAACATAGTATAAGTGTCTTTGCAAATTAGGTTGTAGATCAATAGCTCGCGCTGTAGCTCCCCTGGATTTTAATACGTTCCTAGAGAAAGACTAAGTTGAAAGATAGTGTAACCAATTATGCAGACCGGGTCCGTAATCTGAGGATTGTCCTCACTGCTACACAAAAGCTTATGTCCTTGATGCACCGCTTGGTGTGCCAACCCCTCCAGCGTCGTCTGTTGATGTTGTGAACGTCTCGCAGACACGTTCTAATGACTACTCGATAGTTCAGTGCGCCATGCTTTATGGCTTAGAATCAGGGCTCCAAAGACGTTTTAAAACGCCATGGAGCATATGACATGTTCCAAGAGCTGAAATTAGCATTTCAGGCTCATGCCTGTGTTGAGAGGTATGAGACCTCTGACAAGTTCTTGGCCTAGAAGATGGACAAGAATAGCTCAGTCGGCGAGCATGCAGTCAGAATGTCTGGGTGCTACAATCGCTTGAATCAAGTGGGAGTTAATCTTCCAGATAAGATAGTGATTGACAAAGTTCTCCCGTCACTGTCACCAAGCTACTAGAGCTTTGTGATGAACTATAACGTGAAAGGGATGGAGATCCCTGATCTATTCGCGATGCTTAAGGCCGCGGAGGTAGAAATCAATAAGGAGCATCAAGTGTTGATGGTTAACAAGACCACTAGTTTGAATAAGGGAAAGGGCAAGAAGGGAAACTTCAAGAATGGCAAGCCAGTTGCCGCTCCTGTGAAGAAACCCAAGGTTGGACCCAAACCCGAGACTAAGTGCTTCTATTGTAAGGGGAACGGTCACTAGAAGCAGAACTGCCCCAAGTACTTGGTAGATAAGAAGGTTGGCAACATCAACAAAAGTATATTTGATACACAAGTTATTGATGTGTACCTTACTAGTACTCGTAGTAGCGCCTGGGTATTAGATACCGGTTCAATTTCTAATATTGGTAACTCGAAACACAAGCTACGGAATAAACGAAGACTAGCTAAGGGCGAGGTGAAAATGTGTGTTGGAAGTGTTTCCAAGGTTGTTGTGATCACCATCACACACTCCCTCTACCTTCGGGATTAGTGTTGAACCTGAATAAATGTTATTTGGTGTCTGCGTTGAGCATGAACATGAACATGATTAGATCGTGTTTATTGCAATAAAATTATTCATTTAAGTCAAAGAATAATGGTTGTTTTGTTTACGTGAATAATACCTTCTATGGTCATGCACCCAATGTGAATGGTTTATTGAATCTCGATCGTAGTGATACACATGTTCATAATATTGATGCCAAAAGATGCAAAGTTAATAATGATAGTACCACATACTTGTGGCACTGCCACTAAAGGTCATATTGGTGTAAAGCACATGAAGAAACTCCATGCTGATGGACTTTTGGAATCACTCGATTCCGAATCGCTTGATACACGCGAGCCATGCCTCATGGGCAAGATGACGAAAACCATGGAGCAGGCGTGTGATTTGTTGGAAATCATACATACTGATGTGTGCGGTCCAATGAGTATTGAAGCGCGTGGTGGATATCGTTATTTTCTTACGTTCACTGATGATTTGAGTAGCTATGGGTATATTTACTTAATGAAACACAAGTCTGAAACATTTGAAAAGTTCAAGCAATTTCAGAGTGAAGTTGGAGATCATCGTGACAAGAAGATAAAATGTCTACGATATGATCGTGGAGGTGAATATCTGAGTTACGAGTTTGGTATGCAATTTAAGACAATGTGAAAATTGTTTCACAACTGAGGCCACTTGGAACACCACAGTGTAATGTGTGTCCGAACGTCGTAGACGTACTCTATTGGATATGGTGCGTTCTATGATGTCTCTTACCGATTTGCCACTATAGTTTTGGGGTTATGCATTAGAGACAAGTACATTCACTTTAAATAGGGCACCATCTAAGTCCATTGAGACGATGTTGTATGAATGATGGTTTGGCAAGAAACCTAAGCTGTCGTTTCTTAAAGTTTGGGGATGCGGCGCTTATGTCAAAGGGCTTCAGCCTGATAAGCTCGAACCCAAAGCAGAGAAGTGCATCTTCATAGGATACCCTAAAGACACAATTGGGTATACCTCCTATCGCAGATCTGAAGACAAGTCTTGTTGTCAAGAATGGATCCTTTCTAGAGAAGGAGTTTCTCTCGAAAGAAGTGAGTGGGAGGAAGGTGGAACTTGATGAGGTTATCGAACCTTCACTTGAATTGGAAAGTAGCGCAGCGCAGAAAGGTGTTCCTGTGATGTGTACACCAATTGAAGAGGAAGCTAGTGATGATGATCATGAAACTTTGGATCAAGTTACTACCGAACCTCGTAGGTTGACAAGGACACGTGCTGCCCCGAGTGGTGCGGTGATCCTGTCTTGGAAGTCATATTGTTAGAGAACGATGAGCCTACGAACTATGAGGAAGCGATGATGGGCCCGGATTCCGATAAATGGCTTAAGGCCATGAAATCCGAGATAGCATCCATGTATGAAAACCAAGTATGGACTATGGTAGACTTGGCCGATAACCGGTAGGCCATTAAGTACAAATGGATCTTTAAGAAGAACACAGACGATGATGGTAATGTCACCATTTATAAAGCTTGAGTTGTCGCAAAGAGGTTTCCAACAAGTTCAAGGAGTTGACTACGATGTGACTTTCTCACCCGTAGCGATGCTAAAGTCTATTGGGATTATGTTAGCAGTTGCTACATTTTTCGATTATGAAATCTGGCAGATGGATGTCAAAATAGTGCTTCCTTAAGGAAAGGTTGTATGTGATACAACAGAAGGTTTTGTCAATCATAAGGATGCTAAAAGGTATGCAAGCTCTAGCGATCCTTCTGTGGACTGGTGCAAGCATCTCGGAGTTGGAATATACGCTTTGATGAGGTAATCAAAGCTTTTGGGTTGATACAAAGTTTATGAAGAAACTTGTATTTACAAGAAAGTGTGTGGGAGCACTATAGCATTTTTGATAAGTATATGTGGATGAAATATTGTTGATTCGAAATGATGTAGAATTTCTCGAAAGCATAAAGGTTTGTTTGAACGAGAAAGCTATTTCTAGTCGGCAGGAATTTAACCACAGATCCGAACGATGGCCCATGACGCTCGCGCATCTCTCTGACTCTCCCATTTTTCACGGATCCGAGTAACATGCAAAAAATATTGTGACCAACAGGATTCGAACCTTGCACTTGTAAGCACAAAAGTCAACTAGCAAACCACCTCACCTGGGATCCGTTTGTTGAGGGAATAAAAACAAGTATGCTATTTAACCTGTCTACTCTACTACGTTTCAAACAAGTTAATTACCATTCAAGTAGATTTTTTTACCCATCGAACCCAATGAAGCGGTGAGCCAGCAACACCCATCCATTCATTCCATTGGTTTTTAAAAGTTATTTGGCAAACTTTCCGATTTTTAGGAACACGGTTGAACGTCTTTGTCAATACCCCCGTGAATCATTTTAGTAACTCATTTGTAAATTTGCATGATAATATACACACAACAGACGTGGTAAGTATTTGACCCAAGAGTTTTTTTTGTTGAAAAACATCCTCTGATATCTCATGTGTAAATATCACGATAACATATGCCCAAAAGAGCTGACAACTTACTTAGCCTAGGCGTGATAACTGTTTTGACCTGAGAAAATAAATTGTTGAGAAACAACCCCGGTACTCATGTGTAAATAGTAGTGTGATATTTTTTTTTTCATGAGTTTTCAATAGCGCATTGATAACCCACAAGTGTAAGGGATCGTTTGTAGCCTTTTTCGATAGATAAGAGTGTCGAACCCAACGAGGAGCTAAAGGTAGAGCAAATATTCCCTTAAGTTCTATCGACCACCGATACAACTCTACGCACACTTTAACGTTTGCTTTACCTAGAACAAGTATGAAACTATTTTGTAGGTGATAGGATAGTTTGCATGAATAGAACTAGAAGTACTTAGCGGGAATAAAACTACGAGGAAATTGCAAGATAATAAAAGTTAGTTGTTTAGTGGAAAACTTTTGTCAAACAAGAAGGTTATTTGTCCCTAGGCAATTGATAACTAGACCGGTAATCATTCTTGCAATTTTATATGAGGGCGAGGCATGAGCTAACATACTTTCTCTACTTGGATCATATGCACTTATGATTGGAACTCTAGCAAGCATCCGCAACTACCAAAGATCATTAAGGTAAAACTCAACCATAGCATTAAGTATCAAGTCTTCTTTACTCCCATATGCAACAACCCACCTACTCGGGTCTGTGTATTCTGTCACTCACGCCACCCACCATAGGCAAATCATGAATACATTGCAACACCGTACAGTGGGGATCCCCCACGTTTGCGCGAGACGGAGGGCACCATAGGACAGCATCATAATAAAATATACACTCATACCAACCACGATCATCAATTAGCCCATAGGACAAAACGGATCTACTCAAACATCATAGGATAGCCACATATCATTGGGAAATAATATATGGAGTTGAGCACCATGTTTAAGTATAGATTACATCGGGGAAAAGAGGTATTACACCGCTGCATAGAGGGGGAGAGAGTTGGTGTTGACGGCGGCGAAGTTGTTGGAGTAGATCGCTGTCACGATGATTGCCCCGACGTCGTTCCGGTGCCATCGGGAGAGAGGGGGAAAGAGCCCCCCTCCCCTTATTCTTCCTTGGCCTCCCCTAGATGGGAGGAGAATTCCCCCTCTGGTCCATGGCCGCCATGGCGGCGGAGGGGCAGGAGCCCCTCCGAGATTGGATCTCCCTCTCTATTCTCTTCTGTTTCGCGTTCCTGTTTTCTAGCTGAAAACCGTTTCTTATATTCCCGAAGATCCGTAACTCTGATTGCGCTGAGATTTTAACACGAGTTTTTTATAGATATATGCTTCCTTTTGCCCGAAGGAGAGCTCCAACCGGCTTACGAGGTGAGCACAACCCACCACTCCGCGCCTGGGCCCTGGGCCGTGCCCTGGTGGGTTGTGGTGGTTGTGGACCTCCTTTTACATTGATTCCACATCCCAAAATTCACAAATATTCCAAAATAATTCTCTGTAAATTTTTATCGCGTTTGGACTTTGTTGGATATGGAATTTCTACGAAACAAAACACACACAAAAAACAGGAACTGTCACTGGGCACTGGATCAATATGTTAGTCCAATAAATCATATAAAATGTTGCCAAAAATATGTGAAAGTTGTATAATATTGGCATGAAACAATCAAAAATTATAGATACGACGGATATGTATCAGCATCCACAAGCTTAATTCCTGCTCGTCCTCGAGTAGGTAAATGATAAAAAAGATAATTTTTGATGTGGAATGCTACCTAGCATAATCTTGATCATATATCTAATCATGGCATGAATATTAAGACATGAGTGATTCAAAGCAATAGTCTATAATTTGACATAAAGACATTAATACTCAGGCATCCCAACAAACAATCATGTCTTTCAAAATATCAAGGCTAAAGAACGCTATCCCTACAAAATCATATAGCCTTGTCATGCTCTGTCTTCTTAACACAAAGTATAAATCATGTACTACCCCGGTGTCAGCCAAGCAATTGGTTCATACTTTTTAACGCGCTTCAGCATTTTCAACTCCCACGCAATACATGAGCGCAAGCCATGGATATAACACTATGGGTGGAATAGAATGCGGTGGTAGAAATTAATATAGAGAAGACAAAAAGAAAGATAGTCTCACATCGAAGCGGCTAATTAACGGGCTATGGAGATGCCCATCAATTGATATCAATGCGAGGAGTAGGGATTGCCATGCAACAGATGCACTAAGAGCTATAAGTGTATGAAAGCTCAATATGAAAACTAAGTGTGTGTGCATCTAACTCTATAATGAAAAATTCCCACTAGTATATGAAAGTGACAACATAGGAGACTCTCTATATGAAAACATGGTGCTACTTTGAAGCACAAGTGTGGAATTAGCATGCCCTTTCTCTCTTTGTCTCTCATTATTTTTTCTTTTTTTCTTTTTATTTTTTTCCTTTTTTTTCTTTTTATATTTGTCCGGAGCCTCATCCCGACTTGTGGGGGAATCATAGTTTCCATCACCCTTTCCTCACTGGGACATGCTCTAGTAATGAATAATGATGATCAACGCACTTCTATTTACTTACAACTCAATAGTAGAACAAAGTATGACTCTATATGAATGCCTCTGGCAGTGTACCAGGATGTGCAATGATCTAGCGTACATGTATAAAAAATGATGAACGGTGGCTGAGCCACAAATACTATGTCAGCTATATGATCAAGCAAAGCAATATGACAATGAATGCCCAAGTCATAAAAACGGAAGCGGTGGAAGTTGCATGGCAATATATCTCGGAATGGCTATGGAAAGGCCATAATAAGTAGGTATGGTGGCTGTTTTGAGGAAGATATAATAAGGCTTATGTGTGATAGAGTGTATCATATCACGGGGTTTGGTTGCACCGGCGAAGTTTGCACCGACTCTCGGGGTGAGAAATGGTAATGCACGGTACCGTAGAGGCTAGCAAATTGCGGAAAGGTAGGAGTGCATATAATCCATGGACTCACATTAGTCATAAAGAACTCACATACTTATTGCAAAAGTTTATTAGCCCTCGAAGCAAAGTATTACTACGCATGCTCCTAGGGGGGGAGGTTGGTAGGAGTTAACCATCGCGCCCCCCCGACCTTCACACAAAGATAGACAATCAAGGATAAATTGTGCTCCAACTTCCTGGCATAACGGGAGATATACGTGCATGCTTCGGGAATCACAAACCTTAACACCAATATCTTACTAAACATGATCATCCACTAGTACCTCCCACATATTATCATCTCTATATCGCAAAACTATTGCAAAAGGAATCAAACATATCATATTCAGTGATCCATAAGTTTTATGTAGGATTTTGTGACTAACCATGCAAATGACGAATTCCTGTTGACTCTCTAAATAGATATAAGTGAAGCAAGAGAGTTTAATTCTTTCTACAAAGACCATGCTCTAATAAATATAAGTGAAGCAAAAGGGCATTCTACAAATAACGGTTTTCTATGTGAAGAGAAACAGGCAATCCAAACTTCAAATGATATAAGTGAAGCACATGAAGCATTCTATAAAGCCATACTCAACAGATATAAGTAAGTGCAATGAGCATTCTATAAATCAACCATGGACTATCTCATACCAGCATGGGGCATAAAATAAAAGTGAAAACTAAACACAAAAGATGCTCCAAGATTTACACATATCACATGAACGAAACAAAAACGAAAACATACCGATACTTGTTGAAGAAAGATGGGATGCCTTCCGGGGCATCCCCAAGCTTAGACGCTTGAGTCTCCTTGGATATTTACTTGGGGTGCCTTGGGCATCCCCAAGCATGAACTCTTGCCTCTCCTCCTTCTCCTCATATCGAGACCTCCTCGATATTTGAACACTTCATCCACACAAAACTTAACAGAAAACTGGTGAGATCCGTTAGTATAATAAAGCAAATTACTACTTTAAGTACTATTGCAAACCCATTCATATTTTATATTTGCATTATCCCTGCTGTATTATAACTTCTCCATGGCTTATACCACTGATAAAATCGATAGTTTCATCAAAACAAGCAAACCAATGCATCAAAAACAGAATCTGTCTTAAACAGGACAGTCTGTAGTAATCTGAACTTTGATCATGCTTATGTAACTCCAAAAATTCTGAAAAATTAGGACAATTTTTTTTTATAGAAACACTGTGTAAAAATTTCAGAAACTTTTGGCGTTCCAGTAAAAAAAGTAAATTCACGCACTACAGCCAAAGTTTTTGTTTTTACACCGCACATACCAACAAGCAATCTAATCATTCTAAAGGCAAATCTTGGCACATTATTTTTATAATACAATGGATTTGTACAAGGGGATAATTATTTTTGTTGAAAAGTTTCTGTGATTCAAGATTCAGAAAGTTTCCATGGGCATGAACAAAGTTCAAGGCTAGCCCCCACTTCAACGATGCTCATCATCTCTCTCACTTTCACCTTTCTTTTTGTGAAGTTTTAGGTTCCCCTCTATATTTTTTTGTTTTTAAACTTTATAAAAGCACTCAAAAGAATAAAATGACTCTCTAAAACTTCTGGGTTGTCTCCCTGGCAGCTCTTTCTTTAAAGCCATTAAGCTAGGCATAAAGTGCTCAAGTAATGGATCCACCTGGATCCCAAGGTATATCAAAGCCAATTTTAATTAACAATGATTTGTAATTTAGTAGTGAGCACAAAGCAACATATATAATGCAATGACGAAGTCTAACTCTCTTCCGATGCATCGGCATGTCATAAAAGAACAATGCATGCACATCAAGTAAAGGCCATTGCATAGTATAAACAGTTTCTTGCAATTTTATCGTATTGGAAACATAAAGAGGTGGAGATGTAGTTCCTCTCTCATAATAATTGCAAGTAGGAGCAGCAAGCACATGCATATTATATTCATCAAAATCATCATGTGTAGTACCAAAACGCAACCCATCAGTATAATCCTTAATAAGAGCAAACTTCTCCGATATAGTGTAGTTGGGAGAATTCAAAAAGATAATAGGACTATCATGTGTGGGTGCAATAGCAACAATTTCATGCTTAACATAAGGGACTATAGCAAGTTCATCTTCATAAGCATAATTCATATTGGCATCTTGGCCACATGCATACCAAGCATCAAGTTCATCAAAAAGGGATATTTCAAATGAATCCAAGGGATCATAGCATTCATCATAACATTCATACTTCGGTATGTGCAAATGGAAATTAAACAATGTATGAGTTGAAGAGTTACTCTCATTAGAAGGTGGGCACGGGTAGCTAATCCGCTCTTCCTCCTTTTGTTCTTCTCTCTCCTCCTCATCTTTTTCATCTAATGAGCTCACAATTTCAGCAATTTCTTCTTCCATAGATTCCTGCAAAATATTAGTCTCTTCCAAGGCAGCGGTCATTCTTTCAATAAATTCTTTAACATAAGCATTAGAAGCATAGTTTTCATAGCAATATTTTAGTACGGCAAAATTTTCTGACTTGTAAAGAGTAGCATCACACTTTTCAATCAAAGAAGCAATTTCATAAGCACCCTTAAAAAAACAAATTCTTCAATTTGTTCAACATCAAAATAACAATAGGCTTCCTTGGCATAAGAAGATAGTATTTCATTATCATTAAACACACATTGGTAGGGAAGGTGTTTTTTAGTTTCTTCAGAACAACAAGTAAAATCATGTAATTCACATAAATTCCAAGCATAGCAACACAAAGTATTAATTTGATGCCACAAGAGTTACCCTTTTTGAGATATGCGGTGTCGCACATAATAAGCATGCTCATTTAACGATTTTCCGTCAACTAAGCTAGTTGGGTTTTCAGCATGAGCACAAATGGATCGAAGATGATCCAAATAATATTCTTCGGTAGTACGAAACACTAGTGGTTCCACAACTTTTGGAGCAGCAAGTACATCTATTTTTTTGGTATTTTGCGTTTCCTACCCATATCTAAAGATACAAAACAAGAGCACAAAATAAAAACTACTTAGTGATAAAGCAAACATGCACACACGAGAATATTCACCCCACACTATTGCTCCCCGGCAACGGCGCCAGAAAAAGGTCTTGATAACCCACAAGTGTAAGGGATCGTTTGTAGCCTTTTTTGATAATTAAGAGCGTCGAACCCAACGAGGAGCTAAAGGTAGAACAAATATTCTCTCAAGTTCTATCGACCACCGATACAACTCTACGCACACTTTAACGTTTGCTTTACCTAGAACAAGTATGAAACTATTTTATAGGTGATAGGATAGTTTGCACGAATAGAACTAGAAGTACTTAGCGGGAATAAAACTACGAGTAAATTGCAAGATAATAAAAGTTAGTTGTTTAGTGGAAAGCTTTTGTCAAACAAGAAGGTTATTTGTCCCTAGGCAATTGATAACTAGACCGGTAATCATTCTTGCAATTTTATATGAGGGAGAGAAATGAGCTAACATACTTTCTCTACTTGGATCATATGCACTTATGATTGGAACTCTAGCAAGCATCCCCAACTACCAAAGATCATTAAGGTAAAACCCAACCATAGCATTAAGTATCAAGTCCTCTTTACTCCCATATGCAATAACCCACCTACTCGGGTCTGTGTATTCTGTCACTCACGCCACCCACCATAGGCAAATCATGAACACATTGCAACACCCTACAGTGGGGATCCCCCACGTTTGCGTGAGACGAAGGGCACCATAGGACAGCACCATAATAAAATATACACTCATACCAACCACGATCATCAATTAGCCCATAGGACAAAACGGATCTACTCAAACATCATAGGATAGCCACATATCATTGGGAAATAATATATGGAGTTGAGGACCATGTTTAAGTAGAGATTATAGCGGGGAAAAGAGGTGTTACACCGCTGCATAGAGGGGGAGAGAGTTGGTGTTGACGGCGGCGAAGTCGTTGGAGTAGATCGCCGTCACGATGATTGCCCCGGCGGCGTTCCGACGCCACCGGGAGAGAGGGGGAGAGAGCCCCCCTCCTTCTTCTTCTTCCTTGCCCCCCCTAGATGGGAGGAGAGTTCCCCCTCTGGTCCATGGCCTCCATGGCAACGGAGGGGAAGGATCCCCTCCGAGATTGGATGTCCCTCTCTGTTCTCTTCTGTTTCGCTTTCCTGTTTTCTGGCCAAAACCCGTTTCTTATATTCCCGGAGATACGTAACTCCAATTGCGCTGAGATTTTAACATGATTTGTTTCCGAATTTATGCTTCCTGGCGCCCGAAGGAGAGCTCCAACCGACTTACGAGGTGAGCACAACCCACCACCCCGCGCCTGGGCCCTGGGCCGCGCCCTGGTGGGTTGTGGTGGCTGTGGACCTCCTTTTACGTTGATTCAACCTCCCAAAATTCAAAAATATTCCAAAATAATTCTTCGTAAATTTTTATCGCGTTTGGACTTCGTTTGATATGGAATTTCTGCGAAACAAAAAACACACAAAAAACATGAACTGGCACTGGGCACTGGATCAATATGTTAGTCCAATAAATCATATAAAATGTTGCCAAAAATATGTGAAAGTTGTATAATATTGGCATGAAACAATCAAAAATTATAGATACGATGGAGACGTATCACGCATCGTTGTGGTTCCGTTTCATCATGGTAGTAGGCATTTCAACCAATGCGTCAATGATGGTGACGACGGTGTTGGTGATGTGATCAATGAGGCTTCTACAAGATAAGTAGTCTGAGAGTTAGGAGATTTTGGCGAAGGGGAGGTGGCAGGTCGTCTCGAAAGGATGGTAATGTACCCATCACTGCCATGGTAGTTTACCTACAAACATCATGGTAACTTTGTTCGGAAGAAAAGAAGTTGTTGAAACATACCGCCCGATAAAGTCCGTGTGAATACCATGGTGACTTATCATCACGGGTGTGATAACTTACGTGCAAACATCGCGATAACTTTTTGATCCATATTTTTTTATAAAATATACCCCAATAACATATGTCTAAATAACATGGTAACTTACGCACCACAAGCCTGATAACTTATGTGCAAACACCACGATAGGTTTTGATCTATTAAAATTTGATGAAAAAGCTAAAATCCAAACGTTTGGCGTTTAGCAGCAAATCCAAACGACTCGATCTTCATCCGATCCCGATCTCACGGCACTAATTTCGCTGGTATTAAATTGCGACTAACTTAGCTCAGGCATGGTAACTTTTTAACCCCAAAAAAACATATCATGGTAATATACACACAACAGATATAATAACTTACTTAGCTCAGGCGTGGTAACTTTTTAACCCAAAAAAAGTTATTGAAAACACCACGATAACTCATGTGCAAATAGCTGGTAATATATGCACAACACAGTTGATAACTAACATACCAACACCCGGTAACTTTTTTGACCCCGGGTAGAAGTTATTGAAAAACATACCCGACAAATTATATGTAAATAAAATGGTAATATAGGCACAACAGAGTTGAATAACTCATGTACAAACACCACGATAACTTTCACTAGCTACGGAAATTTTTGTTTGAAAATACATAACTCTGAGAACTTTTGTGTAAATAACAAGGCAAATTTTTTACCACAAACTTGACAATTTACGTACAAAGACCACAGTGATTTTGACCTAGAGAAAATAAGAAGTTCAAAAATATACACCTGATAACTTTCGTGTAAATAAAATGATTTTTTACGCACCATAGACCTGATCATAGGTGGCTAACAGGGCGACACGGAGACGGCCATGCATACTTCCGTTTATAAGCGAGTCATATCATGTCGGCACGTGGACCTCACCTCGTGGCTGAGGCACATCACCGATGGACGGTGGTATTTGCATACGTCATAATCTTACAAATATCGTGGTAAATTTTTTCCCAGGGAAAAGAAACTAGTTGAAACACCACCGGTAACTTCAGTGTAAACATCATGATAAGTTATGTAGTACACGCGTGGTAACTTTTGACCTGAAAAAAAGCCGTCGAAACATATTAACATGGGATCTAGTTTCGAAGATCTCGTGGCGACGAATATTTTACGTGAAAACGAACTTTGAATCAGAGTAACGGTTTGAGATACAAAATATTTTAAATTTTTGAAATTGAAAGAATCTTTGCTGACATCATCATTTTTGTCCTATGTGCATGCACACATATATATTTAAAAGTACCTGGAGATATCAGATGCATGCAAACCCGCTCCGATGCAGTTTTTCTCCATAAAATAATGTGAAATTAGCAACTAAAAAGGAATGAATCTTGATTATTAGCATTACTGTGGGATTAGGCAGTTGGATTAGCTATTAAACAAAAAAGGAATCATCATTCGTATCTATGCCTACCTGCTGACCGTTCGGAAGGTAGTCAAGTCCTTGTTTGAAAGGAGTTTTTCAAAGGAAGATCTGGGTAAATCTACTTACATATTGGGCATTAAGATCTATAGAGATAGATGAAGACGCCTAATAAAACTTTCACAGAGCACATACCTTAACAAGATTTTGAAGGAGTTCAAAATGGATCAGTTAAAGAAGGAGTTATTGCCTGTATTGTAAGGTGTGAAAAGTTGAGTAAGACTCGAAGCTCGACCACGACAGAAGAAAGAGAAAAGACGAAGGTCGTCCCATATGCCTCAGCCATAGGCTCTATACTGTATGCCATGCTATGTACCGCATGTGATGTGTGCCTTGCCATGAGTCTGGCAAGGGGGTACAAGAGTGATCCAGGAGTGGATCACTGGACAGTGGTCAAAATTATACTTAGGTATCGAAAGAGAACTAAGGAAAAGTTTCTCAGTTATGGAGGTGATAAAGAGTTTGTCGTAAAAGGTTACGTCGATGCAAGCTTTGACACCGACAAGGATGACTCTGAGTCGCAAACCGGATACGTATAGTGGAGTAGTTATTTGGAATAGCTCCAAGTGGGGAGTAGTAGCAGCATCTACAGTATGACATAGAGATTTGCAAAGTACACACAGATCCGAATGTTGCAGACCCGTTGACTAAAACCTCTCTCACAAGCAAAACATGATCAAACCCCAGAACTCATTGGGTGTGCATCACATGGTGATGTGAACTAGATTATTGACTCTAGTGCAAGTGGGAGACGGTTGGAAATATGCCCTAGAGGCAATAATAAATTGGTCATTATCATACTTCCTTTTTCATGATAATCATTTATTATCGATGCTAGAATTGTATTGATCGGAAACTCAGATACATGTGTGGATACATAGACAACACCGTGTCCCTAGTGAGCCTCTACTAGACTAGCTCGTTGATCAAAGATGGTTAACGTTTCTTAACCATAGACATGAGTTGTCATTTGATAACAGGATCACATCATTAGGAGAATGATGTGATGGACAAGACCCAAACATAAGCATAACATTTGATCGTATCACTTAGTTTGTTGCTACTGCTTTCTTCATGTCAAGTATCTGTTCCTAAGACCATGAGATCATGCAACTCCCTGACACCGGAGGAATGCCTTGTGTGTATCAAATGTCACTTCATAACTGGGTGATCATAAAGGTACTCTACAAGTATCTCCAAGGGTGTCTGTTGGATTGGCATGGATCGAGACTGGGATTTGTCACTTGGTATGACGTAGAGGTATCTGTGGGCCCTCTCGGTAATACAACGTCACAAGAAGCTTGCAAGCAATGTGACTAAGGAGTTAGTCACGTGATCTTGTATTACAAAACGAGTAAAGAGACTTTCCAGTAACGAGATTGAACTAGGTATGGAGATACCGACGATCGAATCTCGGGCAAGTAACATACCAATGGACAAAGGGAACTACATACGTGATTGACTGAATCCTTGACATCGAGGTTCGACCGATAAAGATCTTCATAGAATATGTAGGAACCAATATGGGCATCCATGTCCCACTATTGGTTGTTGACCAGAGAGTGTCTCGGTCATGTATACATCATTCTCAAACCCGTAGGGTCCGCACGCTTAACGTTCGATGACGATATAGTATTATTGGGTTATGTATGTTGATGCCGAATGTTGTTCGGAGTCCCGGATGAGATCCCAAACATGACAAGGAGCTCCAGAATGGTCTGGAGGTAAAGATTTACACATGGAAAGTTGTTTTCAGGGTTTCGGAAAAAGTTTCAGTTTTTTCGGTATTGTACCGGGAAGCTTCCAGAAGGTTCTGGAAACTTCCGGAGGAGTCCGGAAGTCCACCAAGGGTTCCACCATGTCCCAAGGGCCAACATGGGCTAACGGGAGGCTCCCTGGCCTTATTGGGCCAGGCGCACAAGTCCCTCAAGGCCCATGTGGCTTGGAAGAGGTGGAAAGTCCACGTGTGTATGGAAAATGAGGGAATTGGACTAGGAGACCAACTCCTCCCCCTTGGATGCTCCCCTAGGCTTGGAGGGGCTGTCCACCATGCCTTTTCACCTATATATAGAGGGCAGGGGGTGCCCCAAGAGGATACACCAAGCCCTTGGCACGCCTCTGTCTCCCGTTACTCCGTAGCTCCTCCGTCCTTGTTCTAGTAGCGCTTGGCGAAGCCCTGCTGAACTAGATTCACCACCACCTCTACCACGCCGTCGTGCTGGTTTAGATCCCATATACTTCTCCTCCCTCGCTTGCTGGATCAAGAAGGAGGAGACGTCATCGAGCTACACGTGTGCTGAACGCGTAGGTGTCATCCGTTTGGCGCTAGACCGAGACGGACCGCGATTGGATCGTGAAGAGTATGACTACATCAACCGCGTAATATACGCTTCTGCTTTGCGATCTACAAGGTTATGTAGACACACTCCCCCTCCGTAGCTATGCATCTCCATGGATAGATCTTGCGTATGCGTAGGAATTTTTTTGTTTCCCATGCAACGTTCCCCAACACTAAGATCTAGAAAACATGATCACCAACAACACTTTAGCCAGTCTTAGAGGCAAGATTAGGAATCTTTATTTTAGCGTTTACATTCCACACATGCATATGAGTTTTCCACTGAATCGCGTATTCCAGGTCATAGCAGTTATAGCATAGAATATAAACCCTTAATTATGAATATGGAAATACAATAATACAATATTATTGCCTCTAGGGCATATTTCCGACAGTCTCCCACTTGCACTAGAGTCAATAATCTAGTTAGCACATTTTACTTTTACACCAATGGCAATCAGGTGCGAGTCCATGTTTTTCTTGTGGTATAGACTTTGTCATATCGAATCTGACAAATTCAGATCCGTGTGTATCATTTGCATTTCAATGCATCTACCATGTTTTCACAAGATCATAATTTTAAGAAACTAGCCTTGTATGTATTGAATCAACGGCAAATTTTTTGATTCCTAAGACTTAGCTATGGAACCACTATTAAGAACAATGTTTCATTGGCACAATCATCTAGACACCATACTAAGTACATAAATGAACTTTTGATTCATTATCCTTCATTGTTTGTTCTAAAGCAACAATATACTCAGCCTTCTATTAAAAAATTCACGACAATAACTTTCTTTGACAAATTCCAACTTAATGTGCCACCATAAATCATTTAATTGAAATTGAAAATCGCTTGGAGCATCGATGTACAACTTACATCGAGCATGTTCCTTACACAGTCTCTTCATTTTCTCCGTATGCGAAAAACATGTCGTTAGAACTTAACGACATTTTTAATGTTGTCCTATGATCACAATTTAACTTTACTGACAACTTACATGGAGTACTGGACATATATGATTGTTTACATACCATGGAATGTAATTAACACAAATGTGATTGAAATCATGTATTTCGTTCATCAGTATTTCAGGATACCGATTCTTCCTTAAAACTCCTTCCATGCGACTTCGATAAGAAACTATTCTTGGCGTTAAACTACTTTAGTATCTTGTCAATATGTATTTTGGCTAAGTCTGATTAGTCACTATCAT
The DNA here is from genome assembly GCA_039707655.1 of Elymus sibiricus. Lineage (NCBI taxonomy): Eukaryota > Viridiplantae > Streptophyta > Magnoliopsida > Poales > Poaceae > Elymus > Elymus sibiricus. The sequence continues at coordinate 275,041,898 of CM077675.1, read as the reverse complement.
CTCCATAGATTATTATGCCTAATACACGGGCTATATTGCCTAAGTACTTTACTTGAAAACAAGTTTCAATAAAGTCTTTATTCATGCAAATAAATTTATATAGTTTTCAATCACCAACGTGTCATGCACACAAAGTGTTTAGAAATATTATCATGCTCCCACTTACTTTCTTGTAAATACAAGCATCTTTGCTTTCCTCGATGAAATATAATTATTTGACCATTTTATCACAACAAAGATTCCAACTCCATTATGCTTGCTTCAGTCCATTTAGGAACTCTTGAAGTTTGCACACTTACAAGCATCCTCTAGATTGACAAAATTACCTTGGACCGTATCAAATATACCACCTTGGTTCTATTTCCATCTCATGAAAATAATTTTGAGATCTATCTATTATATCTCATAATGTAAATATGTAGTAATTGTTAGTTTAACATGAATTGAATTTTAAGTATTGCTATGATGAGACAATCTCATTATAGTGAATTCCTTGATCTTGTCATAAACTATTTGCAACAATTTAAGCTTTATAAAACCTTTTTATCTTTGTTAGTTTATAGATCCATTACTATACATTAGACTCTAAGTCTTTTGGAGGGTTCATCAAGTTCTAAACTGATTCAGGTATAGAGATACTATCTCAGATTACTTTGACATATTGCCATTTCTGGAGTCATGGTCCATCAATGCTTCTCTGTGTATCATAGGTTCATTGTTTATTTCATCAATACTTCGTCTGTGCACCATGAAGGTTTGCACGAATTTTCCTCAACCTATATAGTTCAGTCGCAAGTTTGACCTAAGTCTCTACATCTCATGCAGAGGCTTTCGTATCAGTCGTTGTAGGAAATTCTAGAACAACATATAGCGTTTCTTTTCTTTGACCTGATTACGAAGATTCTGTAATCTCATAGTGTTGCACTATCCTCCCACTCACTCTTTTACGGAAAACATTTTCTTCAAAATTTCTACACTGTATGGCAAAACACTTTTGCCTCGGCATAGTGGTAGAGGAATAGCCAACCATTTGGGATAACCAACAAAGTAGCACTTATCATTTCATATCTTATATGGTGTCATTTCAACAGTTTTGATGGCGCTCATTTCATATCTCTAAAGCATCATGGGCGGTGCAAGCTATAAAAGTGTTTTTGCAGCTCATCAAACATTCTCTAAACTTGTAACTCAAAATTTTATTTCTGCAATCCAGTTGTAGAAACATAACTCTCTTGTTACAGTAATTCCTACTTAATTCTGAAAACCTTTTGAAACACTTTAAAGGACCCATATTTACGTCTCAAATCTATTGAGTCATTTTGAAGATAGATAAATCCACTGCTTGTAACAACACTTATTGGACTACACACATCAATATGCATATTTCAAATTATTTTGTTGCTCGTTCTTTATGGCATATGAACGGTATTTTAGTTTACTTCACTAATTGGATGAAAGTTGCAAGTGTCAGATGATACATAATCGCATGACTTCAAAATCCATCACTATGGAATTTGTCCATGCTGGTTTCTCCAGTGTGACTAAATGTGGTGCCACACATATGTGGTATTCTTTTAGTCTATTGCGATAGTTAGCGTCAGTGTTATGGACGGTCAATTTTATTATTAATATTCATAAAACACATCCTATTCACACTAGGAGTATGACCTTTTGTTTATAACATCGAAAAACTATTGTTCTCTCATGAACGACCTCCTTGCAACTTCTATGCAATGAGATAGAGTGTATACAACTCTAAAATGAATTATGACGATAAATTACAAAGGTAATATGTTGATAAGAAGTACTATAACTCTTACACAATTTCCATCAGATATTTTGACCTCATTGTTTGTTGATCATTTAGGCCGTAGTAGTTCTTGCATTGATTCACAACAATATGCAATCGAGTCGGTATCCTTGTGATCAACTTTTAACAACAATACTGAAGAATTTAGTGATCAACAATTTAATCACAATTCCCAAGAATTATACTTTACCTGACCAACTTTCTCTACATCTCATAACTTGTATGACATTCATACTTGAGCTGGACATTCCAGTCTTCTTTTCTTTTTGCATTTTACTTCTTATAGTTTTACTTCCAATATTTCTCCTACTCACAGAGGAAGCATCCATCTTTAAAAATGGCATGAGCCACGAACTTCCCTAGGCATGTAAGTCTCATTACATCCTTCGGATTTGTTCTTTCTCTTTAAGTTCTCACCATCAACTCATGACTGGTACATTTCAGTTTAAACATAGTTGAACGCTTCAATAGAACTTGCAAGCAAACACTTCTTTAGATATCACATATATTTTAGACTTTGTTTGTTTCTGAAAACAATTTTCAGTTTCAAGAATATCACATAACTATCCCAAACATTTTAAAGTTCGGGTTTCTTGGAAGCAAGAAGACTGTAATAGGATTCTAGCCTTTTGGATCGAAGGATGTGAGTCTCATCATCCATAGCATTAGCGGGAGAGTATTGTAAGCATGCAGTAGGACAAAATCTCGACATTGTAAACACTCAAACGAAGACGATCATTGATGAAGAAAGTCATAGATCAGAAGGATCAAACCATGTAAACACTCAGACGAAGACGGACAAAGACCGGATCCAAACAGATCCAATGAAGGCCAGGACCGACCGAATCCACCAAGATCCGATGGAGACACACCTCCACATGCCCTCCGACGATGCTAGATGAACCATCGAGGTGGGGACAAAATGTAGGAGAAATTATTCCTACTAAGGGGCATCGCCGCCGCCACGCACGCCCAACCAAGATGCTGAATCTAACAAGAACGAGAACGGGGTCCCTCCTGACGGCGGGGGCCCGAGATCCTCCGCACTTTCATCGAAGATGGGGCGGAGCGCCGACGGCGCCGACGAAGGAGAAGGGGCTTTTCTTGTGGAGGTCGCTTTGTATTCTTGTTTTAGAAGATAATGATTTTTTTTTCAAGTGCATGTCCGGACTCATGTATAGCGCCCTCACTTTGTTTCCAATTTGCGAGAAAAGATGTCCGATCGCTCCGCGGATTGACAGGGGCGATGGCAGCTCTCCTTTGGAGATGCCCTTAGGGCGTGTTTGGTTGCCTGCATTAGGTCCAACTAGGCCCGCGCGGGAAGAGTCCGGTCTGATTGGTTGCCCGCATACACTGTTGGGCCTGCATCGCACGGAGTTTAAAGCACCTCTGGGCCTGTCTCATGAGGATCGCTCGAATCGGCGGTTTCTTGCGAGCCAAGCCTACACGATGCACGTGGGTGGCAGGGTCTGCACGCGAGGAGCCACGCTCGAGAAGCCGCGTTGCTTCCCGAAGCGCCGACAATTATTACCCTCACCTTCCCTCACCGCTCTCTCTCCCCTCTCCCCACTCTCACCAACGGCGGCGTCAGCATTCAACAGATTGGATAACAACAAATCGACCTCCGACCCCTTCACCGGCATCTGCAGCAACACTTCAGTAATGGCGGTAAGTACTTTTTCCCTCCTCATGTACTATTTCGCATTCTATCCGCGTTTAGGTTCGATCCGCGTTAGGGGAATGTGGAATCAGGGTAAACGCCATAGGAGTGATCATAACATCGTCATGAGTACCGGTGGATTTGAGGTTCCTGATTTGGATTGAGTACAATAGGAGTGGGGATTTGGGTAAATCTTACACAGTAGTCACAGATCTTAGCCTCGACGACCCTAGAGGCGGTTGGAGCGGCGGGTGCCCTTGGCCTTGTTCTTCTCCTTGAGCTGCACCATCGTCTCTTCTTCCTTGCCGGAGTCCAGCTCGATTGGCATGCTTTGGTGTCCTGGCTGCGGCGCCCTTACAACCATCGCCACCGCATCTTCTTCTTCCACTTCCATCACCACTGCTTCTTGATCCTCCTCCAGCGGCACCACCACAGTCTTTGTGGTGAAGTACACTGCGGCACGATGGTCATGAGGACGCCGATACCTATGTACTTGGCTCACTTTGCCCTCTGTCCAGCGTCGCCGGAGTCGACCTGATTCATGGCCCAACGAAGTATGTCGACTGACATAGCGCCCTTTGCTGGGTCAGGAATCAACATCTTCAACTCATCCGGTGTCGCCTTCTTTACCACATTGTCTTGCAAGGCTGAGAGACTTTACAATTGATAAAAAGAAGACTTGAAGATGGGACTGAACTGAATACGACTTCTTGGTAGCCCAGTGGCTTTTGGTCCCCATCAGAAAGTGTTGAATGGGCTATTTGTGCAGGTCCTCCATGCTGCTAAAGTTTGAGAAGACTTCCATGGCGTTCTCGAACTTGGTACGGTCACCTAGCGAGCACCCTAGGAAGAAATCCCTCCATCCAATGCCCCAAGGGAAGGGGTTGGGGATGGGGTTGGAGTTGCTATTGGGGTTGGGGCTGGGGTTAGGGTTCGAGTTGCTGTTGGAGTTCATGGCGATGGGTAGGAGGAAGAGTGAGAAACAGAGATGGTTAAGTGTGTGAGGTGGTGGGTAAGTGGTGACTGTGAGGCTGGGTAAATAAAGGGGCTCTGGACGATAGGTTTTAATAGAGATCAACCTTTGAACTTTGTGCTCTTCATAATGCAGACCGACAAGGAGAACAAGGGCAAGGAGGTGGTGCCGCCAATGGAGCATGACAAGGGCAAGGACGTGGTGCCGCCCTCAGAGGTGACGCCCACGGATGACGATATGCCGGAGGAGCCCCCTAGCGGCAAGCGCTGGAACTACAAGCAATATCATGAGAAGGGTGGGCGAACTCACTTCTGCAATGTGATCATGCCCCACAGCTCGAGGCCATACCAATGCCCCTGGACTCCACGAAGCACTTCCCGTCCGTGACACATGAGTTCAAACTCAAGATGAACACCAAGGTTAGGCCACCTTCGCCACCGTCCATCAGATCAAGATCAACTACATGGTGACCTTCAAGTTGCTGACTCCCAACACGCTGAAGGTCATCGTCTTCAACGACGATGGCATTGAAGTGGTGACCAAGTGCGGGAGGCACGATGACGCCTTCACCGTGAACGCCTAGGACAACCCTTCCTATGCTTCAGCTGGTTTAGTTTCATATCGATCCGCTTTGCTTTAGAACAAATATGTTTAACTGCGGTACAATATTTATAACCGCTTGCTACTATCTTCTGTTGTGTGTTATTCTTGTCGCCGCTGTGTGCTGGTAACCTCATCACCAGATAACAAGTGTTGCATGCAACCAAACATCATGCCTTGTGTTTGCGCATATACAAGCGGGGCAACCAAACACTATGCCTTTCGTGACACCTCATGCAGCTTAGAGGGTATGCAGACAACCAAACTAGATACAAATATTAGTTTTCTGCATGTTTGATCTCAGCCAGCCCTTTTTAAGCCAGCCTCCACGGATCAATCTAGTTAGAAACAACTATCAAACACGCCCTTATAAACTTTCAGCACCAACAATGTTCGTGCCTTCCACGCTGGCAGTACTGATGACGCAAAGGAATACCGGGAGATGCTACTTCGATGTTGCACTGTTGTAGCCCCCGGTTTTGTACGAGCCTCGGCATCATTCCTGGAAAGAAGAATCAGGCCGGTATGGAGGCACGCACGCTGCTGGTCAAGAACTTTGGAGAATCCGTCGCATCGGGCCAAACGCTCATCCGCCCCATGTGTTCCTTGGTCCATTTCCACAACAAACTAAAAACAAGAGTATCCAGGCAATTTGCACACGACCTTCAATTCTCTGCTGCAGATCGCCGGCGGACGGGTGGCCAATTCGCACACGTCCTGGCGTACTTGGGTCTCGATCAATTCCCTCGACCGCCTTGCAATCATGCCGGCCGTAACTCAACTACTCTGCCATTCCCAAAACACAAAAATATAACGTCATGTCATTCGAATTTTACAAAAAAAAGCTGGAAACACATTCGAATGTTACAGAAACCTCGAAGGGCAATCGACCCCAAAACACAAAAACCGGAGTATATATAAATCTACTAATTATTTGTTGAAAATCCTCGACAGAGAAGAGCCACACGTCTTGGCCTGAGATCACCGGCTCACCGGCGGGCACAGGCGCGTCGGGATCTGAAGTGCGTCAAGCGTGTGGTGTCGCTCAGAGGAGCGGCAGCCATGGCCCATGGCCGGAGCTGCATGCCTCTGCAAGTCTCGACCTGGTTCACCAACCTCACCGTGCGTACAAGGCACGTACAATGCACTTGTACTGCCGCCTCTCGACACACTGGCCCGCCCACTCACGTCTCTGCAGCCAGCTATAGCACCGGGATTGGTTTGATCAAATATCAATGCATGCAATACAGATACACACATAGATATATACGGACAGTACACCCCCCATGTGCCATGTCCAGCTTTAGCAACAAAGAAACCACCACACAACAAGTTGGAGCGCATGCCATGCTGCACGCTCAGATCAGCCCACCAATTGATTGCCTCCAGTAGAGCAGAGTATCTCCACGCCGATGCCGGGGCTATAAATACGGAGCTGGCCTCGGTTCCCACCACTCTTCACCATCGCTCCAGTCTTCTCGTCGTGCAACCGAAACAACATACAAGCAGCTCAGTCTTGTTTGCTGGAAGCTCGGAGGGAAAGAGATGAATGGCGGGGAAGCTCTACCAGCTCATGGCGAGGCTGCACCTGGCCAAGGGACGGGCCTCGGCGGACGTGCCCAAGGGCCACTTCGCGGTGTACGTCGGCGAGCAGAGGAAGCGGTTCGTCATCCCGACGGCGTACTTGAGGCACCCGTCCTTCCTGGTGCTGCTCAAGCGGGTGGAGGACGAGTTCGGCTTCGACCACCGCACCGGCGGCGGCCTCACCATCCCCTGCTCAGAGGGCGACTTCGCCGACATCGTCGGCGGCTGCTCCTCCTCCTCTTCCCCATCGGTGGACTACCACTAGTTATGTAGCAGCTCATCCGACCACACCGGCGCCGGCGCATGCATCGGCCGGTCCAGCCATCGATATGATCACTGCTAGATTGCATTAGGACGGATACATTCTGTTATTAGCTGAGGATTAATTCTTCTTGGAACGTGGCATTAGTACTCATCAATGTACTGTTGCATTTGCTCGAACCCTGTAAATTACTCATCACATTGAGGGATATAAGTAATTCTGCTGTTCTCATCTCATCTTGATAAGCAGTAGATTTTTTTAAAGAAGGATTACCCCGGTCTCTACATCATTTCGACGCACACAGTCATTGATATGCAGTAGATGATGAATAATGTCAATCTACACCCAATACCATGCACTTAGGGGGTTCCATCATCATCCTTGGCGACACAGATGGCGATCTGCTGCCGCCACCCCTGACCTTCTGTCGCACCGCCTCTCCTCGCCGTCACCGGTCCGCCTCTCCTCGCCGTCACCGGTTAGCACCGTGCCGGGCAAACCCCGAGCGATGGTAGGAGGGAGCGGGGAATCCCTCCTAGCATCTCTACCCTCCCCCTCTCTCAACCCTAGCCCATGGCAGCTCTGCCAATTGTTGTTAGAGTTGCCGGTGGTTGGTGGTTGGCCGCCGTTTTGGGCGGCATGATCAAGGCTAAAAGGGTCGGTGACCACCTCGTTTAGTGAGTGGCTTTGGGACCATCGCCCGGAGCCGATGCTCGCCTAGATCAGGGGACCGTCGAGGACGTCGGCCTAGGTGTGGATGGCTCGGCTATGGACGCCTCTCGCCCACTCGTAGGTGGGGTCTGTCCACCGGCGAGTCTGTCCCCGCCTCGATCTGGAGTGGCCGGGTGGCTTCGCCAACGGGTTTGGTCCTTGCCATATTTGGTCATGGCCGCATGCTTGAGCCGGGCCAAGCCTTTGGCAGTGTCATGGTGGCTTCCTCTGGTGACCTTGGATTGGTAGATTGGTCATGGTGCATGGTGCTAGGGTTTTAGACGTTGGGATGACAACCCTAAATGGCCAGCTCATGGCTCACTCTCTGGCAAGCAACATTGCAACATGTGTTGGCGATGCTCCTCGGCCATGTAGGTGGCAAGGTGCATTGTGGCGTGTGATCCCGGTGAAGTTGTCGCCGTCAGTGGCAGCCAAGCCTGGATCCAGATCTAGAGTCCTCGGTCCATTGTGGCCAATATGGTGGCTTGAGTACCCTTGTCGAGGTGTACGGGATGGGCTGAGAGGATGTTGGGCACCTCGGTGCCAGCGTTGGCAACGATCCATGCATGTGTCGTGTTCTTCTGGGTGACGCCGCTTTGGCTCCCTCCTTGCCAACTCTTAGGTGAAAACCAATGTCTACTCCAGGAGACTCGATAGCAGTGGTGCTTTGCATAGTGACCCTCTTGGGGCGTCACCGCTGTGTGTGAGTGTCTTTCACGGCGGCCTCTTAAGGATGGTTTGGAGCTCCAATCGACAACGCCTTGGTTTGGGCGGGCAGTGGTTTTGTTTGCACCTATCTTTTAAACGAGACGACTTCTCTCTATCCTTTCTGCTTGCTAGCAGGATCGGCGCTCCTCGATTTGGAGCGAGAGGGCAGAGGGTCCTCTCCTCTCCGACATCAGTTTGGTGGTGATGTTGCGACAAAGTCAGGTGGTTTGTTCCAGGTGGCGTGTGTTCGCTTGTCATAAGCGTCCTTGGTCGCGTTTTTCGTTGGTCCGGCCTCTCCTGTGCTCCTTCTCAACGGCTTGCTGAAGGCTCCTAGTAGTACACTCCCGGTGCTTCTTACCGTGTTCTGTTTGTTTTGTGGGATTCCTTTTATCAGCGTGCATAAGAATTTTCTTAATAGTATGTATTGCTCGGTTGTGTGTGTGTGGTGGTGGTGGTGGTGTGTGTGTGTGTGTGGGGGGGGGGGGGGGGGGGGGGGGGGGGGGGGGGTCGTATCTGTTTCGAGATACTACACACTTAGATTGACATGTGGGTACGTATATCTTCGTATCATTGCTCCGCCCACCGTGTCACATGTTGATTGAGGAACTGAAGCAGGAGCCCCTGGTTTTCAGAAAAGCACACTTGCGTCAAGATATATATCATGACATAGGTAATGTGCTGCCAGATCATCATGTACAATACATTCTACCGATTGATCATACGTATACAATATTCATCGATTGTAGCGGAGACGGAAACCACCACCGAACCATTCCCTCCTTTAGTACTAGCATAGCACTAGCATACATATCAGGTCAGGTGACGGGTCCACATTAACGAGCCGACAGTCGTTGCCATGGTGCTCTCCGAATGGCGCGCAGATCACTAAATATGCAACGCTCTCGTGTACCAGGACCGTATCTGTATGCCGATCCCATCCATGGGGTCTCAGATTCAGACTTCCTTGACACACGAGTAATGGCTCATGTGAGCCGATCAACCGAACCCTCCCGTTCCTCATGAATACGCAGCGATCGCCGTTTGTCAACTTGGCATTCAAGGGACAAGTAGGCAGCAGCACAGTGGTCGATTGTCAATGCGGTTGTTTCTCTACGATGCTTCGGGAAGAAATGAGCGGCAGTGCGTTCATGTAGTACTCTAGTTTTCCGTCCGAGCCACATGGCATGTCTGCTTAACCTAAGGAAAGTGTACTCTTGCACAATACCCAAGCCTTTTTTTTTTGAACAATGCACAATACCCAAGCTTACCTTAATAAGTAAGATTGAAATGGAATAGGAATAGAAAAAACGTGTGATAGTGTGTTATGTCCTCTTAGGGCATCTCCAAGGCGGATCCGCAAACCGCCCGCGTCTGTTCAAATCGCGCTATCCGGACCGTTGAAGCCGTCCAACGCGGGCCTCTATTGGTTCACGGGACGGTGCGGACGCTTTTTCTTCCGCAAAGCGAAGACAAACGTGAGGGAGCTTTGCGGGAGTCCGAACATCCTCATGACAAACCAAAAGTCGCCACGTACCCCACCTCTTCGTCCGGATGGCGGAAGACCGCAGATTGTTGTTGTTAATTGGCGGATGGATAGCATGTTAAAAGCCGGATCATGATTAGTATTTGGGCATTCAGAGGAAGCTTTGCAAATATATTTGGGCATTTGGTGGAAGGTTACTTCTTACCATATGATTAGCATTTGCCAAGGTGATTAGTATTTAGACATTTGGCGGAAGTTTCCGTCGCCGCTGGTCGGTGAGGTAAGCCTCCACGTGCATCGGAATCCCTAGGAAAATCACCATCACCATCGTTGTCATGGTCATGACGTCGTCGTGGTGAGCGGGACTGTCGGGGTGTCACATCTCTCGTCTGAAGGCGTTGAACTGCTGCAGTGAGACGATTAATACTATTGGTCACCACCTGTAGACTATCAGTGCGCTGTCGATCGTTGGCAGTCAAACGCTCGTTCAACCTGTCCTCGACGCCTACAATATTTGTAGACAACTCAACCCTTGTCCGAAATTTCTTGTTGGCTCCCTTGATGGACATCAGATGGATACACAAATCATCACTTATCTCCAGATCCCCCGGAAGTTCATCACCCTCCTCATGGTCAGATTTCTCATGCTGCGAGTTCACCATCTTTCAAACAATTGAATCAAATAGCAGAACCGTGATCAACCTTGCTATGATACCATTTGATGCGTCCGTCGACAGAAACACGATGACGCGAATAATTTGCCCAATCTTTCACGATACGGTGTCACCACTAACGAAGTGACGCTCGCGATCTTGTAGATGCAATCACCACGAAAACAACACGCAGACCTTGATGAAGAAGTATGTGGACGATCTTCAAAAGATCAGCAACAAATTAGAAGTTGATGCCTCCAATCTCTTCGCCAAACACACAAAGTATTCAATTCTCAACTAGCATTAATTCGTTAAGGAAAGATACTTGACTCTGTCCATAACAATGGTAAATAACCTAAACCGCAAAAACTATCCTTGTATACGGCCGGCCTGGTCTTTAAAAAGTCTTCTCAGGCACCGTACGTGGCCAGGTCCGACTCAGATTCATAAGTTGGTTTCAAAACTGAATCAAGAAGAAAAATAGACACAGACTCTTTCTCTTTTCAATCTAAACTAATCACTAATTAACTCATTAAAATAATCCGGCATGCTGATCACAAGATGGCAAAACTATTAAGCAGGACGCATGCCTATTTCCAACCTTGACTATGCCTTTCCTTATAAATATTTTGGTATTGACTTTTACTATCATGTCGCATTGTCTCGCACAATGGTTTCATCCTGGTTGGAAAAACATGTACGTGAATATATTGTCAATGCGTCTACGATGCTTCGGGAAGAAATGAGCGGCAGTGCGTTCATGTTGTACTCTAGTTTTCCGTCCGAGCCACATGGCATGTCTGCTTAACCTAAGGAAAGTGTACTCTTGCACAATACCCAAGCTTACCTTAAGTAAGATTGAAATGGAATAGGAATAGAAAAACCGTGTGATAGTGTGTTATGTCCTCTTAGGGCATCTCCAACGCGGATCCGTAAACCGCCCGCATCTGTCCGGACCGTCGAAGTCGTCTAACGCGGGCCTCTATCGATTCGCGGGACGGTCCGGACGCTTTTTATCTTGCAAAGCGAAGACAAACGTGGGGAAGCTTTGAAAAAGTTCGGACATCCTCATGGCAAACCAAAAGTCGCCACATACCCCACCTCTTCGTCCGGATGGTGGAAGGCGCTGATTGTTGTTGTTAATTGGCGGAAGGATAACATATTAAGCCGAATTGTGATTAGTATTTGGGCATTCGGCGGAAGCTTTGCAAATATATTTGAGCATTTGGCGGAAGGTTACTTCTTACCATATGATTAGCATTTGGCAAGGTGATTTGTATTTAGGCACTTGGCGAAAGTTTTGCAAATATATTTGGTCACTTGGGGAAGGTTACTTCTTGCCATATGATTAGCATTTGACAAGTGATTAGTATTTGGAAATTTGACGGAAGCTTTGCAAATATATTTGGACATTTGGAAGGTTACTTCTTGCCATATGATTGCATTTGGTAAGGTGATTAGTTTTCTACTATTAAGGTTCTTTATTACTTCTTGCCAAGAAGACTAGCTTTGACGAAACTACACTAACACATGGATTAATAGTCTTCTGCCAAACAAAAAGCTACTAATCAGAGTTTTTTAAAAGGGAATCACGTTATTATTTGGCGACTAAAATTTAACAGAGACGAACATATACGGCTAAGGTTGGATGGCGGCCTTCCGCATCCATGTCCGCGGACTGGTCCCCTCCTGACCGCGGACGGATGCAGGAGGAAATTTACAGGTCGCCGTTGGAGATGCCCTTATATCCTACAGAATTATAAAATTACATAAATTTGAATGTAAGAGTATTTGATGGCACATAAAAAACAAAAATGCCAAATTGAAACAGAGCTCCATTGAGTCCCAATTTTGGAAATTATAAATCCATAGTTTCATTTCAATTTTGTTGAAAAAATGCATGTATACGAGAGACATAATGTACACGTCTCATGATGAAACACGTTACAATGAGAGCTACACAAAAAACATGTTGCTTTTCAACACATGCATTGTTCATTATTAAAGTCCATGTTTTTTCGTGACTATAATTTTACACACATATACATTATATTCTTGTATACTTGTATATTTTTTCAGAATATTCGAAATTGAAAAGGTTAAGTTTTTTTTTTTTTGCAAATGTTAGCCTCCGGAGAGCTTGGTCTCTGAAATGCCCTACTCAGGAAAAAAGTGAATTCTAGCAAAGAGATTGAAGTGGATGAAAATTTACAGTCTAAAACTTCAAGTGGTTAAACCAAAATCATACAGGACAACTGGGTGCCTTGCTCTTATTCCAATCGAAAGAGCATTTAATTCACCAGAGGGGGTGAATGGGAGATTTTTATCAAATTCTTCGAAGGAAGCTAATTCTTCAAAGAAATAAAAACTAAGCAGTACGAAGAAATACTTACAGAATAAAAACTAGACTAAGCATGCATTCAATGTTGAGACAAATTATTAAAGTAGAAGAAAGCATGCAAACAAAGTAGCAGTATAAGTGAACTAGACGCACAAACAAGCAGAGACACTTAGGTACTACTACGTTTAAGACAAAACAGAACATAGTAGAAACATCAGAAATGTAAGTCATCAGACAAAGTCTTGAGGGAGAAGAGGAGACAAAGTTTTCACAAAATACAAGTGCCGAATGTGAAGGGTAAATAAATTGAAATCAGATGCTCGGAGAAGACACAAAATTTGTTTGACTAGTTCAAGCTGTTGTGACAACTTTCCGTGTTAAAGAGATTGAGATTTAACATAGATGACCAAATCTTCACCTTATTCTCCTTAAGCTAAGGTACTTGTACCTCCCCCAATCACTCGTGGTAGATCTTCAAGGTAGATCTTTGAAACATTCACATACTCATTCTTCGGCTACCCATGATGACTCTTGGAGGATCTAAACAGATGCCTAACCGTCTGGAAGATCACAATGTTTAAGAATAATAAGTTTTAAGCTCACTTAGAACAGATTTTTCGGAGATGCTCAATCACTTTGGCTCTGGGTATTTGAGGTTTTTCCTCATTAGGATTCTCTCAAATGCTTGAAGAGGATGGGTTTCTCTAAACTACACTTGTCACAAATTAACTCGGAGCAACCAACCAAGTAATGGTGGAAGGGTGGCTATTTATAGCCGAGGTCAGGGGCGATCCGGAAAATTTTATTGGGTTCACTCATTAACTTCTTACTAGAAATGATACCCGCGCGTTGTAGCGGGAATTGGATGCACTAATTTCTATGAGATTTGACTGTATGAAACTTTAGTGTTCTGATTAGCAATATGAGAATTAAAACTCAAGCACATATATAATTTAAAATATTTGTTTACTATATAGCTGTAGAAAATCTATTTAATATAAGTATAATGTGCAAGATGCATGTTAAGGTGAGTCTTTTCTCATGCCAGAAATGATACCCGCACACGTTGCAACGGGAATTGAATGCAGTAATTCCTATGAGATTTGACTGTATGAAACTTTAGTATTCTGATTAGCAATATGAGAATTGAAACTCAAGCACATATATAATTTGAAAGATTTAATTACTATATAGCTGTAGAAAAATTATTTAATATAAGTATAACATGCAAGATGCACATTAAGGTGGGTCTTTTCTCATGCATAGGGGAATAGTGAGTTGGCATAGTTGTATATTGAGATAATTAAATTTAGTGAGGCATGCATGATGGCATGATCTGGTGGCATAATTGCATGTCAAAATAATTGAGTTAGTGGGGATCAACTATTTAGGTATAATATAGGATAAGTATTTAGTACAAACAATTAAGTGTAAAGTCTAATTTATAGCATCTTACAACAAGAGTTTCACACTAAAACACAACATAGATAACAGAAATACGACATCACATGAGAGTATATGATCAAACACCAACAAAAGTTTGCAACACCAAACGATAAACCAAATGTTTTTGAAAAACAGGGAGGGATCAAAAACAACACACACTCTCTCTCGAAGCCCTATGATCTATGACCTCTTCCCCTTTGGCAACAAGTTACCAAAAAGTTCAAAGCCATAGAGCTACTCGTTGCTCTGGGCATGGTCTCCGGTGGCTGTCGATGGAGTCGAGAGAAGAGCATCCGCGAAGTCTTCAGCTGAAGTCCTTTGAGGTGGCGGAGTAGACACTGCAGCTGAAGTCTCTTAACCATTTTTTTGTCGACAATACTCCAAAACCACAAAGAAGGCACTTGATGCACTTACACTGGTCGAGGATAAGCCGTGTGTCAAAATATGAACATACAATTGAGTCAGGTCGAAGGACAAGTTATATGTCAAGCGTGTACATGCAATCAGATTTGAAAATGGGTCTTCCACTTCCTCTCCTTTGCTTCTTCTTACATTTCCTAAGAATAGTGAAGGGGACAAAAAGCACCCGAGGCAAGAACCCATGTATGTGATTCACCCACAGCCCATTAACGAAGACGTGGAAACGAAGACAAAAAATATATCAACAATGGACTAGGCAAAAACTAGAACCATGCAACCAGATGCAAAAACAAACAACACGAATCTTGGAGTTACAAAAATTCGAATGTGAATTAAGTATATCTCATCTTAAATAAAAATTAGGAAACCTGAGTTTATTAACGAGCTCTTTTATGGCACCCTGCGATAAATACACAACATTCATTCACGAAATCCAAGGACGGCAAGCCTAAAAAAATCCATACTGCTGTGATTGGCCCAGCAGTAGCTCTTGCACTGGCCGCTCAACAAGCAACAATATACATGTTCTGAGGGTAGTTTAGGAAGAGGAAGGTTAGCCCGCCGGACACATTGACGACCTACTTAGCCCGTTCATTTACTTCCATTTTCCGGCGGCTGCCTGAGCGCGTTCCTGTTCTAGTCGTTCTTGTGGACGCGATGCCAAGGTCGAGGTGAGAACACGCCAATGGCAAGCGATCACAGCGAGAGTGTGATAAGACACAGGGATGTGGCAGCATGGTCGGCCGAGGCATGACAACGGTCTCAGCTTTACGCAACACCAACATCGGCCCGCTAGAGGTCGCAACGACATTGATCCCAAGTCTCCGGATGCCTTGGAGATGTTTCACGATGATTTTTTAAATGAGGAAGTATCTATTCTAACCTGGGAAATTGACGGTGGGATTTGGTGATACTACTCCTCTCACCCGTAGCAGTATAGGGTATGATAAAAGTGGTCTTAATTAACAGGTTAAACATTTTCACTGTGTCAGCACTAGGAAATAAAAAAGGAGATTTTATCCAAGAATAAGGACAACACACATGCTTCTACCTAGCTAATATCCTGATTAGAGATGATAACTCTCAAGTTTGCACACAATATTTGCCATACTTTCAAATTGCAACCAAGTTGACATGTTCCTTTCCTCACGGAGGTCATTATTGTTGCAGCTTGGAGCATTTGGATCACAAGGAACAGAAGGATTTTTTTTAAAAGAAGGCCCCACTTTTTGAAAAGTGGCGCCAATAGTAAAAATATGAATTAGTGTTGGTGGGGTTTACGGCCATGAAAATAAATGTCACACAATTTTTTGATTGGCTAGAAAACGTTTGATCTCTTCGTCTAGCTTTTTAAATAAATTTGAACCAGTTGTTTGTGGAAAAAACTAGTTAAGAAGGTGTTCTCTTCAAGTTGTGACTTATTACATCAACGTTGCTCATCATCTAATCTGATCACATCGGGAGATAGAGAAGAAAAAACTAGCCATCGACGACTAGGTTTGTGATTCCAACTGGTTCTCCTCGCCTTCGGTTCCCATTTCAGCTTTGAGAGTTGGGGGTGACGAGTAGAGATCAATGCTCATGGTCTAGCTTGTTTTTTCATCTATGTTGCATTTTCGTATCTATGTTGCATTTTTGTTCTTTGGCTGCAAAGTCTCGGCAGTGGAGGTGGCGTTGTACAAAATAAAAGTCTCACGGTTCTATCCCCGTCCTGATGTGGCTATCGTGGCCGATGCGACCTACACCAATGAGCTTGTGGTGTTTTGGTCCCGTGGATAGATGGTTCTTGTGGATTTTCGTTCGATACTTCAACCTATCTTGGCGTTGGTAGCAGCAATAGTATTTTGTCAAGCATACTCTTGTCAGTATGTACGTTGATTCGTTCTTTTGTGCTCCGAGTCCTCTTCCTCGACGAAATAACAGTTCAACAACCTGTCTTGCCAGGTATGTGTCGCATGTCACAGTGTGTTCAACGATTTTAGGTTCTCATCTGTTGGAGTGGGTAGCTCATGCGCTCGTTTGAAACCTTCGACGTTAGTTTAGCTTGTGCAGATTTGGTCTTCTTCGCCATATGGATGGAGAAAAGTCAAAATGACAGAAGGATCTAGAGTTAGCAACCAGAGAGGATTTTGATACAACTTTATGTTTTATCTTGGCGCAAGTCTTGTTTTTGTTTGATGTGATGCCGGATCGTTCACTCACCAAAATTCTAATGCTCGAGGTCAAATAGGTGATGTATAGCGTCCGTACATCACAGCGTCTGTAGTCCAACGGTTAGGATAATTGCCTTCCAAGCAATAGACCCGGGTTCGACTCCCGGCAGACGCAATTTTTTGACTGGTTTTTGGTTGAAAATTATTTGTTCGCACCTTTTTCCCTTTTGATTTTGTTTTCACCTCATTATAACTGGCACCTTTTGTCCTTCGTGAAACAAAGAAACGAAAATTCACTCGCAACCCGTGCAACTCGAGGATCCAAAAATGTCTGTCCTCCAGTCCAATTCCCAAAGTTGAGAAGAACAGTCTGCCAGAAAAGTGTGCCGGATCATGTACCTCATCCCGCCGGCACCCCGCATGTTGCTGCAGCGCGATCTCGCCCGCGGCATGGCTCCCCGCGCCACAGCCGGGATGAGGCGCCCAGCCAGCCTAGCTGCTCTTGACTCGATCACCACCCCACGCGACGCGCGCTGCACGATTCCTGGCCGCAGAAGCGGATGGCGCGCGTGGCCCCTGGACAACGCCGTGGGCGCCATCGACGATGCCGTGGGCCGCCGCCGATCAAATTCTTAACGCTGGAGGCGTCCACACGATCGCCCTCTCTATCCACTCACCGGCCCGTAATCTCCCGCTTATCGGGGCATAAACTCTGCTAAGCCGCCATTGCCGGTGCCAATGATTGAGCCGAAATCCGCGCGTGGTCAGGCACATGAGGATGGATCGATGCCCATGCGGCGGTGTCTCCATCCCCTGGCAATTGTGCACGAGCTGAATCCGCGATGGATGCCACTCGTGGGGCCGCGTCCATTTGTATTGTCCAGTTGTCGCTGCGGCGGCTAGGCCTGCCGTGCAAGTTGGAGCTAGCGTTGAAGTGCTGTGACGCGAACACACGACAGCCACCGGTTCTTAATCCTGAAACGGGCTATTCATGTCGAGATGGCGATGTTTTCTTCATCGGAGAAACTTTCAGCAAATTGCCACTTCTTTTCACATGTATAAACTCAACAGCTAAAGGCATCCAAATTTGGTCATCGGGGAACGATTTGAGTGCTCAACTTACTCGAGACACACTTGAGTGTCCATATTAGCGGCATATCTCATCTCAAGTGGACTCATCCTAACGGGAAAGCAACATGCCAGGGGACAGTCATGTGGCAATGTTCCTTGCTCAAATTAATTCCATTTCAGGAGGTTTAACAAATGAGAGCACACAGAAAAAATATAGTACTCCGCTACTATATATAGCAACTGCATTGTTCAGCTGCCGCAACCTGCAACACCAAGCAAGCTAGCACGGATGAACTCACTCACACTGACACAAGCTAGCTACCGATACTGAAGCAAATACTGCAAAGGAACACTTCCTCTAGCACAACCAGTAGCATTCGAGCTGATCAATGCCATGGGTGGGAAGCTGCAGCAGCTGATGTCGAGGCTCCACCTGCCCAAGGGCGGCGGCGCGGTGCCGAGGGGCCACTTCGCGGTGTACGTCGGCGAGGCGAGGGCGCGGTTCGTGATCCCTACGGCGTACCTCAGGCACCCGTCGTTCGTTGCGCTGCTGGAGAGCGCCGAGGAGAAGTTCGGCTTCGACCACCACGGCGGCGGGATCACCATACCGTGCTCAGAGAGCGACTTCGTTGAGCTCGTCGGCAGCCTGAGCTCCTCGTCGCCGTCGTCTTCGTGGCGGCATTGATCGCTCCTCGTTTCTTCCCGGCGAGGAGATCTTGTTAATTCTTTTTCAGTTCGTGGCATTTGGCAGTATGTATATAGCTTTCTTTACCGTCGTTGCAAGTTTGCATGAGCCAACGCTCCAAATTCAGGCATTCTGAAGTAGCTGGTGAATGGTTTTTAATCGTGACGGTCCATGTATTCGATCCTATGGTCGATCTGACCCGGTACGAATCTACTATAAAGGAACGCATGGATTTCAAATGATATTCGGGTTGAAAAAATAAGCGTAGGAACAACTAAAATTATGTATTATTGTTATTATTGTTACTGAGAGAAAACTGAAATTCTGTAAAAAAAATGAGAAATAACTGAAATTATGTATGGCAGTATGTGCTACAAAAATGGAAATCTCTGTCCCAAGATGGGCCTTAAAATGTAGGACTTTTATCAGCTTGTCAGCATTGAGATAAATTATTCCCATTTTTAAAAAAGAAGATAAATTCTTCCTTTTATCGGGCCAGATGTGAGCCTGCAACTGTCGGCCCGGCCAGGAACAACGGTGTATCTACCCTAGGCTGTGCAACCTGCGGATTCAACCCTGTTTGAGGCTCCTTGCGTCAGATTGGCGTGCAACACGGTGCGAGGTAGACCGGCTCATTTACACCGCCACGAGGGCCTGGTTTATTATTATTTTGTTTAGTTCAAGGTTTTTTTTAAAAATAATACAGATGCAATCGCTCATATACACGCGCATACACTCACCCCTATGAACGCACACACGCACACCTTACCCCTACGAGCACCTCCGAGAGATTGAGCCGGCATATCATCTTAAGATTTACGAGGCGCCTCGTCATCGACGGGAACGTCTCCTCCCACTGAATGCGCATCTCCGGAAATCCTGAAATCAAGGTTTTAGTTGGTTCTTCTCACAATATTGTACTGGTTTTCTTTATTCCGGTTTTCTTTTCCCTTTGGTTATTTATATATTTTATTTCATTTCAACCTTTTTAAAAATTCATAAATATTTTTTGGAATACATAAGCATTTTTAACAATTCGAGAAAAATTATTGAAAAACATGAATATTTTTAGAATCAGAGAACCCTTTTCAAAATTTTGAACTTCTAATATTGGCAATCATTTTTAAATCATGAATTTTTCAAATATGAACATTTGAAAAATAGGTAGTTTCATAGTTAACATATGCAATGGAACTATAGAGACTTCATTTTACTTAGGTTAATTTAGTTTACGACGGGGCCAGGCCTAAGTCAAGCTAATCCTCCTTTGACACTTTGATAATGCACCTAGATAAGATCATGCATACGGAGCCATCTCATTATCATTTAATAAAAAAAACTATGGTTGACCATGAAAATATTTTTTGAATTGATGATTAGAAAACATGAACTTTCCTCAAAATACGAGAAAAACTTATTAATACATTAACTTTTTTGAATTTGAGAACGTTTTCTAAATTCATTAACACTCTAAAATTTTCCAAACATTTTTATATTCATGAATATTACTAAGAAGCAGTTGTAAAATTTGAAAACATTTCAAATTCATTAATAATATTAAAATTCACAAAGAAACAATAAAATCTTTAAATATCGTTATCCTTTTCAGTTTACATATATTCTTAACCAACAAAAAAATCTAGCATCTTTTTTTGGAAAACTTGTTTAAAAACCAAAAGAAATAAAGGCAAAAGAAAGAAAATAGCGATGTGCACCGCTCAAACTGGACCGTGATAACACACAAGTGTAGGGAATCCTGAAAGTCTTCGTGAGAAGTATTATAACCCAAATTTATTGATTCAACACAAGGGAAGTCAAAAAATATTTATAAAACGTACTAGTTTACATGTCCGTTAAGCCACACCTGAAAACAAATACTTGCTCGACATAATTTGTTAGTAGCAAAAAAGTGATGTAATGATTGTAGTTGTGATTGCGGAATAGTAACAAAGCAACGGTTCTCATCAGTTTCCTAGAACAAAAGTAACATGAAAAGAGTAATAAGTATGAAAAGCGTAGGCATGTGAGTGGATAATATATGTTGAATGGATGAAATCAATTATGTAATAGTTCTAACTCAAAGTGATAAAAAATAAGACTCAATTCATCAATCATGTATAGGCATGTATTTTGTATGTAGTTCTACGTGCTTGCATAAAAACTTGCACAATATCTTTTGTTCTACCCTCTCGTTTCAGTAGGATCATAATTAAAATTAAGTATAATTAAGGTACTCCGTTCACAAAGTACTAGAGCAAAGCATTACCAATCTATGAATACATGAAATCATCACATCACAGCCACCCCCTTTGATACGTGATTATTGTCACATCAAGGTCTGTGAGTCAGAGCAATAACAGGTGTATACAACTTGCTCGTAAGATCCAACACACACACACACACACACACACACACACACGCACGCACGCACGCATGCACGTGTGCACACGCACGGCCAAGTGTCAAGCATTAAGCATGGCAAAATGATAGCAACAACAATCTTAAAACATACATGGTACTAGGCATCAAACCGTAACAATCCTGGCATCTATTACATAAGAGATCTCATCAAATTCCCATCCATCCCATGTGACTACAAAGAGATTACTCATACATGAGTGAGAAGATCATCATGATGGTGGTGATGGGGAAGAGGTTGGTGATGATGATGGCGACAAATCCCCTCTACGGAGGCTAAAATTAGCCTCCAATTAGCCCTCCGAAAGAATAACAATGGCGGCGGTGGCTCTGTCTTGCGAAAAATCCAAGTAAGTTCACTTTAAGGGTTTGGGGATGGAAGATAAATATAGGCCAAAGGAGGGTGTAAGGCGGTAACCACGAGGCCCATGCGCCCTGTCCACCCTCCAGGGGCGCGTGGCCACCTGGTGCCCCCCGACTATTTTCTGGCTCTGTGGCCATTTTAACTGAAAATGATTTTTGGTATTTTTCAGTAATTTTTTGGCAAATTTATTTCTGCACAAAAATAATACCATGGGAAAATTTCGTTGAAAAGATTGTTACTCCAGCTTAGTTTTATTCAAATATGCAAGTTAGAGGGCAAAACATATCAAAAGTGCTCGGAATGTAGATACCTTTGAGACATGTAAGCTCCCTAAGGTTAAATTATTGCTTTCCCTCCAAAAATTAAGTTGACAAATTGACGCGACAAAGAAACACTTTTACACTAACTTTTGCAAGGTGTATGCACCAATTTTTTGTCCATGGTCATTTTAGAACCATCTTACGATGGTAACCGCATGCATAAGAGAAACTTAGTAACTATGTTTTGTCATGATAATATTTCAACCAACTAGATAGTTATAATAAATCATGTCAAACATCAACATTATCAAAATGGTCAGGATGCAAATATGATAACATGGTATCCCGCTAACCTTTTTGATACGGGGCCAAGCCCTAGATGTTGATCTTTCACGAATTGGAGGGGGTTTCCACGAAGAACGCGAAGAACACATGGAAGAACGAGGAGAAATCACAAGAGAAACACTCAAGAACAAGTCCAATCACACATCCACTGGAGTCAAAACCACACAAGATCCACAAAGGTACATGAACAACAAAGGGAAAGAGGATACATAGAGTTCATCCCAAATCCCATGGGGAGATGGGGCCTTGGAATCCCGGAGGATCTTCCCTTGAGTGGGGCCTAGGCATCCACTTGGATCTTCTCACATAGAGGTGTTCATGTCCATGGGAGGAGGAAGTGGAAGGAGCAATGCTCAACTAATCTATGAGCTAAACCATTGCTAACCCTAGAAATGAGGTGGGGGAAGAGTATATATAGTCTTAGCCATGAAGGGGTAAGTGTGAGAGAGATACAAGGCCAAAGGCCGTGGCTGCGCACGGGCGGTTCTGGACGTCCGGAGGTTACTGGTCGTCCGGTGGCTCACGAGGGACCGGACGTCTGATGGCGTCCGAATTTTCGATGATTTGGCTCTGTTCGGGTGGCACCGGATTTCTGGTAGTTGTCGGTCATCCGGTGGCTGGAGGGTGTCGGACGTCCGGTGGCTTCCGATCTCCGTTGTAGACTTCTGGTGTCGCTTCTCGAGGTGCTTGTTCGTCCATATCCTTGGTGACTTGGCCTTCACTCCGAGTGTCTCCATGGTCATCTCGGATGCACCTGAGTATACAAAAGGTCTGTACTGGAGGTAACATCCATGTCTCGGGTGAATTGAAAGGAGAAGCACTTAGGAGCGAGTTCACCTTATGTCCAATGGCACTTGGGGCTTGGGGAGTAGTCGAAGTGTACATGGGGATGCATGTAGGATGCTCCACATCATCCTCCCCCCCTTGGGAAAGATCTCTCCTCGGATCAAAAACATCATCACCATGGAAACGGTAGTCGTGGACGGACTTGTAGTTGGACGGGGTGGAAGTCATGGTGCGATCAAAGTACTCCAAGATGTCTCCGAGATGGTGTATATGCAAAACGAGCAAACACAAAGTACACTTGGAAATACATTGGTTAGCACACACAAGGTGTCCATCAATTAAGCATGAGTTCATCCTACATGATTGTTCGTGACAAGTATCATGAAGCTTAATAGAATGATAGAGAATGGTATGTAAAGCAGTTGTGGGAGCAAATTCATTTGTTGTGCAAACAATGGTGTTGTATATGCGACTAATGCGACCATTGTGTAAAATGATGTCATATAGAGAAGGTTTATCAATAGCATGAACATGGCAAATATGGCTCAAAATGATTGTGTTATCATGATGTTGGACAAAATAAGCATCATGTATAAATAGTGTTGGAAATATGCCCTAGAGGCAATAATAAATTGGTTATTATTATATTTCCTTGTTCATGATAATCGTTTATTATCCATGCTATAATTGTATTGATTGGAAACTCGAAATACATGTGTGGGTACATAGACAACACTGTGTCCCTAGTAAGCCTCTAGTTGACTAGCTTGTTGATCAAAGATGGTTAAGGTTTCCTAGCCATGGACATGAGATGTCATTTGATAACGGGATCACATCATTAGGAGAATGATGTGATGGACAAGACCCAAACTGTAAACGTAGCATTTGATCGTGTCAGTTTATTGCTATTGTTTTCTGCATGTCAAGTATCTGTTCCTTTGACCATGAGATCATGCAACTCACTAACACCGGAGGAATACCTTGTGTGTATCAAACGTCGCAACGTAACTGGGTGACTATAAAGGTGCTCTACAGGTATCTCCGAGGGTGTCTGTTGGGTTGGCATGGATCAAGACTGGGATTTGTTACTCCGTATGACGGAGAGGTATCTCAGGGCCCACTCGGTAATACAACATCACAATGAGCCTTGCAAGCAATGTGACTAAAGTGTTAGCCACGAGATCTTGTATTACGGAATGAGTAAAGAGACTTGCCGGTAACGAGATTGAACTAGGTATAGTGATACCGACGATCGAATCTCGGGCAAGTAACATACCGAAGAACAAAGGGAACAGCATACGGGATTAACTGAATCCTTGACATAGAGGTTCGACCGATAAAGATCTTCGTAGAATATGTAGGAGCCAATATGGGCATCCAGGTCCCGCTATTGGTTATTGGCCGTAGAGGTGTCTCGGTCATGTCTACATAGTTCTCGAACCCGCAGGGTCTACACACTTAACGTTTGATGACGATTAGTATAATTGAGTTATTATGTTGGTGACCGAAAGTTGTTCGGAAGTCTCGGATAAGATCCCGGACATGACGAGGATCTCCGGAATAGTCCGGAGGTAAAGATTGATATGTGTGATAATAGTGTTTTGATCTCCGGAAGAGTTCCGAAGTTCACCGGAAGGGGTTCCGGATGTTTACCGAAGTGTTCGGGTGCAGCAACACTTTATATGAGCCAAAGGGATAAAGCCCACAAGGTATTGGAAAGTGCAAAAGTAGTTTTGCTGCCGCGTAAGCGGTACTACCGCTTGGTGAAGCGGTACTACCGCCCGAGCGGTACTACCGCTTGTGTGAAGCGGTACTACCGCCCAAGCGGTACTACCGCTTGTGTGAAGCGGTACTACCGCTTGTGCGCGGCTGTGCACGGTTCGGCAGGGATCCGAGTTGGACTCTTTCCCTGCGGGCCAAACCGACCTTGTGCGGGCAAAACCGACCCGGAGGAGGCTTTTACTCCAAGTTTAGACCCCAAGGCTCAACATATAAATAGAGGGGCAGGGCTAGCACACGGGACACATCAGGATTTCCCAAGCCGTGTGCCGGCAACCCTAGCCCTCTAGTTCCTCCGTCATAATCTCCGTAGCGCTTGGCGAAGCCCTGCAGAGATTGTTCCTCACCACCATCACCACGCCGTCGTGCTGCTGGAACTCAACCACTACTTCACCATCGCTCGCTGGATCGAGGAGGTGAAGGCGTCATCAAGCCGTACGTGTGTTGAACGCGGAGGTGCCGTCCGTTCGGCACTAGATCGGAAGGATCGTGATTGGATCGCGGGACGCTCGGCGATTTGGATCGCGAAGACGTTCGACTACATCAACCGCGTTTATTAACGCTTCCGCTTAGCGATCTACAAGGGTATGTAGATTCACTCTCCCTCTCGTAGATGCTCATCACCATGGATAGATCTTGTGTGTGCGTAGGAAAATTTTTGTTTCCCATGCAACGTTCCCCAACAGTGGCATCATGAGCTAGGTCTATGCGTAGATGAGATCTCGAGTAGAACACAAACGAGTTGTGGGCGTGGGTGTATACATATTGCTTGCCGTTACTAGTTGATACTTGATTCAGCGGCATTGTGAGATGAAGCGGCCCGGACCGACATTACGCGTACGCTTACGCGAGACTGGTTTTACCGCTGCGTGCACTTGTTGCATAAAGGTGACTGGCGGGTGTCTGTCTCTCTCACTTTAGTTGAATCGGTTCAATGAAGAGGGTTCTTTTAGAAGATCAAAAAGCAATCACTACACCACGTTGTGGTTTTGCGTAGGTAAGAACGGTTCTTGCAAACCCATAGCAGCCACGTAAAATTTGCAACAACAATTAGAGGACGTCTAACTTGTTTTTGCAGGGTATGATGTGATATGATATGGCCAATTACATGATGAGATATATGTGATGTATGAGATGATCATGTTTTGTATAGAATATCACGACTTGCATGTCGATGAGTACGGCAACTGGCAGGAGCCATAGAGTTGTCTTTAATTATTGTATGACCTGCGTGTCAATCATTAAGCGCTATGTAATGCTTTACTTTATCGCTAAACGTTAGCTATAGTCGTGGAAGCAACAGTCGGCGCGACAACCTTATGGCGACACGTTGATGGAGATCAAGATGATGGAGATCATGGTGTCATGCCGGTGACGATGGAGATCATGCCGGTGCTTTGGAGATGGAGATCAAAAGCACAAGTTCATGGCCATATCATGTCACTTATGATTTGCATGTGATGTTAATCCTTTTATGCATCTTATTTTGCTTAGGACGACGGTAGCATTATAAGGTGATCCCTCACTTAAATTTCAAGATAAATTGTGTTCTCCCCAAGTGTGCACCGTTGCGAAAGTTCGTCGTTTCGAGACACGCCGTGATGATCGGGTGTGATAGACTCTACGTTCGCATACAACGGGTGTAAGCCATGTTACACGTGCGGAACACTCGGGTTAAACTTGACGAGCCTAGCATGTACAGACATGGCCTCGGAACACAAGAGACCGAAAGGTCGAACATGAGTCATATAGTAGATATGATCAACATGAAGATGTTCACCATTGAAACCACCTCAACTCACGTGATGATCGGACTTGAGTTGGTGGATTTGGATCATGTTACACTCGAATGACCGGAGGGATGTCAATTTGAGTGGGAGTTTTTAAGTAATATGATTAACTAAACTCATTATCTAAAGAACAATAGTCTAAGTTGTCTTTGCAATATTCATGTTGTAGATCATGGCTCGCGCAGTAGCACCCCTGAATTTTAATGCGTTCCTAGAGAAAGCTAAGTTGAAAGATGATGGAAGTAACTTTGTGGACTGGGCCCGTAATCTAAGGATTATCCTTACGGCTTCCCAGAAGGCTTATGTCCTTGATGCACCGCTTGGTGATCCACCCGCTCCAGTTGAGTCTCTAGACGTTGTGAACGCCTGGCAGGCTCGTTCTGATGATTACTCAATAGTTCAATGTGCAATGTTGTATGGCTTAGAACCGGGACTTCAAAGACGTTTTGAACGTCATGGAGCATATGAGATGTTCCAGGAGTTGAAGTTTATCTTTCAGAAGAATGCCCGGATCGAGAGATATGAGATCTCCGATAAGTTCTATGCTTGCAAGATGGAGGAGAACGGATCTATCAGTGATCACGTGCTCAGAATGTCTGGGTACTCCACCCGTCTGGCTGAGTTAGGGATGCCCCTTCCGCCAGAGGCTATCACTGACAGAGTTCTTCAATCATTGCCACCTAGCTACAAGAGCTTCGTGTTGAACTATAACATGCACGGGATGAACAAGTCAGTCGCCGAGCTGTTTGCGATGCTGAAAGCCGCTGAGTCTGAAATTCAGAAGGAGCATCAAGTGTTGATGGTCAATAAAACCACTAGTTTCAAGAAAAATGGCAAGGGTAAGAAGGGTAACTCCAAGAAGAGTGGCAAAGCAGTTGCTCCTCTCGTGAAGAAACCCAAGGCTGGACCCAAACCAGAAACTGTGTGTTTTCATTACAAGGGAACTGGACACTGGAAGCGGAATTGCCCCAAGTATTTGGCTGACAAGAAGGCGGCCAACAACAAACAAGGTATATATGATATACATGTTATTGATGTGTACCTTACCAACTCTCGTTGTAGTGCCTGGGTATTTGATACCGGTGCGGTTGCTCATATTTGCAACTCAAAACAGGAACTACGGAATAAACGGAGGCTGGCAAAGGACGAAGTGACGATGCGCGTGGGAAATGGTTCCAAGGTTGATGTGATCGCCGTCGGCACGCTCGCTCTTCGATTACCGTCGGGATTAGTGATGAACCTAAATAAGTGTTATTTGGTGCCTGCGTTAAGCATGAACATTATATCTGGATCTTGTTTATTGCGAGACGGTTACTCATTTAAATCAGAGAATAATGGTTGTTCTATTTATATGAGTAATATCTTTTATGGTCATGCACCCAATGTGAGGGGTTTATTCTTATTGAATCTCGATAGTAATAATACACATGTTCATAACATTGATGCCAAAAGATGTAGAATTGATAATGATAATACCACTTTCTTGTGGCACTGCCGTTTAGGTCATATTGGCGTAAAACGCATGAGGAAGCTCCATGCTGATGGACTTTTGGAGTCACTTGATTTTGAATCACTTGACACATGTGAGCCATGCCTCATAGGCAAGATGACTAAAACGCCGTTCTCTGGAATAATGGAACGGGCAAGTGACTTATTGGAAATCATACATACTGATGTGTGCGGTCCGATGAGCATTGAGGCGCGCGGTGGTTATCGTTACTTTCTCACCTTCACTGATGACTTAAGTAGATATGGGTATATTTACTTAATGAAACACAAGTCTGAAACATTTGAAAAGTTCAAACAATTTCAGAGTGAAGTTGAGAATCATCGTAACAAGAAGATTAAATTCCTACGATCTGATCGAGGAGGAGAATATCTGAGTTATGAGTTTGGCAGTCACTTAAGACAGTGTGGAATTGTTTCACAATTGACACCGCCTGGAACACCACAGCGTAATGGTGTGTCCGAACGTCGTAATCGAACCTTATTAGATATGGTGCGATCTATGATGTCTCTTGCCGATTTGCCACTATCGTTTTGGGGTTATGCATTAGAGACAGCTGCATTCACTTTAAATAGGGCACCATCGAAATCCGTTGAGACGACGCCATATGAACTTTGGTTTGGCAAGAAGCCAAAGCTGTCGTTTCTTAAAGTTTGGGGATGTGATGCTTATGTCAAAAAGCTTCAGCCTGAAAAGCTGGAACCCAAAGCGGAGAAATGCGTCTTCATAGGATACCCAAAAGAGACAGTTGGGTATACCTTCTACCTCAGATCCGAGGGCAAAGTGTTTGTCGCTAAAAACGGAACATTTCTTGAGAAAGAGTTTCTCTCGAAAGAATTGAGTGGGTGGAAGATAGAACTTGATGAGGTTGTTGAACCTTTACTTCAACCTGAGAGTAGCGCAGCGCAGAAAGTTGTTTCTGTGGAGCCTACATTAGCTGAAGAGGAAGTTAATGATGATGATCATGAAGCTTTGGATCAAGTTGCTATCGAACCTCGTAGGTCGACAAGGACGCGTACTGCTCCTGAGTGGTACGGCAACCCTGTCTTAGAGGTCATGTTGTTAAACAACGATGAACCTACGAGCTATGGAGAAGCGATGATGGGCCCGGATTCCGAGAAGTGGTTAGAGGCCATGAAATCCGAGATGGGATCCATGTATGAAAACAAAGTATGGACTTTGGAAGTATTACCTGAAGGGCGTAAGGCCATTCAGAACAAATGGATCTTTAAGAGGAAGACGGACGCGGACGGTAATGTCACCGTCTATAAAGCTCGACTTGTGGCAAAGGGTTTTTCACAAGTTCAAGGAGTTGACTACGATGAGACCTTCTCACCCGTAGCGATGCTTAAGTCCGTCAGAATCATGTTAGCAATAGCTGCCTTTTTCGATTATGAAATTTGGCAGATGGATGTCAAAACAGCGTTCCTTAACGGTTACCTTAAGGAAGAGTTGTATATGATGCAACCAGAAGGTTTTGTCGATCCAGAGAATGCTGACAAAGTTTGCAAACTCCAGCGATCCATTTATGGACTGGTGCAAGCATCTCGGAGTTGGAATCTTCGCTTTGATGAAGTGATCAAAGCGTTCGAGTTTATACAAGTTTACGGAGAAGCTTGTATTTACAAGAAAGTGAGTGGGAGATCTATAGCGTTTCTAATATTATATGTGGATGACATATTGCTGATTGGAAACAATATAGAAATGCTGGAAAGCGTAAAGGAATATTTGAACAAGAGTTTTTCAATGAAGGACCTAGGAGAAGCTGCTTTCATATTAGGCATCAAGATCTATAGAGATAGATCGAGACGCTTAATAGGACTTTCACAAAGCACATACCTTGACAAAGTTTTGAAGAAGTTCAGAATGGATCAGTCCAAGAAGGGGTTCTTGCCTGTATTGCAAGGTGTGAAGTTGAGTAAGACTCAATGCCCAGTGACTGCAGAAGATAGAGAAAAGATGAGTGTCATCCCCTATGCTTCGGCCATAGGCTCTATCATGTATGCAATGCTGTGCACAAGACCCGATGTCAGCCTTGCCATAAGTATGGTCGGAAGGTTTCAAAGTGATCCAGGAATGGAACACTGGACGGCGGTCAAGAATATCCTGAAGTACCTGAAAAGGACTAAGGACATGTTTCTCGTTTATGGAGGTGATCAAGAGCTCGTCGTAAAGGGTTACGTCGATGCAAGCTTTGACACTGATCCGGATGACTCTAAGTCACAAACCGGATACGTATTTATTCTTAATGGGGGTGCGGTTAGCTGGTGCAGTTCCAAGCAAAGCGTGGTAGCTGATTCTACATGCGAAGCGGAGTACATCGCTGCCTCGGAGGCGGCGAAGGAAGGTGTCTGGATGAAGGAGTTCATGACAGATCTTGGAGTAGTGCCTAGTGCGCTTAACCCAATGACTCTGTTTTGTGATAATACTGGTGCCATTGCTCTAGCCAAGGAACCAAGATTTCACAAGAGGACCAGACACATAAAGCGACGTTTCAATTCCATCCGCGATTACATCAAGGAGGACGACAAAAATATTTGCAAAGTACACACGGATCTAAATGTTGCAGATCCGTTGACTAAACCTCTTCCAAGGGCTAAACATGAACAACACCAGAACTGCATGGGTGTTCGATTCATTACAATGTGAATCACATAGTGATGTGAACTAGATTATTGACTCTAGTGCAAGTGGGAGACTGTTGGAAATATGCCCTAGAGGCAATAATAAATTGGTTATTATTATATTTCCTTGTTCATGATAATCGTTTATTATCCATGCTATAATTGTATTGATTGGAAACTCGAAATACATGTGTGGGTACATAGACAACACTGTGTCCCTAGTAAGCCTCTAGTTGACTAGCTTGTTGATCAAAGATGGTTAAGGTTTCCTAGCCATGGACATGAGATGTCATTTGATAACGGGATCACATCATTAGGAGAATGATGTGATGGACAAGACCCAAACTGTAAACGTAGCATTTGATCGTGTCAGTTTATTGCTATTGTTTTCTGCATGTCAAGTATCTGTTCCTTTGACCATGAGATCATGCAACTCACTAACACCGGAGGAATACCTTGTGTGTATCAAACGTCGCAACGTAACTGGGTGACTATAAAGGTGCTCTACAGGTATCTCCGAGGGTGTCTGTTGGGTTGGCATGGATCAAGACTGGGATTTGTTACTCCGTATGACGGAGAGGTATCTCAGGGCCCACTCGGTAATACAACATCACAATGAGCCTTGCAAGCAATGTGACTAAAGTGTTAGCCACGAGATCTTGTATTACGGAATGAGTAAAGAGACTTGCCGGTAACGAGATTGAACTAGGTATAGTGATACCGACGATCGAATCTCGGGCAAGTAACATACCGAAGAACAAAGGGAACAGCATACGGGATTAACTGAATCCTTGACATAGAGGTTCGACCGATAAAGATCTTCGTAGAATATGTAGGAGCCAATATGGGCATCCAGGTCCCGCTATTGGTTATTGGCCGTAGAGGTGTCTCGGTCATGTCTACATAGTTCTCGAACCCGCAGGGTCTACACACTTAACGTTTGATGACGATTAGTATAATTGAGTTATTATGTTGGTGACCGAAAGTTGTTCGGAAGTCTCGGATAAGATCCCGGACATGACGAGGATCTCCGGAATAGTCCGGAGGTAAAGATTGATATGTGTGATAATAGTGTTTTGATCTCCGGAAGAGTTCCGAAGTTCACCGGAAGGGGTTCCGGATGTTTACCGAAGTGTTCGGGTGCAGCAACACTTTATATGAGCCAAAGGGATAAAGCCCACAAGGTATTGGAAAGTGCAAAAGTAGTTTTGCTGCCGCGTAAGCGGTACTACCGCTTGGTGAAGCGGTACTACCGCCCGAGCGGTACTACCGCTTGTGTGAAGCGGTACTACCGCCCAAGCGGTACTACCGCTTGTGTGAAGCGGTACTACCGCTTGTGCGCGGCTGTGCACGGTTCGGCAGGGATCCGAGTTGGACTCTTTCCCTGCGGGCCAAACCGACCTTGTGCGGGCAAAACCGACCCGGAGGAGGCTTTTACTCCAAGTTTAGACCCCAAGGCTCAACATATAAATAGAGGGGCAGGGCTAGCACACGGGACACATCAGGATTTCCCAAGCCGTGTGCCGGCAACCCTAGCCCTCTAGTTCCTCCGTCATAATCTCCGTAGCGCTTGGCGAAGCCCTGCAGAGATTGTTCCTCACCACCATCACCACGCCGTCGTGCTGCTGGAACTCAACCACTACTTCACCATCGCTCGCTGGATCGAGGAGGTGAAGGCGTCATCAAGCCGTACGTGTGTTGAACGCGGAGGTGCCGTCCGTTCGGCACTAGATCGGAAGGATCGTGATTGGATCGCGGGACGCTCGGCGATTTGGATCGCGAAGACGTTCGACTACATCAACCGCGTTTATTAACGCTTCCGCTTAGCGATCTACAAGGGTATGTAGATTCACTCTCCCTCTCGTAGATGCTCATCACCATGGATAGATCTTGTGTGTGCGTAGGAAAATTTTTGTTTCCCATGCAACGTTCCCCAACAAATAGCCCATCAAGGTAAATCACAACAAATTTGCTAGAAAGTGCACAAGCTCATATATCAAGTATGAGATGGAAAGACAATATGCATGAAGCCATTCAAAATGTGAGTCAACCCATTCATAATGAGAAAATTTGTTGTGGAAAGAATGTTTCCATTTAGCATGTTGGACAACAAATGTGAAAGTGTTGGGGCAAGTTTCCAAATGCATGGGGAAGTACCCAAGTCTAAATGACTCAACATGAGATGTTGCTTCTCCATCCATGAGATGTATCATGTAAACGGCAAGGAGGAAACAACAAAGGAAATGTGGCCCATTCATTGATTGCATGGGAAAATGACCCAAAAGGGACGAGCTCACCGTATAAAGGTTCCCGAAGATGTTGTTGTCACTCATCATGTGTGCCTTCGCATGAACAGTATGTCTCATGACGACACCACCTTGCAAAGCCTTCAACACAAAAGAACATGATAAACACTCGGAAAAAGAAATGAGGTTGCCATGAATGCACAACCTATCATTCGTGCGGTAAGATACCCAACAAGTGTCATCATCATTCTTAACATAGGAAGGGACAAGAGAATGTGACATGGTATGTAAGCATATGATGCGAGCACAAACAAAGACATGAAGCTCAATGAAAGTAGCATGTGTCACAAGTAAGATGTCCAAGTCTCCAAGATCAGCAATAATCATAACATGGTTGTCCTCCCTACAAGTGAATATGAGAGAGGTATCTAATGGAGATAAGTGACAATGATCAAAACAAATCATGTGAGAGGCATGACCATGTATGCAATCAACCCAATGAAACGAGCAAATATGTATCGTGGGTGATGCAACAAAACAAGCAATCATAGTAATCAAGGCATGGGAGCTAGTAGTGCGAAGATGCAACATACTAGGTGTAAGCATGGCAAACATGTCACATGTGCAAATAGTGGGCATATATAATGCACATGACATATCACAAGCATGAAGACAAGATATGAGAAAAGTATCATTGGCAAGAAGTCTTATGTAAATAGCAATGGAACATCATGACTCTTCCAACACAAGAAGCAACAATATCATAGCAGACAAGGTAAGCATGGCAATAATTACTAGGATCTCCACGAAGCATGCAAATACACATAGAAAGAGTAGAATGGTGAATCATGACTAAATGCAAGCATGGGTCACAATTGCATGGCAAAGACATAGAAAGAGGCACAACATGCAAAGTGAACACGAGAAAATGGGCATAAGATGACAAGTGGTATATAGCCCATAGTCACGTGAGAAGCAAGTAGAAGAGGTGCGCCTAGTCCTTGCATGAGGGGAATGGTTGGAGACACATTCTGATGAATCCAAAACCATCATTTCTCTCAAGAGCTTTTTTCGTCAACTCATGGGA
Organism: Elymus sibiricus; assembly: GCA_039707655.1. NCBI lineage: Eukaryota > Viridiplantae > Streptophyta > Magnoliopsida > Poales > Poaceae > Elymus > Elymus sibiricus. The sequence continues at coordinate 275,008,132 of CM077675.1, read as the reverse complement.
TTGTGAGGTTGACGAGTAATTATGAGTACCTACACACAACAAAGACAAAGGAAAAATGGTGTGCACGTGGTATATGTATATATCATCCATTAGGATATGCATGTGCATGTGTTCATTAGCACAAAATATCCAATGATCAAATATGTGAGATGCATGATATAGGAACATGTCATCCATCATGAAAGATTTGTTATTATGTATAGCATAATGGAGACTAGAAATGTGTAATGCATCACTTGGAATATCGAGAGCATTGTTATTCATGATATGCGGATGGTGCACACAATGGATGTTGGGGAACGTTGCATGGGAAACAAAAATTTTCCTACGCACACACAAGATCTATCCATGGTGATGAGCATCTACGAGAGGGAGAGTGAATCTACATACCCTTGTAGATCGCTAAGCGGAAGCGTTAAGAAACGCGGTTGATGTAGTCGAACGTCTCCGCGATCCAAATCGCAAGTCGTCCCTCGATCCGATCACGAACTAGTGCCGAACGGACGGCACCTCCGCGTTCAACACACGTATGGCTTGATGACGCCTTCACCTCCTCGATCCAGCGAGCGATGGTGAAGTAGTAGATGAGTTCCAGCAGCATGACGGCGTGGTGATGGTGGTGAGGAACAATCTCTGCAGGGCTTCGCCAAGCATTACGGAGATTATGACGGGAGAACTAGAGGGTTAGGGTTGCCGACACACGGCTTGGGAAATCTTGATGTGTCCCGTGTGCTAGCCCTGCCCCTCTATTTATATGTTGAGCCTTGGGGTCTAAACTTGGAGTAAAAGCCTCCTCCAGGTCGGTTTTGCCCGCACAAGGTCGGTTTGCCCCGCAGGGAAAGAGTCCAACTCGGATCCCTGCAGTACCGCGCACAAGCGGTAGTACCGCTGCTACAGTAGCGGTAGTACCGCTTGGGCGGTAGTACCGCTGCTACAGTAGCGGTAGTACTGCCTTACCAGCTTAAGGCAGTAGCAAAACTTCCTTTTGCACTTCCAAAACCTCGTGGGCTTTTACCCCTTGGCCCATATAAAGTGTTCTCGCACCCGAACACTTCGGTAAACATCCGGAACTCCTTCTGGAGATCAAAACACTATTATCACATATATCAATCTTTACCTCCGGACTCTTCCGGAGATCCTTGTCATGTCCGGGATCTTATCCGAGACTCCGAACAACCTTCGGTCACCAACACAATAACTCAACTATACTAATCGTCACCAAACGTTAAGTGTGTAGACCCTGCGGGTTCGAGAACTATGTAGACATGACCGAGACACCTCTACGATCAATAACCAATAGCGGGACCTGGATGCCCATATTGGCTCCTACATATTCTACGAAGATCTTTATCGGTCGAACCTCTATGTCAAGGATTCAGTTAGTCCCGTATACTGTTCCCTTTGTTCTTCGGTATGTTACTTGCCCGAGATTCGATCGTCGGTATCTCTATACCTAGTTCAATCTCGTTACCGGCAAGTCTCTTTACTCGTTCCGTAATACAAGATCTCGTGGCTAACACTTTAGTCACATTGCTTGCAAGGCTCATTGTGATGTTGTATTACCGAGTGGGCCCTGAGATACCTCTCCGTCACACGGAGTAACAAATCCCAGTCTTGATCCATGCCAACCCAACAGACACCCTCGGAGATACCTGTAGAGCACCTTTATAGTCACCCAGTTACGTTGCGATGTTTGATACACACAAGGTACTCCTCCGATGTCAGGGAGTTGCATGATCTCATGGTCATAGGAACAAATACTTGACATGCAGAAAACAATAGCAATAAACTGACACGATCATATGCTACGTTTACAGTTTGGGTCTTGTCCATCACATCATTCTCCTAATGATGTGATCCCGTTATCAAATGACATCTTATGTCCATGGCTAGGAAACCTTCACCATCTTTTGATCAACGAGCTAGTCAACTAGAGGCTTACTAGGGACACAGTGTAGTCTATGTACCCACACATATATTTGAGTTTCTAATCAATACAATTATAGCATGGATAATAAATGATTATCATGAACAAAGAAATATAATAATAACCAATTTATTATTGCCTCTAGGGCATATTTCCAACAGTCTCCCACTTGCACTAGAGTCAATAATCTAGTTCACATCACTATGTGATTTACATTGTAATGAATCGAACACCCATGCAGTTCTGGTGTTGTTCATGTTTAGCCCTTGGAAGAGGTTTAGTCATCGGATCTGCAACATTCAGATCCGTGTGTACTTTGCAAATATTTATGTCGTCCTCCTTGATGTAATCGCGGATGGAATTGAAACATCGCTTTATGTGTCTGGTCCTCTTGTGAAATCTTGGTTCCTTGGCTAGAGCAATGGCACCAGTATTATCACAAAACAGAGTCATTGGGTTAAGCGCACTAGGCACTACTCCAAGATCTGTCATGAACTCCTTCATCCAGACACCTTCCTTCGCCGCCTCCGAGGCAGCGATGTACTCCGCTTCGCATGTAGAATCAGCTACCACGCTTTGCTTGGAACTGCACCAGCTAACCGCACCCCCATTATGAATAAATACGTATCCGGTTTGCGACTTAGAGTCATCCGGATCAGTGTCAAAGCTTGCATCGACGTAACCCTTTACGACAAGCTCTTGATCACCTCCATAAACGAGAAACATGTCCTTAGTCCTTTTCAGGTACTTCAGGATATTCTTGACCGCCGTCCAGTGTTCCATTCCTGGATCACTTTGAAACCTTCCGACCATACTTATGGCAAGGATGACATCGGGTCTTGTGCACAGCATTGCATACATGATAGAGCCTATGGCTGAGGCATAGGGGATGACACTCATCTTTTCTCTATCTCCTGCAGTCACTGGGCATTGAGTCTTACTCAACTTCACACCTTGCAAAACAGGCAAGAACCCCTTCTTGGACTGATCCATTTTGAACTTCTTCAAAACTTTGTCAATGTATGTGCTTTGTGAAAGTCCTATTAAGCGCCTCGATCTATCTCTATAGATCTTGATGCCAAATATGAAAACAGCTTCTCCTAGGTCCTTCATTGAAAAACTCTTGTTCAAATATTCCTTCACGCCTTCCAACATTTCTATATTGTTTCCAATCAGCAATATGTCATCCACATATAATATTAGAAACGCTATAGAGCTCCCACTCACTTTCTTGTAAATACAAGCTTCTCCGTAAACTTGTATAAACTCGAACGCTTTGATCACTTCATCAAAGCGAAGATTCCAACTCCGAGATGCTTGCACCAGTCCATAAATGGATCGCTGGAGTTTGCAAACTTTGTCAGCATTCTTTGGATCGACAAAACCTTCTGGTTGCATCATATACAACTCTTCCTTAAGGAAACCGTTAAGGAACGCTGTTTTGACATCCATCTGCCAAATTTCATAATCGAATAAGGCAGCTATTGCTAACATGATTCTGACGGACTTAAGCATCGCTACGGGTGAGAAGGTCTCATCGTAGTCAACTCCTTGAACTTGTGAAAAGCCCTTTGCCACAAGTCGAGCTTTATAGACGGTGACATTACCGTCCGCGTCCGTCTTCCTCTTAAAGATCCATTTGTTCTGAATGGCCTTACGCCCTTCAGGTAATACTTCCAAAGTCCATACTTTGTTTTCATACATGGATCCCATCTCGGATTTCATGGCCTCTAACCACTTCTCGGAATCTGGGCCCATCATCGCTTCTCCATAGCTCGTAGGTTCATCGTTGTCTAACAACATGACCTCTAAGACAGGGTTGCCGTACCACTCAGGAGCAGTACGCGTCCTTGTCGACCTACGAGGTTCGATAGCAACTTGATCCAAAGCTTCATGATCATCATCATTAACTTCCTCTTCAGCTGATGTAGGCTCTACAGAAACATCTTTCTGCGCTGCGCTACTTTCAGGTTGAAGTAAAGGTTCAACAACCTCATCAAGTTCTATCTTCCTCCCACTCAATTCTTTTGAGAGAAACTCTTTCTCAAGAAATGTTCCGTTTTTAGCGACAAACACTTTGCCTTCGGATCTGAGGTAGAAGGTATACCCAATTGTCTCTTTTGGGTATCCTATGAAGACGCATTTCTCCGCTTTGGGTTCCACCTTTTCAGGCTGAAGCTTTTTGACATAAGCATCACATCCCCAAACTTTAAGAAACGACAGCTTCGGCTTCTTGCCAAACCAAAGTTCATATGGCGTCGTCTCAACGGATTTCGATGGTGCCCTATTTAAAGTGAATGCAGCTGTCTCTAATGCATAACCCCAAAACGATAGTGGCAAATCGGCAAGAGACATCATAGATCGCACCATATCCAATAAGGTTCGATTACGACGTTCGGACACACCATTACGCTGTGGTGTTCCAGGCGGTGTCAGTTGTGAAACAATTCCACATTGTCTTAAGTGACTGCCAAACTCATAACTCAGATATTCTCCTCCTCGATCAGATCGTAGGAATTTAATCTTCTTGTTACGATGATTCTCAACTTCACTCTGAAATTGTTTGTACTTTTCAAATGTTTCAGACTTGTGTTTCATTAAGTAAATATACCCATATCTACTTAAGTCATCAGTGAAGGTGAGAAAGTAACGATAACCACCGCGCGCCTCAATGCTCATCGGACCGCACACATCAGTATGTATGATTTCCAACAAGTCACTTGCCCATTCCATTGTTCCAGAGAACGGCGTTTTAGTCATCTTGCCCATGAGGCATGGCTCACATGTGTCAAGTGATTCAAAATCAAGTGACTCCAAAAGTCCATCAGCATGGAGCTTCCTCATGCGTTTTATGCCAATATGACCTAAACGGAAGTGCCACAAGAAAGTGGTATTATCATTATCAATTCTACATCTTTTGGCATCAATGTTATGAACATGTGTATCATTACTATCGAGATTCAATAAGAATAAACCCCTCACATCGGGTGCATGACCATTAAAGATATTACTCATATAAATAGAACAACCATTATTCTCTGATTTAAATGAGTAACCGTCTCGCAATAAACAAGATCCAGATATAATGTTCATGCTTAACGCAGGCACCAAATAACATTTATTCAGGTTCATCACTAATCCCGATGGTAATCGAAGAGCAAGCGTGCCGACGGCGATCACATCAACCTTGGAACCATTTCCCACGCGCATCGTCACTTCGTCCTTTGCCAGCCTCCGTCTATTCCGCAGTTCCTGTTTTGAGTTGCAAATATGAGCAACCGCACCGGTATCAAATACCCAGGCACTACAACGAGAGTTGGTAAGGTACACATCAATAACATGTATATCATATATACCTTGTTTGTTGTTGGCCGCCTTCTTGTCAGCCAAATACTTGGGGCAGTTCCGCTTCTAGTGTCCAGTTCCCTTGCAATGAAAGCACACAGTTTCTGGTTTGGGTCCAGCCTTGGGTTTCTTCACGGGAGGAGCAACTGCTTTGCCACTCTTGGAGTTACCCTTCTTACCCTTGCCATTTTTCTTGAAACTAGTGGTTTTATTGACCATCAGCACTTGATGCTCCTTCTGAATTTCAGACTCAGCGGCTTTCAGCATCGCAAACAGCTCGGCGACTGACTTGTTCATCCCGTGCATGTTATGGTTCAACACGAAGCTCTTGTAGCTAGGTGGCAATGATTGAAGAACTCTGTCAGTGATAGCCTCTGGCGGAAGGGGCATCCCCAATTCAGCCAGACGGGTGGAGTACCCAGACATTCTAAGTACGTGATCACTGATAGACCCGTTCTCCTCCATCTTGCAAGCATAGAACTTATCGGAGATCTCATATCTCTCGATCCGGGCATTCTTCTGAAAGATAAACTTCAACTCCTGGAACATCTCATATGCTCCATGACGTTCAAAACGTCTTTGAAGTCCCGGTTCTAAGCCATACAATATTGCACATTGAACTATTGAGTAATCTTCAGAACGAGCCTGCCAGGCGTTCACAACGTCTAGAGACTCAACTGGAGCGGGTGGATCACCAAGCGGTGCATCAAGGACATAAGCCTTCTGGGAAGCCGTAAGGATAATCCTTAGATTACGGGCCCAGTCCACAAAGTTACTTCCATCATCTTTCAACTTAGCTTTCTCTAGGAACGCATTAAAATTCAGGGGTGCTACTGCGCGAGCCATGATCTACAACATAAATATAGCAAAGACAACTTAGACTATTGTTCAAGATAATGAGTTTAGTTAATCATATTACTTAAAAACTCCCACTCAAATTGACATCCCTCCGGTCATTCGAGTGTAACATGATCCAAATCCACCAACTCAAGTCCGATCATCACGTGAGTTGAGGTGGTTTCAATGGTGAACATCTTCATGTTGATCATATCTACTATATGACTCATGTTCGACCTTTCGGTCTCTTGTGTTCCGAGGCCATGTCTGTACATGCTAGGCTCGTCAAGTTTAACCCGAGTGTTCCGCACGTGCAACATGGCTTACACCCGTTGTATGTGAACGTAGAGTCTATCACACCCGATCATCACGGCGTGTCTCGAAACGACGAACTTTCGCAACGGTGCACACTCGGGGAGAACACAATTTATCTTGAAATTTAAGTGAGGGATCACCTTATAATGCTACCGTCGTCCTAAGCAAAATAAGATGCATAAAAGGATTAACATCACATGCAAATCATAAGTGACATGATATGGCCATGAACTCGTGCTTTTGATCTCCATCTCCAAAGCACCGGCATGATCTCCATCGTCACCGGCATGACACCATGATCTCCATCATCTTGATCTCCATCAACGTGTCACCATGAGGTTGTCGCGCCGACTGTTGCTTCCACGACTATTGCTAACGTTTAGCGATAAAGTAAAGCATTACGTAGCGCTTAATGATTGACACGCAGGTCATACAATAATTAAAGACAACTCTATGGCTCCTGCCAGTTGCCGTACTCATCGACATGCAAGTCGTGATATTCTATACAACACATGATCATCTCATACATCACATATATCTCATCATGTAATTGGCCATATCACATCACAACATACCCTGCAAAAACAAGTTAGACGTCCTCTAATTGTTGTTGCAAGTTTTACGTGGCTGCTACGGGTTTGCAAGAACCATTCTTACCTACGCAAAACCACAACGTGGTGTAGTGATTGCTTTTTGATCTTCTAAAAGAACCCTCTTCATTGAAATTGATTCAACTAAAGTGAGAGAGACAGACACCCGCCAGTCACCTTTATGCAACGAGTGCACGTAGCGGTGAAACCTGTCTCGCGTAAGCGTACGCGTAATGTCGGTCCGGGCCGCTTCATCTCACAATACCGCCGAATCAAGTATCAACTAGTAACGGCAAGCAATATGTATACACCCACGCCCACAACTCGTTTGTGTTCTACTCAAGATCTCATCTACGCATAGACCTAGCTCAGATGCCACTGTTGGGGAACGTTGCATGGGAAACAAAATTTTTCCTACGCACACACAAGATCTATCCATGGTGATGAGCATCTACGAGAGGGAGAGTGAATCTACATACCCTTGTAGATCGCTAAGCGGAAGCATTAAGAAACGCGGTTGATGTAGTCGAACGTCTCCGCGATCCAAATCGCAAGTCGTCCCTCGATCCGATCACGAACTAGTGCCGAACGGACGGCACCTCTGCGTTCAACACACGTACGGCTTGATGACGCCTTCACCTCCTCGATCCAGCGAGCGATGGTGAAGTAGTAGATGAGTTCCAGCAGCACGACGGCGTGGTGATGGTGGTGAGGAACAATCTCTGCAGGGCTTCGCCAAGCATTACGGAGATTATGACGGGAGAACTAGAGGGTTAGGGTTGCCGACACACGGCTTGGGAAATCTTGATGTGTCCCGTGTGCTAGCCCTGCCCCTCTATTTATATGTTGAGTCTTGGGGTCTAAACTTGGAGTAAAAGCCTCCTCCAGGTCGGTTTTGCCCGCACAAGGTCGGTTTGGCCCGCAGGGAAAGAGTCCAACTCGGATCCCTGCAGTACCGCGCACAAGCGGTAGTACCGCTGCTACAGTAGCGGTAGTACCGCTGGGGCGGTAGTACCGCTGCTACAGTAGCGGTAGTACTGCCTTACCAGCTTAAGGCAGTAGCAAAACTTCCTTTTGCACTTCCAAAACCTCGTGGGCTTTTACCCCTTGGCCCATATAAAGTGTTCTCGCACCCGAACACTTCGGTAAACATCCGGAACTCCTTCCGGAGAATTCCGGAACCCTTCCGGAGATCAAAACACTATTATCACATATATCAATCTTTACCTCCAGACTCTTCCGGAGATCCTTGTCATGTCCGGGATCTTATCAGGGACTCCGAACAACCTTCGGTCACCAACACAATAACTCAACTATACTAATTGTCACCAAACGTTAAGTGTGTAGACCCTGCGGGTTCGAGAACTATGTAGACATGACCGAGACACCTCTACGATCAATAACCAATAGCGGGACCTGGATGCCCATATTGGCTCCTACATATTCTACGAAGATCTTTATCGGTCAAACCTCTATGTCAAGGATTCAGTTAATCCCGTATACTGTTCCCTTTGTTCTTCGGTATGTTACTTGCCCGAGATTCGATCGTCGGTATCTCTATACCTAGTTCAATCTCGTTACCGGCAAGTCTCTTTACTCGTTCCGTAATACAAGATCTCGTGGCTAACACTTTAGTCACATTGCTTGCAAGGCTCATTGTGATGTTGTATTACCGAGTGAGCCTTGCATATTCATAATCATATGGAGCAATTTTAAGCGTGAGGTGATGCACACAAGGTAGGACTCATGCATTCTATATGATAAGTCAAGGCATGGCATATGGGATGAATTGCTCAAATTATGCAAAGGAAGCTTAGCAATATCATCGCACTAAAAGCAAAATCCAATAAGTAATGGCTTGTCATCTATGCCAATTGTGCAAATGGGAATTACTTTTATGGGAGAAGCATAGGTACTACGGTGAGATTGTAATGATGCAATATGTGAAATCTCACGCATAGCATATGAAAATTTTAGCGGATTGTCAAACATGATGTGACCATAAGGTGATCAACATCTTGCAAGCAATCGATGTTAAGATAGTCCACTAGTGGGACACGTGAAGAACCTTCACCTATGTTACCTTTAGAGCTCCGCTCATGTGATGTAGGTGAGGTGGGAAGCTCGTGGTCAACATTATGATGGAACCATGTGGGTGGGGCATCATCGTCCACCATGGCCATCGTCATCCCATTGGAGGAATGGACTCGTCGAGGGTAGGCACGTCATCATGTAGGAGACCTTGCACCCAAGAATAAGACACGATAGGAGTAGAGGTTAAGTTGTTAGAAATCATAGTGGCTTCACATGCCCTCTCAACTACCTCATTCACTAAGTGTTGTTGCTCACTCAGTCCCTCTAGGATGCTCTCACTCATATGGTTGGTTGAATCACTCAAAGGGTGGTGCTGTCTCTCAACCTCACATAGGATATTTGGCATGTTTTCGTGTGTGGGGCTAGTGGTGGTTACGCTCATCCTCTCATAGGAAATGCACTCAAAGTCACATATGGTGGAGGCACTCATCTCACTCATGTGGTAGTGGCTCTCCTTACATGGAAATTGGGGCATCTCGTCATATATGGGTGTCGGAGAGATGTAGGTGCAAATGTCTCCATGCTCAACTCCTTTCGCCGCAGTGGTTGAAGGGATAGTCCCATGCTCAAGCTCCTCATCCATAACGCCTCCGAAGATGAATGCCATGGGGTGTGGCCAAACATCAATCTCCTCCAAGACCGAAGGGAATATCCCAAGCTCGGCCTCGGTGCTCGACTCCGAGTAGAAGTCACATGTGGGTGGCGTCTTCATGTTGTCAAAGAGGGTCGCGCTCGCCGCCTTGGTCGAAGGGAAAATCCCATGTTCGACCGTCTTGTTGCCGTCGCCGTGGATGAAGGCCGAAGATGGCACATCATCACTCGCCTCCATGACCGAAGGGAAGTTTCATGCTTGTCCATCTTCCCTGGGATGTTTCCGAAGATGGAATGGTCATCCATGCATGTAGTCGGTCGCCTTGGTGTAGGCGTTGAAGCCTGTCCTTGTCGGAGCTCATGGCGCGATCTACTCTTGTGCTCATGAAGGTTAGCCGTAGAGTGATGTAGAGCTTGTACTCTGTCGTGGTATTTTCACGGCAGATGTCCTCATAGGACTTGATCTCGAAGCCATCGCGTAAGTAGCAGACCGAAGGGGTTAAACGAGGAACACGGGAGGCAAGGTTTACCCAGGTTCGGCCCCTCTCGTGGAGGTAAAAGCCTACTCCTGCTAGATGTATTGAAGATCTAGATTACAAGGGTTTTGGAACTTGTCTAGCCCTAGCTCTCGAAAGGTTTCAACGTGATCCCTCAAGCCCCAGGGCTCCCCCTTTATATATAGGCGGATGTCCGGGGCTTGCATAAGAGTCCGGGTCGGGATAGCGATCCGAGCCCAACTCTCCTTTACTTGTTTCCTAAGTTATACCTCGAGGCGGTTTGCAGATACCGCCTCTCACGGCGGGTCTTGGGCCGGCCCTTCCTTGGGCGGCTCTTCTTCTGGGCCTCTTGAGAACGCTCCGGCCCACCTGGCCCACCTTCAATAAAAATCCCCAGAACCCGGCCCTAAACGGGCGGGTCTCACCGAAAGATACTTCCCTGACATTAGCCCTCAGATTGACTTGAACTGGTTCTGGACAACCTTGTCTTCATACAAACCTGTCTTTGACATTTGGCGAGTCTCTGCAGAACCCGCCACTTCTGAATATTTCTTAATTGTTTTTCTTTTAAACCTGTTCGCCTTATGATGTCACCGAATCTTTAAAACGGATCTTTCCATGACATCATCCATATCTCAAATGAATCGATTAGGCGCGAAAATCGGGGCGTCGGGATACTGTAGATCCATAATTTCCGCCCCGACTCTTGAGCATCCCATCCTGTTATAAATACCCCCTGGGTCATTCTTTTATCATTTTCCCCTTCGCCTTCCTCCTCTCTCTGCTCGAGCCGCCGCAGCCCCATTCTGCATCACGAGCTCATCAGCCACCGGAGGGGACTCAGCTTCAACGCACCCCCGTCGCCGTCTGCAACCGCGCCGCGTCTCCATCAGATTTCAGGTACCCATTGTTCCTCCTCCTCCTAGGGTTCCGCCATTATCATAGCTCAAGCTCCGCCTCGGTTTCTCCATGGTCGCCGCCGCCGGCCACATCTTGATGCTTCCAAGGCATAGAAACAGCGCCGTTGATTCCCCCTTAAACTCAGGAGTCAATCTTGCATAAAAACAGATCTAAGAAAAACCCATCTGTGATGACCTACTGCTGCCTTACGAACAGTAACCAGAACTGCTTTTTTCCTCATTTTTATAGACTTCTTGATCCAAAATTTCACCTCCCTCGGTAAAAAGCTGCTATTGCAGACTTAGTAAAAAATTTCGCCTCGCCGAGCAGCCCTCACTTGTGGCGACTTATGTAAGCCGCCGTATATATTTAATGATTTTTCCAACCATATGTCTCAGACCCTAGAAACATAATCAAACCGCCGTCTTTCATTTCTTGTAACATCCCTTACTTTGTGCCGAAAGCCGCTAACTCAACCCTTTGCTGCATTAACTAGGATGACAAAGAAAACAATTGAATGCAACTGGGTTCCTTCTGAGATCACCAAAGATTTTCTCAAAAATGCCATTCAGACAGGCATACTGAAAGGAGCTACTAACTGCCGACTTGCAAGAGGCGAATGTCCCCCAACGCCTAAAGAAGGAGAAGTTATTATATTCCTTGATCATGTGGAGAGGGGATTTTCCCCTCCCGGCTCCAAGTTCTTTAGGGACCTTCTGAACTTCTATGGGCTGCATCCACAAGATCTTTCTCCCAATTCAATTGTCAACATGAGCCAATTTGCAGTGATATGTGAAGCTTATCTTCAGATAGAACCTACAGTTCTATTGTTTCGGGAATGCTTCTATGTCAACAAACAAACTGAGACCGCCCAAGGCCGTCATCAAGAGCTTGGTGGCGTTTCTTTCCAGAAGCGACGAGGGGTCACCTTCCCTGGAGCTGATCTGCTAAGCCACCCCAAGGGCTGGGGCAAGTCTTGGATATACTGTAAGGCGCTGGTTCCTGAAGGAGAACACCCACTGCCGGGTTTCAGGCCAGGGCGCTTGGATCACAAAAAGAAATACCCTCCCAGGCCTACACCAGCGGAACAAGCAGAGCTGAAACCTTGGATGGATAAAATATCTGCCTTGGCCGCCAACGGCCTGGAAGGAGCCGATTTAATCCGTTGCTGGCTGTCATGGAAGATCCAGCCACGAGGTCTCCGGAATAAACTGATGCATGAATACTCCGGCTTACAGGATCCGCAAAGGATCAGTGCCACAGACATCTCCTTGTCGTCTGTAATTAATCAGATGAGAATTATTGTCAACTTACCAGACAAATACACTGGCGAGTTTGGCTTGGCGCCTTTCACCAAAACTAACCCGCCACCAGCAGTAAGAAACTTTCAAGCAATCTCTTATTTTTCTGCTTAAACTTTCATATCATGAAAACCTTTTCCCTGATAAACCACAGGCGGATAGTTCCTTCTGGCAAGCGAGGCCGATGTTGAAAGAAATAGCTACAAAGGGCCAGAAGAAGACGGGGAAAAAAACCGTTGCTAAGAAGAAGAAGCATAATACCATCAATCCTTTAGAGGTGGATCCGTCCATCTTAGAATCCTCTAAAGATGAGTCAGAGGCAAGTACATAACTTGAATCAATCTGTCTTTCATCTGCAACTTTCTGCTGATAACTTTAATCTGTACCTTTCCAGGACGAAGAAGAAGAGGAAGACCAGGATGAAACTGAGGTAACTTCAACCTTGCCTGACTTTGATATTCATAAACCTAGGAAAAACAGAGTTGCTGTGAGAAAATATCCTTTTTCTCATCCTTTTGCTCGTTTGGACCCCTATTATTCATGGAAGACGTCTCAGCACGCCGAGCTCCGCCAAACTGATTGTGGCGGCTCTAGCACTGGTATGGGCGGGTCTGACGCCGATGCGGGCGGCTCTCATAAGCGCCCTCGTGAGGTACTTCTTCACCCGACTCTTCTGTTTCCCAAAGCCGGCTTGTTTAAACGACCTCTTAATCCCGAAGATCCAGACTATCAGGAAACATCCTCTGATGATGCCGCCTCAGAGTCGCCAGATACGACTTTTGTTATTAAACAGGGTAAAGATACAATCACCCTTATTCTCACTCCTCTTACATAAAGCAAAAGATAATACTTATTGAGGTCTTTGTCAAAAATGCAGGGTTACCTCCAAGAAACTAAAACCCACAACTTCTGCCTCGTCTCCGCCTCCTGAAGGTTCTGAAGACCCGGCCAAAGACACAGAGGAAAGGGCCAATGATCCTCCTCTGCCAGATGTTTCCACCGCTCCAGAGACTCAGGTTTCTTTAGAACCAGATATGGCAGCGCCGGCTGCTAACATTGAACAACAGCCGGATACTATTATACCCTCCTTCGACATTGAAGAAGGTACTGTTGCTACTGCCACTGCCACCGCCCCAGACTCATCGGCGGCTTTGGGCAAATCTTCCTTTGAAGCCACGTCTTCTAAAGAGAAGAATAAATTAGATCTCTCCTCCTTGAAGAGTGCTGATTTAAATGACCTTCATGAAGCCCTTCAGACTCGACTACTTGAGAGTCAGGAGATTGCCAAGACCTTGGCCAACAAACCAAAGGTGAGTCATAATTTACTTATGGCCCTTATTAGTCGCCCAAACCTGCATATTAGTAATTTCATAGTTGTATGAAGGTTTGTAAGCTTACATATTTGAAAATACGTAAATACACACATGCAGTCCCCAAGAGCCGGCTGTTTTCTTGAAACAGCCGGGTCTTACATGAAGCAAAGAACCACATGCTTATATAGAACAAAGAGCCAATTGTAGTCCCCAAGAGCCGGCTGTCTTCTTGAAACAGCCGGGTCTCAGAGCAAAGAACCACATGTAGTCCCCAAGAGCCGGCTGTCTTCTTGAAACAGCCGGGTCTTATAGCAAAGAACCACATGTAGTCCCCAAGAGCCGGCTGTCTTCTTGAAACAGCCGGGTCTTAGAAGCAAAGAACCACATGTGTCCAAGTCTTAAATGCTTCCAGCTATTCGATAATATTCCTTTGTAAAACTTCGGGATTGCATTAGCCCCCAAGTGCCATGTGGATTACTTGTAATCAATATGGAACTTCATCTGCATAAATAACTTGAACTTTTCCTTTCTTTCAGGTTCAAATAACTTCCCTTCACACCCAGCTGGCTGACAGTCAGAAAGAGCTGAAAACTGAGCAAGAGCTGAGAGTCGCCGCTGAAGAAAGGGTGAAGACATTAGAGGAAGCCGCGTCTGAGGCGGCCACCAAGCTGGCTGCTTTGACCGCTGAGCATGAGAAGGAGAAGCAGCTCCTTGTTCAACGTGCTAAAAACGCTGAAGGCCGCCTGAAGACTGCCTCCGATGAGCTCAGCGGATTAAAATTGCACATCCAGCAAATGAGCAGCGCCATCTTTGGTAAGTCGCCTGTTTATAATCCCTATTTTGATAATCGTGATAACTCTGACACTTTTCCCTTGCAGGTCCTAGAAGTGATAAACTGGCGAAAGAACCCGTAATGCAGCTCAAGGCGGCTTATGACTTCCTTGAACAGTTTTACACTGGGAGTCGACGGGCTATTCAAGCTGCCTTCTATGGAAAAGAAAACCCATCCACCATCAAGGAAATCCTGAAGACTTTATCCACTCTGCCTGCTCAGCTACAGATCATGAAAGAGTCCAGTGCCCGCATCGCCACTATGCACACCATGGCCCGCGCTAAAGCTCATTACGAGGATTTAGAACTTTCAACTTTAGTTGGTGGCTTTCCCGAAACTTATAAGGGGCAAGCTCTTGATCAGCTTACCTATAACGCTTTGAAGAAGGAGACTTTTGTCCCTGCAAGCCAGTTGGTCCAAGAGATGAAGCTTACAAGGTTTCAGTCAGCCTACAGCGAAGACGGAAAACGCGTAAAGCCCGGTCCTCTTCCGCCTCTCGATCTTACTCCTGAAGGCCGTAAGGACGAGTTTGCTCCGGACATTGATTCTTCAGATCTTATTGATGATGGAGAAATTTTTGATGCCTTTGCCACTATTGACTGGGCTGCCGATCAAGCCAAGACAGATCCTTCAACAGACGCAGCCCAAGCCGGAGGCAGCAAGACCCGGGAGTAAAACCGGAACCTTGAAAGTTGCCAGTTGTTTAACTGCTTGTAATATATGTCTTGAACAATGATTCTGAAATGCCCTCTAGTGGCCTTTTGTAATAGACTTAGAAAAAATTCTGTTTAAATTCATACTGGCTTCCTTGGGAAGCAAGTCTGCTTCTTTTGCCCGAAGCTTCCTTATGAAAAGTTATTCTGGCTGCTTCTGGAAGAAATTGAATCCTTTGACGCTGGCGGCTCTTGACCAAATACGAACATTAAAAAGAGCTCATAAGAGAGGTCATAAAACTCTTTAAAGCAGTATATCTTAAATAAAAGCTTTAGCGAATTTCTAAAGATTGCAAAGTCCCCAGTATGGTGGCGACTCTTGGATCACCCCCAACCAGATCAGTTACTTCTTTTCCTGTATGGTGGCGACTTCTGGCTTGCCAGTTAGTTCAGCCCATAAGGTTGATTATTTCAAGATGGTAAAGCCTTCTGGATTACCAGCAGGCAGCATCCCATCTAAATCGTTTGTGCCCGTACACGGATGAAGGTTCTGGATTACCAGTAACACAGCCCGTTTGTTAGGTCTTTTTCTCAATAGGGCGACTTCTGGTTTACCAGTAAGTTTAGCTTCATAAGGGCTGAAGGTCCCAAGATGGTGAAGGCCTCTGGATTACCAGGAGGCTCAACCCATATGAGTCTTTTATGCCAGTACACGGATGAAGGTTCTGGATTACCAGGAACACAGCCCGTTTATTAGGTGCCTGTACACGGATGAAGGTTCTGGATTACCAGTAACACAGCCCGCTTATTAGGACTTTGACCCGATATGGTGGCGACTTCTGGCTTACCAGTAAGTTCGACCCATAGGGTTAAGTGTCCCATGATGGTGAAGGCTTCTGGATTACCAGGAAGCTCATCCGAAGTGGGTCTTTTGTTTCTGCACTTTCACAATATCTGTATGATAAAGCACAAGTAATAATGTAATAAAACTTACTCATCATGTTGGATGGAAAACGACAGATACCCCGAATTTCAGGGCCGCCGGCTTTTACTCATTATTGATAATATATACATGAGAGGTATGTACAAGATTCCCAGAGCCAGAACTCTAGGTGTAGTAGGGTCTCAGATGAGCTATGTTCCAGGGCCTGTTGGTCTCTTCTTCAGATGTTCGAGACTCCTTCCCAGGCCGGAGATCAATCAGATAATAAGACCCGTTATGAAGATTTTTGCTGACAACAAAGGGCCCTTCCCAAGGAGGCGAAAGCTTATGCATGCCTGATTGGTCTTGTATTAAACGAAGCACCAAATCCCCTTCTTGGAAAGTCCGGCTTCTGATCCTACGGCTATGATAGCGACGCAGGTCTTGCTGGTAGATAGCAGATCGGGCGGCTGCCAAATCCCGCTCTTCCTCCAAGGCGTCCAGAGAGTCCTGACGAGCCAACTCATTATCCTCTTCAACATATGCTGAGACCCGGGGCGAGTCATGGCGGATGTCGCTTGGCAAAACGGCCTCTGCCCCATAAACCATGAAGAAAGGTGTGAAACCCGTTGATCTGTTGGGAGTTGTCCGTAAACTCCATAAGACGGAGGGAAGTTCTTCTACCCAACAGCCGGGTGTACGCTGAAGAGGAACCATAAGCCGGGGCTTTATTCCTCGAAGGATCTCCTGATTGGTGCGTTCAGCTTGCCCATTGGACTGTGGGTGCGCAACAGCCGCCACATCCAGTCTGATGTGCTCCTCATCACAGAACTGCTTCATGGCGCCTTTCGAAAGGTTTGTACCATTGTCAGTAATGATGCTGTGCGGGTACCCGAAATGAAAGATTAACTTTTTGACAAACTTAACAGCCGTCTCTGCATCCAAATTGCTGATAGGTTCTGCCTCTACCCACTTGGTAAATTTGTCAACAGCCACCAAAAGGTGAGTCTTTTTGTCACTAGAAGCTCTGAAAGGCCCCACCATATCCAGCCCCCAGACCGCAAAGGGCCATGTGATAGGGATCATCCGAAGTTCCTGAGCCGGCACATGAGTTTGGCGGGCAAACCTCTGACAACCGTCACACTTCCTGACTATTTCCTTTGCATCAGCATGAGCCGTGAGCGAAAAGAAACCGTGGCGGAAAGCCTTCGCCACCAATGATTTAGAGCCGGCATGATGACCACAGTCGCCGGAGTGTATCTCATTGAGGATATTCCGGCCTTCATCAGGCGATACGCAGCGCTGAAAGACGCCTGTGGCACTTCTTCGGTGCAACTCGCCATTGACAATGGTCATGGATTTGGACCTTCTCACAATCAGGCGGGCTTCAATCTCGTCAGCTGGCAAGACGCCACGAGTCAGATAATCTAAGTATGGGACAGTCCAATCCGGGATCTCATGGAGAGCCGCCACGAGCTGGGCCTCCGGGTCTGGGACAGCAAGGTCCTCCTCCGTTGGCAGCTTAACTGACGGGTTATGGAGCACATCCAGGAAAACATTTGGAGGAACCGGCTTTCGCTGCGAACCAAGTCGTGATAAAGCATCAGCCGCCTCATTCTGCCGCCGATCAATGTGATCCACCTGATAACCCTTGAAGCAACCAGCCACATTAGTAACAGCTTGTCTGTAAGCCACCATGAGCGGGTCTTTAGAATCCCAAGTCCCTGAAACTTGCTGTGCCACCAGATCAGAGTCGCCTAGGCACCTAACCCGGCTGAGATTCATCTCCTTTGCAATCCGGAGCCCATGGAGCAGGGCCTCATACTCTGCAGCATTGTTAGTGCAAGGGAACATAAGCCGCAAAACATAGCAGAACTTGTCACCTCGAGGGGAAGATATTATAACTCCAGCCCCCGAGCCTTCCAGCTGCCTAGACCCATCAAAGTGTATGGTCCAATATGTTTTATCCGGCCTTTCTTCCGGGGCTTGAAGCTCTGTCCAGTCATTGATGAAATCCACCAATGCCTGAGATTTGATGGCCGTGCGAGGCACATACTTGATCTCATGAGGTCCAAGCTCAATGGCCCACTTTGCAATTCTCCCTGTAGCTTCCCTGTTATGAATGATATCCCCCAAAGGGGCTGAAGATACCACCATGATAGAATGCTCCAGGAAATAATGTCTCAGCTTCCGGCTTGCCATGAAAACTCCGAAGACCAGCTTCTGCCAATGTGGATAACGTTGCTTAGACAAAGTCAGGACCTCACTAACATAATAGACCAGCCTCTGGACAGGATACTCCCGGTTTGCCTCTTTTCTTTCCACCACCATTGCAACACTAACAGCTTTGTTATTTGCTGCAATGTACAGAAGCATCGGCTCCTTGGTGATAGGAGCCGCCAGTATGGGCGGCTCTGCCAGCTGCCTCTTCAGAGCTTCAAAGGCCTCCCCAACAGCTTTGCTCCATTGGAAGTCGTCCGCTTTCTTCAGCATCTGATATAAAGGAATAGCCTTCTCCCCCAGGCGACTTATGAAGCGACTCAAAGCTGCAATACAACCCGCCAGGCGCTGAACATCATTGATGCACTTAGGCTCAGCCAGAGAGGTGATGGCCTTGATTTTCTCCGGGTTAGCTTCAATTCCACGCTCAGAGACCATGAAACCTAGAAGCTTTCCTGCAGGAACACCGAAGACACACTTGTCCGGGTTAAGCTTCATCTGGTAAACTCTGAGATTGTCAAAGGTCTCCTTGAGATCATCTAACAAGGTCTCTTGCTTTTCTGACTTGACCACAATATCATCCACATAGGCATGCACATTGCGGCCAATCTATCCATGAAAACAATTTTGCACGCAACGTTGATAAGTCGCCTGGGCACTCTTGAGCCCGAAAGGCATAGAAACATAACAGAAGACGCCAAAAGGTGTAATGAAAGCCGTCTTCTCTTGGTCCTCCACTGCCATCTTGATCTGATGATAACCAGAGTATGCATCCAGGAAACATAACCTCTCACACCCCGCTGTAGCATCAATGATTTGATCAATGCGAGGGAGAGCAAATGGATCAGCTGGACAAGCTTTGTTAAGATCCGTGTAGTCAATACACATACGCCAAGTGCCATTTTTCTTCAGAACCAGCACCGGGTTAGCCAACCACTCCGGGTGTAAGACTTCTATGATAAACCCGACAGCCAGAAGCCGGGCTATCTCTTCCCCGATAGATTTCCGTCTCTCTTCATTAAAACGGCGAAGATACTGCTTGACAGGCTTGTACTTAGGATCCACATTAAGGCGGTGCTCGGCGAGTTTTCTCGGCACACCCGGCATGTCAGAAGGTTTCCATGCAAAGATGTCCCGATTCTCACGGATAAACTCGACAAGCGCGCTTTCCTATTTGGGGTCCATGTTGGACCCTATAGTGAACTTAGCAGAAGAGTTGCCAGGGGTAAATTCCACTTCCTTGGTGTCTCTGTGAGCCTGAAACTTGAGAGGCGGCTCTCCTTCTATAGAGGGCTTCTTGAGAGGCGTCATATCCGCCGGGTCTACATTGCTTGTGTAGATTTTGAGCTCCTCCGAGGCACAAGCCGCTTCAGCATAAGCAACATCTCCTTCTTCACACTCCATGGCGACTTTCCGGTTTCCATGAACTGTGATTGGACCCTTGGGACCCGGCATCTTGAGCTTGAGATAAATATAACAGGGCCTAGCCATGAATTTGGCATAAGCCGGCCGCCCGAAGAGAGCATGATAGGGACTCTTGATCCTGACTACCTCAAACGACAATGATTCACATCTGGAGTTATCCTCTGATGTCCCAAAGGCCACGTTCAACTTGATCCTTCCAACCGGGTATGCTGATTTGCCAGGTATAATCCCATGAAAAACTGTGTTAGATGGCGTAAGGTGTTTCTCCGTCAATCCCATACGTCGGAAAGTGTCATAGTACAGAATATTGATGCTGCTTCCGCCATCCATCAGAACCTTGGTGAGAGCATATCCTCCAACTTGGGGTTCTACCACAAGCGCCAGATGACCCGGATTATCTACTCTAGGCGGGTGATCCTCCCTGCTCCAAGTAATCGGCATCTCTGACCACTTCAGATACTCTGGAACAGCCGGCTCTACCGCATTAACAGAACGTCTCCTGACCTTGCGCTCCCTTTTATCTGCACATGTAGTGAACACATGATACTGTCCACTATTCAACTGTTTAGGATTACTCTGGAACCCGGTCTGATTGTTCTGCTGTTGTTGAGAGTGTTGGCCGCTATTGTATTGGTTTCCTCGATGGCGTTCTTCGTCTTGGCGCACTTGTTTCTTGGAGGTGGCTGGCCCTTCGCGATGATGTAGGTCACGAGCGTGATGGTTGTCGTGGCGGTCGTCTTGAAGATGAGGACGTGACCAACTTGTGCTTGCATCGGATGGGCGCTCTGAAGATGTAGGACTTGAGTGTCTCCGCCTTGAAGATGACGAAGGGGAAGAAGACTTGTAGTTGGCAAACATGTGTCGAAGTTGCTCCATGTGTGCATCCAACTTGTTGTCGACGTAGTCTCTTTTCCGAGCTTCGGAGTGTCATATGTCGGTGGCGAGTCGCTCAACGCGTGCATCCAACTTGTTGTCGACGTAGTCTCTTTTCCGAGCTTCGGAGTGTCATATGTCGGTGGCGAGTCGCTCAACGCGGTCACACAAGTTCGCTTGCATTGCTTGTTGTAGTCCGGAGAGGTGACTTTTGGGGATGTAGTTGTTCGCGCCGTCGTTGTCGTTGAAGACCGGAGATGATGTGCTTTGCCTAGCCATCACAAGACTCGAGCAAAGGTGAGTGGCAAATGAGATAAACAATACCAAGATACCATTCCCAAACTTGAGGATGTATGCCGTTTCACTCAATGTGAATTGAGAGAATAGTGGAATTGGTACCAGACTTGTTCACTCACACCTACAAAGTAAATTTTATCGAGTGGCTTGGTTAGGACAAGTGGCACAAAATTCAAGCAAATGTTAGTCAAGATATCGAAAATGTTGAGGAAGATTCACAAAATTGCAATGCAAAGCAAATAGATCAATAGCTATGGTGGCACTAGGAACACACACACGGATAGATAAATGGGATCCGCGCAACCAAGGAATAAGCACAAACTGTGTGAGACCCGGAAAAAGCTCATGTTGCACGGATACTAGAGAGATAATAGCTCGATTGCTCAAATGGGGTAGATACACGCTTGTGCACCAACCTATGAGAGTAAACGTGCCGTCTTCAATCCCAAGTATGCTATGTATGTATGATCCAAGTGTATGAACTAAGCAAAATGTCATGCTATTGTTATTGCTTATAAGCTCTTTTGTGTCTCTTCTTTTGCTTAAAAGCTTTTTCTTCTTTTTTTTTGCTATGCTTGATGCTCAAACCAAGATATGAGACAAGTATGATGGATATGCACGGGAGAGACTTATGGCACAATGTAGATAACAAGATGTTTGCACGCTAAAAGCAGCTATGCGGCATAAGAGTATCACTACGATGCACAAGTAACGTGGCCCGACAATTCTCGACTTGCTAGTATCAATGGGGAAGGTTTGCAATAGGCTCGGAGCGATCAAAAGCAATGGCAAGGAAATGGACAATGATGTCGTGGAGGTTACCATCCTTGCTTACGGTTGGGGTGCCAAAAGGCGAAGTGGCCGTTTTCGATGTCGAGGCCGAGGCGATGATGAGTGGCGGCATTGTCGATGTAGAACCTTCCCTAATTAGCGGAAACACCTTAGGAAACAGAAACCGCAACTCAAAATCTCAAACAAAATTGGGTTAAATTGGCGGAAGTGTATGGTGGAAAGGTTATGCGGAAGTTATGATGGAGACCTAGGCAAAAATGCCAAAATGGGAAAATTTTGATGGGGTCACATGGTGATAGAAGTATTTTTATGGATGGTTGATGTCAATAGCTACAAAACAAGCTAAAGAATGCGGAAATCAGAGTTTGGATGAATTAGTTATGGCCGAAACAAGAATCAGTCGAAGTCAGTTTCTACAGGTACCGGACATCCGGAAATGGACGGATGTCCGGTGGCTGGGCAGGATGTACGTCTGGAAATGTTCGGAAATCCGTGATTTTGGGTGTGGTATGGGGGTTCCAGATTTCCGGTAAGTTCCGGACATCCGGTGCATCGGAAGGGTCCGTACATCCGAAAAAGGTTGGAAGTCCGGTGGGTCTGGGTCAAGTCGAGATCTCAGATCCGGGACGCGATTTTGGGTGGAATTTATTATTTCCGTGGTCAAAATTGATGGGGAAAAGAATTTTTTTGGTAGGATTTCGTGGAGGGGAAGTTAGATTCACTTGCCAAACACGAATTCCATGGACCAAAATCAACAAATCTCACAAGAACCAACAAATTGGAAAAAAAATGGTATGGCTATTTTTGGTTTTCGAATTGGGACAAAAACACACAAAATTAGGCTAGAAAATGAAGGAAGGACTCCAAATTCGTGAGAAACGTGTCTCTTGATACCAAGATGATATGGGGCCAAGCCCTAGATGTCGATCTTTCACGAATTGGAGGGGGATTCCATGAAAAACAGGAAGAACACGGGGAAGAACGAGAAGAAATCACAAGAGAAATACTCAAGAACAACTCCAATCACACATCCACTAGACTCAAAACCACACAAGATCCACAAAGGTACATGAACAACAAAGGGAAAGAGGATACATGGTAAAGTTCATCCAAAATCCCATGGGGAGATGGGGCCTTGGAATCCTGAAGGATCTTCCCTCGAGACGGGCCTTGGCATCCACTTGGATCTTCTCACATAGAGGTGTTCATGTCCATGGGAGGAGGAAGTGGAAAGAGCAATGCTCAACTAATCTATGAGCTAAACCATTGCTAACCCTAGAAATGAGGTGAGGGAAGATTATATATAGTCTTAGCCATGAAGGGGTAAGTGGGAGAGAGATACAAGGCCAAAGGCCGCGGCTGCGCACATGCGGTTCCGGACGTCCGGAGGTTACCAGTCGTCCGGTGGCTCATGAGGGACCAGACATCCGGTGGCGTCCGGATTTCTGACGATTTGGGTCTGGTAGGGTGGCATCGAATTTCCGGTAGTTGTCGGTCATCCGATGGCTGGAGGGTGTCGGACGTCCGGTGGCTTCCGGTCGTCAGGCCGTAAACTTCTGGCGTCACTTCTCGAGGTGCTTGTTCGTCCGTTTCCTTGGTAACTTGGCCTTCACCCTGAATGTCGCCATGGTCGTCTCGGATGCACCTGAGTATACACAAGATCCGTACTTGAGGTAGCATCCATGTCTCGAGTTCATTGAAAGGAGAAGCACTTAGGAGCGAATTCACCTTATCTCCAATGGCACTTGGGGCTTGGGGAGTAGTCAAAATGTTGATGGGGATGACCGTAGGATGCTCCGCATCACTTTTTGTGAAGCAAAACATAAATGCAAGACACCTAAGAAGTTCAAGTAGTGACTAGATTATGATTTAGTGTAAAGCATCACAATTCATGCATGACCTAATGTTACTTAGAGATAATTGATGTAAAATTAAGAATGATAAATTTGCTCTCTAAGTTGGTGCTCTAGGAAAGGGATGACACAACATAAAAGTAAATAGATAGACCCTTCATAAGAGGGCATGGATTGTCATGCGCTTAATTTTAGAAAACTCACAAACTTGTGATGTCGTATTTTGGAAGGTTTTTTTCACAGTTTGAAGAACGGAAACACATGTTTATACCCATTCTTTTGTAGTGGTTACTTTTGGAACTTTGCACTTTATTTGTTTGATTCCCTTTTTCTTAGGGGTTTTTGGGATTTTTAACAACATTGATTTGTTTGGTTGTATCCACTACAAGAACAATAAAAACTTCTGATTTCTCTCCCTCAAAAACTTAGACAACAAGACAAGGGGTGTGACTATGACAATTTACTTGGAATCACTTTTAAGAGCCGTGATAGGTAGGCATAATGGAATCTTTATGGCATAAACTTTGGGTAGGAGTTTGTATGTACAAGCATAGTTCCCACTTAGTACATGAGAACGTTAGCAATAGACTAGGAAGCGACCAACTATAGAGTATATTCATCATAATCATGCATTTTGAATAAGCAAACAATAAGCGGTAACATGGACATGATACAATATTCTAAATTCATAACACCTTCGAGGCTCAAATGGAAATGATCAATCATGTGTGAACTTGTGTCAAGTCAAGCCACTTGACTCCTTCAAAGGGGAATACCATGCTAACATACCACATTACGCAACACCGTAATGCATGTTAGCGTCCATGATAGTTCATTATATATGCTCCTAGTTAATTGAAACTCAACATGAGAAAGTATGAATTGCTAAACTCTCGTTATGCACAAGATGACTATCATAAAACACTTATAAAGCGACAATGAAGTGAAATATCTGTACATAAATGAAACAAAATATGATCATACCTACTTTCTCCGCCGCCACCACTACCAATATTCATAATTATTGTCTTGTCACTTGTACAACTTGAATATCATGCATAATAATAACATAGTGCAAGTGTCGCCATGACTGAAGCCAGAAACTGTTGACAACTATACAAAAGAAGATAAGACAATGATTTTTTTTTATTTTTTTCATTAGTTTAACGTTCAAGCAAAGATCTTTTTGTTGTTTTATTTTATTGAAACATAGGAGTCAATAAGACACAAAGAATAACAAAGAAAAGTCGAAAAGAACAGGGAAATGAAAGTCAAATAAAAACCATAAGAACAACAAAAGGGAAATCTTTTTGATATTTTCTTTTCTTGAAACGTTTTCAAAAGGCAAAGAAGAATTTAGAAAAACATAACATAAATATTTTTGTTCAATTTGTTTCTTCTGAAGGAAAGCAAACAAGAACACACGAAACCTTTTTGAGATTTTTAAGGTTTCAACAAAGAGGCAATCAAATATACTTTCAAAGAAAAAGCAGAAAGAACACAAAAATATTTTTGTCGCTTTCTTGAAGTCATTTCAAGAAGTTAAAATGACCAAAATAAAGAACAAATAAAAATAATGAGATCTTTTTGGGTTTTATTTTCCTGAAAGCGGCTTGCAGGGAAACAAAATAAACGAAAGTAAGCAAAAGAAAAAACAAAAAGAACAGAATAGAAGGCAATCAAAAACCAAACCAAACGAAATAAAGTAGTAGAAGAAATAATTTATAAAAAGTAACACTTTTTAAAATTTATGATGTGTGATAGTTAATCCTTGTAGTGGAACGATAGAGACTTCACTTCACTTAGTTAAGTTAATTTACGTCGAAGGCAGGCCTAAGTCACGGTAATCCTACTTTGAAACACTTTGGTATTGCTACTTGATAGATCACAATACGAGAAATATATCAGAGCATAGGAAGGCATCTTGGTATCTTTCCGTAAAGAAAAACGGTGGTGTACCATGAGAATATTTTTAAACTCGTGATTGGAATACAATATTTTTTTTCAAACATGAGAAAAAATTATTAGTACATGAAGTTTTTTGAATTGGCAAACATTTTATAGATTTATTGACATATTTAAAAATTTAGGAACATTTTTTGTATTCATGTTTTTTAAATATGAATAATTTGGGAATTATAAATCATTTAAATTTATTAGTATTTTTAAAATCAACAAAAAATGAGCTTCTTTAATGTCATTTTACTTTTGCAATTTGCATATTTTTTAACAATTGGAAAATCTAGCAACTCATTTTTTTGGAAAATCTGATAAAAAACAAAAGGAGAAGATGCATAAGAAATAAAAGTGGCATGCGTAGAACTCGAACCGGCCCGCCAACCCATGAGATCTTCCTATGAATTTCAATTTGGAGGTTGTCAAAACCATGAATGTTGGTGGCAGCTGCAGCGATCTTCGACGACTGCTATCGCCTTGCTTGTGAATTTCCCTAAACTAGTCTTGAACATCGTAATAGAGAATCAAAATCGATAGCACATACATTCGGTAGGTTGGCTAGATCTTCCGCTTGTGGTAGATTTTTTGAAGAGGCTTTAGCTTAGTTAAGTAATTAGTCCTGCGTCAAACTTACATATAGGACACTTTAGCGGGTCAATCTTTCATACGAGTCGGTCTCTCTTTCGACCAATTTTAAATCCATGACTATTTTATAAATATCCAAACTTTAATTTTTTTATGAAGTATCGTAGTTAACACCTAAAGTGGAACAACAGGGACTTCATTTCACTTCAATTAAAATTAATTTACGCCAAAGGCATGCCTAAGTCAAGGTAATTCTCCTTTGAAACACTTTGGCATTGCTCATAGAAAGACCATAATACAAAAAATAGATCAGAGCACATGGAGACAACTCATTATCTTTTCGCGAAGAAAAACTATGGTAGATCATAAGAATATTTTTAAAATTAGTGAACATTTTTGGAAATACATTATTTTAAATTGTTGAACATTTCTAAATTCATTATTTTCAAAAATTTCTGAACATTTATATCCATGAATATTCAGAGAAAGCACATATATTTTAAATTTTAAATATATTTTAAAATGATTAATATTTTTTAAATTCATAAACAACTTTTAATTTTTGAATATCTTTTTAGTTTTGCAATTTTGCATACTTTTTAAACTATAAAAAATCCAACAACTCATCTTTCTAGAAAATCTATTAAAAACAAAATGGGAAAATTCAAAGGAAAGAAAATTGGGATATGTAGCGCTCGAACTAGACCGCCAGCCCACGAGCTCTCCCTTTGAAATTTAGTTGGAGGTTGTTGAAACCGTGAATGCGGAAGACGATCATTGGGGGTAGTTGCAACGGTCTTGGATGACTACTATCATTGTTTTATGGCGAGGCAAGGTGCTTGGGAGGGGGGTCACCTTTTAAGCGTTAAAGCGTAAGGCAAGGCAACGCCTTAGACACATACATATATTACATATGACGACAAATTAGAAATTTTGTCTAGTAGCATTAACAAAACTAAATGGTTACCAAAGCACAGGCCTCATAGCATCTTGCGTATTTGACAAGAATGGTGCCTTTGAACTTTAGTTTCATCCTCATCATCAACAAGCTTTAAACTTTGTTGTCTTTAAGGAATTTTGCATCTCTATCATAATCTTCTATGATGCATCAGGACACATATCCATGTCACTATGCCCCACCTCCCCCGAAAAGGTGATGCTTTAGCCGTTTCACTCCAACATGGACTATCTTGCTACACAATGTACATTGGAGTAAGTCTTTTCTATCCAAATATAGCCAAACCCATACTTCGAAGTCGGATCGTTGGATGTAGCTCTTCTGCTTGGATCAATGGACATGTCATAAGCATTGCAAAACACATGACCCATCAGAGTATACACAGTTGGCTATCGCAACAACACTAAGAGAAGGGTTAATGAGCTATAAGAGAAAAAAGAGGAGCCAATTAATAGATTAATAGAATCGCATGGGGATGGTTAGAAACAGTAGCGGGGCTTCGACCTTGTGGATCAAAAAGTAGCAAGTAGGACAAGATGCGGAAGGGAGGGGGAGCCATATCTTGTTAGTTGCTGATGTGCTACAGAGGAGGAGAGGAACAAGTTATGAGACGAGGGGAGAAGTTGCCGGAGAGGAGGATGAGGATCTCGCAAAGTGGAGATTTTCTCTCGAAAAACATGGATACCTGGCTGTGGTGTTGATCTGGTGGAAGAGGGTTGCTACCATAGGAGGAGGCAGGTGCTGGGGCCGGAGAGGGGGAGGGGAGGAGTTCTGGCCAGAGAAGAGGAAGCTGGAGGAAAGCTGAGGAGGAAGCCGCCATCAATGGTCAGAGGAGACAAGAGAGAGACCTCTCACGTGGATACTAGATTGGTTCAATTATCTTTATTTACACTCCTCGTAGATGTTGGCACGTGAACCCAATCTTTCCATGCCTGGACTCCCGCGCAGGCCAGTTTTGTTCCACCTAGAATCTCCTTATGTATGACAAGCAAAGCGTATTACTTGGTCCAAGATCTGGAGGGCGGCTTTAAGGCGTATGATTCATACACCATACAGTCTAAGGTGGACTCCTTTATCAAATGTCAAAGACGATCACGATGCCCTGCTACATGGAACGGCCTAACGCCTAAGCGACGCCTTATGGACACTTACAAACAATGACTATTGTCCCCTTGTTTTTGAATTTCTATAAACTGAAGCAAAATCGATGCCACATGAGTTGGCTAGGCTAGCTAGATTTGCTACTTGTAGTAACGAGTTAGAAGAGGCTCCTAGCGAGTTGGTCCCTCTTTTGACCAATTATGTAACAATTATCACAAGATAATAAAGAGGGGTGCTATGTTAAAAAATAGTCGATTACCATGACAAGACAAATGGCTAGGCTAACTTAATTTCCATGTTGCAGGTTGTATTTCAGAATCAGCCTTAGCTGCCTATAATCCTATTAGTACAAAATAAATTCTCAGTCCTCCCCCCTTCAAAAAAACTAAATATTCATGTTTCTATAAAGAAGACCAGATAAATTTTCACGGTTGATTCTAGACATGATTGAAGGAGGCATTTGGTAGCCTCCATATACCTCAGCAGTTGAATGCAGTTCTCAGTTGTTTGGATATTTGACTTGCGTAGAAATCTAGGCCTCACTTTGGAGGAATGCTCAAATCTAGGCACCACAAATCCCCTCATCCTTCTCTCACCTCTCACTCTCCCCTCTCTCCACCCTCTCACCAGCGGTGAGACCACAAGATCTAGACGGGGAGCACCAGCGGCAAGCATAAGAGGGAAGATCTGGACAGGGAGCACCGGTAGCAAGCATTGACGGCTTCATCCCCCTCTTTCATGCGTCCATAATAGAGGTAAGCCCTCTGTCAATTTTACATGTTTTGATTTGCATCAATTGTAGTCACGGGCTTCGATTTGGGAATCGATTGTAGTTGTAGCTTTGAATCTAGGCATCGATTGAAGTTCTATGCTTCTATTTGAGACCGGACAAAGCATAACCAATTAGGGAATTGAGGGGTTTGAATGGGATTGCATAGGATTTTCACCAACAGAGGTATTTAATCCATCACAATCCACTTAGATCGATTCAAATCACAATCCACTTACATTGTTGCCTCCATGATGATGCGTACGTGAGTAGTCCATCACAGACCTACGGGTCCATAGCGATTAGCTAGATCTCTCTCTCTCTCTCTCTGATCTTCAATACACTATTCTCTTCGGAGATCGATTCGATGTAATCCTCTTTTGCGGTGTGTTTGTTGGGATCCGATGAATTATGGTTTTGTGATCAGATTATTCATTAAACGTAATTGAGTGTATTCTGAACTTTATTATGTGTGATTTTTATAGATATGTATGCTTTCCGATCTATGAGTTTGCTTTGGCCATGTAGATGACTAGATCATCAGAGGGAGTGGTGCACAGTAATGGGTTCAATCTTGCGGTGTCCTCACCTCGTGACATAAGGGGCAACGAGTCACATATTTGTATTGTTGCCACTAAGGGTAAAACAACGGGGGTTTGAACATATTAGTTGTTTTTTACTTTGTCTACATTATATCATCTTTCTTAAGGCGTTACTCCATTTGTTAGAAACTTAATACCATAGATGCATTGTAACATCCCAAATTTTGGAATGTTATATTAATTACTAGAATGATTGTTTGTTTAATTGAGTGATTGAATTTGAGTGAAAATTTGAAACTTTTGAAACTTTTGAATGAGAGGGAATAAAATGACTTTCCCCTTTGTTTTTGATTTCAAATACATCCAATTCAAATCAATGAGAGAAGATGACATGACTTCTTCAATACGATGTATTTGAAATTTTGGATTTTGAAAACTACTTTGAATCCATTTCATATTTGGCTCTATTTTAAAAGTTTGAATGAATTCAAACTCCCCTGCCTAAATTCAAAACTTTGAGATGAGGAACATGACCCTCCAAACCAGAGGTATTTTTGTGATTTATTTGAACCATAAAACCCAGGGGGTTATTTGAAAAAAATATTTGCAAAAATAAATAAAACCAATTTAGGCATTTTCTGAAAATGATTTTTTTTAAAGTATTTATTTTGGCCGTGCAAAAATGTTCATATTGTTGAATTTAATTTTCTGATCATTTTGATATATAAAACTTCTATATTTAGATTGGATTTGATTGCCCAAATCATATTTTATTCTTTCCTGTTTTTAATAAAAGGAAAAAAAACTGTGTTTATTAGGAAACCGACCGCGGCCCATTTGGAATAGTGTCAGGCCCAGATCTGCTTCGCCGGATCCGAATCCCTTCGGATCGGCCGCCCGATCCCGCACGATCTCCCTCTCCCCCACTGACACGCCGGGCCCACTGGCCGATCACCCTCGCCCGACGCTCTTCTCCTTCCTTCCCTCACCTCCTCCTTCCTTCGCCGGCGACCGCCTCGGATCCGACGGGATCTCGTCGATCCCCTTCCCTCCGAGCACCCCTGAACCCAGGGCTATAAAATCCGGGAGTCCCGCACCCTGTTCCGCCCGAGTCCCCCTCGACCGACCCTCTCTGCCTCGCCAAATCGCTCGCCGGAGTCCAACCGCGCCGCCGGGCCATTGCCGCTCCACCGCTCCACCTAGACCTTCCCGTTGTCGTCTGAGCCCACCTACGAGCTCGCCTCGCTCGCCCGCATCTCCCCGTCCACTTGCTCGATCGCCAGAGCCACCAGAGCGCCGCCGTCGACAGCCACCCGAGCACCACCGCACATCCCGAGCTCGAACTGCTCGCCTCCGACCTCTTCCGCCGTCGCCGTCACCACCAAACGTCGTCGGAGGGCCCCCGAAGTTGCCTGGACCCCTTCATCACCGCCGGGAGCCCCTGGAACCGCCACCAGCAAGGGACCTGAAGCCCCGCCGCCGTGGAGACCTTGCCGGAGCTCCCCTCCTCCTCTGTAAGTCACCGGAGCCCTCCTCGCCGTCCGATCTAACATCTACGGCGTAAATTAGATCTAGCGTACCTGTTCGGTTTAGTGTAAGTGAACCAGCCGGTTTTCTGTTCAATTTTATTAGCCGAATCATTTTCTGTTAATTATCGGCCGTCCGCCCGAAGCACTCGCTCACGCGCACCACTCGGCCACTCACAGCTTGCCACGTGTACCCCTGTCCGTTTGAAAAGATTTTTCTTTTTCTGTTTTAATTTCAATTCCAAAAAATAGTTCTTCTTTTAGTTTTGCTATATCTTTTAGATTTTTTAATATTTTTGAGTGATTCTTTTTGCATTAGGCCAAAAATTTATTCTAGTTTCTGTAGATATCAAGTTTGACCATGTTTGACTATTTAAAATTTGAATTCAAACAGATTTGATTTAAACCTTGTTTTGTGAATAACTTGAGTTTAAAAATAAGTTTTGAGTTGATTCTTTTTGCTACTGGTCACTAGTGATTTTGTTCATCAGTAGGAACAATTTGAGAATTTTTATAGTATTTTAAATTAGGGTTTCAAGCAAAACAGATTCTGTTTTAATTCTTTTTAGGTTTATTTCTATTTCTTTTGTTTTTATAGTTTTAAATTTATTTTCTTTTATATTAGTTGACAAGTTTTACCTTGTTTTCTGTTAGTTAGCAGTAGTATTTCAACCAAGTTTATTTCTATGTTGTTTATTCTTTTTGTTTGCATGAAATCAATTCTTGTTCAGTAATAACTTGCAAATTGATTTCATTGCTAGTTTGATTTCCTATTTGAAAATTATTTCCATATATTGTTTTATAAATTTTATTTTCTGTTAACTTTAGTTTAGACCAGAAAACAATTTGTATTATAGTTGAAATTGTTTGTGGTCAATTCAAGGTTAACTTTGTTTAGGTTATAGGAAGAGTTTATTAAAAGCTTTTCTATTAGTTCTTTTTTTTGTAATAAAGTTTTATGAGAAAATATTTTCTGTTAATTTAGTGTTTTATATTTTGTTTTTCTGTTATTTTATTATCTTAGTGTTTTCCTTGCTGTTATGTTCTATTAGCTAGAAAACTTACATTGTTTAGGGTGTTGTTTTCTTAGTTCTTAGTTGTTCTTCAAAAGTAATTCTTTTTGCTAGTAAAATATTTACTAAAATACCTTTGTTATATTTTACCTTGCTTTTGTTTTGTTGCTATTCAAAATAGTTTATTTGTAGGGAAAACTACATTAGGTTGTTGTGATGAAGTTTTGTTGTTTTAACTTTTGTCTTAAGTATTTTCCTTCATCACAACACTTTTGTGTTTGGTTTTTGTGTTGCCTTTTGATTGTTAGTATTGATTGCTAGTATGATTGCTTATATGAGTGCAATGTTTGATTATATAGATTTTCATCGGAGAGTGACGAATAGTTCTATCAAGTTATTTCCGAGAGCGATAGTTATCTTCATCAACTGTACAGGCAAGTTCACTTTGATCATCTTACATCACCTATGTTTTACTTGCATTAGAATCAATCTTCGCATCAAACATCCAGTAGGATATTGAGCTTGAACTTGTTGTAGTATCATGAGGTAGGAGAAACCCAACATCTGTTACCATTGCCCGGGAAGGGACGTTACTTCACAATTGCTATGCTTTAGTAGACGGGGTTTGGTTGTGAGATTCAGGAGTGTTGTGAGGTTAATTAATTATTTCAAGACCTGCATGATGATCAAGACTTCAAGGACTCAATATACCTCTGGGTGGATTGGACATGCATTTTTGGCAGCCTGATATCTATCATGGTTATGCCGGGAATCCTGGTATCTACCTGTGATCATCCCAACGGAATGCCACCCAGGCTCAAAGAGATGGATGGATACTTCAAGGCCGGAAAGCTTACGTGTGCAACCGCAAGTCAATATGGGCTCTGGCTTGGTTGACCTTAGTGGTGACTCTGGTAGGTCAGATTGCTACGAGACGTAGAAGAACGGTAGGATTGGATGGGCACTGACTTTCTACCGGAGGATCACTTTGGAAGACCATGTTTCGATCGTCTCGTTCTCAAACACCAGGCAGTGCGAGGACACAACGAGAGGGATCGAATCTTGCGGGTAAAGTGTACAAACCTCTGCAGAGTGTCAAACTAATCGATTAGCCGTGTCCCCGGTTACGGACAACATGAGCACCGGAGATGATACTATCAGCCAGTCTCAACACAATTAATAAAATTTTATGATGAGTGGGTCTATTAATAATTTTGGGACATGAGAATTGGTTGGTGGAACCATCTCATTAACAACCAACTTTTGTAGTGATATTTCCGTTTGACTCCTTTGTTGTAGGGAAAATAAAACCAGCTTTTCTGCAAAAACTCAGACACAGAGCCATAAAGCCTTTTGCATATAGAATAGTTTTTATCATTTCTTTCTATGGTGATCTTGCCGGTACATTCAATGTACTGACCTACACGGCTGCAACGTCTTATGTTGCAGATACCTCTCTATGACGAGTAAGAGTACGATTTAGGGTTACGGTCTACACTCAACCTGCCGTTGGTGTTTATTGGGACTCCACTCCCGTTGACTATTTCCGCTGAGATTTAAGAGGTATATATCAACTTTACGTTATTTACATGTGATTGCACTTTGATATATACATTGATGTACTGTGTGTGCCAGCATACTGATCCAGGGATGGCACTGACACACAGAGGCTTGACTCGTTTTGAGTCG
Organism: Elymus sibiricus; assembly: GCA_039707655.1. Taxonomy (NCBI): domain Eukaryota; kingdom Viridiplantae; phylum Streptophyta; class Magnoliopsida; order Poales; family Poaceae; genus Elymus; species Elymus sibiricus. The sequence continues at coordinate 274,974,416 of CM077675.1, read as the reverse complement.
GGACGCTACAGAGATGGTATCAGAGCACATGTTGACTGTAGGACGTGACCCTAGAAACTGGAAAGCCCATAGGACAGGATATCTCTCAAAATTATTTTCAAAAAAATCTTTTACTTCTTATCCCTTCTGAGTTTTATCAAATAGTTAGATAATACCCTTTTGACCACTATGGACAGAGCTACAATTTTTTTTGAAGACTATAAGGACGTGAAGAAATTGAAGACCATGAAGAATTTCCAAGATTTTATGACCTTTAGAAGACCAAACCCCTGTTGTATACTCACGTTAGATGCGATGATTTGTGAGCTGTCATTGTGTGATGTTTTTCCGACAGTCGCAAATAAAACCTATTTTCAAAACTATTGTTTGTATTGTGTGTATCTCCCTCTATCTCTCTCTCGTATCTCATCCTCAAAACCTTGGACCCAATAGATTGTAAATGAAGCTGGACTTGTATTCTCTGGACCAATGACCCAGCTGGAGGCAGAAGTATGGATTCAAAACATAGAGAATAGCTTCGGGAGCAACTCGATTGCAAAGAAGTATGAGGTTCAATACGCTCTTCAGTACTTTACCCAAAGTGCTGCAACTTGGTGGAAAATGCATCAAGCCATACAAGGATGTAATGGAGCAAAAACCTGGGAGGAATTCAAGAAGACTCTGTTAAGATCCCGTCTCATCCGGAAGCACTGTGATAGCCCTATAAAGAAGCTTTGTGCTTGCAAGATCTGTGGAGAAATAGGACACACCCAGGAAGAACACAAGGATGGATGCCCTCATTGTGAAGAAAATCATCCAGCCGAGGAATGCCCAACTAGTCACATGACTTGTTTCTTGTGTGAAGGAACCACCCACTACCCGGCTCAGTGCCACATTTACCCCAAGGTACAACAATTTGTCAAGCAGCAGAAGGAATCAATGAAAGAAGTCCTCAGGAAAAAGTTAGAAGAACCCATGAAAATGGGAGATATACCAGACCCAATCGTAGATACCAAGTCATGTTATTCATGTGGAGAAGAAGGACATATTTCCCTGAATTGTCCAAATGAGTATCTGGGAGACTTCCCGACAACAGAAGTGCAATATGATCCTCAGGAGATAGAAGGAATGATCAAGAAGAAAGGCCAAGTAAGTGGAGGCATCAAATGTTTGCATTGCAGCTTGGAGAGACCTCATTGTTATTGCAAGAAGTATGAGCCAAGCATCAAGCAAGGAGCCCAACCCAAGAAGAAGAGGAAGACTCCGTGGTTTTCTACACGGAAGGAGCTGAGTCACATCACTTGTCATCGGTGCAACAAGACAGGACACTACTTCTATACCCGCCCGGAGAAGAAGGCTAAATATGAGTAGTTGAGTTTTGGATTTTGGAAGTAATAAATGTAATAGGAAACAACTCTTATTGAGGTTATGAAGATAAATTATGTAACGGAAGTCTCAGAGATTGTAATAAATTCATGAATCAATAGAATTTATAGCGTCATGATTTCCTATGATGAATTGTATGAGTTGTTACTCTGTAAACAAAGATCTCCGACCAATTTCGAGGATATGAGAAAAAAAAATGGTCAGTGCATGCATAGGTACATTTCATTTTAAGTGTGGTAGTAACCGGTAAAACCACAGGACCCAAGGAAAAATAATGTACTATTCATGCCAATAAGTCTGGACCCAATGGATACAGTTGAAGGTAATGCTGGACCATATCAAACTATGTGGACGACAGCATTTGTAATAAAGTACTTTTGTAGTTGGAGTTTTGAGAATATAAGGATGAACTGAAGGAATGATTATGATGAGCCAATACCTTGTTGGTAAACAGACCAATGGAAAGGAAAAATGAATTCCACCGAGTGGAATCTAGACAAGGATGAGTCTGTGATTTATTACCCCAAGGGTATGATGGAATGAATTGTAGGTAATGTTGGAATATGAAACGCTAGAAACCCCAAAGTTGAGTTAACGGTGTACAAGTAATCAAGTGAGCCCACAAACCACAGACCGCATGATTGATAAGGATTAAGCCCTACCTTTATGAAGGAAGGAACTTGGAAGAAGCTATGACAGATCAGCAGACGTTTTCTTAGGAAGATACGAAAACCTGAGAGTTGTGAAGAAACGATAGATCATTTGTTCAGCTTGCAGAATCAATGGATTTATCCGAACTTCGTTCATGGACAAGAGAAAATCTGCAATGCTTGTGAGGAAGCCCAAGTGTTAGAATACGAGATTCACTAAACCTTATACAAGGTAATGATTTGGGTGCGGAATGGATTGATCACCATGACGACTTACTCTTATCATTTCTCTTGCTATTTGGAATGGTAAATCTGAGTGACTTACCCATAGTAAAGAGACGACGTTCTTTGAAGCTTTTGTTTTAAGCCTTAGAATGGTATGATGGAAGACCCTTGTACATGGCAGCTGTTGTCACACGTAGGAATTTTACGGTGAGGATGAAGCCAAGACCCATTTTACTGCAGGATAACCACAAATGGTAGACCACCATGAGATCATCGATAAGTTAATTAGAAATGATCACGAGACTTGTCAGTTAAGAAGACCCAGTAACGGAAGAAGTTTGTATTGACCAAGGAAACACTGGATTTTGCTGGAAACGTTGTGAATATAAAGGAAGAGCATCACCAAAAGAGTTTTCTGTGGAGAATGTGAAGATACAGATGTCAAGACCCCAGAGGACTGTCAATATTTTGAGAGACCAGTAACTCTCGTTTTAAGTGTGGTAGCACCCACACTTATCAGACCAGTGGAATTGCTAGAAGACCCCCAAACCCTAACCTTTTCTTTCTAGCCCTTTCGAATCTCGAGGACGAGATTCATTTTAAGTGTGGTAGGTTTGTAACATCCCAAATTTTGGAATGTTATATTAATTACTAGAATGATTGTTTGTTTAATTGAGTGATTGAATTTGAGTGAAAATTTGAAACTTTTGAAACTTTTGAATGAGAGGGAATAAAATGACTTTCCCCTTTGTTTTTGATTTCAAATACATCCAATTCAAATCAATGAGAGAAGATGACATGACTTCTTCAATACGATGTATTTGAAATTTTGGATTTTGAAAACTACTTTGAATCCATTTCATATTTGGCTCTATTTTAAAAGTTTGAATGAATTCAAACTCCCCTGCCTAAATTCAAAAAATTGAGATGAGGAACATGACCCTCCAAACCAGAGGTATTTTTGTGATTTATTTGAACCATAAAACCCAGGGGGTTATTTGAAAAAAATATTTGCAAAAATAAATAAAACCAATTTAGGCATTTTCTGAAAATGATTTTTTTTAAATTATTTATTTTGGCCGTGCAAAAATGTTCATATTGTTGAATTTAATTTTCTGATCATTTTGATATATAAAACTTCTATATTTAGATTGGATTTGATTGCCCAAATCATATTTTATTCTTTCCTGTTCTTAATAAAAGGAAAAAAAACTGTGTTTATTAGGAAACCGACCGCGGCCCATTTGGAATAGTGTCAGGCCCAGATCTGCTTCGCCGGATCCGAATCCCTTCGGATCGGCCGCCTGATCCCGCACGATCTCCCTCTCCCCCACTGACACGCCGGGCCCACTGGCCGATCACCCTCGCCCGTCGCTCTTCTCCTTCCTCCCCTCACCTCCTCCTTCCTTCGCCGGCGACCGCCTCGGATCCGACAGGATTTCGTCGATCCCCTTCCTTCCGAGCACCCCTGAACCCAGGGCTATAAAATCCGGGAGTCCCGCACCCTGTTCCGCCCGAGTCCCCCTCGACCGACCCTCTCTGCCTCGCCAAATCGCTCGCCGGAGTCCGACCGCGCCGCCGCGCCATTGCCGCTCCACCGCTCCACGTAGACCTTCCCGTTGTCGTCTGAGCCCACCTACGAGCTCGCCTCGCTCGCCCGCATCTCCCCGTCCACTTCCTCGATCGCCAGAGCCACCAGAGCGCCGCCGTCGACAGCCACCCGAGCACCACCGCACATCCCGAGCTCGAACTGCTCGCCTCCGACCTCTTCCGCCGTCGCCGTCACCACCAAACGTCGTCGGAGGGCCCCCGAAGTTGCCTGGACCCCTTCATCACCGCCGGGAGCTCCTGGAACCGCCGCCAGCAAGGGACCTGAAGCCCCGCCGCTATGGAGACCTCGCCGGAGCTCTCCTCCTCCTCTGTAAGTCGCCGGAGCCCTCCTCGCCGTCCGATCTAACATCTACGGCGTAAATTAGATCTAGCGTACCTGTTCGGTTTAGTGTAAGTGAACCAGCCGGTTTTCTGTTTAATTTTATTAGCCGAATCGTTTTCTGTTAATTATCGGCCGTCCGCCCGAAGCACTCGCTCACGCGCACCACTCGGCCACTCACAGCTTGCCACGTGTACCCCTGTCCGTTAGAAAAGATTTTTCTTTTTCTGTTTTAATTACAATTCCAGAAAATAGTTCTTCTTTTAGTTTTGCTATATCTTTTAGAGTTTTTAATATTTTTCAGTGATTATTTTTGCATTAGGCCAAAAATTTATTCTAGTTTCTGTAGATATCAAGTTTGACCATGTTTGACTAGTTAAAATTTGAATTCAAACAGATTTGATTTAAACCTTGTTTTGTGAATAACTTGAGTTTAAAAATAAGTTTTGAGTTGATTCTTTTTGCTACTGGTCACTAGTGATTTTGTTCATCAGTAGGAACAATTTGAGAATTTTTATAATATTTTAAATTAGGGTTTCAAGCAAAACAGATTCTGTTTTAATTCTTTTTAGGTTTATTTCTATTTCTTTTGTTTTTATAGTTTTAAATTTATTTTCTTTTATATTAGTTGACAAGTTTTACCTTGTTTTCTGTTAGTTAGCAGTAGTATTTCAACCAAGTTTATTTCTATGTTGTTTATTCTTTTTGTTTGCATGAAATCAATTCTAGTTCAGTAATAACTTGCAAATTGATTTCATTGCTAGTTTGATTTCCTATTTGAAAATTATTTCCATATATTGTTTTATAAATTTTATTTTCTGTTAACTTTAGTTTAGACCAGAAAACAATTTATATTATAGTTGAAATTGTTTGTGGTCAATTCAAGGTTAACTTTGTTTAGGTTATAGGAAGAGTTTACTAAAAGCTTTTCTATTAGTTCTTTTTTTTGTTATAAAGTTTTATGAGAAAATATTTTCTATTAATTTAGTGTTTTATATTTTGTTTTTCTGTTATTTTATTATCTTAGTGTTTTCCTTGCTGTTATGTTCTATTAGCTAGAAAACTTACATTGTTTAGGGTGTTGTTTTCTTAGTTCTTAGTTGTTCTTCAAAAGTAATTCTTTTTACTAGTAAAATATTTACTAAAATACCTTTGTTATATTTTACCTTGCTTTTGTTTTGTTGCTATTCAAAATAGTTTATTTGTAGGGAAAACTAAATTAGGTTGTTGTGATGAAGTTTTGTTGTTTTAACTTTTGTCTTAAGTATTTTCCTTCATCACAACACTTTTGTGTTTGGTTTTTGTGTTGCCTTTTGATTGTTAGTATTGATTGCTAGTATGATTGCTTATATGAGTGCAATGTTTGATTATATAGATTTTCATCGGAGAGTGACGAATAGTTCTATCAAGTTATTTCCGAGAGCGATAGTTATCTTCATCAACTGTACAGGCAAGTTCACTTTGATCATCTTACATCACCTATGTTTTACTTGCATTAGAATCAATCTTCGCATCATACATCCAATAGGATATTGAGCTTGAACTTGTTGTAGTATCATGAGGTAGGAGAAACCCAACATCCTGTTACCATTGCCCGGGAAGGGACGTTACTTCACAATTGCTACGCTTTAGTAGACGGGGTTTGGTTGTGAGATTCAGGAGTGTTGTGAGGTTAATTAATTATTTCAAGACCTGCATGATGATCAAGACTTCAAGGACTCAATATACCTCTGGGTGGATTGGACATGCATTTTTGGCAGCCTGATATCTATCATGGTTATGCCGGGAATCCTGGTATCTACCTGTGATCATCCCAACGGAATGCCACCCAGGCTCAAAGAGATGGATGGATACTTCAAGGCCGGAAAGCTTACGTGTGCAACCGCAAGTCAATATGGGCTCTGGCTTGGTTGACCTTAGTGGTGACTCTGGTAGGTCAGATTGCTACGAGACGTAGAAGAACGGTAGGATTGGATGGGCACTGACTTTCTACCGGAGGATCACTTTGGAAGACCATGTTTCGATCGTCTCGTTCTCAAACACCAGGCAGTGCGAGGACACAACGAGAGGGATCGAATCTTGCGGGTAAAGTGTACAAACCTCTGCAGAGTGTCAAACTAATCGATTAGCCGTGTCCCCGGTTACGGACAACATGAGCACCGGAGATGATACTATCAGCCAGTCTCAACACAATTAATAAAATTTTATGATGAGTGGGTCTATTAATAATTTTGGGACATGAGAATTGGTTGGTGGAACCATCTCATTAACAACCAACTTTTGTAGTGATATTTCCGTTTGACTCCTTTGTTGTAGGGAAAATAAAACCAGCTTTTCTGCAAAAACTCAGACACAGAGCCATAAAGCCTTTTGCATATAGAATAGTTTTTATCATTTCTTTCTATGGTGATCTTGCCGGTACATTCAATGTACTGACCTACACGGCTGCAACGTCTTATGTTGCAGATACCTCTCTATGACGAGTAAGAGTACGATTTAGGGTTACGGTCTACACTCAACCTGCCGTTGGTGTTTATTGGCACTCCACTCCCGTTGACTGTTTCCGGTGAGATTTAAGAGGTATATATCAATTTTACGTTATTTACATGTGATTGCACTTTGATATATACATTGATGTACTGTGTGTGCCAGCATACTGATCCAGGGATGGCACTGACACACAGAGGCTTGACTCGTTTTGAGTCGGGACGCTACATGCATGCTGGATAGCAGTCGATTGGTGGAGTAATAGTAGTAGATGCAGGCAGGAGTCGGTCTACTTGTTATGGATGTAATACCTATATACATGATCATGCCATGAATAACGGCATAACTATGTGCTTTTCTATCAATTGCCCAACAGTAATTTGTCTACCCACCGTATGCTATGTTCTTAAGAGAGATGCCTCTAGTGAAAACTATGGCACCGAGGTCTATTCCATATATTTACTAAAACCCTATTTACCTTGCTGCAATTTATTTACCTTTATTTTACTTTGCAATTTATCTATCTACTACTATTAGATTTGATCCTTGCAATTAACGAGTACAAGGGGATTGACAACCCTCTTGCCCGCGTTGGGTGCAAGTATTTACTCTTGTGTGTGTAGGTACCGCTGACGGTTGTTTGAATGGTCCTCCTATTGGTTCAATAAACCTTGGTTCTCACCGAGGGAATAATTATTGCTACTTTACTACTTCATCCCTTTCTCTTCAGATAAAAACCCAACACATCTACAAAGTAGCAGAAGGATTTATGGCGTCGTTGCCGGGGAGTATCATCAAACTACTATAGGTTCCTTCACACACAATTTCATTTACTTGTTATAATTTATTTCCTTTTATTTTTGTTATATAAAAATCAAAAACACACAAAAATATATTTTGCTTTTGTGCTTTATTACTCGTTTGCCACTATGTCTCAAGAAAACACTAAGCTGTGTGACTCCTTGAATACTAATAACAATGATTTTATTAGTACTCCCATTGCTCCTCCTGGCACTAGTGTGGATTCATATGATATTAATGCGGCATTATTTATCTTATTATGAAAGAGTAATTTTCTGGAAATCCTCATAAAGATGTTGCATCCCATCGAACTATGTGATATGCAAAAGAAAAAAAGATGTGGATAATAATATTGTTAAGTTGAAATTATTTTCTTTCTCATTAAGAGATAAAGCTAAAACTTGGTTTTCATCCTTGCCTCGCAATAGTATTGATTCTTGGAACAAATGCAAGGATGCTTTTATTATTAAATATTTTCCTCTGGCCAAGATAATATCTCTTAGAAATCAAATCATGAACTTTAAACAACATGAGCAAGAACATGTTGCACAATCTTGGGAAAGAATGAAATTACTGATTAGAAATTGTCCTACTCATTGTTTGAATTTATGGATGATTATACAAAACCTCGATGTTGGACTGAACTTTGCTTTGAGAAACCTTCTTGACTGAGCTGAAGGTGGAACATTTATGTAAGTGACATTAGGGGAAGCTATGAAGCTTGTCAGCAACATCACCACAAACTACTCTCAATTGCACGCCGAGCGAGCTCCAACTGGTAAGAAGGTAAACTCTGCTGAAGAAGTCTCTACTTTGAGTGATAAAATGGATGCTCTTATCAAAATGCTATCAAATAAAATTGCTCATTTTCATCCTAATGATATTCGACTATCTACTTTGATTGAGCAAAACAATGATGCAATTGATGTGAATTTTGTCGCTAGAAATAATTTCGACAACAATGCTTATAGACGAAACTTTAATCCTAGACCATATTTCGATAATCCCTCTGTTAATTATGGCAATTCCTATGGTAATTCATATAATATTAATAATAGGATACCTACTGAACGTCAGAACAACATTAAAGAATTTATTATTTCTCAAAAGATTTTTAATGTCATGGTAGAAGAGAAACTACATAAGATGGACGACATGGCTAGAAACATGGATATAATTGCTCATGATGTGGAAATACAAATTAAAAAAATTCCACATAAAAATGACATAATAGCAGAGTCTTGACGTGGCTTGAGACCGCGTCGGTATTTCCCCAAAGAGGAAGGGATAATGCAGCACAGCTAAGGTAAGTATTTCCATCAGTTATGAAACCAAGGTTATCAAACCAGTAGGAGAACCACGCAACACTATGTAAACGGTACCTGCACACAAAGAACAAATACTTCCAACCCGACGCGTAAGAGAGGTTGTCAATCTCTCCACGGTAAAAAGATAGATTGGTTTGTATTAGATTGGATAAATAGATCGCACAAGAACACAAAATAAAAGATGCAAATAAAAAGTGCAGCAAGATATTTTTGGGTTTTTGGAATAATACATCTAAAAGCAAATGCGGAAAAAGATAGATCGGAAAGCAATATATTAAAAGAATAGACCCGGGGGACGTAGATTTCACTAGTGGCTTCTCTCAAGAAAATAGCACACGATGGGTAAACGAATTACTGTTGGGCAATTGATAGAAGATCAAATAACCATGATGATATCCAAGGCAATGATCAATATATAGGCATCACGTCCAAGATTAGTAGACCGAAATGATTCTGCATCTACTACTATTACTCCACACATCGACCGCTATCTAGCATGCATCTAGTGTATTAAGTTCATAGAGAAACGGAGTAATGCAATAATAACGATGACATGATGTAGACAAGATCTATTCATGTAGGAATAGACCCCATCTTGTTATCCTTAATAGCAACGATACATGCGTGCCTCGCTGCCCCTTCTGTCACTGGGAGAGGACACAACAAGATCGAACCCATCACAAAGCACCTCTTCCCATGGCAAAAAAAATCGATCTAGTTGGCCTAACTAAACCAAAGATTCGAAGAAGAAATACGAGGATATAAATAATCATGCATATAAGAGCTCAAAGAAGACTCAAATAATATTCATGGATAGAAACTGATCATGAACTCAAACTTCATCGAATCCTAACAAACACACCGCAAAAAGTCATTACATCAAATAGATCTCCAAGAGACCATTGTATTGAGAATGAAAATAGAGAGAGAAAGCCATCTAGCTACTGCTTACGGACCCGTAGGTCGATGGTGGACTACTCACGCATCATCGGAGAGGCACCCATAAGGAGGATGAACCCCTCCGTGATGGTGTTAGATTGGATCTCGTGGTTCTGGAACTTGCGGTGGCCGGAATTGTGTTTCGTTGACTCCTCTAGGGTTTCTGGAACTTCTGAGAATTTATAAAGCTGAGAGGCGGTGGAAAAGACCTCCGTGGGCCCCACGATACATCAGGGCGCGCCAGGGGCCTCTGGCTCGCCCAGGTGTATCGTGGGCCCCACGGGCCTCCCCCCAGGTGCTTCCTTGGCTCCCAAGTTGTCTTCTGGTCCAAAAAAATCTCCAAAAAGTTTCGTGGCAATGGGACTCCGTTTGGTACTGACATTCTACGAAGTAAAAAACAAGCAAAACACAACAACTGGCACTGGGCACTATGTCAATAGGTTAGTCCCAAAAAATGATATAAAGTTGCTATAAAATGATTATAAAACATCCAAGAATGATAATATAACAGCATGGAACAATTAAAAATTATAGATACGTTGGAGACGTATCAGCATCCCCAAGCTTAATTCCTGCTCGTCCTCGAGTAGGTAAATGATAAAAACAGAATTCTTGATGTGGAATGCTGCCTAACATGTTCATCACATATTCTTTTCTTTTGTAGCATGGACATTTGGACTTTTAGATGGTTCAAAGCAATAGTCTAGTTTTGACATGAAGACTTTAATACTCAAGCATACCAACAAGCAACCATGTCTTTCAAAATATCAACACTAAAGAAAGTTATCCCTAGCCCATCATGCTCAATCATTGATCCATTCATGAAACACACTCGAATATTAGCAACACCCAATGCACAAGTATGATCATAGTGCCCCCTAGTTGATGCTTTATAATAGAAACTGGAGACTCAAATAAAAGTAAAAATTGCATAAAGTAAATAGATAGGCCCTTCGCAGAGGGAAGTAGGGATTTGTAGAGGTGCCAGAGCTCAAAGCTTAAATTGAGAGAGAAAAATATTTTGGGTGGCATGCTTTTCCTATCAACGAAAACGACCGAGTACTTCCCAATACATTCCATGCTAGATATATCATATGCGGTTCCCAAACAGAAAATAAAGTTTATTCCTTTTTCCACCATTCTTTCACAATCCATGGCTAGCCGTATCCACGGTTGCCTTCCATACCAACACTTTCCAAGGAATTTATTATTTCACAACATAAAGTAAATTTCTTTTTCATTTCGGGATTGGGCATCCCTATTACCGCCGTACTCTCGTGCAATGACAAGTGAATAAACACTCATCTTGAGAATAACACATCAAGCATGAAAAAATATTGGCCACCCACTGCCGCTTCATGAACGGTACGAGCACACAAAAAGGAAATTCATTTTGAAAATTAGAGATGGCACATACAAATTTGCTTGGAACGGCATGGAAATACCGCATATAGGTAGGTATGGTGGACACATATGGCAAAACTGGGTTTAAGGATTTTGGATGCACAAGTAGTATTTCTACTTAGTACACGTGGAGACTAGCAAATAGATTGAGAAGCAACCAACCAAGAAAAAAAATCACATAAACGAGCATTAAGCATAACTTACACCGAATAATGCACCACAAGTAGGATGTAATTTCATTGCATAACTATTGATTTTCGTATATGCATAGGGAATCACAAACCTTAACACCAATATTCTATCCCAACATGACTCACATATTACTATCATCATGGCTCACAACTATTACAAGGAATCAAGTTTAATTTATCCAATGATCTTCATGAAAGTTTTTATTATATCCCTCTTGAATATCTATCACTTTGGGACTAGTTTCATATATTGCCATTGCTTTTGACAAGCTCAAATAATTTAAGTGAAGAACATGAGCATAAAAATTTCATCTATCAATATAATATAAGTGAAGCATGAGAGAATTTCTTCAAAAATTTAAAGCACACCGTGCTCAAAAAGATATAAGTGCAGCACTAGAGCAATTCCATAGCTCAAAAAATTTAAGTGAAGCATATAGAGCAATTCTAACAAATCATAACATAATTTTCGCTCTCTCAAATAGGTGTGTCCAGAAAGTATACTTGTGACAAACTAAAAAGCAAATCAAGCAAAGACATATATAATACAGGACGCTCCAAGCAAAACTCATGATATGTGACGAATAAAATTATAGCTCCAAGTAAAATACCGATGGTCGTTAGAAGAAAGAGGGGATGCCACTCGGGGCATCCCCAAGCTTAGTTGCTTGTTTCTCCTTGGATACTATCTTGGGGGTGCCATAGCATCCCCAATCTTAGGCTCATTTCACTCCTTATTCCTTCATCCATCGTGATCTCACCCAAAACTTGAAAACTTCAATCACACAAAACTTAACAAAACCTTCGTGAGATCCATTAGTATAATAAATCAAATCACCACTCTAAGTACTATTGAAAACCCATTCATATTTTATTATTGCATTATATCTACTGTATTATAATTTTACCATGGCTTATACCCTCCAATACAAACAATAGATTCATCAAAATAAGCACAGAATGCAACGAAAACATAATCTGTCAATAACAGAACAGTCTGTAGTAATATGTACTCTAACCATACTTCTGTAACTCCAAACATTCTGAAACATTAGGACAACGTATGCAATATGTATATAAATATTGGGTAAAAAATTCAGAATTTTTCATCGCTTCTATGATTTTTGAAAATTCTGCTACTGGACGCAAAAGTTTCTGTTTTTCAACAAGATCAAATCAACTATCACCCAACATGATCCCAAAGGCTTTACTTGGCACAAACACTAATTAAAACATAAAAAACACAATCATAACAGTAGCATAATTATTTCAACACTCAAGAACAGAAATAAAAAGGTAAAAATAAATTTTATTCATTGGGTTGCCTCCCAACAAGCGCTATCGTTTTACGCCCCTAGCTAGGCATAATGCATAGATTCAAGTGTCGTCATCTTTAGTTTTTGCTCCATAGGATGCTCTCATGATTGATTCATATGGTGGCTTAATTCTTGTTCTAGGGAAGTGTTCCATACCCTTTCTTAATGGAAATTGAAATTGAATATTGCCTTCTTTCATATCAATCACGTCACCTATAGTGCGTAAAAACGGTCTACCAATTATAATGGGACAAGACGGATTGCAATCAATATCAAGAACAATAAAATCTATGGGCACATAGTTCCTATTTTCAAGAATAAGAACATCATTAATTCTTCCCAAAGGCTTTTTAATAGTAGAATCCGCCAAGTGCAAATTAAGAGAACATTCTTCAATATTGGTAAGACCAAACACATCACATAGAGATTTCAGAATTGTGGAAACACTAGCACCCAAATCACATAAAGCAAAGCACTCATAATTTTTAATCTTGAATTTAATGGTAGGTTCCCACTCATCATGTAATTTTCTAGGAATTGAAATCTCTAACTCCAACTTTTCTTCAAAGGATTTCATCATGGCATCAACAATATGTTTAGTAAAAGCTTTATTTTGTTCATAAGCATGGGGTGAATTTATCATAGATTGTAACAAAGAAATACATTCAATTAAAGAGAAACTATCATAATTAAATTCTTTGTAATCCAAAATAGTGGGCACATCACTAGTTAAAGTTTTGACCTTTCCAAACCCACTTTCATCAATTTTTTCATCAAGATTTTCACCCTCCAAATCATTGGGACGCCTTCTAGCTAAAGTTGACTCTTCTTCAGTCCCTTTATCATAAATTTTAATATTACGAAACAAGGAATCAATAGAAGAAACACCAATCACTTTAAGACCTTCATCATTTTTATGAAAGCAATCACTAGAAAACGCTTTTTCTAAATTCACTTTTAGCTCTAAGCATAGCGGTTCTTTTCTTACTTTCATCCATAGAAACATATAAACCTTTAATTTTTCATCAATCTTAGGTGGAGAAGCTTTCAACTTGAGATTTTCTACATCATGGGAAATTCTATCAATGCTTCTAGACATATCATCAATCTTATTCAACTTTTCTTCTATCGTAGTATTGAAAACTTTTTGAGCATTGATAAATTATTTAATATTAATCTCAAGATCATAGGGGTTCCTATTATTATTGTAAGAAGAATTACCATAGGAATTACCATAATTATTAGAGGAATTTCCAGGAAAAGGCCTAGGATTAAAATTACCTCTATAAGCATTGTTATTAAAATTGTTTCGCGAGACAAAATTCACATCTACGGATTCACTATTTTGCTCAATCAAAGTAGAAAAAGGCACATCATTAAGATAAATAGGAGCATTTTTACTAGCAACCAATTTCATCAAAGCATCAACTTTATCACTCAAAGTACTAATTTCCTCTATCGAATTAACTTTTTTACTAGCAGGTGCTCTTTCGGTATGCCATTGAGAATAATTAGCCATGATATTATCTAGCAATTTAGTAGCTTCACCCAAATTAATATCCATAAAAGTACCACTCGCGGCGGAATCTAAAAGATTTCTATAGACAAAATTCAAACCCGCATAAATTTTTTGTATGATCATGCAAAGATTCAAACCATGTGTAGGACAATTTCTTATCATCAACTTCATTCTTTCCCAAGATTGGGCAACATGTTCATACTCAAGTTGCTTAAAATTCATGATTTGCGTCCTAAGGGAAATAATTTTCGCAGGAGGAAAATACTTAGTGATAAAAACATCTTTGCACTTATTCCATGAATCGATACTATTGCGAGGCAAAGATGAAAACCAAATTTTTGCACGATCCCGCAAGGAAAAAGTAAATAGTTTCAACTTGACAATATTGTCCACATCTTTTTTCTTTTGCATATCACACAATTCAACGAACATGTTTAGATGGGACGCGGCATCCTCATTAGGATTACCAACAAATTGATCTTTCATGACAAGATTCAACAAAGCGACATTAATATCACAAGACTCCGCACTAGTGGCGGGAGGAGCAATAGGCGTACTAATAAAATCATTGTTATTAGTATTGGAAAAATCACACAACTTGGTGTTCTCTTGAGTCATCATGACTACGCAAACAAGATTGCAAGCAAGGAAGAGATCCGGCAAGAAAAAGGGCAAACGAAAAAGAGGGTGAATAAAACGGCAAATTGGTGAAGTGGGGGAGAGGATAACGAGAGGCAAATGGCAAATAATGTAATTGCAAGGAGATGAGATTTGTGATTAGGAACCTGGTAGATGATGATGGAGTTCCCTCGGCGCCTAGGATAGGCACGTAGAAGAGACCGCTTCCTCCCCGGCAACGGCGCCAGAAATTCCTTTGGCGTGCTTGGACTGCGTCGGTATTTCTCCAAAGAGGAAGGGATGATGCATCACAGCGACGGTAAGTATTTCCCCCAGTTATGAAGCCAAGGTTATCGAACCAGTAGGAGGATCACCACCACCCAATAAGAAGCACCTGCACACAAACAACAAATACTTGCAACCCGACGCGAAAGAGAGGTTGTCAATCTCTCTACGGTAATAAGTTAGATTAGGTAGTGATAGATAGGAGAGATAGATCTCTCAGGAACACAAATAAAAAGAGTAAATATGCAGCAATATGTTTTTGGGTTTTTGGTTTTGTAGATCTAAAAATAAAGATTGCAAAAAATGTAGATCGGAAAGCAATATGATAGAAAAGTAGACCCGGGGGCTGTAGGGTTCACTAGTGGCTTCTCTCATGAGTATAGCGCACGGTGGGTGAACAAATTACTGTTGGGCAATTGATAGAAAATTGAATAGTCATGACGATATCCAAGGTGATGATCATTATATAGGCATCATGTCCAAGATAAGTAGACCAAGTCCTGCCTACATCTAAAACTATTACTCCACACATCGACCGCTATGCAGCATGCATCTAGTGTATTAAGTTCATGGAAAAAACGGAGTAATGCAGTAAGAACGATGACATGATGTAGACAAGATCTATTCATGTAGGAATAGACCCCATCTTGTTATCCTTAATAGCAACGATACATGCGTGTCTTGCTGCCCCTTCTGTCACTGGGAAAGAACACCGCAAGATCGAACCCATCACAAAGCACCTCTTCCCATGGCAAGAAAAATCGATCTAGTTGGCCTAACTAAACCAAAGATTCGAAGAAGAAATACGAGGCTATAAGCAATCATGCATATAAGAGATCAAAGAAGACTCAAATAATATTCATGGATGGAAACTGATTATGAACTCAAAATTCATCAGATCCCAACAAACACACCGCAAAAGTTTACATCAAATAGATCTCCAAGAGACCATTGTATTGAGAATCATAAGAGAGAGAGAAGAAGCCATCTAGCTACTGCCTACGGACCTGTAGGTCTATGGTGGACTACTCACGCATCATCGGAGAGGCACCTATGAGGAAGATGAACCCCTCCGTGATGGTGTTTAGATTGGATCTCGCGGTTCTGGAACTTGCGGCGGCCAGAATTGTGTTTCGTCGACTCCTCTAGGGTTTTTGGATTTTCTGGGAATTCATAGGCTTGATAGTCGGTTGAGGGGGTGCCCGAGGTGCCCATCCCCCACTAGGCCGCGCCAGGGGGCCTCTGGCGCGCCTTGGTGGAGGGTGGCTACCCTAGGCCCCCTCTTCTGGTGTTCTTTGTACCATCTTCTTTCTTCTGGTGCATAAAAAATCCACAAAAATCCCCGCAGCGTTTGGGCTCCGTTTGGTATTGATTTTCTGCGAAGTAAAAAACAAGCAAAAACAGCAACTGGCACTTTCGCACTATGTCAATAGGTTAGTCCCAAAAAATGAGATAAAGTTACTATAAAATGATTGTAAAACATCCAAGAATGATAATATAACATCATGGAACAAGCAAAAAATATACATACGTTGGAGACGTACCAAAAAACAAGAAACTAAAATATTTAATTGCAAGATCTAAAGATATACCTTCAAGCACTCATCTCCCCGGCAACGGTGCCAGAACAGAGCTTGATGTCTACTATGCAACTTTATTCTTGCAGACTCTTGTTGGGCCTCCAAGCGCAGAGTTTTGTAGGACAGTAGCAATTTTCCCTCAAGTGGATGACCTAAGGTTTATCAATCCGTGGGAGGTGTAGGATGAAGATGGTCCCTCTCAAACAACCCATGCTATCAAATACAAGAAATCTCTTGTGTCCCCAACACACCCAATACAATGGTAAATTGTATAGGTGCACTAGTTCGGCAAAGAGATGGTGATACGAGTGCAATATGGATGGTAGATAAAGGTTTTTGTAATCTGAAAATATAAAAACAACAAGGTAGCAAGTAACAAAAGTGAGCACAAACGGTATTGCAAAGCTTGAAAACAAGGCCTAGGGTCCGTACTTTCGCTAGTGCAATCTCTCGACAATGCTAATATAATTGGATCACATAACCGTCCCTCAACGTGAACGAAGAATCACTCCAAAGTTCTTATCTAGAGGAGAATATAAGAAGAAATTGTTTGTAGGGTACGGAACCACCTTAAAGTTATCATTTCCGATCAATCTATTCAAGAGTTCATACTAATATAACATCAAGTTATCCTTTCCGTTCAATCTATCTAAGAGTTCGTATTAGAATAACACCATATGATACGCATCAACCAAGTATAATTTCACCTAGATACTCCAATGTCACCACAAGTATCCATGAGTTAATTATACGATACACATCAAACAATTTCAGATTCATAATACTCAATACAACACAAAGAACCTCAAAGAGTGCCCCAAGATTTCTACCGGAGAAAGTAGGACAAGAACGTGTATCAACCCCTATGCATAGATTACCCCAATGTCACCTCGGGAATCCGCAAGTTGAGTACCAAAACATATATCAAGTGTATCAATAGAACACCCCATTGCCATCATGGGTATCCACATGCAAGACATATATCAAGTGTTCTCAAATCCAATATTCAACCCAACATAACGAAATCTCAAAGGGAAAACTCAATTCATCACAACAATATAGAGAGGGAAAAACACCATATGATCCAACTATATTAACAAAGCCCGTGATACATCAAGATCGTGACATCTCAAGAACACGAGAGAGAGAGAGAGAGATTGAACACATAGCTACAGGTACATACCCTCAGCCCCGAGGGTGGACTACTCCCTCCTCGTCATGGCCTTCGCCGGGATGATGAAGATGGCCACCGGAGATGATTTCCCCTCTCCGGCAGGTTACTATTTTCTATCCTGATTGGTTTTTTGCTGATATAGAGGCTTTGCGGCAGCAGAACTTCTGATCTAGGGTTATTTCTGGTGGTTTCTATATATATAGGATTTTTTGGCGTCGGTTTCACGCGAAGACGGGCCACGAGTGGAGCACAACCCACCAGCGTAAGCCCGGGGGGCCTGGCGCGCCGTGGTGGGTTGTGCCCACCTCGTGGCTCTTCTGGCCCTCCAACGAAGCTTCTAGCGCATATTTTGTTCCAAAAAAATCGTCAAAAAGTTTCGAGCGATTCCGAGAACTTTCATTTTCTGCACAAAAACAACACCACGGTAATTCTGCTGAAGACAACGACAGTCCGGGTTAGTTATAAATAAATCATATAAAGTGAATTAAAACCATATAAAAGTATTATAAACATAGGCAATCATGGCATGAATACTTCATAAATTATAGATACGTTGGAGACGTATCAATGCACACCCACTTAGCTTCCGTCGAGCTTTCATACACTTATAGCTCTAGTGCATCCGTTGCATGGCAGTCCCTACTCCTCGCATTGATATCTATTGGTGGGCATTTCCATAGCCCGTTGATACACCGAGTTGGTGCGAGACTTTCTTCTCCACTTTTACCCCTTTGAAACCTACCACCACATTCTATTCCACCTATATGCTATGTCCATGGTTCATGCTCATGTATTGCATGAAGAACAAAATGTTGATGCATATTGAAAAAGTATGATCCAATTACCTGACTTGGGCACTGTGGTGCTTGAAATTTGTATTAATGTGGTGAAGACGGAGCCATGTCTTGCTAATATAATAAGATGAATGGGGGTAAACATTCTTTGAGGATCGTATACTTTGAAAGATTTATGATTTTGTTGCTTGTGCTTATAAGTATCACTATGTTAATGTTTGTTAATTCATGATTTCTCATTGAGAATACGTGCAAAAGATTACATATTGTGTAGCATGTCACATCAAAAAAATTGTTTTTAACATTTACCTACTCGAGGACGAGCATGAATTAACCTTGGGGATGCTTGATACGTCTCCAACGTATCTATAATTTTTGATTGTTCCATGCTATTATATTATCGTTCTAGGATACTTTTTGAGTAATTATTTACCAATTTATATTATTTTTTAGCACTAACCTATTGACCCAGTGCCCAGTGTCAGTTCCTGTTTTTTGCTTGTTTTTCGTTTCATAGAAATTCCATATCAAACGAAGTCCAAACACGATAAAAATTTACGGAGATTTTTTTGGAATATATGTGAATTTTGGAATCAACGCAAGACAATGCCCGAGGGCCCCACTAGCCAACATGGCACGGCCTGGGGGTGGGTCCGTGCCCTGATGGCTTGTGGGCAGCCCTTAAGTCAGTTGAAGCTCTCCTTCCGCCGCAAGAAAGATATTTTCACGATAAAAATCCCCTCAAAATTTCAGCCCGATAGGAGTTACGGATATCCATATATTTAAGAAATAGTGAAGGGGTCCGAAAAAAGTGGCGAAAACAGAAGAGAAACAAAGAGATAAATCCAATCTCGGAGGGGCTCCTGCCCTCTCAGAGCCATGGCAGCCATGGACCAGAGGGGTTACTCTCCTCCCACCTAGGGAGGAGGCCAAGGAAGAAGAAGAAGGATGGGGGCTCTTTCCCCCTCTCTCCCGGTGGCACCGGAGCGCCGCTGGGGCTACGAATGTGTTTAGATGGGACGTGGCATCCTCATTAGGAGTACCGGAAAATTGATCTTTCACGAGAAGATTCAATAAAGCGGCATTAATATCACAAGACTCCGCACTAGTGGCGGGAGGAGCATTCGGAGTACTAATAAAATCATTATTATTGGTATTGGAAAAATCACACAATTTGGTATTTTCTTGAGTCATCGTGACTACGCAAACAAGATTGCAAGCAAACAAGAGATCTGACGAGAAAAAGGCAAACAAAAAAGAGGGCGAATAAAATGGCAAATTTTTGTGAGTGGGGGAGATGAAAACGAGAGGTAAATGGCAAATAATGTAAATTGCAAGGAGGTGGGATTTGTGATTAGGAACCTGATTGATGTTGATGATGTCTCCCCGGCAACGGCGCCAGAAATTCCTTTGACGTGGCTTAAGACTGCATCGGTATTTCCCCAAAGAGGAAGGGATGATGCAGCAGAGCTACGGTAAGTATTTCCCTCAGTTATGAAACCAAGGTTATCGATGTCGGAATCGGGGCTCCGCAAAACCCAACAAGGTTTGAACACTAGGGCGTGTGCGAAGATCTCAATCGGTTCGGAGTCCCAAGCCTGTCACCCTACGGCCTAGCTGCGTCGAGTAAGTGTGAGCGAGGAAGAAGACGGACTTAGAGATTTACCCAGGTTCAGGCCACCTTGCGGTGTAAAACCCTACTCCTGCCTTGTGGTGGATTGGCCTCCCGAGGAGGCTGAGAATGAACTAGTACAGTGGTTGGGTGGCCTCTCAAGGGCTCTTGCTAATGATGAACTCGTCCCCCTCCAAGGTGGGAGCTCGTCCCTCTTTATAGGGGCCTCGGTCCTCTCCCTTATTGCACAGGCGGGAAGGGATCCCACAACGGACAAATTTGAAAGGGGACAAGAAGTATATCCTATCCTGATTCAAGGTGGTCTTCGCCTGGAAAGCTTCCTGGTGTGACGCAGCGGTGGGCTCAGCGATGAAATCCGCCCTGCTGAGCTCGTGGTCTCGGTCCTCTTGCACTAGGAGGGAAACCTTTGGGGGGTTCCTTGGGAACCCGTGTACGTCCTTGTCTCTTTAGCACGAAAGAGGAAACTGTCCTCCCTCTACGCCCACTAGCGCCCGCCTGGCTCTGCCGTCAGAACCCATGTCATCCCGGCCTCACGAGGTCGGGTACTTGCATAGGAATCTCCGCTCCTCGGGAGGCAGCCTGGGGGGTTGCCACTTCTCCGGAGGTCTTCGTGTTGCTCTCCTCGCGAGGCAGGGGCTCTCGCGAGGGCCTTGACTTGGGGGACTTGTTGCTGGGCCGTACCGGGCCACCATGGTGGGCCACGTGCTGGGCCGCAGGCACGCAGGTCTGGGTACGCCCGATCCTAGAATGCCGACAGTAGCCCCCGGGCCCAAGGCGTGCCAATCCTGGCTTCGAGATGAAGGCAAGGAGCGCAGGATGAAGCGCCGCATGCCCCAATCACCTGTGGGCCAGGCTCGACACGTGGCGCGTGACGGGGAACGAACACCTCTGCCCCTAATCTCCTCGGTAACTGTCCAGGCTGACAAAAGCTGGACGGCCTCTGCAGAGCCATCATTGCTCTTCTTCCCTGCGCCTTGCTCTCCTGCTCAGATCCCCTTTCCTCCACGAGAAACTCCTCCAGGTCTTGGCACAGCATCGTCCTTCCTCTTGCTCTTCTGCCTCCAAGATCCTTCGGATGGCGCCCGCTGGGAAGGCGAAACCCGAGGCTCCAGCCACGGCCCCCTCTTCTCCCTCTCCGGCGCTCACGACATCCGCCATCACCAAAGAGGGCGATCTCGCCTCAGCGCTCCCGTTGACTGTGGGAGACTCCAATGAAGGGGGGAGGACCTTGATCTGGTGCGGCTCACCGAGCGGCGCACCCTGGCGAAGACGGTCCACTCCTTCTTCCTCCACAACGTCTTCTGCGGGCTCGTCCTGCCCTTTTCAGGGTTCTTCTCCGCCATCCTCGCGCATTACGGATCCAAGCTCTCCACCTTCAGCCCAACTCTATCTTGCTCTTGTCGATCTTCGCCTTCTACTGCGAGGCCTTTGTAGGCGTGAAGCCTTCAGTGGCCCTCTTCCACCATTACTTCAGCATGAGGCTCCATGACAGCGCGCATCAGTCGGGGTGCGCCTCCTTCGTCGCGGTCCAGAGCGGCAATGTGCTCCTGAAGGCCGGGAAGAAGGTGGAGGGCTTCAGGCACAGCTGGGTCTTCTTGGATCTCCAGGGGGTCGATTCGCATCTGGAGCTCCCGACGAGGCTGCCCGAGAAGACTCTCGGGTGGGCCTCCGCGAAGCTCACCGACCCTAGGGCAACGGCCGTCCTGAAGCGGATCCCCTCGGACATGGACGCCAGGAAGCTGACCGGGGCGATGATGGTGAAGGAGTTCGTGACGCAACGCCTGGCGCCACTCCAGCAGCACTCGAAGCCCATGTGGGAGTATGAGGGCATGGGAGATGCCATCAGGCTCGGTTCCGCCAGCCTGACAGGCGAGGAGCGGGACAAGGCCCGAACACTCTTCTCTTCAACAATCCCAGGGATCTTCTCGAGGCCTATGCCCCGCTGTACCGCCACGACGACGGCAGGGCGCTGGCCGCTGCCATGCCCGATTTTGAGAACCTAGGGCTCACGCCGTCCGAGCACCCCTATCCCCCGGTGCTGGTGTCCTCCGGAGACACCAGCAGCGGGGAGGATTCGGAGGAGAGTGTGGACGACAGGGGGGAGGCGTCTCCTCCGTCGCAGAGCGTGCTCCTTCGCAGCCTTGATGATGACGATGGTGATGCCGACGAGCCCCCAACCGCTGGCTCCCAGCGCTTCGCCAGGGTGCTCAGGGGGCCGGGGCCTTCCCCCCAAACCATTCGGACGTCCGGCCGGACGACCCCGAAGAAGCGCGCGGCCGCGCTTGCTCTGGAGGATTCCCCATGCCCCAGCAAGGTGGTCGAGACGCTGGCCCCGCCTCAGCCCATGCCGCGGCCGATAGGCGGGGCAGCCGCCGCCGAGGCTTACGTGGCTTTGCCGGCCGCGGTTCCTCAGGGCGTTATCCACACCCCTTCGGGAAGCAGCACCACACTGGGGGTCGGCGAGGAGCACCCTGCTTGCCCCCTGGGTGCGGCCAAGGCCGCGCCGAAAGGAAGAGGGGGCGTTCTGACCGGCGCGAAGGTGGAGAAGAAGAGTAAGTGGGTCGCGTGCGAGGAGTAAGTAACCTTCCTTGTCCCTTGTTTGACCATGAATTTTGCATGTGCTCACGGCTCTCCTCCTTCCGCTAGCCAGGGTCGAGGTCATGCCGAAGAGGAAGAAGGCGAGCGTTGAGCCGAAGGAGCCCCCTGTCCTGGGGGTGGCATCAGCCTTGGGTCATGACGGAAGCCAGCCGCACCAGCACTGCGCGCTGCTTGGAGGACCGGTCGCCGGGGACGCGGGGGCTCTCAAGGCGGCGCTCCCTGCCGCAGCAGCGGCGGCCCCGACGCCGATGGAGGGGGCGGCTCCTGACCCCCTCCTGGTGGAGTCCGCTCCCGAGGGTGCATCGATGTAACTTCGGGAGGTGCCAGCCCCCGTGGGCCAACTAATTGTGGAGCCGTCCGCGCTTGCCGTGACGGAGGAGAAACTGGAGCCCCCGGCTCCCCAAGTTAGCCATGCTGCTGGACCCTTGGTGACAGCGCCCGCTGATGCGCCGGTGCCGCCTCTTGGTCCGGTTCTCGTGCTCGCACGCTACGGTCCTCAGATCAGGTCCGGTGCCTTGGATGAGTCCTACACCATGGTTGGCAGACTCCGGGCTGACCTCCAAGATGCCGAGAGGCGTCTCACGAAGGAGCGCCTGGGGCTCGTTTCTGGGTGGTCCCACGCCGAGGCGGCCACCCAGACGGCTTGGAGCCGGGCCGAGGCTGCCATCGTGAAGAGCGAGAAGGAGGCCGCCGAGGCCAAGGCTATCGGCGTTCTGGGACCGGGGGTACCTAGACCTGCCTGCCTGCGGCCGAGCGCGTGGCCCACCACGGTGGCCTGGTACGGCCCAACAACAAGCCCCCCAAGTCAAGGTCCTCGCGAGAGCCCCCGTCTCGCGAGGTGAGGAACACCAAGACCTTCGGATAAGTGGCAACCCCCCGGGCTGCCTCTTGAGGAGCGGAGATTACTATGCAAGTACCCGGCCTCGTGAGGCCGGCGTGACGTGGGTTCTGACGGCGGAGCCAGGCGGGCGCAGAAGGAGGACAGTTTCCTCTTTCGATATAAGGAGGCGAGGACGTACGCGGGTTCCCAAGGAACCCCCCAAAGGTTTCCCTCCTAGTGCAAGAGGACCAAGACCACGAGCTCAGCAGGACGGATGTCATCGCCGAGCCCACCGCTGCGTCACACTCGGAAGCTTTGAAGGCGAAGACCACCTTTAGTCAGGATAGGATGTACTTCTTGTCCCCTTTCAAATTTGTCCGCTGTGGGATCCCTTCCCGCCGGCGCTATAAGGGAAGAGGACCGTGGCCCCTATAAAGAGGGACGAGCTCCCACCTTGGGGGGGGGGGACGAGTTCATCGTTAGCAAGAGCCCTCGAGGGGCCACCCAACCACTGTACTAGTTCATCCTCAGCCTCCTCGGGAGGCCAATCCACCACAAGGCAGGAGTAGGGTTTTACACCGCAAGGTGGCCCGAACCTGGGTAAATCTCTGAGTCCGTCTTCTTCCTCGCTCACACTTACCCGACGCAGCTAGGCTGTAAGGTGACAGGCTTGGGGCTCCGAACCAATTGAGATCTTCACACACGCCCCAGTGTTCGAACCTTGTTGGGTTTTGCGGAGCCCCGATTCCGACATTTGGCACGCCAGGTAGGGGCGTGTCAAAATCTTTCTCCAGTTCCACCCCGTCTCCGCTCCGTCGCTCCCATGGACGACACCTGCCGAGTTCGTGCCGAGCGCTGGGCCGGTCGCATCGCCCAGACGGCGCCCGTGGGCCGCGGCATCCCGCGCCGCTCCATCTCTCCGGCAGCCAACGCTTCCACCGGCCCGGCTGCCCAAGAGCAGCACGACTCGTCGCTGCCACCCTTAGTGCAGCGCGATGGCTACACCGCCACTCCGTCCCCTGTTCCTGCCACGGTGTCGTCCTCCCACTCCCGCCGTGGACCGGCGAACACACTGACTGCATTGCTCATGGCGCGCGAGCTACTGCGCTACCGCCGCACCAACGACCGCTACAAAGACTGGCTTGGCCGCATCGCTGAGCTCGTCGACGCCGCCGGTGAAGCCCCAGCGCCCTCGCACTCGCTTTGTGTCCAGCCCTTCCAGGCGGGCGACATGGCCCACGGCGCGCCTCCCCCTCCATCCCTGCAAAGCGCCGACCTCGAGCCCAGGCGCAAAGTGCGCTCCCTCGACCAGCCACGCACGGCGCCAGCACGCGCACGAGATGAGGTGAGCTGCCAGGTGGTGCCGCGACCGCAAGGTGATGCGCACGCGCTCCGCCCACCGCAGCGCCAGCATCAAGACCGTGCGCCGCTGGAGGTTGTGGCAGACGGACGTCAAGACCAGGCTCCTCCCGTCCATGTTGTGCCTGAGAGCGAAGAGGCCTGCCGTGCCTTTACCTCAGAGTTGCGTCACGTCGTCTTGCCCAGCAAGTTCAAGCCGGACCTCCCTCCGCGCTACGACGGCACCGCTAACCCAGTAGGGTTCCTCCAGCTCTACTCGCTGAGCATCGAGGCGGCAGGCGGCAGTGACAAGGTCATGGCGAATTGGTTCCTCATGGCTCTGAAAGAGGGTGCACGCTCCTGGCTCCTCAACCTCCCGAAGGAATCGATCTCCTCCTGGGACGAACTTCGCGACCGCTTCACCGCCAACTTCCAGGGCACCTGGGACCGCCCCCAGCAGTGAGCGACCTGCGACGCGTGAAGCAACAGGAGGGAGAGACCCTGCACAAGTACATATAGAGCTTCACGAGCGTCCGCCTCAAGATCCCAAAGGCGTCGGATGAAGCCATCATCTCGGCGTTCACTGATGGCGTCAGGGACCTCAGGATGAGAGAGGAGCTCGCAATCCACGACGACCTGTGCTCTGCCCAGGAGATGTTCAACCTGGCGAACAAGTGCGTGAAAGCCGAGGCGGGCCGCCTTTCTCTCCGTGAGCTTCCGGAGAAAACCAAGAAGACAAGAAGGCCAAGTCCAAGGAGGTGAAACACAAGAACCCCACCGTGCTGGCAGCCGAGCCCGAGGCAAAGCGCGGACGAGACCAGGAAGAGCCCCTCAAGAGCAACCGCCCGTTTTGCATTTTCCACTATACCAACACCCACAGCACCAGCGACTGCCAAGAGCTCAGGGAGCCCTGAGCACGGTGGCCGTGGTTACGGCCATGGAGGAGGCCGCAGCGGAGGCCGTCGGGACAACCGTGACTCACGACAGGACTGGCGCGACTAGCCTCGCGATGACCACTGGCGTGGCGAGCCTCGTGAAGGCCCCTGGAGCGATGAGCCCCGGGAGGCCCGTCCTCGGGAAAGGGCCGGCCTCCCTCCGCTACCGCTGCCACCAAGGAGGAACGAAGACGACCGGCGGGGTGATGGGGCTGGGGGCTTCCAGGAGCCCCGTGCGTTTGCCTGCATCCTGGGCGGGGCTCAAGCCCCAGCCTCACACTGCATCTTCATGCAGTTCTCTCGAGAGGTGAACGCCGCCCTCCCGAAGCTCGAGGCCATGCGTCCCCTCAAGTGGTCGAAGTGGGCCGTCACCTTCGACTCCAAGGACCAACTCAAGTGCTCAGTCGCCACGGGTGCGCTCCCTTTGCTTTGCACACCCACCATCAGCAATGTCCTCGTCACCAAGACCCTCATTGACGGCGGCGCTGGAGTCAATGTTCTCTCTGTCGAGACTTTCAAGACGCTCCAGGTGCCCTATGACCAGCTCATGCCGATGAAGCCCTTCTCAGGAGTGACTGACGGCTCCACCACACCGCTGGGGCAGGTGCGCCTCCCAGTCACCTTCGACAGGCACGACAACTACCGCACCGAGCTCATCGACTTCGATGTTGCTCACACCGGCCTCCCGTACAATGCCATCCTTGGGTGCCCTTCCCTCGCCAAGTTCATGGTGGTAGTCCACCATGGCTACAACATCCTCAAGATGCCAGGTTG
This sequence comes from Elymus sibiricus, assembly GCA_039707655.1. Taxonomy (NCBI): domain Eukaryota; kingdom Viridiplantae; phylum Streptophyta; class Magnoliopsida; order Poales; family Poaceae; genus Elymus; species Elymus sibiricus. The sequence continues at coordinate 274,947,712 of CM077675.1, read as the reverse complement.
CAGTGGCGTCATCACGGTTGCCTGTAACGAGAAGGATGCAGTGTGCTCCCTTGAACGCGCCTACCAGGCCGCGGCGGCTGAGAACTCTGAGGACGAGGGGGACGTCTTGCCTCCTGAGGACACCCGCAAGAAGCAGAAGTAGCTCCTCCCCAAGAGCCGCCAGGGGATTGGGACCGCCACCGCTGGCGTCTCAGGCCCTGCGTCCGCCGCTGGGGCGCCTCTCCCTCTCGCATAGGAAGGTACGCCCGGTGCCTCCCTCAGGACGGGCTCAGGGGCTTCCACCTGGAGTGCTACCGACCTAACCGGTGTGACGAGGGAGGTGCTCGGGCACCACACGGAGGCATGCTTCGACGCACGCCCCCACAAGCAAGGAGTAGGGCGCGAGGCGCCACGTTCAAGAGAGTTCATCACCAACACGATCAAGGAGCTTCAGGAGGCGCTGGCCATGCGCGACGAGCGTCGCCCCACACCACCCAGTGCAGTTGCCCCCCAGAAGCGGGCGGCAGGCTACGCGTCTGCGTCAACATCCCGGTCCTCAACAGGGCCGCATCCCAGGACCTCTTCTGGCCGTCGCGCATCGGCCGTAGTGGGGTCTACCCCTGCAACTACATCCGCATGCCCTTCAGCCTCATGAACGCGGGCGCTACATACCAGCGCCTCATGCAGACCGCCCACGCGTCTCATGAGGCCTGACGCCACAAGGATCTTCCGGAGATCCTAGACCCTCGCGAGTCCCTCGAGCCTCCGGAGCACCCAAGCTCGAGATGATCCAGCTTCGACAACTACCCCAACGCTTTAGCAACGCCGATGCCAGGTGACTTTTGGTCCGTTCAATTGAGGGCGCCCCTTGGGATGCACTATCCTCAAGCTACTAGGGCCTGCCCCCGCAGCTGTATCGTTTTGCGCATGCACCAGACTGATTCCACATTTAAGGAATTTACTAAGTATTCCCACTGCATGACCGGTGCTTTGTCACCATGAATGTCGCCGCGCCCTTACAACCCCTCCTTCGACCGCCTCATGATTAAGGGCTCATACGGCGTCTGTGCCCGGGTCCGTCCCTGCAGCGTTGATAAATCCAAGCGGCTAAGCTCAGTCTCGCGGGCCTACCCTGTGTACGTCACCTCGCCGAGGCCCTTGGTGCTTGTCCTCGCATGAGCTAATCGAGCATGGGTGAGTCAGGGCGCGCGGCTCGGTTCCAATAACCGATGTTTGGCGCTTCGCCATCACGGGAGCCACGCGCCGGGTGTCTTTCCTCGGGTTTGTCGCATGAGAAGACTGGGCACGACGCCTGTGCTCGGGTCCGTCCCTGCAGTGTCGATAAACTCAATGGTTGAGCTCTGTCTGGCGGCTTGGCTCCACACACGTCACCTCCTGGGGTCGTTGGTGTTTGGCCTTCTCATGCGATGGCCTCCGAAGATTCATTCGGCGCAGGTTACCCACACCCCACAGGTCTTACAAGCGCTCCTCGCGCAATAAAAATTCAGGCACAACCCGCCTTTGAGGTAGGGCCTCGTGAGTCCCTCGCTGGCTCACGGGTGCCCAGATACACCTCCCAGTTCAGCCGTGCAAGCCACGAGTGCGAATTTATTGGGCTGTACACGCCAGGAGACTCTAACACGGAGCTCCCTTCCCACGCCCAAGTGGAAGCCCCATGCTCCACGCTGGCGGACGACACTGTCGCTCAGCGGCTATGCCCACGCCCAGTGGAAGCCCCATGCTCTGCATTGGGGGATAAACAACTGATGGCGCCCTAGCGGTTGCACCAACCTCAGGATGGCCTCCCAGCTCTTCACACAGCCCCTTCACGCAGTGTTCCCTTGGGATGCACGCGTGAGGGGCCTGGCCGGGGGCTATGCTCAGGACAGGACTGGCGTGAGCCGCCTCACCAGGTTCTGGCACCTGGTCTTCTCGCGTCCCTCCCAGGTAAAAGCTGGCGAGAAAAGGTACGAACTCACCTCACGTGCGCCGCTCCCACGTCAAGGGGGACCCCTGGGCATCGCGACTCAGGGGCCTCACTGGTCACGTAGCCCCTTGCCCCTTGGTCTCGTCCTGGCGATCCGGACGCCCCAATGGCGGTTGAGGTATGCGCGGGATTGGGCGCTGCCGACGCAGAGCACTAAGGCGCGCCAAATCAACCCTGGCATCGCCATGTTTCCTTCGTGAGTGCTGCTCGTACGTCAAGGGGGACCCCTGAGCATCGCGACTCAGGGGCCTCACTGGTCACGTAGCCCCTCGCCCCTTGGTCTCGTCCTGGCGATCCAGACGCCCCAACGGCGGTCGAGGTATGCGCGGGATTGGGCCCCACCGACGCAAAGCACGAAAGCAAGCAGGAAGGAAACATGGCACCAGAGGAAATCACGAAATTCAAGGAATTATTACAGGCACTAAATGTCTTGCGAATTCCAAGTCTCACGCCTCCGCGAGGCACAGTAAATGTTGCAGGGTAAAATCTAGGAGGAAGGGCCGCCACCGCCAAGGCCGACGTCGCCAACTGTCCCAGCCACGTCAAGCTCATTGTCAACGTCGCTGCCTCCACCGTCACCACCGCTTGCTTCCGTCGCCGGGGGCTTGGCGGTGGTGATGCAGGTGAACTTCTCCACCAACGTGTCCACCGGGCCCTTCACGGCCGCTTCCGCAGCAGTGCGGGACGCAGGAGCAACCGGGACGAGCACCGCATAGAAGTTGAAGCCGGGCTCGTGGATGTAGAGCTGGCTGAAGACCCGCGTCGCGGCCGTGGCAAGAAGATCGCGGCACTCATCCCCCAAAATGGTGTCCACCTTGGTGGAAGCACCCTCGAGTACCTCAGCGAGCTTGAAGGAAAGCCCTGCGTAGCCGGCTTCGGGGGTTGCCAAAGGCTCCCAGAATCCTCCCCTGCAGATGGAGCGCAGCGACTTGCAAAGTTCGAGTTCGAGGGAAGGAATGGCGTCGCGCTCCATGGCCGCCTTCTCCTCGGTAGCGGCGAGGGTCCTCTCCCTGGCCTCCAGCTGGGTCGTCGTCTTGGAGATGCACCGGGCGTTGGACGCCTGGGCTTCCTCCACTTCCTCCTTCAACTTGGCTAGGCGCTCGCTTTCCTTGGCCTAGTCGTCAGCCACCCGGGACAGCGCAGAGTCAGGATCAACGAGCTCCGCCTCGGAGGCCTTGAGGGCTTCCTCCTGCTCACGGAGTCGTTGCATGAGAGTGGCTTGCTCATCCTGAAAGGCCCTCAGGTTGGCCTCCGCCTCACCGTAGCGCTTCCTGGCAGACTCCACCTTGGACAGTGCCGCGTCTCGGGACGCTCTTCGCGATGGCAGCCTCGGCCCGGCTCCAGGCCGTCTGGGTGGCCGCCTCGGCCTGGGACCACCTAGAAACGAACCCCAAGCGCTCCTTCACGAGGCACCTCTCAGCATCTTGGAGGTCAGCTCGGAGTCTGCCAAGCATGGTGTAGGCCTCATCCAAGGCACCGGACCTGATCAGAGGACCGCAGCGCGCGAGCACGAGAACCGGACCAGGAGGCGACACCGGCGCATCAGCGGGCGCCGTGACCAAGGGTCCAGCAGCATGGCTAACTTGGGGAGCCGGGGGCTCCAGTTTGTCCTCTGTCATGGCAAGCGCGGACGGCTCCACAACCAGTTGGCTCACGGGGGCTGGCTCCTGCCGAGGTTGCATTGCTGCGCACTCGGGAGCGGACTCCACCAGGAGGGGGTGAGGAGCCGCCCCGTCCATCGGCGTCGGGGCCGCCGCGGCTGCAGCAGGGAGCACCGTCTCGAGAGCCCCCGCGTCCCCGGCGACAGGTCCTCCAAGCGGCGCGTAGGGCTGGCGCGGGTCGCTTCCGTCATGACCCAAGGCCGATGGCGCCCCCAGGACAGGGGGCTCCCTCGGCTCAATGCTCACCTTCTTCCTTTTCGGCACGACCTCGGCCCTGGCCAGCGGAAGGAGGAGAGCCATGAGCACCTGCACAATTCATGGTCAAACAAGGGACAAGGAAGGTTACTTACTCCTCGCGCGCTATCGGCATCCTGGGAACGGGGGTACCCAGACTTGCCTGCCTGCGGCCCAGGGCGTGGCCCGCCTCGACAGTCCGTACGGCCCGGCGCGGCTTCACTCAAGACAAGGCCCTCGTGAGAGCCCCACCCTCGCGAGGAGGACAACGCCAAGGCTCCCGGAAGGAGGAGGCCTCCCCAGCCCCCCCCCCCGAGTGGCAGAGATCTCTATGCAATGCTCGGCCTCGGGAGGTCGAGGATGACGCAAGCGAGCCAGGCGGGCACCAGCGTGCTAGTGGAGATAGTTTCCTCTTTAGTGTAAAGGAGGCAAGGGCGTACGCGGGTTCCCGAGGCGTCCCACCAAAGGTTTCCATTTTGGTGCAACGAGACCAAGCCAGTGGGCACGACAGGACGGATGTGACCAGCGAGCCCACCACCGCGTCACCACCAGCTACTTTGCAGGCGAAGACCACCTTTCGTCAGGATAAGATGTACTCCTTGTCCCCTTTCGAATTTGGCCGTTGTAGGATCCCTTCCCGCCATTGTGACAAGGGACGAGGACCCGGGCTACTATAAATAGGACTAGGCCACTCTGTGGAGGGGGGACGGATCCGACACCACCCGAGTGCTCTCGCGAGGCAACTCACCACTGTACTAGTTCATCCACAAACCTCCTCGTGAGGCAATCCACCAAAAGCAGGAGTAGGGTTTTACGCTTCGCAGCAGCCCGAACCTGGGTAAATCCTCGTGTACTATCTTCTTCCTTGCCATCGAGCGAGTTCGTCGAGCTAGGCTATCGAGCTGTGAGCTTGAGGGCGAAGCCATTGGAGATCTTCGCACATGCCTCTGAGTTCGAACCTCTTTGGGTTTAGCGGAGCCCGAAATCCAACATTTGGCATGCCAGGTAGGGGGCATGTCGAAGTCTTCCTCAAACTTTGCTCCTTCTGCGCTCCACCGCTCCGATGGCTGACGCTCGCCGAGCCCGTGCCGAGCGCCGTGCCTCTCGTGTCGCCCAGACCGCGCCGGTGGACAGCACCGCCGCGCGCCAGTCCGCCTCTCCCGTGGCCAACGCCGCCACGGGCCCAGATGCCCACGAGCAACAGGACTCGTCACAGCCGGTCACCGCGCGGCGCGACGGCCGCACCCCCACTCCGTCAATCGTTCCACCTACTGGGTCGTCCTCCCACGCTCGCCCCGGGCCGACGCGTGGGTCGGGCGCACTCCTCATGGCGCGCGAGTTGCTGCGTTACCGCCCTGCCCCAACCGCTACGACGACTGGCTCGGGCGCATCGCAGAGCTCATCAGCGCCGCCGGCGACGCCTCGACGCTCTCCTACTCGTTCTGGCCCTAGCCCTCTCTGGCAGGCGACGAGGCCCATGATGTGCCACCCCCTCCTCCCCAGCGCGACGTCGACCCCAAGCCCAGGCTTGAAGCATGCCCGCGCGACCAGCCGCGCGGGCCCCCAGCGAGGGTGAGAGATGAAGTAAGCTGCCAGGTGGTGCCGCGGCCGTGCGCTAACGAGCGAGCGCTCCCCATGCCGCTGCGCCAGCGTCACGACCGCGCGCCCCTGGAGGCAGCAGCGCAGGAGCACCAAGACCGGGCCCCTCCCGTGCGCGCAGCACCCGCGAGTCCAGTGGGTTGCCGCGCCATCGCCCCGGAGCTGCATCTGGCCGTGTGGCCCTGCAAGTTCAAGCCTGACCTACCTCCTCGCTACGATGGCACCCCAGATCCCGCCGAGTTCCTACAGCTCTACTCGCTGAGCATCCAGACGACAAGGTCATGGCTAGCTGGTTCCCTATGGCACTCAAAGGTGGTGTGCTCTCCTGGCTCCTAAACCTTCCGAAGGGGTCAATCACCTCCTGGGACGACCTGCGCGAGCATTTCGTCACCAACTTCCAAGGCACCCGCGATCGCGCCCTCGGCGTGGGTGACCTGCGTCACATGAAGCAACAGCCGGACGAGACCTTGCACAAGTTCATATAGCGTTTTATGACTGTCCGCCTCAAGATCCCGAGGGCGTCAGATGAGGCCATCATCTCGGCATTTACCGACGGCATCAGAGACCTGAGGATGAGGGAGGAGCTCGCCATCAACGACGACCTGAGCTCAGCCCTCTAGATGTTCAACCCGGCGAACAAGTGCGCAAAGGCTGAAGAAGGACGCCTCTCACTCCTCGAGCTTCCAGAACTGAATCCCGAAGACAAGAAGACCAAGACCAAGGAGACGAAGCACAAGGCCCCTGCAGTGCTGGCGGCGGAACATGAGGCGAAGCGCAGTCGAGACGAGGAACCCCCCGCAGGAGGGCGACCATTCTGCTTCTTCCACGGCACCAATAGCCACAACCCTATTGACTGTCAGGAGCTCAGGGCGGTCCGTGACGAGCATTTCGGTTGACGCCCTGGGCGTGGCGACCGTGGCTAGTGTCTCGGTGGAGGCCGGGGCGGAGGCCGTTGGGACAGTCAAGACCCGCGCCAGGAGTGGCGTGACCGGCCTCAGGAGGACCGCTAGCGCGATCAAGCTCGGGAGGACCGCTGGCACGACGAACCTCCAGAGGGATCATGACGCGGTCAGCCTCGTGAGGCCCGCCCTCATGAGGCCGGCCTTCCCCCCCCGCCACCGCCACCCAAGAGGAAGGAAGAAGACAGGCAGAACGACGGGGCTAGGGGCTTCCAAGAGGTCAGGGTATTAGCTTGCATCCTGGGCGGCGCCCAAGCCCCAACATCGAACCGTATCTTCAAGCAGTTCTCGTGGGAGGTGAATGCGGCTCTCCCGAAGCTCGAGGCTGCGCGCCCCCTCAAGTGGTCCCAGTGTGCCATCACCTTTGACTCCAAGGATCAACTCAGGTGTTCAGCCATGGCAGGCGCGCTCCCCATGCTGTGCACACCTACCATCAGCAATGTCCTTGTCACCAAGACCCTCATCGACGGTGGTGTGGGGCTCAATGTCCTCTCCATCGAGACGTTCGAGACGCTCCAAGTGCCGTACGACCAACTCATGCCAACCAAGACTTTCTCAGGGGTCACTGACGGCTCCACTGTCCCCATCGGGCAAGTGCGCCTGCCTGTCACCTTTGGCGGGCGTAAGAACTACCATACCGAGCTCATCATCTTCGACATCGCCCACATCCACCTCCCGTATAACACGATCCTCGGGTACCCCGCCCTCGCCAAGTTCATGGCGGTGACTCACCATGGCTACAACGTCGTCAAGATGCCGGGGAGTGGTGGTGTCATCACCATCGCTTGGGATGAGAAGGATGCCGTTTGCTCCCTCGAGCGCGCCTACCGTGCTGCAGAGGCCGGGCACTCAGACGACGAAGGGGAGGTCCTGCCTCGCGAGGATGTCCCCAGGAAGAAGAAGTAGCTCCTCTCCAAGGGGCACCAGGGGGCTGAACCCTCCAAGGACGGTGCATCAGGCTCCACGCCCGGGGCCAAGGCCCCTCCCTCCCTCGCATAGGAAGGCGCGCCCGATGCTTCCCTTGGGTCGGGCCTGGGGGCTTCCACCTGGAAGGCTACCGACCTGACCAGTGAGACGAGGGAGGTGCTCGGGCACAACCTGGAGGCGTGTTTTGACGCGCGTCCACCCAAGGAAGGAGCACGGCGCGAGGCGCCAAGTTCGCGGGAGTTCATCACCAGTGCAATAGAGGAGCTTCAGGAGGCACAGGCCATGCGCGGCGGGCGTCGCCCTGCATCACCAAGCGCGACCACCGTCGTCGGCTCGGGCGGCGCGCTGTGCGTCTGCGTCGACGTACCCGGCATCAACAGGGTCGCCTCACAGGACAACTTCTGGCCGTCGCGCGTCGGTCGCGGCGGAGTCTACCCATGCAACTACGTCCGCGTGCCTTTTGGCTTGATGAACGCGGGCGCCACGTTTCTGCGCCTTGCTCAGGCCATGTTCACGCCCTATGGGGTCCGGCACCATGAGGTGCTAGAGGAGGCGCCGGGCCCGAGTGAGGGCCCCGAGCCTCGGGAGGCGCCGAGCCCATGAAGGCCAGGCTCACGGAGATGCAAGGCCAAGCTCCGACGACTACCTCGACGCTTCATCGGTACTGCTGCCAGGTGACTTTTTGGTTCGTACGAGGTAACTTTTCAGTTTGCCTAGTTTGAGGGCGCCCATCGGGCTGCATCATCCTCAGGCGGTTGGGGCCCATTCCCGCAGCCGCGTCGTTTATGCATGTACCAGAACCTTTCATGCATTTGATCAATTTCCTAAATATTCCAACCTGCATGCTCGGTGCTTCGCCACCATGAATGTCGTCGCGCCCTAATGATCCTGCCTTTGACCGCCTCGTGATTAAGGGCTGGCACGGCGTCTGTGCTCGGGTCCGTCCCTGCAGCATTGATAAATCCAAGCAATCGAGCTCTGTCTCGCGGGCCAACCCCGTGCACGTCACCTCCTGTGGTCCTTGGTGCTTTGTCCTCGCATGAGCTAATTGAGAGTGGGTGAGTCAGGGTGCGCGGCACGGTTCTTGCAACCATAGTCGGCCTTTTGCCGCCACGGGAGCCGCGCGCCGGGTGTTTTCTCCTCAGAGTTGTCGCATGACAAGACTGGGCACGGCGTCTGTGCTCGGGTCCGTCACTGCAGCATCGATAAATCCAATGGCTGAGCTCTGTCTGGCAGGCCGGCCCCGTTCACGTCACCTCCTGGGGTCATTGGTGTTTGGCCTTCTCAAGCGATGGCCCTTGGAATTCCATTCGGCATAGGTTTCTCCAAAATATACAAGACTTGCAATGGCGCTCTCTACCGGAAGACTCAGGCGGAACCCGCCTTTGAGGTAGGGCCCCGTGAGACCCGTGCTGGCTCACGAGTGCCCAGATACACCTCCCAGTTCTACCGTGCAAGCCACGCGTACGAACTTAATGGGCTGTACACGCCTGGGGGATCAGGAGCCAGGGCCCCCAATTCCCACGCCCAAGTGGAAGCCCCATGCTCCGCGCTGGTGGACAACACTGCCCTCCAATGGCTATGCCCACGCAACGTGGAAGCCCCATGCTCCGCGCTGGTGGATAAACAACTGAGAGCGCCCTAGCGGCTGCATCCACCTCAGGATGGCCCCTCGCGGCCCTGTCTCGCTGCATTCCCCTGGGATGCCTGCGTGAGGGGGCTGCATGGGGGCTACGCTCAGGCCGGGCCTGGCGCGCGCCACCTTCCTAGGTCCTTGATACCTGGTCTTCACGCATCCCTCTCAGGCGAAAGCCGGCGAGGAAAGGTATGGGAGCCACTCGTACGTCAAGGGGGACTCCTGAGTATCGCGACTCAGGAGCCTCACTGGTCACGTAGCCCCTCACCCCTTGGCATCGTCTTGGTGATCCGGACGCCCCAACGGCGGCTGAGGTATGCGCGGGACCGGGCCCTGCCGACGCAGAGCTGAAGGCGCTCCAAATCTCCAAGCCAACCCTGTCTTCGCCACGTTCCCTTCATGAGGGCTGCTCGTACGTCAAGGGGGACTCCTGAGCATCGCGACTCAGGAGCCTCACTGTTCACGTAGCCCCTCGCTCCTTGGCATCGTCCTGGTGATCCGGACGCCCCAACGGCGGTCGAGGTATGTGCGGGACCGGGCCCTGCCGACGCAGAGCACTATAGCAAGCAGGAAGGAAATGAAGTGAGAAAAGAAACCACAAAATTTAGCAGTCATTACAAGCATTAAAATGTCTGCGGAAATGCAAACAAGTCTAACGCCTCCACGAGGCACGATGAACGTTATAGGAAAAGACCCAGGAAAAGGAGCTGGGAGGAGCTGGTGCCACCACCCATCCCGACAGCGGGGAGCTCGTCATCGACATCGCTGCCGTTGTCATCGTCGTCACTAACCCTCGGAGCTGCAGGAGGAGGTGGGGGAACGGCGACGCATGCGAACTTCTTCAGCAGCGCCTCCACGACCGTCGCCGTAGCGGCACGAACCCCAGGATCAATCGGGCGGATCACGGAGCTGAAGTCGAAACTCGGCGCGTGAAGGTAGAGGTGGTTGAAGACACGCGTAGCGGCCGCGGAGAAGAGGTCGCGACACTCGCTCTCCAAGACGTTCTCCACCCTGGCGACGGCACCCTCAAGCACCTCGACGAGCTTTGAAGAGAGCCCCACGAAGCCGCTCTCAGGAGCCACCAGGGGTTCCGCGAATCCCCCCCGACAGATGGAGTTCAATGCCTGACGAAGCCTGAGCTCGACGGAGGGGAGGGCACCAAGCTCCGCTGCCTTCCCCTCCTCAGCCGCGTCAAGGGCCTTCCCCTGGAGTCGAGCCAGGCCTTTTCCTTAGCTAGATCCTCCTTCAGCATGTCCAGACACTCGCGCTCCGCGGTTTGGTTGGCCGCCGCCTCAGCCAGCGCGGCGTCGCGGTCGGCAAGCTTGGCTTCGAAGGTCTTGAGGTCTTCCTCCCACTGGCGAAGCCGATCTGCGAGCGCAGTCCTTTCCTCCTGAAGAGCCTTCAGGCGAAACTCCGCCTCATCGCAGTGCTTCACGACGGACGTTGCGTCGGCCAGCGCCGCGTCGCGAGCTCCCTTGGCTGACGTGGCCTCCTCCCTGCTCTCACCCGCGGTGGCCTCGGCCTGGCTCCAAGCCGCCACGACAGAAGCATCGGCCTGGAGCCACCCGGAAAGGAGCCCCAAGTGCTCCTTCGCGAGGCGACCGTCGGCGCTCCCGAGGGAACCCCGGACCTGATCCAGAGCAGCGTAGGCCCCATCCAGGGCGCCTGACTCAACCAGAAGGCCACAAGTCGGAGGCACCAGGGCCCGGCTCGGAGGTGGCGCCTGGGCGGCGACGGGAGCTGCCTCCAGGGGGGCAGAAGCATGGAGGGCAGAAGGCGGGGCTGGCCCTTCAGGCAGCGGCGCGGACGCGCCCCCAAGGGCAGAAGCAGCCTTCCCAACGGGCATCGGGGGCTCCGCGGCCGTGACAAGGAGAGTCGCCCCGCAAGTCTCCTCGCCCACGACATCTGGCACCTCGTCAGGCGTCGGCAGGGCACCAGGAACGGGCGTCGCGTCACAAGGCACCTTCGGCTTGACACCCGCCTTCTTCTTATTCGCCTTCGGCGCGGTGGCACTCCTGACTGCCAAGCAAAGAAGGGACCATCAGCACAAAAACCACCGGATGGCGGCCAAAAACCAAGCAGCACTACTTACTCCTCGACGTCGACCCACTTCCTCTTTATCTCCACCTCGGCGAAGGCAGGAATGCCCCCGCCATTCTCCGGGGAGGCGCCGTCGCGTGGGAGAGGGGAGGAACCGCGCATAAGGGCCACGACCGGAGAAGTCGCACCAGCCCCAGACGCGACTGCCTCGCCCACAGGCTGTAGCTCGGGCAGGGGCGAGGAGGGTGCTTCAGCCACCTTGCTGGCGCGAGCTGGGTACTCCGGGGGAGACCCGGCCTCGCGTTTCCTTGGGGTCACCCGGCAGGCGGACCATGAGGCCCGAGGTGTGGGTCCTGGCCCCTTGAAGACCCAGGCAAGACGCGGAGGACTTGCAGCAGGGGGCTCGCCGGCATCCTCGTCATCGAAGCCGCGGAGAAGCGCGCTCCGCGACAGAGGGGACACTTCCTCCCGATCGTCATCCGCTGTCCCCTCCGAGTCTTCCTCATTCGCGATGTCATCGGAGGACACCGCCACAGGGGCGCCAGGGCACTCTGCGGAGAGTGCCCCAGCTCGTCGAAGATGGGCATCGCGGCGACCAAATCGGCCTTGTCGTCGCGGCAGTACAATGGGGCATAGGCCTCAGGAAGGTCCCCGGGGTCGCCGTTGAGCAAGGTCTCCATAACCCTGTTCAACTGCTCGGAGGTCAGGCGCGCGGAGCGAAGCCTGATGTCGTCACCACCGCCCTGATAGTCCCAGATGGGCCTCGAATGATACTGGAGGGGCGCCAGGCGTTGCGCCAGGAACTCCTTCACTATCATTCCCCCGGTCAACTTCCTGGCGCTGATGTCTCGAGTGATCCGCTCCAGGATGGGCTTGGCCCGGGGGTCGGAGAGCTTTGCCGAGCTCCATGCAGGGGTCTTCTCCGGCAGCCCCTTTGGAAGCTCCAGGTGGGAGTTGACGCTCTTGAGATCCAAGAGGACCCAGCGGTGCCTGAAGTTCTCCACCTTCTTCCCAGCCTTTAGGAGCATGTTCCCGCTCTGGACCGTGATGAAGGAGATGCATGCCGACCGCTGAGCGTCGTCATGAAGGCGCAAGCTGAAGAAATGGCGGAACAGGGCCACCGAAGGCTTCACGCCCACGAAGGCCTCGCAGTAGAAGGCGAAGACGGACATAAGCAGAATGGAGTTGGGTTGGAGATGGAGAGCCTGGATCCCGCAGTGCTCAAGGACGGCGGTGAAGAACGCAGAGAAGGGCGGGACGAGCCTAGAGAAGATGCTGTGGAGGAAGAAAGGGTAGACCGACTTGGCCAGACGGTGCCTCTCTGCAGAGCCGCACCATATCAAGGTCCGCCTCCGCTCATTGGTATCATCCACCGTCGACGGAAGCACCGGGGCAAGGTCCCCGTCCTTGGCTATGGTGGACTTCAAGAGCGTCGGCGAGATGGAAGCAGAAACTGAGCTCTTAGCCTCGGGTTTCGACTTACCGGCGGGAGCCATCGAGGAGTCCTTGAGGCCGAGGAAGCGAGAGGGAAGACGGTGCGGTGCAGAGATCTGGAGAGTTTCTCGCACAGGATAGGGATCTGGGAGAAGGAGCATGAGCGCAGAGAAGGAAAGCAATAATGGCACGAAACCATGCGTTAGGCTTTTGTCGGTTTGGGCAGTTGCCGAGGAGACAAGGGAGCGGCGACGTCTGCATCCAACCACGCACCGCGCGCCGAGCCTGGCCAGCAGGCGAAAGGGGCCCGCAGCGCTTCGGGCCGCCTTCTCCGGCTTCGCCCCGAGGCCAGCTCGAGGGCTCCTTGGGCCCGGGGGCTACTGTTGGCGTCCTGGGAACGGGGGTACCCAGACTTGCCTGCCTGCGGCCCAGGGCGTGGCCCGCCTCGACAGTCCGTACGGCCCGGCACGACTTCACTCAAGACAAGGCCCTCGCGAGAGCCCCACCCTCACGAAGAGGACAACGCCAAGGCTCCTGGAAGGAGGAGGCCTCCCCAGGCCCCGTCCCGAGCGGCGGAGATCTCTATGCAATGCTCGGCCTCGGGAGGTCGAGGATGACGCAAGGCGAGCCAGGCGGGCACCAGCGCGTCAGAGGAGACAGTTTCCTCTTTAGTGTAAAGGAGGCAAGGGCGTACGCGGGTTCCCGAGGCGTCCCACCAATGGTTTCCATTTCGGTGCAACGAGACCAAGCCAGTGGGCACGGCAAGACGGATGTCACCAGCGAGCCCACCACCACATCACCACCAGCTACTTTGCAGGCGAAGACCACCTTTCGTCAGGATAAGATGTACTCCTTGTCCCCTTTCGAATTTGGCCGTTGTAGGATCCCTTCCCGCCATTGTGACAAGGGAAGAGGACCCGGGCTGCTATAAATTGGACTAGGCCACTCCATGGAGGGGGGACGGATCCGACACCACCCGAGCGCCCTCGCGAGGCAACTTGATGTCTACTACGCAACCTTCTTCTTGTAGACTCGTGTTGGGCCTCCAAGCGCAGAGTTTTGTAGGACAGTAGCAAATTTCCCTCAGGTGGATGACCTAAGGTTTATCAATCCGTGGGAGGTGTAGGATGAAGATGGTCTCTCTCGAACAACCCTGCAATCAAATAACAAAGGGTCTCTTGTGTCCCCAACACAGCCAATACAATAGTAAATTGTATAGGTGCACTAGTTCGGCGAAGAGATGGTGATACAAGTGCAATATGGATGGTAGATATAGGTTTTTGTACTCTGAAAATATAAAAACAGCAAGGTAACAAGTAACAAAACTGAGCACAAACAGTATTGCAATGCTTGAAAACAAGGCCTAGGGTTCATACTTTCACTAGTGCAATTTCTCTCAACAATACTAACATAGTTGAATCATATGTAAATCTCTCACACGCGACAAAGAGTTCACTCCAAAGTCACAAATAGCAGAGAACAAACGGAGAAATTATTCTAGGGTACGAAACCACCTCAAAGTTATCTTTTCCGATCAATCTTATGAGCTATCCCTATAAGTGTCACGAACAGCCCTAGAGTTCGTACTAAAATAACACCTTAAGATACACATCAACCAAAACCCTAATGTCACCTAGATACCCCAATGTCACCTCGAGTACCCGTGGGTTTGATCATACGATATGCATCACATAATTTCAGATTCATCTATTCAATCCAACACAAAGAACTTCAAAGAGTGCCTCAAAGTTTCTACCGAAGAGTCAAGATGAAAACGTGTGCCAACCCCTATGCATAGATTCCCATGGTCATGGAACTCGCAAGTTGATCACCAAAACATACATCAAGTGGATCAATAGAACATCCCATTGTCACCACAGATATCCCATCGCAAGACATACATCAAGTGTTCTCAAATCCTTAAAGACTCAATCCGATAAGTAAACTTCGAAGGGAAAACTCAATTCATCACAACTAGATAGAGAGAGGAAACACTCCATATGATTCATCTATATTAATAAAGCTCGCGGTACATCAAGATCGTGCCATCTCAAGAACACGAGAGAGAGAGAGAGAGATCAAACACATAGCTACTGGTACATACCCTCAGCCCCGAGGGTGAACTACTCCCTCCTCGTCATGAAGAGCGTCGGGATGATGAAGATGGCCTCCGGTGATGGTTTCCTCCTCCGGCAGGGTGCCGGAACGGGCTCCTGATTGGTTTTTCGTGGCTCTGGAGGCTTGCGGCGGCGGAACTCCCGATCTAGGTCTATTTTCGGAGGTTTCTATATTTATAGGAATTTATGGCGGTGGAAACAAGTCAGGATGGACCACGAGGTGACGACAAGCTAGGGGGGCGCGCCCTAGGGGGGGCGCCCCCCAGGCTTGTGGTGGCCTCGTGGCTCCCCTGGCCCAACTCCAACTCTCCCTGGGCTTCTTCTGGTCCATAAAAAATCACCATAGATTTTTATTCCGTTTGCGCTCCGTTTGATATTCCTTTTCTGTAAAACTCAAAAACACGGAAAAAACAGGAACTGGCACTAGGATCTAGGTTAATAGGTTAGTCCCAAAAATAATATAAAGTTGTAGTAAAATGATTGTAAAACATCCAAGAATGATAATATAACAGCATGGAACAATAAAAAATTATAGATACGTTGGAGACGTATCAGCATCCCCAAGCTTAATTCCTGCTCGTCCTCGAGTAGGTAAATGATAAAAATAGAATTTTTTATGTGGAATGCTGCCTAACATGTTCATCATATAATTTTCTTCTATGTATAGCATGGACATTTGGACTTGTAAATGATTCAAAGCAATAATCTAGTTTTAACATAATGACTTCAATACTCAAGCATGTTAACTAGCGACCATGTCTTTCAAAATATCAACACTAAAGAAAGTTATCCCTAGCCCATCATGCTCAATCATTGATCCATTCATGAAACACACTCAAATATTAGCTATGCCCAATGCTCAAGTACGATCATAGTGCCCCCTAGTTGGTGCTTATAAGAGAAGATGGAGACTCAAAGCAAAAATAAAAAAAATGCATAAAGTAAATAGATAGGCCCTTCGCAGAGGGAAGTAGGGATTTGTAGAGGTGCCAGAGCTCAAGGTTTAAATTGAGAGAGAAAAATATTTTGAGTGGCTTGCTTTTCCTGTCAACGAAAATGACGAAGTAGCTCACAATACTTTCCATGCTAGATACATTATAGGCGGTTCCCAAACAGAATAGTAAAGTTTTTACTCCACCTCCACCAATCAATCACACTCCACGGCGAGCCGAATCCACGGGTACCGTCCATACAAACAACAATCCTGGGGGAGTTTTGTTTCATTATTTTTTTGATTTCATTTTTGAGCATGGGACTGGGCATCCCGAATACCAGCCACTTTCTCGTGAATGATAGTGAATCAACACATATCGTGAGAATAAGACACCTAGCATGGAAAAATATTGGACACTCCCCACCGTTTCATGAGCGGTACGGGCACACAAAAGAGAAAATTTATTTTGAAAATTTAGAGATGGCACATACAAATTTGCTTGGAATGGTATGGAAATACCGCATATAGGTAGGTATGGTGGACTCATAAGGCAAAACTTGGTTTAAGGATTTTGGATGCACAAGTAGTATTTCTACTTAGTACAAATGAAGGCTAGCAAATAGATTGGGAAGCAACCAAACCGAGGAACGAAAAATCTCATAAGTGAGCATTGAGTCATAACTAACACCGAATAATGCACCACAAGTAGGATATAACTTCATTGCATAACTATTGACTTTCGTGCATGCATAGGGAATCACAAACCTTAACACCAATATTCCTACTAATCATAATTACTCACTAACATGACTCACATATTACTATCATCATGTTTCAAAACTATTACAAAGAATCAAGTTTAATTTGTCCAATGATCTTCATGAAAGTTTTTATTATATCCTCCTTGGATATCTATCACTTTGGGGCTAGTTTCATATATTGCCATTGCTTTTTGGCAAGCTCAAACAAATTTAAGTGAAGCACATGAGCAAATGACAAGCTACTCTCAAAAGATGTAAGTGAAGATCAATGAGTAGTCAAACAATTAATTAGCTATGTGAGGACTCTCTCTCCCTCAATAAATATTTTCAGATCTGAGTATTTTATTCAAACAGCAAACAAAAGAAAAGAAAAGCACTCCAAGAATAGCACGCATCATGTGAATGAAATAAAAATTGGGGCTCAACATAGGCTAACCGATAATTGTTGATGAAGAGAGGTGGGATGCGTAGCATCCCCAAGCTTAGATGCTTGAGACTTCTTGAGATATTTACTTGGGGAGCCTTGGGCATCCCCAAGCTTGAGCTTTTGTATCTCGTTCAATCCTCTCATACCCCGGTTTCACCTATTCTCAAAAACATCTTCCACACAAAACTCAAAAAGAACTCGTGAGATAGGTTAGTACACATAAGAATAAATCAACACTTCATGTACTGCCAAGATAAGTTGCATAATAATTTCCAAACATCATCTACTGTTTACTATCGTTTCCACAATTTATATCTACCAATATAGGCTATGGAAACTATGGGATAAGTAGATAACAAAACTATGACAGCAATCTGTCCAAACAGAACAGTCTGTAGCAATTTATGAAAACAGTGTACTTGTGTAACTCAAAAAATTATGAACATTTAGGACATGGTATAAAATTTATATTACAACGCTGTGTAAAAATTTCAGAAACTTTCCACGTTCCAGTAAAATATGAAAATTCAAACACTACAGCAAAAGTTTCTGTTTTTACGCAGCACACATCAAACATGCAATGTAAGCATCCTAAAGGCAATTCTTGGAACTCTTTATTGAAAAACAAGATTATAAATAACACCTAACAGAGAACAACAAAATAAAATGATGCTACAAGCAAAACTCATATTATGTGACGAATAAAAATATAGCTCCAAGTAAGATATACCGATAGTGTTGAAGATGAAAGAGGGGATGCCTTCCGGGGCATCCCCAAGCTTAGACGCTTGAGTCTTCCTTGAATATTACCTTGGGGTGCCTTGGGCATCCCCAAGCTTAGGTTCTTGTCACTCCTTATTCTCCTCATATCGGTGTCTCACCCAAAACTTGAAAACTTCAATCACACAAAACTTAACGGAACTTCGTGAGATGGGTTAGTATAATAAATAAAGATCATTCACTTAGATACTATCAAGACAAGATTCATAATTGTTCTCACGTAATACCTACTGTATTATATCATTCCCATAATTTATATCACTGAATATAAGCTATGGGAACATTAAAACAAGCAAACTATGCATGCAAAACAGAATCTGTCAAAAACAGAACAGTCTGTGAAGATCTGTAGTGTAACCATACTTCCCTGTCTCTAAAAATTCTGAAAATTAGGAAAATCTAGGAAATTTGTATATCAATCATGTGTAAAAAATTCAGATCAAAAGCATGTTCCAGTGAATTTACAAAATTCCTGTACTGAGAGCAAAAGTTTCTGTTTTTGCACAGAATCAAGTCAACTATCATCCACACTATCCCAAAGGCTTTACTTGGCACTTTATTGAAATAAAAGCTATAAAACATGATTAATACAGTAACTTAATCATGTGAACACACTAAAACAGAAAGTAATAGTGTTGGGTTATCTCCCAACAAGCGCTTTTCTTTAATGCCTTTTAGCTAGGCATGATGATTTCAATGATGCTCACATAAAAGATAAGAATTGAAACACAAAGAGAGCATCATGAAGCATATGACTAGCACATTTAAGCCTAACCCACTTCCTATGCATAGGGATTTTGTGAGCAAACAATTTATGGGAGCAAGAATTAACTAGCATAGGAAGGCAAAACAAACATAACTTCAAAACTTTGAACACATAGAGAGGAAACTTGACATTATTGCAATTCCCACAAGCATATGTTCCTCCCTCGTAATAATTTTCAGTAACATCATGAAGGAATTTCACAATATATCCAGCACATAAAGCATTATCTTCATGATCCACAAGCATAGAAAATCTGTCACTCTCCACATAAGCAATTTTCTTCTCATTCATAATAGTGGGAGTATCATATGAAGCTCGAATACTAAAAATTGTTTCCACATTGAAAGAGTAATGCTCGGTAAAAGGATATTCAAAATTATGACAATAATTATCACTACTCTTTATAACATAGGTATCATCACAATAATCATCATAAGTAGCAACTTTGTTCTCATCGTAGTCAATTGAAACCTCTTCCGAAATAGTGGAATCATTAATAAATAAAGTCGTGACCTCTCCAAATCCACTTTTATCATTATAATAAGATTCAACACCCTCCAAAATAGTGGGATAATTATTATCTAAAGTTGACACTCTTCCAAACCCACTTTCATAAATATTGCAATCATCATAAATAGGGGGTATGCTATCATCATAATAAATTTGCACATCAAAACTTGGGGGACTAAAAACATCATGTTCATTAAACATAGCATCCCCAAGCTTGGGACAAACATTAATTGCAGCAAATAAATTCTCAAACATGTCATTCTCATCAAACATAGCATCCCCAAGCTTGTGGCTTTGCATAACATAAGCATAATCACTCTCATCATTAATAGTATGAATAGCACCAATCGTATAACAATTATTATCATCACAATTTTCTAAGTTGGTGCCAAAAAGATTTTCAAGATTATAAGGGGTGTCATTATTTGGGAGAGATACCTCTTTACCTTTACTTTTCCTTATTTTCTTCTAGTTCACCACATTATGTGTGGGTTTATTTAATTCCTCCAAGCTTCTTTTTGAAGAGATTGGTTGAATAAAAAGCTCCTCCTCGTTACCTGATTCATCATAAGAGAAAATAGGAGGATATTGGGAAACCTCTTCCCCTTCATTAGTATTCTCTTCATCTTCTATTTGTTTTCTTGTCTTTAAGTAATTGGCAATATAAGGATTCTCAATGCAATTTACCACGCAATACATATAGATTTCATTTAGATCAAAATCAATCATTTTCACGAGAACCCAAGTTGGAACATCCTTAGTTTTATGTTTCATTTCTTCATACCCCAAAAATAGACTAGGTTCATTATGATGCTCAAGGGTAATGAGGCTATCACAATTTTTAGACACAATTCGATCATGAAAAAATTCACATTGGAAATTAAAATGACCACTTTCATTGCAAAGTTCATAAGGACGGCGAGAAATATTAAGTCTTTCAGCACAAACAGATAGCCTCTCTTGCAACCATTTAGTTTCTAAATACTTATGCCTCTTACAAAATCTATCTTCCCTTTTAGGCATGTCTTCACAAACTCTATGCACTCCACAAAAATTGACATGCTTATAAGAAATCTTTTTATCATGACTAGTGCAATCATCATTAGTACTATGGATATTCAAAGAATTCATACTAACAACATTGCAATCATGCTCATCACTCAAAGATTTAGTGCCAAACATTTTAATAACTTCTTATTCTAACACTTGAGCACAATTTTCCTTTCCATCGTTTTCACGAAAGACATTAAAAAGATGAAGCATATGAGGCAACCTCAATTCCATTTTTTTTGTAATTTTCTTTTATGAAACCAAACTAGTGATAAAACAAGAAACTAAAAGATTCAATTGCAAGATCTAAAGATATACCTTCAAGCACTCACCTACCCGGCAACGGCGCTAGAAAAGAGCTTCGTTGACGGGATGTGAGTGCCGCTTACCTAGCCTCCCCGGCAACGGCGCCAGAAAAGAGCTTGATGTCTACTACGCAACCTTCTTCTTGTAGACTCGTGTTGGGCCTCCAAGCGCAGAGTTTTGTAGGACAGTAGCAAATTTCCCTCAATTGGATGACCTAAGGTTTATCAATCCGTGGGAGGTGTAGGATGAAGATGGTCTCTCTCGAACAACCCTACAATCAAATAACAAAGAGTCTCTTGTGTCCCCAACACACCCAATACAATGGTAAATTGTATAGGTGCACTAGTTCGGCGAAGAGATGGTGATACAAGTGCAATATGGATGGTAGATATAGGTTTTTGTAATCTGAACATATAAAAACAGCAAGGTAACAAGTAACAAAAGTGAGCACAAACGGTATTGCAATGCTTGAAAACAAGGCCTAGGGTTCATACTTTCACTAGTGCAATTTGTCTCAACAATACTAACATAGTTGAATCATATGTAAATCTCTCACGCACGACAAAGAGTTCACTCCAAAGTCACAAATAGCAGAGAACAAACGAAGAAATTATTGTAGGGTACGAAACCACCTCAAAGTTATCTTTTCCGATCAATCTTATGAGCTATCCCTATAAGTGTCACGAACAGCCCTAGAGTTCGAACTAAAATAACACCTTAAGATACACATCAACCAAAACCTAATGTCACCTAGATACCCCAATGTCACCTCAAGTACCCGTGGGTTTGATTGTACGACATGCATCACATAATTTCAGATTTATCTATTCAATCCAACACAAAGAACTTCAAAGAGTGCCCCAAAGTTTCTACCGGAGAGTCAAGACGAAAACGTGTGCGAACCCCTATGCATAGATTCCCATGGTCACGGAACCCGCAAGTTGATCACCAAAACATACATCAAGTGGATCAATAGAACATCCCATTGTCACCCCAGATATCCTATTGCAAGACATACATCAAGTGTTCTCAAATCCTTAAAGACTCAATCCGATAAGTAAACTTCAAAGGGAAAACTCAATTCATCACAACTAGATAGAGAGAAGAAACACTCCATATGATTCATCTATATTAATAAAGCTCGCGGTACATCAAGATCGTGCCATCTCAAGAACACGAGAGAGAGAGAGAGAGAGAGAGATCAAACACATAGCTACTGGTACATACCCTCAGCCCCGAGGGTGAACTACTCCCTCCTCGTCATGGAGAGCGTCGGGATGATGAAGATGGCCTCCGGTGATGGTTTCCCCCTCCGGCAGGGTGCCGGAACGGGCTCTTGATTGGTTTTTTGTGCCTCTGGAGGCTTCCGGCAGCGGAACTCCCGATCTAGGTCTATTTTCATAGGTTTCTATATTTATAGGAATTTATGGCGGTGGAAACAAGTCAGGATGGGCCACGAGGTGACGACAAGCTAGGGGGGCGCGCCCTAGGTGGGGGGGGGCGCCCCCCAGCCTTGTGGTGGCCTCGTGGCTCCCCTAGCCCAACTCCAACTCTCCCTGGGCTTCTTCTGGTCCATAAAAAATCACCGTAGATTTTTGTTCCGTTTGGGCTCCGTTTGATGTTCCTTTTCTGTAAAACTCAAAAACACGGAAAAAACAGGAACTGGCACTAGGCTCTAGGTTAATAGGTTAGTCCCAAAAATAATATAAAGTTGTAGTAAAATGATTGCAAAACATCCAAGAATGATAATATAACAGCATGGAACAATCAAAAATTATAGATACGTTGGAGACGTATCACAACTCACCACTGTACTAGTTAATCCACAAACCTCCTCGTGAGGCAATCCACCAAAAGCAGGAGTAGGGTTTTATGCTTAGCAGCGGCCCAAACCTGGGTAAATCCTCGTGTACTATATTCTTCCTTGCCATCGAGCGAGTTCGTCGAGCTAGGCTATCGAGCTGTGAGCTTGAGGGCAAAGCCGTTGGAGATCTTCGCACACGCCCCTGAGTTCGAACCTTTTTGGGTTTAGCGGAGCCCGAAATCCGACACGCGCGGCCCAATTCCTCTTCTTCTCCACCTCGGCGCCGGTCGGAACACCCACGCTTCCTTTCGGTGCGGCCTTGGCCGCGCCCAGGGGGCGAGAAGGGTGCTCCTTGCCGACCCCCGGTGTGGTGCTGCTGCCCGGAGGGGTGTGGATAATGCCCTGAGGTACCGCGGCCAGCAAAGCCACGTCAGCCTCAACGGCGGCAGGCCCGCCTATCGGCCGCGGCACGTGCTGGGGCGTGGCCAGCGTCTCAGCCACCTTGCTAGGGCGTGGGGAAACCTCCAGAGCAGGCACGGCCGCACGCTTCTTCGGGGTCGTCCGGCCGGACGTCCAAACGGTTTGGGGGGAAGGCCCCAGCCCCCTGAGCACCCTGGCGAAGCGCTGGGAGCCAGCGGCCGGGGGCTCATTGGCATCACCATCGTCGTCATCAAGGTTACGGAGGAGCACGCTCTGCGACGGAGGAGATGCCTCCCCCCTGTTGTCCACAGTCTCCTCCGAATCCTCCCCGCCGATGGTGTCACCAGAGGACACCAGCACCGGGGGATTGGGGTGCTCGGACAGCGTGAGCCCCAGGTCGTCAAAATCGGGCATGGCAGCGGCCAACGCCCTGCCGTCGTCGTGGCGGTACAGTGGGGCATAGGCCTTGGGAAGATCCCCGGGATCGTTGAAGAGCGGAGTGTTCAGGGCCTTGTCACGCTCCTTGCCTGTCAGGCTGGCGGATCTGAGCCTGATGGCATCTCCCATGCCGTCATACTCCCACATGGGCTTCGACTGCTGCTGGAGCGGCGCCAGGCGCTGCGTGACGAACTCCTTCACCATCATCGCCCCGGTCAGCTTCCTGGCGTCCATGTCCGAGGAGATCTGCTTCAGGACGGGCGTCGCCGTGGGGTCGGTGAGCTTCGTAGAGGCCCACCCGAGAGTCTTCTCGGGCAGCCTCGTCAGGAGCTCCAGATGCGAATCGACCCCCTGGTTATCCAAGAAGACCCAACGGTGCTTGAAGCCCTTCACCTTTTTCCCGGCCTTCAGGAGCACATTGCCGCTCTGGACCGCGACGACCACTGCGCGCTATGATGGAGCCTCATGCTAAAGTAATGGCGGAAGAGAGCCACTGAAGGCTTCATGCCTACAAAGGCCTCGCAGTAGTAGGCGAAGATCGACAAGATCAAGATAGAGTTGGGCTGAAGGTGGAGAGCTTGGATCCCATAATGCGCGAGGATGGCGGAGAACAACCCCGAAAAGGGCGGGACGAGCCCGCAGAAGACACTGTGGAGGAAGAAGGGGTAGACCGTCTTCGCCAGGGTGCGCCGCTCTACTGAGCCGCAACAGATCAAGGTTCTCCCCCATTCATTGGAGTCTCCCACGGTCAACGGGAGCACTGAGGCAAGATCTCCCTCCTTGGCGATGGTGGATGTCATGAGCGCCGGAGAGGGAGAAGAGGGGGCCGAGGCTGGAGCCTCGGGTTTCGCGTTCCCAGCGGGCGCCATCCGAAGGATCTTGGAGGCAGAAGAGCAAGAGGAAGGACGATGCTGCGCCAAGACCTGGAGGAGTTTCTCGCAGAGGAAAGGGGATCTGAGCAGGAGAGCAAGGCACAGGTAAGGAGATCAATGATGGCTCTGTAGAGGCCGCCCGGCTTTTGTCAGCCTGGACAGTTGCCGAGGCGATTAGGGGAAGGGGTGTTCGTTCCCCGTCGCGCGCCATGCGTCGAGCATGGCCCACAGGCGATTAGGGGCCTATGGCGCTTCATCCTGCGCTCCTTGCCTTCATCTCGATGCCAGGGTTGTCACGCCTTGGGCCCGGGGGCTACTGTCGGCCTTCTGGGGTCAGGGGTACCCAGACCTGCCTGCCTGCGGCCCAGCACGTGGCCCACCACGGTGGCCCGGTACGGCCCAGCAACAAGCACCCCAAGTCAAGGTCCTTGCGAGAGCCCCCGCCTCGCGAGGAGAGCAACACCAAGACCTCCGGAGAAGCGGCAACCCCCCGGGCTGCCTCCCGAGGAGCGGAGATTCCTATGCAAGTACTCGGCCTCGTGAGGCCGGGGTGACGTGGGTTCTGACGGCGGATCCAGGTGGGCGCCAGCGGGCGCAGAAGGAGGACAGTTTCCTCTTTCGTGATAAGGAGGCGAGGACGTATGCGGGTTCCCAAGGAACCCCCCATAGGTTTCCCTCCTACTGCAAGAGGACCAAGACCACGAGCTCGGCAGGACGGATTTCATCGCCGAGCCCACCGCTGCGTCACCCCCGGAAGCTTTGCAGGCGACGACCACCTTTAGTCAGGATAGGATGTACTTCTTGTCCCCTTTCAAATTTGGCCGTTGTGGGATCCCTTCCCGCCGGCATGATAAGAGAAGAGGACCGTGGCCCCTATAAAGAGGGACGAGCTCCCACCTTGGGGGGGGGTGGACGAGTTCATCATTAGCAAGAGCCCTCGAGAGGCTACCCAACCACTATACTAGTTCATCCTCAGCCTCCTCGGGAGGACAATCCACCACAAGGCAGGAGTAGGGTTTTACACTGCAAGGTGGCCCGAACCTGGGTAAATCTCTGAGTCTGTCTTCTTCCTTAATCACACTCGACGCAGCTAGGCCGTAGGGTGACAGGCTTGGGACTCCGAACTGATTGAGATCTTTGCACACACCCCAGTGTTCGAACCTTGTTGGGTTTTGCGGAGCCGCGATTCCGACAAGGCGTCCCGAGACGCGGCACTGACCAAGGAAGAGTCTGCCAGAAAGCGCTACGATGAGGCGGAGGCCAACCTGGAGGCCTTTCAGGATGAGCAAGCCGCTCTCGTGCAACGACTCCATGATTAGGAGGAAGCCCTCAAGGCCCGCGAGGCGGTGCTCATCGATCGTGACTCCGCGCTTTCCCGGGTGGCTGACGACCAGGCCAAGTAAAGCGAGCGCCTGGCCAATTTGAAGGAGGAGGTGGAAGAAGCCCAAGCGTCCAATGCCCGGCACGTGTCCGAGATGACGACCCAGCTGGAGGCCAGGGAGAGGACCCTCACCGTTGCCGAGGAGAAGGCGGCGGCGGAGCGCGAAGCCTTCCCTTCCCTCGAACTCGAACTTCGCAAGTCGCTGCGCTCCATCTGCAGGGGAGGATTCCGGGAGCCTTTGGCAACCCCCGAAGCCGGCTACGGAGGGCTTTCCTTCAAGCTCGCTGAGGTGCTCGAGGGCGCTTCCACCAGGGTGGACACCATTTTGGAGGACGAGTGCCGCGATCTTCTTGCCACGGCCGCGACGCGGGTCTTCAGCAAGCTCTATCTCCGCGAGCCCGACTTCAACTTCGATGCGATGCTCGTCCCGGTTGCTTCTGCGTCCCGCGCCACTGCAGAAGCGGCCGTGAAGGGCCCGGTGGACGCGTTGGTGGAGAAGTTCACCTGCATCGCCACCGCCAAGCCCCCGGCGGTGGAAGCAACCGGTGGTGACGACGGCGGCAGCGACGTTGACGTTGAGCTTGCCGTGGCTGGGACAATTGGCGACGTCGGCCATGGCGGTGGTGGCCCTTCCTCCTAGATTTTACCCTACAACATTTACTGTGCCTCGCGGAGGCGTGAGACTTTGAATTCGCAAGACCATTAGTGCCTGTAATAATTGCTTGAATTTCCTTGAATTTCGTGATTTCCTCTTGTGCCCTGTTTCCTTCCCGCTTGCTTTCGTGCTCTGCGTCGGCGGGGCCCAATCCCGCACATACCTCGACCGTCGTTCGGCGTCCGGATCGCCAGGACGAGACCAATGGTCGAGGGGCTACATGACCAGTGAGGCCCCTGAGTCGAGATGCTCAGGGGTCCCCCTTGACGTACGAACAGCACTCACGAAGGAAACACCGTGATGCCAGGGTAGATTTGGGGCGCCTTAGTGCTCTGCGTCGACAGGGCCCAATCCCACGCATACCTCAACCGCCGTTGGGGCATCCGGATCGCCAGGACGAGACCAAGGGGCGAGGGGCTACATGACCAGTGAGGCCCCTGAGTCAATGCCTAGGGGCCCCCCTTGACGTGGGAGCTGCGCCCGTGAGGTGAGTTCGTACCTTTTCTCGCCAGCTTTTACCTGGGAGGGACACGAGAAGACCAGGTGCTAGAACCTGGTGAGGCGGTTCACGCCAGGCCTGTCCTGAGCGTAGCCCCCGGCCAGGCCCCTCGCGCATGCATCCCAGGGGAACGCTGCATGAAGGGGCTGTGCGAAGAGCCGGGAGGACATCCTGAGGTTGGTGCAACCGCTAGGGCGCCCTCAGTTGTTTATCCCCCAACGCAGAGCATGGGGCTTCTACTGGGGTGGGCATAGCCGTTAAGCGACAATGTCATCCGCCAGCAGGGAGCATGGGGCTTCCACTTGGGCGTGGGAAGGGAGCTCTGTGTTAGAGTCTCCGGTCGTGTACAACCCAATAAATTCGCACTCGTGGCTTGCACGGCTGAACTGGGAGGTGTATCTGGGCACCCGTGAGCCAGTGCGGGACTCACGAGGCCCTACCTCAAAGGCGGGTTGCGCCTGAATTTTTATAGCATGAGGCGCGCTTGTAAGACCAGTGGGGTGTGGGTAACCTGCGCCGAATGAATTTCCGGAGGCCATCACATGAGAAGGCCAAACACCAACGACCCCAGGAGGTGACGTGTGTAGAGGGCCGCCAGACAGAGCTCAACCATTGGGTTTGTGGACACTGCAGGGACGGACCCGAGCACATGCATCGTGCCCAGTCTTCTCATGCGACAAACCCGAGGAAAGACACCCGGCACGCGGCTTCCGTGGAGGCGAAGCACCGAACATCGGTTATTGGAACCGGGCCGCGTACCCTGACTCACCCATGCTCGATTAGCTCATGCGAGGATAAGCACCAAGGGCCTCGGCGAGGTGACGTACACGGGGCTGGCCCGCGAGACAGAGCTCAGCCACTTGGATTTATCAACGTTGCAGGGACTGACCCGAGCACAGACGCCGTGCAAGCCCTTAATCATGAGGCGGTCGAAGGCGGGGTTGGAAGGGCGCGGCGACATTCATGGTGACAAAGCACCGTCATGCAGTGGGAATACTTAGGAAATGATACAGCTGCGGTGGCGGGCCCTAGCAGCTTGAGGATAGTACAGCCCAAGGGGTGCCCTCAATTGAACGGACCAAAAGTCACCTGGCATCGGCGCTGCTGAAGCGTTGGGATAGTTGTCGAAGCTGGATCATCTCGATTTTGGGTGCTCCGGAGGCTCCAGGGACTCGCGGGGGTCTGGGATCTCCGGAAGATCCTCGCGGCGTCGGTCCTCATGAGACGCGGGGGCGGTCTGCATGAGGCGCTGGTGAGGGAGTCCTGGACTAGGGGGTCCTCGGGCCGCTGGCCTACCTTCCAGTAGGCCGGCTCGATGGGCCGCTCTCTGGCCATCATGGGAAGGGCCGAATGTATCGAAGACCCCACGTTCCAGAAGGAAGCCTCGAAGGCGCGTCGTGCACTCCAAGTCAAGATGAGGAGATCGGCATTTTCCATCCCCGGCAGGTGACCTGTCATGTGTAAACCCTAGGAACCCCCCGGTGTCTATATAAACCGGGAGGGTTCTAGACTATAGGACAGAGAAACTGATCTCGGGTTTAGCTAGTCGATCTCGAGGTAGATCAACTCTGTAACCTTCATACCATCAATATAATCGAGCAAGACGTAGGGTTTTACCTCCATAGGAGGGCCCGAACCTGGGTAAACATCGTCTCCTTCGTCCCTTTGTTACCATCGATCTTAAACTCACTGCTCGGGAGCCCCTACCCGAGATCTGCCGGTTTTGACACCGATAGCTGGTATGTAGCGCCCGTGTTCACGAGGCTGAAGGGCATGCGGATGTAGTTGCGGGGGTAGACCCCACTACGGCCGACGTGCGACGGCTAGAAGAGGTCCTGGGATGCGGCCCTGTTGAGGACCGGGATGTTGACACAGACGTGCAGCCTGCCGCCCACTTCTGGGGGGCAGCTGCACTGGGTGGTGTGGGGTGACGCTAGCTGCTCATGGCCAGTGCCTCCTAAAGCTCCTCGATCGCATTGGTGACGAACTCTCTTGAGGGAGGCACCCCAGCGGTGGACGCAGGGCCAGAGATGCCAGCGGTGGAGGTCCCAGCCCCCTGGCGGCTCTTGGTGAGGAGCTGCTTCTGCTTCTTGCGGGTTTCCTCAGGAAGCAAGACATCGCCCTCGTCGTCAGAGTTCTCGGCCGCCGTGGCCTGGTAGGCACGTTCAAGGGAGCAGACTGCATCCTTCTCGTCACAAGCAACCGTCATGACGCCACTGCAACCTGCCATCTTGAGGACGTTGTAGCCATGGTGGACTGCCGCCATGAACTTGGCGAGGCCTGGGTACCCAAGGATGGTGTTGTACGGGAGGCCGATGTGAGCAACATCGAAGTCGATGAGCTCGGCGATGCGGCCAAGCCAGTCTTCGTAGCGGTCGTTGGTGGGAAGGTAGCGCAGCAGCTCACGCACCATGAGCAACGCAGTCAGTGCGTTCGCCGGTCCACGGCGGGAGTGGGAGGACGACGCCGTGGCAGGAACAGGGGGCGGAGTGGCGGTGTAGCCATCGCGTTGCACTGAGGGTGGCAGCGACGAGTCCTGCTCCTCTTGGGCAGCCAGGCCGGTGGCAGCGTTGGCTGCCGGAGAGATGGAGCGACGCGGGATGCCGCGGCCCACGGGCGCCGTCTGGGCGACGCGAGCGGCCCGGCGCTTGGCATGAACTCGGCGGGCGTTGGCCATGGGAGCGACTGAGCTGAGATGGGGTGGAACCGGAGAAAGATTCCGACACACCCCTACCTGGCGCGCCAAATGTCAGAATCGAGGCTCCGCAAAACCCAACAAGGTTCGAGCACTGGGGCGTGTGCGAAGATCTCAATCGGTTCGGAGTCCCAAGCCTGTCACCCTACGGCCTAGCTGCATCGAGTAAGTGTGAGCAAGGAAGAAGATGGACTCAGAGATTTACCGAGGTTCGGGCCACTTTGCGGTGTAAAACCCTACTCCTTCCTTGTGGTGGATTGGCCTCCCGTGGAGGTTGAGAATGAACTAGTATAGTGGTTGGGTGGCCTCTCGAGGGCCCTTGCTAATGATGAACTCGTCCCCCTCCAAGGTGGGAGCTCGTCCCTCTTTATAGGGGCCTCGGTCCTCACCCTTATCACACAGGCGGGAAGGGATCCCACAACGGCCAAATTTGAAAGGGGACAAGAAGTACATACTATCCTGACTAAAGGTGGTCTTCGCCTGCAAAGCTTTCGGGTGTGACGCAGCGGTGGGCTCGGCGATGACATCCGCCCTGCTAAGCTCGTGATCTTGGTCCTCTTGCACTAGGAGGGAAACCTTTGGGGGGTCCCTTGGGAACCCACGTACGTCCTTGTCTCTTTAGCACGAAAGAGGAAACTGTCCTCCCTCTGCGCCCGCTGGCGCCCGCCTGGCTCCGCCGTCAGAACCCACGTCACCCCGGCCTCACGAGGCCGGGTACTTGCATAGGAATCTCCGCTCCTCGGGAGGCAGCCCGGGGGGTTGCCACTTCTCTGGAGGTCTTGGTGTTGCTCTCCTTGCGAGGCGGGGGCTCTCACGAGGGCCTTGACTTGGGGGGCTTGTTGGTGGGCCGTACCGGGCCACCGTGGTGGGCCACGTGCTGGGCCATGGGCAGGCAGGTCTGGGTACCCCCGATCCCAGAATGCCGACAATCGAACTGGTAGGAGAACCACACAACACTATGTAAACGGTACCTGCACACAAAGAACAAATACTTGCAACCCGACGCGTAAGAGAGGTTGTCAATCTCTCCATGGTAAAAAGATAGATTGGTTTGTATTAGATTGGATAAATAGATTGCACAAGAACACAAAATAAAAGATGCAAATAAAAAGTGCAGCAAGGTATTTTTTGGGTTTTTGGAATAATAGATCTGAAAGCAAATGCGGAAAAAGATAGATAGGAAAGCAATATATTAAAAGAATAGACCCGGGGGCCGTAGATTTCACTAGTGGCTTCTCTCAAGAAAATAGCACACCCTGGGTAAACAAATTACTGTTGGGCAATTGATAGAAGATCAAATAATCATGACGATATCCAAGGCAATGATCAATATATAGGCATCACGTCCAAGATTAGTAGACCGAAACGATTCTACATCTACTACTATTACTCCACACATCGACCGCTATCCAGTATTCATCTAGTGTATTAAGTTCATGGAGAAACGGAGTAATGCAATAAGAACGATGAAATGATGTAGACAAGATCTATTCATGTAGGAATAGACCCAATCTTGTTATCCTTAATAGCAACAATACATGCGTGCCTCGCTGCCCCTTCTGTCACTGGGAGAGGACACTGCAAGAACGAACCCATCACAAAGCACCTCTTCCCATGGCAAGAAAAATCGATCTAGTTGTCCTAACTAAACCAAAGATTCGAAGAAGAAATACGAGGCTATAAATAATCATGCATATAAGATATCAAAGAAGACTCAAATAATATTCATGGATAGAAATTGATCATGAACTCAAACTTCAACGGATCCCAACAAACACACCGCAAAAAGTCATTACATCAAATAGGTCACCAAGAGACCATTGTATTGAGAAGCAAAAGAGAGAGAGGTAGCCATCTAGCTACTGCCTATGGACCCGTAGGTCTATGGTGGACTACTCACGCATCATCGAAGAGGCACCCATCAGGAGGATGAACCCCTCCGTGATGGTGTTAGATTGGATCTCGTGGTTCTGGAACTTGCGGCGGCTGGAATTGTGTTTTCTCGACTCCTCTAGGGTTTCTGGAATTTCTGAGGATTTATAGAGCTGAGAGGCGGTGGAAAAGACCTTTGTGGGCCCCACGATACATCAGGGCACGCTAGGGGCCTCTGGCGCGCCCTGGTGTATCGTGGGCCCCACGGGCCTCCCCCCAGGTGCTTCCTTGGCTCCCAATTTGTCTTCTGGTCCAAAAAAAATCTCCAAAAAGTTTCGTGGCAATTGGACTCCATTTGGTACTGATATTCTGCGAAGTAAAAAACAAGCAAAAAACAGGAACTAGCACTGGGCACTATGTCAATAGGTTTGTCCCAAAAAATGATATGAAGTTGCTATAAAATGATTAAAAACATCCAAGAATGATAATATAACAGCATGGGACAATAAAAAATTATAGAGACATTGGAGACGTATCAAGTCTCTAAAGTCTATCCAAGTCACCATGATGAGTGTTGAAAAATATGGGAAAGGATAAAAGCTAAACAAGAGTTTCTAGATAAAGCACTCGCACTCATTTTTTATCATAATCGTGATGAAGATGTTAAAATGATTGGTGTGTCACCTATTGATGCCTTGTTTAGTAATATAAAACTTGATGAAAAAGGGACTGGAGATGAGTCAACTTTAGCTAGAGGGCGTCCCAAATTTTCGGAGGGTGATGATCTTAATGATAAAAGCATCAAACGTGGGTTTGAAGAGGTCAAGACTTTAGATAGTGATGTACCCATGATAGCCTGCAAGTGCACATCATTTAGTTGTAGCCTTTTAGAAGTAAGAGTATCAATGCCACGGGGAGCATAGGAATCAGAATTTTGCCTCTTATTGATAATTATGTAACTTTGTGCCTGTTGATAATTGTAGACTTAAAGCAGAGTGAGGGTGGATTTAAATGATGATTGAGGAATGTAGTGACTTGTAACAAAATAACATAAAAGTAAATGAAGAACAAGGATTATAGTGACTGGTGAAACAACAGAATAAAAAGGCGTTCTCAGGGAGTCTAGAATCCCAATTGGTATGTTTCTAGTGCACCTATGCAAAGCATATTATGGAATGGATACTTGAGCCACTATTGATGATTATGCTGGGCGGAGCCGAGTATAGTACACGTTCTACTCGTGGTAGACTTCGTGCCGTGCACACCACCATCCTAGTCTTCCCCTAAGGGTTACAATTCATGATAATTAAGGGTTACCCCTTGGACGCAGCCTCACTAAGGGTTCTCCGTGATTCCCCAGTCAATTGTACAGGCTAGGGGTAGTAGGCTTTTATTATGACCTCGAATTACCTCCACAACCTAGACCTATACAATGAAAGTGATATACTTCATGGCCAAAAAGGCACAGATGTGGGACCCTTCACAACATTCACTTAGTTAGTAAACTAAGCATTCAACAGAGGATCTCATATCCACAATAATGTTTCAGATCCTACACATACTAAGGTTCATCCATATCTTCGAGAACTAGGGGTCTACTCACACATGGGAACAACAAATATCATGACAACGATGATGACATACATGGATGAATGATTCAAATGATATACCAAAGGATCCACTAGGGTTCTTGATGTTGCAGATGATCAGGATGTGGATGATGATGATGATGATGAAGACAATGGTGATGAAGATGGTGGTGCGGATGTTGTCCTCCTCTTCGCGGTGAGAAGAATCCCCTT
This sequence comes from Elymus sibiricus, assembly GCA_039707655.1. NCBI lineage: Eukaryota > Viridiplantae > Streptophyta > Magnoliopsida > Poales > Poaceae > Elymus > Elymus sibiricus. The sequence continues at coordinate 274,915,167 of CM077675.1, read as the reverse complement.
CTTCTCCTGGTTGATCCCTCCTCTAGATGGGCTCCGAAAGCTTGGGTTCTGCCTTCTGGATGAGTTTCTGGTGTCTCTAGCTTGTGATCCAGGATCCACTTCGACGGGATGCTACTTGTGAGCTGCGTAGGTTTTCCCCCAAAGAGGAAGGGTGAAGCAATATAGTAGAGATAAGTATATCCCTCAATGAGAACCAAGGTTACCGAACCAGTAGGAGAACCACGACAACTTGTCTTTAAGAGCACCTCCACACACAAAACCAAACACTTGCACCCAATGCAGGCCCGAGGGTTGTCAAGCCCCTTGAACTCATTACTTGCAAGGATTACTTCTGATAGTGGTACATAGATAAATATAAAAGTAAAATAAAGTAAAAGATAATAAATTGCAGCAAGGTATTTTTAGTTTTTTTAGAAACTACGATTAAGTAGACAAGGGGCCATAGTGTTCATTAGACGCTTTTCTCTCGAATGTGGTATACGGTGGGTAGACAAATTACTGGTGGGCAATTGATAGAAATGCACATTGTTATGATTATTTATTCATGGCAATGATAATGTATATAGGCATCACGTCCATGACAAGTAGACCGAAATGATTCTACATCTACCACTATTACTCCACCAATCGACCGCTTTCCACAAGGCGGAAAATTTTCAGGGGATTTTTATCGCGAAAATATGTTTCTTGCGGTGGAAGGAGAGCCTCAATCGACTTAAGGGCTGCCCACAAGCCATCAGGGCACGACCCCACCCCCAGGCCGCGCCCTGTTGGCTTGTGGGGCCCTCGGGCATTGTCTTGCGTTGATTCCGACTTTCAAAATTTACATATATTCCAAAAAAAATCTCCGTTAAATTTTTATCGCGTTTGGACTTCGTTTGATATGGAATTTCCGCGAAACAAAAAACACACAAAAAACAAGAACTGGCATTGGGCACTGGGTCAATAGGTTAGTGCTCAAAAATAATATAAATTGGTAAATAATTACTCAAAAAGTATCCTAGAACAATAATATAATAGCATGGAACAATCACAAATTATAGATACGTTGGAGACGTATCAAGCATCCCCAATCTTAATTCCTGCTCGTCCTTGAGTAGGTAAATGATAAAAACAAAATTGTTGATGTGACATGCTACCCAATATGTAATATTTTGCATGTATCCTCATTGAGAAACGATGAATTAACAAACATTAACATAGTAATACTTATAAGCACAAACAACAAAATCATAAATCTTTCAAAGTATATGATCCTCAAAGAAGTTTACCCCCATATATTCATCTTATTATATTAGCAAGGCATGGCTCCGTCTTCACCATGTTAATACAAATGTCAAGCACCACGGTACCCAAGTCAGGTAATTGGATCATACTTTTTCAATATGCATCAACTTTTTATTCTTCACGCAATACATGAGCATGAACCATGGACATAGCATATAGGTGGAATAGAATGTGGTGGTAGGTTTCAAAGGGGTAAAAGTGGAGAAGAAAGTCTCGCATCAACTCGGCTTATCAACGGGCTATGGAGATGTCCACCAATAGATATCAATGCGAGGAGTAGGGATTGCCATGCAACGGATGCACTAGAGCTATAAGTGTATGAAAGCTCGACTGAAGCTAAGTGGTGTGCATCCAACTTGCTTGCTCATGAAGACCTCGGGCATTTGAGGACGCCCGTCATCGGAATATACAAGCCAAGTTCTATAATGAAAAATTCCCACTAGCATATGGAAGTGACAAAACAAGAGACTCTCTATATGAGGAACATGGTGCCACTTTGAGGCACAAGTGTGGTAAAGGATAGTAGCAAAGTCCCTTCTCTCTTTTTCTCTCATTTATTTTTTCATGGTGGGCTTTTTTTCTCTCTCTTTTTTCGCCTCCCCCAATTTTTTGTGGTGGGCTCATTTTGTCGGCGTTCTGGGAATGGGGGTACCCAGACCTGCCTGCCTGCGGCCCAGGGCATGGCCCACCTCATCAGCCAAGCATGGCCTAGCGCGACATCACTCAAGACAAGGCCCTCACGAGGACCCCAGGCTCGCGAGGAAGAATAGCACCAAGATCAGCAGGGGTGGGCCTCCTCAGGCCCCCTCCGGAGCGGAGGAGATCTCTATGCGGAACCCGGCCTCAGGAGTCAAGGATGACGCAAGGAAGGACAGGCGGGCGCCAGCGCGCCAGGCGGTGCAGTTTCCCCTTTGGTGCAAAGGGAGCAGGGACGTACGCGGGCTCCCAAAGCGCCTCCCAAAGGTTTCCATTCCGGTGCAACAAGACCACGACCACGAGCCCCGCAGGGCGGATGTCATCGCCAAGCCCACCTCTGCATCATCGACAACTACTTTGCAGGCGAAGACCACCTTTGGACAGGGTGGGGATGTACTCCTGTCCCCCTTCAAATTTGGCCGTTGTGGGATCCCTTCCCGCCATTGCGATAAGGGAAGAGGACCTGGGCCACTGCTATATATAGAGGCTAGGTTGCACCGTAGAGAGGGACTCCACCACAAGGCTAGCAGAGAGCCAAGAACACCACTCGAGCGCCCTCGCGAGGCTCCTCACCACTTTACTAGTTCATCCACCACACCTCCCCGAGAGGCAATCCACCAAAGCAGGAGTAGGGTATTATGCTTCGCAGCGGCCCGAACCTGGGTAAACCACCGTGTTCATCTTCTTCCTCGTCATCGTGCGAGTTTGCCATAGTAACCATCGAGTAGCGAGCCTAGTAGGGCGAGGCTGCAGGGGATCTTCGCACATGCCCCTGTGTTCGAACCTTGAGGGTTTTGCGGAGCCCGAAATCCGACAATTGGCGCACTAGGTAGGGGGCGTGTCGGAGTCTTCTTCAAGCCTCGCTCTCCCCCCGCTCCACCGCTCCGATGGCCGGCGCCCATCAAGCTTCCCCCGACCACGGCAAATCAGCTTCCATCGATCCCACCGCTGCCGCCGGAGACCCACACCCCAGCGGCATAGTGCTGGGCGGTCAGTATCAAGCCACCAGTATCGCCTCCGCCGTCACCGCCCCTCGCACCGCCCAAACACACGGCGGGCGGGCGGCGCCCTTAGCACCAGCGTCGCGCCGCACCTACGTGGGGGACCTCGATGCGCACGATGCGCTGCTGCTCACAAGCGAGATGCTCCGCCACCGCCCGACGCATGGGGGCTTCGACGCATGGGCTGACCACGTCGCAGAGTTGGTCATCGTCGCACAGAGGGCCATGGCTCCTCACTCTTCTTCAAGGCCGCAGGCATCAGGCGCCGGGGGATCGTTCGCCGCGCTTGTCCCCCAGCCCGCCGGCGGTGTGCCCCCTCCAGCCCTGGGCGAGCCCGAGCGGGGCCCGCCGCACGCCGTGCTCCTTCTCCTTCGAATTCCGGTGACCTGTTTCGGGGCACAGCCCGGCCACAACAAACGAGCGCACGGAGGAAACAACGGGGCGCCCCACGCGCGCACCAACACGAGCCTCCGTGACCCAGTGGACCTTCAACAGCCTGGGTTGACCAGGCGGGAGCGTGCCATCCTACGCAGGGAGCAAGCGGCGCAGGCATCCGGACAAACAAGCAACAACGGCGAAGGCGCATCAGATCGCCGAGGAAGCAATCCACGTCAGGAGACGCGCGGCCCACCCAACGGTGGTGGCAGAGGTAAGCAACTTCGCTCTAAGGCTCGTCGCAGGAGGGTCTGCGGGCTGCGCGCGCAGGGAGACGCCCCCCCGCCGCCCGGAGGGGCCGTACCCGGCGCCCCGCCGGACGGCTCAGGAGGAGAACCGGGCCCATATGTGGAGCCCTATGTACCATGCTACGTCGTACCTCCGGACGGTGGGGTGGATCAGACGCCTGCCACAGGCGCCAACACCCCCCAAGAGTAGGGAGTGCCCTGGGCGTCCTCCCCGAGCCGGGCCTGGTGGCTTCCACCGACGGAGCACCAAGCCTGGACGACGCGAGCAGGAGAAAGAGGGAGGACGCCCCCGGGCCCGCGGGGCATGGCGTAAGCCGTCGCCCTCGCGAGCAAGCAGCGCCGAGCCGAGCCCCGGGGCCTCAGGAGTAATGGCCTGGGGGGAGCAGCAAGACACAAGTAGCGCGGCAACTGGAATGCCGGCGCAGCCTCGGGAGGCTGGGCCTCATGAGGCCCTCAAGACGATGTCCGGCCAGCACCCTGACACTTCACAAGGCAGCTTCATCGACAAAACACCTTTATGACTGTGCCAGATGCATTGTGCTCATGTTTGGGCCATGGGAGCGCAATCCTGCGGCTATGCGGGGAACAATGCATTCGGGTTTGGGTCATAGAGGCGCGCAACCGAGCAGAAATGCACGGGATGGCTCTTAACGGAGTTGGGAGCAACCAGGCCGTGCGCCTGCGGGCTTGCCCAACTATCTACGGCCGTGACACTCTCACGTAATAATGAGTGGGATGTATACACCCGGAGTCCCCCGAGGACGCGGAGGGGTTCCCTCCCACGCAACGTGGAAGCCTCATGCTCCGCGCTAGCGGATAACACTGCCCACCAATGGCTACGCCCACGCAACGTGGATGCCCTACGCTCAGCGCTGGGGGAAGACGAAGACGAAGACTAGCCTAGGTGCCGGACGCGGCAGTTGCTTGCTTCTTTTTTGTGTTCGAATTGCCACTTTTTGGAACGAAGTTTGAGGACTTTGGAACTCTATATTTAAAAGAAAAAGGGGCGGCGACTTTTCTCTCATTCCTCTCTCGTTTTACCGGTCTTGAATTCTCTTTTTCTGAATCGGTGTTTCGCAAGGGGCCGTGCGCTCCGGCCCTCCCCGAGGCACCTCGGAGCTGGATAGCAAGGCCCTGTCGCCTTAGGGTCTTGCATCTTTTGGCAGTCGACCCCCGCTCGAGGGCTTCGATCGCAGCGCGGCACCGTAACATGGAGTCTCGGGAGGCCCCAGTGCCTCCTGAGGCAGTACCCGGCAGGGCGGAATGAGGGTCGCTCGAGTGTCAAAGGGGGCTCCTGAGTAGCGCGCCTCAGGAGCCTTACTGGTCATATAGCCACTCGCCCCTTGATGTCGTCCTGGTGATCCGGTCGGCATCAAGGGTGTCGAGGCCTCACCTCGTAGTTGCGTCCTGGTGATCCGGTCATACATTACGGTGGTAGGGAAATGTGCGGGACTGGGACCTGTCGACGTAGAGCCGCTTGAGCGTCAAAGGGGGCTCCTGAGCAGCGCGCCTCAGGAGCCTTACTAGCCACTCGCCCCTTGATGTCGTCCTGGTGATCCGGTCGGCATCAAGGTTGTCGAGGCCTCACCTCGTAGTTGCGTCCTGCTGATCCGGTCGTACATTACGGTGGTAGGGAAATGTGCGGGACTGGGGCCTGCAGACACAGAGTGCCGAAAGGGCTCCCAACCTGCCTCACTCGTAAAGAAGAAGAAGTCCCCAGGATGCCCGGACTTCCCAAGCGCCATAGCCGAACCGTTCCATGAGCAAGGAAGGAGCGCCCCAGGCGGAATCACGGACTATCTGGACAACCCAAGCGCACCTCGCGACGCACGAGATCGTCACCAGCCTACAAGCTAAGTGCTACCGTCTACGGTCTGCCACCATGAAAGCCCATGCGGCCCGAGGTGCCAGGAGGGACGGCACGAGGGGAGGAATTCGCCCTCGACGGGCAGCGATGCCAAGGACCCGGGGCTCAGCGGCCGCGAGCCGCCCCTCAAGAGAGAGGGCCTCGCGAGGGCCCTGCCGGCCGCCATCACCAAGCCGCGTCGGCAGCGATGCCGAGCCCCGCGCGAAGAAACTAAGTCACGTCACAGCAAGCAAGCGATCGACGATTCAAGAGAAGAAAAACAAGAGGGCGAAGGTAACATGCAAAATGCTAACGCCCTCCGGGGCCGAGTTCTTCTTAGAATATTATAGGAACCATGAAAGGGAAACAGGCGATGCCTAGGGGGAGGAGCCGCTGTCGCCACCTGCGCCGCCGGCCGCCTCGGTGTCGGAATCGTCCTCTCCGCTGGAGGCGAGCACCAGGATGAACCGCTCCACCAGGGACTCCATGTGCGGGCGCACCTCGTCCCGAAGGGGGCGCTGGAGCTCGTCAGGCACCCGCTCCCCGACACGCCGGAGGTCGAGCTGCGGGGCGTGGCGGCGCAGGTTGGAGAAGACGAATGTCAGGGCGAGGTCCAGGAGGTTGCGCGCGTCGGACTCGTTGTCCGCGTTCACACGAGAGACGACGGCCTCCAGCGCCTCCACCACCCTTCGGAAGAAGTCAAGATAGCCCCCGTCGCCGTGCGCGCACGGCAGCGCGGGGGCTTCCCCGACGAACCAGCTCACCGCGTTGGTCGCGCGGCGGGCGATGCCGAGGTACTGCTTGGCACGCTGGGACTCCAGCATCTTGGCATGCGTCGCCTAGTCCTGGGCGGCCTACACGGCATCGGCTGCCTCCTTAACCTGGGCCTGGAGGGACGCTAGCTCTGCACTGGCCTCCGCTTCACCCCTGAGGGCGGCTTGGAAGGCGGCCTCGACGGTCGCCAGCTGGGCCCGCAGCGCGTCCACCTCCTCTTGGAGCTCGCCGATCCTACGTTTCTTGGCTGCAGGCGCCCTGGGAGAAGGAGAGGATCATGCTCAGACCACTGGACAAAATGACTAAGAAGGAGGGAGGCGGCGGAGTACTCACTCGTCGACCATGGCCCAGCGTCGGCGAACTTGTGCTGACCCCGAGGGCCCCCGCCGTTGCCTCCGGAGGAGGGCGAGGGAGCCGGCGGTGCCGTGGGTTTCCCCGCGCCTGCAGCGCTTCCTCCAAACGCCATGGGAGAGGAGAAGCTAGGAAGAGGAGAGGGCTTTTCTCTGCGGAACGATGGAAGCAAGAAGACACCTCGAGACTGCAATGCCCCCCTGCCAGGGGCGGGGCGGGTTTATAAGCGTAGCCGCAGCCGTGAGGCATCGTGGGAGAGCAGGCGTCGTGCACCTCTCGGGTGCCGCGGAGCGGTTCGATCAACGCAGTACCGTCCGCGTCACCTCTCGTGCCGATTGATGGGTCACTTCCGCGTGGCCCGAGGAGTAGAGGCCCGAGGCAGCAGCAGCATTCAAGGAAAGGCAGTGATGGCCGGCGCTGCACACGGGCGTCGCATCAGTTTGACTTGGGGCGGTTCCTGATACCCTCGGGGAGTGGGGGCGTCGCCGCCCAGGCGCTAGACGCGTGTAAAGCCTGGCCCGCAGGCGTTCGGGGCCCGCGGCGCTTCGGGCCGTCCTCGAGGCTTTGCCCGGAAGCCAGCTCGAGTGCGCCTTGGGCCCGGGGGCTACTGTCGGCGTTCTGAGAACGAGGGTATCCAGACCTGCCTGCCTGCAGCCCAGGGCATGGCCCACATCGTCAGCCAAGTACGGCCTAGCGCGACTTCACTCAAGACAAGGCCCTCGCGAGGACCCCAGGCTCGCGAGGAAGAACAAATCCAAGATCAGCAAGGGGTGGGCCTCCTCAGGCCCCCTCTGGAGCGACGGAGATCTCTATGCGGAACCCAGCCTCAGGAGTCAAGGATGACGCAATTAAGGACAGGCGGGCGCCAGCGCGCCAGGCGGTGCAGTTTCCCCTTTGTTGCAACAAGACCACGACCACGAGCCAGGAGGGACGCGGGTTCCCAAAGCGCCTCCCAAAGGTTTCCATTTCGGTGCAACAAGACCACGACCACGAGCCCCGCAGGGCGGATGTCATCCCCGAGCCCACCTCTGCATCATCGACAGCTACTTTGCAGGCGAAGACCACCTTTGGACAGGGCAGGGATGTACTCCTGTCCCCCTTCAAATTTGACCGTTGATCCCTTCCCACCATTGCGATAAGGGAAGAGGACCCGGGCCACTGCTATATATAGAGGCTAGGCTGCACCGTAGAGAGGGACTCCACCACAAGGCTAGCAGAGAGCCAAGAACACCACTCGAGCGCCCTCGTGAGGCTCCTCACCACTGTACTAGTTCATCCACCACACCTCCCCGAGAGGCAATCCACCAAAGCAGGAGTAGGGTGTTATGCTTCGCAGTGGCCCGAACCTGGGTAAACCACCGTGTTCATCTTCTTCCTCGTCATCGTGCGAGTTCGCCGTAGTAACCATCGAGTAGCGAGCCTAGGAGGGTGAGGCTGCAGGGAATCTTCCCACACACCCCTGTGTTCGAACCTTGAGGGTTTTGCGGAGCCCGAAATCCGACACATTTGGCCTCCCCCATTTTTATTTTTTGTCTGGAGTCTCATCCCGACTTGTGGGGGAATCATTGTCTCCATCATCCTTTCCTCACTAGGACAATGCTCTAATAATGATGATCATCACTCCTTTATTTTCTTACAAACTCGATATGAAAAATTGTATGACTCTATATGAATGCCTCTGGCAGTGTACCAAGATCTGCAACGATCTAGCGTAGCAAAGATATCAAAAAACGGACAAGCCATGGAAATATCATGCTAGCTATCTTACGATTACGATCATGCAAAGCAATATGACAATGAAGGTACAAGTCATATGAAGTGATGGTGGAAGTTGCATGGCAAGATATCTCGGAATGGCTATGGAAATGCCATGATAGGTAGGTATGGTGTCTGTTTTGAGGAAGATATAATGCGGCTTATGTGCAACAGAGCGTATCATGTCACGGGGTTTGGATGCACCGGCAAGATTTTTGCCGATCTTTGAGGTGAGAATGGGCAATGCACGGTACCGAAGAGGCTAGCAAATATGTGGACGTGAGAGTTTGTATATCCATGGATTCACATTAGTCATAAAGAACTCATATACTTATTGCAAAGTTTTATTAGTTTTATCACAAATCAAAGTACTACTCGCATGCCCCGAGGGAGGAGGTTGGGAGGAGTTAACCATCGCACTCCTCTGACTCGAAACAACACTAGGATTTTAACGAGGAATAGAAATGCTCCCACATCCTCACCATGCCTTTTTAATTTTTAGACAAACAAGAAGTTAACACCTCTTAATACCGACACTTCTACGAATCAACAATGATGCACTCACACCCTTTCACATTACCACATCAATATCCTTAACCCACAATTCCTATTTAATGTGGTACATGATGGTTTTGATTATCACTCCTTGAATACCTATTATTTTTGGACTAGTCTTATAACCCATGTAAAATACCATCATTGTTTATTAACTCTCAAACAAATATAAGTGAAGAACGAGAGTTTAATTCTTTCTACGAAAGACCACGCTCTAATGAATATAAGTGAACCAAAAGAGCATTCTACAAATAACGGTTTTATATATAGAGAGAAACAGGCATCCAACTTCAAATTATATAAATGAAGCACATGAAGCATTCTATAAAGCGATACTCAAAATATATAACTGAGGTGCAAAGAGCATTCTATAAATACCCCATGGACTTTCCCAAACCAGCATGGTGCATTGCCAAAAGGAAAATAAAAGGCACACGACGCTCCAAGAATTTACGCATATCATGTGAACAAAACAAAAACCGAGTGTCGGTGTCAAATCTGACATATCTCGTAGTAGGGGTCCTAAGCTAGGCGTCTTGGAGCGATGTTAACATGGACATGGGATTTTTCCCAGGTTCGGGCTCTCTCAAGGAGATAATACCCTACGTCCTGCTTTTGATTGTATTGATATGGGGATAGTACATGGTAGAGGTATCTACCACGAGATTGTTGTAATGAATATGAGATTGTCTATTGACTAGCCTGGCCTCGGTTTATATAATGCACCGTAGGCCTAGGGTTTAGAGGAGTCCTTGTCTTGCACGCCAAGTCTTGTGGAATCTCCCATGTATGCATCATGGGCTGCCCGAAGTGGCCCATTAATGAATCACACTGGGGGTCCTCGACCCAACCCACTGGTCGGGAGACGACGTGGTGAGTACCCCCTAGTCCAGGACACCGTCAGTAGCCCCGTGAACCAGTGTTCAAGTTGGGGACGCTCCTCGGTTCTTCAAAACAGTTCTTTGTCTTCGGTCGTCGGTCTTGAAAACTGGTTCAACAAATCTTCCCATGTTCAATCTTGAGGATCGCCGAGCTGAATCCGAAGAGTTCACATGTCAGGCATCCGAGGAGCCCTTTAAGTTTGTGGCCTTTATTGATGCCTTGTTATTTTTTACCCCACACTTCAGGTCTGAAGTGTTTCCCGTGCGGCGGTGTCCTCTTGTGTCCGAGCTCCAACACCGGACTGCATCTGAGCTCCAAAGCCGGACGGTGTCCGAGCTCCAACACCGGACTGTATCCGAGGTATCTTTTTGCAGCCGCTCTCCAACGCCGGTATGCATCCGAGGTGTCATAGATTACCCAGGTCTTGAAAAAGTTGAAGGATTTCATTCGAGCTTAATGCGGGAAATGCCCTTTAAGGAGCCAGCCACTTGCATCCAAGCTTTATGCCGGACTGCTTCCAAGGTGGTGCACCACCTCGGTCTCGGGTTGTTTTTTGTGGGATTTATTTTTGATCACCGCAATTTATTTACTATCGAGATATATAGCCAGTAGCCCTCAAGGTGAGTGTCGGTCTAAAACCCGAGACGCACCTAAAGGAAATAATAAAACCACAGATCCCAGTAGCCCCTGAGACTTAGGTCGATTTGTGAAATTGGCATGAGGATCAAGTCCTTGCTCGACAGCATACTTAGGAACAAAAACGCGGTGCGCCATAGTTTCCGAGACTCAGGTTGGGTGCGGCCGACCAACCTGAGGATCGAATCTCCTTGGAAACAGTATTGCACTTTGAATTTGTTGCATTGAATAGGTAATGTAGTAGCCCCCGAGCCTTAATTTTGGGCACGGGTGGTCGAATTAAGGATTGATATTTGTTTCACAGAAACTTTGTTACGTTCGACACAATTTATGTATAATGATTCTTTGTATCCAAGTACTTTACATCATTAATGCTCGGATCTGCATTGTACAAGACATTGTCGACCGACCATCGGCTTTAACCTCCTCGGCCAGTAACCGAGGAGTGTTTGTCCTACTTTATAAAGCCTTTATAAGGGCAAAGATTTACGGCAAACAAGGCAATCCGGCCATACAGTTTTATGAACAAAGGTACGCGGAGAGATATGTTATATTACTACTTAACGTAAGAAACATCTTCTGAGAAAAATAGTTCATTTATAAGTTCCTTTTCCCAGGATATCATGTTGACCATGATCGTGAAACCTCAACTCTGATCAGTGTGGGAGGAAAATATTGAGGATTTAGTTTGGCGAATGTTCCCAAACTTTGTGGTCTTTAATGAACCAAAGTTTTCACTTCCGTCATTGCCGACCAATTATATTCTTAAGATGGCTAGCTTTTGGCTTCACCCAGTCTGAGGTACTAACCCGGATGACCCGGAAGTAACAATCATAGAGGTGCTCCCTTTACCCCCTAGCCGAACAATCGGGAACGTAGGGTGTAAGCACAAGAGCCAGGCAACCCAACTTGGCCAAAATCTTAAGTAAAATTGATGCATATTTATGTCTTTATAACGATGATTACAGAAGGCAACACTCGCATATTGAATACAAATGCTTTTATGTTATATGCTATTTTGACTCCTTTGTGACCGTTTATTATTTGAGAGTGGCCCATCGTCGGCTTCTACCCCTTCGTAGATGCTACGGAGGGTGTTTCCGCAGTAATATGACAACCCTTAGCCGACGTCTCGGTGCCCGGAGACGGTTGTGTTAGCGGAAACGAGGCAATCAGATATCTAGGCTTTATAACTTTCACTTAGTCATAGGAGCTTAAAGTTTGGGAGGCCAGTTACTAGCCCCCGGTTAGTGTTCGACGTCAGCCGAGGTCAAGCCATCAACACTCCGGCCAAATTTATGAAAGGCCCACGGGGTAACCTCTATCGGTCTATAGTTTGACAGAGTCATCGGATCGCTGACCAGTATGCGCTCATTGTTACAGTCAGTTTTCGTCTTTCTCCACTGAGGTACTTGACCAGTTAAATCGGAAGCACAATCGCAGTGGTTCTCCCTTTGCACACCTAGCCAAACAAAGCGGAATGTACGAGGCAATCACAGGAGCAGGGCAACCCAACTATTGACCTAAGACACAATTTGAAGCTGATGCATATAAAGCAATATCCGAGAACGTTTTGCCAAGGACTGCTCAGAGTACCTTGCCTTTTGGTGGGTTCGGCTCTAGTTGGAGTCCCCCGTTGATATTGCCGATACTTTAAAGGCATCCGACGTTGTACTACGAGAGCTATGCTGGAGACACACAGTATCCCCCGAGACTCGGGTTGGGTGCGGCCAACCAACCTGAGGATTGAATCTCCTCGGGAACTAGTCCAGATGTCATGTGCGTTTCGCCAACGCCGAGGTGTAAGTCGGCAGGAAAGATACCGAGTTGTGGGTCGGAAAAGATCTCCCGAGCCAAATTATTATGTAGGGCACCTCGGTCATGAGGATGTCCCGCCCCCTAAAACAAAAACATACAAATAGCTTAAAAGAGCCATAAGCTCAAAAAATCCAAAAAACTTATGTAAAAACTTCGACATCCGAACCAAATCATGTTTTTTGGTGCCAATCCAAAATTGGTCTTAAAATTAATACATGCTTCGGTCATGCTTTAACATGATACATTCGATCTCCAGACTCCAAGCGGGTCAGCCTTTGGCTTCAACCTCCATATCCCGAAGGCGGAGTGTTTCTCCGAGGCCTGTTTAGCGAACTAAACTCGAGCGTCTTTAGAAAGAAACCAGGCTATCCGGCTATTGACCACACACTAGTGTCAGAAAAGGAGTAGTAGAAAAAGACTTTGCAACGACCAAGAAGAAAACACATTTATTATAAAATGACTCATACAAATTAAAGAGCCCCCGGTTAAATCGGGTGAAGACATTTTTAACAAACAAAGTTTTTAACAAACATTTTTTTGTTTAACAAGAAATATAATGTTTGGTTGAACCGAATAAAAAGTGAAATTTCAAAGAGAGCTGAGCACGAAAATGACTTAGCTGGTTAATGTGCTCGGTGCGGTCCGGGGTTGTGGCGCAACGAAGACGTAGTCCTCAGCCTGTCCGAGGTCCCAGCCCCCAAGGCTGAGGTAATCGAGTGAAGAGCTCGGGTCGAGAAGTGGCAACACAACACGATTGCTACGGCGAGGCGAAGCCCTCGATCCGGACGAGGAGACAGAGTAGTTCGGCAGCGTGACGGCGAAGCCCCCAGTTATCATGGGAAAAGGAAGTGTTTTTAACAAACAAACTTTTTTATTTAACATAAATATAATGCTTGGTCGAACAAAAAAAATTGAAAATTGAAAAAAGTTGAGCACGAAAGCGACTTAGCTGGTTAATGTGCTCGGTGTTGATGACGTGGCCAAAGCTTGTAGTGGGTCAAGGTCCCAGCCCCCAAGCCGGTCCCGAGGTGCCCGAGCGAAGAGCTCGGCTTGATGAAATGGCGACGCAGCACGGCCGATGAGGCGAGGCGAAGCCCTTGGTCCAGTCGAGGTTATGAAGCTGGTCGGCTGGTGACGTCGAAGTCCCAGAAGTAGGTTGATGAAGAGATGGCGAAGCCCTCGGTCTAGCTGAGGTGCCGGAGGAGGTCGGTATGGTGATGCTAGATCTCCCATGCCAGCCGACTTGTCGAAGTAGGTCGGCATGGTGGGAAGAAGTGATGGCGCGGCAATGCCGATGCAGGTCGGAACTTGTGACGCTATCAATACCGGCTTGAGAAGGGACCGTGCGACGATGCTGGCACGCTGGACCCGTGCAATCCATGGGGCGACGATCTTGTCTTGATGATTATTTGTCCCTCACGATGCCGAACTCTTGTTCGGCTCACCGAGGTTATGATCCGAGGTGGTTGTCGTCGGCTCGATGGAGCGACGGTGCAGTCGATGTTGGCGCAGGTCGGTAGCCATGAAGCAACGTGGTCGGGCCGGTTTGACATCGGCGTGACGGTCAAGATCTCCTTGGAAAATACTCAAAATTTGTGGGCATGTGTTTGAAAACAATACACAATACCCTAGAAAAATAATGCCTCAAAAAGGATGTCCAATATCCCGTTCATGATGAAAGATGAATTCAGGTCGGATTCGTTTTCGCGCAGAAAACAGATCCGAAAATTGATGTACTCATCGGATGTTTCCCAGAGTTTGGACGGTAGGATCGAGCTTAAATTTTGAGGGGTGATCGGTATGAAAATTCCGCAGCCGATGAACAATGGGATCTTGCAAACGATCTCCGACGTAGCCGCTGGGCGCCTCGCCCTAAACTCGTCCAGATTCGACAGGGCTTCGGTAGACCGGAGTTTCCCGGAAATTCCTCTATCGGAACATGATGAAATTTTACAAGGTTATTCTAGACCCAATTCCGCACAATTCCACTAAAGAAATCGTCAAAGCGACGCTCGAGGAAGCAGGGACGATGAACACGAGTCGCTGTCTAGAAAAACTGCACGGTTGCTCGAGGACGATGTTAACATCGAGCCCCCGAGCTCCATGGATGATTCCCCGTGATCTTGATAGATCGGAGATGATGAAGATGAAAGTATCCATTCGATCTTGATGATCCGACGCGGAGCGCAATCCTCAGTCCAACCGAGGTGACCAGTCGAGCTGGCGATGAAGATGCCGACATCGACAACAATGCTCGGTTCCGACGCGTAGATCACGCCGAAGACGATCCGAATTCCCATCGCACCATGGTGACTGCCAGCGGGCTCTCAATGAAAGCACCAATGTCGGTGTCAAATCCTACATATCTCGTCGTAGGGGTCCTAAGCTAGGCGTCTTGGAGCGATGGTAACATGGACACGGGATTTTTCCCAGGTTCGGGCTCTCTCAAGGAGATAATATCCTACGTCCTGCTTTTGATTGTATTGATATGGGGATATTACATATTATAGGTATCTACCACGAGATTTTTGTAATGAATATGAGATTGTCTATTGACTAGCCTGGCCTCGGTTTATATAATGCACCGTAGGCCTAGGGTTTAGAGGAGTCCTTGTCTTGTACGCCAAGTCTTGTGGAATCTCCCTTGTATGCATCATGCGCTGCCCGAAGTGGCCCATTAGTGAATCACCCTGGGGGTCCTCGGCCCGACCCATTGGTCGGGGAGACGACGTTGTGAGTACCCTCTAGTCCAGGACACCGTCACCGAGACATACCGATAATTGTTGAAGAAGAAAGATGGGATGCCTTCCGGGTAGCGCATCCCCAAGCTTAGATGCTTGAGTCCCCTTGAATATTTACTTCGGGTGCCCTGGGCATCCCCAAGATTGAACTCTTGACTCTCCTTATTCCTCTTATATCGACACCTCTTCGATCTTCGAACACTTCATCCACGCAAAACTTGACAAAACTTTTATTAGAAAGGTTAGTGCATGTAACATTGAATATCATCATGTCCTGCCATAACATTATTGTATAATTATAATCTAACATTACCTACTATACTCTATCACAATTATATGGCTCCCAAGTAAATGGGGCTCAACAAGAACTCAAACATAAGCACGCAAAGCAACTATAACAGCAATCTGTGAAAAACAGGATAGTCTGTAAAGATGCAGATGGAACATATACTTCTGTCACTCAAAAAATTCTGAAAACTTAGGACGTAACAAATAATATGTACAACAGTATTGTGTAAAAAATTCAGAATTTTCACACGCTCCAGTAAAATATGAAAATTCAAACACTACAGCAAAAGTTTCTGTTTTTTACACGCACATATCAAACAAGCAATTCAAACATCCTAAAGGTAATTCTTGGCACATTATTTATATAATACAATGGATTTTCACAAGGGGATAATTATTTTTGTTGAAAAGTTTCTGTAATCAAGATTCACAAAGTTTTCATAGGCATGAACAAAGTTCAAGGCTAGCCCCCACTTCAACGGTGCTCGTCTTTCCCACTTTCACTTTTCTTTTTGAAAAAGGTTTAAGTTCCCCACTTTATTTTTTTAATTATTTTTAAAGCACACAACAGAAATAAATGGCTCTCTAAAACTTCCCGGTTGTCTCCCTGACAGCGCTTTCTTTAAAGCCATTAAGCTAGGCATATAGTGCTCAAGTAATTGATCCACCCGGATCCCAAGGTATATATATCAAAGCCTATTTTAATTAACAACGATTTGTAATGAAGTAGTGAGCACAAAGTGATATATATCATGTGACAACGAAGTCTAACTCTCTTCCTATGCATTGGAATGTCATAAAATAACAATTCATTCACACAAAGTAAAGGCCAATACATAACATAAGTAGTTTCTTGCAATTTTATCATATTGGAAACATAGAGAGGTGAAGATTTGGTTCCTCTCTCATAATATTTGCAAGTAGGATCTGCAAGCACATGCATATTATATTCATCAAAATCATCATGTGTGATAGTGAAACGCAACCCATCAATATAATCCTTAATAAGTGCAAACTTCTCCGATATAGTGTAGATAGGAGAATTCAAAAAGATAATAGGACTATCGTGTGTGGGTGCAATAGCAACAATTTCATGCTTAACATAAGGAACTATAGAAAGTTCATCTCCATAAGCATAATTCATATTGTCATCATGGCCACAAGCATAGAAAGCATCAAGTTCATCAAAAAGGGATATTTCAAACGAATTCAAGGGATCATAGCAATCATCATAGCATTCATCCTTCGGTGTGTGTGAAGGAAAATTAAACAATGTATGAGTTGAAGAGTTACTCTCATTAGAAGGTGGGCACGGGTAGCTAATCCGCTCTTCCTCCTTTTGTTCTTCACTCTCCGCCTCATCTTTTTCATCTAATGAGCTCACAGTTTCAGCAATTTCTTCTTCCATAGATTCCTGCAAAATATTAGTATCTTCCAAGGGAGTAGACATTCTCTCAATAAATTCATTAATATCGGCATTGTATTCATAATTCTCGTAGCAATATTTAAGTATGGAAAAAATTTCAGATTTGTAAGGAATATCATCATACTTTTCAATCAAAGAAGCAATTTCATATGCACTCTTAAAAGCAACAAAATCTTCTATTTGTTCCACATCATAGTAATCATATATACCATTAGCATAAGAAGCCAAGGTTTTATTATCATTAAATTCACATTGAAAGGGAAGGTGTAGAGCCTTACTCTTAGAGCAACAATTATAACCACTTCTAACGCATAAATCCCAAGCATACCAACGCAACATTTTAATTTGATCCCATAAGTGTTTCCCTTTTTGAGACAAGCGATAATCCCTAAAGTACTCACGTTGATCAATCGTGTCTCCCATTATCAAGTTGAATGAGGATTTCTCAGGATTATCGAAGCAGTAATTAATGTGTTTCACATAACCAACATCGAGGGTTTTAGGAGGTTCCCCATCTCCATGACTAGCAAGTACAACTAATTTTTTTGGTGTTTCGTGTTCCATATCCATAACTAAAGATATAAAACAACTTATAACAGAAAATAAAATTACTTCGTGATAAAGCAAACAAGCACACACGAGAATACCAACTGCTACGCTATTGCTCCCCGGCAACGGCGCCAGAAAAAGGTCTTGATAACCCACAAGTGTAGGGGGTCGTTAATAGCCTTTTCCGATAAGTAAGAGTGTCGATCCCAACAAGGAGCTAAAGGTAGAATTAATAGTCTCTCAAGTTCTATTGACCACCGATACAACTCTACAAACGCTAATGCTTACTTCACCTAGAACAAGTATGAAACTACTTTGCGGGAATAAAACTAGAAGTACTTTGTAGATGTAATAGATAGTTTTGCAAGATAATAAAGAACAAGTAAATAAAAGTTAGGGGCTGTTTAGATAAAGATTAATAAGTAAGTTTTTTAGTAGAAAGCTTTTTGTGTAACGCAAGAGAAAGATTGTCCATAGGCCATTGAATATAATATGATAGATACTTGTCATATGCAATGAGGGAGAGGCATACGCTAACACACTTTCCGTACTTGGATCATATCCACTTATGATTGGACCTCTAGCAAGCATCCACAATTACTAGAAACAATTAAGGTAAACCCAACCATAGCATTAAACATCAAGTCCCCTTTACTCCCATACGCAAACAATCCCCTCACTCGGGTGTAAGCTTCTGTCACTCTAGCCACCGACTATAAGCGAATCATGAACATATTTCAAACCCTCCAGCGTGAATCCTTCACGTGTGCGCCTCACGGAAGGCACCTTAGGATAGCACCATATCAACATACAACTTATATCAATAACATCATACCGCAATTAACCCGTAGGACAAAAGAGATCTACTCAAACATCATAGGATAGCCACACATCATTGGATAATAATATATAGCATTAAGCACCATGTTTAAAGTATAGATTACAGCAGGGAAGAGAGGTTTTACACTGTTGCATAGAGGGGGAGAGAGTTGGTGGTGACGGCGGCGAAGTTGTTTGTGTAGATCGCCATCACGATGGATGCCCCAGCGGCGCTCCGGCGCCACCGGGAGAGAGCCCCCCTCCTTCCTCTTCTTCCTTGGCCTCCTCCCTAGGTGGGAGGAGAGTAACCCCTCTGGTCCATGGTTGCCATGGCTCCAAGAGGGCAGGAGCCACTTCGAGATTGGATTTATCTCTTTGTTTCTCTTCCGTTTTCGCCACTTTTTTCGGACCCCTTCACTATTTCTTAAATATCTGGATATCCGTAACTCCGATCGGGCTGAAATTTTGAGGGGAATTTTATCGTGAAAATATCTTTCTTGTGGCGGAAGGAGAGCCTCAAATGACTTAAGGGCTGCCAACAAGCCATCAGGGCGCGGACCCACCCCGAGGCCGCGCCATGTTGGCTAGTGGGGCCCTCGGGCATTGTCTTGCCTTGATTCCGACTCCCAAAACTCACATATATTCCAAAAAAATCTCCGTAAATTTTTATCGTGTTTAGACTTCGTTTGATATGGAATTTCTATGAAACGAAAAACAAGCAAAAAACAGGAACTGACACTGGGCACTGGGTCAATAGGTTAGTGCTAAAAAATAATATAAATTGGTAAATAATTACTCAAAAAGTATCCTAGAACGATAATATAATAGCATGGAACAATAAAAAATTATAGATACGTTGGAGACGTATCAAGCATCCCCAAGGTTAATTCATGCTCGTCCTCGAGTAGGTAAATGTTAAAAACAATTTTTTTGATGTGACATGCTACACAATATGTAATCTTTTGCATGTATTCTCATTGAGAAATCATGAATTAACAAACATTAACATAGTGATACTTATAAGCACAAGCAACAAAATCATAAATCTTTCAAAGTATACGATCCTCAAAGAATGTTTACCCCCATTCATCTTATTATATTAGCAAGGCATGGTTCCGTCTTCACCACATTAATACAAATGTCAAGCACCACGGTGCCCAAGTCAGGTAATTGGATCATAATTTTGCAATATGCATCAACATTTTATTCTTCATGCAATACATGAGCATGAACCATGGACATAGCATATAGGTGAAATAGAATGTGGTGGTAGGTTTCAAAGGGGTAAAAGTGGAGAAGAAAGTCTCGCACCAACTCGGCGTATCAACGGGCTATGGAAATGCCCACCAATAGATATCAATGCGAGGAGTAGGGATTGCCATGCAACGGATGCACTAGAGCTATAAGTGTATGAAAGCTCGACGGAAGCTAAGTGGGTGTGCATTGATACGTCTCCAACGTATCTATAATTTATGAAGTATTCATGCCATGATTGCCTATGTTTATAATACTTTTATATGGTTTTAATTCACTCTATATGATTTATTTAGAACTAACCCGGACTGTCGTTATTTTCAGCAGAATTACCGTGGTGTTGTTTTTGTGCAGAAAATGAAAGTTCTCGGAATCGCCCGAAACTTTTTGACGATTTTTTTGGAACAAAAGATGCACTAGAAGCTTTGTTGGAGGGTCAGAAGAGCCACTAGGTGGGCACAACCCACCACGGTGTGCCAGGCCCCCAGGGCTTGCGCTGGTGGGTTGTGCTCCACTCGTGGCCCGTCTTCGCGTGAAACCGACGCCAAAAAGTCCTATATATATATAGAAACCATCAGAAATAACCCTAGATCAGAAGTTCCGCCGCCGCAAAGCCTCTGTATCAGTGAAAAACCAATCCGGAGAGAAAACAGTAACCTACCGGAGAGGGGAAATCATCTCCGATGGCCATCTTCATCATCCCGACGAAGGCCATGATGAGGAGGGAGTAGTCCACCCTCAGGGCTGAGGGTATGTACCTGTAGCTATGTGTTCAATCTCTCTCCCCCTCGTGTTCTTGAGATGTCATGATCTTGATGTATCATAGGCTTTGTTAAAATAGTTGGATCATATGGTGTGTTTCCCTCTCTATCTTGTTGTGATGAATTGAGTTTTCCCTTTGAGATTTCGTTATGTTGGGTTGAATTTTGGATTTGAGAACACTTGATATATGTCTTGCATGTGGATACCCATGATGACAATGGGGTGTTCTATTGATACACTTGATATATGTTTTGGTACTCAACTTGCGGATTCCCGAGGTGACATTGGGGTAATCTATGCATAGGGGTTGATACACGTTCTTGTTCTACTTTCTCCGGTAGAAATCTTGGGGCACTCTTTGAGGTTCTTTGTGTTGGATTGAGTATTATGAATCTGAAATTGTTTGATGCGTATCGTATAATTAACTCATGGATACTTGTGGTGACATTGGAGTATCTAGGTGAAATTATAGTTGGTTGATGCGTATCATATGGTGTTATTCTAGTACGAACTCTTAGATAGATTGAACGGAAAGGATAACTTGATGTTATATTAGTACGAACTCTTGAATAGATTGATCGGAAATGATAACTTTATGGTGGTTCCGTACCCTACAAACAATTTCTTCTTATGTTCTCCGCTAGATAAGAACTTTGGAGTGATTCTTCGTTGCACGTTGAGGGACGGTTATGTGATCCAATTATATTAGCATTATCGAGAGATTGCACTAGCGAAAGTACGGACACTAGGCTTTGTTTTCAAGCATTGCAATACCGTTTGTGCTCACTTTTGTTACTTGCTACCTTGTTGTTTTTATATTTTCAGATTACAAAAACCTTTATCTACCATCCATATTGCAGTTGTATCACCATCTCTTCGCCGAACTAGTGCACCTATACAATTTACCATTGTATTGGGTGTGTTGGGGACACAAGAGATTTCTTGTATTTGATTGCAGGGTTGTTTGAGAGGGACCATCTTCATCCTACACCTCCCACGGATTGATAAACCTTAGGTCATCCACTTGAGGGAAAATTGCTACTGTCCTACAAAACTCTGCGCTTGGAGTCCCAACAAGAGTCTACAAGAATAAAGTTGCGTAGTAGACATCAAGCTCTTTTCTGGCGCCGTTGCCGGGAGGTGAATGCTTGAAGGTATATCTTTAGATCTTGCAATTAAATATTTTAGTTTCTTGTTTTTTGGTACGTCTCCAACGTATCTATAATTTTTGCTTGTTCCATGCTGTTATATTATCATTCTTGGATGTTTTACAACCATTTTATTATAATTTTATATCATTTTTTGGGACTAACCTATTGACATAGTGCCAAAGTGCCAGTTGCTATTTTTGCTTGTTTTTTACTTCGCAGAAAATCAATACCAAACGGAGCCCAAACGCTGCGGGGATTTTTGTGGATTTTTTATGGACCAGTAGAAAGAATATGGGCCAAAGAACACCAGAAGAGGGGGCCCAGGGTGGCCACCCTCCACCAGGGCGCGCTAGAGGCCCCCTGGTGCGGCCTGGTGGGGGATGGGCACCTCGGGCACCCCCTCAACCGACTATCAATCCTATAAATTCCCAGAAAATCCAAAAACCCTAGAGGAGTCGACGAAACACAATTCCAGCCGCCGCAAGTTCCAGAACCGCGAGATCCAATCTAAACACCATCACGGAGGGGTTCATCTTCCTCATAGGTGCCTCTTCGATGATGCGTGAGTAGTGCACCATAGACCTACGGGTCCGTAGGCAGTAGCTAGATGGCTTCTTCTCTCTCTCTTATGATTCTCAATACAATGGTCTCATGGAGATCTATTTGATGTAAACTTTTGCGGTGTGTTTGTTGGGATCCGATGAATTTTGAGTTCATGATCAGTTTCTATCCATGAATATTATTTGAGTCTTCTTCGATCTCTTATATGCATGATTGCTTATAGCCTCGTATTATTTCTTCAAATCTTTGGTTTAGTTAGGCCAACTAGATCGATTTTTCTTGCCATGGGAAGAGGTGCTTTGTGATGGGTTCGATCTTGCGGTGTTCTTTCCCAGTGACAGAAGAGGCAGCAAGACATGCATGTATCGTTGCTATTAAGGATAACAAGATGGGGTGTATTCCTTCATGAATAGATCTTGTCTACATCATGTCATCGTTCTTATTGCATTACTCCATTTTTCCATGAACTTAATACACTAGATGCATGCTGGATAGCGGTCGATGTGTGGAGTAATAGTGGTAGATGCAGGCAGGAGTCGGTCTACTTATCTTGGACGTGATGCCTATATAATGATCATGGCCTTGGATATCGTCATGACTATTCGATTTTCTATCAATTGCCCAACAGTAATTTGTTCACCCACCATGCGCTATACTCATGAGAGAAGCCACTAGTGAACCCTACAGCCCCCGGGTCTACTTTTCTATCATATTGCTTTCCAATCTACGTTTGTTGCAATCTTTATTTCCAGATCTACAAAACCAAAAACCCAAAAACATATTGCTGCATATTTGCTCTTTTTATTTGTGTTCTTGAGAGATCTATCTCTCCTATCTATCACTACCTAATCTATCTTATTACCGTAGAGAGATTGACAACCTCTCTTACGCGTTGGGTCGCAAGTATTTGTCATTTGTGTGCAGGTGCTGCTTATTGGGTGGTGGTGATCCTCCTACTAGTTCGATAACCTTGGTTTCATAACTGAGGGAAATACTTACCGTCGCTATGCTGCATCATCCCTTCCTCTTTGGGGAAATACCGATGCAGTCCAAGCACGTCATTTTTCACTAGTTTGGTTTTATAAAATAAAACTACAAAAAAATGGAGTTTAGGTTGCCTCAATTGTTTCGTCTTTTTAATGTCTTTTGGGAAAATGATGGTTCGGAAAATTGTGCTCAATTGGTAGAGGAAGAATTTATGAAAATACTTAATGAGAATTCCTTGAATGATGAGCATGATTGCAATGTTCCTAGTATGAATTCTTTGAATATCCATGATGCTCATGATATGCAAAGCCACAAGCTTGGGGATGCTATGTTTGATGAAGATGATATTTTTTGTCCCCCAAGTTTTGATGAGCAATTTTATTATGATGATGGCATGCCTCCTATCTATGATGATTATTGTGATGACATGTATGCTATAAATAGTAATGACAATCATGAAAATTGTCATGATTTTAATATTCAATGTGGTTATGGCAATCAAGTATCTCATGATAGTCATTTTGTTGAGTTTGCTCCCACTATTATGAATGAGAAGAAATATGCTTATGTGGAGAGTAATAAATTATGTATGCTTGTAGATCATGAAAAGAATGCTTTATTAGATGGTTATATTGTTGAATTCCTTCATGATGCTACTGAAATTTATTATGAGGGGGGAACATATGCTTGTAGGAATTGCAATAATATCAAGTTTCCTCCCTACGTGTTCAAAGTTTTGAAGTTATGCTTGTTTTGCCTTCCTATGCTAGTTGATTCTTGTTCCCATAAATTTTTTTCTCACAAAATCCCTATGCATAGGAAGTGGGTTAGACTTAAATTTGCTTGTCATGAGATTCATGATTCTCTCTTGCATGTTTCAACTACTATTCCTATGTGAGCATCTGAAAGCACATTTGCTCCCTTGGTGGTTTTGGTAATTCATAACAACATATAAGTCATTGAACTAATGTTTCCACTAAGTATATTTCAGGAAAAGTTCAATGATAGGGCTGGCAAAAAGGATTGTGGAGATTGTGGAATACCCAAGATATAAGGAAATAGGTTGGCCAAGATTCAAGCAAGAGGACTCTACATTTTACATTTGTGAGAAATCACTTTGAGTCCATAGGAAAGCCAATACTATTTAAAAGGGGGTAAGGTTTTGATGTTGAACAACATGCTCAAACGTGCACAAGTGATAGTCGCCAAAAACATCCACAAGCTCTCCCACTAAAGTCTGTCCTAAGCCAAATACTCAAAATCGGTGCAACCAACATTTCCATTTCGGTGCCACCGATTCTCACCTCAGACAGACTCAGCCAAACCCTAGCCACTTCGGTGCAACCAATTCCATACTGGTGCAACCGAGTTTAGGTTGCCAACTTTCTGTTACGCAAATTCACATTTTCGGTACCACCGACAATGTTGGATCGGCGTCACCGAGATTGGGAATCTGACCGTTGGTCACCTTATCGGTGCAACCGAGTTTTCTATATCGGTCTCACCGAGATTCAAAAGTTGCCACCTTTTGGTCACTTCGGTACCACCGAGATTAACACATCGGTGTCACCGAGTTGGTCATTTTGTGTGTAACGGTTGGATTTTTGGGGATGCCTATATATACCCCTCCACCACCACCTACTCGAAAGAGAAGCACTCAGAACTATTCCATACTTGCCCCATCCAGTTTTCTGAGAGAGAACCACCTAGTCTTGTGTTGAGGTCAAGATCTTCCACTCCAACCATATGGATCTTGATTTCTAGCCTCCCCCAGTTGCTTTCCACCAATCCCATCTCTTCTACCAAGCCAAATCTGTGAGAGAGTGATTGTGTGTTGAGGAGTCTATCATCTTGAAGCACAAGAGCAAGGAGTTCATCATCATTACCGAGCCTATTACCTTTTGGAGGGTGGTGCCTCCTATATTGGTTAGGTGTCACTTGGGAGCCTCCTACTTCGTGTTGTGGAGTGAACCAAGAAGTTTGTAAGGGCAAGGAGATCGCCTACTTCGTGAAGATCTACCCATTGTGAGGCTAGTCCTTCGTGGACGGAAGCCGTTATGGAATAGTCAAGGTTGCTACTTCGTGGACCCTTATGGGTGGAGCCCTCCGTGGACTCTCGCGACCGTTACCCTCCGTGGGTTGAAGACTCCATAAACGTGGATGTACGATAGCGCCACCTATCGGAACCACGGGAAAAATCATCGTGTCTACAACTGCGTTTGATCCCCCTACTCTATCCCTTCTATACATGCTTGTTATTACTTTCCGCTGCTATACTCTTAGACATGCATGTGTAGGGTGTACTTGACTTGCCATGAAATGCTAAAACTGCCAACTCTAAAATTTGGGAAAAGGCAAAACTTTTATTTGGTCAAGTAGTCTAATCACCCCCCCTCTAGACATACTTTCGGTCCTACAACATCATTGAAATCATCATGCCTAGCTAAAAGGCATTAAAGAAAAGCGCTTGTTGGGTTAAAACCCAACACTTTTACTTTCTGTTTTTTGGGTGTTCACATGATTAAGATACTGTAGTAATCATGTTTTGTGTCTTTTATTTCAATAAAGTGCCAAGTAAAGCCTTTGGGATGACTCACAAGATGAGTAGAATTGATGCTGAACCAAAACAGAAACTTTTGACTCCAGTACAGGAATTTTCATTTTTTACTAGAACGTGATAATGATCTGAAATTTTTACACAGAGTTTAGATACAAATTTTTGATCTTGTACTAAGTTTTAAGATTTTTTAGAGGCAGGGAAGTATGGCTATACTACAGATCTTCACAGACTGGTCTGTTTTTGACAGATTCTGTTTTGCATGCATAGTTTGCTTGTTTTAGTGTTTCCATAGCTTATAGTTAGTGGTATAAATAATGGGATTGATAGAATACAGTAGGTATCATGTGGGAAAAATTATGAATCTTGTCTTGACAGTACCTAAGTGAATGATTTATCTTTATTACACTAACCCTTCTCACGAAGTTCCGTTAAGTTTTGTGTGATTGAAGTTTTCAAGTTTTGGGTGAGACACCGATATGAGGAGAATAAGGGGTGACAAGAACCTAATCTTGGGGATTCCCAAGGCACCCCCAAGGTAATATCCAAGGAATATTCAAGCGCCTAAGCTTGGGGATGCCCCGGATGGCATCCCCTCTTTCGTCTTCAACATTATCGGTATATCTTACTTGGAGCTATATTTTTATTCGTCACATAGTATGTGCTTTGCTTGGATCGTCATTATATTTTCTTGTTCTCTTTTAGGTGTTATTTATAATCTTATTTTTCAATAAAAAGTTCCAAGAATTGCCTAGGGATGCCTGCATTACATGCTTGATGTGTGCTGTGTAAAAACAGAAACTTTCTTTGTAGTGTTTAAATTTTCATATTTTACTGGAACGTGGAAAGTTTCTGATATTTTTACACAGTATTGTCATATAAATTATTTAGCATGTCCTAAATTGTCATAATTTGTTGAGTTACAGAAGTACACTTTTTTCATAAATTGCTACAGACTGTTCTGTTTGGACAGATTTCTATCATAGTTTTGTTATCTACTTATCCTATAGTTTCCATACCCTATATTGGTAGATATAAATTGTGGAAATTATAGTAAATAGTATATGAGGTTTGAAATTATTATGCAACTTGTCGGCAGTACATGAAGTGTTGATTTGTTCTTATGTGTACTAACCTATCTCACGAGTTCTTTTCGAGTTTTGTGTGGATGAAGTTTTTGAGAATAGGTGAAGCCATGATATGAGAGGATTGAACGAGATACAAAAGCTCAAGCTTGGGGATGCCCAAGGTACCCCAAGTAAATATTTCAAGAAGTCTCAAGCATCTAAGATTGGGGATGCTACGCATCCCACCTCTCTTCATCAACAATTATCGGTTAGCCTTTGTCGAGCCTAAATATTTATTTGTCCACATGATATGTGCTATTCTTGGAGTGTTATTTTTATTTTACTCGCTGTTTAAATAAAATACTCAGATCTGAAATTCTTTATTGAGAGAGAGTCCTCACATAGCTACTTAATTGTTTGACTACTCATTAATCTTCACTTATATCTTTTGAGAGTAGCTTGTCATTTACTCTTGTGCTTCACTTATATCCTATGAGTAAATTGTTGAATGAATCGAATACCATGAAGTTGAAATTATATGTTCATATCATGCCTAGTAGTAGCTTCACATTGGGTTTAGAAAGTGAAATCTTTTGAAGCTTGACAATCACAATATTGGTCATACAAGCAATTCGTGAATGATTAGTATAAGGAAGAGAACTTTCACATACAAATATATTATCTTGGACATCTTCTATGATTGTGAATACCCATTAATTATTTTCAAACTTGAGCAAATTAGTTGAAGTTGGACAAGGAAGACAACGTAATGAGTTATGGTTGTGTATATTTGCATAGAAGTTATATTGTTATGGATCCTCCAACATGTGGTGCTTGTTTAGAACCTTTTCTAGCCAACACTTCGTACTAAGTAGAGATACTACTTGTGCATCCAAATCCTTGAGCCAAGTTTCTTCCATAAGAGTCCACCATACCTACCTATATATGGTATTTCACTGCCATTCCAAGTAAATTTGCATGTGCCACCTCTAAACATTCAAATAAACATCTGTTTTGTGTGCCTGGACCTCTCATGGAGCGACGGGGGGTGGTCAGTATCTTCCATGTTAAGCGGGTTATTCTCATGATGAGTGTTTATTCCCTTTTCCTTGCATGAGAGGGGCGGTAATAAGGATTCCCAGTCCCGAAATAAAAAAATGCAAATAATTAAACAAAACTCCCCCAGGTATGTTGTTGGTATGGATGGTACCCGTGGATTCGGCTAACCGTGGAGTGTATTTGTTGGTGGAGGGGGAGTAAACCTTTTCTTTTACCGCTTGGGAACCGCCACTAATGTGTTTAACATGGAAGATATTGATAACTCTTGGTCGTAACGTTGACAGGAAGGGTGCACCTCCCAAAATTATATTTATCTCTGATTTAAGCTTTGAGCTCTGGTACCTTTGCAAATCCCTGCTTCCCTCTGCGAAGGGCCTATCCTTTACCTTTCAGTATTTACTTTTATGCAAGAGTCAATAGTATGCATTCTCATTTCAACCTCATTTATTCTTTAGTTGACAAGCATCATGTGGTGGGGAAAGATCTAGGCACATATGGCCAGTCAAATATATTTGATCATGACTTATTATTGTTAACAATTATCTCTATGATAAATGAGTTGGGAGGCAAAACATTAAGCCCCTATCTTTCTCTGTCTTCGATGGATGCCATTTGTTCTAAAAATATGCTTTGAGTACAAGCAATCATAGAAGACTACATGATGATTGAGTATGTGGAGCTCTTACTTAGAATTTGTTGAGAATAAGTTGAATTGCAATTGTTTGGTGACTAAGAACATAGGTTGTTAAGTTTCAAGAGAATTCATTGTTTGAACCATAACATGT
This sequence comes from Elymus sibiricus, assembly GCA_039707655.1. Lineage (NCBI taxonomy): Eukaryota > Viridiplantae > Streptophyta > Magnoliopsida > Poales > Poaceae > Elymus > Elymus sibiricus. The sequence goes on along the minus strand of CM077675.1, from coordinate 274,886,877 downwards.
GAATTGGTTGCTACTTTATCATGATGAGTTTTATGAGAAAGAGTTGTTGTTATGATGCTAGGAAAACTGGTTGAAATTATCATTGATCAAACTTATGCACTATGCTAGCATTCACACTTCATAAATTATTTCTTTTATCATTTACCTACTCGAGGACGAGTAGGAATTAAGCTTGGGGATGCTGATACGTTTCCAACGTATCTAGAATTTATGAAGTATTCATGCCATGATTGCCTATGTTTACAATACTTTTATATGGTTTTAATGCACTTTATATGATTTATTTAGAACTAACCCGGACTGGCGTTGTTTTCAGCAGAATTACCGTGGTGTTGTTTTTGTGTAGAAAATGGAAGTTCTCGGAATCGCCCGAACCTTTTTGACAATTTATTTTGGAACAAAAGAGGCACTAGAAGCTTCGTGGGAGGGCCAGAAGAGCCACGAGGTGGGCATAACCCACCATGGCGCGCCAGGCCCCCCGAGCTTGCGCTGGTGGGTTGTGCTCCACTCGTGGCCCATCTTCGTGTGAAACCGACGCCCACAAATCCTATATATATAGAAACCACCAGAAATAATCCAAGATCAGAAGTTCCGCCGCCGCAAAGCCTCTGTATCGGTGAAAAACCAATCTAGAGAGAAAACAGTAACCTGCCAGAGAAGGGAAATCATCTCCAGTGGCCATCTTCATCATCGCCGGCGGAGGCCATGACGAGGAGGGAGTAGTCCACCCTCGGGGCTTGGGTATGTACCTGTAGCTATTTGTTCAATCTCTCTCTCTCTCGTGTTCTTGAGATGTCACGATCTTGATGTATCACGGGCTTTGTTAATATAGTTGGATCATATGGTGTGTTTCCCTCTCTATCTTGTTGTGATGAATTGAGTTTTCCCTTTGAGATTTCGTTATGTTGGATTGAATATTTGATTTGAGAACACTTGATACATGTCTTGCATGTGGATACCCGTGGTGACAATGGGGTGTTCTATTGATTCACTTGATATATGTTTTGGTACCCAACTTGCGGATTCCCGAGGTAACATTGGGGTAATCTATGCATAGGGGTTGATACACGTTCTTGTCCTACTTTCTCCGGTAGAAATCTTGGGGCACTCTTTGCGGTTCTTTGTGTTGGATTGAGTATTATGAATCTGAAATTGTTTGATGCGTATCGTATAATTAACTCATGGATACTTGTGATGACATTGGAGTATCTAAGTGACATTATAGTTGGTTGATGCGTATCATATGGTGTTATTCTAGTACGAACTCTTAGATAGATTGAACGGAAAGGATAACTTGATTTTATCTTAGTACGAACTCTTGAATAGATCGATCAGAATGGATAACTTTAAGGTGGTTTTGTACCCTACAAACAATTTCTTCTTATGTTCTCCGCTAGATAAGAACTTTGGAGTGATTCTTCGTTCCACGTTGAGGGACAGTTATGTGATCCAATTATATTAGCATTGTTGAGAGATTGCACTAGCAAAAGTACGGACCCTAGTCCTTGTTTTCAAGCAGTGCAATAACGTTTGTGCTCACTTTTGTTACTTGCTACCTTACTGTTTTTATATTTTCAGATTACAAAAACCTTTATCTACCATCCATATTGCACTTGTATCACCATCTCTTCACCGAACTAGTGCACCTATACAATTTGCCATTGTATTGGGTGTGTTGGGGACACAAGAGATTTCTTGTATTTGATTGCAGGGTTGTTTGAGAGGGACCATCTTCATCCTACACCTCCCGCAGATTGATAAACCTTAGGTCATCCACTTGAGGGAAAATTGCTACTGTGCTACAAAACTCTGCGCTTGGATGCCCAACAAGAGTCTACAAGAATAAAGTTGCGTAATAGACATCATGCATCCAACTTGTTTTGATCATGAAGATCTCGAGCATTTGAGGATGCCTGTCATCGGAATATACAAGCCAAGTTCTATAATGAAAAATTCCCACTAGTATATGGAAGTGACAAAACAAGAGACTCTCTATATGAAGAACATGGTGCCACTTTGAGGCACAAGTGTGGTAAAGGATAGTACCAAAGTCCCTTCTCTCTTTTTCTCTCATTTATTTTTTCATGGTGGACTGTTTTTCTCTCTCTTTTCTCGCCTGCCCCATTTTTTTGTGATGGGTTCATTTGGCCTCCCCCATTTTTCATTTTTCGTCCGGAGTCTCATCCCGACTTATGGGGGAATCATAGTCTCCATCATCCTTTCCTCGCTATGACAATGCTCTAATAATGATGATCATCACACCTTTATTTACTTACAACTCGATATGAAAAACTGTATGACTCTATATGAATGCCTCTGGCAGTGTACTAGGATGTGCAATGATCTAGCTCAGCAAAGATATCAAAAAAGGGACAAGCCATGGAAATATCATGCTAGCTATCTTACGATCATGCAAAGCAATATGACAATGAAGGTACAAATCATATGAAGTGGCGGTGGAAGTTGCATGGCAATATATCTCAGAATGGCTATGGAAATGCCATGATAGGTAGGTATGGTGGCTGTTTTGAGGAAGATATAATGAGGCTTATGTGCAACAGAGTGTATCATGTCACAGGGTTTGGATGCAACATCGAAGTTTTTACGGACTCACAGGGTGAGAAAGGGCAATGCACGGTACCAACGAGGCTAGAAAATTACCGAAAGGTGAGAGTGCGTATATCCATGTACCCACATTAGTCATAAAGAACTCATATACTTATTGTGAAGCCTTATTAGCTCTCTCAAAGCAAAGCACTACCGCATGCCCCTAGGGAGGAGGTTGGGAGGAGTTAACCATCATGCGCCCCCAATTCGTACAACACGATAGGATTTCATTTCAGACATGAAAATGCTCACACCTCATCACCATGCCATGACCAATGCTTAGATGATAATTAAATAACAATCTTTAATACTGATATTCCTACTAACCAATGATCATGAACCTTTATCCTTTCATATTACTACATCAATATAATCAACCCATGTTTCATATTTGGTGATTTACATGAAAGTTTTTATTATATCCCCCTTGAATACCTATCCTTTTTGGACTAGTCTTATAACATGTGCAAATTACCATTCCTATTGCCTTATACTCTCAACAAGATTCAAGTGAAGCATGTGATTTCAACTACCTAGCTCAAAAGGTATACGTGAAGCACATAGAGTATTTGAAAGTGCATTATTGCCCTTAATATTTTGACATCTATGACAACTTATTTTGTGACTCTAACCACATGCTCTAGTGTAAACAACACCGTCTAAATTGAAGAGAAGCATCGATGGTTACTTTACCTCTACTCGGAAAATGGAAAATAGTGGAGTGCCATATTCTTTTTTATCCTTTTTGAATCCTTAGGGCAGCCACACTATTAAGAGGGGGTGCATCATGAAAACACCTGGGAATCAACTTAACATACACATATGATCTGGAACAAGTAAATTCTCATAGTGAAGTTCATATTTATCTTAGTGGAAAGATTCTGCCCAGGCCGGAACCTCCGGGAGTGCCGGAACTTCCAGTGACCAGAAGGTTTAGGGTGATTCCTGGGGCACCCAGAGAGGTTGCACTTTTGTGCAATCTCCCTGCATAGCCCGAAACCTCACCGAAACCACGGCCGAAACGTCCAGCCTCCGGAACTTCCGGGTCGGCCGGAACTTCCGGGCCACAGAACATACGCCCCTAGGTCTGGCAGCTTCCGGGGTACCCAAAGAGGATGCAGTTATGCAAACTCTGTGTGTAGCCCGAAACCTGCCCGAAATCTGTGCCGGAACTTCTGGGGTCCGGAACTTCCGTCCTTCGCCAGACCTTCCGGGCCTCGCAGAAAACTGGCTCCAACGGCTAGATTCTTTCCCCACCTATAAATAGTCTTCTTCTTCCCCACAAAGAAGGTGACGACTCCATTTCTCTCTCCTCCATTTTCAGACCTCAATTTCTTGGAGTTATCCCTCCTTAGCCAACGAAAGCTCTTAATCTTTGAAGGAGTGAAGGAGGAGTGCATGATCTACACATTCACCAAAGCAAAAAAGTTGATTCCCCTTTGTTTTTGTGGTGCATCTTGTTACTCTTGGAGGTTGGAGACTCCTAGGCAGTAGGAGTGCTCCGGCGAGGAATCGTTCATTGTTATTACCCCCGGAAAGTTTGCGAGGGTTTGGAGAGCACCCCAAGGTCTACCACTAGTGGTCGACGAACGCCTTCATGGTGTTGTCTCAAGGAGAGAACAGGGTGAGCCTTCGTGGCGTTGGTGTGCCTTCGTGGTAACATCCACCTCTCTAAATGATGATGTAGCTTCCTTCCAAGGAAGTGAACATCGTCATACATCCTCGTCTCTCGGAGTTGCGGTTATCCCTAACCCTAGCTCCCTACTTGTGGTTACTTGTCTCCTTAGCGTATACTTGCTTTACATTGTGCTTGTCTACCTATCTAGTCGCCATACTTGTCTAGCCTACTTGTTCCTTTATCACCTTAATTTGCATTTTTAGGCTCACTTTCATATTCCGCTTTATTGCCTAAAATTGCTAATTAACAATTAAAATTTGGATTTGTACCTATTCACCCCCCCTCTAGGTCCATCTCGATCCTTTCAATTGTTATTAGAGCCTCGTGCTCTAATCTTGTGGCTTAACCGCCCTAGAGCGAGATGGATAAGGATGGAAACCCCCTTGTTGCACTTCCTCTTGAGAAAGGTACATCTTCTTCGGAAGTGCACAAATCCTTCACCTCTGAGGATTTAGAAAGGGCCCTTGCCAAGCAAAAGGAGGAGCATGATGCTTCTATTGAGGCCTTGGTCCAAATGAGATTTGATGCATTGGTTACAAAACTCCCATCACTTGAGAACCCATCAGGTGCGACAAAGCAATCAAATGCATCTCTCTCTCCTTTGGGGCAACAACCTTAAGTGAGTGATAACTCTAGTGTTCCATGGTTGTATGCTAAATCTAGAGTGGAGAAACCTAAATATAATTCTCGAGGCAACCCTCCTTTACTTGATGACACTGTCGATTTTTCTTTGTGGAGAGTTGGTATGCAGGATCATCTTAGGTTTGCAAATGATGAGATGTTGGAGATTTTGGAGAAAGGCTTCAACCCCATAAATCCCAAGAATCTCACATCAGGCGAAGCATATGACAAGCACCTCAATGACATCGCAATTATGCTCATAAGGAAGGGCATGTCCGACAAGCAGAAAAGGCCATACATACACCTCTCAAATGCCAAAGAGCTATGGGATAGCATTGTGATGACAAAGAAAGGAACATCTTCTCTTCGGCTTGCACAATATGATACTACTAAAGGGGCTTTACAATATTTTTGCATGGAGAAATGTGAGAACCCCAAGCATCTTCTTGAGTGCTTAATGACTCTCGCCTCCGACATTGAGTCGTATGATTGTGACAAGAGCCAAGATGGATTTAATTTGACCAAGAGATTTCTTGTGGATAAGTTGCTAAATGCTCTTGCTCCCTATCATTATCAAATGGTTTGGTACATAAGAAGAGAGCATGGATTCAAGGACATGTCTCCCGACAATGTCATTTCAACATTCCAATTATTTGAAGAATCCAAGATGAATGCTACACGACATCTTGCCATGCATGGTTCATCATCACCCATGATCAATCTTGCTTGGAAGGCCAAACATGTGTGTGATGAAGAGGCAAGTGAAGAAGAAGAGGAAGATGAAGAAGGTGATGAGATTGACTATGATAAGATCCCCTCATATGAAGACATGGCTCTATGTACCAGGATGTGCAATGATATAGCGTAACATGCAGATAATGATGAACGGTGGGTTTGCCACGAATACTATGCTAGCTATATGATCATGCAAAGCAATATGATGATTAACACACAAGTCATGTGACGGAACAATGGAAGTTTCATGGCAATATATCTCAGAATGGCTACGGAAATGCCATAATAGGTAGGTATGGTGGCTGTTTTGAGGAAGATATAAGGAGGGTTATGTGTTCTAGAGCGTATCATATCACAAGGTTAGGATGCACCGACGAAGTTTGCACAGACTCTCGAGGTGAGAAAGGGAAATGCATGGTACCGAAGAGGCTAGCAAATTGCGAAAAGGTGGGAGCGCGTATAATCCATGGACTCACATTAGTCATAAAGAACTCATATGCTTATTGTGAAAGTTTTATTATCTCTCTCAAAACAAAGTACTTCCAGTGCTCCCCTAGGGAGGAGGTTGGGAGTAGTTAACAATTGCACGTCCCTGAGTCAAATAACACAAGGATTTCAATGAGGAATAAAAGTGCTCCAACATCCCGGTCATGCCATAACCCACACTTTAATGAACAAGAGATCACAAACCTTAACATCGATATTCCTACTAAAACCTAATCATCCACTAGTGCACCCACATATAACTATCTTAATGTCGCAAAACTATTGCAAGGAATCAAACATATCATATTCAGTGATCTACAAGTTTTATGTAGGATTTTATGACTAACCATGTGAATGACCAATTCTTGTTAACTCTCTAAATAGATATAAGTGAAGCATGAGAGTTTAATTCTTTCTATAAAAGACCTGGACACGCTCTAATAAATATAGGTGAAGCCAAAGAGCATTCTACAAATAATGGTGTTCACAATGTAGAGAGGCGAGCATCCAAACTTCAAAAGATATAAGTGAAGCACATGATGCATTCTACAAAGCCATACTGAAAAAATATAAGTGAAGTGCAAAGAGCATTCTATAAATCAACCAAAGACTATCCCATATAAGCATGGTGCATTACTAAAAGGAAAATAAAAGGCACATGATGCTCCAAGAATTTATGCATATCATGTGAACAAAACAAAAACCGAGACATGCTGATAATCGTCAAGGGAAAGATGGTATGTGTCAGAGGCATTCATATAGAATCATATTCTTCTTTATCGAGTTGTAATTTTGAGTTGTAAGTAAATAAAAGTGTGATGACCATCATTATTAGAGCATTGTCCCAGTAAGGAAAGGATGATGGAGACTATGATTCCCTCACAAGTTGGGATGAGACTCCGGACGAAAAAATAAAAAAATGGGGGAGGCCAAATGAGCCCACCATAAAAAAATAAAAAAATAAAAAAAGAGAAAAGGGGGGATGCAAAAAAAGAACCCACCTAAAAAAAGAGAAAAAGAGAGAAGGGGCAATGTTACGATCCATTTACCACACTTGTGTCTCAAAGTGGCACCATGTTCTTCATATAGAGAGTCTCCTGATTTGTCACTTTCATATACTAGTGCGAATTTTTCATTATAGAACTTGGCTTGTATATTCCGATGACGGACTTCCTCAATTGCCCGAGGTCTTCATGAGCAAGCAAGTCGGAAGCATGCACATTTAGTTTCATTTGAGCTTTCATACACTTATAGCTCTAGTGCATCCTTTGCATGGCAATCCCTACTCCTTGCATCGATATTGATTGATGGGCATCTCCATAGCCCGTTGATCCGCCTAGTTGATGTGAGACTTTCCCACCTTTTGACTCCTTTGATCTCTACCACCATGTTCTATTCCGCCCATAGTGCTATGTCCATGGATCATGCTCATGTATTGAGTGTAGTTGAAAATGTTGAAGCGCATGAAAAAGTATGAACCAAATACCTGACTTGACACCGGGGTGATCATGATTTCTACTTTTGTTAGGAAGACGGAGTCATGCCATGCTTACATGATTAAATGTGTAGGGATAACGTTCTTTAGCATCATTTATTTTAAAGGACATGATTGTTTGTTAGTAAGCCTGAGTATGAATGTATTGATATCAAAGGATAGACTATTGCCTTGAATCACTTGTATCTTAAAATTCATGACATGATTAGACATTTGTTCAAGATTATGGTAGGTAGCATTCCACATCAAAAATTATCTTTGTATCATTTACCTACTCGAGGACGAGTAGGAATTAAGCTTGGGGATGATGATATGTATCCGTCGTATCTATAATTTTTGAATGTTTCATGCCACATATTGATCCAATGCCTAGTGCCAGTTCCTATTTTTTGCATTTTTTGTTTCATGGAAAATCTATATCAAACGAAGTCCAAACGCGATAAAAAAATTATGGAGATGCCTGTGCCCGGGGTGGCCAAAAGGCAACAGGGTGCGCCCAGGGGGTATTGGCATGACATGTTTCCTTGTGACTCCCTCGTAAGTCGGTTGGAGCCCTTCTTTCACCGCAAGAAAGATATTTCCCCGTGAAAATCCCCTAAAAATTTTAGCCCAAATCTCCAGGAATATAAGAACGGTGAAACACCAGAAAACAGGAGCGTGAAACAGAAGAGAACAGAGAGAGATATCCAATATCGGAGGGGCTCCTGCCCTCTGGGAGCCATGGCAGCCATGGACCAGAGGGGAATCTGTCCTCCCATCAAGGGGGAGGCCAAGGAAGAAGAAGGAGGAGGGGGCTCTCTCCCCCTCTCTCTCGGTGGCACCGGAGTGCCACCGAGAGAAATAGCGTGGCAGCGATCTACACCAACAACTTCGCCGCCATCATCACAACCTCTCTCCCCCTCTATGCAGTGGTGTAACCTCTCTCTTACCGCTGTAATCTATACTTGAACATGGTGCTTGATACGTCTCCAATGTATCTATAATTTTTTCCTGTTCCATGCTGTTATATTATCATTCTTGGATGTTTTACAATCATTTCATAGCAACTTTATATCATTTTTTGGGACTAACCTATTGACATAGTGCCAAAGTGCCAGTTGCTGTTTTTGCTTGTTTTTTTACTTCGCAGAATATCAGTATCAAACGAAGTCCAATTGCAACGAAACTTTTTGGAGAATTTTTTTGGACCAGAAGAAGGCCAGTGGGCCGAAGAAGTAACCAGGAGGGAGCCCAGGCCGCTCACAACCCACCAGGAGCCCCCTCCACTGCCTCTGAGCTCTATAAATACCCAAATATTCCAGAAACCCTAGAGGAGTCGACGAAAAATACATCCAGCCGCCGCAAGTTCCAGAACCGCGAGATCCAATCTAACACCATCACGGAGGGGTTCATCATCCTCATTGGTGCCTCTCCGATGATGTGTGAGTAGTACACCATAGACCTACGGGTCCGTAGGCAGTAGCTAGATGGCTTCCTCTCTCTCTTTTGATTCTCAATACAATGGTCTCTTGGAGATCTATTGGATGTAAACTTTTTGCAGTGTGTTTGTTGTGATCCGATGAATTTTGAGTTCATGATCAGTTTCTATCCATGAATATTATTTGAGTATTCTTTGATCTCTTATATGCATGATTACTTATAGCCTCGTATTTCTTCTTCGAATCTTTGGTTTAGTTAGTCCAACTAGATCAATTTTTCTTGCCATGGGAAGAGGTGCTTTGTGATGTGTTCGATCTTGCGGTGTCCTCTCCCAGTGACAGAAGGGGCAACGAGGCATGCATGTATCGTTGCTATTAAGAATAACAAGATGGGGTATATTCCTACATGAATAGATCTTGTCTACATCATGTCACCGTTCTTATTGCATTACTCCGTTTTTCCATGAACTTAATACACTAGAAGCATGCTGGATAGCGGTCGATGTGTGGAGTAATAGTAGTAGATGCAGAATCGTTTCGGTCTAGTAATCTTGGACGTGATGCCTATAAAATGATCATCGCCTTGGATATCGTCATGATTATTTGATCTTCTATCAATTTCCCAATAGTCATTCGTTCACCCACAATGTGCTGTACTCATGAGAGGAGCCACTAGTGAAACCAACGGCCCCTGGGTCTACTTTTCCAACACATTGCTTTCCGATCTATCTTTTTGCCGCTTTTGTTTTCAGTTCTATTATTCCAAAAACCCAAAAATACCTTGCTACATTTTTATTTGCCTCTTTTATTTTGTGTTCTTGAGAGATCTATCTATCCAATCTATCACAACGTAATCTATCTTTTTACCGTGGAGAGATTGACAACCTCTCTTTCGCGTCGGGATGCAAGTATTTGTTCTTTGTGTGCAGGTGCTGTTTACATAGTGTTGCGTGATCCTCCTACTGGTTCGATACCTTGCTTTCATAACTGAGGGAAATACTTGCCGTCGCTGTGCTGCATCATCCCTTCCTCTTTGGGGAAATACCGACGCAGTCTAAATCCACGTCAAAGGAATTTCTGGCGCCTTTGCCGGGGAGGAAGCAGTCTCTTCAACATGCCAATCTCTGGCACTGAGGAGACACCATCAACATCTATCAGGTTCCTAATCACAAATCTCATCTCCTTGCCTCTCATTTTCCTCTCCCCCACTTCACCGAATTTGTCATTTTATTCGGCCTCTTTTTCGTTTGCCTTTTTCTCGTCAGATATCTTGTTTTTCTACCTTGTCGTTATGGCTAGTTCTTCCTCTATTGTGTGCACTCCCGAGAATGAAGTTCTTAATTTTAAGCAAAGGGGAGGGGAGAACCTAAAAGATGCTTGGTATAGGATTTGCAATGCTCATAATAGATATATTCATAAGCAATCTACCGTTGTTCTCCTTCGCAGTTTTTATGTGGGCATCACCACTTGGTATAGATTCGTCCTTAATATGATTACCGGTGGGAATTTCTTGATGTGTCCATCTTTGGACGCTTTTAATGCTATGGGAAGTTTAGTGGGATTGCCATCTCTCATGATTAATGACACAACTTTAACCCTCGAACATGTCATGGAAAGGCTAGATGCTATCTAAAAGAAGATGATTACCAAAGAACATCTTGAAAATTTGGATAAGAAAATGCATAATCTTGCTAATAAAATTGGGTCAAAAGCGGGAGATGCCTTTAAATTGTTAAAGGAAAAGGAAACCGTAGTTAACGAAAGAATAGAAGAAAGTCCTTACCAGATTGATAAGTTGGAAGAATTTTTTAGTAACTTTAGATCGGCCTTTTCTTCTGTTAAAACTATTGAAAAACCTCCCGTAAAAATTTGCAAGACCACGCAAGTCAATAAGAACAAAGGTGTTACATCTAGTAGCCACAAAGGAGATCTTAAAATGATTAGTATTCATCCCAATTTTGTTGAAATAGTAAAAGACCCTATTTACAAGAATGAACTTTTTGGTCTTATTCCTAGAAGTGTTGTCATTGAGAGTATGCATGCTAAATTCTTGAAGAAATCTAGTTGTGTGATTGAGGAGTTGAAAACCGAAAATGAGAACACTAGAATCTATGCATTATGCCTAGCTAGGGGCGTAAAACGATAGCGCTTGTTGGGAGGCAACCCAATGAATAAAATTATTTTCATATTTTTCTTTCTATTTTTTGAGTTTTGACACTAGCATGCCTCTGTTATGATTGTGTTTTTATGTTTTATTAGTGTTTGTGCCAAGTAAGACCTTTAGGATGATTCATAAGATGAGAAGAAACAATGCTGAATCTGAAACACAAACTTTGCCTCCAGTGCGTGAATTTTCAATTTTTTACTGGAGTGTGATAATGAGCTGAAATTTTAACACAGTGTTGATATACAAATTCTTTACATTGTCCTAATTTTTCAGAATTTTTAGAGTTACAGAAGCATGGTTAGAGTACAGATTACTACAGACTGTTTTTTTTAAGACAGATTCTGTTTTCGTTGCATTGTGTGCTTGTTTTGATGAATCTATGGTTTCTATTGAAGGTTATAAGCCATGGTAAAGTTAAAATACAGTAGGTATAATGCAATAATAAAATTTGAATGGGTTTTCAATGGTACTTAAAGTGGTGATTTGCTTTATTATACTAACGGATCTCACGAAGATTTTGTTGAGTTTTGTGTGATTGAAGTTTTCAAGTTTTGGGTGAGATCATGATGGATGAAGGAATAAGGAGTGAAAAGAGCCTAAGATTGGGGATGCTACAGCACCCCCAAGATATAACCAAAGAGACACAAGCAACTAAGCTTGGGGATGCCCCGAGTGGCATCCCCTCTTTCTTCTAATGACCATCGATATTTTACTTGGAGCTATATTTTTATTCGTGACATATCATGAGTTTTGCTTGGAGCGTCTTGTATTATTTGAGTCTTTGCTTGTTTTGCTTTTTAGTTTGTCACTTGTATCCTTGCTGGACACACCTATTTGAGAGAGCCAAAATTATGCTATGATTTGTTAGAATTGCTCTATATGCTTCACTTAAAAAAATTGAGCTATGGAATTGCTCTAGTGCTTCACTTATATCTTTTTGAGCATGGTGTGCTTTGAAATTTTGAAGAAATACTCTCATGCTTCACTTATATTAATTTGAGAGTTAGTAAATTTTGAAGAAATCCTCTCATGCTTCATTTATACTATTTTGAGAGATGAAACTTTTATGCTCATGTTCTTCACTTAAATTTGTTTGAGCTTGTCAAAAGCAATGGCAATATATGAAACTAGTCCCAAAGTGATAGATATTCAAGAGGGATATAATAAAAACTTTCATGAAGATCATTGGACAAATTAAACTTGATTCCTTGTAATAGTTTTGAGACATGACGATAGTGATATGTGAGTCAAGCTGGTGAGTAATTGTGCTTTTGTAAGAATATTGGTGTTAAGGTTTGTGATTCCCTATGCAAGTACGAAAGTGAATAGTTATGCAATGAAATTACATCCTACTTATGGTGCATTATTTGGTGTTAGTTATGCTCAATGCCCGTTTATGTGAATTTTCATTTCTTGGTTGGTTGCTTCTCAATCTATTTGCTAGCATCCACTTGTACTAAGTAGAAATACTACTTGTGCATCCAAAATCCTTAAACCCAGTTTTGCCTTATGAGTCCACCATACCTACCTATATGCGGTATTTACATGCCGTTCTAAGCAAATTTGTATGTGCCATCTCTAATTTTCAAAATAAAATTCCTTTTTGTGTGCTCGTACCGCTCATGAAACGGTAGGGGGTATCCAATATTTTTCCATGCTAGAGGTGTTATTCTCAAGATGAGTGTTTACTCACTTGTCATTGCACGAGAGTACGGCGGTAATAGGGATGCCCAGTCCCGAAATGAAAAAGAAATTTAATTTTTGTTGTCAAATAATAAATTTCTTGGAAAGTGTTGGTATGGAGGGCAACCGTGGATACGGCTAGCCATGTATAGTGAAAGAATGGTGGAAAAAGGAATAAACTTTACTTTATGTTTGGGAACCGCCTATGATGTATCTAGCATGGAAAGTATTGCGAACTACTTTGTCGTTTTCGTTGACAGGAAAGGCATGCCACCCAAAATATTTTCCTCTCTCAATTTAAGTTTGAGCTTTGGAACCTCTACAAATCCCTACTTCCCTCTGAGAAGGGCCTATCTATTTACTTTATGCAATTTTTATTTTTAAATTTGAGTCTCCATCTTATCTTATAAAGCACCAACTAGGGGGCACTATGATCATACTTGTGCATTGGGTGTAGTTAATATTTTAGTGTGTTTCATGAATGGATCAATGATTGAGCATGATGGGCTAGGGATAACTTTCTTTAGTGTTAATATTTTGAAAGACATGGTTGCTTGTTGGCATGCTTGAGTATTAAAGTCTTTATGTCAAAACTAGACTATTGCTTTGAACCATCTAGAAGTCCAAATATCCATGCTACAAAAGAAAAAAATATGTGATCAACATGTTAGGCAGCATTCCACATCAAAAATTCTGTTTTTATCATTTACCTACTCGAGGACGAGTAGGAATTAAGCTTGGGGATGTTGATACGTCTCCAACGTATCTATAATTTTTGCTTGTTCCATGCTGTTATATTATCATCCTTGGATGTTTTACAATCATTTTATAGCAACTTTATATCATTTTTTGGGACTAACCTATTGACACAGTGCCAAAGTGCCAGTTGTTGTTTTTTGCTTTTTTTTTTACTTCGCAGAATATCAGTACCAAACGGAGTCCAATCGAAACAAAACTTTTTGGAGAATTTTTTTGGACCAGAAGAATGCCAGTGGACTAAAGAAGTAACCAGAAGGGAGCCCAGGCCGCCCACAACCCACCAGGGCGCGCCAGGGGCCCCAGGCGCGCCCCGATGGGTTGTGGCCGCCTCGGGAGCCCCTCCACCGCCTCTGAGCTATATAAGTACGCAAATACTCCAGAACCCTAGAGGAGTCGAAAAAAAATACATCCAGCCGCCGCAAGTTCCAGAACCGCGAGATCTAATCTAACACCATCACGGAGGGGTTCATCATCCTCATTGGTGCATCTTCGATGATGCGTGAGTAGTCCACCATTGATCTATGGGTCAGTAGGCAGTAGCTAGAGGGATTCCTCTCTCTCTCTCTCTTTTGATTCTCAATACAATGGTCTCTTGGAGATCTATTTGATGTAAACTTTTTGCGGTGTGTTTGTTGGGATCCGATGAATTTTTAGTTCATGATCAGTTTCTATCCATGAATATTATTTGAGTCTTCTTTGATCTCTTATATGCATGATTACTTATAGCCTCATATTTCTTCTTCGAATCTTTGGTTTAGTTAGGCTAACTAGATCGATTTTTCTTGCCATGGGAAGAGGTGCTTTGTGATGGGTTCGATCTTGCGGTGTCCTCTTCGAGTGACAGAAGGGGCAGCGAGGCACGCATGTATCGTTGCTATTAAGGATAAGAAGATGGGGTCTATTCCTACATGAATAGATCTTGTCTACATCATGTCATCGTTCTTATTGCATTACTCCGTTTTTCCATGAACTTAATACACTAGATGCATGCTGGATAGCGGTCGATGTATGGAGTAATAGTAGTAGATGCAGAATCGTTTCGGTCTACTAATCTTGGACGTGATGCCTATATAATGATCATCGCGTTGGATATCGTCATGATTATTTGTTATTCTATCAATTGCCCAATAGTAATTTGTTCACCCACCGTGTGCTATACTCATGAGAGAAGCCACTAGTGAAACCTACAGCCCCCGGGTCTACTTTTCCAACATATTGCTTTCCGATCTATCTTTTTGCCGCTTTTTTTTAGTTCTATTATTCCAAAAAACCCAAAATACCTTGCTGCATTTTTTATTTGCCTCTTTTATTTTGTGTTCTTGAGAGATCTATCTATCCAATCTATCACAACCTAATCTATCTTTTTACCGTGGAGAGAATGACAACCTCTCTTTCGTGTCGGGTTGCAAGTATTTGCTCTTTGTGTGCATGTGCTGTTTACATAGTGTTGCGTGATCCTCCTACTGGTTCGATACCTTGGTTTCATAACTGAGGGAAATACTTACCGTCGTTGTGCTGCATCATCCCTTCCTCTTTGGGGAAATACTGACGCAGTCTCAAGCCACGTCAGTGCTTAATGCTATATATTATTACCGAATGATGTGTGGCTATCCTATGATGTTTGAGTAGATTCATTTTGTCCTACGGATTAATTGTTGTACAGTGTGATTGATATGAGTTGTATGTTAATATGGTCTTGTCGTATGGTTCCCTCCGTGTCGCACAAGCATGTGGGATTACCGCTGTAGGGTTTTGCAATACGTTGATGATTCGCTTACAGTGGGTGGCTAGACTGACAGAAGCTTATACCCAAGTAAGGGGGTTGTTGCGTATGGGAGTAAAGAGGACTTGTTACTGAATGGTATGGTTGGGTTTTACCCTAATGATCTTTAGTAGTTGCAGATGCTTTCTAGAGTTCCAAACATAAGTGCATATGATCCAAGTATGAAAAGTATGTTAGCGTATGCCTCTCCCTCATTGCATATGATAAGTATCTATCATGTTATATCCAATTGCCTATTGACAATCTTTCTCTTCGTTACAAAAAAGCTCTCTACTAAATTATTAAATTTTATTATCTCGCAAAGTACTCCTACATTTATTCTCGCAAACTATTCCTACGTTTATTCTCTTAAAGTACTCCTACTTTTATTCTCGCAAAGTACTCCTACTTTTATTCTCGCAAAGTAGTTTTTATTCTTGTTCTAGGTAAAGTAAGTGTTAGCGTGCATAGAGTTGTATCGGTGGTCGATAGAACTTGAGAGAATATTAATTCTACCTTTAGCTCCTCGTTGGGTTTGACACTCTTACTTATCGAAAAATGCTACAAACGATCCCCTATACTTGTGGGTTATCAGACCCCATGGTGGGACCCTCCAGAACCTTCTAGAACCTCCCAATACAATACCCGGAAATTCCTGAACTTTTCTGGAACCCTGAAAACACTTCTAATATATGGAACTTTATCTCTCGACCATTTCGAAGCTCCTCGTGATGTCCTGGATCTCATCTGAGACTCAGAACAATATTCGGTCTCACCATTATGAATATCCCATTACTACCCTAGCGTTACCGAATGTTAAGTTTGTGACCGTATGGGTTCGAGAACATGCAGACATGATCGAGACACCTCTCGATCAACAATCAATACCGGGACCTGGATGCCCATAATTACTCCCACATATTCAGCAAAGATCTTTATCGGTTTGAACCACAATGTCGAGGATCCAGATAATCCCGTATACAATTCCCTTTGTCTGACGGTATGTTACTTGCCTGAGATTCCATCGTCGGTATCACCATACCTAGTTCAATCTCGTTACCGACAAGTCTCTTTACTTGTTCAATAATCCAATATACCCGTGACTAAACACATTAGTCACGTGCTTCCAAGCTACTTAGGATGTCGTATTACCGATAGGTCCTAGAGATATATCTCCATCACATGGAGTGACAAATCCCAGTCTTGAGCCATGCAACCCAACAAATTATTTCCGAGATACCCGAAGAGCACATTTATGATCACCTAGTTATGAAGTGAAGTTTGATATCCACAAAGTATTATTATAGTATTAGGGAGTGGCACGATCTCATGGTCTAAGGAACACATACTTGACATTAAGAAAGTTGTAGCAAATAAAACTAAGTGACATGATCAATTGCTAAGCTTATGATTGGGTGTGTCCATCACATCATTATCCTAATGGTGTGATCCTATTATCAAATGACAAATCATGTCTATGGTTAGGAAACTTTAACCATTTTTATCAACGTGCTAGTTAAGTAGAGGCTTACTAGGGACATGGTGTTTCTTTATGTAACCACACATGTATTTGAGTTTCAGGTTAATACAATTATAGCATGGACAATAAACATTTATCAAGAACAAGGAAACATGATAATAACAACTTTATTATTGTATCTAGGGCATATTTCCAACATGTAGAGCATCGTGTCTCAGAAGCCCTAACCACCATGTCAACCGCTTCAGCAAGGCAGTCTGGTCAGAACGAGTTGTGACAAACATGTACTTGGCCTATCTAGCTTTCTGACCTAGACTGGCCAACTCATCCTCCTCCATTGCCCACAACAGTATGTCCATGACATAATTCCTTTTCTTGGTCAGGCATCAACGTCTTCGTCTTCGTCTTCATCGTCTTTTACAACACAACTTTTGCCTCTCTGATCATCTCGTCCATGTTGTTGAACCGAGAGCACACTTTC
This sequence comes from Elymus sibiricus, assembly GCA_039707655.1. Taxonomy (NCBI): domain Eukaryota; kingdom Viridiplantae; phylum Streptophyta; class Magnoliopsida; order Poales; family Poaceae; genus Elymus; species Elymus sibiricus. The sequence continues at coordinate 274,869,505 of CM077675.1, read as the reverse complement.
ATAGATTTCACAAACTTCACACAGTCACCGAGTGATCACCCAAGGATGAATGTCGTCCATCTAGAAGCGATAGGGAAAGGGTTCATGGCGGTGAAGCGGTGGTGAGACAGAGAGAGTTGTGGAAGAGGTGATGGTAGTAGACAGAGACATATATGGGTGAATGAATGAATGAATGTTGCCGTAGATAAATGAGTGCTTTAACGGTTCAACGGTAGGTGGGTGGGATGAATGAATGTTGACCTTTGGTCCGCGGCTGAGATAAGTGTGGTCAAACAATGCATCAACTGTGTGGATGAATGAATGCATACCTCTTTTTCGTATGTGTAATACATTTTGTTCATATGTGTACTTCCATTGACCTCTTATTCATATGTTCAATGCACAACGACAATGCTGCTTCGGGGAACCCCTCGAAGGGCAAGGAGGTTCTATCAGACAAGAAGGGCAAGGCAGTGCCGGAGCTCGAAAGTGCCCCAAAGAAGCATAAGAACTACAGCCATTTCCATGAGGGAGACGCCGACCCAAGTAACTTTTGTAAGGTCATCCTTGCACCCATGTTTGAGTTCCTGTCAATACCCTTGACTTCACCAAGCACTTGACCACCATTCCACGGGAATTCATGATGTGACCGAATATCGACTGTGCTCGGAGGGTCATGGTCTGGACGATGAACAACCGACTCACTCCTTATAAGGGCCGGCCCACTTCACCCTTGCTAACCGGATCAAGATCGGGTACATCGTCACCTTCAAGCCGGTGACTCTCGACACCTTATATGTGACAGTCTTTAATGACAACGATGTTGAGGTGGTGGCCAAGTGCAAGGAGAACTAGGTGGCATTTGTCATGGACCGTTAGGGTGTTATTATCTCTGTGCATGTTAGTTTAAAAGTTTTGGGTTGTACAATTAATTTAAGACTCTGTCAGTAAGTGTGTGTTAGTCTAACTGTTTGTCAATACTACTTTAAACTTTGATTTATGATATGTTTGTTATTAGTAGTCTATGACTATGTCGTGCGTGTGTGTGAGCGCCGGTAACCTCACCACTCCAACATAAAGTTACCAGACCACATGTCTTGCATGTAACCAAACAACAACACTTTGCATCTGCGCAGAACATGCCTGCAACACAACGCCATTGTGTGTGTTCCTGCTCAGCCATTCTGGAGAAGAGGGAGAAAAATAAACTATGTGTAGACCATGATTGTTTTCCATGCTGCTCTAATGTGGGTTGTAGCGCCTCTCCCTGAGCTACGGTGAAGGCTCTGGCACGGTGGTTTTGTGAGGTCATGACGGTTCTTACCCACCAGCGACTGCCATTGGCGGCGCGCTAGCCTGGCAACATGGTGGCCACACAAGAGCTCGTGGCAAACCCTTTGTCGGTGTTGCTCCGGTCCTGGCTCTATACCTTTGTCTTCCGACATCCTTAGCTTGCCGATGCCCTCTGCCGGCATGGTTCTCGCCCCGACGATCTGATTGTTGTGCTCTCTCCAGCTTCTCTGGCTCGCCGGCGTCCCGGCGGCTTCGACCCTAGCATCTTGGATCTGTGTACCCCTTTCAGATCCTCGCTTGTAGGCGTCATCGGTCACCGTCGAGTCACCCACAACGTCCCTCTTTGCCCCGCTGCCTCCTCTACTCCGTCCACCTCCACACATCGTCCTTGAACCAGATCCAAAGCTCGTGTTCCCGATGGCATGCACAACACCAACCCCTCCCTTCTGAAATGGTGATCACAACCAATGACCTGATGACCCACAAGTGTAGGGAATCAATTGTAGTCATTTCGATAAGTAACAGTGTCGAACCCAATGAGGAGTAGAAATAAATGACAAGTGATATTCAACAAGGTATTCTCTGCAGCACTGAAAGTAGCGGTAACAGATAATTTTGTAGCAAGGAAATTCATAACAAGTAACAATAGTAACAAAGGTACAACAAGGTGGCCAAATCCTTTTTATAACAAAGTACAAGCCAGAAGGTTCTCTTATAGCAAGCAAAGTGTTCTTGAGGACACATGGGAATTCTTGTCTAGTCACATTTCATCATGTTTAGTTGATTCGCGTTCGGTACTTTGATAATTTGATATGTGGGTGGACCGGTGCTAGGGTGTTGTTCTTACTTGAACAAGCAACCCTCTTATGATTACCCCCTCTCGCAAGCCTCCGCAACTACGAAATAAGAATTAAGATAAATCTAACCATAGCACGAAACATATGGATCCCAATCAGCCCCTTACGGAATAACGCATAAACTAGGGTTTAAGCTTCTATCACTCTCGCAACCCATCATCTACTTACTACTCCCCAATGCTTTCCCTTAGGCCCAAGTATGGTAAATTTTCATGTAGTAGACGTTCACATGACACCACGAAAGGAATAGAACCATACACACCATCAAAATATCAAACGAATACCAGCTTCACATGATTACTTATAACAAGACTTCTCCATGTCCTCAAGAACAAAAGTAACTACTCACAAACCATATTCATTATCAAGATCACAGGTGTATTGAATATGCTTAAGGGTGTGAACATCCAATCTTCCACCAAATAAACCAACTAGCATCAACTACAAGATGTAATCAACACTACCAGCAACCCACAGGTACCAATTTGAGGTTTTGAGAAAAAGGTGGAACACAAGAGATGAACTAGGGTTTGAGATGGGATGGTGCTAGTGAATATGTTGATGAAGATTGGTCCTCCCATGATGGAGGAAGCCATGGTGATGTCGAAGGATTCAATTTCCCTCTACCAGACGGAAGTTTCCCCGACGGAATCTCTCTGCCAAAGAACAAAAGTGCTCATTCCCAGGTTCAGCCGAGAGACGGCGGCACTTCGTCCTAAAAGTCTTCTCTTTGTTTTTTTTTCTATGGAAAATAGCATCATATAGAGGAAAATGGGCCCCGGAGGCCTGTTGCTCGGGCCCCGAGCTCGGTGGGCGCGTCATGGGGGTAGGGCGCGCCCACCAGGCTCGTGGCTCCCTGGTGGGTCCCCTTCTGGTAATTCCTTTGCCAATATTTTTTATATATTCCAAAATAATTCTCCGTAAAATTTTAGGTCATTTGGAGGTGCACAGAATATCCAACTCTTATATAGCCTTTTCCGGTCCAGAATTCCGGCTGCTGTCAATCTCCCTCTTTGTGTGAAACTTGCATAATAAGAGAGAAAAGGCATTAGGATTGCATCATAAAGTGTAATAATGACTCAAAACCTAATAAGTATCAATAGGAAAACATGATGCAAAATGGACGTATCAATGATATGTCTCAAACATATCTACTTTTCCAAACACTTTTGCTCTGGTTTTGGACTCTAATTTTCATGATTTGAATGGAACTAACCCGGACTAACGTTGTTTTCAGCAGAACTACCTTGGTGTTATTTTTGTGCAGAAATAAAAGTTCCTGGAATTGGACGAAACTTTTTGTGAATTATTTTTGGACTAAATAATGAATTATGGAGCAAAGAACCACCAGAGGGGGCTGCCTGTGAGCCATAAGGCAACAGGGCGAGGGTGGCGCGCCCACCCCCCTGGGCACGCCATGTTAGCTTGTGGGGCCCATGTGGCTCCCCCGACCCTAATTCCACTCCTATAAATTCTCATCTTCAGAGAAAAAAATTAGAGAAAAGATTTCATCACATTTTACGAGACGGAGCCGCTGTCGGTGTCAAAACCGGCGGATCTCGGGTAGGGGGTCCCGAGTTGTGGATCTAGAATCGATGGGTAATAGGGGACGAAGGAGACGATGTTTACCCAGGTTGAGGCCCTCCTATGGAGGTAAAACCCTACGTCCTGCTTGGTTGTACTGATGTGTATGAAGATTACAGAGTCGATCTACCTCGAGATCAAGTAGCTAAACCCTAGATGAGTTCACCTGCCTCTATGAACTAAACCCTCTAGCTTATATAGATACCAGGGGTCCCTAGGGTTACACATAGTCGGTTGCTTATCGAAGTAATAAACATGCCTATTCTATCATCTTAAGCTTGAAGGGCATGCCACGGCTCCTGAGGTTTCCCCCCTGGTGACGGGGTATTCGGTCAGTCCAATCCTCCAACGAGTGGCCCACGAGTCCGGCCCATAAGGAATAGGCCGGTAGTCCGAGGACCCCTTAATCCCAGACTCCCTCAGTAGCCCCCGAACTAGCCTCCAATGCCGAGGTATGTAGTTCGGACGGTCCTGCACTCCCAAAGTCTTCGGCTTGCGAGGCAAGTTCTTCTCCTCCTCTCTGTTCGGTAAACAATAATACGGTCATTAGTGAGCTCTTGATCATCGAGACGTCGCGGGGCGCACAACATTAACTTCGCCATCCAGAATTAACGACGCCCTCTATCCCTGTGCGCCAATGGGAGATGGGCGGCCCAGCAGCCTTTTACAAGACTGCCCTTCCTGCAAGCGAAGGGGAGGAACCGCCCATTTAAGCAGGCTGAATCATGGCTTAGGCAACCCCTTCCTCTTCCTCAGCATCAAAAAGCCCCAAGCGAGTGAACTTGAGAATATGGCGAGCATCCCTGGCTCCTCCTCGCGTCCTCACGGCCCCCTTCCCGGAGATTGGGCAAGTTGTTCAGTATCTCTCCTCCACCCGCGCAACCTTGAGACCCAGGGTTATCTTCCTGCCTCGTATCTGGCGTTTACCCGTACCAGATTGACTTCTTAGAACGGCAAGGCCTTCGCAGAGAATTTCTCTGTTCCACGCAAGGGAGAGCCGGTATGTTTCGTGTCCTTCCTCTTACAGGGCCTAGGATTCCCCATTCATCCCTTCTTGAGGGGACTATTGGACTTTTACAGGATCTAACTCCATCATCTCACCCCTGGATCCATCCTGCACATTTCGGGCTTTGTTACCCTCTGTGAGATATTCTTGGGCTGCGAGGCCCATTTTGGTTTATGGAGGAAGTACTTCTGCCTTGTCCCAGGTACTCGGGGTGGGACAATTTGGGAAGTGGGTGGAGCCGAAGTATGGCGTATAGCCGGGACGGGGTATCGCATGGGGACTCCGAAGAAAGAATCCGAGGAATGGACCTCGGAATGGTTCTATATTGAGGACGTTCCCCTGTTCGACCCAGCTCAGAGGGGTCTGCCCGAATACTCCGACGCTCCTTTGAAGAAAAGGTTCAACATGCGACCAAAGAGTCCATCCCAAGAGGAAAGTGCCGAAGTAAAACACCTAGCCACCCAAGTGAGGCTACTGCTTCATAGTAAGTTAACCATCATCGACGTGATCGCAGCCGTCATTGCTCGATGCGTTCAACCCCTTCAGCAAAGGACACACCCCCTGTGGCGTTACAATGGAACAAATAACACCACCCGTTCCCAACGGCAGGGTCCTGTCAATCAGGCGGCAATGGTGGCCATACTGGCCGATCTTTTCAAAGGAGAAAAAGAAGATTTTGCTCGGCTGTCAGCCAACACTACTAGGAAAAAGCTTATAGACAGACGCTTACTAGTAGCGCGGGTTTTTACCCCTCGCTACTGCTACTTACTAGTAGCGCGGGTTTATACCACCCGCTACTACTAAGTTGATAGTAGTAGCGTGGGTTTATAACCCTCGCTACTACTATGGCCTGTCCCCGGGGGGAACGGTAGAGACCACTTAGTAGTAGCGATGGTTATAAACCCACGCTACTACTAAGTTGATAGTAGTAGCGCGGGTTTATACCCCTCGCTACTAGTAAGTGGTATCTACCGTGGCCCCCTGGGATAGGCCATAGTAGTAGCGCGGGTTTATAACCCGTGCTACTACTAAGTACAGAGTTTTTTAACGGCCCCATCTCCCCATCTCCTCCTCTAAATCCTTCTTCTCTCCCGTCCCTCTCCCCCCTCTCTCTCCATAGGTTCTTACATGGACCTCCTGCCCAGGCATGCCTCCTCCTCCATGGCGCGTAAAGAGGCCGCCGCCTCAGCCGCCGGCGTCCAAGAGCTCGCCGGTCTTCCCCATCATGCCAGAGCACCCCACCACCGGTGACCAAAACCCCGCTGCTCCCTCCATCTCCTTCCTCTCTCCCTCGTTTTCCTTTTTCTCTCTCTCCCACTGGTTTGACTCACCCTCCCATGTCCATGCCCGTGCAGGTCGTCGCCATGGACGACCAGGAGCTCTCTGCCTTGGATGAGAACAGAAGCCCCATGCCACCGCCTTGTTCTGCCCTGGATCCAGGCCCTCTCCAGCAACCACCGCCGGATCTGGTTTGTCGCCGTGCGTCCGTGCCTCCGGTGACCCCTGTCTTCGCTGCATCGAACCATTGGCACCATTGACAGCACGCACGGGAAAGATATTTTCTTTTGGTTTTTGAAATTAGTAGTAGTAGCGCGGGTCACAGGTACGTGCTACAGATAGTTAGTAGTAGCGCGTGTGGCACACGCGCTACTACTAACACACGTACTAGTAGCGCGGGTGCACCCGCGCTACTACTACCAGTTAGCTGTAACGCCGTAGTAGTAGTGCGGGCACACGCGCTACTACTAGCTGTTTAACCCGCGCAACTACTAGGCTTTTTCCTAGTAGTGCAAGGATGGCTATTCTAGTCATAACCCCATCGAATGGGTAAGCCCTTGGCTTTGTTTTCTGAGTTCGGATATTTATGTATAATCCTTCTGATTGAAACTTTCAATCTGTCCGAACAGAGTTGGAGGCGCTGGGTCAAGACAGTCAGCTGTCCGGTGCCTCAACCAGAGAGTTATTCTCACGACGACGATCCCGGATTCCATGACGATCCGGAGCTATCAATTGAATACGAGGACGGGGTCTTTTACCAGGAGAGCCTTGATGGCTCCAAGGTGGCTCTTCTAGCCAATCACCCCGGACGACTTCCTTCTTCCACCACTGGTAAAAAGAAAGTCTCTTCCCGTAAAGGGCGAGCGACCCCTGCCAACCCGAGTGTGCCGATCTCTACTCCCAAGGGTCATCGGTCCACGCGTCGAACGTCGTCTACGGTAGCAGGGCCCGTACCTAGCAACAGTAGGAATCCTCCTCGTGAACCAACCACGGGGACCACCTCGACCGTGCACTCAACCAAGAGGTACTTTATTTAACCGTTTAGTTCGGCCATTGTCATGATTGCAATAAGTACTCACAAAATCCCGTGTCGAAATACTCAGGAGACGAGTACAGCCACCTTCTTCCGGGAACATCGCCGAGGCGCCAGGCAATCATCATGAATCGAGGTCTTCTACTCAGGCTGAACTTGACGCGGAGGCCCCTGTGACGGATCAGCCGCCTGAAGATTCCGGGGACGTCTCGGTCACCAACTCCGAGGTAGACAGTGCGATGAATCACCGGCGGCGAAAGGAAGCCCTGCGCCACCAAGCGTTTGCCGAACAAGAGTTTAATGCCCTAAGTTTGGTGGACGCATACATCGGAGCTGCCCGAGCTGGGCTTGAGGGAGCCGCCAAACTGATATCGTCGAGCCTGCAGGTGAGTAATCGGTTTTAACAACCGAACACAAATATTAATCCACTAGCCCCCGAGCCTTGATTTGGTCGGAATGGCAGAGTTAAGGATCTAAATATTGTTTTATTTATAATGTAGGTTTCAAGGCAGCAAAATGAGAAGTTGGCCAAGGAACTCGAGGTGAGCCGAACACAGGTACAAACCGTGAAGGCCGAGCTTGAGCAAGTGAAGAATTTCACCCGAGAAGCGCATGGTGAGTATGTCAATTTGCCGAATTATTCGACATTCCCGTACTGATGAGAGAGTACTTTATAGTAGCTGAGTCCATAGGGCAGTTGCAGAAAGATTTGGATACAGCCCGAGAATCTCAGAGGTATGCCGAATCTCAACATGAGGCTGGCCGCCGTGTGTTGAACAGAAGTCTTGAGGAAAAGAACCAGCTTAGGGCGGAAAACCAGTGGCAAGCCGAAGAACTTGAGAGTTTGAAAACTCAATTGGCTCAAGCCCAAGAAGAAAACCAGAGATTATAGAGGGGCATGTTCTGTAAGTGCACTTATATCTTTGTAATTCCGAAAAGTACCTTTATTATATCAAGTGTAAGGGACATGCTTCGTCTCGTGTCTAGGTCTCCTAACCGGGCGGCCCGAGGAAGAAATCGGATCATTCCGAGGGAACCTACTGAAGGAACTGTCCGTCGTACATGAGCGGGCTCAGAGAGCCATGAGGAGCATGACCAAAGTGCTCTGGCCTGCCGAGACGCCTCCAGAAGGGATATCCGAACTGGCTGATCGGTTTAAAGGAGCCCGATGTCGTTTTGAGTCATGGAAGACATCAGCTTGTCGAGAGAGAGCGCGGGAGGCATGGGAAATGGTCAAGACCCGCTTTACCAAACTTAACCCAGAGCATATGGCTCGGGTTGGGCCGGTAGGGCCGGATGGGCAAGAAGTGCCACTTCATTTGGTTTACGACCAAGTGATGCCCGCCGCTCGTCTTTCGCAAGAAGATTGCACCCTGGATACCTTAATAGATAATCTAGACCAGCAGCCAGGTGTTTGATTCTATGTAACTATGTACTTTAAATCAAAAACTGCTCCGTCTATGCTGTAAACATTGTCTTAACCGGCCATCGGCTTCGACCTCCCTCGCTAAGAGCTTGGGAGTGTTCCGTATTGAATGTCCTCCGATAAAAGGAACTTATTTCGGGGAACCAGTCAACCAGGCCATTCGGTGTGAATAGACAGAACGTGCATAGGGAGATATGTGATATTACTGCTTAACGTAAGAAACATCTTCTGAAGAAAATAGTTCCTCTATCGGTACCTTCCTTCAGGTTGCTACGTAGATCGTAGATATCATGGCCGTATACTACTGGTATGCGGATAATGGCTTATTTGGGAAAATAATCCTAGGTAATGGTGATAACCACCACAAGTTTTTTACTTCCGTCGTAGCCGACCAATTTGTAATTAAGATAGCTAGCTTTCAGCTTCACCCGTCTGAGGTACGTATCCGGATGATCCGGTCGTAACAATCGCAGAGGTGCTCCCTTTACCCTCTACCCGAACAATCGGGAACGTAGAGGGTAAGCACAGGAGCGAGGCAACCCAGCTTGGCCAAAATCTTAGGTCCAATTGATGCATATACTGGCTTAAAACGATAAGGGAAGTGTGGATGGACAATACATGTGAATCGGTGCACATAATATATAATAATCGGCTTCGAGAAGAAGCCCCCGGGTGTTTTTTCGGATAGGACATTTGAAGATGTATGCCGAAAAACTTAACACAAGCTTGGTTTAGCCGAACACATGCTGGGAAATGATATCCAATCCTGTAAAGCTAAAATGGAAGGGAAATAATATGAAAGAAAAAAAAGAAAAAAGAAAAAGAAAGGTAAGAAATACGACGACACCGGTCTAGCCGTAAAAGCGCCGAAGACGAGCTGCGTTCCATGGGTTTGGTTCGAGGCGGTTGTCCGATGTGTTGCGGAGGCGATAAGCCCCTCCTGTAAGTACTTCGTCAATTATGAAAGGGCCTTCCCACTTGGGATTGAGTTTATGCCTCTGCTTCTCTGGGAGTCGTAAGACGAGTTCGCCCAAATTATATGCCTTCGCTCTAACCTCCCTGCTTTGGTAGCGCCGAGCCTGCTGTTGATAGAAAGTAGAGCATGCTCGAGCTATATCGCGCTCTCCTTCCAAGGCGTCTAAGTCGTCCCGCCGATCTAACTCAGCCTCCTTTTCTTCGTACATGCGCACCCTAGGTGCGTCGTGAATGATATCGCAGGGAAGGACTGCTTCTGCCCCGTAGACCATAAAAAATGGTGTGTATCCTGTTGATCGATTCGGGGTGGTACGCAGACCCCACAGAACGGATTCAAGCTCCTCTACCCAATTGCAGTCAGATTCATGAAGAGATCGGACCAGACGTGGTTTGATGCCACTCATGATTAGGCCGTTGGCCCGTTCGACTTGTCCATTGGTCTGCGGGTGATACACCGAGGCGTAATCGAGCTTGATGCCCATGTTTGCGCACCAGTCCTTCACCTCCTGGGCGGTGAAATTGGATCCATTGTCCGTTATTATGCTGTGCGGGACACCATAACGGTGTACCACGCCGGATATAAAGTCGACTACTGGTCCGGACTTAGCTGATCTTACTGGTTTTGCTTCGATCCATTTGGTGAACTTGTCGACCATGACCATTAGATATTTATTTTTCTTGGTCCCCTCTTTAAGTGGTCCGACCATATCCAGCCCCCAGACCGCGAAAGGCCAGATGATCGGAATAGTCCGAAGAGCTGTCGGGGGCATGTAGCTTTGATTTGCGAATAGTTGACATCCAACACAATGTTGGACAAGTGCTTGGGCGTCCGCTCGAGCGGTGGTCCAAAAGAATCCGGCTCGAAAGGCTTTGCTTACTAAGGCCCGTGCTGCGGCGTGGTGGCCGCCCATGCCAGCGTGGACTTCGGCCAAAAGCTGACTTCCTTATTCCTCAGATATGCACCGTTGGAGTATCCCGGTAGTGCTTTTCTTATATAACTCACCCTCGTGGACCTTCTAGGCCTTGGATCGCCGAATTATGCGTCTCGCCTCCGTCTGGTCGTCGGGGAGTTCTTGGCGGAGAAGGTAGGCAAGGAAGGGCTCGGTCCATGGTGCGATTACTGCCACGACCTCATGAGCCAAAGGCGTTTCTTCAATTATGGAACCGCCGATGATTTGCTCATCTGGTTCATTTATAGGAGGGACAATATCTTCCATACTGATGGCTCCAGCGCCCTTATTCTCGTCCTACCATACCACCGATGGCTTGAAAAGCCGTGCAAGGAAGGTGTTTTTCGGGACGGGGTCGCGCTTGGCCCCCATACGGGCAAGTATGTCAGCAGCCTGATTGCTGTCTCTAGCGACATGGTGGAATTCTAGCCCCTCGAACCGTGCGGATAATTTAAGAACGGCGTTTCTGTATGCTGCCATCTTTGGGTTTTTAGCATCGAATTCGCCGTTGATTTGAGAGATGGCGAGATTAGAATCTCCCCGTACTTCAAGCCGTTGTATGCCCATCGATGCTGCCATCCGAAGCCCGTGCAATAGTGCTTCGTATTCGGCCGCATTGTTGGAATCAGCGTACATGATCTGCAACACGTACCAGACGTTGTCTCCCGTGGGAGATGTGAGGATAACTCCAGCCCCCAGTCCGACTAGTGTCTTGGATCCGTCGAAGTACGTCGTCCAATGGGAGTATGTACTATATTCTCTGGGGAGCTCGACCTCTGTCCATTCGGCAAGGAAATCGGCCAACACCTAAGATTTAATAGCTCGTCGTGGCTTATAAGCGATTTCGAAAGGAAGGAGTTCGATGGCCCATTTGGCTATGCGGCCGGTGGCATCCCTGTTATTGATTATATCGTTCAGGGGTACTTCGGATGCCACCGTGACCGAACATTCTTGAAAGTAGTGTCTGAGCTTTCGTGATGCCATAAACACTATATAGGCTATCTTTTGGTAGTGTGGATATCTGTACTTGCATGGCGTTAGCACTTCTGACACATAGTAGACTGGCTTTTGCACCCGGAATTTGTCACCCTCGTCCTCTCGTTCGACGATGAGCACCGCACTAACCACTTGATTGGTGGCCGAGATGTACAGTAACATTGGTTCACCGGCGCCTCGTGCCGTGAGTATGGGGTTGCTAGCCAGCAGTGTTTTAATTTCCTCTAGTGCAGCCGCTGCTTCATCGGTCCACTTGAAGTGTTTGGTCTGTTTTAGCAGCCTGTAGAGCGGTAAAGCCTTTTCACCAAGGCGGGAGATAAAGCGGCTCAAAGCCGCCACGCAGCCCGCCAGCCTTTGGACGTGCTTTAGCTCTATAGGAATCGCAAGTTGAGATAGGGCGCAGATCTTAGCAGGATTCGCTTCTATTCCTCCATGGGAAACAATGAATCCGAGTAATTTACCAACGGGAACTCCGAAGACACATTTGTCCGGATTGAGCCGTATATCATATTCCCGTAGACTAGTAAAAGTTTGCCTAAGGTCGTCTATCAGCTGGCTGACGTGTTTGGTCTTAATGACCACGTCGTCCACGTATGCCTCGACTGTTTTACCGACTTGTTTTTCGAGACATGTCTGAATAATACGCTGGTATGTAGCACCTGCGGTTTTTAGCCCGAAAGGCATTGTGTTAAAGCAGAATGGCCCATAGGGGGTGATGAATGTAGTTGCAGCTTGATCGGATTCCTTCATTTTGATCTGACGGTATCCGGAATAAGCGTCGAGGAAGCACAATGAGTCGTGTCCGGCTGTGGCGTCAATAATCTGGTCTATGCGTGGTAAGGGGAAATGGTCCTTGGGGCGAGCTTTATTAAGGTCTTTGAAATCAACACACAGCCGCCAGGATTTATCTTTCTTTGGTACCATCACCAAGTTTGCCAACCACTCGGGCTGTTTGATTTCTCTTATGAATTCGGCCTCCAGCAATTTTGCTAGTTCTTCGCCCAAAGCTTGTCGCTTGGGTTCGGAAAATCGGTGTAGAGCCTGTTTGATGGGCTTCAAGCCTGCGGTTATGTTCAGACTGTGTTCTGCTAGCCGTCGTGGGATTCCTGGCATATCTGAAGGATGCCAGGAAAAGATATCCCAGTTTTCTCATAAAAATGTTCGCAGTGCTTCGTCCACCATGGGTTCCAGCTGAGCTCCGATGGACGTTGTTTTATTGGGGTCCGTTGGATGTACCTGATGTTGGGGAACATTGCATGGGAAACAAAAAAGTTACTACGCACACGCAAGATCTATCAATGGTGATGAGCATCTACGAGAGGGAGAGTGGATCTACATACCCTTGTAGATCGCTAAGCGGGAAGCGTTAAGAAACGCGGTTGATGTAGTCAAACGTCTTCGCGATCCAAATCGCAAGCCGTCCCGCAATCCAATCACGATACGTCCCGCGATCCAATCACGGTCCTTCCGATCTAGCGCCGAACGGATGGCACCTCCGCGTTCAGCACACGTACAGCTCGATAACGATCTCCACCTCCTGGATCCAGCAAGTGAGGGTGGAGAGGTAGATGAGTTCTCCGGCAGCACAACGGCATGGTGGCGGTGGTGGTGGAGCTGATCCGGCAGAGCTTCGCTAAGCTATACTGAACAGATCTAGAGGAAGAAGAGGGCAGCACGTGGCAATTAGGGTTAGGGGCTGCCCTCAAAATCCCTCAATATATATAGGAGGAAGGGCATAGGAGGCAGCCCTGGCCCCTGCTCCAAGTAGGTTCGGCCGAACCAAACAAGGGAGGAATCCACTTCCCATAAGGGAGGTGGGATCCTATTAGGACTCCTTCCTAATTTGGATTTTCCTTCCCCCACTTGGGGTTTTTCCTTTCCAACTCTTTCCTAGCCACATGGGCCTTGTAGGGCTGGTTTGCCCAGCCCACTAAGGGCTGGTGCAACACCCCTCAGGCCCATGTGGCCTCCCGGCGTGGGTGGCCCCTCCCGATGGCCCTCCGGCACTCCCGGTACACTACCGGAAATACCAGAAACTTTTCCGGTGGCCAAACCGGGACTTCCTATATATCAATCTTTACCTCCGGACCATTCCGGAGCTCCTCGTGACGTCCGGGATCTCATCCGGGACTCCGAACAACCTTCGGTCACCAACATACATAACTCAACTATACCGAAACGTCACCGAACCTTAAGTGTGCAGACCCTGCGGGTTCGAGAACTATGTAGACATGACCGAGACACCTCTACAGTCAATAACCAATAGCGGGACCTGGATGCCCATATTGGTTCCTACATATTCTACAAAGATCTTTATCGGTCGAACCACGATGTCAAGGATTCAGACAATCCCGTATGTAGTTCCCTTTGTCCATCGGTATGTTACTTGCCCGAGATTTGATCGTCGATATCTCCATACCTAGTTCAATCTCGTTACCGGCAAGTCTCTTTACTCGTTCCATAATACAAGATCCCGTGACTAACTCCTTAGTCACATTGCTTGCAAGCTTCTTGTGATGTTGTATTACCGAGTGGGCCCAGAGATACCTCTCCGTCATACGGAGTGACAAATCCCAGTCTCGATCCATGCCAACCCAACAGACACCCTTGGAGATACCTGTAGAGCACCTTTATAGTCACCCAGTTACGTTGTGACGTTTTATACACACAAGGCATTCCTCCGGTGTCCGGGAGTTGCATGATCTCATGGTCGTAGGAACAGATACTTGACATGGATAATGCAGTAGAAATAAACTGACACGATGAACTGCTATGCTTACGATTGGGTCTTGTCCATCACATCATTCTCCTAATGATGTGATCCCATTATCAAATGACAACTCTTGTCCATGACTAGGAAACCATGGCCATCTTTGATCAACGAGCTAGTCCAATAGAGGCTTACTAGGGACACATTGTTTTCTATGGACCCACACATGTATTTGTGTTTCCAGTCAATACAATTATAGCATGGATAATAAATGATTATCATGAACAAGGAAATATACTAATAATCAATTTATTATTGCTTCTAGGGCATATTTCCAATAGTCTCCCACTTGCACTAGAGTCAATAATCTAGTTCACATCACCATGTGATTTACATTGTTAAACACCCAATGAGTTCTGGGGTTCGATCATGCTTTGCATGTGAGAGAGGTCTTTAGTCAATGGTCGGCAACATTCAGATCCGTGTGTTCTTTGCAAATCTATATGTCATACTTCAGATGCTACCACACTCCATTTGGAACTATTCCAAATGGCTGCTCCACTATACGTATCCGGATTGCTACTCAGAGTCATCCAGATAGGTGTTAAAGCTTGCATCAACGTAACCCTTTACGACGAAGTCTTTATCACCTCCATAATCGAGAAATATTTCCTTAGTACTCTAGTTACTAAGGATAACTTTGACCGCTGTCCAGTGATCCACTCCTAGATCACTCTTGTACCCCTTGACAGACTCATGGCAAGGCACACACAGGTGCGGTACACAACATGGCAAACTATATAGAGCCTATGGCTAAGGCATAGGGGACGACCTTCGTCCTTTCTCTTTCTGCTACCGTGGTCGAGCTTTGAGTCTTACTCAACTCCACACCTTACAAATCAGGCAAGAACTCTTTCTTTGACTGATCCATTTTGAATTCTTTCAAAATCTTGTCAAGGTATGTACTCATTGAAAGTTTTATCACACGTCTCGATCTATCTCTATAGATCCTGATGCCCAACATTTAAGTAGCTTCATTACAGGTTTTCCTTTGAAAAACTCCTTTTCAAACAACCCTTTATGCTTTCCAGAAATTCTACATCACTTCCGACCAACAATATGTCATCCACATATGCTTATCAGAAATTCTATAGTGCTCCCACTCACTTTATTGTAAATACAAGTTTCTCATAAACTTTGTATAGACTCAAACACTTTGATCACCACATCAAAGCGTATATTCCAACTCCGAGATGCTTGCTCCAGTCCATAGAAGGATCGCTGGAGTTTGCATACATTTTAGCATCCTTAGGACTGACAAAACCTTCCGGTTGTATCACATACAACCTTTCCTCACGGATACCGTTAAGGAAACGATGTTTTGACATCCATCTGCCAGATTTCATAATCGAAAAATGCAGTAACTGCTAACATAAATCCAACAGACTTTAGCATCGCTACGGGTGAGAAAGTCTCATCGTAGTCAACTCCTTGAACTTTTGAAAAAACCTTTGCCACAAGTCGAGCTTTATAGACTGTGACATTACCGTCCGCGTTCGTCTTCCTTTTAAAGATCCATTTGTTCTGAACGGCCTATTGCCCTTCAGGTAATACTTCCAAAGCCCATACTTTGTTTTCTTACATGGATCCCATCTCGGATTTCATGGCCTCTAACCATTTCACGGAATCCGGGCCCATCATCGCTTCTCCATAGTTCTTAGGTTCATCGTTGTCCAACAACATGACCTCTAAGACAGGATTGCCGTACCACTCTGGAGCAGTACACATCCTTGTCGACCTACGAGGTTCAATAGTAACTCAATCCGAAGTTCATGATCATCATCATTAACTTCCTCTTCAACTAACGTAGGCTCCACAGAAACAACTTTCTGCGCTACGCTACTCTCTGGTTGAAACAAAGGTTCAATAACCTCATCAAGTTCTATCTTCCTCCCACTCAATTCTTTCGAGAGAAACTCTTTCTCGAGAAAGGACCCATTTTAGCAACAAACACTTTGTGCTTGGATCTAAGATAGAAGGTTTACCCAACTGTTATGTTAGGGTATTCCATGAAGATGCATTTGTCCGCTTTGGGTTCGAGCTCATTAGGTGAAAACCATTTTTCACATAAGCGTTGCAGCCCCAAACATTAAGAAATGATAGCTTAGGTTTCCGCCAAACCAAAATTCATACGGTGTCATCTCAACGGACTTAGATGGTGCCCCTTTTAAAGTGAATGTAGTTGTCTCTAATGCATAACCCCAAAACGATAGTGGCAAATCGATAAGAGACATCATAGTTCGCACCATATCCAATAGAGCACGACTATGACGTTCGGACAGACCATCACACTATGGTTTTCCAGGTGGCGTGAGTTGTGAAACAACTTTCACATTGTCTTGAGTTGTATACCAAACTCATAACTCGGATATTTACCTCCACGATCATATCGTAGACATTTTATCTTCTTGTCACGATGATCTCAAGCTTCACTCTTAATTTGTTTGAACTTTTCAAACGTTTCAGACTTGTGTTTCATTAATTAAATATACCCATATTTACTCAAATCATCAGTGAAGGTAGGAAAATAACGATATCCACCGCACGCTACAACACTCATTGGACCGAATACATCAACATGTATCATTTCCAATAAATCACTTGCCCGCTCCATCATATCGGAAAACGGGGTCTTAGTCATCTTGCCCATGAGGCATGGTCCTCATGTCTCAACCGATTCGAAATCGAATGAGTCCAAAGATCCATCAGCATGGAGTTTCTTCATGCATTTTACACCAATATGACCTTAGCGGCAGTGCCACAAGTATGTGGTACTTATCATTACTAACTTTGTATCTTTTGGCATCAATATTATAAATATGTGTATTACTACGATCGAGATTTAATAAACCATTCACATTGGGTGCATGACCATTGAAGGTATTATTCATGTAAACAGAATAACCATTATTATCTAACTTAAATGAATAACCGTATTGCAATAAACACGATCTAATCATGTTCATGCTCAACGCAAACACCAAATAACATTTATTTAGGTTCAACACTAATCCCGAAGGTAGAGTGAGCGTGCGATGGTGTTCATATCAACCTTGGAAGCACTTCCAACACACATCGTCACCTCGCCCTTAGTTAGTCTCTGTTTATTCCGTAGCTTTTATTTTGAGTTACCAACATTTAGCAACTAAACCGGTATCTAATACCCAGGTGCTACTAGGAGTACTAGCAAGGTACACATCAATATCACGTATATCAAATATACTTCTGTCGACGTTGCCAGCCTTCTTATCTACCTAGTATCTAGGGTTGTTCCTCTTCAGCGACCGTTCTCCTCATAATAGAAGCACTCAGTCTCGGGTTTGGGTTCAACCTTGGGTTTCTTCACTGGAGCAGCAACTGACTTGCCATCCATGAAGTTTCCCTCCTTGCCCTTGCCCTTCTCGAAACTAGTGGTTTTACTAACCATCAACACTTGATGCTCCTTCTTGATTTCTACCTTCGCGGTGTCGAACATCACGAATAGCTCAGGGATCATTATTTCCATCCCTGGCATTTTATAGTTCACCACGAAGCTCTAGTAGCTTCGTGATAGTGACTTGGAGAACTATATCAATCACTATCTTATCTGGAAGATCAACTCCCACTCGATTCAAGTGATTGTAGCACCCAGACAATCTGAGCACATGCTCACCGATTGAGCTATTCTCCTTCATCTTGCAGGCAAAGAATCTTGTCGGAGGTCTCATACCTCTCAACACGAGCACGAGCCTGCGATCCCAATTTCAGCTCTTAGAACATCTCACATGTTCCGCGACGTTTCAAAAACATTTTGGAGCCTCAATTCTAAGCCGTAATGCATGACGCACTGAACTATCAAGTAGTCATCAGAACGTGCCTATCAGATGTTCACAACATCTACAGACGACGCCTGAGGGGGTGGCACACCGAGCGGTGCATTAAGGACATAAGCCTTCTGTGCAGCAATCAGGATAATCCTCAGATCACGGACCCAGTCCGCATTATTGCTACCATCATCTTTCAACTCTATTTCTCTAGGAACGAATAAATAACACAGGGGAGCTACAGCGCGAGCTAGTGATCTACAACATAATTTGCAAAGACATTTTGACTATGTTCATGATAATGAGTTCAATTAATCATATTACTTAAGAACTCCCACTCAAATTGACATCCCTCTGGTCATTCGAGTGCCACATGATCCAAATTCACCAACTCAAGTCCGATCATCACGTGAGTTGAGGTGGTTTCAATGGTGAACTTCTCCATGTTGATCATATCTTCTATATGACTCATATTCGACCTTTCGATCTCTTGTGTTCCGAGGCCATGTCTGTACATGCTAGGCTCGTCAAGTTTAACCCGAGTGTTCCGCATGTGCAACACTGGCTTGCACCCGTTGTATGTGAACGTAGAGTCTATCACACCCGATCATCACGTGGTGTCTCGAAACGACGAACTTTCGCAACGGTGCACACTCGGGGAGAACACAATTTTATCTTGAAATTTTAGTGAGGGATCACCTTATAATGCTACCGTCGTCCTAAGCAAAATAAGATGCATAAAAGGATTAACATCACATGCAAATCATAAGTGACATGATATGGCCATGAACTTGTGCTTTTGATCTCCATCTCCAAAGCACCGACATGATCTCCATCGTCACCGGCATGACACCATGATCTCCATCATCTTGATCTCCATCAACGTGTCGCCATGAGGTTGTCGCGCCAACTATTGCTTCTACAACTATTGCTAACTCATAGCGATAAAGTAAAGCAAAAATGGCGAAAATAATTAAAGACAACCCTATGGCTCCTGCCGGTTGCCGTACTCATCGACATGCAAGTTGTGATAATCTATACAAAACATGATCTTCTCATACATCACATATATCTCATCATGTTTCTGGCCATATCATATCACATCATACCCTGCAAAAACAAGTTAGACGTCCTCTAATTTGTTGTTGCATGTTTTACGTGGCTGCTATGGGTATCTAGCAAGAACGATTCTTACCTACGCAAAACCACAACGGTGATACACAAGTTGCTATTTCACCTTCTACAAGGACCGCCTCTGTCGAATCCGATTCAACTAAAGTGGGAGAGACAGACACCTGCCAGCCATCTTTATGCAACAAAGTTACATGTCAGTCGATGGAACCGGTCTCTCATGCGTGGACGAGTAAGGTTGGTCCGAGCCGCTTCATCCCACAATACCGCTGAATCAAGAAAAGACTAAGGAGGGAAGCAATCTGAATATCAATGCCCACAAACTCCTTTGTGTTCTACTCGAGATCTCGTCTACTCATAGACCTAGCTCTGATTCCACTGTTGGGGAACGTTGCATGGGAAACAAAAAAATTCCTACGTACACGCAAGATCTATCCATGGTGATGAGCATCTATCAGAGGGAGAGTGGATCTACATACCCTTGTAGATCGCTAAGCGGGAAGCATTAAGAAACGCGGTTGATGTAGTCGAACGTCTTCGCAATCCAAATTGCAAGCCGTCCCGCGATCCAATCACGATCCGTCCCGCGATCCAATCACGGTCCTTTCGATCTAGCGCCGAACGGACGGCACCTCCGCGTTCAGCACACGTACAGCTCGATGACGATCTCCACCTCCTTGATCCAGCAAGCGAGGGTGGAGAGGTAGATGAGTTCTCCGGCAGCACAACGGCGTGGTGGCGGTGGTGGTGGAGCTGATCCGGCAGAGCTTCGCTAAGCTATACCGAACAGATCTAGAGGAAGAAGAGGGCAGCACGTGGCAATTAGGGTTAGGGGCTGCCCTCAAAATCCCTCAATATATATAGGAGGAAGGGGATAGGAGGCAGCCCTGGCCCCTGCTCCAAGTAGGTTCGGCCGAACCAAACAAGGGAGGAATCCACTTCCCATAAGGGAGGTGGGATCCTATTAGGACTCCTTCCTAATTTGGATTTTCCTTCCCCCACTTGGGGTTTTTCCTTTCCAACTCTTTCCTAGCCACATGGGCCTTGTAGGGCTGGTTTGCCCAGCCCACTAAGGGCTGGTGCAACACCCCTCAGGCCCATGTGGCCTCCCGGCGTGGGTGGCCCCTCCCGATGGCCCTCCGGCACTCCCGGTACACTACCGGAAATACCAGAAACTTTTCCGGTGGCCAAACCGGGACTTCCTATATATCAATCTTTACCTCCGGACCATTCCGGAGCTCCTCGTGACGTCCGGGATCTCATCCGGGACTCCGAACAACCTTCGGTCACCAACATACATAACTCAACTATACCGAAACGTCACCGAACCTTAAGTGTGCAGACCCTGCGGGTTCGAGAACTATGTAGACATGACCGAGACACCTCTACGGTCAATAACCAATAGCGGGACCTGGATGCCCATATTGGTTCCTACATATTCTACAAAGATATTTATCGGTCGAACCACGATGTCAAGGATTCAGACAATCCCGTATGTAGTTCCCTTTGTCCATCGGTATGTTACTTGCCCGAGATTTGATCGTCGATATCTCCATACCTAGTTCAATCTCGTTACCGGCAAGTCTCTTTACTCGTTCCATAATACAAGATCCCGTGACTAACTCCTTAGTCACATTGCTTGCAAGCTTCTTGTGATGTTGTATTACCGAGTGGGCCCAGAGATACCTCTCCGTCATACGGAGTGACAAATCCCAGTCTCGATCCATGCCAACCCAACAGACACCCTTGGAGATACCTGTAGAGCACCTTTATAGTCACCCAGTTACATTGTGACATTTGATACACACAAGGCATTCCTTCGGTGCCCGGGAGTTGCATGATCTCATGGTCGTAGGAACAGATACTTGACATGGATAAAGCAGTAGCAATAAACTGACACGATCAACTGCTATGCTTACGATTGGGTCTTGTCCATCACATCATTCTCCTAATGATGTGCTCCCGTTATCAATTGACAACTCTTGTCCATGACTAGGAAACCATAGCCATCTTTGATCAACGACCTAGTCCAATAGAGGCTTACTAGGGACACATTGTTGTCTATGTACCCACACATGTATTTGCGTTTCCAGTCAATACAATTTTAGCATGGATAATAAACGATTATCATGAACAAGGAAATATACTAATAATCAATTTATTATTGCCTCTAGGGCATATTTCCAACACCTAAATTTTGACGATTTCGTCTACAGGTTTAAAGGACGTGGGTTTGGGCCTCTTGCTAAGGACCACATCATCCTTGTCCACTGTTGACCGGAGTGCGGTCAATTCCTCTGCTGCAAAGGTCTGAGCTAGTGCCTCGAGGGCGAGCGCTGCTATTCTGTTTTCGGCTCGAAGGGATCTATTCGGGTCACTTGTGATTGTGATCACCCCGTTTGGGCCCGGCATTTTGAGCTTCATATACCCGTAATGTGGTATAGCCTGAAATCTTGTGAAAGCGTCATGCCCCAACAGAGCGTGGTAACCACTGTGAAAGGGCACGATATGAAAGAGAAGTTCTTTGGATCTGTAGTTCTCGGGCGTGCCGAATACCACATCGAGGGTAACGCGTCCGGAACAACGTGCCTCTTTCCCAGGGATGATCCCACGGTGTTGCTATGTTCGATGCGGGATCAGTCGAACTGCATTTTTTCCAAGGTATCCTTGTAAATGAGGTTTAAACCACTGCCGCCGTCCATTAGCACCTTTTGTAACCTGAAACCATCGACGATGGGGTTGAGAACCAGTGCGGTAGGTGTTCGGCCAGGGCGGGTGATTGGTTGATCAGCTTCTCTGAAGGTGATCGGTGTGTCTGTCCATGAATTTGTTGCTGCCACCTGATAGATTTGTTCGAGTTCTCGAAGAGCTCTCTTCCTCTTATTCCTGGAGGAAAATGTTTCGTAGATCATCAACATCTCGGCTTTGCATTCTGGTGGCGCTGTTGAACGTCTGCCTGGAGGTAGGGCCTCGAGGATGGCCTCTTCGCTTTTTGCGACCTGCCTGACGACCCAGCAAGCTCTAAGGTTGTGAGTCGGGCTTGTGTTCAGTAATACATAGTGTATAGGGCATGGCTTGTCTAATAGTCCGTCAAGGACAGTTCTGACTCCCGTAGGGGGTCTATTCTTTTTCTCGGTGGGTTCGTGTTCGGCCGGCCGTTTCGGAGTTATTCGCTTTTTCCGAGCTCCTCTAGGGTGTTCGGCAGGGATTGGCTCCGAAAATAAACATTCGGCTTGCCAGGTGCTTTCCATGGCGCAATATTTTTGTACCAGGTCCGATAGCTTGGTGAAGTCATGAATGTGACGACGGGCTAGGGCATTGAGGATTCCT
Organism: Elymus sibiricus; assembly: GCA_039707655.1. NCBI lineage: Eukaryota > Viridiplantae > Streptophyta > Magnoliopsida > Poales > Poaceae > Elymus > Elymus sibiricus. The sequence goes on along the minus strand of CM077675.1, from coordinate 274,847,094 downwards.
TCATTGTGGCAATTGTGCCTGAAGGTTGCTATTGTCTCCTGGCCACTAGAGTCTGGTACTCTGTCTTTAATAAGGAGGAGTCTAGCCCAAAAATGATGGACTGATTCCCCTGGCTGTTGTTGAACTTCCGATAAGCCCGATAACTTGGGCTCTCCTGCGCTGCTTGAGGAGTGCTCGACTTGGGTGGTGGGCGGGGAAAATTTTAGTTTCTCACCAGGATGTGAGTCCGGGATCATGGCGTTTGCCTCCCGTGTCATCGCGGGATCCGGCGTGGCGGGTTTGGAGTCCATATTATCAATAGGACCCCTCTGCGCGGGTTCTAGGTCGCGCGCTAGATCGGCGGCCGATCATGAACTATTTCCGGTGTGGGTTCTGGATTCCGGATTGTAGGAGAGATCCTGACGGCTGGAAAACGGGATGTAAACTGTTTTTAATTCCGGTAGTTGAGAGGATGAGCCTCCGGCCAGACACTCGACAGTGGCGACTAAGTGAGTGATCGGTGGGGTATGAATCTCCGTATCATCGGGTTTAAACCCGATCCGGTCATAGACTGAGGTTTGGCCGTCGGTCACGCCCATGGTTTGAATCCGACCAAGTAACTCGTTTAATGACGAGATGTCAGCGGGGTCCATGTCGCTGGAGCGCATGGGGTCGATCCGCAGCACCGTTGTCCCAGGGTCACTCGACGACGTGCCCGGGTTGTATTCGGCCGCGGCAGATCTGGGCATATTAGCTGGGTTGGGCGTTATGGCCGACCCAGGGATAGAGTCCACCTCAGCGGTGGGACCTGCTGCCTCCATCGTTAAGGCGTCAGGGCCTGCGGGCTCCTCCATGAGAGCTGAGAGCTTTGTTAAAACGAGGTCTCCCCGGGAGTCGGCGACGAACTCAAGGTTCCCGAATCTGACTTCCTGATCGGGGATGAAACTTCTGACCTAGCCAAGATGGCCGGCCGGATCGGCATGCGACACGATGCTGCCGAACGTGAAAATCTAACCAGGAACGAAAATGTCCTTGCTGCAGACTTCATCGCTGATGATAAGGCGAGCCATCGATTCCTCTAGCGATCGCACAGCGGAACTCTCAATGAAAGCACCAATGTCGGTGTCAAAACCGGCGGATCTCGGGTAGGGGGTCCCGAGCTGTGGATCTAGAATCGATGGGTAACAGGGGACGAAGGAGACAATGTTTGCCCATGTTCAGGCCCTCCTATGAAGGTAAAACCCTATGTCCTGCTTGGTTGTATTGATGTGTATGAAGATTACAGAGTCGATCTACCTCGAGATCAAGTAGCTAAACCCTAGATGAGTTCACCTGCCTCTACGAACTAAACCCTCTGGCTTATATAGATACCAGGGGTCCCTAGGGTTACACATAGTCGGTTGCTTATCGAAGGAATAAACATGCCTATTCTATCATCTTAAGCTTGAAGGGCATGCCACGGCTCCTGAGGTTTCCCCCCAGATCACGGGGTATTCAGTCAGTCCGATCCTCCAATGAGTGGCCCACGAGTCCGTCCCATAAGGAATAGGCCGGTAGTCCGAGGACCCCTTAATCCCGGACTCCCTCAGCCGCCGCAACCTCCTGTTCTTCCTCGGGGGGACTGATTTGGAGTCTGTTTGCTGCTCCGGAGAGGGCGATTCATCGCCGTCGTCATCACCAACCCTTCTTCATCAACACCACCATGATTCTCACCACCGGGAGTGAGTAATTCCTTTGTAGCCTTGCTGGACAGTGATGGGATTGGATGAGATTGATCATGTAATCAAGTTAAGTTGATAGGGCTTGATCCCCAGTATCCACTATGTTCTACGATTGATGTTGCTATGTCTTTGCTATGCTTAATGCTTGTCACTAGGGCCCGAGTGCCATGATTTTAGATCTGAACCTATTATGTCCTCATGAATATAAGAGTGATTTAGATCCGATCTTGCAAGTTGTATGCACCTATTACGTGTCATGATCCGCATACCCCAAGGTGACAATAATTGGTATTCTTTCCGATGATTGCCGTAATTTGAGGAGTTCATGTATTCAGCATGTGTTAATGCTTTGTTCCGGTTTTCTATCAAAAGCAGATCCCTTAGTTTCCACTAGGACCCCGCTGCCACGGGAGGGTAGGACAAAAGATGGCATACAAGTTCTTATTGCAAGCATGTATGACTATATACGGAGTACATGTCTACATTACATTGACGAATTGGAGCTAGTTCTGTGTCGCCCTAGTGTGTAACTGTTACATAATTGATGTCATCTAAATCATTATCCATCACGGTCCACGTGCCTACGCTTTACATATAATAAATCTAGCTAAGTTACTACTGTTGTTGTTACTGTCACAACTGCTACAAAATTACCGCTGTCTGTCGGGGATATAGCCCCGTGATATAACCCGCCCTATTGAGCCGGGTTAATATGTTGACGGCTCTACAGTCAAGTTTAAGATGGGCCGTGTCATGAAGACAAAACAAGCAAGGCGGTGGCTGACTAAGTCGTCGGGCGGCCCAACACCTGAAGACGGCGGCTCAAGGCCCACAAGGCGGAGGACGCCGGTCGAATTTCCTACTTGAGGAGCAAGGCGAGTTAGAGACATGATAGGTTACGAGTCACGATATGACCCGGACTCTATTGTAAACCCTAGGGTCTTGACCTGTATATAAAGGCAAGCCCCTAGGACCGAAAGACTCAAGTTACAATATCTCGATAGCTAGGTTAGTGATTCCGCACCCTTGTAATCGAGATCTATCCATCAATACACACAAAGCTGGACGTAGGCTATTACCTCCATCAGAGCGGCCGAACCTGGGTAAACCCGACTCCCTTTCCCATTCAACCCCTTTTAGTCGCCACCTAGCGGCGATAGCCTCACACCTAAGTCCTTGCACGAGGACATCTGCCGTGACAAAACCACGATAGTTGGCATCCACCGTCGGGCTCTCGCCCGGTGAAGTTCTCAAAGGGAGCCCTTCTAGGGTTCGAGAGCTATTCGGTTGGTCGTATGACTAAGTGCCGCCGCGGCAAGATCTACATCGACGACTCTGGCTAGGGCCCCGAAGCCGACTCGATCGAGTACGGCTATCGAGTCCCTATCCGGCCGGCATCAAGCCGGCCAAAATCATGACGTTGTCGGGCCCTCTCAGCGGGTCAATCCCTTGGACGAACTGGCTGTTAAGGGAGCAATCATCATCAATTCGGATGCCAGGCTTGAGGGCGCGTTTGGAGCAGAGGCCCCCGAGGAACTTCGTGTTTCCCCCTGTAGGCCTCTGTCCACGCTACGGTAAACACGGCGGCGCAAACATCGCCTGCGTTTGGGGCACCAGGTGGCTCTGAGAGGGCGAACGGCGACTCAGGAACAGAGCTTTAGCAGCATGCCAGTCAAGGTGTTTTCCAGAAAAATCTGAAGCAACTAAATTGTGGTCAATACCATGTGTTCACCACCAATACCTGCAAGCGGGACAACAAGGTCAAGAGTAGGGCCGTCAACATGGCTGAGCCGGTAGTTCCCAGGTACCTCAATTGGTCCGAACACACGATTACCTGGAGCAGGGAGGATCATCCCCCCGGGTTGACAATCGAGGCGGTTTGTCTTTGGTGGTGGCACCTCAAGTTGGCGGGTATACCCTGTCCAAGGTCGTTATGGATGGAGGCAGCAGCATAAACATGTTATATTACAAGACCTTTCACCGTATGAATCTGTCAGAGAGCAAGTTGCTTCCTTCAACGACAGTTTTTCATGGAATCGTCCTTGCAAAGTCAGCTTATCCAATTGGCGGATTAAGCTCGATGTGGCCTTCGGAGATGAGTTCAACTATAGATGCGAACCTTTGATGTTCGAAGTTGTCAAAATAAAGAGCCCTTATCATGCTCTCTTCGGACGGTCGGCTTACGCTTGCTTCATGGCCCGCCCATGCTACGTTTATCTCAAACTCAAGATGCCAGGACTCAAAGGCACCATAACCGTGGACGGGAGCCGGAAGATAGCTCAGGAATGCAAGGAAGGAGATGCGGCATATGCGGAGTCAGCCTGCGCGGCGGAGGAATTGAAGTTCTATGCAGCCAATGTTGACCCGGACGACATGAGCCAGCTCAAAAAACCCAATACTGAGTCAGAAGCTCCGCTCAAATTTAAGCCGGCCGAGGATACGAAGTAAATCGACATCATGCTGGGCGACTCGTCCAAGCAGTTCACTATTGGGACTGGTCTGGACCCCAAATAGGAAAGCACGCTCATCAAGTTCATCCGTGAGAATCGGGACATCTTTGCATGGAAGCCATCTGACATGCCTGGAGTCTCGAGGGAACTTGCTGAGCACCACCTTAATGTGGATCCCAAGATGAAACCAGTATGCCAGTACCTCCATCGTTTTAATGAGGAGAGACGCAAGGCCATTGGAGAAGAAGTGGCCCGGCTCCTAGCTGCCGGGTTTATCGTGGAAGTCTTTCACCCTGAGTGGTTGGCAAACCCGGTGCTTGTTCTAAAAAAGAACGACACTTGGCGCATGTGTGTGGACTACACAAATCTCAACAAAGCTTGTCCTAAGGATCCTTTCGCCTTCCCGTGTATTGATCAGATCATAGATTCTACGGCAGGTTGCGAGCGTTTATGCTTCTTGTATGCGTACTCTGGGTATCATCAGATCAAGATGGTTGTTGAGGACCATGAGAAGAAGGCTTTCATTACTCCCTTTGGGGCTTTCTGCTATGTGTCCATGCCTTTTGGGCTCAAGAGCGCTGGGGCGACTTACAGCGCGGCGTCCAGAACTGCCTTAAGCCACATATTGGGTGCAACGTTCACGCCTACGTTGATGACATCATAGTGAAATCTCAGAAGAAAGAGACGCTCTTGGATGCCATCAAGGAAACCTTTAACAACCTTCGAGTATACCAGATGGAACTTAACCCGGTAAAGTGCGTCCCTGCAGGAAAGCTACTGGGGTTCCTGGACTCTGAGCGGGGCATCGAGGCCAACCCGGACAAGATCAGGGCGGTGACTTCGCTGGCTAAGCCGGCAAACGTAAATCAAGTTTAGTATCTTACCGGTAGCATCGCGGCTTTAAGCCGGTTTATAAGCCGCCTGGGAGAAAAGGCGATTCCTTTCTACCAGTTGTTGAAAAAATCAGGTGACTTTAAGTGGACGGATGCTGCTAATGAAGCCTTTGAAGCACTCAAACAACAGCTTGTTAATCCGCCCATCTTGGCTACTCCCGCTGAGAAAGAGCCTATGCTCGTGTATATTGCTGCCAACTCCAAAGTGCTAAGCATTGTAGTTGTGGTCGAGCAGAAAGAGGAAGGAAAGGAATATCCGGTTCAGCACCCGGTTTATTTTGTCAGCGAAGTTTTAACTCTGTCCAAGCAGCGATATCCGCATTGGCAGAAGTTGGTTTTTGGGATCCTCATGGCAAGCCAGAAATTGAAGCATTATTTTCAGGAACACCCGATAACCGTGGTCAGTTCGGCGCCTCTCGGTGATATCATACAAAACCGGGAGGCCACGGGTAAGATTGCCAAGTGGGCTATTGAGCTTGCGACCACCATTTGAAATATGCACCCTGAACCGCTATCAAGTCCCATGCGCTGGTGGATTTTATCAACGATTGGACAGAGATACATATTCCGGAAGATAGGCCATATAACACGTACTGGACTATACATTTTTACTGATCTAGGCAACTGGAGGGCTCGGGAGCTGGAGTCATATTATCTTCTCCGAAAGGTGACAAATTTTGTTATGTCTTACGACTCATGTTCCCGTGTACTAACAATGCAGCTGAGTACGAAGCCCTCTTACGTGGGATCAGAATAGCCAAAGAGATGAATCTTAGCCGGGTCAGATGCCTGGGCGACTCAGATTTAGTGGCTCAGCAAGTTCCAGGGACTTGGGATTCTAAAGACCCCCTTATGGCGGCTTACTGACGGGCAATGTCTGATGTGGCGGCTCATTTCCAAGGTTATCGAGTCAATCATATAGATCGCCGGCTTAATTAGGCGACTGATGCCTTGTCTAGACTTGGCTCACAGAGAAAGCCGGTGCCGCCCAATGTCTTTTTGGACATTCTTCACAGTCCATCGATCAAATTACCGTCTGAGGAGGACATAGCTATTCCTGACCCGGAGGCACACTTGGTGGCGGCTCTACACGCTACCCCTAATTGGACTGTGTTGTATTTGGCTTACCTGCCTCAAGGGGAACTCCCAGAGGAAGAAGTCGTTGCTCGACAAATCATCCGGCGATCAAAATAGTGCCGGTTGATAAGTTCACTATGTGGGTTGAAGCAGAGCCGGTCAGCAATTGTGATGCAGAAACTGCGGTCAAATTTTTGAAGAAGTTGATTTTCCGTTTTAGCTACCCTCACAGCATCATTACTGATAATGGCACCAATCTGTCCAACGGAGCCATGGAACAATTCTGCCAACGAGAGCACATCCGGCTCGACTTAGCAGCAGTTGCGCATCCATAGTCCAATGGGCAAGCTGAAAGAGCCAACCAGGAGATCCTGAGAGGAATCAAACCCGGGCTCATGGTGCCCCTTGAACGCACGCCGGGTTGTTGGGTTGAAGAACTCCCTTCAATACTTTGGAGTATTCGAACAACGCCAAATAGATCCACCAGATACACTCCTTTTTTCCTGGTTTACGGAGCCGAGGCGGTTCTACCAAGTGATATCTGTCATGACTCGCCCCGGGTTACTGCCTATGTTGAGGCGGACAATGAGCTACCACGCCAAAATTCCCTGGACACCCTGGAAGAAGAATGTGACTTAGCAGCAGCCAGATCCGCCATATATCAGCAAGACCTATGTCGTTATCATAGCCATAGTGTCCGAAGCCGCACTTTTCAAGAAGGCGACTTAGTGCTCCGTCTGATTCAAGATCAAACAGGGATGCATAAGCTCTCCCCGCCTTGGGAAGGTCCTTTCGTCATAAGTCGAAACCTCAATAATGGTTCATATTACCTGGTCAACTTACGAGAAGGATCATACACTTCTGAGGAGGAGACAACCCAGCCCTGGAATATTGCACACCTACAGCCTTATTACACTTAGGGGCGACCGGCTCACTTTTTTGTAATCCCCCCCCCTCTGCAAAATCTTGTATATACTTCTTTTATGTTCAAATATAATAAAGCCGACACCCTCGAAACTCGGGGTCTCTGTCGTTTCAGCCTATAAATTGAGCACGAGTCTTTATTGTTTGAAACATAGGTCACTTGGGGGCTTCCAACTCACCGAGTTTAGCTTTCTCACCCTCTTGACCCGGCAAAAACGCAACTAAATATGGTTAAACCTGCCTGTATGCTTGATGCGACTCTGATCAGATGACCCCATGTACTCTTGAAAAGTTAATCCTTTTGGACCCTGAACTTTTTAAGGTTAAAACATTGGCTTCAGTCATGTGAGAGCAAGCATACAGAAAGCTAGGATAAACCATGGGTTATCATACCTGCTTCATTGAAGCAAGACTTGCGCCTTGAAAGCCAGTCTCCTTTTTCCGAGTCTCACCGAGCCGGCCTATTAAAAAATTATTTATACTCATTATTTTTAGGTACAATGTTATCCTTATTACTAGCTTATATTTAAATGACCGGGTTACATAACTGAGTTCATATTATGACCAGTTTCCAGATTATCCAGCTTCAATATCATTGAAGGAGAATTTGATAGACTTGAGTCTCGAAAACCAAGTTATTTTGCCAGCTTATTCCGGACCTGCCTTATAGATGAGATAAGACTCATCGAGCATGAAGCAAGAAAAGTGCAAGAACAGGTAATAAGAGTAGCATAAACATATTAACAGAAGCTCACCAGATTGGAGTTCAGCACCAACAAAAGGCGCCAACGTGCACGATGGCACGACAGCAATTCTGAAGTTTTTAAAACACTACCCCTATTACAGGCTCGCGATGGAGTCCGTACAATTCTTCAAAGTTTTTCCTTACACAAGGGGGGTCGCTCTGTAGGGGCGATTCATCCAGCTTCCAAGATGTCTTCATGCTCTATCATCAGCCGCCTCTGGATCTGACTCCGCTGGATCATCGTCATCAACCTGCTGGCCCCTCTGTTGCCATCGAATTGAGATCAAAGAGTCAAAATTTGCTGCTCCTTCAACAAGAGCTGACGCATCAAGGTCAGGAGCAAAAGTTCTCTTACGTCGAGGAGGCACCAGGTCAGACGGCTCGTCCTTGGGTGCGTTAACACGCTCGTGGTCGGTGGTGTATGCAGGATGATATTTTGAGAGATCCATCTCCTCAGTTATTAAAGACGCCAGTGGCCGAGTCCACGTGATGCACTTCGCATAATCTGAATGAGTGAATGCGGAACCATCGAGTTTAAACTCCGAGAAGCTGCCTTTAAGGAGCTCCACGTCCAATTCTGGCAAATATGCTTGTGCTCGAGCGAGTGCCATGTTTGCCCCTCCTCGAGCCGCCGATTTCCGGGTTTTAGTCACCCACTGTGGCACGGTGGAGAGTTGCTTCAACATGTACTTGATATTCCTTGGCAGGTATTTCAGATATTTCACTGCCATGATGGAATAAACAGAGCCTGTGAACAGCTGTTCTACGTATGTGAAAATAGTTTTCAACTTCAAAATTTGCAGCTCTACAAGGTTATGATCTTTTCACCCTGCAAACAAAAGGAAAAGAAGGTACAGTAAGCCATCGCACAGTCATAAGCCGGTACATTAGCAAAAGAGAGACGGAACACATACCAAAGATTGCTGTCAACATTTCGTTGATCTGTTTCACAAGAGTGGCATATTTTTTCCTTCAAGGGGCTGAGTTTCTCTTCAGCCTTTTGTCAGGATGGCCTTTTCCGCCTCAAACAACTTTATGGCTTGTTCAAGACGTTCATTCGCCTGACGTGCAGAATCTTCAAAATGAGACGCGATGGACCCAGCTTCAGTTTTCAATTTTCTTTCTTCTTTGAGTCGTTTCTGCAGTTTCACAGCAACCGACTCAGCATCCTCAACATATCCCTGATAGATGCACAAGAAGAATCAACAAATATTTCTACAGATAATTTCATACTGCCATAGGACCGCTTACTTCTTTATCAAGTCCTAAGAAGATTGCAAGCAATATCCTTGACACTTGGGGGCTAATGCATATCAGTTCTTTCGAAACTAATATATGGAGAAGATCCGACTCATCTCAAGAAGATGAGCCGGCCCTTGGGGGCTACAGGTCAAATTTCTTCAATCTTCAAGACCCGACTCATCTCAAGAAGATGAGCCAGCCCTTGGGGGCTACAGGTCGAATTTCTTGAATCTTCAAGACCCGACTCATCTCAAGAAGATGAGCCGGCCCTTGGGGGCTACATGTCGAATTTCTTCAATTTTTAAGACCCGACTCATCTTAAGAAGATGAGCTGGCCCTTGGGGGCTACACTGTTACAGGCCATAGCTATTTTATGAAACCATCTTATCATAACAAGCTATCTTTGGAAGCTAATGAAAGTATACAAGATAATGGTAAAAATGAGAGGATTACCTCATATTTCTCCTTCATAGCGTTTATCATGCTCTGTTCAATTTCCCGGCACTCAGATAGCCGGGTCAAGTACTGCTGGTACAAGTCTTCAATACCATGCGCGGACAGTTCCGGAAATTCCGTCTCGGCTTTTCCTTTGTCCAAATTCACTAGTTCATCCTTGCTCACGATTTTAGCCAAGGAGGTGGAAAAAGTTGGGGCCTAGAAACTCTCTTTAACAAATACAACATCTGAAGTGTTGTGGTCAACCGACGGCATGAATTCATCTGTACGGGCCGACTTGGGCGGAAGGATGGATGACTCACTCTCAGGAGGAACATCCATAAAAACCGGCTCATTTGGTTCGGACGTCTCAGTGGTAGCTGCCAGCTCCACCCTCATATCAGGCTCCTTTTCAACAGAAGGGCCAACTGTGAAAGCTATTTTTCCTAGCGGAGGGATTGGCGCCTCTTGGCCTGCTGTCCCAGAGGACAACCCGCCAGCCCATTTGGACACAACAGCTTTGGCCCTATGGGTTGTCAGTAAAACAAAAGTTATGACAAGTTGGGATTAAACAATGAAAGACATAAGGCAACCCTGCAAAGATAGAAGCTTACCCGCGATTAACATTAAAAGGGGGAAGCTGTGATGCACTTGAGTCGCCCGATGACGGAGGAGAGGCCTGATAAAGGGAATTTGAAGGGCTGAGTGCTTGTTTAAACAAACCGGCTCTAGGACGAGAATCGGTTAGACTATGGGGCACCTCGAGGCATGGTTTACGAGCCGGTGGTTTGTGAGACAAACTATGGTCTATGTCGCCCATATCACCCCGGGTCTTGCGTTTTGATGAGCCGGCAAACTGTCCTTTCTTCAAAGGAAAATCGGGAGCCAAATGAGCTTCTGGGTGTGACAATTTAACTTTCCAGACAATTTATCTTAGTTTTCGGGGAACAAACATTTCTGAAGAATTGGGGGAGATTGGAGTTACCTCCAGTTTCGCCGGCTTGGCTAGATTCCGAGTCACCCTGATAAGAAGGTGTGCCGGCAAGCTCATTAAACAGGCGGCCGAGAGAGTCGAGTTCTACCTCAGATTCCTCCCCTGAAGACGACACAGAGGTCGGGGTATTCTTTCTACCCGTCGAAGGAATAGGAGCTTGAGGTGTAACTTTCCAAAAAATAGAATCTGCCTGCAAATACATGAAGTATATGGTAAATAATGGCGAGTCAAAGGTAACATCGACAAAGGACAATAAAAGTGATCAATACCTAAGGCGGCGGATTGAGAAGATAGAATGGACCCAAACTGGTGACGCTGCATTGCTCTTTCGAGTCGGAGAAAAACCTTTTGGTTTCTTTGGTAAGAGCATCGTCAGAAAGATTCTCACGAGAAAAGCGTTGATGGTCGTTTGAGGCGCCTAAATAGTCACACATCAAGCCATCCCTCAAGCTGACGGGTTAGATTCGTCACTTTAACCAGCAACGAATCAGATCTATCCCGATCAGGCCATGTGCAGTCAGAGCTCTTAGTTTTGCATGAAGAGGTGCTAATGGAGCCCTCTCTCCGTCTGTTGGCCAACCCGGAAATTCCACCTTGCCACTAAGTCTTTCCAATCTGAAACCCGGCAGAGGATTTTCTCCTTCAGGTGCAGTATTTTTACAATAGAACCAGGTTTTGTTCCACCCCTTCGGGTGACTCACCAGTTTTGATTCTGGGAAGGCGTTGTTCTTTCTTTTCTGAATTGAAACGCCACCGAGCTCACAGGCAGCCCCATTCTTCACCTCAGTTTGGCGGTTAAGGTAAAAGAATTCCCTAAAAAGGGTCATGGACGGCTTGACCTGAAGGTACACTTCACATAGCACTTGAAACTGACAAATATTGGTCATGGCATTTGGGCTGATATCTTGAGGCCTGAGCTTGAAGAAATGCAATAGGTCCCTAAAGAACTTTGAGCCGGGAGGACGGAAACCTCTACGCAGATGATCAGTAAAGACCACAACCTCCCCTAGTCGTGGTTGTGCGAACGGCTCTTCTTTGGGAGCCCGCCATTCTATGATCTTTCGAGTCGGCAAGAAACCTTGGTCCACAAGGTTATCCAAGGTAAGCCTGGACTCTCTGGTCTTGGCCCAGTTGCAAACTTTGGAGTTTTTTGGAGCCATGATGGGTTATGCAATGGCTACAAGAGTGCTACTATAAGAGCTGAATTATAATCCGGGGTGAATTATAAGTTGCCCATACTAAGGTGCTACTATAAGTCGGCAAAATCAAAAAGAGCTAAAGGGACATTTCCGCAAACACTTAGCAACGATGTTGGGTCACAAACAAGTTTCTATGAAAGTATCCCTTACGGATATATCTGATTAAATGAGGAAAAACAACGAGATATATGTTCTAGCTGACGGAAAGACCGAAACTACGACATTCAAAGGATAACCCCGGATGGCTCATTTTAGATCTTCTTATGAGGAAAATAAACCGGAGATCATATTAGAACTATGCGGCAATGAGTGGATAGCACGTGGATCTACAAAATATGTCTTAGCTGAACACGATGAACACGGCAAGAACACGAGAAATATTGAACCCTAAATGGAGGGGATTCATACCAGATTGCGTTGAAGCGGAGACGAAGATGATCACGTTTGCTCCGTCGGTCGCAAGAAGGCTCGATGACGTCGACAATGGAGTCAGGGATCTCTGAGTCACTTTGGGAGCTCTGGCGGTGCTCGGCCGACGGGTGAGCAAGAGGAAGAAGACGATAGGAAACTTATTGTGGAGCTCAGTGGACTTATTTATAAAGAGAGAAAATGAAACGGCGCCGAGAAAGACAAAACGACCATGGTAAATTTGTGGCTAGGAGCGCGCCTCGATTTTCACATCTGCCTAGATTTGGCGCGGTTTTTGAAGGGATGCGTTATGATGACTTTGGAGGACAACGGTCAGCAAGGATGACATCATTAAACAGACAGACACCAGAGAAATGATAAGTCTGGAAGCGCTACAAGCCGGCGTTGTGAGATCCCTGAAAGACACAGGTCCAATAATGAGCCGTCAATAAAGAGGAGAAATTGACATGAATGGATTCAAATCAATCTGGGGCCTAATGTCGGGGATATAGCCCCGCGATATAACCCGCCCTATTGAGCTGGGTTAGTATGTTGACGGCTCTACAGTCAAGATTAAGATGGGTTGTGTCATGAAGACAGGACAAGCAAGGCGGTGGCTGACTAAGTCATCGGGCGCCCAACACCTGAAGACGGCGGCTCCAGGCCCACAAGGCAGAGGACGCCAGCCGAATTCCCTACTTGAGAGCAAGGCGAGTTAGAGACATGATAGGTTACGAGTCACGATATGACCCGGACTCTATTGTAAACCCTAGGGTCTTGACCTGTATATAAAGGCAAGCCCCTAGGACCGAAAGACTCAAGTTACAATATCTCGATAGCTAGGTTAGCGATTCCGCACCCTTGTAATCGAGATCTATCCATCAATACACACAAAGCAGGATGTAGGCTATTACCTCCATCAGAGGGGCCGAACCTAGGTAAACCCGACTCTCTTTCCCGTTCAACCCCTTTGAGTCGCCACCTAGCAGCGATGGCCTCACACCTTAGTCCTTGCACGAGGACATCTGCCATGACAAAACCATGACACTGTCACTATTACTATTACTATTACTATTACTACTATTGCTTGTCGTGCTACTAAAACTTTGCTGCAGAGAGATATCCCAGGTGTGGTTGAATTGACAACTCAACTGCTAAGGCCGATAAATATTCTTTATCTCCCCTTGTGTCGAATCAATAAATCAAGGTGAAATACTACCCGCGAAGACTGTTGCGATCCCCTGTACTTGTGGGTTATCAATCAACTCCCCCAAGCTTAGACCTTGCTTGTCCTCAAGCGAAAGCCAAATTTGATAATCCTGACCACATGCCCATAAAATAAAATATGGACATGAAGGCATCATGATCATTTCATAGAACCAATATGATATCATAAACTTTCTCATAAACAAGTGATAATTCATTCACAAGCTAAAGTATGAACTACAAACTTCCTTGAAAACTAACAAACTATGTTCTTAGTCATTGAAACAATTGCAATCCATCATATTTTCAGAAAGAGTCTATGTAAGGGATTTGTTTAGCAAGTTCATATATTCAACTATCATTTAGTCTTCTAGGATTGTTGACACTCATGACGTAATTATGGAACAAAAAGTTTCAATTAGACACATGATTACCTACATCCAACTGGATATATATGCCTAGATCTTTCCCCACCACATGATACTTGCCAAGTGGAGAATAAACAAGAATGGAATAGGGATGAACATTATTGACTCTTGCATAAAAGTAAATACAGAAAAGTAAAAGATAGGCCCTTCACAGAGGGAAGCTCTGGTTGTCATGTGCTTTTTATTTGGATGTGCAAACTCTTAATGGAAAGGAACATCATTTTATATTGCCCCTTATGATAGCAACCTTTATTATGCAGTTTGTCGCTTGTATTTCTTTACCATCACAAGTTCGTACAAAACATATTTTCCCTTACAATAAAAGACCATACATATTTAGGAGCAATTTTTATTGCTTTTGCACCATGACAACTTACTTGAAGGATCTTATTCAATCCATAGCTATATATGGTAGACTCTCATGGGAAGAAACTGGGTTTTGGATGCACAAGTAGTATCTCTACTTAGTGCAAAGTTTTGTGTGGCAAAAGATTATGGGCAAGCACCACATTTTAGAGGATTCATGACAATATAACTTCTTTGTGAATATAAGCAAACATAACGCATTACGTTGTCTTCCTTGTCCAACGTCAACTAGTTGATCAAACATAGAATATTTAATGGGGGCTCACAATCATAAAAGATGTCCAAGATAGTATATTTATATGTGGTGGGACCTCTATTTGGTTATTACTTTTTCATGAATTGAATCAATGACCAATGCTATGTTTGTCAACTTCCAACAAATTTTATTAATTATACTCCCTTTATGTGAAGTCATCACTCCCCATGGGATTAGCATATGATCTATTTATTCTTTTCATTGCTAAGATTGATGCAAAAAGGTAAAGCAACCAAACTCAAACTACTCTTTACTATATAACTCTCACACTCGATTACATAGATAGATAGATCGTGAAACAAGCACTCGAAACTAAATCATACTACAACTTTATTCTTCTAGATCATATAATAACTAAGGATCGAACTAAGATAGCTAATGATGGTAAAAGTCATGGTGATACGATACCGGGGCACCTCCCCCATGCTTGGAACAAGCCAAGGGTGGTGCCCATACTCGTGTAGTCAAGTTTCTTTCTTCGGTGATGGAGGTGATGAAGTAGTGGGCTTGCCCCTCAGCATCAAGTATTGCAAATTATCATTGATCCTTCGAAGGGCACGATTCTACTCCTCCAATAGGATAATCTCCTGAGTGAGTGATGTGTTTTGGGCACAAATTGCTTCTACAACATTTAATGCATTAATTTCAGGTAAATAAAGATTATCATGAAGGGTTTGCAATATGTCTCCCTTTTTCTAATCCTCGAATATGGATCCAGAGTAATCTCCTCCAGATTTCTTAGCCTCTTCTCCGCCTCTTCTCATAGCATCTTCTTGAGTTGTTGATTCATCCTCCTCCCCTGAATACAACTCATAATAGACCTTGTTGTAGGGGCGTTTGCCCGGAGTAGGTCGAACTATGCGATGCTTTTTATGGTGACCTTGGGGAGGCATGAGAGCTTCAGAGATCTAGGATTCCTGACAGAAAAAATAGCCTGAAACAAGAGCAGAGGAGAACTTGCGACGTGGTGGTCATAACAGCGAGGAGTATATATAATGAATTTTTCCCGTGCAGGACAAGTCTACGGAAGGAAAATGGAGTCGAAAGTCCACGGGTGAGTCACGAACTCACATGGTGCGCCCTGGGGGTAGGGCGTGCCCC
This sequence comes from Elymus sibiricus, assembly GCA_039707655.1. Lineage (NCBI taxonomy): Eukaryota > Viridiplantae > Streptophyta > Magnoliopsida > Poales > Poaceae > Elymus > Elymus sibiricus. The sequence goes on along the minus strand of CM077675.1, from coordinate 274,831,670 downwards.
CTGAGCTCGTCGCTCCCTCGTGCACTGATACATCCATTTTGCATCATGATTTCCTACTGTTATTTATAATGTTTTTATGCATAATAATGCTTTATGGAGTAATTCTAATGCCTTTTCTCTCATAATATGCAAGGTTTACACAAAGAGGGAGAATGCCGGCAGCTGGAATTCTGGACCTGAAAAAGCATATCAGAGACACCTATTCTACACATCTCCAAATAAGATGAAACTTCACGGAGAATTATTTTGGAATATATAAAAAATACTGGAGCAAATAACTACCGAAGGGGGGCCACTTGGTGACCACAAGACACCAGGGCGCGCCAGGCCCCCCAGGCGCGCCTTGGTGGGTTGTGGCCAGCCCGGCCCACCTCCGGTGCCCATCTTCTGGTACTTAAGGTCTTTTGACCTAGAAAAAATCAAGAGTTCGGGATGGAATGCCGCCGTCTCGAGGCGAAACATGGGCAGGAGCACTTTTGCCCTCCGGCGGAGCGATTCCTCCGAGGGAACTTCCCTCCCGAAGGGGGAAATTGAAGCCATCGTCATCACCAACAACCCTCTCATCTTTGGGAGGCCAATCTTCATCAACATCTTCAACAACACCATCTCCTCTCAAACCCTAGTTCATCTCTTTTGTTCAATCTTCATACCGGAACCTCAGATTGGTACCTGTGGGTGACTAGTAGTGTTGATTACATCTTGTATTTGATTACTATATGGTTTATTTGGTGGAAGATTATATGTTCAGATCCATTATGCTATTTAATACCCCTCTGATCTTGAGCATGAATATCATTTGTGAGTAGTTACCTTTGTTCTTGAGGTCACAGGAGAAGTCATGTTGCAAGTAATCATGTGAAGTTGATATGTGATCGATATTTTGATGATATGAATGTTGTGATTCCCTTAGTGGTGTCATGTGAACGTCGACTACATGGCATTTCACCATCTTTGGACCTAAGGGAATGCATTTTGGAGTAGTTATTAGATGATGGGTTGCTAGAGTGACAGAAGCTTAAACCCTAGTTTATGTGCTATTTCGTAAGGGGCTGATTTGGATCCAAATGTTTAATGCTATGGTTAGATTTTATCTTAATACTTTTCTCATAGTTACGGATGCCTGCGAGGGGGTTAATCATAAGTGGGAGGTTTTTTCAAGTAAGAACAACACCCAAGCACCGGTCCACCCACATATCATATTATCAAAGTAGCGAACGCAAATCAAACCAACATGATGAAAGTGACTAGATGAAATTCCCGTGTACCCTCAAGAACGCTTGCTTATTATAAGAGACCGTTTTGGCCTGTCCTTTGCCACAAAAGGATTGGGCTATCTTGCTGCACTTTATTTACTGTTATTGTTACTTGCTCGTTACCAATTATCTTGCTATCAAACTACCTGTTACCTACAATTTCAGTGCTTGCAGAAATTACCTTGCTGAAAACCGCTTGTCATTTCCTTCTGCTCCTCGTTGGGTTCGACACTCTTACTTATCGAAAGGACTACGATTGACCCCCAGTACTTGTGGGTCATCAAGGCTATTTGCTGGCGCCGTTGCCGGGGAGTGAAGCGCTCTTGGTAAGTGGAAATCGGTAAGGAAAAATTTATACTACATGCTGAAATTTATTGTCACTTACTACTATGGAAACAATACTTTGAGGGGTTTGTTCGGGGTATCTTCACCTCGACCAGAACCACAATTAGTTGCCCGTCAACCTACTGCACCTACTGAAAATATGGGTTATGAAATTCCTTCGGGTATGATAGAACAACTGCTAGCTAATCCTTATGCAGGAGACGGAACCGAACATCCTAATATGCACCTAATACATGTGGATGAAATTTGTGGATTATTTAAGCTTGCAGGTTTACCCGGAGATGAAGTTAAGAAGAAGGTTTTCCCTTTATCTTTGAAGAGAAAAGCATTGACACGGTATAGGCTATGTGATGATATTGGATGATGGAACTGGAATCAATTGAAATTAGAATTCCACCAAAATTTTTATCCTATGCATCTAGTTCATCGTTATCGGAATTATATATATAATTTTTGGCCTCGTGAAGGAGAAAGCATCGCTCTAGCTTGGGGGAGGCTTAAGTCAATGTTATATTCAAGCCCCAATCATGAGCTCTCGAGAGAAATTATTATTCAGAATTTTTATGCTCGGCTTTCTCATAACGTTCGATCCATGCTCGATACTTCTTGTACTGGTTATTTCATGAAGAAGACTATTGAATTCAAGTGGGATCTCTTAGAAAGAATTAAACGCAACTCTGAAGATTGGAAACTCGACAAAGTTAATGAGTCAGGTATTAAGCTTAAGTTTGATTGTGTTAAATCTTTTATGAATACCGATGCTTTTCACAAGTTTAGCACTAAATATGGACTTGACTCTGAGATAGTAGCCTATTTCTGTGAATCATTTGCTACTCATATTGACCTCCCTAAGGAGAAGTGGTTTAAATATCATCCCCCTATTAAAGAAGAACTTAAAGAACAGGTCATAGCTAAAGATGAAACTATCATTGTGCCTACTGCTTATATTGAAAAACCACCTTTCCCTGTTACGATAAAGGAACATGCTAAGGTATCAACTGTGGTTCGCAAAAGTAATATTACAGCACCTAAGCCCTCTGAACAAATTAAAGTACAACCTAGTGTTGCTATGGTTAAAGATCTCTTGGTAGAAAATATTGATGGGCATGTTATTTACTTCTGTGATGAAGCTGCTAGAATTGCCAAACCCGATGAAAAAGATAAACATAGACCCGTAGTTGGCATGCATGTTGTCTCAGTTAAAATAGGAGATCATTGCTATCATGGTTTATGTGATGTGGGTGCTAGTGTGAGTGCTATTCCTTTTACCTTATACCAAGAAATTATGAATCATATAGCACCCGGCGAAATAGAAGACATTGATGTTACTATTAAACTTCCTAATAGAGACACCATCACACCACTTGGGATTGTTAGAGATGTTGAAGTCTTGTGTGGGAAAATAAAATATCCTACTGACTTTCTAGTTCTTGGTTCCCCACAAGATGACTTTTGTCCCATTATCTTTGGTAGACCTTTCTTGAACACTTTTAATGCTAAGATAGATTGTGAAAAACAAACTGTTGGTGTTAGTTTTGGTGATGTGTCTCATGTGTTTAACTTTTCCAAGTTTAGTAGACAACCCCGTAATAAAGAATTATCTAGTAAGGATGAAATAATTGGTCTTGCTTCTATTGTGGTTCCTCCTACTGATCCACTAGAACAATATTTGCTTGACCATGAAAATGATATGCACTTGCATGAAAGAAATGAAATAGATAAAATTTTCTTTGAACAACAACCTCTCCTAAAACACATTTTGCCTATTGAAATCTAGGAGGTCCTCCTCCACCTAAAGGTGATCCTGTGTTTGAATTAAATGTAACACCCTGGTTTTCGCTCATGTTTTTTTTCCTTTGCGGGATTTGACTCCCGTCTTTTTTCTCGGTGTTATCGGATTTCTCTAGCTCTTTGGTATGTGAAGATGGTCATCTAGCCTTGCCTTCCCTATCCAACCAGAGATTCTTCCCAGTCCAACCTTGCCACCCAAGATCTTTGGCTCAGGGTTTTGCTGTCGAAACCCTACCTTCTGAGTTATCGGAAGGGAAACCCTAATCCTTCCAGTTACAAAGGAACCTCAATTTCCTTTGATCTGTTGCCTCCCAAACTTTTCCCAGTGATCATCCTTTATCTATAAACCCTGGATATGCAAAAATATGGCCAAGTCATTTGCAATATTTTTCATTTATAATTAATTCCTTTTTCTGCCAGTTAAAGGAATTAAATCCAGGAAAATATCTATCCATCTCCCAAGTTCATGAAAACTTGTGGAGATATTCTTTGTGATCATATTGAGCTCCCATAAAAATATTGGCCATAATTAAATAAGGGAAATTGCCTTTTCCTATTTAAAGCCAATATTGTATTTTGGGCCCATTTCTAAAGGAGCTACCATTTTGGTAATCAGGAAAAATCCCAAATAATTTGTGGAATTTTTCCTATCCATATATTCACTATTTCCACCAAGAACCCAAGTTTCATAGTTCAAATTTTGAGCACAACATGAATTTGCAGATTCTGTCCGGTTGGGAAAGTTGCAAAGGAAGTGCTCTATTTCTTTATCTATTTGAGCTGAAATTTTTTATGGTGGTTAACATTGCGAAATCACCCATGGATACCAAAAACCAGCTCAATTCATCTATCCATTTTTCCCCAGCAATTTTCCCAAGTTTCTGTCCATTTGGAAGCACTGTGAAGGAAGTACCATTTTCGTGTACCCAAATGGTATGAAACTTTTACAGTGGCTTCATATGTTCATATCATCATCCTACACCAAATTTGGGCCATTTCCATCTAGCCATTTGACCCCAGCATCATCCCTTTCATTTCTGTCCAGTTTGCCAAGTTGTACAGGAAGTACCCTCAATTCTTATCCAAATGGTCTCAAATTTTACCAGGACCTTTACCCTGGTAGATTATTGCTCCATGCCAAATTCCAGATCATTTCACTCATGGATCTACCCAGAAACAACTACAAACACCTTGCTATCAGAAACTTCTTCAGCAAGTTTCCCTCACCCCAGAGCCTTCCAGTTGATTCTAGCTTCACATCTCATCTATTTGAGCAGCAAGGGATCTGTTGGACAAGCCTAGAAAGGCAGAAGCCTTCGGGAGCACACCATGCACGTGGTGACCACGCAGTGGTCACGCAGAAACGGCGCTCCACGTGCTGTCCTCGTCGGCCAGCTAGCCCCGGTCGGCCTCCTCCTGTCTGAGAGTGTCTAGCGGCTCCCCTACATCCACGCCAACCCTCTCCAGCAGCTTCCCCCTCTTCTCCCGTTCTCCTCGCGCCACGGCGGTCGCCGCCGCGGTACTGTCCCGCGCGTGAATCCGCTATCCTCTTCCTCCCCGAAGCCTCTCGAGCTCCCCGAGCCATCCCCCCCTCTGAACATCGTCAAGTCGGCACCTATCCCCGTTTGCCACCTCGCCGGAGCTCCAGGACGGTGATAAGCACGCCACCGCGGTCGTGCCTATCCGCATGTCTTGGCCGGCTATAAAAAGCCGAGGCCGGAGCCTCCCCGAGCTCACCAAACCCCCTCAGCCTCCTCCCCACTCCCTCTAGTCCTCGCCAGCGCCGCGCTCGGCCGAATCCTCTGCCGGAGCTCGCCCACGACCTCCGAAACCATCCTCTGTCTCCGGCCGTCCCCGGCTCCGTCCGAGCCCGCCACCGAGTGCGCCGATCTCCGGCAACTTCGCCCAGCCTCTCTCCTGCTCCTACCGACCACCGAGTCGCCGGATTCCACCAGACCCGCCGCTCACTGCCTCCACTCGCTGCCGCTCTCCCAGCCACCCCCACTACCTGTGCTGCCTGCCCTGGAAGCGGTGCTCTCCGGCGACCGCATTGGTGGCCTCGGCCGCCCGAGAAGCTCGCCGGAGCACTGCCGGCCATGCCGGAGCCAGTGCCTTGCAGCGGCGTCGGGGAGAGAAGGGGAGGAGGAAGGAGAAAGAGGAGGAGGAAAGAGAACGATCTGACGGGTATGCCCCGACCCCACCAGTCAGTGAGAGGAGCCAGCCACGTCATATAAGTGGAGGCGCCCATCGCAGAATACGCTTTCCCCTCTAGGAAACGTATTTCACCGAAGTGCATGACCCGCCGAGCTGCCAGGGACCCCGGTGGAAATATTATTTTTACAAATAGGTCCCTGACAGAAAAACCCTTGTAACTTTTTGCTCAAAACTCCGATTCAGGTGTAACCAACACTCACGTCTTAAGTTCGTCGAGCCCGTTCCGATGGTATCATTTTCTTAATGTTTCCACACGGTGGAAATGACCATTTTTCCCTTGCCTCCAAACAGCCCCCTCCGAGAGAGAATGATTTCCGGTGATCCTTTCCGCGGACTCTCTGAAGGGGGGTAGCTTTGTAACACCCTGGTTTTCGCTACTGTTTTTTTTCCTTTACGGGATTTGACTCCCGTCTTTTTTCTCGGTGTTATCAGATTTCTCTAGCTCTTGGGTATGTGAAGATGGTCATCTAGCCTTGCCTTCCCTATCCAACCAGAGACTCTTCCCAGTCCAACCTTGCCACCCAAGATCTTTGGCTCAGGGTTTTGCTATCGAAACCCTACCTTCTGAGTTATCAAAAAGGAAACCCTAATCCTTCCAGTTACAAAGGAACCTCAATTTCCTTTGATCTGTTGCCTCCCAAACTTTTCCCAGTGATCATCCTTTATCTATAAACCCTGGATATGCAAAAATATTGCCAAGTCATTTGCAATATTTTTCATTTATAATTAATTCCTTTTTCTGCTAGTTAAAGGACTTAAATCAAGGAAAATATCTATCCATCTCCAAAGTTCATGAAAACTTGTGGAGATATTCTATGTGATCATATTGAGCTCCCATAAAAATATTGGCCATAATTAAATAAGGGAAATTGCCTTTTCCTATTTAAAGCCAATATTGTATTTTGGGCCCTTTCTAAAGGAGCTACCATTTTGGTACTCAGGAAAAATCCCAAATAATTTGTGGAGTTTTTCCTATCCATATATTCACTATTTCCACCAAGAACCCAAGTTCCATAGTTCAAATTTTGAGCACAACATCAATTTGCAGATTCTGTCCAGTTGGGCAAGTTGCATAGGAAGTGCTCTATTCCTTTATCTATTTGAGCTGAAATTTTTCATGGTGATTAACATTGCGAAATCACCCATGGATACCAAAAACCAGCTCAATTCATCTATCCATTTTTCCCCAGCAATTTTCCCAAGTTTCTGTCTATTTGGAAGCACTGTGAAGGAAGTACCATTTTGGTGTATCCAAATGGTATGAAACTTTTACAGTGGCTTCATATGTTCATATCATCATCCTACACCAAATTTGCGCCATTTCCATCTAGCCATTTTACCCAACATCATCCCTTTCATTTCTGTCCAGTTTGCCAAGTTGTACAGGAAGTACCCTCAATTCTTATCCAAATGGTCTCAAATTTTACCAGGACCTTTACCATGGTAGATCATTGCTCCATGCCAAATTCCAGATCATTTCACTCATGGATCTACCCAGAAACAACTACAAACACCTTGCTGTCAGAAACTTCTTCAGCAAGTTTCCCTCACCCCAGAGCCTTCCAGTTGATTCTAGCTTCACATCTCATCTATTTGAGCAGCAAGGGGTCTGTTGGACAAGCCTAGACAGGCAGAAGCCTTCGGGAGCAGACCATGCATGTGGTGACCACGCAGTGGTCACGCCGAAACGGCGCTCCGCATGCTGTCCTCGTCGGCCAGCTAGCCCCGGTCGGCCTCCGCCTGTCTGAGAGTGTCTAGCGGCTCCCCTGCGTCCACGCCAACCCTCTCCAGCAGCTTCCCCCTCTTCTCCCTTTCTCCTCGCGCCACGGCGGTCGCCGCCGGTGGTACTGTCCCGGGCGTGAACCCCTTTGTCGCCTCCCCTCCACTGTCCTCTTCCTTCCCGAAGCCTCTCGAGCTCCCCGAGCCGTCCCCCCCCATCTGAACATTGTTCGGTCGGCACCTCTCCCCGTTTGCCACCTCACCGGAGCTCCAGGGTGGTGATAAGCACGCCACCGCGGCCGTGCCTATCCGCACGTCTCGGCCGGCTATAAAAAGCCGAGGCCGGAGCCTCCCCGAGCTCACCAAACCCCCCAGCCTCCTCCCCACTCCCTCTAGTCCTCGCCAGCGCCGCGTTCGGCCGAATCCTCTGCCGGAGCCCGGCAATTTAGCCAGAGCTCGCCCACTGCCTCCGCGCCCATCCTCTCTCTCCGGCCGTCCCCGGCTCCGTCCGAGCCCGCCACCGAGCGCTCCGACCTCCGGCGACCTCGCCCAGCCTCTCGCCTGCTCCTACCGACCACCGAGTCGCCGGATTCCACCAGACCCGCCGCTCACTGCCTCCACTCGCTGCCGCTCTCCCAGCCACCCCCGCTACCTGTGATGCCTGCCCTGGGAACGGTGCTCTCAGGCGACCGCGTCGGTGGCCTCGGCCGCCCGAGAAGCTCGCTGGAGCACTGCCGGCCACGCCGGAGCCAGTGCCCTGCCGTGGCGTCGGGGAGAGAAGGGGAGGAGGAAGGAGAAAAAGGAGGAGGAGAGAGAAAGATCTGACGGGTGGGCCCCGACCCCACCAGTCAATGAGAGGAGTCGGCCACGTCATATAAGTGGAGGCGCCCATCGCAGAATACGCTTTCCCCTCTGGGAATCGTATTCCACCGAAGTGCACGACCCGCTGAGCTGCCAGGGACCCCGATGGAAATATTCTTTTTACAAATAGGTCCCTGACAGAAAAACCCTTGTAACTTTTTGCTCGAAACTCCGATTCTGGTGAAACCAACGCTCACGTCTTCAGTTCGTCGAGCCCGTTCCGATGGTATCATTTTCTTAATGTTTCCACACGGTGGAAATGACCATTTTTCCCTTGCCTCCAAATAGCCCCCTCCGAGAGAGAACGATTTCCGGCGATCCTTTCCGCGGACTCTCCGCACTTCTCCCGGAGTACTTCTTCGACCCCAAGCAAGCCGACCATCTGATATATGCCCTAAAGCATTACTCTGTGTTATTCTTGCGTGTTTTATTAATGATTATGCCTGTGATAGAAATAATTAAACTTCTGTTAGATTGCACTTACTGTTTACATTACTTGCATTAGTTTGCCATGTGATAATTCAAAGTAATTTACTTAAATGCATAGTTGCTGCCACCTCAACCTTATGTGATAAATAACTATGCCTGCTAAGTACTGTCTAAAGCTAAACTTAGTCGGTTGATCTAGAGTCACCTGTCCGGGCTTATCCGTGCAACCACATTTGCCGGTATGGGACGGCCTTGACTTGGTCTGACTCTGTGCTCTTTCACTGGTACCACCAGACAGGGAAGGTTATGCGTGCGTGCTACCCTGGCCTGGTAGGCGGCGATAACCTTGTGAACCCAGTTGTTTGTTTGCGTGCGGTCCCCGTTTGGGACAGTTTAGTTTGGCCACGACGGTGGCAGGTGTCACGAGGTGACACAGGGGCCACCCAGGGCTTGACTCCGGGGGAGAATGATTGCCGGTGGTATGGTGGAGGAGTCATGGGTTAGGCAGGTTTCGTTGGAGCAACACTGGTCCACCCGAATGGGATCACGAGGCCAGGTGCTCCATGGTGTGGGTAAAGTGCGCAACCTCTGCAGAGTGAAGAATCTATTCGAATAGTCGCGTCCACGGTATTGAACAGTCCGTCTAGGCCTCACTAGGTGGTCAACCGTAATAGTAATAATGATGGAAGAACTCGTCTTATGATCGGAAGTACTCAGCGACTCACGAGTATTCTGAGGGTTGTGGGACAACCCGGAAGAAGAGTAAGTTTATCAGACTTACAGTAGAGATGCATAGACATCGGGTGATGTGAGGAACATGATATGTTAGCCACGGGATGGCTATGAAAGAGACGGTCGGATGACCGAAAGAGTTGGATTGGATCCTGAGATTGTTCGGAGTATGAATCACTTACTTGATACGCTTACTTTACTGCATTTTACTTTAGTAGTTATCTTGCTAAATAAACCTATTACGGCATGACAATTAAGTTTGTTAGATAGGTATGCTATGCCATGATAATTAATGTTGCTCTAATAACAAATGCATGCTTGAATGCCATGGATTGCTTTGCTTGGTGTATATGTTAGTTTGGTTTGCTTGCGAGTACATTCAAAAGTACTCAGCGGCCTTTAACATGGCCAGGTTCGCAAAAGGATCCGTCGTCCGTCGTCGAGGAGCCGAAGTGTTCACGGGTTAGGAGAGTAACCCAGTCAGATCCCTGTGGATTGGAGCCGCACCAAGACCATGCTGCCTTAGATAGAGCTTTTCCGCTGCCATCACTCTTGTAATATATCTTGTAAGACTGATATATCCATTAATAGAAATGCATGTGTTCATGATACTTGTTGTAAACGTGCATGCCAGAGTGATTTCCTGGGCTGTCGTGCGTGGTGACCGTCTGGCTACAGTGGTAATCAGGCAGGGCGCCACAAGTGAGTACTTTTGAATGTACTCGCAAGCAAACCAACTAACATATACACCAAGCATTATGTGAGAGCCTGGCTTAGTAGGAATGATAGACTACTCATATCAACAAGGAATTCCTTCTTTTCCGGGAGCCCATACGTAAAGAACTCCAAAGTTAAGCGTGCTTGGCTTGGAGCGATTCTAAGATGGGTGACCGACCAGGAAGTTGGTCCCGGGTGCGCACGAGTGAGGACAAAATACGCAGGAAAGACTAGTGTTGGTTTGTGGGGCCAGTCTAGATCCCGCCAGGCGTAACAGGGTGTTACAATTGGTATCGGAGCCGACCCTTGCGGTTACATGGGCATGCGCGGGTCAGGTGCACGGACATGTGGTGCATGGCGCGTGTGGCCCGTCGTGGCACACGGCATGGCACATGTGCCGAACTGGACGCGCATACGTGTGCCAAGAGGGAACGTTCCTGATGGGCCGACGAGGACGTCGGTTCACAATTGCCTGACACTCTGAAGTATGCTTATCTTGATGAGAAAAATATATATCCTGTAATTATTAGTGCTAACCTTTTCAGAACATGAAGAAGAAAGATTATTAAAAACTCTGAGGAAGCACCGGGCTTCTATTGGATATACTTTTGATGATCTTAAGGGCATTAGACCCAATCTATGTCAGCACAAGATCAATATGGAACCTGATGCTAAACCTGTTGTTGATCACCAATGACGATTGAATCCAAAAATGAAAGAAGTGGTAAGAACTGAAATATTAAAGCTTCTGGAAGCAGGTATAATTTATCCCATAGCTGATAGTAGATGGGTAAGTCCCGTTCATTGTGTCCCTAAGAAGGTTGGTATTACTGTTGTTCCTAATGATAAAAATAAACTTATCCCATAGAGAATTGTTACTGGCTATAGAATGGTAATTGATTTTAGAAAATTAAATAAAGCTACTAGAAAAGATCATTACCCTCTGCCTTTCATTGATCAAATGCTAGAAAGATTATCTAAGCGCACACACTTTTGTTTTCTAGATGGATATTCTAGTTTCTCTCAAATACCTGTATCACAACCTGATCAAGAGAAAACCATATTTACTTGTCCTTTTGGAACCTATGCTTATAGACGTGTGCCTTTTGGTTTATGCAATGCACCTGCTACCTTTTAAAGATGTATGACTGCTATATTCTCTGATTTTTGTGAAAAGATTGTGGAGGTTTTCATGGATGATTTTTCCATTTACAAAACTTCTTTTGATGATTGATTAAGCAACCTTGATCGAGTTTTGCAGAGATCTGAACAAACTAATCTCGTCTTGAATTGGGAGAAGTTTCACTTTATGGTTAATGAAGGTATTGTCTTGGGGCATAAAATATCTGAACGAGGTATTGAGGTGGATAAAGCTAAAGTTGATGAAATTGAGAAAATGCCATGTCCTAAAGATATTAAAGGTATTCGGAGTTTCCTTGGTCATGCTGGTTTCTATAGGAGGTTTATTAAAGACTTCTCTAAAATTTCTAGGCCTCTTACTAATCTTTTACAAAAGGATATTCCATTTGTTTTTTATGATGATTGTGTAGAAGCTATTGAAACACTCAAGAAATCCTTAACTTTTGCACCTATTGTTCAACCACCTGATTGGAACTTTCCTTTTGAAATTATGTGTGATGCTAGTGATTATGTTGTTGGTGCTGTTCTAGGACAAAGAGTTGATAAGAAATTAAATGGTATCCATTATGCTAGCAAAACTCTAGACAGTGCCCAAAGAAATTATGCTACTACTGAAAAAGAATTTTTAGCAGTTGTGTTTTCTTGTGATAAATTTAGATCTTACATTGTTGATTCCAAAGTTATTGTTCACACTGATCATGCTGCTATAAAATATCTTACAGAAAAGAAACATGCTAAACCTAGACTCATTAGGTGGGTTCTCTTGCTTCAAGAATTTGATCTACATATCACTAATAGGAAAGGAGTTGAGAACCCCGTAGCTGATAACTTTTCTATGTTAGAAAATATTCTTGATGACCCACTACCTATTGATGATAGTTTTCCTGATGAACAGTTAGCTGCAATAAATGTTTCTCAAAACACTCCTTGGTATGCTGATTATGCTAACTACATTGTTGCTAAATATATACCACCTAGTTTCACATACCAACAAAAGAAAAAATTCTTCTATGATTTAAGACATTACTTTTGGGATGACCTACATCTTTATAAAGAAGGGGTGGATGGTATTATTAGACGTTGTGTACCTGAGCATGAACAAGAACAAATCCTACGGAAATGTCACTCCGAAGCCTATGGAGGACGTCATGCGGGAGATAGAACTGCCCACAAGGTATTGCAATCTAGTTTTTATTGGCCTACTCTCTTCAAGGATGCCCATAAGTTTGTCTTGTCTTGTGATGAATGTCAAAGAATTGGTAATATCGGTAAGCGTTAGGAAATGCCTATGAATTATTCACTTGTTGTTGAACCATTTGATGTTTGGGGTTCTGACTATATGGGACCTTTTCCTTCCTCTAATGGGTATACTCATATTTTGGTTGCAGTTGATTATGTCACTAAGTGGGTAGAAGCTATTCCAACTAGTAGTGATGTTCATAACACCTCCATTAAAATTCTTAAAGAAGTTATTTTCCCAAGGTTTGGAGTCCCTAGATATTTAATAATTGATGGTGGTTCACACTTTATTCATGGTGCTTTCCGTAAAATGCTTGCTAAATATGATGTTAACCATAGAATTGCATCATCCTATCATCCTCAATCTAGTGGTCAAGTTGAACTTAGCAATAGATAAATAAAATTAATATTACAAAAAGCTGTCAATAGGTCCCGAAAGAATTGGTCTAAGAAACTAGATGATGCACTTTGGGCCTATAGAACAGCTTATAAAAATCCTATGGGTATGTCTCCATACAAAATGGTATATGGAAAAGCTTTTCATTTGCCTCTAGAGTTAGAACATAAAGCATTTTGGTCAATTAAAGAACTCAATTATGATTTCAAACTTGCCGATGAAAAGAGGTTATTTGATATTAGCTCACTAGATGAATGGAGAACCCAAGCTTATGAAAATGACAAACTGTTCAAAGCAAAAGTTAAAAGATGGCATGACAAAAGAATCCAAAAGTGGGAATTCAAAGTTGTAGAATATGTTCTATTGTACAACTCTCGTTTTAGATTTTTTGCAAGAAAGCTTATTTCCAAATGGGTAGGACCATAGATTATCGAAGAGGTTTATCGTTCTGGAGCTATCAAGATTAATAATGCCGAAGGTACTAACCCGAAGATGGTCAATGGACAAAGAATTAAACACTATATGTCAGGTACGCCTATTAATGTTGAAAGCAATATTATCCAAACCATGACACCGGAGGAACACATAAAAGAAACCTTCCGAAACACTCCAAAATCCTGGAAAAGAGGAGGTACATGATACGGTAAGTAAACGGACTCCAAAAAATCCGCAAAAATATTTTCTGTTAGTTTTGGAATATTACAAAAATTAGGAAAATAAGAAATAAACAGGAAAGCAACCGAGGTGAGCATGATACACCAGGGCGCGCCTGCCCTCCCTAGCGTGCCCTGGTGGGTTGTGCCCCCCTCGGGCACCTTCCCGACTCCGTTTTCCTTCCATATTCTTGCTTCCCAAGATAAAAAAATCTTTATATATAACCCCGATTGTTTTGACCACCGCATCGTAGAAAAATCCCCTATTCTTGTTTCGTGCTGTTTTCCTGACAGGTCTGAAAATATGTCGTCTCAAGATTCGGATGGTGAGGGCTATGTTGCTGACTATATCACAGACCCCAAGGTCTATGGGGATGTGGAGCGCCACGGCTGGACCTCGGAGGAAGAAGAAGATTATGACTTGAAGGGAAAGGAAGAGAAAAGCTCTGATGATGAAGAAGTCCCACTACCTCAACCCGGGGACATGCACGTGGAATTCAAGAAGTCAAGTCTCCCTAATAAAGCAAAGAAACCTAAGATCTAATTTATCCCTTTTCATCTTCTGCGGGAAAACAAGCACACATTATGCAAAAATATATTAGAGCTTGAGCAGGAGATCGATGGCTTGAAGGAGGAGAATTTCATCCTCAAGCGTAAGCTGAAAAAGAATGCTACCACTTCATCCCCACCTTCGTCATCTTCACCACCAAAGGAGACTTGAGTACATGGGTATGCGCACTCCCCTTGGCTTGTGCCAAGCTTGGGGGAGATGCCCCGGTATCGTATCACCATCACTTTTATTTACCTTTACCTGTTTTAGTTCGATCCTTAGCTCTTTCGTGATCTAGTTGAATAAAAGTTTAGTATAATCTATTTTCGAGTGCTAGTTTTGTGATCTATCTATCTATGTAATCGAGTGAGAGTTATATACTAAAGTTTAGTTTGAGCTTTTGCTTCTTTACTTTCTTGTTGCAATCAAAATAAAAAGGAAATAAATGAAAAGGATCATATGCTAATCTTATGGTAAGTAATGACATCACATAAGGAAAAGTATAAGTGGTAAAATTTATTGGAGATTGAAAAACATAGCATTGGTCAATGATGCAATTCATGAAAGAAATAATAAGGGAAGAGAAGATTCACATGCAAATACACTATCCTGGACATCTTTTATGATTGTGAGCCCCCATTAAATATTATATGCCAAAATTGTTGACGTTGGACAAGAAAGACAACGTAATGATTTATGTTTGTTCATATTCACATAGAAGTTATATTGTCATAAATCCTTTAACATGTGGTGCTTGCTGTATATCTTTGCTAGCCAAAAATTCTGCACTAAGAAGAGATACTACTTGTGCATCCAAAAACCCTAAACCCAAACTCATGTTTTGAGAGTCCACCAGACCTACCAATGGATTGAGTAAGATCCTTCAAGTAAGTTGTCATCGGTGCACTAAGGCAATAAATATTGCTTCTAAATATGTTTGATCAATTAGTGTAAGAGAAAATTGAGCGTTGTAAGAACCTGTGATGGCAAAGTAATAAAAGCGACAGACTGCATAATAAAGGTTGCTATCATAAGGGGCAATATAACGTGACGTTCTTTTGCATTAAGGGATTTGGCATACAAACCAAAAAGCGAATGACAACCTCTGCTTCCCTCTGCGAAGGGCCTATCTTTTACTTTTATGCAAGAGTCAAAGTATTCTTCCCTATTCCTTTTTACTTTTTATTTTTGCAAGCATCATGTGGTGAGGAAAAAACTAGGCACATGTATCCAGTTGGATATGAGTGAGCATGAGTTATTATTGTTGACATCACCCTTGAGGTGAATATGTTGGGAGGCGAAACTATAAGCCCCTATCATTCTATGTGTCCGGTTGAAACTTTTTGCTCATGGGTATGTTGTGAGTGTTAGCAATCATAGAAGATTAAATGATGGTTGAGTATGTGGACTTGTCAAAATCCTCCGACACGAGACCCTTCCTGAAAATATGATGAATTGTAGTTGCAAAGTTGACTGAGAACATAGTTTGTTGGTTTTCAATAAGGTTTATGCTTTATACTTCTATGTTGTGATGAATTGTTACTTGTTCATGAGAAGTTATATAATAAAGTTATATAAAAAAGTCCTATGACAAAGTTTGTTGCTGCTATGATAATAAGCGTGATGCTACTATGGCTGTGTTTTGTTTTTATCGACACCTCTCTCTCAAACGATGTGGACATGTTTTTCGATATCGGCTTTCGCTTGAGGACAAGCGAGGTCTAAGCTTGGGGGAGTTGATATGTCCATTTTTCATCATGATTTCCTACTATTATTTATAATGTTTTTATGCATAATAATGCTTTATGGATTAATTCTAATGCCTTTTCCCTCATAATATGCAAGGTTTACACAAAGAGGGAGAATGCCGGCAGCTGGAATTCTGGACCTGAAAAAGCATATCAGAGACACCTATTCTGCACATCTCCAAATAAGATGAAACTTCACAGAGAATTATTTTGGAATATATATAAAAAATACTGAAGCAAATAACTACCGGATGGGGGCCACCTGGTGCCCACAAGACACCAGGGCGCACCTGGCACCCCAGGCGCGCCCTGGTGGGTTGTGGCCAGCCCGGCCCACCTCCGGTGCCCATCTTCTGGTACTTAAGGTCTTTTGACCTAGAAAAATCAAGAGTTCGGGACGGAATGCCGTTGTCTCAAGGCGGAACTTGGGCAGGAGCACTTTTGCCCTCCGGCGAAGCGATTCCGCCGCGGCAACTTCCCTCCCAGAGGGGGAAATCGAAGCCATCGTCATCACCAACAACCCTCTCATCTTTGGGAGGCCAATCTTCATCAACATCTTCAACAGCACCATCTCCTCTCAAACCCTAGTTCATCTCTTGTGTTCAATCTTTGTACCAGAACCTCAGATTGGTACCTGTGGGTGACTAGTTGTGTTGATTACATCTCGTAGTTGATTACTATATGGTTTATTTGGTGGAAGATTATATGTTCGGATCCATTATGCTATTTAATACCCCTCTGATCTTGAGCATGAATATCATTTGTGAGTAGTTACCTTTGTTCTTAAGGTCACGGGAGAAGTCATGTTGCAAGTAATCATGTGAAGTTGATATGTGTTCGATATTTTGATGATATGAATGTTGTGATTCCCTTAGTGGTGTCATGTGAACGTCGACTACATGGCACTTCACCATCTTTGGGCCTAAGGGAATGCATTGTGGAGTAGTTATTAGATGATGGGTTGCTAGAGTGATAGAAGCTTAAACCCTAGTTTATGCGCTATTTCGTAAGGGGCTCATTTGGATCCAAATGTTTAATGCTATGGTTAGATTTTATCTTAATACTATTCTCGTAGTTATGGATGCTTGCGAGGGGGTTAATCATAAGTGGGAGGTTTGTTCAAGTAAGAACAACACCCAAGCACCGGTCCACCCACATATCAAATTATCAAAGTAGCGAACGCGAATCAAACCAACATGATGAAAGTAACTAGATGAAATTCCCGTGTACCCTCAAGAACGCTTGCTTATTATAAGAGACCGTTTTGGCCTGTCCTTTGCCACAAAAGGATTGGGCTATATTGCTGCACTTTGTTTACCATTACCGTTACTTGCTCATTACCAATTATCTTGCTATCAAACTACCTGTTACCTACAATTTCAGTGCTTGCAGAAATTACCTTGTTGAAAACCGCTTGTCATTTCCTTCTGCTCCTCGTTGGGTTCGATACTCTTACTTATCGAAAGGCCTATGATTGACCCCCTATACTTGTGTGTCATCATGCACTTTCCTGTTTGTTTGTTATTTTTCTATTTTTTTATATAATCCAAAACAAACAAAAATTACTTTTATGGAACTTTTGGAGTCAGTTTACTTAACTTACCACATACCTACCCTTTTTTAGGATTCTGGAGCGTTCCGGAAGGTCTCTTTTATGTGTTCCTCGAGTATCATCATTTGGATAATGTTAGTTTCCTTGTTAATGGGTGTACCCAAAATATAATGTTTAATTATTTTCCCATTAACTACCTCAAGGTTTGCGCCTTCGGCGTTGTTAATCTTGATGGCTCCAGAGCGATAAACCTCTTCGATGATGTAGGGTCCTTCCCATTTGGAGAGAAGTTTTCCTGCAAAGAATGTGAAACAAGAATTTTATAAAAGAACTTGATCAATGACATTAAATTCCCGCTTTTGTATTATTTTTTCATGCCATCTTTTTACTTTTTATTTAAACAACTAGGCATTTTCATAGGCTTGAGTCCTCCATTCATCTAAAGAGCTCATTTAATTGACCAATAAGCCTTATGTTCTAATTCTAGAGGTAAATGGCAATCTTTTCCATAAACCATTTTATAGGGGGGCAATACCCATAGGATTCTTATATGCAATTCTATATGCCCACAATGCATCATCAAGTTTATTAGACCAATTCTTCCTAGACCTATTAATTGTCTTTTGCAAAATTAACTTTATTTATCTATTGCTCAATTCAACTTGACCACTAGATTGAGGATATAAGGTGAAGCAATTATATGGTTAACATCATATTTGGCTAGGAGTTTACAAAATGCACCATGAATAAAATGTGAACCACCAACAGTCATTAAATATCTAGGAACTCCAAACCTCGGCAAGATAACTACTTTAAGCATTTTAATAAAGGTGTTGTAATCAACACTACTAGTTGGAATACCTTCTACCCACTTAGTAACATAATCAACAACAACTAAAATATGAGTATACCCATTAGAGAAAGGAAAAGGTCCCATAAAATCAAACCCCAAACATCAAATGGTTCAATAACTTGTGAATAGTTCATAGGCATTTCTTGACGTCTACCAATATTACCAATTCTTTCACATTCATCACAAGAAAGGACAAACTTACTTGCATCCCTAAAAGGAGTAGGCCTATAAAAACCAGACTGTAATACCTTATGTGCAGTTCTGTCTCCCGCATGGTGTCCTCCGTATGCTTCGAAATGACACTTTCGTAGGATTTGTTCCTATTCATGCTCAGGTACACATTGTCTAATAATACCATCTACTCCTTCTTTATACAAATGTGGGTCATCCCAAAAGTAATGTCTCAAGTCAAAGAAGAACTTTTTCTTTTGTTGGTATGTGTAACTAGGTGGTATATATTTAGCAACAATGTAATTAGCATAATCTGCATACCAAGGACTATTGCGGGAAGTAGAAGGATTTATACCAGCTAATTGCTCATCGGGTAAACTATCATTAATAGGCATTGGGTCATCAAGAACATTTTTCATCCTAGACAAATTGCCTGCTACATGGTTTTCAGCTCCCTTCTTATCAACAATATACAAATCAAGATCTTTTAGTAAATGAACCCACCTAATAAGTCTAGGTTTAACATATTTCTTTTCCATAAGATATTTAATAGCAGCATGATCGGTGTAAATTATACTTTAGAATAACAATATAAGATCTGAATTTATCACATGCAAACACAACTGCTAAAAATTCTTTCCCAATAGTAACATAATTCTTTTGAGCGTTGTCTAAGGTTTTACTAGCATAATGAATAACATTCAACTTATTATCAACTCTTTGTCCTAGAATAGCACCAACAGCATAATCACTAGCATCACACATTATTTCAAAAGTGTAGAAATTAATGCTTCCTTAAGTATTTCAAAGGCTTCTACACAATCATCATCAAAAACAAATGGAACATCTTTTTGCAAAAGATTGGTAAGAGGCCTAGAAATTTTAGAGAAATCTTTAATGAACTTTCTATAGAAACCAGCATGACCAAGGAAACTTCTAATACCTTTAATATCTTTAAGACATGGAATTTTCTCAATTGCATCAACTTTAGCTTTATCTACCTCAATACCTCTTTCGAAGATCTTATGCCCAAGGACTATACCTTCATTCACTGTAAAGTGGCACTTCTCCCAATTCAGGATAAGATTAGTTTCCTCGCATCTCTGCATAACTCGATAAAGGTTGTTTAAGCAATCATCAAAAGAGGTTCTGTAAACGAAAAAATCATCCATGAATACCTCAACAATCTTTTCACAAAAATCGGAGAATATAGCAATCGTACATCTTTGAAAAGTAGTACGTGCATTGCATAAACCAAAAGGCATACGTATATAAGCATAAGTTCCAAGAGGACAAGTATAGGTTGTTTTGTCTTGATCTTCTTGTGCTGCATGTATTTGAGAAAAAGCAAAATATCCATCTAGGA
Source organism: Elymus sibiricus (assembly GCA_039707655.1). NCBI lineage: Eukaryota > Viridiplantae > Streptophyta > Magnoliopsida > Poales > Poaceae > Elymus > Elymus sibiricus. The sequence goes on along the minus strand of CM077675.1, from coordinate 274,811,940 downwards.
AGGACAAATGTGTATCCTTAGGTAATCTTTCTAACATCTGATCAATAAAAGGCAAGGGGTAGTGATCTTTTCTAGTATCTTTATTTAATTTTCTGAAATCAATTACCATCCTATAAATAGTTACAATAGCGGTTGACGTGGCTTGAGACTGCGTCGGTATTTCCCCAAAGAGGAAGGGATGATGCAGCACAACGACGCTAAGTATTTCCCTCAGTTATGAAACAAAGGTATCGAACCAGTAGGAGGATCACCACCACCTAATAAGCAGCACCTGCACACAAAGAACAAATACTTGCAACCCGACGCAAAAGAGAGGTTGTCAATCTCTCTACGGTAAAAAGATAGATTAGGTAGTGATAGATTGGAGAGATAGATCTCTCAAGAACACAAAATAAAAAGAGCAAATAAAAAGTGCAGCAATATATTTTTGGGTTTTTGGAATAATAGATCTGAAAACAAAAGCGGCAAAAAGATAGATCGGAAAGCAATATGTTGGAAAGTAGACCCGGGGGGCGTAGGTTTCACTAGTGGCTTCTCTCATAAGTATAGCACACGGTGGGTGAACAAATTACTGTTGGGCAATTGATAGAAGATCAAATAGTCATGATGATATCCAAGGCGATGATCATTATATAGGCATCACGTTCAAGATTAGTAGACCGAAACGATTCTGCATCTACCACTATTACTCCACACATCTACCGCTATCCAGCATGCATCTAGTGTATTAAGTTCATGGAAAAATGGAGTAATGCAATAAGAACGATGACATGATGTAGACAAGATCAATTCATGTAGGAATAGACCCCATCTTGTTATCCTTAATGGCAACGATACATCCATGTCTTGCTGCCCCTTCTGTCACTGGGAAAGGACACCGCAAGATCGAACCCATCACAAAGCACCTCTTCCCATGGCAAGAAAAATCGATCTAGTTGGCCTAACTAAACCAAAGTTTCAAAGAAGAAATACGAGGCTATAAGTAATCATGCATATAAGAGATCAAAGAAGACTCAAATATATTCATGGATAGAAACTGATCATGAACTGAAAATTCATCGAATCCCAACAAACACACCGCAAAAGTTTACATCAAATAGATCTCCAAGAGACCATTGTATTGAGAATCAAAAGAGAGAGAGGAAGCCATCTAGCTACTGCCTACGGACCCGTAGTTCTAATGTGGACTACTCACGCTGTCGGTGTAGTGAACAGGGGGTGTTCATTACCGCTGGACATGCACCGGCGACTTGCAGCCTCCAGGCGGGAAGGGCATGGCAGAGAAGAAATCCACTTATAGGACGCATCTAGGACCCAGGTTTCCGGCAAGGATTACTTGCCGGGAACAGGCCTATGCATCACCGGCAAGCTCAAAGGCCGGCAAGATCAGAATAGAATTTCCGGGAAGCGAGCCTTCCTGGGAGAAGACAACTGGGAACAAGCACAAGACTATCCAGAAAGCATTCAAGTCAATAATCAGAAGACAGATGACCAAAGGCTGAAATCCCAGCAAGATTCTTGCCGGGATGGCTGGCGAAGCCCCGGCAAGATTCGGCCCCGGCAAGCCTTCGCTGCCCTGTCATCGCTCCAGTGCGGTCGCTAGCTTGTCTTTTAGTTGTTGTCCTCCTGGGTGCGTCTCAGATGCTAGCGGTGGATGGGCTTAAGCGGTGCTGATGGGACGACCCCTTTTTCCATCCCCAAGACGCTAAGGGACACCTCAACGGAGTATTAAATGCATTTGTCCTAAACCGTCAGTGTTAGGTATGATAAAACTGTAGCTACTTTTACACCTCATGTATGCACTTACGCCACTGTTGGTGACCCCTTCAAACGTATAAAAGGAGGCCCAAGGCGTAGCTACAGGGGGATGGGCACCTAGCCATTCTGCATGCGTAGCGGCTATGTACTGTAGCGCTCCCAGAACTTGAGCTAGAACACAACTAATCAAACCAAAGCAGGAGTAGGGTTTTACGCTTCTCAGCAGCCCGAACCTGAGTAAAAATTCCCCGTGTTGATCGTTAGATCTGCTCTTTGTGCAAACCTTCTCCCTACCGAATCGTAAAGGGATCCTCTCGATCCCATAGGTGTCGTCTCTCCGACATCTTTGGCGCGCCAGGTAGGGGGAAAGGTTACGCGAACCTGATCTAGCGGTCAGCGCATCAGCTGCATCGTCCATGACGACTTCGCTCTGCTTACAGAAAGCTAGGTCCTAAAACTTTGATTGCTTTTTGTTGTGTAGCCTTATCCTTGCTGGTAGTCTTGTATGACCTGTGCGCGAGGGAGCGCTCTAGAAACACTCTGCACTCATGGTTGTTCTGGGTCCGCCCAACAACACAGATGCAGCTGTGGTTGTCTCTAGAGCGTCAAGCTCCTGAAGAGGCGGTGTTCTCGATTAGTTGCTAGACAGGACCCGATCCTAAGCGCCAACGACCAGAACGTGCGCATTCGGGGAGTATTCCAGCAAGCGTAGGGATTCATTGTACAAGAATATAATTGTTCAAGGAAAGGCTCGATGAGTTTTATTTTCGGATTTCTGCGTAAACCCGTATGCTAAGGAGCCTCCCCGGGACTAGTTGCACTCCTAGTCACCTCGAGTCCGCTCGGCGATGTGAGTAGCTGCGCTAAAGTTGGGTAAAAATCCCGTGCGTTGATGGCTAGATCTGCTCTTTGTGCAAACCTTCTCCCTGCCGAATCATAAAGGGATCCTCTCAATCCCATAGATGTCATCTCTCCGACAAAGATGTCGGAGAGACGACACCTATGGTGCGCCAGGTAGGGGGAAAGGTTACGCGAACCTGATCTAGCGGTCAGCGCATCAGCTTCATCGTCCATGACGACTTCGCTCTGCTTACAGAAAGCTAAGTCCTAAAACTTTGATTGCTTTTTGTTGTGTAGCCTTATCCTTGATGGTAGTCTTGTATGACCTGTGCGCGAGGGAGCGCTCTAGAAACACTCTGCACTCATGGTTGTTCTGGGTCCGCCCAACAACACAGATGCAGCTGTGGTTGTCTCTAGAGCGTCAAGCTCTTGAAGAGGCGGTGTTCTCGATTGGCTGCTAGACAGGACCCGATCCTAAGCGCCATCGACCAGAACGTGCGCATTCGGGGAGTATTCTAGCAAGCGTAGGGATTCATTGTACAAGAATATAATTGTTCAAGGAAAGGCTCGATGAGTTTTATTTTTGGATTTCTGCGTAAACCCGTATGCTGAGGAGCCTCCCCGGGACTAGTTGCGCTCCTAGTCGCCTCGAGTCCGCTCGACGATGTGAGCAGCAGCGCTAAAGTTGGGAAGGTAAACCTTTTCGGGAGGTGGCGTTCCAGGCAAGCTGCTAAGGACCCGTTCCTCAAAGCGCTGCCGACTGGATCGTGCGCATCGGAAAGTGTTCCGGCAAGCAAGGGAACATTCGACAGAAGTCAAAATTACAACAAATTAATCATAAACCAGAAGCTAATTAACTTGTTGTGCTAAAACGCTGTCGTGGCATTACATGTCCAGTCAGTGTTGCAGGAATACGCATGGAAGGCGGTCTCGGGGGCTGGCTGCGCCCTAGAGAGTAACCTTCTAGAAGGCGGGCTCGGGGGCTGTCATGAGTGACGGTTACTTTTCGCCGCACGTGTACCGGTGCATGTTCTTGGGCCTAGCCCAGACAAACACTGTGCACGTTTGTCCGGCCCAGGCCCGGGGGCTCCTGTCGGTGTAGTGAACAGGGGGTGTTCATTACCCCTGGACATGCACCGGCGAGTTGCAGCCTCCAGGCGGGAAGGGCATGGCAGAGAAGAAATCCACTTATAGGACGCATCTAGGACCCAGGTTTCCGGCAAGGATTACTTGCCGGGAACAGGCCTGCGCATCACCGGCAAGCTCAAAGGCCGGCAAGATCAGAATAGAATTTCCGGGAAGCGAGCCTTCCTGGGAGAAGACAACTGGGAACAAGCACAAGACTATCCAGAAAGCATGCAAGTCAATAATCAGAAGAGAGAAGACCAAAGGCTGAAATCCCAGCAAGATTCTTGCCGGGATGGCTGGCGAAGCCCCGGCAAGATTCGGCCCCGGCAAGCCTTCGCTGCCCTGTCATCGCTCCAGTGCGGTCGCCAGCTTGTCTTTTAGCTGTTGTCCTCCTGGGTGCGTGTCAGATGCTAGCGATAGATGGGCTTAAGCGGTGCTGATGGGATGGCCCCTTTTTCCATCCCCAAGACGCTAAGGGACATCTCAACGGAGCATTAAATGCATTTGTCCTAAACCGTCAGTGTTAGGTATGATAAAACTGTAGCTACTTTTACACCTCATGTATGCACTGTACGCCACTGTTGGTGACTCCTTCGAACGTATAAAAGGAGGCCCAAGGCATAGCTACAGGGGGATGGGCACCTAGCCATTCTGCATGCGTAGCGGCTGTGTACGGTAGCGCTCCCAGAACTTGAGCTAGAACACAACTAATCAAACCAAAGCAGAAGTAGGGTTTTACGCTTCTCAGCGGCCCAAACCTGGGTAAAAATTCCCCGTTTAAATCATTAGATATGCTCTTTGTGCAAACCTTCTCGCTGCCGAATCGTAAAGGGATCCTCTCGATCCCATAGGTGTCGTCTCTCCGATATCTTTGGCGCGCCAGGTAGGGGGAAAGGTTACGCGAACCTGATCTAACGGTCAGCGCATCAGCTTCATCGTCCATGACGACTTTGCTCTGCTTACAGAAAGCTAAGTCCTAAAACTTTGATTGCTTTTGGTTGTGTAGCCTTATCCTTGATGGTAGTCTTGTATGACCTGTGCGTGAGGGAGTGCTCTAAAAACACTCTGCACTCATGGTTGTTCTGGGTCCGCCCAACAACACAGATGCAGCTGTGGTTGTCTCTAGAGCGTCAAGCTCCTGAAGAGGCGGTGTTCTCGATTGGCTGCTAGACAGGACCCGATCCTAAGCGCCAACGACCAGAACGTGCGCATTCGGGGAGTATTCCAGCAAGCGTAGGGATTCATTGTACAAGAATATAATTGTTCAAGGAATGGCTCAATGAGTTTTATTTTCGGATTTCTACGTAAACCCGTATGCTGAGGAGCCTCCCCGGGACTAGTTGCGCTCCTAGTCGCCTCAAGTCCGCTCGGCGATGTGAGCAGCTGCGCTAAAGCTGGGTAAAAATCCCGCGCGTTGATTGCTAGATCTGCTCTTTGTGCAAACCTTCTCCCTGCCGAATCATAAAGGGATCCTCTCGATCCCATAGGTGTCGTCTCTCCGACAAAGATGTCGGAGAGACGACACCTATGGCGCGCCAGGTAGGGGGAAAGGATACGCGAACCTGATCTAGCGGACAGCGCATCAGCTTCATCGTCCATGATGACTTCGCTGTGCTTACAGAAACCTAAGTCCTAAAACTTTGATTGCTTTTTGTTGTGAAGCCTTATCCTTGATGGTAGTCTTGTATGACCTGTGCACGAGGGAGCGCTCTAGAAACACTCTGCACTCATGGTTGTTCTGGGTCCGCCCAACAACACAGATGCAGCTGTGGTTGTCTCTAGAGCATCAAGCTCCTGAAGAGGCGATGTTCTCGATTGGCTGCTAGACAGGACCCGATCCTAAGCGCCATCGACCAGAACGTGCGCATTCAGGGAGTATTCCAGCAAGCGTAGGGAATCATTGTACAAGAATATAATTGTTCAAGGAAAGGCTCGATGAATTTTAATTTCGGATTTCTGCGTAAACCCGTATGCTGAGGAGCCTCCCCGGGACTAGTTGCGCTCCTAGTCGCCTCGAGTCCGCTCGGCGATGTGAGCAGCTGCGCTAAAGTTGGGAAGGTAAACCTTTTCAGGAGGCGGCGTTCCCGGCAAGCTGCTAAGGACCTGTTCCTCAAAGCGCTGCCGACTGGATCGTGCGCATCGGAAAGTATTCCGGCAAGCAAGGGAACATTCGACAGAAGTCAAAATTACAACAAATTAATCATAAACGAGAAGCTAATTAACTTGTTGTGCTAAAATGCTGTCGTGGCATTACATATCCAGTCAGTGTTGCAGGAATACATATGGAAGGCGGGCTCGGGGGCTGGCAGCGCCCTAGAGAGTAACCTTCTAGAAGGCGGGCTCGGGGGCTGTCATGAGTGACGGTTACTTTTCGCCGCGCGTGTACCGGTGCAAGGTCTTGGGCCTAGCCCAGACAAACACTGTGCACGTTTGTCCGGCCCAGGCCCGGGGGCTCCTGTCGGTGTAGTGAACAGGGGGTGTTCATTACCCCTGGACATGCACCGGCGAGTTGCAGCCTCCAGGCGGGAAGGGCATGGCAGAGAAGAAATACACTTATAGGACGCATCTAGGACCCAAGTTTCCGGCAAGGATTACTTGCCGGGAACAGGCCTATGCATCACTGGCAAGCTCAAAGGCCGGCAAGATCAGAATAGAATTTCCGGGAAGCGAGCCTTCCTGGGAGAAGACAGCTGGGAACAAGCACAAGAATATCCAGAAAGCATTCAAGTCAATAATCAGAAGACATAAGACCAAAGGCTGAAATCCCAGCAAGATTCTTGCCGGGTTGGCTGGCGAAGCCCCGGCAAGATTCAGCCCCGGCGAGATTCGGCCCCGGCTAGATTCGGCCCCGGCAAGATTCGACCCTGGCAAGATTCGGACCCGGCAAGCCTTCGCTGCCCTGTCAACGCTCCAGTGCGGTCGCCAGCTTGTATTTTAGCTGTTGTCCTCCTGGGTGCGTGTCAGATGCTAGCGGTGGATGGGCTTAAGCAGTGCTGATGGGACGGCCCCTTTTTCCATCCCTAAGATGCTAAGGGACACCTCAACGGAGCATTAAATGCATTTGTCCTAAACCGTCAGCGTTAGGTATGATAACACTGTAGCTACTTTTACACCTCATGTATGCAATGTACGCCACTGTTGGTGACCCCTACGAACTTATAAAAGGAGGCCCAAGGCGTAGCTACAGGGGGAGGGGCACCTAGCCATTCTGCATGCGTAGCGGCTGTGTACTGTGGCGCTCCCAGAACTTGAGCTAGAACACAACTAATCAAACCAAAGCAGGAGTAGGGTTTTACGCTTCTCAGCGGCCCGAACCTGGGTAAAATCCCGCGCGTTAATCATTAGATCTGCTCTTTGTGCAAACCTTCTCCCTGCCGAATCGTAAAGGGATCCTCTTGATCCCATAGGTGTCGTCTCTCCGACACACGAATCATCGGAGAGGCACCAATGAGGATGATGAACCCCTCCGTGATGGTGTTAGATTGGATCTCGAGGTTCTGGAACGTGCGGCGGCTGGATGTGTTTTTGGTCGACTCCTCTAGGGTTTCTGGAATATTTGGGAATTTTATAGGCATCAGAGGCGGTGGAGAGGGGCCCCGAGGAGGGCACAACCCATCAGGGAGCGCCGAGGGCCTCTGGCGCGCCCTGGTGGGTTGTGGTCTCCACGGCCCACCTCTCTGGCACTTCTTTGGCCCACTGGGTGTCTTCTGGTCCAAAAAAAATCCCCAAAAAATTTCGTCGCGATTGGACTCCATTTGGTACTGATATTCTGCGGAGTAAAAAACAAGCAAAAACAGCAACTGGCACTTTGGCACTATGTCAATAGGCGAGTCCCAAAAAATGATATAAAGTTGCTATAAAGTGATTGTAAAACATCAAGAATGATAATATAACAACATGGAACAAGCAAAAATTATAGATACGTTGGAGACATATCAGCATCCACAAGCTTAATTCTTACTTGTCCTCAAGTAGGTAAATGGTAAAAAGAGAATTTTTGATGTGGAATGCAGCCTAACATGTTCATCTCATATTCTTTTCTTTTGTAGCATGGATATTTGGACTTTTAGATGGTTCAAAGCAATAGTCTAGTTTTAACATAATGACTTCAATACTCAACCATGCCAACAAGCAACCATGTCTTTCAAAATATCAACACTAAAGAAAGCTATCCCTAGCCCATCATGCTCAATCATTGATCCATTCATGAAACACACTCAAATATTAGCTACACCCAATGCTCGAGTACGATCATAGTGCCCCCTGGTTGGTGCTTTATAAGAGAAGATGGAGACTCAAAGTAGAAATAAAAATTTGCATAAAGTAAATAGATAGGCCCTTCGCATAGGAAAGTAGGGATTTGTAGAGGTGCCAGAGCTCAAAGTTTAAATTGAGAGAGAAAAATATTTTGAGTGGCATGCCTTTCCTGTCAACGAAAACGACAAAGTAGTTCACAATACTTTCCATGCTAGATGCATCATAGGCGGTTCCCAAACAGAAAATAAAGTTTATTCCTTTTTCCACCATTCTTTCACATTCCATGGCTGGCCGTATCCACGGTTGCCTTCCATACCAACACTTTCCAAGGAATTTATTTGACACCATAAGTAAATATTTTTTATTTTTCATTTCAGGAATGGGCATCCCTATTACCGCTGTACTCTCGTGCAATGATAAGTGAATAAACACTCATATTGAGAATAAGACATCTATCATGGAAAAATATTGGGCACCCCCTACCGTTTCATGAGCGGTACGAGCACACAAAAGAGAAATTTATTTTGAAAAGGAGAGGTGGCACATACAAATTTGCTTAGGAGGGCATGGAAATACCGCATATACGTAGGTATGGTGGACTCATAAGGCAAAACTTGGTTTAAGGATTTTGGATGCACAAGTAGTATTTCTACTTAGTACAAGTGGAGGCTAGCAAATAGATTGAGAATCAACCAAACCAAGAAACGAAAATTCACATAAGAGAGCATTGAGCATAACTAACACCGAATAATGCACCATAAGTAGGATGTAATTTCATTGCATAACTATTAACTTTCGCGCATGCATAGGGAATCACAAACCTTAACACCAATATTCCTACTAAAGCATTATTACTCACTAACATGACTCACATATTACTATCATCGTGTCTCAAAACTATTACAAGGAATCAAGTTTAATTTGTCCAATGATCTTCATGAAAGTACTTATTATATCATCCTTGGATATCTATCACTTTGGGACTAGTTTCATATATTGCCATTACTTTTTTGACAAGCTCAAACAAATCTAAGTGAAGCACATGAGCATAAAGATTTCATCTCTCAAAATAGTATAAGTGAAGCATGAGAGGATTTATTCCAAATTTACTAACTATCAAATTAATCTAAGTGAAGCATGAGAGTATTTCTTTAAAAGTTTCCAAGCACACAGTGCTCAAAAAGATATAAGTGAAGCACTAGAGCAATTCTACAGCACAAAAAGTTTAAGTGAAGCATATAGAGCAATTCTAACAAATCATAGCATAATTTTGGCTCTCTCAAATAGGTGTGTCCAGCAAGGATACAAGTGACAAACTAACAAGCAAAGAAAGCAAAGACTCAAATGATACAAGATCCTCCAAGCAAAACTCATGATATGTGACGAATAAAAATGTAGCTCCAAGTAAAATACTGATGGTCGTTAGAAGAAAGAGGGGATGCCACTCGGGGCATCCCCAAGCTTAGTTGCTTGTTTTTCTTTGGATATATCTTGGGGGTGCTGTAGCATCCCCAAGCTTAGGATCTTTTCACTCCTTATTCCTTCATCCATCGTAATCTCACCCAAAACTTGAAAACTTCAATCACACAAAACTCAACAAAATCTTCGTGAGATCCGTTAGTATAATAAAGCAAATCACTACTTTAGGTACAGCCCATTCAAATTTTATTATTGCATTATACCTACTGTATTTTAACTTCACCATGGCTCATACCCTTCAATACAACCCATAGATTCATCAAAACAAGCACACAATGCAACGAAAACAGAATCTGTCTTAAACAAAATAGTCTGTAGTAATCTGTACTCTAACCACACTTCTGTAACTCTAAAAATTCTGAAAAATTAGGACAACGTAAAGAATTTGTATAGCAATACTGTGTTAAAATTTCAGCTCAATATCACGCTCTAGTAAAAAAATGAAAATTCGAACACTGGAGGCAAAGTTTTTGTTTCAGATTCACCATTGTTTCTACTCATCTTATGAATCATCCTAAAGGTTCTACTTGGCACAAACACTAAATAAAACATAAAAACACAATCATAACAGAGGCATAATTGGGTCGACACACAAAAATAGAAAGGAAAAGAAAAAAATACATTTATTCATTAGGTTGCCTCCCAACAAGCGCTATCGTTTTACGCCCCTAGCTAGGCATAATGCATAGTTTCAAGTATTTTCATCTTTGGTTTTGGATCCGTAGGATGCTCTCATGATTGATTCATATGGTGTCTTAATTCTTGTTCTAGGGAAGTGTTCCATACCCTTTCTTAGTGGAAACTGAAATCTAATATTGCCTTCTTTCATATCAATCACGGCACCTATAGTTCGTAAAAACGGTCTACCAAGTATAATGGGACAAGACGGATTGCAATCAATATCAAGAACAATAAAATCTATGGGCACATAGTTCCTATTTGCAAGAATAAGAACATCATTAATTCTTCCCAAAGGCTTTTTAATAGTAGAATCCGCCAAGTGCAAATTAAGAGAGCATTCTTGAATATTGGTGAGACCAAGCATACCACATAAAGATTTTGGAATCGTGGAAACAGTAGCACCCAAATCACATAAAGAAAAGCACTCATAATTTTTAATCTTGACCTTAATAGTAGGTTCCCACTCATCATGTAATTTTCTAGGAATAGAAATCTCCAACTCCAACTTTTCTTCAGAAGATTTCATCATGGCATCAACGATATGTTTAGTAAAAGCTTTATTTTGCTCATAAGCATGGTGTGAATTCAACATGGATAGCAGCAAAGAAATACATTCAATCAAAGAGAAACTATCATAGTTAAAGTCTTTGCAATCCAAAATAGTGGGCACATCACTGGTTAAAGTTTTGACCTCTTCAAACCCACTTTCATCAAAAAATTCATCAAGATTTCCACCCTCCAAATTATTGGGACGCCTTCTGTCGGTGTCAAAACCGGCGGATCTCGGGTAGGGGGTCCCGAGCTGTGAGACTAGAATCGATGGTAACAGGAGACGAGGGAGACGATGTTTACCCAGGTTCGGGCCCTCCTATGGAGGTAATACCCTACATCCTGCTTGATTATATTGATGGTATAAGGGTTACAGAGTTGATCTACCTCAAGATCGAATAGCTAAAACCCTAGATGAGTTCTCTTGTTCTACAACCTAAAACCCTCCGGCTTATATAGACATCGTGGATACCTAGGGTTTACACATGTCGGTTGCACATTAAAGGAAAAAACATGCCTATCTACTGCCGATAGCTTGGAGGATACGCCACGGCTTCTTGAAGCTTCCGCCCTGGCGACGGGGCCCTTGATCATTCATTACTCATCCAGCGGCCCACATAGTCCGGCCCATAAGAAATAGGTCGGCTATCCGAGGACCCCTTAAACCAGGACTCCCTCAGTAGCCCCCGGACTAGCCTCCAATGCCGAGGTATATCCGGACAATCGTCGAAGTCTTCGCCTTGCGAGGCAAGTCCCTCTATCCCATTTTGTTCGGCAACCATCTTGTCATCGGCGAAATCCCAAGCGTCACGAGCTTGCACGGTCCATTGTAATCAGCGTTTCTCGATTTTCGCGCGTCGCGGGGAGACGAGTGGTTCAACAGCTTTTTACAAAATTGCCCCTCCCACAAAGGAGGTGCCACCCATTTAAACAAACTGAATCATGGTCTAGGCCACATCCTCTTCTTCCTTCCCATCGGAAAAAAGCTTCGAGCAAAAGATCGCCACAAAAATCATGGCGAGCGCCCCCAGCTCCTCCTTGCGCCCTTACGGCTCCCGTCCCGGGGATTGGACAAGCTGCTCCGTATCCCTTCTCCGACTTTGCAACCTTGAGACCCAAGGGTACCTTCTTTCCTCGGATCTGGCAGTTACTCGCGCTGGTTTGTCTTCATTCAACGGCGAAGCCTTCGCGGAGAATTTCACCAATCCAAAAAAGGGGGAGCGTGTATGTTTCGTGCCCTTTCTCCTGCGGGGTCTCGGGTTTCCCATCCATCCATTCTTGAGGGGGTTATTGGAGTTCTATGGGATCCAGCTCCACCACCTCACCCCAGGGTCTATTCTGCATGTCTCGGGCTTCGTCGCCCTTTGCGAGATGTTCCTGGGCTGCGAGGCACACTTAGAATTGTGGAGGAAGTACTTCTGCCTCATCCCTCGCACTCGAGACAAGACAATTTAGAGGTCGGAGGAGCCGAAATATGCCGCATAGCGGGGACGGGGTATCCAGCGGGAACACCAAAGGAGTCTGAAGAATGGTCTTCAAAATGGTTCTACATCGAGGACGTCCCCCTATTTGATCCAGCTTGGAGGGGTCTGCCTGAATACTCCGACGCCCCTTTGAAGAAAAGGTACAACTGGCGACCGAAGAGTTCATCCCAAGAAGACAGCGTTGAAGTGCAACGCTTGGCAGCCCAGGTGAGGGTACTAGCCCATCACAAGTTGACCATGATAAACGTCATGGCCGCCGCCATCACCTGGTGCGTTCAACCTCTTCAGCAGAGGATACACCCTTTGTGGCGTTACAACAGAACAAACGACACTACTCGCTCCTGAAGACTGGGTCCTGCCGATCAAACAGCATTAGCCGCCGCTCTTGCCGACCTGTACAAAGGGGACCAAGAAGATTTCATTCGGCGGCCGACCAAGGAGGGATACTCAGGTCACAATCCCATCGAATGGGTGAGCCTTTCAACTCCGTGACCACAATTCAGGTTTTCAATCTGTCCCTTTTTTTACCGAAGCCTTTAACTTTATGTGAACAGGAGTGGAGGAGCTTCATCGAGACAGTTAACTGTCCGGCCCCCCAGCCCGAGGACCATTCCCATGTTGACGATCCGGGCTTTCATGATGACCCGGATCTGACAATCGAGCTTGAAGACGGGTTTTCTACCAGGAGAGCCTTGACGGTTCCAAGGTGGCTATCATAGCCGATTACCCTAGATCCTTCCCTTCTCCTGTGATAAGCAAGAAGAAGAAAAACTCATCCCACAAAAGGCAAGTATCCTCCAATGACCCAAACGCGCCGGCTCCTACTCCCAAGCGCCGTAGATCCGCGCGTCATACATCCGCAACGACGGCAGTGCCTGGGTCGGAAAGCAATAGGGATCCGACAAATGAGCCGGTCGCGGGGACGAGCCGGTCTACACGTTCGTCCCAAAGGTACTTCGCTCGACCATTTGATTTATTATCATGATTGATAAAGCCTCACCAGAGACCTTATGTCGAAATATTCAGGCAAAGAGTTCTGCCATCTCCTGCCGAGGATGCCTCCAGGACGTCCGGCGGTGCTCAAAATTCCAGGCCTTCCGCTCATGCTGAACGTACTACGGAGGTTCCCATGGTCAATCCGGCCCCTGCCGATTCTGGTGACGTTGTGTCCGTTACCAAATCTGAGGTAGGAAGCGCCATGAATCATCGGCGGCGACGAGAAGCCCTGCGTCACCCAGCCTTCTCCGAACAAGAGTTCAGTGCTCTATGCACAGCGGACGCGCACATTGGTGTTGCCCGAGCGGAGTTCGAGGAGGCCATGAAATTGATATCGTCCAGCCTGCAGGTGAGTAATCGGTTATTAGAGTCCGAACACTCGTGTAAACCCAGTATCCCCCGAGCCTTAAATTGGTCGGAACGACCGAATTAAGGATCCTTGTATTGTTTTACTGCTAATGCAGGCCTCGAAGCAGCAGAGTGAGCAACTGGCCAAGGAACTGGAAGCCAGCCAAACACAGGTGGAATCTGTGAAGGCCAAATTGGAGCAAGTGAAGAGTTTTACTCGGGAGGCACATGGTGAGTATATCTGTTCTGCTGATCTTAGTATGTTCCCATGCTGACGCAAGGGTACTTTGTAGCAGCTGAATCAATAGGGCAATTGCAAAGAGAATTGGATGCAGTCTGAGAATCTCAGCGATACGCCGAGTCCCAGCATGAGGCTGGCTGTCATGTTTTGCAACGACACCTTGAAGAAAAGAACCACCTTCAGGCGGAGAACAAACAACAGGCCGAAGAAATTGAGAGCTTGAAGACTCAATTGGCCCAGGCCCAAGGAGAGAACCAGAAATTACAGAGAGGCATGTTCGGTAAGTGTGATACTAACATCAGAAGGTACTTCTTATAAATGAAGCATAATAGGCATGCCTTGACTCATGTATAGGTCTCCTGTCTGGGCGACCCGAAGAAGAGATCGGATCCTATCGGGGAAGCCTTCTGAAGGAGCTGTCCACCCTTCATGAGCAGGCTCGGAAGGTCATGAAGAGCATGGTAAAAGCGCTATGGCCTGCCGAGCAACCTCCGGAGGAGATGACCGAACTAGTCGATCTATTCAAGGGAGCCCGAAGTAGGTTCGAGCTGTGGAAGACATCGGCTTGTCGAGAGGGAGCATGAGAGGTGTGGGCGATGATCAAGACCGGTTATACCGGACTTAACCCCGAGCGTATGGCTCGGGTTGGGCCAGTACGGTCAGATGGACAAGAAGTGCCACTTCACCTGGTATACGACCAAGTGATGCCTGCCGCCCGTCTCTCACAAGAAGATTGCTCCCTGGACACCATAATCGACAATCTCGATCGGCAGCCAGATGTATGATTATATGTAACTATGTACTAATAATCGAGGAATTGCTCCGTCTGTGTTGTAAACTTTGTCTTAACCGGCCATCGGCTTCGGCCTCCCGCGCTAAGAGCTTGGGAGTGTTCCTTGTAAATTATCACCCTAGGGGAGTGAATTATGTTCGGGGAACCAGGCAATCCGGCCATGTGGTCCGAACAGACAGAAAGCACACAGGGAGATATGTTATATTACTGCTTAGCATAAGAAACATCTTCCGAAGAAAAGAACCTCTATCGATACCTTTCTTCAGGGTGCTACGTAAATCGTAGGTAGAAGGCCGTATACTGTTAGTATGCGACTAAGGGCGTTTGTGAGAGAAGAAGCCCGAGTAATGGTCATAACGACCATAGTCTTATTAGTTGATTCCGTCGTAGTCGATCAATTGTCTGCTGAAGATAGCTAGCTTTTGGCTTCACCCGTCTGAGGTACGTATCCAGATGACCTGGTCGTAACAATCGCAGAGGTGCTCCCTTTACCCTCTAGCCGAACAATCGGGAACGTAGAGGGTAAGCACAGGAGCGAGGCAACCCAGCTTGGCAAAGTCTTAGTTCGAATTGATGCATATGATGGCTTTAAAAAACGTCAAGGGAAACATGCGTACACAATAAATGTGAATAAGTGCTTATAATATAAAAGCATTGGCTTCGGAAACAAGCCCGCAGGTGCTGTGTTCGGATTTAACACTTAAGGGTGTAGGCAGAAAATCTTAGTACAAGATCGGTTGAGCCGAACATAGAGTTGGGAAGAAAAGGAAAGAATTCAAACCTGCCAAAAATCAAGGTGGGAGGAAAAGTAGAAAATAAAGAAGGAGAAAGAAAAGGGAAATAAAGGGTAAAGAGTGTGACGACACCGGTTTATCCGTAGAAGCGCCGAAGACGAGCTGCGTTCCATGGGTTTGGTTCAAGGCGGTTATCCGACGGGTTTCGAAGACGGTAAGCCCCTCCCGCGAGTACTTCATCGATTATGAAGGGGCCCTCCCATTTGGGGTTGAGTTTATGCTTCTGCTTCTCCGGAAGTCGTAAGACGAGCTCACCCACGTTGTACGCCTTTGCCTTGACCTCCCTACTCTGGTAACGTCGAGCCTGCTATTGGTAAAAAGTGGAGCGAGCCCGAGCTATGTCGCGCTCTCCTTCTAGGGCGTCCAGGTCGTCCTGCCGATCTAACTCGGCCTCCCTTTCCTCGTGCATGCGCACCCTTGGCGCGTCGTGAATAATGTCGCGGGGGAGGACTGCTTCTGCCCCATAGACCATGAAGAACGGTGTGTATCCCGTTGATCTATTCGGGGTGGTGCGCAGGCCCCATAGAACGGAGTTGAGCTCCTCAACCCAATGACAGTCGGACTCATGAAGAGACCGGACCAAACGTGGCTTAATGCCGCTCATAATGAGGCCGTTTGCTCATTCGACTTGTCCATTGGTCTGCGGATGATAAACCGATGCGTAATCGAGCTTAATGCCCATTTTTGCGCACCAGTATTTGACCTCTTGGGCCATGAAATTGGATCCATTGTCCGTTATTATACTGTGCGGAACGCCGTAACGGTGTACCACGCCAGGTATATAGTCGATTACTGGTCCGGACTTGGCTGATTTGACAGGTTTTGCCTCTATCCATTTGGTGAACTTGTCCACCATGACCAGTAGGTATTTATTCTTCTTGGTCCCCCCTTTAAGTGGTCCGACCATATCCAGCCCTCAGACCGCAAAGGGCTAGGTAATCGGAATAGTCCGAAGAGCTGTTGGGGCATGTGACTTTGATTTGCTAAAGTTGACACCCCACGCAGTGTTTGACAAGTGACTGGGCGTCCGTCCGAGCTGTGGGCCAAAAAAACCGAGCCCGGAAGGCCTTGCGAACTAAGGCTCTTGATGTGGCGTGATGACCGCCCATCCCTGCGTGGACTTCGGCTAAGAGCTTCCGACCTTCTTCCTCAGATATGCACCGTTGTAGTATTCCGGTGGTGCTTTTCTTGTATAACTCACCCTCGTGTACTTTGTAGGCCTTGGATCGCCGAATTATGCGCCGCGCCTCCGTCTGATCGTCGGGGAGTTCTGGGCGAAGAAGGTAGGCGAGGAAGGGCTCGGTCCATGGCGCGATTATTGCCATGACCTCGTGAGCCGAAGGCGTTTCGTCCATTACGGAGCCGCCGATGATTTGATCGTCTGGTTCATTTATAGGGGGAACAACCTCTTCCGCACTGGTTAGATCGGCGCCCTTATGATCGTCCTGCCAAACCATGGATGGCTTAAAGAGCCGTTCTAGGAAAGTGTTTTTTGGGACAGGGCCGCGTTTGGCCCCCAGGCGAGCCAGTATGTCGGCGGCTTGGTTGTTGTCTCTAGCGACATGGTGAAATTCCAGCCCCTCGAACCGTGCGGATATCTTCAGGACATCATTTCTGTATGTCGCCATCTTCGGGTTTTTGGCATCGAATTCGCCGTTGATTTGGGAGATGGCCAAGTTGGAGTCTCCCCGTACCTCCATCCGGCGTATGCCCATTGATGCTGCCATCCGACGACCGTGTAGTAGTGCTTCGTATTCGGCTGCATTGTTGGAATCGGCATACATGATCTGCAACACGTATCGGACATTGTCACATGTGGGGGATGTGAGGATAACTCCAGCCCCTAGTCCGGCCAAAGTTTTAGATCCATCGAAGTACATTATCCAATGGGAGTATGTACTATATTCCCTTGGGAGCTCGGCCTCTATCCATTCGGCGAGGAAATCTGCCAACACCTGAGACTTGATAGCTTGTCTTGGCTTGTAGGCGATTTCAAAGGGAAGGAGCTCAATAGCCCATTTAGCTATTCTGCCGGTGGCATCCCTGTTGCTGATTATATCGTTCAGGGGTACTTCGGATACCACCGTGACCGAGCACTCTTGAAAGTAGTGCCTGAGTTTCCGTGATGCCATAAATACTGTATAGGCTATCTTCTGGTAGTGCGGGTATCTGGACTTGCACTGCGTTAGTACTTCTGACACATAATAGACCGGTTTCTGTATCCGGAATTTGTGTCCCTCCTCTCGTTCGATGACGAGCACCACGCTAACGACTTGGTTGGTAACCGATATGTATAGTAGCATGGGTTCACCAGCACCTGGTGATGTGAGTATGGGATTGCTTGCCAGTAGTATTTTGATTTCTTCTAACGCTGCCGCTGCCTCATCGGTCCACTCAAAATTGTTGGTCCATTTCAGCAGTCTATAGAGCGGTAAAGCCTTTTCCCCGAGGCGGGAGATAAAGCGACTTAGCGCCGCCACGCAACCAGCCAACCTCTGGACGTGCTTTAGCTCTGGGGGAATTGCAAGTTCCGATAGGGCGTGGATCTTAGCCGGATTCGCTTCTATTCCTCTATGCGAGACGATGAATCCGAGCAATTTACCAGCGGGAACTCCGAATACGCATTTCTCCAGATTGAGTCGTATATCGTACTCGCGTAGGCTGGCAAAGGTTTGCCTTAGGTCGTCGATCAAATGGCTGACGTGTTTGGTTTTGATTACCACGTCGTCCACGTATGCCTCGACTGTTTTACCGACTTGTTTTGCGACACAAGTCTGGATCATGCGCTGGTATGTAGCCCTAGCATTTTTTAGCCCGAAGGGCATCATGTTGAAGCAGAATGGCCCGTAAGGGGTGATGAATACGGTTGCCGCTTGATCGGATTCCTTCATTTTAATCTGATGGTATCCGGAATAAGCGTCGAGGAAACACAACGAGTCGTGTCCGGCTGTGGCGTCAATAATCTGGTCTATGCGTGGTAGGGGGAAAGGGTCCTTAGGGCAGGCCTTGTTGAGGTCTTTAAAGTCGACGCACAGCCGCCAGGATTTATCTTTCTTTGGTACCATAACCAGGTTTGCCAACCATTTGGGGTGCTTAATCTCCCGAATGAATCCGGCCTCTAGCACTTTAGTTAATTCTTCACCCATAGCTTGTCGTTTGGGCTCGAAAAAACGGCGTAGAGTCTGCTTGACGGGCTTAAAGCCTGTGATGATGTTCAGACTATGTTCTGCCAGCCACCGTGGGATTCCGGGCATATCAGTAGGATGCCAGGCGAAGATGTCTCAGTTTTCTCGTAAGAATGTTCGCAGCGCTTCGTCCACTATGGGATCGAGCTGAGCTCCGATGGACGCTGTCTTGTTGGGGTCTGTCGGGTGCACCTGAAATTTAACGATTTCTTTGCCGGTTTAAAGGACGTGGGTTTGGGCCTTTTGCTGAGGATCACATCGTCCTTGTCTACTGTTGACCGAAGTGCGGTCAGCTCTTCTGCGGAAAAGGTCTCAGTTAGAGCCTCGAGGGCAAGCGCTGCTATTTTGTTTTCGGCCCGTAGGGCTATATTCGGATCACTGGCAGTTGTGATCACCCCGTTTGGTCCTGGCATCTTAAGTTTCATATACCCCTAATGTGGTATAGCCTGGAATTTTGTGAAGGCGTCACGTCCCAACAGGTCGTGGCAGCCGCTGGGGAAGGGCACGATATGGAAGAGGAGTTCTTCGGATCGGTAGTTGTCGGGCGTGCCGAACACTATGTCCAGGGCAATACGTCCTGAACAACGCGCCTCTTTCCCCGGGATAATTCCCCAAAAAGTTGTGTTGCTATGCTCGATGCGAGATCGGTCGAACTGCATTTTTTCTAGGGTGTCTTCGTAGATCAGGTTTAAACCACTGCCGCCGTCCATTAGCACCTTGTGTAACCTGAAGCCATCGATGATGGGGTTCAGGACTAGTGCGGCCGGTGAATGACCGGGAAGAATGGCTGGTTGGTCGGCATCTCCGAAGGCAATGGGTATGTCTGCCCATGCACTTGTTGCTGCCACATGATATATCTGCTCGATTTCTTTAAGAGCTCTTTTCCTCCTGTTCCTTGAGGGGAACGTTTCGTAGATCGTCAGGACTTCGGCGTTGTATTCTGGTGGCGATGTGGAGCGCCTGTTCGGCGGTGGTGCCTCAAGAATGGCTTCACCGCTTTTTGCGATCTGCCTGATGACCCAGCAAGCTCTAAGGCTGTGAGTAGGAGTTGTGTTCAGCAATACGGAGTGTATAGGGCAAGGTTTATCCAGTAGTCCATCCAGGACGGTACTGACCCCTGAAAGGGGCCTGTTTCTCTTTTTGGCCTGCTCAAGTTTGGCTAGCCGCTTTAGAGGTATCCTCTTTTTCCGATCTCCTCTAGGGTATTCGGTAAAGGTTGGTTCCGAAAATAGCCACTCGGCTTGCCAAGCGCTTTCCATGGCACAATACTTTTGTACCAAAACTGACAGCTCGATGAAGTCACGAATTTGCCGACGCGCCAGGGCATTGAGAATCCCTTCGTCATGGCAGTTGCGATTGAAGGTTGCCATTATCTGTTGATCACTGAGGCCCCGTACTTTGTTTCTACTGAGGACGAGTCTAGCCCAGTAATGATGAACCGACTCTCCTGATAACTGCTTAACGTCCCATAAGTCCGAAGGCTTGGGCTCTGCTGCGATGCTTGAGTGATCGGCTTGGGAGGTGGGTGGGAAAAGATTTGACTCCACGCCACGGTGGGAGTTCGGAATCACGGACTCCGAACTGTGTGATAGATCAGGGACCGATACCGGTCTGTTTCCGGAGCAAACTCTAGAGTCTGGGTTGCAGGCGAGGTCTCGGTGATCGGAGACTGGGGTATAAACCGTTTTTAATTCCGGTCGCCGGGGGGACGAGCCCCCAGCCGAACACTCGACGGTGGCGACAAGGTGGGTGACCGTGGGGATGTGAATCTCCCTATCGTCGGGTTTAAGCCCGAGCCGGTCATAGACCGGGATCTGGTCATCAGCCATACACATGTTCTCAATCCAATCAAATAGCTCATTCAGAAATGAGGCGATGGTAGGATGCGTGTCGCTGAAGCGAGTGGGGTCGGTATGCGGCGTCGCAGTTCCGGAGTCACACAAAAGCGGACCCGGGTCCTGTTTAACCATGGTAGATCCGGTCAGAACGACTGGATTGGGCGGTCCAGACGGCCCGGGGATAACGACCTCATCATCAAAGGCAGGGCCCGATGTCTTCGGCGTCGAGGCGTCGGGATCTGCGGGCTCCTCCGTAGGAGTCGAGGGTTCTATCAAGATGAGTTCTCCCCGTGAATCAGCGACGAACTCTAGGGTTCCGAACCTGATTCCTTGATCAGGGGTAAGCGTGCGACGAGATGTCACCACTTGCGAGGATCTGATCCAGGGCGAGAGTCCCCTAGGTGCAGATCTCGTTTTTTGTGACAAGGCGAGCCATCGATTCCTTTGGCGATCACAGCGGAACTCTCAATGAAAGCACCAATGTCGGTGTCAAAACCGGCGGATCTCGGGTAGGAGGTCCCGAGCTGTGAGACTAGAATCGATGGTAACAGGAGACGCGGGAGACGATGTTTACCCAGGTTCGGGCCCTCCTATGGAGGTAATACCCTACGTCCTGCTTGATTATATTGATGGTATAAGGGTTACAGAGTTGATCTACCTCGAGATCGAATAGCTAAAACCCTAGATGAGTTCTCTTGTTCTACAACCTAAAACCCTCCGGCTTATATAGACGCCGAGGATACCTAGGGTTTACACATGTCGGTTGCACATTAAAGGAAAAACATGCCTATCTATTGCCGATAGCTTGGAGGATACGCCACAGCTTCTTGAAGCTTCCGCCCTGGCGACGGGGCCCTTGATCATTCATTACTCATCCAGCGGCCCACATAGTCCGGCCCATAAGAAATAGGTCGGCTATTCGAGGACCCCTTAAACCAGGACTCCCTCACCTTCTAGCTAAAGTTGACTCTACTTCAGTCCCTTTATCATCAATCTTAATATTACTAAACAAGGAATCAATAGAAGAAACACCAATCACTTTAAGATCTTCATCATTTTTTTGAAAGCAATCGCTAGAAAACGACTTTTCTAAGAATTCCATTCTAGCTCTAAGCATAGCGGTTCTTTTCTTACATTCATCCATAGAGACATATAAAGCTTTAATTGATTCATCAATATTAGGCACAAAAGCTTTCAACTTGAGATTTTCCACGTCATGAGAAATTCTATCAATGCTTCTAGACATATCATCAATCTTATCCAACTTTTCTTCTATCATAGTATTGAAAGCTTTTTGCGCATTGATAAATTCTTTAATATTACTCTCAAGATCAGAGGTGCTCCTATTATTATTGTAAAAAGAATTACCATAGGAATTACCATAATTATTAGAGGAATTTCCAGGAAAGGCCTAGGATTAAAATTACCTCTATAAGCATTGTTATTGAAATTGTTTCGCGAGACAAAGTTCACATCTACGGAATCACTATTTTGCTCAATCAAGGTACACAAAGGCACATCATTAAGATCAATAGGAGCATTTTTACTAGCAACCAACTTCATCAAAGCATCAACCTTATCACTCAAAGTACTAATTTCTTCAACCGAATTAACTTTTTTACTAGTAGGTGCTCTTACGGTATGCCATTGTGAATAATTTGCCATAATATTGTCTAGAAATTAAGTAGCTTCACACAAAGTAATTTCCATAAAAGTACCACCCGCGGTGGAATCTAAAAGATTTCTAGAGACAAAATTCAATCCCGCATAAACTTTTGGAATGATCATCCAAAGGTTTAAACCATGAGTAGGACAATTTCTTAGCATCAATTTCATTCTTTCCCAAGATTGTGCAACATGTTCATGCTCAAGTTGCTTAAAATTCATGATTTGTGTCCTAAGGGAAATAATTTTTGCAGGCGGAAAATACTTAGTAATAAAAGCATCCTTGCACTTATTTCAAGAATCGATACTGTTGCGAGGCAAAGAAGAAAACCAATTTTTTGGACGATCCCGCAAGGAAAAAGGAAATAATTTCAACTTCACTATATCATTGTCCACATCTTTTTTCTTTTGCATATCACACAATTCTACGGATGTGTTTAGATGGGACGCAGCATCCTCATTAGGATTACCGGCAAATTGATCTTTCATGACAAGATTTAACAAAGCGGCATTAATATCACAAGACTCTCAACTAGTGGCGGGAGGAGCAATCGGAGTACTAATAAAATCATTGTTATTAGTATTGGAAAAATCACACAACTTGGTGTTTTCTTGAGTCATCATGACTACGCAAACAAGATTGCAAGCAAGAAAGAGATCAGACAAGAAAAAGGCAAACGAAAAAGAGGGTGAAAGAAACGGCAAATTGGTGAAGTGGGCGAGAGGAAAACGAGAGGCAAATGGCAAATAATGTAATTGCAAGGAGATGATATTTGTGATTAGGAACCTGGTAGATGATGATGGTGTCTCCTTGGCGCCAGAGATTGGCACGTAGAAGAGACCACTTCCTCCCCGGCAACGGCACGAGAAATTCCTTTGACGTGGCTTGAGACTGTGTTGCTATTTCCCAAAGAGGAAGGGATGATGCAGCACAGCGACGGTAAGTATTTCCCTCAGTTATGAAACCAAGGTATCGAACCAGTAGGAGGATCACCACCACCTAATAAGCAGCACCTGCACACAAAGAACAAATACTTGCAACCCGACGCGAAAGAGAGGTTGTCAATCTCTCTACGGTAAAAAGATAGATTAGGTAGTGATAGATTGGAGAGATAGATCTCTCAATAACACAAAATAAAAAGAGCAAATAAAAAGTGCAGCAATATATTTTTGGATTTTTGAAATAATAGATCTAAAACAAAAGTGGCAAAAAGATAGATCAGAAAGCAATATGTTGGAAAAGTAGACCCGGGGGTGATACATCCATTTTGCATCATGCTTTTATATTGATATTTATTGCATTATGGGCTGTTATTACACATTATGGTACAATACTTATGCCTTTTCTCTCTTATTTTACAAGGTTTACATGAAGAGGGAGAATGCCGGCAGCTGGAATTCTGGACTAGAAAAGGAGCAAATATGAGAGACCTATTCTGCACAACTCCAAAAGTCCTGAAAAGTTACAGAGAATTATTTTGGAATATATAAAAATTATTGGGCGAAAGAAATACCAGAGGGGACCCACCAGGAGGCCACAAGCCTGGGGGGCGCGCCCCACCCCCCAGGGCGCGCCCCTGTGGCTTGTGGGCCCCCTGGCAGACCTCCGGTGCCCATCTTCTGCTATAAGAAGGGTTTTGACCTAGAAAAAATCAAAAGAGAGCTTTCGGGACGAAGTGCCGCCGTCTCGAGGCGGAACCTGGGCAGAAGCAATATAGGGCTCCGGCGGAGCTGTTCTGTCGGGGAAACTTCCCTCCCGGAGGGGGAAATCGAAGCCATCATTATCACTAACGATCCTCTCATCGAGAGGGGGTCCATCTCCATCAACATCTTCACCAGCACCATCTCCTCTCCAAACCCTAGTTCATCTCTTGTATCCGATCTTTGTCTCAAAACCTCAGATTGGTACCTGTGGGTTGCTAGTAGTGTTGATTACTCCTTGTAGTTGATGCTAGTTGGTTTACTTGGTGGAAGATCATATGTTCAGATCCTTAATGATAATTAATACTCCTCTGATTATGAACATGAATATGCTTCGTGAGTAGTTACGTTTGTTCCCGAGGACATGGGATAAGTCTTGTTATAAGTAATCATGTGAATTTGGTATTCGTTCGATATTTTGATGAGATGTATGTTGTCTTTCCTCTAGTGGTGTTATGTGAACGTCGACTACATGACACTTCACCATTATTTGGGCCTAGGGGAAGGCACTGGGAAGTAATAAGTAGATGATGGGTTGCTAGAGTGATAGAAGCTTAAACCCTAGTTTATGCGTTGCTTCGTAAGGGGCTGATTTGGATCCATATGTTTCATGCTATGGTTAGATTTATCTTAATTCTTCTTTCGTAGTTGCGGATGCTTGCGAGAGAGGTTAATCATAAGTGGGAGGCTTGTCCAATTAAGGGCAGCACCCAAGCACCGGTCCACCCACATATCAAATTATCAAAGTAACGAACGCGAATCATATGAGCATGATGAAAACTAGCTTGACAGAAATTCCCATGTGTCCTCGGGAGCGCTTTGCTTTATATAAGAGTTTGTCCAGGCTTGTCCTTTGCTACAAAAAGGATTGGGCCACCTTGCTGCACCTTTGCTACATTTGTTACTTGCTACCCGTTACGAATTATCTTATCACAAAACTATCTGTTATCGATAATTTCAGTGCTTGCAGAGAATACCTTACTGAAAACTGCTTGTCATTTCCTTCTGCTCCTCGTTGGGTTCGACACTCTTACTTATCGAAAGGACTACGATAGATCCCCTATACTTGTGGGTCATCAGGGGGCCGTAGGTTTCACTAGTGGCTTCTCTCATGAGTATAGCACACGGTGGGTGAACAAATTACTGTTGGGCAATTGATAGAAGATCAAATAATCATCACGATATCCAAGGCGATGATCATTATATAGGCATCACGTCCAAGATAAGTAGACCGACTCCTGCCTGCATCTACCACTATTACTCCACACATCGACCGCTATCCAGCATGCACCTAGTGTATTAAGTTCATGGAAAACGGAGTAATGCAATAAGAACGATGACATGATGTAGACAAGATCTATTCATGTAGGAATAGACCCCATCTTATTATCCTTAATGGCAATGATACATGCGTGCCTTGCTGCCCCTTCTGTCACTGGGAAAGGACACCGCAAGATCGAACCCATCACAAAGCACCTCTTCCCATGGCAAGAAAAATCGATCTAGTTGGCCTAACTAAACCAAAGATTCGAAGAAGAAATATGAGGCTATAAGTAATCATGCATATAAGAGCTCAAAGAAGACTCAAATATATTCATGGATAGAAACTGATCATGAATTCAAAATTCATCGGATCCCAACAAACACACCGCAAAAGTTTACATCAAATAGATCTCCAAGAGACCATTGTATTGAGAATCAAAAGAGAGAGAGAGGAAGCCATCTAGCTATTGCCTACGGACCCGTAGGTCTATGGTGGACTACTCACGCATCATCGGAGAGGCACCAATGAGGATGATGAACCCCTCACGTGATGGTGTTAGATTGGATCTCGAGGTTCTGGAACTTGCGGCGGCTGGATGTGTTTTTCGTCGACTCCTCTAGGGTTTCTGGAATATTTTTGAATTTATAGGCATCAGAGGCGGTGGAGAGGGTCCCCGAGGAGGGCACAGCCCATCAAGGCGCGCCGGGGGCCTCTGGCGCGCCCTGGTGGGTTGTGGTCTCCACGGCCCACTTCTCTGGCACTTCTTTGGCCCACTGGGTGTCTTCTGGTCCAAAACGCTTTGTCGTGATTGGACTCCGTTTGGTACTGATATTCTGCGAAGTAAAAAACAAGCAAAAACAGCAACTGGCACTTTGGCACTATGTCAATAGGTTAGTCCCAAAAATGATATAAAGTTGCTATAAAGTGATTGTAAAACATCCAAGAATGATAATATAACAGCATGGAACAAGCAAAAATTATAGATACATTGGCGACGTATCAGGGGTAAGTTCATTTTTATCATTAGGAACATCAGTAATGCCTCCTTTCTTAGGGACACGATGAACAGGACGTACCCATCTACTATCAACTATAGGATTAATTATACCTACCTCCAGAGGCTTTAGTATTTCAGTTCTTCCCACATCCTTCATTATAGAATTCAGACGACGTTGATGATCAACGACTGGTTTAGCATCTGGTTCCATATTAATCTTGTGTTAGCATAAGGTGGGACTAATGCCCTTAAGGTCATCAAGAGTATGCCCAATTGCAGCATGTTGCTTCCTCAGAATTTTAAGTAAACTCTTTTCTTCATGCTCTGAAAGGTTAGCAGTCATAATAATAGGATATATCTTCTTTTCATCAAAATAAGCATATTTTAGTGTATCAGGTAGCTTCTTTAATTCAAACACATGATCACTCCTAGGTGGGAGAGGGTCTCCCAAAGTTTCAACACGCAAATTATGTTTAAGAATGCGTGTTTCATTAAAGAATATATCATCTATTTCATTCCTGTCATTCATATGCATATCATTTTTATGGTCTAGTAAATATTGTTCTGATGGATCAGCAGGAGGCACGACAATAGAAGCAAGACCAATAATTTCATCTTTACTAGGCAATTCTTTATCATGAGGTTGTCTACTAAACTTGGAGAAATTGAATTCATGACATACATCACCAAAAGTAACACTGACTGTTTCCCTATTGCAATCAATTTTAGCATTAACAGTATCAAGAAAGGTCTACCGAATATACTGGGACAAAAATCATCTTTTAGTGATCCAAGAACTAGAAAATCAGTAGGGTATTTGATGTTACCACACAAGACATCAACATCTCTAACAATTCCAAGCGGTGAAATAGTATCTCTGTTTGCAAGCTTAATAATAACATCAATATCTTCTACCTCAACAGGTGCGGTATCGTGCATAATTTCTTGATAAAGAGTAAATGGAATGACACTTACACTAGCACCTATATCACATAAACCATGATAACAATGATCTCTAATTTTAATAGAAACAACGGGCATACTAACAACAGGTTTATGCTTATCTTTAGGATCCTGCTTAGCAATCCGAGTTGCTTCATCGCAAAAATATATGACATGACCATCATCATTGTCAACTAATAGATCTTTAATCATTACAACCTTAGGTTCCCCTTTTATTTGTTCAAAGGGTTTATGTGTTTTGATATTACTCTTACCACAGTGGCAACTTTAGCATGTTCCCTAATCCTTACAGGAAAATGAGGTTTCTCAATATAAGCGTTAGGCCCAACTGGATCAGCATTATAAATGGTTGTTTCTTCTTTAGCTATAACAGGTTCCTCACAAGTTATTTCATTAGGTGGGTGATATTTAAACCCCTTATCCTTAGGGAGATCAACATGAGCAGCAAATGATTCTCAGAAAGTAGTTACTATCTCAGAGTCAAGTCCATATTTTGCACTAAACTTATGAAAAGCATTGGTTTCCATAAAAGATTTAACACAATCAAACTCAAGATTTATACTTGACTCTTTACCTTTGTCGATTTCCCTATCTTCATAGTTGCGTTTAATTATTTCCAGAAGATCCTATTTGAATTCAATAGTTCTCTTCATAAAGGAACCAGTAGAAGAAGTATCGAGGATTGATTGATCATCATGAGAAAGCCGAGCATAAAAGTTTTGTACAATTATTTCTCTCGAGAGCTCATGATTGGAGCACGTATGCATCATAGGTTTAAGCCTCCCCCAATATTGAGCAATACTTTCTCCTTCACGAGGCCAAAAAGTATATATATAATTTCGATCATGATGAACCAAATGCATAGGATAGAATTTCTGGTGAAATTCCAGCTTCATTAACTCCATCCTCGGATAAATCTGCAAGCTTAAACAATCCACAAATTCCATCTGTATGGATCAAGTGCAAATCAGGATATATTGTTCCATCTCCTGCATAAGCTTTACCTAGCAGTTTCTCTAACATATCCGAAGGAATTTCATAATAAAGATTTCCAGCAGCTTTAGTAGGCTAAGGATATCCTCTTACCACTTCTGCTCAAGGTGAAGATACCCTGAATAAGCCCCTCAAAATATTATCCTCCATAATAACAAGTAACAGTAAATTTCAACACGTAACGACAATGTTTCCTTACCAAATTTCACCTACCAAAGGTGCTTCACTCCCCGGCAACGATGCCAGAAAAGAGTCTTGATGACCCAAAAGTATAGTGGATCAATCATAGTACTTTTGATAAGTAACAGTGTTGAACCCAACGAGGAGCGGAAGGAAAAGAGAAGTGACATTCAGCAAGGTATTCTCTGCAAGCACTGAAAGTAGCGGTAACAGATAGTTTGTAGCAAGACAATTCGTAACAAGTAATAAGTAAAAATAGTAACTAAGGTGAAGCAAGGTGGACCAATCCTTTTTATAACAAAGGACAAGACGGAAAGTTCTCTTATAACAAGCAAAGCATTCTTGAGGACACATGGGAATTCTCGTCAAGTCACGTTTCATCATGTTTAGTCGATTCACATTTGGTATTTAATACTTTGATATGTGGGTGGTCCGGTGCTAGGGTTCTGTTCTTACTTGAACAAGCAACCCTCTTATGATTACCCCCTCTCGCAAGCATTCACAACTACGAAAGAAAAAATAAGATAAATCTAACCATAGCATGAAACATATGGATCCAAATCAGCCCCTTATGAAATAAGCTAGGGTTTAAGATTTTGTCACTCTCGCAACCCATCATCTAATTATTACTCCCCAATGCTTTCCCTTAGTCCCAAGTTCGGTGAAGTGTCAGGTAGTCGACGTTCACATGACACCACTAAAGGTGTCCTCAAAAACGAATACCAACTTCACATGATTACTTATAACAAGACTTCTCCCATGTCCTCAAGAACAAAAGTAAGTA
Organism: Elymus sibiricus; assembly: GCA_039707655.1. Classification (NCBI taxonomy): domain Eukaryota; kingdom Viridiplantae; phylum Streptophyta; class Magnoliopsida; order Poales; family Poaceae; genus Elymus; species Elymus sibiricus. Next base: position 274,783,022 of record CM077675.1, on the reverse strand, counting down.
CTCACAAACCATATTCATGTTCAAGATCAGAGTCGTATTGAATATGCTTAAGGATCTAAACATATAATCTTCCACCAAACAAACCAACTAGCAACAACTACAAGATGTAATCAATACTACTAGCAACCCACATGTACCAATCTGAGGTTTTAAGGCAAAGATTGAATACAAGAGATGAACTAGGGTTTGAGATGAGATAGTGTTGGTGAATAAGTTCATGAATATTGGTCCTCCCACGATGGAGGAAGTTTTGGTGATGACGAAGGCTTCGATTTCCCCCTCCCGGAGGGAAGTTTCCCCGGCGGAATCGCTCCGCCGAAGAGCAAAAGTGCTCCTGCCCAGGTTCTGCCTCGAGACGGCAACACTTCATCCCAAAAGTATTCTCTTGATTTTTTATAGGGAAAATAGCATCATATAGGGGAAATGAGCCACAAAGGCCTGCTGGTGGGGCCACGAGCTCAGTGGGCGCCCTGGGGGGTAGGACGCGCCCATTAGGCCCGTGGGTCCCCGGTGGGTCCCCTTCTGGTAGTTCCTCTGCCAGTATTTTTCATATATTCCCAAATAATACTCCGTAAAATTCCAGGTCATTTGGAGTTAGAGAGAATATCCAACTCTTCTATAGCCTTTTTTGGTCCAGAATTTCAGCTGCCGACAATCTCCCTCTTTGTGTGAAACTTGCATAATAAGAGAGAAAAGGCATTAGAATTGCATCATAAAGTGAAATAATGACTAAAAACATAATAATTATCAATAGGAAAACATGATGCAAAATGAACGTATCAAACATGATGCCTTTGGGATGACTTGCATGATGAGTAGAATTGATACGGTGCAAAAACAGAAACTTTAGCGTCAAGTGCAGAATTTCTCTGGTTTTACTGAAACGTCTTTTTGATCTGAATTTTTTAAAAATTATTTATATACAAATTCCCCAGGTTTTACTAATTTTTCAGAATTTTTGGAGTTACATAAGTATAGTTCATTTATAAATCATTACAAACTGTTCTGTTTTAGACAGATTCTATTTTTTGCTTGCATGGTTTGCTTGTTTTGATGATGCTATGGATTATATCGAGGGGTATAAGTCATGGACAAGTTATAATACAGTACCTTATGCAATAATAAAATATGAATCAATTTATAACAGTACCTAAAGTATTTGATATGTTTATTATACTAACGGATCTCACGAAGGTTTCTGTTGAGTTTTGTGTGCTGAAGTTTTCAAGTTTTGGGTGTAATCATGATGGATGAAGGAATAAGGAGTGGAAAAGAGCCTAATCTTGGGGATTCCCAAGGCACCCCAAGTCAAATTCTAGGAATACTCAAGCGTCTAAGCTCGGGGATGCCCCGAAAGGAATCCCCTCTTTCGTCTCAATCCACCGGTATGTCACTTGGAGTTATATTTTTATTCATCATATGATATGAGTTTTGCTTGGAGCGTCGTTTGTTAGTTTTCATTTGTTTTATTTTTCCACAATAATTGTTTGTTGCACACACCCACTTGTGAGAGACACATGTTCATCATGATTTGATAGAATACTCTTAGTACTTCACTTCATATTTTTTAGCACGGTGGCGTATAGATTTTATAGAAATAATTGCACTCTCGTTCTTCACTTATATTTGTTTGAGAGTTAATAAATAGTGACGGTAATTTGCATGGGTTACAAGACTAGTCCAAAAATAATTGGTATTCAATGAGTGCATAATCAAAACCACATGTAGCACATTAAAGATAAATTATGGATTAATGATATTGATGTGGTAATATGACAGGGCGTGAGTGCATTATTGTTGGTTAGTAGAAATATCAATATTTAAAGGGTGTTAATTTGTTGTTCATCTAAATATTGGTCATGGCATGGTGATGATGTGTGAGCATTCTTATTCCTCATTGAAATCCTAGTATTGTTTAGGTCGGAGGCGCGCGATGGTTAACTCCTCCCAACCTCCTCCCTAGGGGCATGTGAGTAGTTCTTTGCTTCGAGAGAGCTAATAAAACCTGCAATAAGTATGTGAGTTCCTTATGACTAATGTAAATCCATGGATGTACACACACTCACCTTTTCATATATTGCAAGCCTCTTCGGTACCGTGCATTGCCCATTCTCACCTCGAGGATTGGTGCAAACTTCGTCGGTGCATCCAAACCCCGTGGCATGATACGCTCTGTTGCACATAAGCCTCATTATATCTTCCTCAAAACAGCCACCATACCTACCTATCATGGCATTTCCATATCCATTCCGAGATATATTGCCATGCAACTTCCACCATTACATCATATGACTAGTACACTCATTGGCATATTGCTTTGCATGATCATCTAGCTTATAGTATTTGTGGCAAAGCCACCATTCATCATTGTTTACATGCTACACTAGATCATTGCACCTCTTGGTACACTGTCAGAGGCATTCATATAGAGTCACCTTTTTTAGTAGTTTTTTTATATCGAGTTGTAAGTAAATAAAAGTGTGATGCTAATCATTATTAGGGCAATGTCTCGGTGAGGAAAAGGATGATGGAGACAGTGATTCCCACACAAGTCGGGATGAGACTCCGGACGAAAAATTAAAAAAGAGAAAAAGAGAAAAGGAGAAAAAATAAAAAAATAAAAAAAGAAAGAAAGAAAAAGGAAAAAAGGAAAAAAGAGAGAAAAGAGAGAAATAAATGAGAGAAAAGAGAGAAGGGACAGTGGTGCTACCTCTTTTTCAAGACTTGTACCTCAAAGTGGCACCATGTTTTTCATATAGAGAGTCTCTTGTTTTGTCACTTCCATATGCTAGTGGGATTTTTTCATTATAGAACTTGGCTTGTATATTCCGATGACGGGCGTCCTCAAATGCCCGAGGTCTTCATGAGAAAGCAAGTTGGATGCACACCCACTTAGCTTTAGTCATGCTTTCATACACTTAGAGCTCTAGTGCATCCGTTGCATGGCAATCCCTACTCCTCGCATTGATATCTATTGATGGGCATCTCCATAGCCCGTTGATATGTCGAGTTGATGCGAGACTTTGTTCTCCACTTTTTACCCCTTTGATACCTACCACCATATTCTATTCCACCCATATGATATATCCATGGTTCACGCTCAGGTATTGCATGAGTAATAAGCTGAAGCGCGTAAAAAAGTATGATCCAATTGCCTAACTTCAAACCGTGGTGCTTGATATTTGTATTTATGTGGTGAAGACGGGGCCATGCCATGCTAATATGATAAAATGAACGGGGAGTAAACATTCTTTAAGGATCGTATATTTTGAATATTGATGATTATGTTACTTATGTTTATTGATATTACTATGTTAATGTTTGTTAATTCATTGTTTCTCAATGATTACACCTTCAGTTGATTACATGGTGGGTAGCATGTCACATCAAAAATTCTAATTTTATCATTTACCTACTCGAGGACGAGAAGGAATTAAGCTTGGGGATGCTGATACATCTCCAAAGTATCTATAATTTTTGATTGTTCCATGCTATAATATTATCATTCTAGGATGATTTTTGGGCATTTATTTGCCAATTCATATTATTTTTGAGCACTAACCTATTAACCTAGCGCCCAGTGCCAGTTGTTGTTTTCTGCACGCTTTTGGCTTTTCAAGTTTATAGTAGCAAACGAAGTCCAATTGACACAAAACTTTTTGATGATTTTTTCTGGACCAAAAAATATGTGGGAGCTTCGGGAGAAGACCGGAGGCTACACGAGGGAGCCACGAGGCAACAGGGCGCGCCTAGGGGGGTCAACGTGCCCTGTTAGCTCGTGGGTCCCACGTGGCTCTCCCGACATCCCTCTCTGGCCTATATATTCACATATATTCTGAAAAACCTAGGAGAGCTCCCAAAGCACTTTTTCCGCTGCCGCAAGTCTCTGTTCCGCCGTGTGCGCATCTGGAGCCCTGTTCCGGTGCCCTACCGGAGGGGGATCGATCAGGGAGGGCCTCTTCATCAACCTTGCTGCTCCCATGATGATGTGTGAGTAGTCTACCACAGACCTACGGGTCCATAGCTAGTATCTAGATGGCTCTCTCTCTCTATGTTCTTCAATACAAAGTTCAACGCATCTTTGCGATGATCTATTCGATGTAATCACTTTGTGCGGTGCGTTTGTTGGGATAGGATGAATTGTGGGTTTATGTTCAGATTATTCATGAAAAAGATTTGAGTCTTCTCTGAAATTATATGGTTCTTATTTGCATGATTATTATAGCTTCGTAAATCTCTCTGATCTATTGATTTGGTTTGGCCAACTAGATTGATCTATCTTCAGTGACAGGGGTGTGTTGTAGTGGGTTCAATCTTGCGGTGCTCTATATCCTAGTGACAAAGTAGGGAACAAGACACGTATTTGTATTGCTTCCACTAAGGATAAAACGATGCGGTTCATTCATATTAATTGAGTTACTTTGTCTGCATCATGTCATTGTTCTCCAAGCATTACTCTGTTTTACTTAATACTCTAGATGCATGCTGGATAGCGGTCGATCGGTGGAGTAATAGTAGTAGGTGTAGGCAGGAGTCGGCCTATTTGCCTATGGTCATGATGCCTATATACACATGATCATTGCCGTGAATATCACATAACTATGTTCTTTTCTATCAATTGCCCAACAGTAATTTGTTTACCCACTGTATGCCTACTTCGAAAGAGATGCCACAAGAGAACACTATGCCCCTGAGTCTATTCACTTATATATATTTACAAACACTACTATTTCCTTGCTGTCATTATTTCCTTTTTATTTATTTTGCAATTTATGTTTATCCAACTATCAACTACACTACTTATCTCCTTGCAAGTAACGAGTTCAAGGGGCTTGACAACCCTCTTGCCCATGTTGGTGCAAGTGTTTGCTCTTTTGTGCGTGGGCATTGAAGACGGGAGTTGTGTCGTCCTCCTATTGGTTCGATAACCTTGGTTCTCACCGAGGGAAATACTTATCTATATTGTGTTGCCTCATCCGCTCCTCTTCGCGGAAAACCCAACGCAGGTCACAAGTATCAGGAAGGATTTCTGGCGCCGTTGCTGGCTCGTCGAATGGGGCCGTGAGCCCGGTTAGAGACAGGTTGCCCTGGGTGTCGACGGCGTACTCTAGGCTACCGAACTTGATTATTTGCCCACGGGCAAAGCTATCAATCTGATCAGGGTGTTTGGCCATATCGCCACGTAGATCAATACTGCCGGACACGTAAGGCTGGTTGGGGACAAAGATACCCCTGGTGAGGATGTTGTTGTTGATAACCAAGCGAGCCATTGATCCCGCTGGCGATCCAACAGCGGAACTCTCAATGAAAGCACCAATGTCGGTGTCAAAACCGGCAGATCTCGGGTAGGGGGTCCCGAGCTGTAGAACTTGGATCGATGGGTAACAAAGAATGTAGACACAGTATTTACCCAGGTTTGGGCCCTCTCTAAGAGGTAAAACCCTACGTCTTGCTTTGATTGTATTGAAGGGTGTATGACGATTACAGAGTTGATCTACCACGAGATCAGATGAACTAAACCCTAGATGAGTCAGAGTAATGGTTCTTGCATGTACGAGCTAAACCCTCTAGTTTATATAGACACCAGGGGTAGGGTTACACATGGTCGGTTATCATCAAGGGGTAAACCTCCCGATCCGGCCATCTTGACTTGAAGGACACACCAAGACATCTAAACTTTCCTTCCTCAACACGAGGTTGGCTTGTAGTTTGGCCTCCATGTATTGGGCCCGGAGCGGTCCATCTGTCCGGCCTATGGGAAATAGGTCGACGGCCTGAGGAACCCTTAGTCCTGGACTCCCTCAGTAGCCCCCAAACTAGCCTCCAATACCGAGGTTCCCGATCACCAGTTGTTCTGTAAAAAGTCTTTGGCTTGCGGGGTGAGTTCTCATTCTCCTTTATGTTCGCCTGATGTTAGTCCGGCCACCGATGATTCCCCATTGTCCGAATACTATGCGCTCCCGGTCATAAGGGCTATCAGCTCTGTGTGAATAGTGCCTTCGTTGGACCACTTTCGGCGAAGGGTCACGACCAGTCATGACTCCTGGCCAATCAAAAAACTCGATTCGCGGCTCGAGGCCACCTCTTTACTGGCATGTCTCATCAATAAGAAGATCGTGCCCCGTTCTTTGCAGGATATGATCAATGTAGGGTTATCCCTGATACGTCTCCAACGTATCTACTTTTCCTCACTCTTTTGCCCTTGTTTTGGACTCTAATTTGCATGATTTGAATGGAACTAACCCGGACTAACGCGGTTTTCAGCAGAACTACCATGGTGTTGTTTTTGTGCAGAAATAAAAGTTCTCGAAATGGAATGAAACTTTTTGGAGAATTATTTCAGAATATATGAGAATTATTGGAGCCAAAATCCACCGAAGAGGGGGGCCAGGGTGAGCATCACACACCAGGGCACGCCCTGGTGGGTTGTGCCCACCTCGTGGCCCCACTTACCCTAATTCCGCCACTATAAATTCCTATTTTTGGAGAAAAAAATCAGAGAGAAAGTTCCATCGCGTTTTACAATATGAAGCCGCCGCCACGTCCAGTTCTTCATCGGGAGGCCGGATCTGGAGCCCGTTTGGGGCTCCGGAGAGGGGAATCTTCGGTCTTCGTCATCACCAACCCTTCTCCATCACCAATTCCATGATGCTCCCCACCGGGAGTGAGTAATTCCTTCGTAGGCTTGCTGTTCGGTGAGGAGTTGGATGAGATTCATCATGTAATCGAGTTAGTTTTGTTAGGGCTTGATCCCTAGTATCCACTATGTTCTGAGATTGATGTTGCTATGACTTTGCTATGCCTAATGCTTGTCACTAGGGCTCGAGTGCCATGATTTCAGATCTGAACCATTTATGTTATCATCTCCATATCCATGTTCTTGATATGATCTTGCCTAGTCATATGCACCTATTACATGTTATGATCCGTCAACCCCATAGTGACAATATTTGGGATACTTCGCGGTGATGACCGTAGTTTGAGGAGTCATGTATTCACCATGTGGTAATGCTTTGTTCCGGTTCTCTATTAAAAGGAGGCCTTAATATCCCTTAGTTTCCTTATGGACCCCGCTGCCACGGGAGGGCAGGACAAAAGATGTTATGCAAGTTCTTTTCCATAAGCACGTATGACTAATTACGGAATACATGCCTACATTACATTGATGACCTGGAGCTAGTTTTGTATCGCCCTAGGTTATGACTGTTACATGACGAATATCATCCAACGAGTTACCGATCCAGTGCCTACGAGCTTTCCACTTATTTTTCTTGCTAAGCTACTATTGCTGTTGCTGATGTTCCAACTGCTACAAAACTATTGCTACTACTATTACCACTACTGTTACCGTCACTACTGCTACCAAACTATCATATTACTGTGCTACAGATCACTTTGCTACAGATTTTTAATCTCCAGGTGTGGTTGAATTGACAACTCAACTACTAATACTCTCAAGTGTTCTTTGGCTCCCCTTGTGTCGAATCTATAAATTTGGGTTGAATACTCTACCCTCGTAAATTGTTGCGATCCCCTATACTTGTGGGTTATCAAAACCTTTTTCTGGTGCCGTTGCCGGGGAGCATAGCAATATTTGTTCAGTCACTTGGGATTTATATCAATTTATCGCTATGAAGAATATGAAGGATCCAAAGACCAAGATTTTTTCCTCTAAGACGAGGGGAGGTAAGGAACTGCCATCTAGCTCTGCACTTGATTCACCTTCTGTTATGAGTAAGCTTGCAACACCACCACATGCTAGTAATCTTGATATGTCGCAAGTTATAGATGATGCTACTTCTGCTATGAATGATGCTTATGATGATGCTAGTACCATGCTTGATGATAATGTGCCACTATGAGGATTTCCTGATGAACAAATTGCTAGAGCTAAAGAGAATGAAACTACTGAATTTGATGAGATTGCTGAAACTGATGATGACTATGAAACACCTATTAGTCCTAGCTCTCCTAAGTTTGAAATGCCTAAAATACCTGAAGGTTATGTTATGGACAAAGAGGTAACCAGAGAAATTCTTTCTTGCAAGGATAGAGACGATCTTAAGAAATTGCTACGCAAGTATACGGAAAAAACTTTGAATGCTTGAATGAAATGTGATCCTAAGTTTGCTACTTCACCTATCTTTGTTACCGATAAGGATTATGAATTCTCTGTCGACCCACAGTTAATTACTTTGGTTGAATCTGATCCTTTCCATGGTTATGAAACTGAAACTGTAGTGGCACACCTTACTAAGATGAATGACATAGCCACCCTCTTTGCTCATGATGAGAAGATTCGCTACTATTATATCCTTAAGTTATTTCCGTTCTCATTAAAGGGTGATGCTAAGACATGGTACAATACTCTTACTCCTGGTTGTGTGCGTAGTCCCCAGGATATGATTTACTACTTCTCTGAAAAATATTTTCCTGCTCATAAGAAACAAGCTGCCTTACAGGAAATATTTAACTCTGTGCAAATTGAAGAAGAGAGTCTCCCACAAGCTTGGGGGAGGCTTCTCAAGTTGCTGAATTCTTTGCCTGATCACCCTCTCAATAAAAATGAAATACTTGATATCTTTTATAATGGACTAACCGATGCTTCTAGGGACTTCCTAGATAGTTGTGCTGGTTGTGTTTTCAGGGAACGAACTGTTGAGCAAGCTGAGGAATTATTGAATAACATATTGAAGAATTATGATGATTGGATGCTTCCTGAACCACTGCCTAAACCCACTCCGAAGAAGAGGGGTATATTATTTCTCAGTCCTGAAGATATGCAAGAGGCAAAGAAATCTATGAAGGAAAAAGGTATTAAAGCTGAGGATGTTAAGAATTTGCCACCTATCGAAGAAATACATGGACTTGACACACCACCACCTCCATAGGTGGTAGGGGTCAATTCTTTATTAAAGTTTAATGAAAGTGACATTCCCCACAATAAACATCCTAGTCAATGCGTATATGAGTTTGATAACTATATTATGAAGCAAGATCATTTCAATGCTCATGTCCTGAAACAATTGAAATATAATTCTGATATGATTGCTCGCTTGAGTGACTTGCTATTTAGAATCAGTAATGATGTTAGAGGTGTAGGAAAGCATACTTCTATGGTTCAAACTCAGTTAGAACAAGTTGTTAAATCTCAAAAAGAATTGCTTGATGAAATGAATAATAATATGCATGATTTTGCTGCTAGAGTAGTAACTAGAGGAGGTAGAATGACCCAAGAACCACTTTATCCTGAGGGTCATCCTAAACTAGTTGAACAAGACTCTCAGAGAATTAATCCTGATGCACCTAGTCCTTCTAAGAAGAAAAAGAAAAAGAAAAATGATAGGACTCTGCATACCTCTAGTGAACCTGAGACACAAAAACCTCCTGATAATAATGATGTTTCTATTCCCGATGCTGAAACTCAATCTGGTAGTGAACATCAACCTAGTGATAATGATAATGATAATGATGATGTTCATGAAGATGCTCAACCTAGTAATAATAGAGAACCAGATAATGATGTTGAAATAGAGCCTGCTCCTGATCTTGATAACCCACAACCTAAAAATAAACGCTATGATAAAAGAGACTTTGTGTCTAGGAAACATGGTAAAGAAAGAGAGCCATGGGTTCAGAAACCCATGCCATTTCCACCTAAGCCATCTAAGAAAAAGGATGATGAAGAATTTGAGCGATTTGTTGAGATGATTAGGCCAGTCTTTTTGCGTACCCGCTTAACCGATATCTTGAAGATGGCCCCTTATGCTAAGTACATGAAAGACATCATCACAAATAAAAGAAAGATACCTCAAGCTGAAATCTCCACCATGCTTGCTAATTATTCTTTTAAGGATGGAGTACCTAAAAAACTTGGAGATCCTGGAATACCAACTATACCTTGCTCCATTAAAAGAAACTATGTCAAAACTGCTTTGTGTGATTTGGGAGCCGGTGTTAGTCTTATGCCTTTCTCCTTATATAAAAGACTTGATCTGAATAAACTCACACCTACTGAGATATCATTGCAAATGGCTGATAAATAAACAGCCATACCTATCAGTATTTGTGAGGATGTGCCCGTTGTTGTTGCAAATGTTACTATTCTAACTGACTTTGTTATTCTTGAGATGCCCGAGGAAGACAACATGTCGATTATCCTTGGTAGACCCTTTTTGAATACTGCAGGGGCTGTTATTGATTGCGATAAAAGCAAAGTCACTTTTCATATCAATGGTAATGAGCATACGGTGCACTTTCCGAAGAAACAATTCCAAGTGAATGGTATTAATGTTATTGAAGAATCTCCGACCATCACTATAGGAAGCTTTCAATTACCTCTTCCTACTGCCAAAAAGAAATATGATATACTTATTGTTGGGGATATGCACATCCCCATTGAGGTAACTTAGTGTTTTACGTAAGTTCTTCGGTTTCATGCTAATCATAAGTGGTTGTTAATAAGACTTGATCAACCTTATTAATGAATCATTTTTGAGAAGTATGAAGTTGATGAATCTAGTAAGCACAACTTTCTGCTCCCACCTTTTATTTTCTGTTTTAGCTAGTCAAATAAAATAAAATGCCATGGTTACCCTGTTTTCTGTTCTTTCCGTGCAATAAAAAATGACCCAAAAATAAAAACTCTCAGAATGCTCTGAAAATTTAACACGATTTTTTTTGAATATTTATGAATTTTTGGTGCAAATAATACCAGAGGGGGTGCACCTGGTGCCCACAAGACACCAGGGCGCGCCAGCACCCCTAGGCGCGCCCTGGTGGGTTGTGGCCCCCACGTGGGCCCCCTCACTTATCTCTTTAGCCCACATCATCCCCTACCTTCAGAAAAAATCACCACAGCCACCATTCTCGTGTTCTTGCTCTCAAACCCACGGATTTCGATCTCTTTGCTTGAAGCTCCATTTCTGAAACTGTTTGGAGGGATTGCTACTTGGTATGTGACTCCTGAATTGCTCCAATTAGTTTTTGTTTTAGTGGGTTATTTTTAGAGTAATTAGCTACTCTTGGTGCTGCTGTAGATGAGCTTGCATGTTGAATTCTTAGAGTTCTAAGTAGTTTGAATGCTCAATATGGCCTCTATGCGTCATTGGGAGTAGTTGCTAACAATCTTACAAAGTTTTGTTGACAAAATTTTTGTGGACTAAAAATTTTCAGAAATTTTTATAGGAATAAACATGCAATTCTTTAGGAGTTCTTTGAGGAGGAGATCCTCGGAAGCCTCATCAAGTGGAAACTCGGTTCGGCAATCTTATGTTGAACCAAGCGAAAGCTCGATGCGAGATGCCGAGACCAAATCATGCTTGTGGCCGTGCGACGAGTTCATGGAAGGTGCGGGTATTAAGGAGGAATTTGACCAATTTATTCATAATACAGAGCTTGGTCCCGTCATCGCAGATAAGTACCCCCAACACCTCGAGCTCACGAAAACCTTCACAAAGAAATTTAAATATTTTTCTCGTGAGTCTAGAGTTTCATTCAACCTGTATGACCATTCCTTCACCATGCCGTTAGAAATGTTCAGTGAAGCATGTAAACTTCCATATTGGGGTTGCCTCGACGAACCAACAAAATCTGAATACGAGTCATTTTTAGTTAATCTTTGCTTCGGTGAAGATAGGGGGGTAACGCAGGGAAGAATTAACAACGTCCATTTTTCATCGATACAAAATTTTGCGCTCTTTAATGGTAAATGTACCATAGGCAAACAAGATTGTAGCACATTGTGTGCCCATGATTTGAGCCTCTTACATACTGCCATAACTGGGAATAAGAATTATAATCTTGGTGCAATTGTTGCACGGAGGCTGCAGCTTAATGCTGCCAATGGTAATTTTTATGGAGGAATATATGCCTCCCGTGTAGCGGAAAGATTAAATGTCTTGCCATGGCCTAATAACCCCATTTAACTACTCAGTATTTAGACTTTGATGCCATGAAGTGTCATAAGTTCCTTACGGGTACGGCCACTAACTACACCTATAACTTGAGATTTAATAAGAAACCTGTTGTGCCTGTCGCTTTGCCTGCTCCTGCTCTCTTTGATTTTCACAACAGGGGAAGATATTATGTCCCTAAGAGCGAAGCCCATGCGTACAACACGAAGGTTGAAGCTGCTAGGAGGGCCGCGGAGTGTGCTCCGAGGGCCTCAGTGAGTCATCGCCCAGACTAATATTCTGACGGATGGTGATTACCAAGCTAGGCCAAAAGCCTAAGCTTGGGGGAGTACGTATTTCCACTGACATTACATTCATGTTCACACATTTCATTCCAGTTGTCGGTGTTCATACTTCTTCATTGTAATATCCATGCTAAAATTGTTTTCTCGCTTTCATCTTGTGTGTTTGAAAAACTTTGAGAAAATCCAATAATATTTCCTACTTCTTTTTAGTTTTTCTTTCTAGCTTAGTTTAATTGCTGCATTAAAAGAAAACCCCAAAAGGATTTCTCGCTTCTTCTATTACTTGTCGGGAACTTTCCCGTGTAAATAGTTTTTCTCGTTTTTGTTTTTCCTCTTTAATTTGCCTTCTTCAAGGAAAACCAAAAACTCCAAAAATATTCCAGTGTGTTTCTCTGAAATTCTTTTCTTTTTACTTGACTCGCACCAAGGAGAAGATCACAATGAAATTCTTGAGTGGCTCCCATCTGCATTATTGTTTATCTAAAAAAGAGCCCATATTACCTTGTCTTCTCCTCTTGAATAAAATGTTTACAGATTCCAGCTTAGTCCACGGCACTATTGCACTATTATTATTTCCTTATCATTCGGTCGTGCAAGTGAAAGGCAATAATTGCGACATTTGATGAATTGACTGTGGCAGAGAGAAGCGGGTATGAACTCAACTTGTTTTTGTTTTTGTAAATATGTTTAACCTAGTATCCTTGATTCAGCTTATTATGATCAAACATGTTTGCAATGACCATTAGAGATTATAGTTGTTCATGCCATGCTTAAGTAGCTAGGAGTGGATAATGATTTATTTTGGGTGTCAACATGCATTAAAATGGTTATGATGCGGTATGATGATATGGTATCCTCCTCTGAATGTTTCAAGTGGCTTGACTTGGCACATGTTCACGCATGTAGTTGAATCAAAACCAGCATAGCCTTCATGATATTTATGTTCATGGTGTCCATATCCTACTCATGCTAGTAGTCAATGTTGATTATATGTAATGCATGTTCATGATCGTCTTTGCTCTCTAGCTGGCCGCTTCTCAATCTATTTGCTAGCCTTCACCTGTACTAAGCGGGAATACTGCTTGTGCATCAAAACCCTTAAACCAAGTTGTGCCAGATGAGTCCACTATATCTACCTATATGCGGTATTACCCTGCCGTTCCAAGTAAATTTGCATGGGCCAGCTCTAAAAATTCAAATAAACATCTGTTTTGTGTGCCTGGACCGCTCATGGAGCGACAGGGGGTGGTCAGGATCTTCCATGCTAAGCGGGTTATTCTCATGATGAATGTTTATTCACTCATCCTTACACGAGAGGGGCGTTAATAGGGATTCACAGTCCCGAAATCAAAAATCAAAAATAATTAAACGAAACTCCCCCAGGAATGTTGTTGGTTTGGACAGTACCCGTGGATGCGGCTAGCCGTGGAGTGTGATTGTTGGTGGAGGGGGAGTAAACCTTTACTTTTACCGCTTGGGAACCGCCGCTAATTTGTTTAGCGTGGAAGATATTGATAACTCTTGGTCGTGACGTTGACAGGAAGGGTGTACCTCCCAAAATTATATCTATCTCTGTTTTAAACTTTGAGCTCTGGCACAGCTGCAAGTCCATGCTTCCCTCTGCGAAGGGATTATCTATTTACTTTTATGTTGAGTCATCACCTTCTCAAATAAGCACCAGACCTGAGAGCATTATTGTCATCCTCATGCATTGTGTATAGTTGAGGTTGGGAGTAGCATGACTGGATCTTTTCTACAATGAATTACAATGTTTAGTCGCTGCTTGAACTTTGGAGGTGCTTTGCATTTATGTTTTGCGGTCTCAGAAAGGGCTAGCGAGATACCACTGTGGTCATATTGTATCATGATTGTTTTGACAAAGTATTGGTGCTTGAGATATCTTATTATTGCTCGCTAGTTTCCTATGTTATTGATATGAGTTAATATAATTTATAAGAGTTATTGTTGACATGGTTAGTCATAATCTTTGCTGAAAACCTGGGTGCCACTTAAGCATATATATGTAAACAAGAACAAAAGAGTTCATAAAAGTTTTTCTTTATCACTTTTAGTTTGTCAACTGAATTGCTTGAGGACAAGCAAAGGTTTAAACTTGGGGGAGTTGATACGTCTCCAACATATCTACTTTTCCTCACTCTTTTGCCCTTGTTTTGGACTCTAATTTGCATGATTTGAATGGAACTAACCCGGACTAACGTTGTTTTCAGCAGAACTACCATGGTGTTGTTTTTGTGCAGAAATAAAAGTTCTCGGAATGGAACGAAACTTTTTGGAGAATTATTTCAGAATATATGAGAATTATTGGAGCCAAAATCTGTCGGATTTCGGGCTCCGCAAAACCCTAAGAGGTTCAAACCCAGGGGCGTGTGCAAAGATCCCCAACAGCTTCACCCCTCCAATCTCACAACGCGATGATCCCGCTCGATGGCAAGGAAGAAGATAACACATGAGAGTTTACCCAGGTTCGGGCCACTGTGAAGCGTAAAACCCTACTCCTGCCTTTGGTGGATTGCCTCACGAGGAGGTTCGTGGATGAACTAGTACAGTGATGAGTTGCCTCGCGAGTGTGTTTTCAGTGGTGTCTCGTCCCCCCTCTACAGAGCAGCCTAGCCTCTATTTATAGCGGCCCGGGTCCTCTTCCCTTATCACAATGGCGGGAAGGGATCCCACAACGGCCAAATTTGAAGGGGGACAGGAGGTACGCCCTATCCTGATGAAAGGTGGTCTTCGCCTGCAAAGTAGCCAGTGTTGATGCAGAGGTGGGCTCGGCGATGACGTCCGTCCTGCGGGCCTCGGGGTCTTTGTCTTGTTGCACTGGAAGGGAAACCATTGGGGCGCTTCGGGAACCTGCGCTCGTCCTTGCCCCTTTGCACCAAAGGGGAAACTGTCTTCTCTGGCGCGTTGGCGCCCGCCTGGCCTGGCTTGCATCACCCTTGACCTCCCGAGGCCGTGCGCTGCATAGAGATCTCCACCGCTCGGGAGGAGGCCTGGGGAGGCCTACCCCCCCCCCCCCCCCCCCCGCGGATCTTGGCGCTGTTTCCCTCGCGAGCTTGGGGTCTCGCTAGGGCCTTGTGCTGAGTGAGGTCGTGCTGGGCCATACTTGACCGTCGAGGTGGGCCACGCCCTGGGCCGCAGGCAGGCAAGTCTGGGTACCCCCGTTCCCAGGACGCCGACAGTAGCCCCCGGGCCCAAGGCGCCCTCGGGGTGGCTTCTGGGCAAAGCCATAGAAGATGACCCAAAGCGCCGCGGGGCCCAACCGCCTACGGCCCAACTTGACGCGTGGCACACCATGAGACGTGGGCATCTCGGCTCCCCGAAGATGTCGGGAACCGCCCTGAGTTGAGTTGACACGAAGCCTGCGCGCCTCCCCGGCCATCATTGCCTTTCTTGAATGCGGTCGTCTCTTCATGCCCTCCCCCTTGTCCGGGCCACGCGGATGTGACCCGAGGGAAGCGGGTGGTGCGGCGTGAATCAGTGTGACACGCCGACCGAGTCTGGCATGCGTTGCCCGAGAAGTGCACGGCGCCTCCACTTCCCATGACGTCTTGGCAACCGCTCCGTCCGACCTTCAACCGGTGCACGTCGCGGGGTCATCATTACCCGGGATCGGGAAGACGTCGGTTGGTCTCCATCGAGCTATAAATGGGCGGGGGGAGCTGAGCCCCCAGCCCATTCGTACTCTTGCTCCCTCGCCTTCGACCTTCATCTCCCCCATCATGAAGCATGTGAGGAGGTTCTCCGCCGCCGAGAAGGGGAAGGCCTGCCAGGGGGCGCCGGGTCAACATTGTTGGAAATATGCCCTAGAGGCAATAATAAATTGGTTATTATTATATTTCCTTGTTCATGATAATCGTTTATTATCCATGCTAAAATTGTATTGATCGGAAACTCAGATACATGTGTGGATACATAGACAACACTATGTCCCTAGTGAGCCTCTACTAGACTAGCTCGTTGATCAAAGATTGTCAAGGTTTCCTGGCCATAGACATGAGTTGTCATTTGATAATGGGATCACATCATTAGGAGAATGATGTGATGGACAAGACCCAAACTATGAACATAGCATATCATCGTGTCAGTTTATTGCTATTGTTTTCTGCATGTCAAGTATCTATTCCTATGACCATGAGATCATGCAACTCACTGACACCGGAGGAATACCTTGTGTGTATCAAATGTCGCAACGTAACTGGGTGACTATAAAGATGCTCTACAGGTATCTCCGAGGGTGTCTATTGAGTTGGCATGGATCAAGACTGGGATTTGTTACTCCGTGTGACGGAGAGGTATCTCAGGGCCCACTCGATAATACAACATCACAATAAGCCTTGCAAGCAATGTGACTAAAGTGTTAGCCATGGGATCTTGTATTACGGAATGAGTAAAGAGACTTACCGGTAATGAGATTGAACTAGGTATAGAGATACCGACGATCGAATCTCGGGCAAGTAACATACCGAAGAACAAAGGGAACAGCATACGGGATTAACTGAATCCTTGACATAGAGGTTCGACCGATAAAGATCTTCGTAGAATATGTAGGAACCAATATGGGCATCCAGGTCCCGCTATTGGTTATTGACCGTAGAGGTGTCTCGGTCATGTCTACATAGTTCTCGAACCCGCAGGGTCTGCACACTTAAGGTTCGGTGACATTTCGGTATAGTAGAGTTATGTATCATGGTGAACGAAGGTTGTTCGGAGTCCCGGATGAGATCCCAGATGTCACGAGGAGTTCCAGAATGGTCCGGAGGTAAATATTTATATATGGGAAGTCATATTTTGGGTTCCGGAAAAAGTTTGGGTTTTTTCGGTATTGTACCGGGAAGCTTCCAGAAGGTTCCGGAGGGTTCCGGAGGTGTCCGGAAGTCCATAGAGGGTCCACATGGACTCTAAAGGGGGCGCACCAGCCCTTCATGGGCCAGGCGTAGCAGCCCCACTTGGCCCATGCGGCTATCCCAAGTGATAAGATCAAATCCCTTAAAATAGGAGATAAGAGGCATTACTTCGGAAAGAGGATTACTGTTCACGCGGTTACTATTCTCTATTCCTCCTCCTCCAAGTTTCCTCCTCCTATAAATAGAGAGGGAGAGGGAAGGCAAAAAAACCTGAAAAAGCCACATGCTGCCTCTCTCTCCCTCTAGATCTGTTCTCCTCTAGATCTGTTCGGTATAGCTTAGCGAAGCTCTACCGGATCAGCTCCACCACCACCGTCACCATGCCGTCGTGCTGCCGGAGAAGTCATCTACCTCTCTGCCCTCGCTTGCTAGATCAAGGAGGTGGAGATCGTCATCAAGCTGTACGTGTGCTGAACGCGGAGGTGCCGTCCATTCGGCGCTAGATCGGAAGGACCGTGATCAGGATCGCGAGATGATTCGTGATTTGATCGCTGGACGGATCGTGATGGGATCGCGGGATGGATCGTGATTGGATTGCAAGATGCATCGTGATGGGATCGCGGTACGCTCGGCGATTTGGATCGCGAAGACGTTCGAGTACATCAACCGCGTTTCTTAACGCTTCCGCTTAGCGATCTACAAGGGTATGTAGATCCACTCTCCCTCTCGTAGATGCTCATCACCATGGATAGATCTTGCGTGTGCGTAGGAAAATTTTTGTTTCGCATTCAATGTTCCCCAACAAACATCCTCCCAAAAGGAGCAGGGGTCGTCCTCGTAAGTATACTGGGACGTCCCCGGCGGCGCACCATGGACGTGGGCGCCCTCTGCGGGGCCCGACGCCTCCGCTGGCGCTACCGGAGGCGGCGGGCACGGCGGCCATGGCCGGGGTGGGAGACTTGCAGCCGGTGCTCGGCCACCGCGTCCGCAAGCCCACATGGCCGACGCGGGCCCGGAGTTTCTGGTGCCGGTGGAGAGGCCGGCGAGCACTTGGCAGCAGCTCCCGCACTTCTTAACGGAGGTGTTGCCGGTCGACGCGCCTGCAGGTCTGTGGCTGCAGGCCGACGGTTGTTGAAGCGGTGCGTTGTGGGTGGAGGTTGAGGTTACCCCCGCAGGCAATGCCTTCTTGAGCCGCGGGTGGCAGACTTTTGCCCGCGCCCACGGCTTGGAAGGGAGGCCCATGCTCCACTTCAAGTACGGCGGCGCCGCGACACTTTTCGTCAAGATCTTCGGGGAGGAAGGCAGGCGCTTGGGGTGCTGCCCGAAGGGCGGCGGCAGCGGCGATCTTGGAGGTGAGCTTACCCTTGGCGACGGGCGCCGTGCTTCTAGCAGCAGCGATACCTCCTGCGAGGAGAGCCCGAGCGATGACAGCTATGACGCCCCGCCACGCCGGCGCACCCGGACTTCAGGAGGAAGCCAGCCACGACGGCGCCGCTCCCCCGCCCGGGGAGCGGCCACGCCGTCGTGCCACCGTGCGTTTTCAAGGAGGATGAGGACTCCAATTGAGCGCTGGTGCGCCGAGACCGGGGCCTCAGGAGTGGTAGCCCCCGAGGGGGCCTCCTTCACCTTCTCTTCTTTTTCCTGTAATCAAAAATCATGGGGGGCCCTTCCGGGTGTGTAACGAACTTTGGCACTTGCGCCCTTTTATTGGCACTCTCATTACGTATTACGGTCTCTGCGTTACTATTAACCGAGACTTCCCCTTGATCATCGCTAGGGTACTTAGATTGATGCGTCCGCGGCGGGCTTCCGCGTCGTGAGGTCTAGCAGTGGCGCCTGGCAAGCTAGTGGCACTTGGAGAGCTTGGGGAGGTTCCTCCTTCATCGTGAGGTTTGGCAGTTGGGAGGGCCCCTTTCAGCACTCTGCGTCTGCAGGGCCCGATCTCGTGCATGCCCCGCCACCGTTGGGGCGTTCGGATCACCAGGACGAGACCAAAGGGGCGGGGCCTCGACCGCCATTGGGGCGTCCGGATCACCAGGATGAGACCAAGGGGCGAACGAGGAGCCACGCGACCAGTGAGACTCCTGAGGCGCGTTGCTCAGGAGCCCCCTTTTGACGCTCAAGCAGCGATCTACATCGGCGGGGCCCGATCCCGTGCATGCCTCATCCACCGTTGGGGCGTCCGGATCACCAGGACGAGACCAAAGGGGCGAGGCCTCGACCGTCATTGGGGCGTCCGGATCACCAGGACGAGACCAAAGAGCGAGCGAGGAGCCACGCGACCGGTGAGGCTCCTCAGGCGCGATGCTCAGGAGCCTCCCTTGACGTTGAAGCGGCAACCAATCCTTTCTGCCTTGTCCCGGGGGGCGTGAGCCTCCAGGGGTTTTTAAGACAGCGCACCGGGCCGTGGCGGAGCCCCCGAGCGAGGGTGAGGTAGCGCGCGCCTGCTAGCTCGCTCGAGAGCACCATGCAAGGACCAGGATGCCAAGGCCACAAGGGGACCAGGACGCCAAGGCCTTGGCGAGGTGTGTGCACCGTGCCAGTAGCCCCCGCTCGCGGGGAGCGGAAGGGAGAGGCTAGCAGGCATTATCTCAGAGGAAGAAATTTCAAGAGAGAGGACTGCAAGAAGAAAAAAATTCCCGTCCCTTTTCCTTTAAATAGAATTGATAAAAACCTCGAATTTGGTTCTAGGAAAACGGCAAACTAGAACACAAGAAAAGCAAAGAACAGCCGCGTCCGGCACCTAGGCTAGTCTTCGTCTTCCCCCAACAAGGAACATAGGGCATCCACGTTGCGTTGGCATAGTCATTGGAGGACAGTGTTGTCCGCCAGCGTGGAGCATGGGGCTTTGTCGGTGTTCTGGATACCAGGGTACCCAGACTTGCCTACTTGCGGCCCAGGGCGTGGCCCACCTGGCGGTCCATACGGCCCCGCGCGGCATCACTCAAGACGAGACCCTCGCGAGGGGCCCATCCTCGTGAGGAGGACAGTGCCAAGGCGAAAGGGGGAGGCCTCCCCAGTCCTCCTCCCGAGTGGCGGAGATCTCTATGCAACGCTAGGCCTCAGGAGGTCAAGGGTGACGACAGCCAGTCCAGGCGGGCGCCAGCGCGCCAGAGGGAACAGTTTCCTCTTTGGTGCAAAGGAGACAAGGACGAACGTGGGTTCCCAAGGAGCCCCGCCAAAGGTTTCCATTCCAGTGCAACAAGACCGGGTCAGCGAGCGTGGTAGGACGGATGTCACCAGCGAGCCCACCGCTGCATCACCGTCGACTACTTTGCAGGCGAAGACCGCCTTTCATCAGGATAAGATGTACCTCCTGTCCTCTTTCAAATTTGGCCGTTGTGGGATCCCTTCCCGCCATTGCGATAATGGGAAGAGGACCCGGGCCGCTTTAAATAGGGGCTAGGTAGCCCAGTAGAGGGACACGAGACAACCACCCTGCAAACACACCCACAAGGCAACACACCACTGTACTAGTTCATCCACAAACCTCCTCGTGAGGCAATCCACCAAAGGCAGGAGTAGGGTTTTACGCTTCGCAGCGGCCCGAACCTAGGTAAACTCTCGTGTGCTATCTTCTTCCTCGCCATCGAGCGGGGTTATCGTGTTGAGGGTTTGGAGGGGGCGAAGCTGTTGAGGAATCTTCGCACACGCCCCTGGGTTCGAATTCCTTAGGGTTTTGCGGAGCCCGAAATCCGACATTTGGCGCGCCAGGTAGGGGGCGTGTCGGAGTCTTCCTCAAGCCTCGCTTTTCCTCCACCTCACCGCTCCGTTGGCTAACGCCCGCCGAGCCCGCGCCGAGCGCCGTGCTGCTCGTGTCGCCCAGACGGCGCCCGTGGGCCACACCGCTGCGCGCCAGTCTCCCTCCCCTGTGGCCAACGCTGCCACGGGCCCGGAGGCCCACGAGCAGCAGGACTCATCACAGCCGGTCACCGTGCGGCGCGACGACCGCACTGCCACTCCGTCAATCGTTCCAGCTACTGGGTCGTCCTCCCACGCCTGCCCAGGGCTGGCGCGTGGACCGGGCGCACTCCTCATGGCGCGCGAGCTGCTGCGCTACCGCCCTTCCCCCAACCGCCTCGACGACTGGCTCGGGCGTGTCGCGGAGCTCGTCAGCGCAGCCGGCGACGCTTCGGCGTTCACCTACTCGTTCCGGCCCCAACCCTCCCTGGCAGGCGATGAAGCTCATGATGTGCCACCTCCTCCTCCCCAGCGCTTCGTCGACCCCGAGCCCAGGCATGAAGCACGCCCGCGCGACCAGCCACGCGGGCCCCCGGCGAGGGTGAGAGATGAAGTAAGCTGCTAGGTGGTGCCACGGCCGCGCGCTGACGTGCGTGCGCTCCCAGCGTCGGCGCGCCAGCGACGCGACCGGGCGCCCCTGGAGGCAGCCGTGCAAGAGCATCAAGACCAGGTTCCTACCGAGCGCGCACCGCCCGTGGGCCCAGTGGGCTGCCACGCCATCGCCCCGGAGCTCCATCCGGCTATGTGGCCCTGCAAGTTCAAGCCTGACCTGCCTCCTCGCTACGACGGCACCCCAGACCCTGCCGAGTTCTGACAACTCTACCCGCTGAGCATCCAGGCGGCCGGCGGGGACGACAAGGTCATGGCAACCTGGTTCCCCATGGCGCTCAAGGGTGGTGCGCTCTCCTGGCTCCTCAACGTCCCAGAGGGGTCAATCACCTCCTGGGAAGACCTACGTGAGCTCTTCGTCGCCAACTTCCAAGGCACCCGCGACCGCGCGCTTGGAGTGGGTGACCTCCGTCGCGTGAAGCAACAACCTGACGAGACCCTGCACAAGTTCATACAGCGCTTCACGACTACTCGCCTCAAGATCCCGAGAGCGTCAGATGAGGCCATCATCTCGGCGTTCACCAACGGCGTCAGGGACCTTAGGATGAGGGAGGAGCTGGCTATCCATGACGACCTGAGCTCGGCCTTGGAGATGTTCAACTTGGCGAACAAATGCGCGAAGGCCGAAGAGGGCCACCTCTCCCTCCGCGAGCTTCCGGAGGCGGAACCCGAAGACAAGAAGACCAAGGCCAAGGAGCCAAAGCGCAAGGCCCCCGCGGTGCTGGCGGCTGAGCCCGAGGCAAAGCGCGGCCGGGACGAGGAACCTCTCACGGGAGGGCGACCATTCTACATCTTCCATGGCACAAATAGCCACAACACCATCGACTGCCAGGAGCTCAGGGTGGTCCGTGACGAGCATTTCGGCCGGTGCCCTAGGCGCAATGACCGAGGCTATGGACATGGCAGAGGCCGCGGTGGAGGCCGCTGGGACAATCGAGACCCGCGTCAGGAGTGGCGAGACCAGCCTCGGGAGGACCATTGACGCGATCAAGCTCGGGAGGACCGCTGGCGCGACGAACCTCCTGAGGGGTCGCGTCGAGGCCAGCCTCGTGAGGTTTGCCCTCGCGAGGCCGGCCTTCCCCCGCTGCCGCCGCCACCCAGAAGGAAGGAAGAGGACAGACAGAACGACGGGGCTGGGGGCTTCCAGGAGGTCAGGGCAATAGCTTGCATCCTGGGCGGTGCCCAAGCCCTGGCATCGAACCGCGTCTTCAAGCAGTTTTCGCGGGAGGTGAACGCGGCTCTTCCAAAGCTTGAGGCCACGCGCCCCCTCAAGTGGTCCCAGTGCGCCATCACCTTCGACTCCAAGGATCAACTCAGATGTTCAGCTATGGCGGGCGCACTCCCCATGCTGTGCACGCCCACCATCAGCAACGTCCTCGTCACCAAGACCCTCATCGACGGCGGCGCCGGACTCAATGTCCTCTCCATCGAGATGTTCGAGACGCTCCAAGTGCCTTACGACCAGCTCATTGCAACCAAGCCTTTCTTAGGAGTCACTCACAGCTCCACGGTCCCCATTGGGAAAGTGTGCATGCCCGTCACCTTCGGCGGGCGCAACAATTACCACACCAAGATCATCGTCTTTGACGTCGCCCACATCCACCTCCCGTACAACGCGATCCTTGGGTACCCAGCCCTCGCCAAGTTCATGGCGGTGACCCACCCGGCTACAACGTCCTCAAGATGTCGGGGAGCGGCGGCGTCATCACTATCGCCTGCGATGAGAAGGACGCCGTCTGCTCCCTCGAGCGTGCCTACCGTGCCGCGGCGGCCGAGCACTCAGACAACGAAGGAGGTGTCCTGCCCCGCGAGGACATCCCCAAGAAGAAGAAGCAGCTCCTTTCCAAGGGACGCCAGGCGGCTGAAAACCCTAAGGATGGTGCCTCAGGATCCGCGCCACGGGCTCAGGCCCCTTCCATCCTAGCATAGGAAGGCGCGCCAGGTGCCTCCCTTGGGCCGGGCTTGGGGGCTTCCACCCGGAGGACTACCGACCTGACCAGCGAGACAAGGGAGGCACTCGGGCACAACTTGGGGGCGTGTGTCGATACACACCCATCCAATCAGAGAGCACGGCGCGGGGCGCCAAGTTCACGGGAGTTCGTCACCAGAGCAATCGAGGAGCTTCAGGAAGCACAAGCTGCGCGAGGTGGGTGCGGCCCTGCACCACCCAACGCCGTCGCCTTCATCGACCAGGGCGGCGCGCCGCGCATCTACGTCAACGTACCCAGCATCAACAAGGCCGCATCACCAGACATCTTCTAGCCAACGCGCATCAGTCACGGCAGGGCCTACCCGTGCAACTACGTCCGCTTGCCCTTCGGGCTGGCGAACGCGGCCGACACGTCCCAGCGCCTTGCCCGGGCCATGTTCGCGCCATACCGGGCCAGGCACCATCAGGAGTTGGAGGAGGTGTCGGGCCCGAGCGGGTGCCCCGAGCCTCTTGAGGTGACGGGCTTGTGAAGGCCAAGCTTGCGGAGGCACAAGGCCAAGCTCCTACGACTACCTCCATGCTTCAGCGGCATCGCCGCCAGGTGATCCTTTTAGCCCGTACCAGGTAACTTTTTGCTTTGCTCAGTTTGAGGGCGCCCATCGGGCTGCATTATCCTCAGGCGGCTAGAACTCATCCCGGCCGCGTCTTTCTCGCATGAATTGGACCTTTACATGCTTTCAATCTATTTCCCTAGGTATTCCGACCTGCATGCTCGGTGCTTCGCCGCCATGAATGTCGTTGCGCCCTAATGAGCCTGCCCTCGACCGCCTCATGATTAAGGGCTGGCATGGCGTATGTGCTCGGGTCCGTCCCTACAGCGTCGACAAATCCAAGTGGTCGAGCTCTGTCTCGCGGGCTAGCCCCGTGTACGTCACCTTGCATGGCCCTCGGTGCTTCGCCCTCACATGAGATAATCGGGAGTGGGTGAGTCAGGGCGCGCAGCACGGTTCCGGTTGGCCTTTCGCCGCCATAGGAACCGCGCACCGGGTGTTTCCTCCTGGGAGTTGTCGCCACTGGGCACGGCATCTGTGCTCGGGTCCGTCCCTACAGCGTCGATAAATCCAATGGCTGAGCTCTGTCTGGCGGGCCGGCCCCGTTCACGTCACCTCCTGGGGTCATTGGTGTTTGGCCTTCTCATGCGATGGCCCTTGGAAATCCATTCGGCGCGGGTTTCTCAAAAATGTACAGGACTTGAAGCGGCGATTCCCACCGGAAGATTCAGGCGCAACCCGCCTTTGAGGTAGGGCCTCGTGAGGCCTGAGCTGCCTCACGACGCCTAGATACACCTTCCAGTTCTACCGTGCAGGCCACGCGTATGAACTTAATGGTGTCGGCGTTCTGGGAACGGGGGTACCCAGACCTGCCTGCCTACGGCCCAGGGCATGGCCCACTTCATCAGCCAAGCACAACCATGCACAGCCCCACTCGAGACAAGGCCCTCGTGAGGCCCCTACGCTCGCGAGGAGGAGCAGCGTCATGACCGGCGGGGGATGAGCCTCCCCAGGCCCCCTCCGGAGCGGCGGAAATCTGTATGCAGGGCCCGGCCTCAGGAGTCAAACATGACGCAAGGAAGGACAGGCGGGCGCCAGCGCGCCAGGCGGTGCAGTTTCCCCTTTGGTGCAAAGGGAGCAAAGACGTATGCGGGTTCCCAAAGCACCCCCCCCCAAAGGTTTCCATTCCGGTGCAACAAGACCACGACCACGAGCCCCGCAGGGCGGATGTCATCGCCGAGCCCACCTCTGCGTCATCGAAAGCTACTTTGCAGGCGAAGACCGCCTTTGGATAGGGCGGGCATGTACTCCTGTCCCCCTTCAAATTTGGCCGTTGTGGGATCCCTTCCCGCCGTTGCGATAAGGGAAGAGGACCCGGGCCACCGCTATATATAGAGGCTAGGCTGCACCATAGAAGGGGATCCGAAATCGGTCGATCCACTCATCCATCACCAAGCCGACAGAGGGCGAAGAACACCTCAGGAGTACCCTCACGAGGCTCCGAAACACTGTACTAGTTCATCCACCACACCTCCTCGAGAGGCAATCGACCAAAGCAGGAGTAGGGTATTACGCTTCACAGCGGCCCGAACCTGGGTAAACCACCGTGTTCATCTTCTTCCTCGTCATCGCGCGAGTTCATCGTCTGGCCCATCGAGTACCGAAGCTAGGTAGGGCGAGGCTGCAGGGGATCTTCGCACACGCCCCTGTGTTCGAATCTTAAGTGTTTTGCGAAGCCCGAAATCCGACATTTGGTGCACCAGGTAGGGGGCGTGTCGGGGTCTTCTCCAAGCTTCGCTCTTCCCACGCTTCACCGCTCCGATGGCCGGCGCCCAACAAGCATCCCCCGGCCGCAGCGGGTCAGTTCCCATCGACTCCACCGCTACCACCGGAGGCCCACGCTCCAGCAGTATTGTACTGGGCGGTCAGTATCAAGCCACCAGTGTCGTCTCCACTGTCAGCGCCTCTCGCACCGCTCAAGCACACGGCGGGCGGGCGGCGCCCTCGGCACCGGCGATGTGCCGCACCTACGTGGGGGACCTCGACGCGCACGATGCGCTACTGCTGGCAAGCGAGATGCTTCGTCACCGCCCGACGCACGGGGGCTTCGACGCATGGGCCAACCACGTAGCAGAGCTGGTCAGCGTCGCGTAGAGGGTCGTGGCTCCTCACCCATCTTCAAGGCCGCAGGCGTCAGGCGTTGGGGGCTCATCCGTCGTGCCCGTTCCCCAGCCTGCCGGCGGCGTGCCTCCACCGACGTTGGGCGAGCCCGAGAGGGGCCCGCCGCACTCCGTGCTCCTTCTCCTTCGAATCCCGGTGACCGGTTTCGGGGCGCAGCCCGGCCACGATGACCCAGCGCATGGAGGAAATAACGGGGCGCCCCGCGTGCACGCCAACACGCACCTCCAAGACCCGGTGGACCTTCAACAGCCCGGGTTGATCAGGCGGGAGCGCGCCATCCGGCGCAGTGAGCAAGCGGCGCAGGCGTGCGGACCAACAAGCAACAACGACAAAGGCGCAACGGGCCGCCGAGGAGGCAACCCACACCAGGAGACGCGCGGCCCACCCAATGGCGGTGGTAGAGGTAAGCAACTCCGCTCTGAGGCCCATCGTAGGATGGTCTACAAGCGGAGCGCACGGGGCGGCGCCCCGCCGCCGCCAGGAGGAGCCGTCCCCGGCGCCCCGCCGGACGACTCAGGAGGAGGACCGAGCTCTTATGTGGAGCCCTATGTACCATGCTACGTCGTACCGCCTGACGGTGGGGTGGGTCAGGCGCCCGCCGCAGGCGCCAACACCCCTAAGAGTAAGGAGCACCCTGGGCGTCCTCCCCGGGCCGGGCCTGGGGGCTTCCGTCGACGGAGCATCGGGCCTGGACGGCGCGAACGGGAGGGCGCCCCCAGGCCCGCGGGGCGCGGCGCAAGCCGGCGCCCCCGCGAGCAAGCAACGCCGAACCAAGCCCCCAGGCCTCAGGAGTGATGGCCTGGGGGAGCAGCAAGACTCAAACAGCGCGGGCCACCCGCGGCAACTGAAGCGCCGGCGCAGCCTCGGGAGGCTGGGCCTCACGAGGCCCCCAGGACGTTGTCCGGCCGGTGCACGGACGCTTCATGAGGCGTTTTCATCGACAAAACACCCTTGTAGCTGCACCGGGTGCATCGTGCTCATGTTTGGGCCGCGGGAGCGCAATCTTACGATCGCGCGGGGAACGATGCATTCGGGTTTGGGTCATAAGGGCACGCAACCGAGCAGAAATGCACGGGATGGCTCTTGACGGAGTTGGGAGCCACCGGGCCATGCGCCTGGGGGCTTGCCCAGCTATCTACGGCCGTGACACTCTCACGTAATAATGAGCGGGCTGTATACGCCCGGAGCCCCCCGAGGACGCGGAGGGGTTCCTTCCCACGCAATGTGGAAGCCACGGCTCCGCGCTGGCAGACGAGACAACACTGCCCTCCAATGGCTATGCCCATGCAACGTGGATGCCCTACGCTCAGCGCTGGGGGAAGACGAAGACAAAGACTAGCCTAGGGGCCTGACGCGGCAGTTGCTTGCTTCTTTTTGGTGTTCGAGTTGCCACTTTTGGAATGATGTTTGAAGATTTCGGAGTTCTAAATTTAAAAGAAAATGGGCCGGGAACTTTTCTTTCATTGATCTTTCGTTTTACCGGTCTTGAATTCTTGCTTTCTGGATTGGTGATTCACAAGGGGCCGAGCGCTCTGGCCCACCCCGAGGCACCTCGGGGCTGGATAGCGAGGCCCTGTCGCCTCAGGAACTTGCATCTTTTGGCAGTCGACCCCCGCTCGGGGTTCCGACCGCACCACGGTATCGCAGCATGGAGTCTCGGGAGGCCCCAGGGCCTCCTGAGGCAATGTCCAGCAGGACGGAATGGGGATCGCTCGAGCGTTAAAGGGGGCTCCTGAGCATCGCGCCTCAGGAGCCTTACCGGTCATATAGCCACTCGCCCCCCTTGATGTCGTCCTTGGTGATCCGGTCGGCATCAAGGGAGTCGGGGCCCCACCTCGGGAAGTGCGTCCAGGTGATCCGGTCGTACCTAATGGTTGTAGAGAAATGTCTGGGACTGGGACCTGCCAACGTAGAGTCGCTTGAACGTCAAGGGGGGCTCCTGAGCAACACGCCTCAGGAGCCTTACCGGTCAAATAGCCACTCGTCCCCCTTGATGTCGTCCTTGGTGATCCGGTCGGCATCAAGGGTGTCGAGGCCTCGCCCCGTGGTTGCATCCTGGTGATCCGGTCGTACATTACGGTGGTAGGGAAATGTGCGGGACTGGGGCCTATAGACTCAGAGTACCGAAAGGGGCCCCAAACCGTCCCACGGAGAAGGAGGAAGCGTCCCAGGAGGAATCGCGGGCTATCTGGGTAACCCAGCCACACCTCGCGACGCACGAGATCGCCACCGCCCTACAAGCTAAGTACACTGCCGAACCAAGCAAGAGCCTCCTGGCCTAATAACGACCCGAGGACGGGATAAGGATTATGCGCACTAATGTAAGGATGCAGGTAATACGGGCCACCACGTGCGGCTACCGAGACCCCTGAGGACCGGGGCGACAGGAAAAAACGGCACAAAGGGAGGGACTCCACCACGATGAGCCGCAAGGCCCAGAACCCAGGGGGGTGGCGGCCACGAGTCGTCCCTCAGGAGAGAGAGCCTCACGAGGGCCCTACCATTTGCCGTCGCCAGGCCGCATCGATGGCGGCGTCGGGCCCCGCGTGGAGAAGCTAAGTCACGTCACGGGACGCGAGCGATCGGCGATTCAAGGAAGAAAAACAAGAAGGCGAAGCTAACATACAAAAGATTAACGCCCTCCGGGGCAGAGTTCTTCATGAAACACTACAGGAACCGGGAAAGGGAAACAGGAAATGTTTAGGAGGAGAAGTCACCGTCGCCGCCCGCGCCACCTGCCGGCCTGGCGTCGGAATCGTCCTCCCCGCTGGAGCCGGGCACCTGGATGAACCGCTCCACCAGGGCCTCCATGTGCGGGCACACCTCGTCCCGAATGGGGCGCTGGAGCCCGTCGGGCACCCGCTCGCAGACACGCCGGAGGTCGAGCTGCGGGGCGAGGCGGCGCAGGTTGGAGAAGATGAGCGTCAAGGCAAGGTCCAGGAGGTCGCGCGCATCGGACTCGTTGTCCGCATTCACGCGGGAGACGCCGGTCTCCAGCGCCTCCACCACCTTCTGGAAGAAGTCAAGGTAGCCCTCGTCGCCGCGCATGCTCGGCAGTGCGGGGGCGTCCCCGACGAACCAGTTCACCGCGCCGGCCGCACGGTTGGCGATGCCGAGGTACTGTTTGCCGCACTGGGACTCCATCATCCTGGCATGTGCCACCTCGTCCTGGGCGGCCTGCACGGCGTCGGCCGCCTCCTTCACCTGGGCCTGGAGGGACGCCAGCTCCGCCCTGGCCTCTGCTTCGCCCCTGAGGGCGGCCTGGAAGGCAGCATCGGCGGTCGCCAGCTGGGCCTGCAGCGCGTCCACCTCCTCCTGGAGTTCGCTGAGCTTGCGCTTCTTGCCCGCAGGCGCCCTAGAAGGAGGAGGGGATCAATTCCGGAGAATGGAACAAGACAACTAAGGAGGAGAGAGGCGGCGGAGTACTCACTCATCGACCATGGCCCAGCACCGGCGAACTTGCGCTGAACCCGAGGGCCCGCCGCCGCTGCCTCTGGAGGAGGGCGAGGGAGCCGGTGGTGCTGCGCGTTTCCCTGCGCCCCCTGCGCTTCCTCCAGACGCCATGGAAGGGAGAAGCTGAGAAGAGAGAGGGCTTTCTCTGTGGGGCGATGGAAGCAGGAAGATGCCTCGAGACTGCAATGCCCCCCCCCTGCAGGGGTGGAGTGGATTTATAGGCGTAACTACAGCCGCGAGGCATTGTGGGAGAGTAGGCGTCGTGCGCCTCTCGGGCGCCGCGAAGCGGTTCGATCAGCGCAGTACCATCCGTGTCGCCTCTCCTGCTGACTGAAGGGTCACATCCACGTGGCCCGAGGAGCAGAAGCCGAGGGAACAATAGCATTCGAGGAAGGGCAATGATGGTCGGTGCTGCGCACAGGCGTCATGTCAATTTGACCTAGAGCGGTTCCTGACGCCCGCGGGGAGCGGGGGCGTCGCCACCCAGGCATTCGACGCGTGTAAAGCCTGGCCCGCAGGCGTTTGGGGCCCGCGGCGCTTCGGGCCATCCTCAAGGCTTCGCCCAGAAGCCAGCTGGAGCGCGCCTTGGGCCCGGGGGCTACTATGGGCGTTCTGGGAACGGGGGTACCCAGACCTACCTGCATGCGGCCCAGGGCATGGCCCACTTCATCAGCCATGCTCAACCATGCACAGCCCCACTCGAGACAAGGCCCTCGTGAGGCCCCTAGGCTCGCGAGGAGGAACAGCGTCAAGACCGGCGGGGGATGGGCCTCCCCAGGCCCCCTCCGGAGCGGCGGAAATCTCTATGCAGGGCCCGGCCTCAGGAGTCAAAGATGACGCAAGGAAGGACAGGCGGGCGCCAGCGCGCCAGGCGGTGCAGTTTCCCCTTTGGTGCAAAGGGAGCAAGGACGTACGCGGGTTCCCAAAGCACCCCCCAAAGATTTCCATTCCGGTGCAACAAGACCACGACCACGAGCCCCGCAGGGTGGATGTCATCGCCGAGCCCACCTCTGCGTCGTCGACAGCTACTTTGCAGGCGAAGACCGCCTTTGGACAGGGCGGGGATGTACTCCTGTCCCCCTTCAAATTTGGCAGTTGTGGGATCCCTTCCCGCCATTGCGATAAGGGAAGAGGACCCGGGCCACCGCTATATATAGAGGCTAGGCTGCACCGTAGAAGGGGATCCAAAATCGGTCGATCCACTCATCCATCACCAAGTCGACAGAGGGCCAAGAACACCTCAGGAGTGCCCTCACGAGGCTCCGAAACACTGTATTACTTCATCCACCACACCTCCTCGAGAGGCAATCCACCAAAGCAGGAGTAGGGTATTACGCTTCGCAGCGGCCCGAACCTGGGTAAACCACCATGTTCATCTTCTTCCTCGTCATCGCGCGAGTTCATCGTCTGGCCCATCAAGTAGCGAAGCTAGGTAGGGCGAGGCTACAGGGGATCTTCGCACACGCCCCTGTGTTCGAATCTTAAGGGTTTTGCGGAGCCCGAAATCTGACAAATGGGTTGTACACGCCCGGGGGGCTCAGGAGCTAGGGCCCCCCATTCCCACACCCAAGTGGAAGCCCCATGCTCCGCGCTGGCGGACGACACGGCCCTCCAATGGCTATGTCCACGCAACGTGGAAGCCCTATGCTCCGCGCTGGGGATAAACAACTGAGGGCGCCTTAACTGGTGCATTCAACCTCAGGATGACCCCTCGCGGCTCCATCTCACAGCATTCCCCCGGGATGCACGCGTGAGGGGGCTGCGTGGGGGCTACGCTCAGGCCAGGCCTGGCGCACACCACCTCACCAGGTCCCTGGCACCTGGTCTTCATGCGTCCCTCTCGGACGAAAACTGGCGAGGAAAGGTATGGGAGCCGCTCGTACATCAAGGGGGACTCCTGAGCATCGCGACTCAGGAGCCTCACTGGTCTCGTAGCCCCTCGCCCCTTAGCATCGTCCTGGTGATCCGGACACCCCAACGGTGGTCGAGGTATGCGTGGGACCGGGCCCTGCCGACGCCGAGCTCAAAGCGCTCCAAATCCCCAAGTCAACCCCGTCTTCGCCGCGTTCCCTTCATGAGGGCTGCTCATACGTCAAGGGGGACCCCTGAGCATCGTGACTCAGGGGCCTCACTGGTCTCGTAGCCCCTCGCCCCTTGGCATCGTCCTGGTGATCCGGACGCCCCAACGGCGGTCGAGGTATGCGCGGGACCAGGCCCTGCCGACCCAGAGCGGTACAGCAAGCAGGAAGGAAACGAAGCGAGCAAATACAATCACACAGCTTAGTAGTCATTACAAACATTAAGATGTCTCTGAAAATGCAAACAAGTCTAATGCCTCCACGAGGCACGATAAACATTACAGGGGAAGACCCAGGAAAAGAAGCTAAGAGGAGCTGGCACCACCGCTCGTCCCGGTCGTGGGGAGCTCGTCGTCGACATCGCTACCGCTATCATCATTGTCGCCAACCCTCGTAGCCACTGGAGGAGGTGAGGGAACAGCGACGCAGGCGAACTTCTTCATCAGCGCATTCACGACGCCCTCCACGGCTTTCGCCGTAGCGGCGCGAACCCCAGGATCGACCAGGCATATCACGGAGCCGAAGTCGAAACCCGGCTCATGAAGGTAGAGGTGGCTGAAGACGCGCGTCGCGGCCGCGGAGAAGAGGTCGCGACACTCACTCTCCAAGACGTTCTCCACCCTGGCGACGGCACCCTCGAGCACCTCGGCGAGATTTGAGGAGAGCCCCACGAAGCCGCTCTCACGAGCTACCAGGGGTTCTGTAAATCCCCCGCGGCAGATGGACTGCAGTGCCTGGTGAAGCCTGAGCTCGACGAAAGGGAGAGCGTCGAGCTCCGCAGCCTTCTTCTCCTCGGCCTCGGCAAGGGTCTTCTCCCTGGAGGCAAGCCGGGCCTTCTCCGTAGCCACTTCTTCCTTCAACCTGTCCTGCTGCTCGCGCTCAGTGGCTTGGTCGGTCGCCGCCTTGGACAGCGCGGTGTCACGGTCGGCAAGCTTGGCCTCGCAGGTCTTGAGGTCATCCTCCAGCTGGCGAAGCCTCTCCGCAAACGCAGACCTGTCCACTGGAAGAGCCTTCAGTCGGGCCTCCGCCTCGTCGCAGCGCTTCACGGCAGACGCTGCGTCAGCTAGTGCCACGTCTTGGGCTGCCTTGGCCGACGCGGCCTCCTCCCTGCTCTCAGCCGCGGTGGCCTCGGCTTGGCCCCAGACCGCCACGGCTGAGGCGTCAGTCTGGAGCCACTCAGAAAGAAGACATAAGCGCTCTCTTGCAAGGAGACCGTCGGCGCTCCCAAGGGCGTCTCGGACCTAATCCAAGACGGCATAGGCCCCGTCCAGAGCACCCGACTCGGCTGGAGGAACATGAGCCGGAGACGCTAAGGCACGGCCCGGAGGTGGCGCCCGCGCGGCGGCAGGAGCTGCCTCCGGAGACACAAGGGCGTGGGGAGCGGAAGACACCGGTGGCTGCGCCACTACCGCACGCAAGGCAGGGGCAGACGGCCCTGCACCCAGCTGGCCCTCGGGGGCTGGCCCGTCGGGCAAAGGTGCGGACGCGCCCCCAAGGACGGACACGGCCACTCCAGCGGGCATCGGGGGCTCTGCGTCCGTGGCAAGGAGGGTTGCCCCGCGAACCCCCTCGCCCGCGACATCCGGCGCCTCATCCGGCATCGATAAGGCACCAGGGACGGACATCACGTCGGAAGGCGGCCTCGGTTTGACGCCGGCCTTCTTCTTCTTCACCTTCGGCAAAGGGGCGCCCCTGATTTCCAAGCAAAGGAGGGATCATCAGCATATAAAGCACCGGAAGACGGCCAGAAACCAAGCAAAGTTACCTACTCCTCGACGTCGACCCACTTCCTTCTTCTTTCCACCTCGGCGAGTGCGGGGGTGCCCCCGTCCTTCTCCGGGGAGGAGCCTCCGTGGGAAGAACCGGTGGAACCGCTCGAAGGGGCCATGGCCGGCAAGGTCATGCCAGCCCTGGACACGGCCGCCTCGCCCACAAGCCGCGGCTCGGTCAGGGGTGAGGCGGGCGCTTCGGCCACCTTGCCGGCGCGAGCTGGGGGCTCCAGAGGAGGCCTAGCCTCGCGCTTCCTCGGGGTCACCCAGCAGGCGGATCGTGCAGCCCGAGGTGTGGGGCCAGGCCCCCTGAGGATCCTGGTAAGTCGTGGAGGACTTGCAGCAGGGAGCTCGCCGGCATCGTCGTCATCGAAGCTGCGGAGAAGTGCACTCCACGACAGAGGAGACACTTCCTCCAGGTCGTCATCCGCCGTCTCCTTCGAGTCCTCTTCATCTGCGGTGTCGTCGGAGGACACTGCCACAGGGGCGCCGGGGCTCTCGGCCGGAGAGAGCCCCAGCTCGTCACAGCTGGGCATCGCGGTGACCAGGTCAGCCTTGTCGTCGTGGCAGTACAGTGGGGCGTAGGCCTCAGGAAGGTCCCTGGGGTTGCCGTTGAGCAGGGTCACCATAACCCTGTTCAACTCCTCGGGAGTCAGGAGCGCAGAACGGAGCCTCATGTCGTCGCCACCACCTTGGTAGTCCCACATGGGCCTCGAGTGGGACTGGAGGGGCGCCAGGCGTTGCACCAGGAACTCTTTCACTATCATTCCCCCAGTCAACTTCCTGGCGCTGATGTCTCAAAGGACCCGCTCCACAACGGGCTTGGCCCGGGGGTCGGAGAGCTTCGCGGAGCTCCACACCGGGATCTTCTCCGGCAGCCCCTTTGGGAGCTCCAGGCGAGGGTTGCTGCTCTTGAGATCCAAGAAGACCCAGCGGTTCCTGAAGTTCTTCACCTTCTTCCCGGCCTTGAAGAGCATGTTCCCGCTCTGGACCGCGATGAAGGAGACGCATGCCGACCGATGGGCACCGTCATGAAGCCGCAAGCTGAAGAAATGGCGGAACAGGGCCACCGAAGGCTTCACACCCACGAAAGCCTCGCAGTAGAAGGCGAACACAGACAGAAGCAGGATGGAGTTGGGTTGAAGATGGAGGGCCTGGATCTCGTAGTGCTCAAGGACGGCGGCGAAGAACACGGAGAATGGTGGGACAAGCCTGGAGAAGACACTGTGGAGGAAGAAGGGATAGGCCGACTTGGCCAGGCGATGCCTCTCCGCGGAACCACACCATATCAAGGTCCGCCCCCGCTCATTGGTGTCGTTCGCCGTCGACGGGATCACCGGGGCGAGGTCCCCGTCCTTGGCTATGGTAGACTCTGAGAGCGCCGGCGAGATGGGAGCAGAAGCCGAGCTTTGGGCTTTAGGTTTTGACTTGCCGGCGGGAGCCATCGAGAAGCCTTTGGGGCCGAGGGAGCAAGAAGGAAGACGGAGCGGTGCTGAGATCTGGAGACGTTCCCACAAAGGATGGAGATCTGGAAAGGAGAGCAAGGGCGTGGAAGAGGAAAGCAATAATGGCTCAGCGCTAGGCGTTAGACTTTTGTCGGTTCGGGCAGTTGCCGAGGAGACACGGGGGCGGGGACGCACGCGTCCAGCCAAGCACCGCACGCCAAAACTAGCCCGCAAGCAACAAGTGCCCACGGCGCTCTGGACCATCTCCTGCGGCTTTCCCCTCGAAGCCAAATCGAGTGCACCTTGGGCCCGGGGGCTACTGTCGGCGTTCTGGATACCAGGGTACCCAGACTTGCCTACTTGCGGCCCAGGGCATGGCCCACCTGGCGGTCCATACGGCCCCGCGCGGCCTCACTCAAGACAAGACCCTCGCGAGGGGCCCATCCTCGTGAGGAGGACAGCGCCAAGGCAAAAGGGGGAGGCCTCCCTAGGCCTCCTCCCGAGCGGCAGAGATCTCTATGCAACGCTAGGCCTCAGGAGGTCAAGGGTGATGACAGCCAGGCCAGGCGGGCGCCAGCACGCCAGAGGGAACAATTTCCTCTTTGGTGCAAAGGAGACAAGGACGAACGCAGGTTCCCAAGGAGCCCCGCCAAAGGTTTCCATTCCGGTACAACAAGACCGGGTCAGCGAGCGCGGCAGGTTGGATGTCACCAGCGAGCCCACCTCTGCATCACCGTCGACTACTTTGCAGGCGAAGACCGCCTTTCGTCAGGATAAGATGTACCTCCTGTCCCCTTTCAAATTTGGCCATTGTGGGATCCCTTCCCGCCATTGCGATAAGGGAAGAGGACCCGGGCCGCTATAAATAGAGGCTAGGTAGCCCGGTAGAGGGACACGAGACAACCACCCCACAAACACACCCGCAAGGCAACACACCACTGTATTAGTTCATCCACAAACCTCCTCATGAGGCAATCCACCAAAGGCAGGAGTAGGGTTTTACGCTTCGCAGCGGCCCGAACCTGGGTATACTCTCGTGTGCTATCTTCTTCCTCGCCATCGAGCAGGGTTATCATATTGAGGGTTTGGAGGGGGCAAAGCTGTTGAGGAATCTTCGCACACGCCCCTGGGTTCGAATTCCTTAGGGTTTTGCGGAGACTGAAATCCGATAGGCTTCCACTTGGGCATGGGTGGGAACCCCTCCACGTCCTCGGGGGGCTCCAGGCGTATACAGCCCACTCATTATTACGTGAGAGTGTCACGGGTAGAACTTGTGGAGGTGCTAGATGTTCCAGGCATTCCGGATGGGAACTCCGTCCTGAGTCTCCAGACGCACGGCGCCAGGTCTGGAGACATGGGCGACCTGGAACGGGCCTTCCCACATGGGCGAGAGCTTGTGCAAGCCTTCCCTGGAAAGGACCCGCCTCAAGACGAGGTCTCCGACTTGGAGGGTCCTGGAGTAGATGTTACGGCAATGGTAACGCCGCAGTGCCTGTTGGTACCTCGCAGCTCGGAGAGAGGCCTGGCGACGGGCCTCCTCTCCGAGCACGAGGTCCGTCCCCCGCGAGGCATCCTAACGCTCCTCGTCAAATGCCAAAACCCGCGGGGATCGGTGCTTGACTTCGTGTGGGAGGACGGCTTTGGCTCTGTAGACGAGGAAGAACGGGGTCTCGCCGGTGGGCTTAGTCGCGGTGGTGCGGATAGAACACAACACGGACCGAAGCTCATCGACCCAACCCCTGCCGCAGGCCTCAAGCTTCTTCTTGAAGCTCCTCGCCTTGAGGCCCCGTAGGACCTCCGCATTGGCACGCTCTGCCTGACCGTTGCTTCACGGGTCTGCCACTGAGGCATAGCATATCTGCGTTCCAAGGTTAGCGCAATAGGTCCTGAAGAGGTTACTTGTGAACTGCGAACCGTTATCGGTGATGATGCGGTTGGGGACGCCGAAGCGGCTCACGATGCCCTTGATGAACTTGACGGCCGATCCGGCGGGGATGGTGCGGACGGGCTCCACCTCCGCCCACTTGGTGAACTTGTCGATGGCGACGTAGTGGTAGCGGTACCCGCCTGCTGCTCGCGGAAAGAGCCCCAGTATATCCAGCCCCCAGACTGCGAAGGGCCAGGAGAGTGGGATGGTCTGGAGGCCCTGCACGGGCTGATGAATCTTCTTGGCATGGAACTGGCAGGCCTCACAGGATCGGACCAGCTCTGTGGCGTCGTTGAGTGCCGTGGGCCAGTAGAAGCCGGTCCGGAACGCCTTCCCTACAAGGGTGCGTGACGAGGAGTGGTGTCCGCAGTCTCCTCCATGGATGTCGGCCAGCAGCTCGCACCCCTGTTCCTGGGATACGCACCGCAGCGTGACATCGTTTGGGCGCCTGCGGTACAGCTCGCCGTCCCGCAGACAATAAGCCATGGCCTGTCGTACCACACGCTCCGCGTCTTCCTCCTTTTCCGGTAACGTGCCGTGAAGCAGGTACGCCCTGAACTTCTGTGTCTAGTCATTGACTTGGAGCTCCAGCACCAGGAGCAGTTGGGCCCCTGAGGGTGGTGTTGGGGGTAGCTCTCCACTCCGCGGCGCCTGGTCCCCGGTTGACGGTGCCGCGGATGGCTTGAAGAGCCTCTCCTCAAAGATGCACGGCTCCTGAGGCTCGCGGCGCGATGCCCTCTTGGTGATGTCATCGGCCTCCTTGTTCGCGCCGCGCGGGATGTGCTGCAATTCCAAGCCCTGGAAACGTTTTTCAATCTTACGTACCTCTTCCAAGTATGCCTCCATGTGCTCGTCCTTAGGCGTATACTCCTTGTTGGAGAAGTTGACGAGGAGCTGGGAGTCGCCCTTGATGGTGAGACGCTGAATCCCCAAGGCGGCCGCGGCCTTGAGGCTGGTGATTAAGCCCTCGTATTCCGCGATGTTGTTGGAGACCTTTTCACCACGCTGGAAACAGAGTTGCACGGCGTAGTAGAGCTTGTCCCCAGTCGAGGAGACGAGTACAACTCCGGTCCCTGCTCCCCTGCGCGCGAAGGCCCCATCGAAGTGCATGATCCAACCCTCAGGCGCCTCGTCGCCGGGGGCAAGGGACTAGCCCTCGTCTAGCCCCCGGTCGGGAGCGTCTGTCCATTCGGCTACAAAGTCCGCCAGGGCTGCCCCCTTGATGACCCCGGTGGTGCTGAACTCTATGTTGAAGGCCTGCAGCTCGATGTTCCATTCTGCCACCCTCCCTGCTGCGTTCGGGTTGCGCAGCACTTTCTCCAAGGGTTACGCAGAGACGACCTTGATGGGGTGCCCCTGGAAGTAATGGCGCAGTTTTCTTGAGGCGACAAGGAGTGCGAGCAAGAGCTTTTGCTGCATAGGGTAGCGTGAGCGTGCGTCCCGCAACACGGTGCTGACGTAGTACACCGGATGCTAGACGAGGGAGAGGCCTTGCACGCCGCCCCTCTCCGCTACGGGCTCATGAGGCCCAGGCGCCTCTGAGGCTGCCGGGGCAAATGAGGCCTCAGGGGAGTTGTCTTGGGGAGGTGAAGGCTCCTTGGCGTCGTGTGAGTCACCTTGCTTCTTGCCCGGGGGCCCGCGTGCGCCTGAAGGTGTAGTGCGTGTGCCGGCACGCTCTTCCCTGACCGCCACAAGTGCAGCACTGGCGGAGTGCGGGGTGGCAGCCAGGTATAGCAGTAGGGGCTCCCGGGGGCGAGGTGCCACCATTACTGGTGGAGTCGTGAGGTACTGCTTGAGGTCCTCAAACACCGCATCCGCCTCCGGAGTCCATTCGAAGGGGCCCATCCTCTTCATGAGCTTGAAGAATGGCAGGGCCCGCTCGCCAAGCTTCGAGATGAAGCATCCCAAGGAGTGCGACACCAAGAAACCAAGCAGTTTGCCTGATGGGACTCCGAAGACACACTTCTCGAGGTTGAGCCTTAGGTTCACCCACCTCAGGCTGGCGAACGTCTCCTCTAGGTCCTCGATCAAGGTCCTGGCTTCTCGCAACTTGACCACGATGTCGTCGACGTAGGCTTTCGCGTTCCTCCCGAGCTGCTGCCCCAGGGCGATGTGCATCAGCCACTGGAAGGTTGCGCCAGCATTCCGTAGCCCGAAGGGCATGCACGTGTAGCAGAACACACCGCACGTGGTGAGGAAGGCTGTCTTCTCAACGTCTTCCACCGCCATCTTGATCTGATGGTAGCCCGAGAAAGCGTCCAGGAAGCATAAAAGGTCGCACTCGGCGGTGGAGTCCACGATCTGGTCGATGCGCGGGAGCGGGAATGGGTCCTGGGGGCAGGCCTTGTTGAGGTTCGTGAAGTCGACACACATGCGCTCCTTCCCACACTTCTTCGGGACGACTAACGGGTTGGCGAGCCACTCCAGGTACTGCACCTCTCGGATGACCCCGGCCTCCTTCAGCTTGCCAACCTCTTGGGCGATGAACGCCTGCTTCTCCTGAGCCTGCCTCCTCGCCTTTTGCTTCACTGGGCGTGCATTGGGACACACCATGAGGTGGTGCTCGATCACATCCCTCGGGACCCCCACCAGGTCAGAAGCGTTCCACGCGAACGCTTCCTTGTCGCGTGGAGGAAGGCTACCAACGCCTCCTCCTACTCCTGGGGCAGGCCGGCGCCGATGGTGAAGGTAAGGCCAGGATTTTCGTCGCCTGCGGGCACCTGCTTCGTCTCAGCCCAGTTCTGAGAGAACAGCTGCTTCTTCTTCACCGGCGCGACGTCGACAACGCCCCCGGTGCCCTCCGCGGACAGCGCAGCGTCCCCAGCATTTGGGCGTGCCGCGGTCACCGCTTTGTAGGCGAGCTTGAGCATGTGGTCTGCGTCCTTGGCGTCTCCGGCGACGAAGAGGATGCCGCCGCTCCCGGGCATCTTGATGACATTGTAGCCCGGGTGCGTTGCCGCCATGAACTGGGCGAGGGCGGGGTAGCCAAGTATTGCATTGTAAGGGAGGTGGATGTGGGCAACGTCGAGGTCGACCTGCTCGATGCGGTAATTGGAGTGGGTGCCGAAGGTGATGGGGAGGCGCACCCGCCCCAAGGGGGCGATGGAGCCCCTGGCAACCCCAGAGAAGGGCCTTGAAGGGGCGAGTTAGCCTTGGGGCACCTGTAGCGCGTTGAAGGTCTCCACGGAAAGGACGTTGAGGCCGGCCCCGCCGTCTATGAGGGTCCTGGTGACGGCCACGCTATTTATTGTTGGTGTGCACAGCATCGGGAGCATACCGGCGGCGGCCGTTGTTCTAGGGTGGTCGTCGGGGCCAAAGGTGATGTCGATTTCCGGCTACGTTCGATGCTGCGGGGTCTCGGACCGTGGCCGAATCGCGCTTGCCTGGTGGAGGAACTGCTTGACTTGGCAGCTGGAGGCAGGCGCCTGCGACCCGCCAAGGATGCAAGCGACCGCAGGGTCGACGCTATGAGCCGAGGCGCCACCGTGCGCCAAGGGCCGCCCGGCCTCGGGGGTTGCGTCGGCCATGGAGTCGGTGAATCGGGGCCCGACTGTAGCCGTAGATGGGGAAGCTTTGACACGCCCCTACCTGGCGCGCCAAATGTCGGATTTCGGGCTCCGCAAAACCCTAAGAGGTTCAAACCCAGGGGCGTGTGCGAAGATCCCCAACAGCTTCACCCCTCCAAGCTCACAACGCGATGACCCCACTCGATGGCAAGGAAGAAGATAACACACGAGAGTTTACCCAGGTTCGGGCCGCTGCGAAGCGTAAAACCCTACTCATGCCTTTGGTGGATTGCCTCACGAGGAGGTTCGTGGATGAACTAGTACAGTGATGAGTTGCCTCGCGAGTGTGTTTTCGGTGGTGTCTCGTCCCCCCTCTATAGAGCAGCCTAGCCTCTATTTATAGCGGCCCGAGTCCTCTTCCCTTATCACAATGGGGGGAAGGGATGCCACAACGGCCAAATTTGAAGGGGGACAGGAGGTACGCCCTATCCTGACGAAAGGTGGTCTTCACCTGCAAAGTAGCCGGTGGTGATGCAGAGGTGGGCTCGGCGATGACGTCCGTCCTGCGGGGCTCGGGGTCTTGGTCTTGTTACACCGGAAGGGAAACCTTTGGGGGCGCTTCGGGAACCTGCGCTCGTCCTTGCCCCCTTTGCACCAAAGGGGAAACTATCGCCTCTGGCATGCTGGCGCCCACCTGGCCTGGCTCCCTTGACCTCCCGAGGCCATCCGCTGCATAGAGATCTCCGCCGCTCGGGAGGAGGCCTGGGGAGGCCTACCCCCCCCCCCCCCCCCCCCCCCGCGGGTCTTGGCGCTATTTCCCTCGCGAGCTTGGGGTCTCGCGAGGGCCTTGTGCTGAGTGAGGCCGCGCTGGGCCATACTTGACCGTCGAGGTGGGCCACGCCCTGGGCCGCAGGCAGGCAAGTCTGGGTACCCCCGTTCCCAGGACGCCGACAAAATCCACCGAAGAGGGGGGCCAGGGTGAGCATCACCCACCAGGGCGCGCCCTAGTGGGTTGTTCCCACCTCGTGGCCCCACTGACCCTAATTCCGCCACTATAAATTCCTATTTTTGGAGAAAAAAATCAGAGAGAAAGTTTCATCGCGTTTTACGATACGGGGCCGCCGCCACCTCCTGTTCTTCATCGGGAGGCCAGATCTGGAGCCCGTTTGGGGCTCCGGAGAGGGGAATCTTCGGTCTTCGTCATCACCAACCCTTCTCCATTGCTAATTCCATGATGCTCCCCATCGGGAGTGAGTAATTCCTTCGTAGGCTTGCTGGTCGGTGAGGAGTTGGATGAGATTCATCATGTAATCGAGTTAGTTTTGTTAGGGCTTGATCCCTAGTATCCACTACGTTCTGAGATTGATGTTGCTATGACTTTGCTATGCCAAATGCTTGTCACTAGGGCCCGAGTGCCATGATTTCACATCTGAACCGTTTATGTTATCATCTCTATATCCATGTTCTTGATCCGATCTTGCCTAGTCATATGCACCTATTACGTGTTATGATCCGTCAACCCCATAGTGACAATATTTGGGATACTTCGCGGTGATGACCGTAGTTTGAGGAGTTCATGTATTCACCATGTGTTAATGCTTTATTCCGGTTCTCTATTAAAAGGAGGCCTTAATATCCCTTAGTTTCCTTATGGACCCCGCTGCCACGGGAGGGTAGGACAAAATATGTTATGCAAGTTCTTTTCCATAAGCATGTATGAATAATTACGGAATACATGCCTACATTACATTGATGAACTGGAGCTAGTTCTGTATCGCCCTAGGTTATGACTGTTACATGACGAATATCATCCAATGAGTTACCGATCCGGTGCCTATGAGCTTTCCACTTATTGTTCTTGCTAAGCTACTATTGTTGTTGCTGTTGTTCCAACTGCTACAAAACTATTGCTACTACTGTTACCACTACTATTACCGTCACTACTGCTATCAAACTATCATATTACTGTGCTACTGATCACTTTGCTGCAGATATTTAATCTCCAGGTGTGGTTGAATTGACAACTCAACTGCTAATACTCTCAAGTATTCTTTGGCTCCCCTTGTGTCGAATCTATAAATTTGGGTTGAATACTCTAACCTTGAAAACTATTGCGATCCCCTATACTTGTGGGTTATCAATCCCATGCACCCATAACAGCACAATTTTATCGGGACGTGGCAAGGTCTGCGGTGCAATAGAGGGACTCGTGGTATTAGAGCCGCCTATAAAAGGAAAAAAACACCCAAGCCTCCACACGCTTCACAGGTCCTTCATAGCCATAGCCTCCCCAATCTTCAGAGCTCCAACTCTCAGATCCAGTCTTACACGCCCTCCCCCGCCATACCCTTAGCTCGGCCATGGCCGGCTCAGGCTCGAAGGGCAAGTGGGAGGCTTCCTGCGTCACCAATGACGACATCATCGAGCCGAAACATGATGGGTACCTCTTAGCCAACATCGTCTACCGCGCCCCCGAAGAGGGCCAGGTCATCCCCACGCCGCGATCGGGCGAGAGGGTGGTATTCATCCCCCATTTCCTGCGAGGGCTCGGCTTCCCGCTCCATCCCATTGTCCGGGAGCTGATGTTCTCCTACGGGTTAGATTTCCATGATCTCCCCCTAAATTCCTTCCTGCACATCTCGGCCTTCATCCTCGTATGTGAGGCCTTGATAACCCACAAGTATAGGGGATCGCGACAGTCTTCAGGGGTAGTATTTCACCCTAATTTATTGGTTCGACACAAGGGGAGCCAAAGAATGTTTATTGGCCTTGACAGTTGAGTTGTCAATTCAACCGCACCTGGGATATCTCTCTGCAGCAAAGGTTTAGTAGCACGGAAAATAGTCGTAGCAAAAGTAACAGTAGTAGTGAAAGCAGCAAATTTTGTAGCAGTTGTGACAGTAGCAATAGAAATAGTAACTTAGCAAGATTCAGTATATGTAAAGCATAGGCACGTGGATCGGTGAT
The DNA here is from genome assembly GCA_039707655.1 of Elymus sibiricus. Lineage (NCBI taxonomy): Eukaryota > Viridiplantae > Streptophyta > Magnoliopsida > Poales > Poaceae > Elymus > Elymus sibiricus. The sequence goes on along the minus strand of CM077675.1, from coordinate 274,739,804 downwards.
GGATAATGATTTAGATGACATTGATCATATAACAGTTACAAACTAGGGCGACATAGAACTAGCCCAAATTCATCAATGTGATGTAGGCATGTATTCCGTATATAGTCATGCCTGCTTGCGATAAGAACTTGCATGACATCTTTTGTCCTACCCTCCCGTGGCAGCGGGGTCCTATTGGAAACTAAGGGATATTAAGGCCACCTTTTAATAGAGAACTAGAACAAAGCATTAACACATGGTGAATACATGACCTCCTCAAACTACGGCAATCACCGGAAAGAATCCCAATTATTGTCACCTTGGAGTATGCGGATCAAGACACGTAATAGGTGCATACAACTTGCAAGATAGGATCCAAATCACTCATATATTCATGAAAACATAATAGGTTCAGATCTGAAATCATGGCACTCAGGCCCTAGTGACAAGCATTAAGCATAGTGAAGTCATAGCAACATCAATCTCAGAACATAGTGGATACTAGGGATCAAGCCCTATCAAACTTAACTCGATTACATGATCAATATCATCCAATCCCACCACCGTCCAGCAAGCGTACAAAGGAATTACTCACTCCCGGTGGTGAGCATCATGGCGGTGTTGATGGAGAAGGGTTGGTGATGACGACGGCGATGATTTCCCCTCTCCGGAGCCCCAAACGGACTCCGGATCAGCCCTCCCGAGGAAGAAAAGGAGGTGGTGGCGGCTCCGTCTCGTGAAACGCGATGAAAACTTCTCTGTGATTTTTTTCTCCGAAGATGTGATTTTATAGGACTGGAATTAGGGTCGGAGGAGCCACGAGGGCCCCACAAGCCATCAGGGCGTGGCCTAGGGGGCGCGCCTTGATGTGTGGTGGCCCCCTGGCACACCCCCTTCGGCAGGTCTTCGCTCCATAATTCATTATAATTCTCAAAAATAATTCACAAAAAGTTTTGTCCAAATCCGGGAACTTTTATTTCTGCACAAAAATAACACCAAGGTAGCTCTGCTGAAAACAACGTCAGTCCGGGTTAGTTTCATTCAAATCATGCAAATTAGAGGTAAAAACTAGAGCAAAACTGTTTGGAAAAGTAGATACGTTGGAGACGTATCAGGCCTTCCTGTGGGTCCAGCCACACTTCGGCTTGTGGCTTAAAATCTTCAATGTCAAGCCGAAGATCGTCAACACGCAAAGTGTGGAGGGACGGTAATTAGCAAGCTCCTTGCGTCGAGTGGCTGGACGGCACCTACATCGACACCGTGAAGGTCTGGCAGAAGGAGTGGTTTTATATCATCGAGTCACGGGAAGCAGAGTGGGCGGCTCCCCTCGAATTTAGATCCGGACCTACCAAGAGGTTGGTGTTGTGGGAGGAAGGCGCTCGACTGGGGCAGGTAGCAGAGGTGAAGCTGCGGCAGAAGGGGATCTCCTAGATAATAGAGCAGAACATCGCCTTGACCAACTTGATTCAGGTCATGCTCCGGTGTCGCCTCCTTCCATGCCAACATCGGGCCTCCCCAATGTGGGATTTCAAGGCCGATGACCCTTTCACCGTGCACCACTTCTACCGCACTTCCCACGAAAAGCTGTTCAAGGTGTTGTTCAAGCCCCAGAAGGACTGGCCGAGCAAGGAAGAAGACCTCGGCCTCGATTTCGAGACCCCTCCTAACGCGGTATGATAAAGTTTGTTTCTTTCATTTAGATTCTTCCTTCTGACAAGGAATTTTGACCCCTTCTCCTTTGCCTTGGCAGAAATGGCTGGCGAAGGTCGTGAAGATTGACGGTCCAGCCCCATTGCCTGAAAACCCCCGGTCGCCCCTATTAACTGCAATGCTGGTTGAGGCACCGTACACGGCGCCGGAGAAAAAGGAGAAAAGGACAAGGGAGGTATGGAAAGACCTCCGCCCTCGAGGACCTCCGGATACTAGGTCCGGGGAAACTCATGATTCCTCTGCTCATGAAGAAGAGCAGGAGGAGGACAAGGAAGAGAGTGATTCCTCCTGTATGAGGAGGAGGACGGCGTCTGGTGGCGCCGATGAGGGACTCCCTCCTCCCGCCCCGAAGAAACCTCGCAGGGCCAACTTGGTCCCGTCCGACGACAGCTTGGACTCCGCAAAAGTGTCTGAGGCTTATGAGCTGGTTCCTCGAAGGAACCCCAGGGTCAAGCCCCCGTCTACAAGGTATTAATCCGAAGACCATTCCTTGCATTCATGTCAAGGTGTGTCACTAACCAAATGGTTGTCTCTCATATTATAGCCCACCACGTGAGCTCCCCACCGAGCACACTTTGAAGGGAGAGTCTCCGCCATCCGAGTTGGTGGAGAGTGGGACGGCGTCACGTACCACCCCTCCCCTTGTTGCCGACGAGGCCGCGGAGGTGTTGTCCCGAAGTAACCCCCCCCCCCCCCCCCCCGTGTCGAATGCGGGTGGTGGTGGTGGTGATGACATCATGGCTGTCATGGTTTTGTCACGGCAAGATGTCCTCGTGAAAGAACTTAGGTGTGAGGCCATCGCACCTAGGTGGCGGCTTGAGAGGGGTTGATCGGAATCGAGAGACACGAGTTTACCCAGGTTCGGCCCCTCCGATGGAGGTAAAAGCCTACATCTTGCTTTGTGTATATTGATGATGAGGATGATCTCGATTACAAGGGTGCGGGATCGCTACCTCTAATCTCAAGAGCCTCTAATCTGTCTATCTCTAATGACTTGTCTGTCTAAGACCTGTCTATTGAGACGTCTAGAAAACTTGACCCTCTTGGGGTGACCCGCCCCTCCTTATATAAGTTGAAGGGGCAGTTTACATGTAGAGTCCAAGTCGGATTAAGACTTAACCTATTATGAATTCCCATTGCGGGCTTCTCTTCGTGGGCTTCTTAACGCCTGGGCTTCTTATCTCCAGGCGGCTCATTTTCATGGCTAAGTATCTGTCGGGTCATAACTGTCTGTCGGGTCATAACTGTCTGCCGGGTCATAACTGTCTGTCGGGTCATAACTGTCCGCCGGGTCATAACTGTCCGCCGGGTCATAACTATCTGTCGGGTCTCACCTGCCGGGTCTCACCAGCGATGCTTAAGTCCAAAGATGACTTAACGTCAGGGCAACTTAAACCCATAAATGTCTTAAGCCTTAGGGCGGCTTATCCTTATGAGTCGGGCCTTGGTCGTGGGGAATATCCCCAACATTAGCCCCCAGTTTAGCTTTGAATTTATTCATGCTAAACTCTTGAAATAAGAATATGTAAAGGGACCGGTTCACTCAAAAATACCAATTAACCGGCTCGTGAAAACTCTGAATCTATGTCATATCAATAAACTGACGCTGGCTCCTTAGAAAAAATAACCCTTATTATCTTCAACTGTCTTGGCTTGATAAAATTCATTTGATGTTGTGCCAACATTCAATACTTCAGACTTCGATGAAAAAATCCGTATGATGTTATGTTGTCTGAATAGCCCGGAGGAGATAACCTTTACAAACTTCTCCAAAAAATATGAGACCTGTCTTACTCATAACTGAGTATTTGAAGGCATACGTTCCTTATATCCATATTACATGTAGCCCCCAAGTCTTAAGAGGGGAACGTAGTGATAGCTTTTAAGACTTGCTTCAATATAAATATTGCAACTCTAGAGAAATTCGGATTGCTCATCCGAGTGACCAGTCAAAAATTGAATGTTCCACATATGTATCCCCTAAGTACCGGGTTGTCTTGCCTGCAGCAACCTGGGACTTGTAAATGTTTTATGCTCATAAAACTTTAGCCAGTGTAGCCCCCAAGGGCCGGGTCATTATGCAATAATGAGCAGGGACTTCTTGTAGATCTGATCATATAGACTTGAGGAGCAATGTGTAGCCCCCAAGGGTCGGCTCAGTAAGACAATACTGGGCTGGGACTTAGAAAAAGATAGAAAAGACCGGCTCATCTCCTTGAGATAACAAGGTCTGTTGACAATGTAATGATTTGAAAAACAACTTGTATTAGCCCCCAAGTGTCGTGGTGCATGCTTGCAGCGACATGGGACTTGCATACTTGATATAAACTGGACTTGAATAATGTAGCCCCCAAGTGCCGGGTCGTATGCGTGCAGCGACTCGGGACTATTCTTTCCATTGCAGAATAAATCCTATCCATTATATGGACGATATTGTTGAATGCTTGGCATATCAATGTTGAACCATGCTCCCTGCTGTGAGCTGGTATTTCTGGATGAGGGAATAACAACCATTACTCTGAAGGGGCTTTGAAAACCTCAATCATCCAATATAGGTTATGATAACCATAATAAAAATCTAGCCGCATTGGCTATTTAAAATTTGAATAATATAACCCGGTTTGAAAACCGGCTCCTGCAATATAAACCAGGATATCCATGCATATATGATGCATGGTATGACGATGCAATGATGATGCAATGTATGATGCAATGTATGATGATATATGTGTATGATAACAGAGTATAAAAATGTCGGCTTTCAAGGCTCGACAAAAAGAGACTAGCTCTGTTTCGTTTTTTTTTTTTTTGAAAAACTCAAGTTTTGCTTCAAAGAAGCTTGGTATGAAAGCCTTTCATCCCGTAAGCTGGCTCTCACGTGACATAAATCCGTCATTTTAACCTTAACGAGTTCAGGGTCTTAAAAAAGATTGACCGTTAAGAGTATGAACGGGCCACATAGCGGAGAGACTACAGGAGCCGCCATTTATCCTAGCTCACTATAAGTCGGCTCTCTCGTGACAAGAGCCGTCGTTTTAACCTTGACAAGTTCAGGGTCTTATTGCGAGATTGACTGTCAAGTTCAGGGTCTCTTTGCAAGATTGACTGTCAAGAGTTCGACGGGTCACCTGGCAGAGTAGCAAGTTACAAACAGGCAGGTTTACCCCAAATATGGCATGGAAGCCGGTCAAGAGGGTAAGATAGCTATACTCATTGAATAGGAAGCCCCCAAGTGACCCATAATATGATAAGCCAATAAGGCAGGATACCCATGTTTGAACCGCGCATCATAGCAGCTAGTTCTCTTTGGCAACCATTAATTTTCTGAAAATTCGAACTTGCAAGAGATGAATTCCTTTTGAACCGGAGGTTGAGCCGGATATCGAGATCTCAAAACTTTGTGAGAGACAGACTTCTCTTGAGCCGGGTTTTAAACCGGAACCTTTTCTGACGATCCGGAATCCTTCTTTTGAGCCGGAAGTCTCAGGTTGCTTGGCACTTTTTCAGCTGGAAATTTTCTGACAGCCTTTAAGCTTTCACCAATGTGGCAGTAGCCCCCGAGATCGGGTTATTTCTTCTCCAATGACCTAGGGTTCTTGAATTTGCTGAAACTAGCAACATTTGTTGGATCATGTCTGCGTAGCCCCCGAGTCTTAAGACGACTCGAGGATTTGGCTTCAGATTCTCTATACTTGGCCGTGGCATAAAACGGCATATAGTTGACAGCGGAAACGCTGGAATGTGTTGAAGCTGGAGGCAAAGTGGCGAGTTTGATGATCTTCGCAACACTCATTGTATACCCTCGGCGTTGATAACGCGATGTGAATCCATGGAAGGTTGAGGTTGACCGCAGCAGGTTATAAATGAGCCCGTATGAGCTGTGTCAATAACCTGACCAATGGTTCATCCCAGCTGGTTGTTGTAGTTAACTAAACCGCAGTGGCGGCGACTTGTGCGCCTGTCCATTGAGTCATCCAGTGCAGGCGGAGGCTGATAATATATTATTATTTGCTCCAGAGTTTGTTGGAATAGATCGTCCGCAGGGGCAGCTACTTGCGCGCGCCCGCTGAGCAGCTTGTGCGGATGGACGCGGCTCCGGTGTATTGATGTAGATGCGGGATTCGCCCGTGGCGTTGTAAGCCAGCGTCAACGGGAAAGTCGGCTGCAACTTTGTAGGTTGGTGCGGTCACGAGAGACGGTTGCGGCATTGTATGCCGGTACGGTCGCGAGAGGCGGCCGCGGCGTTGTAAGCCGGAGCGGACGGGGGTGTTAACCACTGTGTTTGAAGACAGCGCGGACGCGTGAGTCGGCTGTGCAGCACCGCACTGACGAGCACTGGTGCAGAATGATGCTGGAGTGCTCCGTATCCGCAGTATAATGCCATCTTTGTAATGAATAATTGTCCTGTGTAAAAATATAACAAGAGACAGAGTGATTGTTCTCTGACGAATTAATATGTACTGATAAAATAAATAGGATAGATAGCATCTGATTTCTTTGTCGGACGAACACGGATGATGGATAATGTTGGACATAGAGCTGAACTAGCAGATGCACTTGTTCCTTCTTATCTCTTTGCTCAGAAAAACTGATGGGTCACCCTGTGTGCACGATGATCACCCTGACCGCAAGGAGGGTGGGCAGAGCATGCGATAATAACGATGAGATGCGCGTGTCTGAGTGCACAGTAGGACGGCACGAACAGCAGCTGGTGTAGCCTTTGAATACCACCGGCCTCCTGTAGTGCTTATCCATAGTCTGAGTATCCATAGTCTGATTCTCCATAGCCTGTCCAGTTTGTATAGATTTTTTTTACGGGCAGCCAACCCACTGCTTTTTTGCTTCCAGCCGGTCTCGGTCTGCTCTTATCCCTTCTTTTTCTTTCGTCGGCAGGGAAAACATGCAGGACCAGCCGATACAAAGCTGGGCGGCTCACAGGTGGAGCCACGGTCGGAGGCGACTCAGCGGGGGCTCGCGGGGGCGGCCGAGGTGGCTCGCCGGCGGAGCCACGGCCGGAGGCGACCCGTCGGGGGCTCGGAGCCACTGAGCCTGCTTCAAGGCGAGTGCAGCGAGGTGCAGCGGAGCCGGCGGCGTGCAGAGGCGGGGCAGAAACGGAGGCAGCGGCTCAAGGCCTGTTCCGGCGGGGGCGGGGGTCGGCCTGGAGCAAGCGAGCGGCGGCTCGAACAGCCCGGCGCAACAGCGCGAGGAGGCGGGCGCCACAGCGGCTCAGGTGCTGCAGAGCCAAGCAGTGTGACGGGGCGGCTCTGGAACGCGGCGGTAGCCAGGGGGCGACGCCGGCGGTCAGCTTGAGGCGCAGCGACGACTCGAAGCGCAGGTGTGCGGTGGCCCAAGGCGCGGCGGCGGAGGCCGGTGCGGCTTGCAGGCATGGTGGCGCGGCGGGAGCAACGGCGCGGGGCAGTGACGTGGTGCAGAGGTGAGGCGGCTCGAGGCGGGATGTAGCAACGGCGATGGTTCGGTCGCACCGGCGAGTCCGCAGCAGCGAGGCGTTAAGAGGCCATGGCGCAGGGGCCGGGCGCGGCGCAGGGTCCGGCTCGCGGTGCGGTAGGGGCGAAGCGGAGGCGAGCTCAGATCAAGGCAAGCCACAGCAGAGGCGCGGCGGCTCACTGGCTCGGTGGTGGAGTGAAGCGAGTCGACTTGGAGCAAGGCCGGCGAGGCCAGCGAGGTCCACTACCGCAGAGGCGGTCAACGAGGCGACTCGAGGCACGGCGGCTGAAGTGGCGGGTCACAGCCCTTCGGCGAGGCACAACGGTGATGGCTCGGAGCATGGCCGTGGCCATGGCTGTAGAGGCGAATAACTGCTCCGGGCGGCTCAACGAGGCGCAACGAGGGAAGCGGGCTGCAGCGGCCGAAGTGAGGCGTGCACGACAAAAGTGGATCGAGGCTGTCAGAGGCGGTGCCGGCTCGGAGGCGGGAGGGGCCGTTGTGGCGGCTTGATAGTAGTCGGCTGCTCAACGCACCAGCGGCAACATCTGCGGGTCGACGACGGTGGCAGGCCGCTTGGTGCGGGGCCAACGGAAGCAGAGACGAAGCCAGCTTGAGGCGGAGGCGGATTGTCAAATCGGCGAGAGCCCATGGCGGCGACTCACACGCGGAGGCTGCGCGAGGCCGTGTCCACTCCTGGGTCCACCTCCGGGTTGTGGTTTTGCTTTGACCGATCTCTGTCGTAGGCGGAAACAACATGAGCCGATCCGCTGTTGTCCGCTATTAACTTTGTTATTTGCTGCTGACGATGTCTCCCTCCTCTGTTTCTTTTTCCGTCTTGATCTCATCTCTTTTTCCTGGTAGCCTGGTCGGTGTGCACGTAGCAATGTTTGTGTTTGCTTGTACGAACACAGGTGTCTGCTATGTGATCTGCAGGCTTACGATCATCTTGGACACAACAACTGATCCAATCCCCTGCATGCGCGTGTGCCCCAGTTGGTCGATCGGAGAAAAAAAAATGAGGACCATGACGACTTTGATGGTGGTGCAGGATTTGTCAAGGACTGATATGATTTGATGACAACACAGGATTGACGAGGACTGCGGCGACTTACGCCAGCACAGGATTGCTTTGCGTTAGCCTCGGTGTATACTTCACGCTATCCGAGACAAATGCTACAGCAGAAAGTGTGATCTCGGTCTCGGCAACTTTTTCAGGTGGCGGCGGAACAAACCGCGACCCTAATTCTCTTCTTTTTGTGCCTGATGCTTTTTATACTGATGCTCAAACTTTTCCAAGCTTGACCAATGAATTTGGAGTCGATGAAGATTCTTTCGTGCCGGCTCGTGCGGATCCGGCGGGTTATAAGCTTCTCGATCCCTAGGAGAGATCCCTTCAAAAACACCACACCACCGTGCGTGGCCCCACGGTGGGCGCCAACTGTTGTGGTTTTGTCATGGCAAGATGTCCTCGTGAAGGAACTTAGGTGTGAGGCCATCGCAACTAGGTGGCGGCTTGAGAGGGGTTGATCGGAAGAGACGCGAGTTTACCCAGTTTCGGCCCCTCCGATGGAGGTAAAAGCCTACATCCTGCATTGTGTATATTGATGATGAGGATGATCTCGATTACAAGGGTGTGGGATCGGTAGCTCTAATCTCAAGAGCCTCTAATCTGTCTATCTCTAATGACTTGTCTGTCTAAGACCTGTCTATTGAGACGTCTAGAAAACTTGACCCTCTTGGGGTGACCCGCCCGTCCTTATATAAGTTGAAGGGGCGGTTTACATGTAGAGTCCAAGTCGGATTAAGGCTTAACCTATTATGACTTCCCATTGTGGGCTTCTCTTCGTGGGATTCTTAACGCCTGGGCTTCTTATCTCCAGGTGGCTCATTTTCATGGCTAAGTTTCTGTCGGGTCATAACTGTCTGCCGGGTCATAACTGTCCGCCGGGTCATAACTGTCTGTCGGGTCATAACTGTTTGCCAGGTCTCACCTGCCGGGTCTCACCAGGGATGCTTAAGTCCAAAGATGACTTAACGTCAGGGCAACTTAAACCCAGAAATGTCTTAAGCCTTAGGGTGGCTTATCCTTATGAGCCGGGCCTTGGTCGTGGGGAATATCCCCAACAATGGCCGAAGTTAATACCTCGGTCACCGATGACCAGGAGGGAAGTTCCCTTCTTGCGAATAAAAGTGGGGAGTCTGGTCAATCCGAGCTCACCCCGAAGACCACTCCGGAGATTGCCCCGGAGCCTGTCCCGAAGACCACTCCGGAGACTGCTCAAGAGCACCGGAGACCACTCCGGTGACTGCCCCAAAGCAGGCACCAATGGCTGCCCCGGAGTCATCCATTCGTGACTCCACTGAAGGGGGAGCAGATGTGCCGCTACAAGCATCGTATGCAGTGGAGCATGCCCAGACCGAGTGGTCAGCCATGATGGAGGAGGCTTTAAACGGCTCCTCCATTACTAGAGAACATTGTGATCTTCTGGGTGCGGTTTTGCAAAGCTTCCAATCCGTCGACAGCGGGCTGAAGGCAGCTTTTGGAGGCCTCTTGATGGGCTTCAAGGTAACTAATGTAATATTCTTTTTACAAAGGGAGTTTACTTTGTGTAATCCATATATATGGCAGCGCCCGAGCCTTGTTTCAATTTGAAAAACTCGACCGGGGGTCGAAAATAGTGCAAGGATCACTGATAATAGTAAGAAATGAATCCTAGCCCCCGAGTCTCTGGCCGGATTGAAGTAAAATTTGGGCAGAGGGTCGAAAAACCGATAACTTGGGAGACTAACGCATATATTCTGTTACGCAGGCCCCATCTTCGGTTGCAGCCGCCAACGCCGTGGAGTTGGCTGAGATGAATCGGAAGCTCAAGAGCTCTGATGAAGAGCTCGACCGCCTCAACAAACGGTTTGACGAAGCGCAAGGTGAATCCGAGCTAGATTGTCTTAATGTCTTGAATATCCTCATTATATGAAGTATTCGGATTGTTATCATTAAGCGCGGGATGCATGTTATGACTGCAACTATCATCGTGGAGGTCGAGAATCTCAAGGTCGAGTTGTAGAGGGCGAGGCAAGAGGCCGAAGAGCAGAAGAAGGTGGCCGAACGAGTGACCACCGACTTGACGTCAGCAAGGAAGGCCAGGGAGAAGCACGAGGCTAGGGTGGCCGAAATGCAACAGGAGCTCCAGGATGTTGTCACTAAATGTGAGGCCCTTGAGCTAAAAAATAAAGAGCACGCCTCCGAGCTGTCCTCGGTTAAGTTGGCTGCTCAGGAAGCACGAATGGAGGTGCAGAGCTGTCAAAAGGAGCTCCGCGAGGCTGATGACCCACAAGTATAGGGGATCAATCATAGTCCTTTCGATAAGTAAGAGTGTCGAACCCAACGAGGAGCAGAAGGAAATGACAAGCGGTTTTCAGCACGGTAATTTCTGCAAGCACTGAAATTGTAGGTAACAGATAGTTTGATAGCAAGATAATTGGTAACGAGCAAGTAACAGTAACGGTAAGTAAGGTGAGGCAAGGTAGCCCAATCCTTTTGTGGCAAAGGACAGGCCAAAACAATCTCAAGTAATAGGCAAAGTGTTCTTGAGGGTACACGGGAATTTCATCTAGTCACTTTTATCATGTTGGTTTGATTCGTGTTCGCTACTTTGATAATTTGATATGTGGGTGGACCGGTGCTTGGGTCCTATTCTTACTTGAACAACCTCCCACTTATGATTAACCCCCTCGCAAGCATCTACAACTACGAGAAAAGTATTAAGATAAAATCTAACCATATATCATTAAACGTTTGGATCCAAATCAGCCCCTTACGAAGTAGCGCATAAATTAGGGTTTAAGCTTCTGTCACTCTAGCAACCCATCATCTAATAACTACTCCACAATGCATTCCCTTAGGCCCATGAATGGTGAAGTGTCATGTAGTCGATGTTCACATGACACCACAAAGGGAATCACAACATACATACCATCAAAATATCGAACACATATCAAATTCACATGATTACTTGCAACATGACTTCTCCCGTGACCTCAAGAACAATGGTAACTACTCACAAATAATAATCATGCTCAGGATCAGAGGGGTATTGAATTGCATAATGGATCTAAACATATAATCTTCCACCAAATAAACCATATAGTAATCAACTACGCAAGGTAATCAACACTACTAGTCACCCACACGTACCAATCAGAGGTTCCGGTACAAAGATTGAACACAAGAGATGAACTAGGGTTTGAGAGGAGATGGTTTTGTTGAATATGTTTATGAAGATTGGCTTCCCAAAGATGAGAGGGGTGTTAGTGATGACGATGGCTTCGATTTCCCCCTCCGGGAGGGAAGTTCCCCCGGCGGAATCGCTCGGCCGGAGGGCAAAAGTGCTCCTGCCCAAGTTCCGCCTCAAGGCGGCGGCGCTTCACCCCGAAAGTCCTCCTCTGATTTTTTCTAGGTCAAATGTGACTATATATCAGAAGATGGGCACCGGAGGTGGGCCGAGGAGACCACAACCCATTAGGACGCGCTCAGGGGGGCCTGGCGCGCCCTGGTGGGTTATGCCCACCAGGTTTGCCCCCTCCGGTAGTTTTCTGCTCCAGTAATTTTTATTTAATCCAAAAATAATCTCCGTAAAATTCCAGCTTCATTAGAGTTGTGCAGAATAGGTATCTCTGATGTGCTTTTCTCGGGTCCAGAATTCCAGCTGCCGGTATTCTCCCGCTTTGTGTAAACCTTGCATATTATTATAGAAAAGGCATTAGAATGACTCCCTAAAGCATTATTATTCAACAAAACATAATAAATAACAGTAGGAAATCATGATGCAAAATGGACGTATCAACCCCCCAAGCTTAGACCTCGCTTGTCCTCAGGCGAAAGCCGATATTGAAAAGCATGTCCACATGGTTTGAGAGAGAGGTGTCGATAAAAACAAAATACGGACATAGAAGCATCTTGCATATTATCATAACAGCAAAAAAATCTAATATAAAACTTATTCAATATATTTTTATCATATAACTTCTCATGAACAAGTAACAATTCATCACAACATAGATGTCTGAAGCATAAACCTTATTGAAAACCAACAAACTATGTTCTAAGTCAACTTTGCAACTACAATTCATCATATTTTCAGGAAGGGTCTCATGTCGGAGCCTTCTGGCACGTCCACATACTCAACCATCATTTAGTCTTCTATGATTACAAACACTCACGGCATATCCATGAACAAAAAGTTTCAACCGGACACATAGGAAGATAGGGCTTATAGTTTCGCCTCCCAACGTATTCACCTCAAGGGTGATGTCAACAATAATAACTCATGCCCATCCATATCCAACTGGATATATGTGCCTAGATTTTTCCTCACCACATGATGCTTGCAAAAGGAAAAAGTAAAAAGGAATAGGGAAGAATACTTTGACTCTTGCATAAAAGTAAAAGATAGTCCCTTCGCAGAGGGAAGCAGAGGTTGTCATGCGCTTATTGGTTTGTATGCCCAATCCCTTAATGTAAAAGAACGTCACTCTATATTGCCCCCTATGATAGCAACCTTTATTATGCAGTCCATCGCTTTTATTACTTTGCCATCATAGGTTTGTATAGCACTCAATTTTCTCTTACACTAATTGATCAAAACACTTTTAGAAGCAATTTTTATTGCCTTATTGCACCAGTGACAACTTACTTGAAGGATCTTTCTCGATCCATAGGTAGGTATGGTGGACACTCAAAGAATGAACTTGGGTTTGGGTTTTTGGATGCACAAGTAGTATCTCTACTTAGTGCGGAATTTTTGGCTAGCAAAGATATTGAGCAAGCACCACATGTTGAAGGATCTATGACAATATAACTTCTATGTGGATATGAACAAGCATAAATCATTACGTTGTCTTCCTTGTCCAACGTTAACAATTTTGACATATAATATTTGATGGGGCCTCACAATCATAAAAGATGTCCAAGATAGTGTATTTGCATGTGAATCTTCTCTTCCCTTATTAATTCTTTCATGAATTGCATCATTGACCAATGCTATGTTTGTAAATCTCCAATAAATTTTACTACTTATACTTTCCTTTATGTCATGTCATTACTCACCATAAGATTAGCATATGATTCTTTTCATTTACTTTTCTTTCTTTTTATTTTGATTGCAACAAGAAAGTAGAGAGGCAAAAACTCAAACTAACTTTATTATATAACTTTCACTCGATTACATGGATAGATAGGCCATGAAACTAACAGACAAAAATAGATCATGCTAAACTTTTATTCAACTAAAGAAAAGGGAAACTAAAGATTGAACTAAAATAGATAAAGGTGAATAAACGTGGTGGTGATACGATACTGGGGCACCTCCCCCAAGCTTGGCTCAAGCCAAGGGGAGTGCCCATACCCGTGTGCTCAAGTCTCCTTTGGTGGTGGTGATGAAGAAGGTGGTGGTGAATAAGTGTCACACTTCAACTTCAAAAGGTGCTCCAATTTGCGGATGACTCTCCAAAGGTTATTGATGTGCTCCTCTAGCAAAATATTTTCACAGATGATAAATTTATTCTGAACACGGACCGCTTCGAAAGCTCTAAAAGCTTCGATTTCAATAGGGGTGAGATGACTGTAATAAGGTTCCCTCCTTTGTTGGCATGGATTGCTCTCCTTCAGGGGCCTGATACACCATAGCCTTCTTGCCCTTCTCTTCCTTGTTGGCTTCTTCTGGCCCCTCCCTCTTCAGCTCTATCTTCATTAGCCAAGCATCTTCTTCCACTACAGGAATTAGCTGCTTTGCCGTCTGCCATAGCAGACGGCAAAGGCCTGCCTGGCGGACCGCAAAGCCATTGCCGTCCGCCAGCAGACGGCCAACAGTCCGGCCGAACAGTAGCCGGCAAAGGCCACTTTGCCATCTGCTGGCAGACGGCAAAGAAGCCAAGCTCTTTGCCGTCTGCTGGCAGACGGCAAAGCCCCTGGACGGTAGACAAAAGGTGCCAGCCCCGTTAGGGGGCTAACGGCGCTCTTCGCCGTCTGCTCGCAGACGGCAAAGACCTTTGCTTCTTTGCCGTCTGCTAGCAGACGACAAAGAGCTGCAGCTGACGTCAGCTGACGTCAGGCGTCAGCTGGGCCAACACAGGCTCTTTGCCGTCTGCCAGCAGACGGCAAAGAAGCAAAGGTCTTCGCCGTCTGCCAGCAGACGGCAAAGAGGCCAAATAGGCCAGCCCAGGTTGCATAGGCTGCTGCCACGTGGCCTCTTTGCCGTCTGCTAGCAGACGGCAAAGTGGCTATATTGCCACTGTTTTTTTTCTTAAATTCAATCAATTTCACAGATATATATATATATATATATATATATATATATATATATATATATTCATTTCAAAATATTTCAACAAGTACATATAGCCAACATATCCCTGCCATATGGATATGATCATCCACCACATATATACACCAAATGAAAAGTCCAACATATCCAACAATTAAGCAAAAGGTCCATATAGTTTCATCCATACATACATATATAGGTAGCAAGTTTCACATTGTTCATCCTACAAAATCAAAACAAAAAGGAAGCACAAGAAGAAGAGTAGACTCCATCAACGCAAGCTTCCTCATCGAAAGCAAATCTGCAAATTGGGAAAGAAGAAAGTTAGAAGAAGAAGAAGAAGAAGAAGACTAGAAGAAGAAGACTAGCTAAAAGAAGAAGAAGAAGAAGAAGAAGAAGAAGAAGAAGAAGAAGAAGAAGAAGACTAGAAGAAGAAGAAGAAGAAGAAGAAGATTTTTTCTTCTCTTTCTTTTTCTCCTCTCCTCTTCTTTATCTTCTTCTTCTTCTAACTAAGGTAGGTAAAAATGCCATTTTTTAGCTAAGCTAGGAAAAAATGCTAAGTGTAGGTCATTTTAGATCTAAGCTAGGTAAATAGGTCATTTTGGAGCTTAGTAAGGTTATTATGTCATTTTCGAGGATGATGCCATTTTTGAGCCAACTTACGTAAGTATAGCTCATTTTTTATCTAACTTAGGTAATTATGCCATTTAGGAGGAAAATAAGCTAAGTATAGAGAAAACGTACCCTCATCACAACAAATGCGATGAAGATCGCAACTAAGGTAACAATTGATCCAACGGCATAATGATACCAAGCCTCATTATCAATGGCATATTTTCTAATATTCTTAATCTTCAAGCGCATTGCATCCATCTTCAAGCGCATTGCATTCATCTTCATCTTGTGATCATCGACGACATCGGCAACATACAACTCCAATGCCATCTTCTCTTTTTCAATTCTTTTAATTTTTTCTTTCAAATACTCATTTTCTTTTTCAACTAAATTTAACTTCTTGACAAGAGGGTCGGTTGCAAATTCCGGTTCACATACCTCCTAGATTAAAATATCTCTATGTCAACTTGATGGCCATAATTGTCATAAATGCGAAATGCAACAAA
The DNA here is from genome assembly GCA_039707655.1 of Elymus sibiricus. NCBI lineage: Eukaryota > Viridiplantae > Streptophyta > Magnoliopsida > Poales > Poaceae > Elymus > Elymus sibiricus. The sequence goes on along the minus strand of CM077675.1, from coordinate 274,724,227 downwards.
TAGTTATAAAAGAGAATTTACCACATCCGAATCATAAAGCGGGCGAGGGCCGACGGGGACGGATTTCAAGACCATGGCACTATGTATAAGAAACAATCATACAAAGTAAGAAAATTATACAAGTAACTATATAAATCATACAATCATACAAGAAAATGGCAAGTGTAGGTCATTTTAGAGCTATCCTAGTTAAAATCGGTCATTTTGGAGGTAGGTAAGGTTATTTTGTCATTTTGGAGGAAAATAAGCTAAGTCAATGTCATTTTGGAGCTAAACCAAGGTTATCATGCCATTTTTTACCTAAGTATGCTAAGTATGTCATAAATGAACTAAAGAAGCTAAGTATAGGTCATTTTGGAGCTATCCTAGGTAGTTATGCCATTTTTTAGCTAACTAAACATATTAAGTCATTTAGGAGGAAAAATGCTAGGTATAGGTCATTTTATAGCTATCCTAGGTAAAGTATGTCAGTTTGGAGCTAAGTAAGGTTATTATGTCATTTTCGAGGAAAATAAGCTAAGTCAATGTCATTTCGTTGAATACCTAATAACATGAACTAATTAATAATATATATGTACATAATAATAATTGAATACCTGACATTACTAATATTAATCTTCATCGTCTATATATGCTCCGGGATCAATAAATGCAGAATCATCATCACTATCAGTAATGACGTGCTCATCAGCATCATCAATAAATGCATCAACATGTGGAAGGCCTCCTTTATGTAATCGGTCAAGCATTGACAGGTCATCCGCAGTAGTAACCTCTTCTTCTTCCGTCTCTTCTTGTTCCGGCTCAGGGGTGAAGTCGGATTCACTGTCGCTGTCTACCTCAATGTTCTGGGGTGAAGTAGAGTGGTTCTTGAAACGTTTTTTGGAAACACGTGTTTCTTGGAAGAATTCTCCTTCATATGTGTCTGGGTTAATGTGAGCGTCATAATCATCTTCATTGAGGGGAGGTGGTCTAAAATGTGGCGGCACATCATAAACGACATCCCAACCATTCAGATTTGGATCAGTTTGGCAGGCCCACGGTAGATAGAAAGCTTGGGTCGCCTGTTGAGCCGTAATATAGACATCGGGAACATCTAAATGGGTGCTTTGTTTGATTTCGACTAGCCCTATATGTTCATGAGTCCTTCTAATCTCCTTTGGCTGGAACCAATAACATTTGAAGACTACGACGTTTGGTGGGTTTTCACCAAAGAATGTAAGTTCATAAATTGCTTCAACTCTTCCATAATACTCGACCCCTCCTTCGCCGACAGCGGAGACACAACAATTTGTAGACTTTCGGTCGGCCATAGATAGATCTTTGCCAAAAGTACGAAAGCGATACCCGTTGATGTCGTATTTGTCAAATGAATGGACCTTATAGTCAAAACCATTTGCGACTTGTCTCAATTCGGAGTCCATAGACTCTGCATTAGCCTACAAGTTTAATACGAAAGGATTGTTGCATTAGCCGCAAACTAGACGAAGAAATGAAATGGTCTAATGGAAATTACCGTTTGTTTGAACCAAGAGATGAAACCGGGATAGCCTCCTCCATGCTTTGCCAGAAGCTCATACTCTTCGATGGAATCCTTTTGGATCACCGCTCCATCCGAGAATTTGGCGACGTATCGACTGTATCACATATCCGGGAATAAGAGCATTTCAAAGGAATTAGAAGTTGCGAAACAATGTACCGAGAACTTACTCGATGTACGGCCGCACTTCTGTTAGGTTGTTGAAGATATACAACGAAATGGTCCGCCATTCTTTGACATCCAGCGCTATTGCTTTCGAAGCACCGGCTGGTGCGAGCTTCCCTTTGAATAGGCTGAGGTTGGATCGACCTTTTTCACGGTCGCCATCATTGTACCGAGGCTTCGGATTATGCAAATGACGATTCTTGGCTTTGTAGTGTGCTGTCACGAAGTTTGCGGCCTCCTCAGTAATGAATGCCTCGGCCATCGATGCTTCAATTCTACGTTTATTTTTACATTTTGCTCGAAGCGTCTTCTGCATCCTCTCAGTTGCGAAGCACCAACGATTTTGCACGGCCCCCCCCCAATCTTGCCTCGGTCGGGAGATGCAAAATCAAATGCTGCATTGGATTAAAGAATCCCGGTGGAAAGATCTTTTCTAACTTGCAGATCAACTCCGGTGCCAACTCTTCCAGTTCGTCTAGCACGTCAGGCGATAGTTCTTTCGCACAAAGAGCACGGAAGAAATAGCTCAGCTCTGCCAGTACTAGCCATTCATCCTCAGGGATAAAGCCACGCAACATCACCGGCATTACCTGCTCAAGCCATATGTGCCAATCATGACTCTTCATACCAAATATTTTCAATTTGTCAAGACTCGCTCCCCTCTTTAGATTCGCTGCATACCCATCGGGGAACATCAACTGCATTTTCACCCACAAGATCATTTCCCTCATAGTTGGCCTTCCAAGATTGAACCATGCCTTTGGCTTCCTCCAGTTCTTCTTTCCTTTCGGTTGTCGCATGTTTTGTAACGGTCTATCACATAGAGCCTCTTGATTGACTCTAGCCTTAGGGTTATCCTTTGACTTCCCCTCTATGCCGAACAATGTACCAAAAAGGGCCTCGGCGATATTCTTTTCAGTGTGCATCACGTCGATGTTGTGTGGGCAAATGAGGTCTTTAAAGTAAGGCAGATCCCACAAGCATATCTTGTGAGTCCAGGCGTGTTCCGAATTATACCCTTTGAAATATCCTGGACGCTCTGGATTAGGCTCGAGAGCGTTTAACTGATCCAGGGCCTGTTGGCCTGTCAATGCAGGTGGTGCAGAGTTTTTGACAACTCTACCTTTCATGAAATTTTTCTTGTCTTTTCTGAACTTATGGCCAGGATCCAGGAACTGTCTATGCAAGTCGAAGCAAGAATACTTGCGACCCGCCTGCAGCCAACGGAACTGAAGAGCTGCCTTGCATGTGGGGCACGGGAATCTTCCATGCACACACCAGCCAACGAATAGCGCATACGCCGGCAAGTCATGCGTCGAGTACATGTACCACACATGCATTTTGAAGTTTTGTTTTGTAGCGGCGTCATATGTCTTGATCCCATTATCCCAAGCTTCTTGCAATTCATCCTTAAGCGGCTGCATGTACACATTCATATTCTTCCCCGGATAGTTGGGCCCTGGAATTATCAACGTCAAGAAAATGTTCTTTCTTTTCATAATCTCTCCGGGGGGGAGATTGAGTGGAATGACAAATACAGGCCAGCAACTGTATTGGGTTGCCGTCATACCAAACAGTTGGAACCCATCCGTGCTGATGGCGACTCGAGGATGCCTTGGATTTGCCGCTTTGTCCTTATGAAAAGCATCGAAGTGCTTCCACGCAAAAGCGTCTGAAGTGTGTCCCAACATCGGATTTCCATCTGCATCTAGTTCGATTCTTTTGCCCAATTTATGCCACGTCATCTGTCTGGCCGTCTCTTCGACCATGAAAAGACGTTGAAGTCTTGGTATGATTGGCATATACCGAAGAACATTAACTGGGATTTTGGTCTGACTCTTCTCACCCATACCGTTGTCTACCACAACATACCTGGAAGACTTGCAAATGGGACAATAGTTGAAGCCCGCATACTCAAGCCTAAATAAGGCACATCCATTCTCACAGGCATCTATCTTCTCATAGGGCATCTTAAGCGCACGTAGGATTTTGTCCGACTGGTACAGGTTTGCTGGCAATACATGGCCTTTGGGTAGAAAGCGTCCAAATATCGTCATCATCGCGTCGTAGCATTCTCTGCCCAGGTTGAACTGAGCCTTGAGAGCCATTACTTGCGCGATGGCATCCAGCTGACAAAGCTCAGTGTGCTCGTGGACAGGACGTTTTGAAGACTCCAACATTTCATAGAAGGCCTTTGCAGATTCCTCCATCTCATCGTCCGAATCCCGAGCATCATCAAAGTCTTGCACCATGTCTTCGATCCCTGTACCATGCTCGTCGGTGCGACGACGAACCACCTCAGCTCTGGCACGTTGGGCAGACTCACCATGAAATGTCCAGACCGTATAAATAGACGTAAAACCCCACTTCTGCAGGTGTTTGATCATTTCAAACTCTGACCTCTTATGATAGTTGTCGCAATCGACACAGGGGCACCAGGTTGTTTGCTGTCCATTTGCAAATGCGGCTCTCAGAAACCCCTTGGTTTTTGTTATCCATTCATGGGTCATGTCTTTCTGACTAGTGTGACCGGTGTACATCCACGCACGATCACTCATCTTGCCTAGCTACTGGACACACAAGAAATATATACATAATTCAGCAAACCATATTCATCAGTTAATAGAGTTTGTCAGTTTTATTACGTCCATGCAACCTAGACGCTAGTAGGTAAAGATAGGTCCTAATCCCACCCGAGTATGTGTAGATTGGGTTCATTTTCCCATGCTCTGCTCCGGATCCGACGCAAAATTTCGGCAGCACCTCCCCACTGTTCTCCTGATACACGTCTCGGCAATAAGCAGAGAGGATGTGTACCCGGAGAACAACAGGGAGGCACTGACGAAATTCTGCATCGGATCCGGAGCAGAGCATATGGGAAAACGAACCCAATCTACACATACTCGGGCTGTCCATGGATAACGTTGGACAATTCGAAAGAATCACGGTTATAAATATGCAAATGCATGCATATTTATAGATGTAACCCTTTCGAACGGGAGACGCATAGTGGTCACGCATACTGATGATTGAAGACACCTATATCTAGCAAGTTTCATCGGCACGAAGACCGGAACAGAGGAAATGAAGGGGGGAGGAGATGTCATTTGTGCTCACCCACGAACGCAGGGGCGGAGCTCGTCAAAACCACGGGGAGGTCGTCGAACACCAGACCCTCGCAGCGACGAAACAACTGCACATTTAAATCCACCTGATCAACATAAATATGATGTTTTTTATAACAAAATCGAAAAATATATGACCTAACTCATAATTCACAAATATATGACCCCGTCGGCCTCTGGAAGGCCGAAGAGCACCTTTTTCGGGATCGGGGTGTCGGGGGTGTCATGTCGGGGTAGGGGTGCTGTGTCGGGGTCGGGGGTGCCGTGTCGGGGTGTCGGGGTGTCGTGTCGGGGGTCGGGGTGTCGGTGGTGTCGTGTCCTCGGCGACCCTTGACTCCTTTTCCCCTCGATCCTCGGGGGTCGGGGGTCGGGGGTCTTCTTCTTCTTCTTCTTCTAGCCTCGACCCCTCGACCCTCGACCCCTCGATCCTCGACCCTCGACCCCTCGATCCTCGACCCCTCGGCGACCCTCGACCCCTCGACCCTCGTCCCCTCGATCCTCGACCCTCGACCCCTCGATCCTCGACCCCTCGACGACCCTCGACCCTCGACCCCTCGATCCTCGACCCTCAACCCTCGATCCTCGACCCCTCGGCGACCCTCGACCCTCGACCCCTCGGCGACCCTCGACCCCTCGGAGATCCTCGACCATCGACCCCTTGACCCCTCGAAGATCCTCGACCATCAACCCCTCGACCCCTCGATCCTCGACCTTCTTTTCCTTCTTTTCTTTCTTTTTCTACTTCTTTTTTCATCTTCTTCTTCTTCTTCTTCTTCCTCTTCTTCCTCTTCTTCTTCTTCTTCTTCTCCTCCTCCTCCTCCACTTCTTCTTCTTCTTCTTCTATTCTTCTCCTCCCCTTCTCCTATTTTTCTTTTTCTTTTTCTTTTTTTTCTTCTCCTCCTCCTCCTCTTCTTTTTCTTCTTCTTTTCTTCTCCTCCCCCTTTTCTTCTCCTCCTCCTCCTCCTCCTCTTCTTCTTCTTCTTCTTCTTCTCCTTCTTCTTTTCTTCTCCTCCCCCTTTTCTTCTTCTCCTCCTCCTCCTCTTCTTCATCTTATTCTTCTTATTCTTCTTCTTTTCTTCTCCTAATATTTTTTTTCAAGAACTAACCTAACTAACGTAGAAACTAACCTACCTAACCTAGAACTAACCTAACTAACCTAGAACTAATCTAACTAACCTAACTAACAGTAGTAACTAACCTAACTAACATCAAAAAAAAGAAAAAAACAGGGGGGAGAGCTCACCGGAGTGGGGCGGCGGGGCACCGGGGCGGCGGGGCGCCTGGTTGTCGGGGCGGCGGGGGCGGCGGGCCGGCGGGGCCGCGGGGCGGCGGGGCGCTGGGCCGCAGGGGTCGCGGGGCGCCGGGGCGGCTGGGCGTCGGGGGGGCATCGGTGGCGGCGCGCGGCGGGAGGCGGGCCGGGGCGGCGGCGGGGTGCGGTCGGGGGCGGCGGCTGGTGCGGCGGGGGGGGAGCGGCGGGGCGTCGGTGGCGGTGGGCGGCGGGCCGGGGCGGCGTGGGGTCGGGGCGGCGGTGGAGAGGCGGTGCGGGTCGGCGGAGGGGCGGCGGAGGGGGGGGCGGGGCGGCAGCGGCGACCGGCGGCGGCGGGGCGAAATTTAAGGGGGAAAAGGGCGCGGGAGAGAAAGAGAGGGAGAGAAAGAGAAGAGAGAGAGGGAGAGAGAGGAGGTGGGGGGGTAACGGCCGTTAGGGGGGAATTTTCTTTGCCGTCTGCCAGCGGACGGCAAAGATTCTTTGCCGTCTGCTAGCATACGGCAAAGAGGTGGGGTGGGCCTTTGCAGTTAACTGGCCTCCACTGGGCCCCCACCCACCTCTTTGCCGTCTGCCAGCGGACGGCAAAGAAACTTTGCCGTCTGCCAGCGGACGGCAAAGAGATGGCTGATGGCAAACAGTGTCTTTGCCATCAGCCAGCTCTTTGCCGTCTGCTTTACTAAAGCTGACGGCAAACAACATGTTTGCCATCTGCCAGCAGACGGCAAAGACCTGGCAGATGGCAAAGACCCTGATTCCAGTAGTGTTCTGCATTATTAGAAGAGGGAGAAGACATGATGCCTGACTTGATAGATCTGATAGGAAAACAGCGCGAAACAAGAATAGAGGATTTTTCTGCGATGCAGTTGTCAAAACAGTCAGGGGTATATATAGAGAATTTTTATTCTTGGGAAACAAGCATATGGAAGGAAAACGGAGTCGGGAAGGTGTTCGAGGTGGGCACAACCCATCAGGGCGGGCCCAGGGGGGCCTGGCGCGCCCTGGTGTATCGTGCTCACCTCGATCACCTTCCGGTTTATTTCTTTATTTCCAAAACTTTCTAATATTCCAAAACTGAAAAAAAAATGTGGATTTTTCGGAGTCCGTTTACTTACCGTATCACATACCTCCTATTTTTCAGAATTCTGGAGTGTTCCGGAAGGTTTCTTTTATGTGTTCCTCCGGTGTCATGGTTTGGATTACATTGCTTTCAACATTAATAGGTGTACCTGAGATATAATGCTTAATTCTTTGTCCATTGACCACCTTCGGGTTAGTACCTTCGGCGTTATTAATCTTGATATCTCCAGAACGATAGACCTCTTCGATAATATAAGGACCTTCCCATTTGGAGAGAAGCTTACCTACAAAAAATCTTAAACGAGAGTTGAACAAAAGAACATAGTCTCCTATTTTGAATTCTCGCTTTTGGATTCTTTTGTCATGCCATCTTTTTACTTTTTCTTTGAATAATTTGGCATTTTATAGGCTTGGGTTCTCCATTCATCTAGTGAGCTAATATCAAATAGCCTCTTCTCACCGGCAAGTTTGAAATCATAGTTAAGTTCTTTAATTGCCCAAAATGCTTTGTGTTCTAATTCTAGAGGCAAATGACAAGCTTTTTCATACACCATTTTATATGGAGACATACCCATAGGATTTTTATAAGTTGTTCTATAGGCCCAAAGTGCATCATCTAATTTCTTAGACCAGTTCTTACGAGACCTATTGACAGTTTTTTGTAATATTAATTTTATTTCTCTATTGCTAAGTTCAACTTGACAACTAGATTGAGGATGATAGGGTGACGCAATTCTATGGTTAACATCATATTTAGCAAGCATCTTACGGAAAGCACCATGAATAAAGTGTGAACCACCATCAGTCATTAAATATCTAGGGACTCCAAACGTCGGGAAGATAACCTCTTTAAGCATTTTAATGGAGGTGTGGTGATCAGCACTACTAGTTGGAATAGCTTCTACCCACTTAGTGACATAATCAACAGCAACCAAAATATGAGTGTACCAGTTAGAGGAAGGAAATGGCCCCATATAATCAAAACCCCAAACATCAAATGGCTCAACAACTAGTGAATAATTCATAGGCATTTCCTGACGCTTTCCGATATTACCAATTCTTTGACATTCATCACAAGACAAGACAAACTTACGGGCATCCTTAAAGAGAGTAGGCCAATAAAAACCAGATTGCAATACCTTATGAGCAGTTCTATCTCCCGCATGATGTCCTCCATAAGCTTTGGAATGACATTTCCGTAGGATTTGTTCCTGTTCATGCTCAGGTACACAACGTCTAATAATACCATCTACTCCCTCTTTATAAAGATGTGGGTCATCCCAAAAGTAATGTCTCAAGTCATAGAATTTTTTTCTCTTTTGTTGGTATGTGAAGCTAGGTGGTATATATTTAGCGACAATGTAGTTAGCATAATCAGCATACCAAGGGGTGTTTTGTGAAACACTTATTGCAGCTAACTGTTCGTCGGGGAAACTATCATCTATAGGTAGTGGGTCATCAAGAATATTTTCTAACCTAGACAAGTTATCAGCTACGGGGTTCTCAGCTCCCTTCCTATCAACGATATGTAAATCAAATTCTTGAAGTAAGAGAACCCACCTAATGAGTCTAGGTTTAGCATCTTTCTTTTCCATAAGATATTTTATAGCGGCATGGTCGGTGTGAACAATAACTTTGGAATCGACAATGTAGGATCTAAACTTATCACAGGCAAACACGACCGCTAAAAATTCTTTTTCAGTAGTAGCATAATTTCGTTGAGCACTGTCTAGAGTTTTACTAGCATAATGGATAAGATTCAATTTCTTATCAACTCTTTGTCCTAGAACGGCACCAACAGCATAATCACTAGCATCACACATAATTTCAAAAGGCAAGTTCCAATCAGGTGGTTGAACAATAGGTGCAGAGGTTAAGGCTTTCTTGAGTGTTTCAAAGGCTTCCACACAATCATCATAAAAAAACAAAAGGGATATCCTTTTGCAAAAGATTAGTAAGAGGCCTAGAAATTTTAGAGAAGTCTTTAATGAACCTCCTATAAAAACCAGCATGACCAAGGAAACTTCGAATACCTTTAATATCTTTAGGACATGGCATTTTCTCAATTGCATCAACTTTAGCTTTATCCACCTCAATACCTCGTTCAGATATTTTATGCCCCAAGACAATGCCTTCATTAACCATAAAGTGCCACTTCTCCCAATTCAAGACGAGATTAGTTTGTTCACATCTCTGCAAAACTCGATCAAGGTTGCTTAAGCAATCATCAAAAGAGGTTCCGTAAACGGAAAAATCATCCATGAAAACCTCCACAATCTTTTCACAAAAATCAGAGAATATAGCAGTCATACATCTTTGAAAGGTAGCAGGTGCATTGCATAAACCAAAAGGCATACGTCTATAAGCATAGGTTCCAAAAGGGCAAGTAAAGGTGGTTTTCTCTTGATCGCATTGTGACACATGTATTTGAGAGAAACCAGAATATCCATCTAGGAAGCAAAAGTGTGTGTGCTTAGATAATCTTTCTAACATTTGATCGATGAAAGGCAGAGGATAATGATCTTTTCTAGTAGCTTTATTTAACTTTCTAAAATCAATTACCATTCTATAGCCAGAAACAAATCTTTGTGGGATGAGTTCATTCTTATCATTGGGAACAACGGTAATACCTCCTTTCTTAGGGACACAATGAACGAGACTTACCCATCTACTATTAGCTATGGGATAGATTATACGTGCTTCTAGAAGCTTTAATATTTAAGTTCTTACCACTTCCTTCATCTTAGGATACAATCGCCATTGGTGATCAACAACGGGTTTAGTATCAGGTTCCATATTAATATTGTGCTGACATAGAGTGGGAATAATGCCCTTAAGATCATCAAGAGTATATCCAATAGCAGCCCTGTGCTTCCTTAGAACTTTTAATAATATTTCTTCTTCATGTTCAGAAAGGTTAGCACTAATAATAACATGATATATCTTTTTCTCATCAAGATAAGCATAATTCAAAGTGTCAGGCAATTGCTTTAATTCAAACACAGGATCACCTTTAGGTGGAGGAGGACCTCCAAGAGTTTTAATAGGCAAATTGTGTTTCAGGAGAGGTTGTTGTTCAAAGAAAATTTGATCTATTTCGTTTCTTTCACGCAAGTGCATATCATTTTCATGGTCAAGCAAATATTGTTCTAGTGGATCAGTAGGGGGCACAGCAATAGAAGCAAGACCAATTATTTCATCTTTACTAGATAACGCTTTATCATGAGGTTGTCTACTAAACTTGGAAAAATTAAACTCATGAGACAAACTACCAAAGCTGACACCGACAGTTTGTTTTTCACAATCTATCTTAGCATTGACGGTGCTCAAGAAAGGTCTATCAAAGATAATGGGACAAAAGTCATCTTGTGGGGAACCAAGGACTAGAAAATCAGTAGGGTATTTTACTTTCCCACACAAGACTTCAACATCTCTAACAATCCCAAGTGGTGTGATCGTGTCTCTATTAGCAAGTTTAATAGTAACATCAATGTCTTCTATTTCAGCAGGTGCTATTTCATCCATAATTTCTTCGTATAAGGTAAAAGGGATAGCACTCACACTAGCACCCAAATCACATAAACCATGATAGCAATGATCTCCTATTTTGACTGAGACAACAGGCATGCCTTCTATGGGTCTGTGTTATTCTTTTTCATGGGGTTAAGCAATTCTAGCAGCTTCATCACAGAAGTAGATAACATGCCCACCAATATTTTCTACCAAGAGATCTTTAACCATAGAAACACTAGGTTCTACTTTAATTTGCTCAGGGGGCTTAGATGTTTTTATATTATTCTTACGAACCACAGTTGATACCTTAGCATGTTCCTTTATCCTAACACGGAAAGGTGGTTTTTCAATATAAGCGGTAGGCACAACTGGATCAACATTGTAAAAGATGGTTTCTTCTTTAGCTATGACCGGTTCTTTAATTTATTCTTTAATAGGGGGGTGATATTTAAACCACTTCTCCTTAGGGAGGTCAATGTGAGTAGCAAATGCTTCGCAAAAAGAGGCTACTATCTCAGAGTCAAGTCCATATTTAGTGCTAAACTTGTGAAAAGTATCGGTATTCATGAAAGATTTAACACAATCAAACTCAAGCTTTATACCTGACTCATTACCATCGTCAAGTTCCCAATCTTCAGAGTTGCGTTTAATTCTTTCTAAGAGATCCCACTTGAATTCAATAGTCTTCTTCATATAAGAACCAGCACAAGAAGTATCGAGCATGGATTGATCATTATGAGAAAGCCGAGCATAAAAATTTTGAATGATAACTTCTCTCGGAATGTCATGATTGGGGCATGAATATAGCATTGACTTAAGCCTCCCCCAAGCTAGAGCGATACTTTCTCCTTCACGAGGCCAAAAATTATATATATAATTCCGATCACGATGAACTAGATGCATGGGATAAAACTTTTGGTGGAATTCCAATTGCAAACGATTCCAGTTCCACGATCCAAGATCATCACATAGCCTATACCATGTCAATGCTTTTCCCTCCAAAGATAAAGGCAAAACGTTCTTCTTAACTTCATCTTCGGGTAAACCTGCAAGCTTAAATAATCCACATATTTCGTTCACATATAATAGATGCATATCAGGATGTTCAGTTCCATCTCCTGCATAAGGTTTAGCAAGCAGTTGTTCTACCATACCCGAAGGAATTTCATAACCAATATTTTCAGTAGGTGCAGTAGGTTGAGGGGCAACTAATTGTGGTTCTGGTTGAGGTGAAGATATCCCGAACAAACCCCTCAAAGGATTGTTTTCCATAGTAGCAAGTAGCAATAAATTTCAGCACGTAGTATAAGTTTTTCCTTACCGATTTCCACTTACCAAGAGCGCTTCACTCCCCGGCAACGGCGCCAGAAAAGAGTCTTGATGACCCACAAGTATAGGGGATCAATCATAGTCCTTTCGATAAGTAAGAGTGTCGAACCCAACAAGGAGTAGAAGGAAATGACAAGTGGTTTTCAGCAAGGTAATTTCTGCAAGCACTGAAATTGTAGGTAACAGATAGTTTGATAGCAAGATAATTGGTAATGAGCAAGTAACGGTAACGGTAAGTAAGGTGCAGCAAGGTAGCCCAATCCTTTTGTGGCAAAGGACAGGCCAAAACAATCTCAAGTAATAGGCAAAGTGTTCTTGAGGGTACACGGGAATTTCATCTAGTCACTTTTATCATGTTGGTTTGATTCGTGTTCGCTACTTTGATAATTTGATATGTGGGTGGACCAGTGCTTGGGTGCTGTTCTTACTTGAACAACCTCCCACTTATGATTAACCCCCTCGCAAGCATCCGCAACAACGAGAAAAGTTTTAAGATAAAATCTAACCATAGCATTAAACGTTTGGATCCAAATCAACCCCTTACGAAGTAGCGCATAAACTAGGGTTTAAGCTTCTATCACTCTAGCAACCCATCATCTAATAACTACTCCACAATGCATTCCCTTAGGCCCATGAATGGTGAAGTGTCATGCAGTCGACGTTCACATGACACCACTAAGGGAATCACAACATACATACAATCAAAATATCGAACACGTATCAAATTCACATGATTACTTGCAACATGACTTCTCCCATAACCTCAAGAACAATGGTAACTACTCACAAATAATAATCATGCTCAAGATCAGAGGGGTATTGAATAGAATAATGGATCTGAACATATAATCTTCCACCAAATAAACCATATAGTAATCAACTACGCAAGGTAATCAACACTACTAGTCACCCACACGTACCAATCTGAGGTTCCGATACAATGATTGAACACAAGAGATGAACTAGGGTTTGAGAGGAGATGGTGTTGCTGAAGATGTTGATGAAGATTGGCCTCCCAAAGATGAGAGGTGTGTTGGTGATGACGATGGCTTCGATTTCCCCCTCCGGGAGGGAAGTTCCCCCAGCGGAATCGCTCCGCCGGAGGGCAAAAGTGCTCCTGCCCAAGTTCCACCTCGAGGCAGCGGCACTTAGTCCCGAAAGTCCTCCTCTGATTTTTTCTAGGTCAAATGTGACTATATACCAGAAGATGGGCACCGGAGGTGGGCCGAGGAGGCCACAACCCATCAGGGCGCGCCCAGGGGGGCCTGGCGCGCCCTGGTGAGTTGTGCCCACCAGGTTTGCCCCCTCCGGTAGTTTTCTGCTCCAGTAATTTTTATTTAATCCAAAAATAATCTCCGTAAAATTTCAGCTTCATTGGAGTTGTGCAGAATAGGTATCTCTGATGTGCTTTTCTTGGGTCCAGAATTCCAGCTGCCGGTATTCTCCCTCTTTGTGTAAACCTTGCATATTATAAGAGAAAAGGCATTAGAATCACTCCCTAAAGCATTATTATTCAACAAAACATAATAAATAACAATAGGAAATCATGATGCAAAATGGACGTATCAGAGGCCCAACTCATTGTGGGTGGTAGGCCGTACTTACTACAATGTCCTTTTGGTGGCAACAATTTCGTGTTGCTTACTCGTCTGTGGCGTTTTGCAGGGGCTTTCACGGATCTGCCGAAGAGTGTAGCAGACGTGGCTCGTCAATATGCCATCCGGGACGGGGATGTCACCCAGCGGCTGTTCTGGGAGCAATTTCAGGCTCCGCGGCATCCTCCCCTCCTGACTGACCAGATGAAGCAACTGATGGAGCTGCACCGGATGGCGGAGCCGGCCATGAAAGACCTCTTCATCAGATTTTGGCATGCGAAGTTGCTGCCGAGTAGCTACTTCGGCCTGGTGCAGAGGCTTTGCAACGCTGCGCCCCGGATCGAAGTCCTGAAGCACTCTGTCTGCATTGAAGGAGCCCGGATGGCCTTTGCAAAGACCATGATGCACTGGCCGAAGATTAAGCCAACGGAGATGGCCACCGGGCCCCTGCCTCCTGGAAAGGAGCATAGGCACCCCAAGCAACACTTCCCCATTGTTATGGTTAGTGCTCGGGCGATAGAGGCCCAGTGCTCCAAAGATATAATTTTGGAGTGATAGTGCTACCCTATATTCAATAACAATTAGACGTTTTTTGCAAATTATAATGCAGGTGCTTTGCACGATCTATCGTGCGTAGCTTTATGTATTTTGACTCCTGTATGGTCGTCTTATTCCGAAAGTTACGAGTCTTCGGCTTCAGCCCCCTTGTAGATGCTACACAGGGTGTTTCGACCTTCGCACTTTAACCCTTAGCCGACGTCTCGGTGCCCGTAGGCGGTAGTACTTAAGGAAAATTAGGCAACCAGACTATATGGCTTTATTGCATTCACTTAGCCATAGGAGCTTGACTGCGGAGGCTAGTGACTAGCCCCCAGTGTTTGTGGTGTTCGGAAGTGCCGGGGATAGGACCATAATCACATGGTTTGTGCGAATACAAACCCCTCGTGTGACACGGGGTAACCTCCAACGATTTTTAGTTTGATAATTGTCATCGGATCGCAGACCGGTCCTCGCTTATTATGACAATCAGTTTTCAACTTTCTCCACTGAGGTACTTAACCGGACGAGCTGGAAGTACAATCACGGTGGTTCTCCCTTTACCCTCCTAGCCGAACAAGCAGAACGTAGGAAGGCAAATACAGGAGCCGGGCAACCCAACTATTGACCCAAGACATAATTCGGGACCGATGCATATAACGCAATATCCGAGACTTCTGGACACGTGAAAAAGATGCCGGGATGATGCTTTGGGGCGATTGCGATGATCAAGCCCCCGGTATATTAACCGTTGCATCTAAAATTTGTACCAAACAAGGTTGCTTCGGCATCGAGGGACGGAGAGGGGAAAATACGCTATCCAACACAAATGATCGTGGTAAGATCGGCGAAAGTGGATTTAGCTTTCCAATGCACTCGTGACATCGAACCGTACAATCCACACTACCGAAGCAACCGTTATGGATACTTTATTATAATATAAAATTTTACAAAGGGAAGGTTGATACAGGGTTTTTATGAGTGGTTTTATGTCCCCGTTGCGCCCCGCCGCACGTCTGCGCCTTTGCTCTGGATCTCCTTGAGAGAAGGTGGTAATCGGCGAGCGGACCTTTGGTCTTGAGAAGTAGCCGTTGTATGTTAGCTTGATGCTTGGTCGGTCCGTAGTGGTACCTACTGGTCGCCCGAAGGAGGATTCGACCATAGCTCGGTCTCGCCGAACACTTAGCGAGCCCCCATAGCTCCCCATGGTATTTTGAGCGTGAAATTATGCCTTCAAGGTATGTACCTTGTGGCCAGTGGGGCCTTGATGCGGGAGGGCGTGTTCCTATTTTGTATTGGGGGTGAGAAGGCTCCGGTAGTTGAAACAGAGCCCGGCCTCGCTTGCTCGCCTTCCGTGCCTTGACGGCGGGCTGGGAGTTCGGCACCTCCTGGTCGATCTGTGTTTCGGCTGTTAGGGCCGTTGTGTGTTCCTCGGTCCGGAGGGAGTGCTCCGTGTTGCCGTTGACAGTGATGACGCCCTTGGGTCTGGGCATCTTGAGCTTCATATATGCGTAGTGGGGAACGGCATTGAAGCGAGCGAACGTTCTACGGCCAAGGAGGGCATGGTAACCGCTGCAGAAAGGGACGATGTCAAAGATCAAGTCTTCGCGGCGAAAGTTGTTGGGCGAACCAAACACTACTTCTAGCGTTATGGTGCCCGAGCAGCGGGCTTCTACGCCTGGGATGACCCCTTTAAAGGTGGTACTTCTGGGTTTGATTCTTGATGGATCGATACCCATCTTATTTACTGTGTCTAAATAAATCAGATTGAGGCTATTGCCTCCATCCATGAGGACTCTAGTCAGATGGTGCCCATCGACGATGGGATCGAGAACCAGGGCGGATGATCCTCCATGACGGATATTGGTCAGATGGTCCCTGCAATCGAAAGTGATCGGGCATGCCGACCATGGGTTAAATTTCGGGGCTACGGGCTTGACGGCGTAGACCTCCCGGAGAGCGCGCTTCCTCTCCTTCTTCGGTATGTGCGTTACATAGATCATGTTCACGGTTTTTACCTCAGGAGGGAATTTCTTCCGTCCTCCGTTGTTTCGACCATGGGGCTCATCATCGTCCTCACTTTGTGGGCCCTTGCCTTGGTCCTCGACTGCTAGTTTGCCGGCCTGTTTGAACACCCAACAATTACTGTTGGTGTGGTTGCCGAGCTTATCTGAAGTGTCGTGGATCTAGCATGGCATGTCCAGGATCTTGTCCAACTGAGTAGGTCCATCCCTATTCCCTTTGGTGGGGTTCTTCCGTTTTCCTGATTTGGAGTTGCTGAATCTGGCATTAACGGCCGTGTCTTCGTTATCACCACTGTTGTGTCGGCGTTTGTTCCTATTGCGCCGTGGTTTCCCATTTCCGTCCCGAGCTTCAGAGGTGCCGGGGTCTTTGGGATTGTTGTCTTGGCGAGCGAGCCAGCTGTCCTCGCCCACGCAAAAGCGGGTCATGAGTGAGGTTAGGGCCGACATTGTCCTCGGCCTCTCCTGGTCGAGCTGTCGAGCTAGCCATTCATCCTGAATGTTGTGCCTGAAAGAGGCTATTGCTTCGGTGTCTGGACAGTCGACGATTTGGTTCTTCTTAGTCAAGAACCGGTTCCAAAATTGTCTGGCTAACTCGTCGGGCCGTTGAACGACGTTACTTAAGTCATCGGAGCCGGAGGCCGGACATAAGTGCCCTGGAAGTTAGCTCGGAAAGCACCCTCGAGCTCTTCCCAGCTCCCGATGGAGTTTTTGGGGAGGCTGTTTAACCAGTGCCGCGTTAGTCCCTTCAGTTTTAGCGGTAAATATTTTATGTCGCGGAGATCATCTCCCCAAGCCATATGGATGTCGAGAAGGAAATCTTCGATCCACACCGTTGGGTCGGTTGTTCCATCGTATTGCTCGATATTTACTGGTTTGAACCTTTCGGGGAACTGGTATTGCATTACCTCGTCTGTGAAGCACAATGGGTGAGCGGCGCCCCGAACTCGAGCTACATCGTTCTGGAGGTCAGATGCCATCCGAACACGGTGCTCCTCCCGAACTCTATTGTTCCGCTCGAGCCAGGCTTGGTAATCATCCCGCCTAACGGGGTTGTGTTCCCTAGGTTCGTAGATGGACCTTGCCTAGCCTACTCTAGCGTCCAGGCCATGTCGTAGGTCGTATGGATCCTCAGGATATGTTGGCTCCCTTTCTCTCCTATGAGGGACGGTAGGTATATCCTCAGCCCTTCCAGCCCTTCTGTCCCATCCTCGAGGGGGGCGGTTTGGCTGGTTGTCCTGAGTACGCCTGGGGGGTGCTGATAACCCACAAGTATAGGGGATCGCAACAGTTTTTGAGGGTAGAGTATTCAACCCAAATTTATAGATTCGACACAAGGGGAGCCAAAGAATACTTGAGAGTATTAGCAGTTGAGTTGTCAATTCAACCACACCTGGAGATTAAATATCTGTAGCAGAGCGATCAGTAGCACAGTAATATGATAGTTTGATAGCAGTAGTGACAGTAACAGCAGCGGTAACAGTAGTAGCAATAGTTTTGTAGCAGTTGGAACAGCAGCAACAATGGTTACTTAGCAAGAACAATAAGTGGAAAGATCGTAGGCACTGGATCGGTAACTCATTGGATGATATTCGTCATGTAACAGTCATAACCTAGGGCGATACAGAACTAGCTCAGTTCATCAATGTAATGTAGGCATGTATTCCGTAAATAGTCATACGTGCTTATGGAAAAGAACTTGCATGACATCTTTTGTCCTACCCTCCCGTGGTTATGGAAATTTTGGGATGTTACAAACTACCACCCTTAAAAGAAATCTCGTCCTCGAGATTTGTAGAGGTTAGCAAGAAATGGGTTAAGATTTGCGTCTCTTGGGTTACTTCCCTAGGGTTTGGTCAGAGAGGAGATAGAGTTTTAGATAGCAAGGAGAAAGAATATACATAGAATGAGTCATTGAACAACTCATATCGCATCTAACGATTATAATAGGCTCGTTTACTACGGTTTCGTCACGAAGTCTTCAATCCTTCAGTTCTTCAAAGTCTTCGGTGCACATTTCACCCATATGAGGGCCTTCCATTAATAGTCTGTAACTTGCACCTCTCGAGGTTGAATAAATAATACAAACCTACGGAGATCGTATCCTAATAACACGAGATTTTAAATCGCACAACCCAAATGATAAATTAAATTCAAATCAACGATGAAGAACTCCAACAAAAATCCAAATTCAGCCATAGGTTTCAAACAAACAATTCCTATGGTACCCTCATCGACATGAATTGGCATGGTTGGGTACAATACTCGCACTCTTTTGTTTATTTCACAACTCTCATGGTGGGCTTGGGTACTATTTGAATCATGTGGGATATTCTCGGACATGGTAATCTTCAGCTTCTTCACAACCATCTTAGTCTTGAGTGTCTTCAGTTCTTCTTCAACTTCTTGGATGTAAACTTCTTGGAGACGCCTTTGTTTTATCATCATTTCCATTAAGGGTCCTTTACTGTTCTTGAAAATCCATATCTCATATTGGTGTCAAGGTCATTGTAGTTTAGGAGGTTGGTCATCTAAGTTTTTAAAAGCAGATGACAACTTTAGTGAAGAAAAGAAGAGGATATGAGAATGCTATTAGTACTACTGAAAATATAAGTTGTTCCTATCAAGGTCTTCCTATTTCTAAACCATTTTCTAGGGTCACGTTCTACAGTCAACGTATGCTCTGGTACCATTTTGTCACGACCCGGATTTGGTAAAATCCAAGTCTCTGTGTTTACTGTGCTATCCCTGGATCGAAGCTAGCACACACAGTAACAAGAATGAATATCAGCAAGACATACATCATTTTACTACAACGATAGATCCAGAGTTACGCAATTACATACCGTTGGCACAGCTCAATGCTGGCACGTATTACAGCGGAATAATACGTAGTCACTAAGTTAGGGCTCCATCAACGTCACTGGGCTCGTTGAGTGTAGACCATAACCCTATCGTCTCTTAATCTGTTGAGATAAAGTATATCAGATTATATATGCAAGATAAGTATTGTTGGAGGTTTTGTTTCCATAAAGCCAATTTTGTCCTATACTAAATTTTGTAAACTTCTTTTGAAATAAGAATGGTTTTTTTAAAAAAAAGGTAGGAGTGAAACACTTGGATATACGCACTAGTGCTCATTCTCCAAATTAGTTGTAAAACATACATAAGGTTGAAGTGAAACATATTCACTGTGCTCATTCCTCAACTTTAACCCTTAAAACAGACTTTTAGAAAAGAAAGGGGAGATTCTTCTTTAGTCCAAGTCTTCAGTTGCTGAAAATTGCCCGTAACCGGGGGCACAGCTAATCGATTACGTTTAACCCTCTGCAGAGGTCGTACACGTTCCCCACATGACACAATCAACCCCGTTTATCGTTGCACACTTTGGTGCACGACTGGGAGGAGATTGTGACGAAGCCTTTCTGTAACCGCCCCCTATACCTGACCAAGCCGCCCGCAACTTAGGCAATGAAAGCCCCTCTCCGATGGCGGTCCTGAGGTAAGGGTTTCCCATTAGTACTAAGCTAAGCCAGAGCCCATATTAGCATGTGGCTGTACTGGAAGCTACATCAAACTGTACTTGGAAGATCTCAGTCCCCTGGACGGCGGTCCCCACCAGAAACCTATGTGCAAGACCCCAGTCGGGCGCATTCACTGCAAGACCCTAATGGGCGCAATCACTTGTAGACGCTCCCGTCATACCGTTTCGCCCACGGAGTAGAAGTAAAATAATATATATTGTTTTGTTTTTCAAAAGTTTTCACAAAATGTTGCCCCAAAAGAGGGCAAGATTATTCGTTTAAAACTTGTTTGATTCCCAACCCCTTCTTTGTAAGCATGGCTAAGCATAGCTACAAATTCCTAGGGCTTTAGCTAGCAATAATACTTAGCAAACTTTTTAGTAAAACATGCATACTAGTAATTTTTTTTAAAGAGATCATGCACATTTCAAAATCATAGGACAAAGTATGATCAAGTTGCAACTTGCCTGAGTCTTGAGGTTGATTCCCTATTCGTTATCGTCACTCCTTCACTTTGCGATATATCTAACGATAAAATAAAATTACTTCAACACATAACAAAAGCCAAGTGAAGATCCAAATAGAAGATACAACTTAACAAAACAAATTATTTAGTCTTAATATTCCTAGGGTGATTGTCGAGACATGGTCATAGGTTTGAATAGGGTAAGGCTGGGTGTTGGAAGGAAATATGACATGAGTCCAATAGATGAAAGGTTTGGAAATATGCTTAAACTATTTTTGGTATGGACATATGAAGATGTGGAAGTTGGTCGTGAGTTTAAGATTATGATCGTTGGATAACAAACATCTAAATAACAAGAGAAACAAATAGGAAATAGTATTCTACGCAATGAACTATAATGTATTCATTTCCAAGCAACAAGGCATTTCAATTGGCATCTACCATGAAGAAACTATGGAACAACATATTGTGAAAATATAAAAACATCTATCGTAGACGTGGCATCATTTCGAAAACAACATGCGACATGGATAAGAATGAATCTCGAGACCTAACCATGATATCTGCATGATTCTAAAATTAAAATAATTGTACATCACATGTATAATATTTAGTAGCTCAAACAAAATCTAAATTAAATCAAGAAAACACTAAACATGGCAATTATTCACAATTCCATACACATACTTAATACAAGATAATAGACAGTGCTAACAATTTCAAAAATATATATAATACTAGGATTACACTAACACAATGAAACAATAACATGCACAAACATGTAGAGAGTGGTAATAATAATTCACTAAAACTAGTATATAGGTGTATCATACTACTACATGATGCATGAAATTATCTAGATGAAACCATCCAGATTATACTTAAGAAATAAACGTATATATTCAAATCAATCGAGTAAGCGCGATACTCCTAAAATTATGATATAATCCAAGGTAACTCTTAGGCATAACAAGACATATGAAAATAACATATCAATAGAAAAAAAAATACCCAACAAAAACGCATTTGGATTTGTATACAGAAATTGTTGGGGTGTTCTATTTTGGATCGCTAGATCGATTCACCGGACCGAATCCTGTACAACAAGCTAGCTATACAAGGAAACTAGCACACACGCAGGTGGATTGATGAACAGTGGCATCACATGCACATGCATAAGTACGTGTACCTAGCTTGCACTAGCGTTGCGGACCGCTGGGTCAGGATCATACGGTTAAGAAAAGAGGGAGAAAAGTGCTCACCGGAATTGGGCGACTAGGTCGCTGGAGTTGGCGGTGCCCGGGTCGGCTTCGGTCGAGTCCAACGGAGACTTGGCCGGTGACGAGAGGTACACTGCGGCAACGATGAGATGAAGACGATGGGGTACAGGTACTGTGGTTCTTGTACGCTGGAGATCGTGGATGTCGTCTGGAGCAAGGCAGAACGCCGGCGAAATTCAATGCTTCCGTTCGGGTGTTCCGGCGGCGGTTAGGCTCGGCTCCGGTGAGCAATTAGGAAGAGCATGGAGAGAGGAAGAGTTCCGACAGGAGAGGGATTCGGACGAGGGGGAGACGGGCGACATCTCGAGGTTTTATAGGGGTCGGGGAAGGGCCAGACCGATCTGCGTCGTGTCTGTTAATGGCTGCCATTAAAGCGGCAGTTTCCAATGCTCGGGCATCCATTAGGGCGCATTAAGGTGCACCAATCGGGAGAGAGGGGGTCGCGGGGAGGTGGGAGTCGTGGGGGTGAATGAGGGACGAAGGGAGAGTGAAGCGTCGGGGCCTTGGGCGTGTTGCGCGACGGCTCGGGCGTACTCGTGGATGGCTCCACGTAGAAAACGACCTGGGAGTCACGTGATGAGCAGCTGGCTGCTCATGGTAAGGTATTTTTTTTGACATGATCACGTACTCTTATTTTTACTAAGGATTTATGGGCTTTATAATACCCCCAAAATGACAACAAAGCAATCCTAAATAATTCCAAACGTATTTTTGAAAAAGTCATATTATCTCCTCTCGTTTCTCTTCTTGAATCAATTGGAGTTATTTGAATAGCCTTGAAATACTCAATTCCAATTCAGAATGGGTCTCCAAAGTTTTAAAAGAGCTCCAAATTTCAAATAACTCCTTTACAAAATATTGATCCACCATATTTGAGAAAGTCATTTTATTCTCGCTCCATAATTTGAAATATGGTTTCAAAATGTTTCATAACAATCAAAAAGAAAAGAAATCCAATTTGAAATTTTTGAAACAAGACTCAAAAAGGTCTTAATTTACCCTAAAACTCATAGAAACTCACTCGGTAATAATAAATATTAACATTCCAAAAATTGGAAATTTTGGGATGTTACATGTCTTCGGGGTTGTACAGATCCTCGTGTCCCTGTGCGACATCTAGCTGTTGCTCGGGGGCGGCGAGGTCGTCTAGATTTTGCATGTTGTCTGAAGTATCCCCCTCTCCAATGACCATCTTGCTTTCCTTTCCTTTGCGCCCCCTGGATCGCTTGCGCTGGTGCCGGTGCTTGGGAGGCACCTCTCCACGATTATCTTTGTTCTCACTGGGGTTCCCTCACCGTCCTTCCCCGTGGTACCGGGGGTGTCCACCATATAGACATCGTAGGTGGAGGTAGATGTCCACCGTCCGATGGAAGTGGGGATGTTGTCGATATCTTCATCGATTTCACCGGCCTCCTCGGAGACGTAGTCTAGCATATCGGTTAAGTCCTCGGCAGTGGCTACCAACTGGGTGGTGGGTGGGACACAAAATTCCCAGTGGCCGGCCTCAAAGTCCGTCCGAGTATAGGGCGGGGGCGGGCCATGTGTAATATTCATGTTTTGGATCCGGGCCAGTGTCTCGCTTAAGAGCGAGGAGCCGGCCGGGCTGTCTTCATGGCATCCTTCGGAGTCAATCTCCGGCGCGCTAAAGCGGGGTACATATTCGGCCGAGCCCGAGCCCCGTACTCCGGCCGTTATGGTCGGATCCGAGCTCAAAGCAAGGTCCGGGGCGTGGGTTGATCCGGAGACAGAGTCGAGGGGGTGGTCAGAAGTTAAGGCTTTGGGGCTTCTGGGCGCGTCGTATGGGGCCGTGAGCCCGGCCAGAGATAGGTTGCCCTGGGTGTCGACGGCGTACTCTAGGCTACCGAACCTGATTATTTGCCCAGGGGCAAAGCTGCCGATCTGATCAGGGTGGCCGGCCATATCGCCACGTAGATCAATACTGCCGGGCACGAAGGCTGGTTGGGGACGAAGATGCCCCTGATGAGGATGTTGTCGCTGATAACCAAGCGATCCATCGATCCTGCTGGCGATCCAACAGTGGAACTCTCAATGAAAGCACCAATGTCGGTGTCAAAACCGACAGATTCGGGTAGGGGGTGAAAGGATCGATATGGTTGACTAGAGGGGGGGTGAATAGGCAACTACCAGTTTTTTAACCTTACTTTAACAATTTATACTTAGCAACAAACGGGTTGGCTAGATATGCAACTAGGTGAGCAACCTATATGATGCTAAACACAATAAGCAACACAAGCAAGCAAGATAAACAAAGTAAGTAGCTTGCGTGAAGTAAAGGTAAGGAATAACCACAAGGGGAACCGATGGAGACGAGGATGTGTTACCGAAGTTCCTTCCTGGTAAAGGGAAGTACGTCTCCGTTGGAGCGGTGTGGAGGCACAATGCTCCCCAAGAAGCCACTAGGGCCACCGTATTCTCCTCACGCCCTCACACAATGCGAGGTGCCGTGATTCCACTAGTGGTGCACTTGAAGGCGGCAGCCGGACCTTTACAAACAAGGTTGGGGCAATCTCCACAACTGAATTGGAGGCTCCCAACGACACCACGAAGCTTCACCACAATGGACTATGGCTTCGAGGTGACCTCTTCCGTCTAGGGTGCTCAAACACCCAAGAGTAACAAGATCCGCAAGGGATTAGTGGGGCGAATCAAATTTCTCTTGGTGGAAGTGTAGATCGGGGCCCTCTCAACCAAACCCTAGAGTATCAACAAGTTTTGTTGGCTAGGGAGAGAGATCGGGCAAGAATGAGCTTTGGGCAACAATGGAGCTTTTGGAGGAATGAGAGGTAGCGCTTCTTGGGGAAGAAGACCCTTTAAATAGGGAGGAGAGGAATCTGCCCGTTGCCCACTTACCAGCTCTGCCAGCCGCGCTTCAGCGGTAGTACCGCTGTCTGGGGCACAGCGGTACTACCGTCCATCAGAAGCCAGTAGAAAAGGGCGCTGGGAGTACCGCTTAGTACTACCGCCCCTACTACGCTTCAGCGGTAGTACCGCTGGATGGGGCGGTACTACCGCCCAACAGAAGCCAGTAGCAGGGGTGGCGGTAGTACCGCTTAGTACTACCGCCCCCCACTACCGCTGCGGCAGGGGGCTGGCGCGCGGCATCAGACACGCCCAGAGGCACGTCTGACCCCATGCGCGAGGAGGCAAGCCCTCCCTTCTTTCCCTCAGCGGTACTACCACTGGCTGGAGCGGTAGTACCGGCTGAGCGCGGTACTACCGCTTCCCAGAGCGGTATTACCGCTGAGAGAAAGACAGGGAGAGTTGGGCAAAGACAGAAACTCCATGTTGCCGGGAAACGAATGGGGTGCGAGTGTGTACGTGATGATTCCTCCCAAACTTTCCCACCGCGGACCCCCTCTTGATAGTACGGATAATTCCTACGACTTAAGTCCACCGACACTAAATCATCGAAAAGACACCGTCTTCCTTTTAGCTTCCTGAGGGGTAAGATAAT
This sequence comes from Elymus sibiricus, assembly GCA_039707655.1. Classification (NCBI taxonomy): domain Eukaryota; kingdom Viridiplantae; phylum Streptophyta; class Magnoliopsida; order Poales; family Poaceae; genus Elymus; species Elymus sibiricus. The sequence continues at coordinate 274,699,313 of CM077675.1, read as the reverse complement.
CGTCTCGTGCCACCTGATATTCTCTGAAAGCTTAATGCACACGATTAGTCCGCAAACGCATTGTCATCAATCACCAAAACCATTAGGGTATAAATATGCCCTTACAAGGGGTCCCGAGCTGTAGATCTTGGATCGATGGGTGACAAAGGACGTAGACACAATATTTACCCAGGTTCGGGCCCTCTCTAAGAGGTAAAACCCTACGTCTTGATTTGATTGTATTCAGGGGTGTATGACGATTACATAGTCGATCTACCACGAGATCAGATGAACTAAACCCTAGATGAGTCAGAGTAATGGTTCTTGCATGTACGAGCTAAACCCTCTGGTTTATATAGACACCAGGGGTAGGGTTACACATGGTCGGCTATCATCAAGGGGTAAACCTGTCGATCCGGCCATCTTGACTTGGAGGACACACCAAGACATCTAAACTTTCCTTCCCGAACACGAGGTTGGCTTGTAGTTCGGCCTCCATGTATTGGGCCTGGAGCGGTCCATCTGTCTGGCGTATGGGAAATAGGTCGACGGCCCGAGGACCCCTTAGTCCCGGCCTCCCTCAACCCCATCCAAAGCTAATGCTAGTACCGCTCAAGGAAAGAATTCTAAAGCTATCTATGTCCCTAAGGATACTAGTATCACTCCTATTAAAAGAAATGAGGATATTAAGATGATTAGTGTGCATCCCAATTTTATAAATTTGATAAAAGATCATATCTCCAAGCTTCCTCCTTTTAGGAAACATGGCTGTGTGATTGAGGATCTTGAGACCAAAGATGACAACACTTGATCATATGCATTATGCCTAGCTAGGGGCGTAAAACAATAGCGCTAGTTGGGAGGCAACCCAATAGTTATCTTATTTTTCTTGTTTTACTTTCTGTTTTGGTTTGATAACATGATTTTTTTTCCTCTGTAATGATTGTGTTTTTATGTTTTAATTAGTGTTTATGCCCAGTAAAGCCATTAGGATGACTTGCATGATGAGTAGAATTGATACGGTGCAAAAACAGAAACTTTAGCGTCCAGCGCATGATACAAATTCTTTACACATTATTTCTATACAAATTCCCCAGGTTTTCCTAATTTTTCAGAATTTTTTGGAGTTACATAAGTATAGCTTCTTTACAGATCATACAGACTGTTCTGTTTTAGACAAATTCTATTTTTGCTTGCATAGTTTGCTTGTTTTGATGATGCCATGGATTATACCGGGGGGTATAAGTCATGGAGAAGTTATAATACAATACATTATGCGATAATAAAATATGAATCCTCAAGTATTTGATATGCTTATTATACTAACGGATCTCATGAAAGTTTCTGTTGAGTTTTGTGTGCTGAAGTTTTCAAGTTTTGGGTGTTATCACGATGGATGAAGGAATAAAGAGTGGCTAAGAGCCTAAGCTTGGGGATTCCCAAGGCACCCCAAGTCAAATTCATGGAAGACTCAAGCGTCTAATCTTGGGGATGCCCCGGAAGGCATCCCCTTTTTCGGCTCAATCCATCGGTATGTCACTTGGAGCTATATTTTCATTCATCACATGATATGAGTTTTGCTTGGAGTGTCGTTTGTTTTAGTTTGCTTTTGTTTTAATTTTCCACAATCATTGTTTGCTGGACACACCCACTTGAGAGAGACACATGTTCATCATGATTTGATAGAATACTCTTAGTACTTCACTTATATCTTTTTGAGGACGGTGGCGTATAGATTTTATAACGCTTCGTTTGGATGTCTCCATTGGAGAGCTCTGTATTGAATTGGTCTGAATTTTAAATCAGTGAGGAAACTGAAATGACACGAATACGAATTCATCTGTTTGGTTGTCCAATGAATTGGCCCTTGGAATGCCTCTGAGATTTCAATAGCAAATTCTGTTTGGATGACAAACTTTGGAATTTCATAACTACATTACCGAGGGTTTGGAGATGGGTACATGGGTGGGCGCGGCGGACAGGGAGGAGGACCGAGGCGGAGCGACCGTGGCCAGAGGATACATGCACCTCCGCCACCGAAGCACTACTGGTGGCCGCCGTAGTCCTTCTGGACGCCGCCGACATGCGACCTAGACCGGGGACGGGGATAGGGTGAGGAGGAGGGAACGGGGCATAACCGGACCGGGGAACCGGTGCCTCCGCCGTCGCGGTCCTGCTGGTGCTCGCCGCCGCGGTCCTACTGGTGCTCGCCGCCGAGGTCCTCGTGGTGGCTGCCGAGATGCGCGAGGACGGCGATGGAAACAGAAAGAGGGAGCGGGGAAGGAGATGGCTAGAGGAGGATGGACAGGGGCAGAATCGAACCTGGGTATGGCCGCCGAGATCCTTGGGACTCGCCGCCGAGGTCTCTGGTGGTGGCCGCCGAGCTTCCTGGTGGTCACCACTGTGTTCGTTCGTCTCCTCCTTTTCTTTTTTCTCGAGGACGAGGTGGATAAGGCAGCGAAGGGGTACGTTTTGTGGGAAGGGGCCAATTCGAAGGAAATCGGAGCGCTAAGGCTCTGTATCATTGGAGGGAAGTTTTGGTAGGAAGGAATACGACGCTGAATTGGGTTTTGTTTCCGAGCGGCAATTCAGAGTCCAACCAAATAGCTGAATTGCAATCAGGCAATACCAAATCCATTTCAGGCACCTCAATTGGGACATCCAAACGCAGTGTAAAAATAATTGCACTCTCGTTCTTCACTTATATTTGTTTGAGAGTTAATAAATAGTGACGGTAATTTGCATGGGTTATAAGACTAGTCCAAAAATAATAGGTATTCAATGAGTGCATAATCAAAACCACATGTAGCACATAAAAGAGAAATTATGGATTAATGATATTGATGTGGTAATATGAAAGGCGTGAATGCATGATTGTTGGTTAGTAGAAATATCGAGAGTTAAAGGGTGTTAATTTGTCGTTCGTCTAAATATTGGTCATGGCATGGTGATGATGTGTGGGCATTCTTATTCCTCGTTGAAATCCTAGTGTTGTTTAGGTCGGAGGTGCGCGATGGTTAACTCCTCCCAACCTCCTCCCTAGGGGCATGCGAGTAGTACTTTGCTTCGAGAGAGCTAATAAAACCTTGCGATAAGTATGTGAGTTCCTTATGACTAATGTGAATCCATGGATATACGCACACTCACCTTTTCATATATTGCTAGCCACTTCGGTACCGTGCATTGCCCATTCTCACCTCGAGGCTCGGTGCAAACTTTGCGGGTGCATCCAAACCCTACGGCATGATATGCTCTATTGCACATAAGCCTCATTATATCTTCCTCAAAATATCCACCATACCTACCTATCATGCCATTTTCATAGCCATTCTGAGATATATTGACATGCAACTTCCATCGTTACATCATATGACTAGTACACTCATTGTCATATTACTTTGCATGATCATGTAGCTTATAGTATTTGTGGCAAAGCCATGATTCATCACATGTTTGCACATCTGAAAGCACAACTTCTCCCTAGGTGGTTTTGGTAATTAATAACAACATATATTTCATTGGACTAATGATTCTACCAAGTATATTTCAGGATAAGTTCAATAAATGGATTGGCAAAGGATTGTGTGGAGATCCCCTAGATGCAAGGAACATCTATTGGCAACAAGCTTCAAGACTCTACATTTTGCATCTTTTGAGAAATCACATTTGAGTCCATAGGAAAGCTAATACTATTAAAAGGGGATGAGGTATCCATGATGATCTGGTTGCTCAAGTGCTTAGAGTTAGCCACCAAAAATACTCATGAATTCTCCCACAAAAATAATCTGTCTAAACCCTACCACTCAAATTCGGTGCCACCAACTTTTTCATATCGGCCCTACCGAGTTTCACCCTAGACAGACCCTAAGCCAAACACTAATGTCTCGGTGACACCAGTCCCATTTCGGTACAACCGAAACCAGTGACCAACTCTCTGGTATCCTATTTCTAAAAATCAGAATTTCTGATTTTTGGAAATCGGTTTCGCCGAGTTTGGGTAACTTCCTAGATCAGCCAAATTGGACCCACCGAGATTTATATATCGGTCTAACCGAAACGCCAAAAGTTGCCACATTTTGCACTAGTCAGTGCAACCAAGTTTTTGCTTCGGTTTCACCGAGTTGGGCAATAATGTTGTAACGGTTTGATTTTTGGAGATGCCTATATATACCCCTCCACCTACCACTCATTCTTAAAGGAAGCACTCAGAACAAACCAACACTTGCCCCATCCATTTTCTGAGAGAGAACCACCTTCTCATGTGTTGAGATCAAGATCTTCCACTCCAACCATATGAATCGTGATTTCTAGCCTTCCTGAGTTCCTTTCCACCCAATCAACCTCTTCTACCAAGCCAAATCTGTGAGAGAGTGATTGTGTGTTGAGGAGACTATCTTTTGAAGCACAAGAGCAAGGAGTTCATCATTCTTACCGCATCTATTACCTTTTGGAGAGTGGTGTCTCCTAGATTGCTTAGGTGTCGCTTGGGAGCCTCCATCTTCGTGTGTGGAGTTGAACCAAGAAGTTTGTAAGGGCAAGGAGATCGCCTACTTCGTGAAGATCTACCCCGAGTGAGGCTAGTCCTTCGTGGACGTAAGCCATGATGGAATAGACGAGGTTGCTACTTTGTGGACCCTTATGGGTGGAGCTCTCCGTGGACTCTTGCAACCGTTAACCTCCATGGGTTGAAGTCTCCATCAACGTGGACGTACGATAGCACCACCTATCGGAACCACGAGAAAAATCTTCGTATTCCCCATTGCGTTTGATCCTCCTATCCCTTCCCTCTACTTATATGTGCATGTTTTTACTTTCCGCTGCTATACTCTTAGACTTGCATGTGTAGGGTGTGCTTGACTTGATATATTTGCTAAAACTTGCCAACATCTAAAATTGGGAAAAGGCTAGATTTTTAATTTGGTCAAGTAGTCTAATCACCCCCCCTTTAGACATACTGTGGATCCTACAAGTGGTACCAGAGCATTGGTCTCCATTGCATTGGTTTCACAACCTAGGAGAGTATGGCGTCTAGTGAGGGAAATTATCATCATAGTGGTCCATATTTTGATGGTACAAACTTCTCTAGTTGGAAGCACAAAATGAAAATGCATATTCTTGGTCATAACCTCGCCGTTTGGGCTGTTGTTCGTATTGGATTGCAAGGTGAATTCTTTGGTGATGGAAAGGAATCGGATCGTGAAGCGACCGCGGAAGAATTAAAGATGTTGCGATACAACGGTCAAGCATGCGACATTCTATTCAACTGCTTATGCCCCCAAAGAGTTCAACAAGATAAGCCGTCTTGAGAATGCAAAGGAAATTTGGGATACTTTGGTTGATATGCATGAAGGTACCGAATCCGTCAGGGAATCTAAGTTGGATGTGCTACAGAGTCAACTTGACAAGTTCAAGATGAAGGATGGTGAAGGAGTCGTGGAAATGTACTCTAGGCTTGCTCTCATCACAAATGAGATTACCGGTTTAGGAAGTGAAGAGATGACCGACAAATTCATCATCAAGAAGAACCTTAGAGCCTTGGATGGAAAGTATGACACCGTGTGCACATTGATCCAAATGATGCCAAATTACAAAGATCTCAAGCCTACGAAAGTCATTGGAAGTATTGTTGCTCATGAAATGTCACTCAAGGACAAATAAGAGCTTCACACAAAGTCAAGCGGTGCATACAAAGCTACAAGTGACACTCCCGCTACCTCAAGTGACAACCTTGTTACCAATCAAGAGATAAGCCTCATGGTCAATAAGTTTAACAAATTCTACAAGAATAGAGGCAAAGAGAGAAGATCCAACTCAAGATATGAAGAGAAGCGTTCCTCTAGTCGTGACCGAAATTGTTACAATTGCGGAAGACCCGGACACTATTCCAATGAGTGCACGGCTCCCCACAAGAGAAGAGAAGAGTCACTTAGAAGAAGAAGCTCAAGAGATGAGTCACCTCGTAGAGAGAGAAGGAGTAGAGAAGATCGCTATAAACGAAGACCCTTCCGAACAAGCAAAGACTTGAAGAAGAAGAACAAGTACGCCAAGAGCTACACAAGAAGAAGACATCAAGCTCATGTTGGTGAATGGGTTTCCGGCTCCAATTCCGACAACCAATCCGAGAGAAGCTACCACTCCAACTCCGACTATAGTCAAGATGAAGGTGTTGCCGGACTAGCACTCGTATCCTCCAATTTCTATGACATATTTGATTCACCAAATGAAGGAAGTGGAAGTTGCTTCATGGCTAAAGGCCCCAAGGTATCACACCCCAAATACATTGACTTTAATAGTGATGAGGATGACTTACTAGGAGATGATGACTTGCTCTTTGATAAAACTAGTGATGTTAGTCAAAATGAACTTGATAATAATCATGCCAGTCAAGATAAGTCGTGTGATGATGATAAGAAGGAGATTGAGCATCTAACTAAAGAATTAACCACTCTTAAGTTTGCTCATGAATCTACTCAAGAAGATCATAAAGAGCTTTTAAGAACTCATGAGAAGATACGCTTCGAGAAGCTAAATTTAGAGCAAGAGCATGAGTTTCTTAAAGCTATCAATGACGATCTTCGAAAGAAGAGTTCTTCTTATCTTTCCAAACAACTACTCTTGTCCACATTTGTGCCACAAGTTAAATCTAAGCAAACTAGTAACAAAGGCAAGAAAGTTTCCTCATCTAGTAACAACAAAACTAATGCTAAAACCAATGATGTTGTCCCTAGTACTTCTATTGATTCCACTAATGATTCTCTTAGCCAAGTTACACTTGAGCAAGCAAACAATTTACTGAAAGGAATTATAGAAAAAAGTGTCTACAAGAGCCTTGCCGGAAGTAAGAAATTTGAGGAGATTGTGCGGAAGCAAGGATGGCACCGGAAGAACCAAGGCATTGGCTATTTCAACGCCAATGGAGTTGAATGGGAAGAAGGTCACTACCCCAAGACAAAGTTTGTTCCCCAAAAGGAGAAGTATGACCCTACTCTCTCTAAGGGAACAAAAGCTCAAGATGACCTTCCACCACAAGACCACAAGCTCAAGGGCAAAGACAACCTTCAAGAGGAGATTGACACATTTGAAGAAGAATCCCAAGCCATGGTCAAGTGGGTTCCCAAAGCTACTACAAGCTCTACTTCATCAAGTGCCACTTCAACTCCAAGGATCCCCATCAAGTTGATGTGGGTCCCCAAGAAGAAGAACTAGAGAAGTTCTTGAGGGATGACTCCGCCAACAAGATTCACTCACATTCATCATTGGCAAGAACTAATGCAATCAACTCCAACCTTATGCAATAGTTCAAGGAGTCACAAATCCCTCATTGGTAAGCAAGGGACAAGGTAAATAATGAATCAATGGACATCATCTAAATGTGTTTCACTCCATGTCCGTAGATATCCTTGTATTTGTTCCTTGTGTGGGACTAACCCATGTAGGTGAGAAGAGTACAAAATAACAAGGATGGCTCTCAACTCAAGATGATCTTCATCAACAATGAGCATCCACTACTAAAACACCTACATTAAGTCTTCAACGACAAACCCAAGGTCAGTTTGTCCCTCTTAGGGAGGATGTCACATCAAGGAGGAGCTTTACTCTAAGACTTGAGTCAAAGCATCTCTTAAGATGTGAACACATTAAAAGCTTTATGTAAAAGTGGCAACCCCACTTGTGCTTAAACAATGAGTATGACCTATGATCAAGTATTCTTACTTGGCTCCTAAGTCAATGTACTCATATATAGATGACTCTGTCATCGCCAAAGTGCTTGGTAGATACTAGAGTGGTTTTGCATGTTTGCCATGTTTTATTTGACATGTTATTGTGTGAGAATGTTGGTATGCATATTTTTACTCATTCGAGGACATCCAATTGTTGTTATTTGGCTTTCATTCTTCTGGCCAATTGGATGCTCAAGAATGCCTAAGTACCCCCTCTAGCTATCTATGATTTCTCGTCTCGAATTCTATGCATGCTTCATCACAAAATTTGAGCAAGCACTTTTCGGACCCTCTGTGTGAGGAGCACTCGGAGTTCCATCTTGACAAGGGATGACTTCCAAAACCTCCCATGTGCCACTCGGTGTAACCAACTCTCAAAACTAGGTTCGACCGAAGCACTGGGGTTGATCTGGTTTTCCAATCTCGGTATCACCAATCTCAAAATCTCGGCGTCACTGAGTTTCTTTGTCATCAACAGTTAAGCATCTCGTTGGAATCAAAATTTCGGAATCGGTGTTACCGACAGCAGATGGGTATATATATCCCGCGGGCCCGAACTTGAAAAATTCTTCAAACCCTTGGCCAGCCGCACCCCGCTACTGCCTCCACCCTTGTCCTCAGGACATCGCCGATTGCCTCCTATGCGCCCTCGCTGCTGGAGTCCGCCGCCGTCAATAGTTTCTTCTTCGCCGTCGCTGTCGTAGCGAAGTCTTCACCGAATTACGGTAAGACTTCGACCCCTTTTGCGCTCCAACCGCCAATTCATGCGCATTAGGATGTATTCCCCCTCCTGCCACTATTTGGAATGCTTATACCCTCAAGAATATCCCGTAGAGATAGGCGAACGAAAATTTTTAGGTTTAGGTTTCCGCCGTATGCGTCTCGGAGTCACCGAGTGGAAACGGGTCGGTGTCACCGATCTAGGTTTTAGGGTTTCTGAGAACAATCTCGGTGAAACCGAATCACTTTTCGGTGAAACCAAAAACTGTGACCAAGTTTCTATTAATGAGATTGTCCGTCTAGGATGCTCCGAAAATCTATACTCGGTGGAACTGAAACCCATACAGTGGAAATCTAAAACTAAGATTTTGAGTTCAAATTTTGCAAAAAATGATGTATGTTGTGATGCTTATCTTTTCAACTCCTCTACATCTATTCACAGGGTCAGTTCTCAGCTATGTCAGGATCAGATGACAGTCAGAATGCTTTCAAAGAGCCAAGTGCAGAACTTGATGTTGGCACTAGTCCAGAAGCTAGCTCTTGAGACCGAGGCACCCCTAGCTCCCACGGCTTGCCCAAGGCACCCACCAGGGCCAGGAGGAAGTTGAATTCAGATGTGGAGGATGAGGATTTCATCCCAGATGATGCTGCTTCCAAAAGGAAGACTGTCAGGAAGGAGTATGTCAGTTCAGATACAGTGAGAGCTCCAGAGAAAGCTAAGGGAGGAATGACACTTACACTTGAGCACCCCAGTTCCTCTAGGCAAACAAAGTCTATGGAAAAGAAGCCAGCCAAGAAGAGAGACAGGAGGAGAACCATTTGTGTCCAAGGAAGGCCAACTTCTATGTTTGAAGATCCAGCAGAGCTTGAGCATGAGGAAGAGGAAGAGAAGGAACCAGCTGCTAACCCACCTCCTTCCAAGCAAAGGAAGCTTATGGTTGATGCAATGCCTAGCAAGCCACCTTCTAAGGCAAAGCCCTCTACTCCAAAGAAGCCAACTGCCTCCAAGCCCAAGGGGACTACCAGAGACATTCCAGCAGCTGATAAGAACAAGGATTCTACATCTAGGGATGTTGTTGAAGAAGAAGAAGTTGTTGTTGTTTTGAGGAAGCTGGTACCTCACCTGCCAGATCACAACAACGATCATCTAGTTGCAGAAGATATGAAGAAGAGGAAGGATCAAGGGCTCAGGAAGTGGAGAGTTGCTGATCCATATGCTATCAGGAGAAGGGCTAATGTAGATGCTCGCTTGCACACTAAGGAGCAGCAAGATTTTTATGAGACTGTCTTGTTAGACAAGAGTCCAGCTGTCAGTGACATGAGGTATGTGTTGGGGAACGATGCATGGGAAACAAAAAATTTCCTACGCACACACAAGATCTATCCATGGTGATGAGCATCTACGAGAGGGAGAGTGAATCTACATACCCTTGTAGATCGCTAAGCGGAAGCGTTTAAGAAACGCGGTTGATGTAGTCGAACGTCTCCGCGATCCAAATCGCAAGTCGTCCCTCGATCCGATCACGAACTAGCGCCGAACGGACGGCACCTCCGCGTTCAACACACGTACGGCTTGATGACGCCTTCACCTCCTCGATCCAGCGAGCGATGGTGAAGTAGTGGTTGAGTTCCAGCAGCACGACGGCATGGTGATGGTGGTGAGGAACAATCTCTGCAGGGCTTCGCCAAGCGCTACGGAGATTATGACGGAGGAACTAGAGGGTTAGGGTTGCCGCACACGGCTTGGGGAAATCTTGATGTATCTCGTGTGCTAGCCCTGCCCCTCTATTTATATGTTGAGCCTTGGGGTCTAAACTTGGAGTAAAAGCCTCCTCCAGGTCGGTTTTGCCCGCACAAGGTCGGTTTGGCCCGCAGGGAAAGAGTCCAACTCGGATCCCTGCAGTACCGCGCACAAGCGGTAGTACCGCTTAACACAAGCGGTAGTACCGCTTGGGCGGTAGTACCGCTTCACACAAGCGGTAGTACCGCTTGGGCGGTAGTACCGCTTCACACAAGCGGTAGTACCGCTTGGGCGGTAGTACCGCTTCACACAAGCGGCAGTACCGCTTGGGCGGTAGTACCGCTTCACAAAACGGTAGTACCGCTTACGCGGCAGCAAAACTACTTTTTGCACTTTCCAATACCTCGTGGGCTTTATCCCTTTGGCCCATATAAAGTGTTGCTGCACCCGAACACTTCGGTAAACATCCGGAACCCATTCCGGTGAACTCCGGAACTCTTCCGGAGATCAAAACACTATTATCACATATATCAATCTTTACCTCCGGACTCTTCCGGAGATCCTCATCATGTCCGGGATCTTATCCGAGACTCCGAACAACTTTCGGTCACCAACATAATAACTCAATTATACTAATCGTCACCAAACGTTAAGTGTGTAGACCCTGCGGGTTCGAGAACTATGTAGACATGACCGAGACACTTCTACGATCAATAACCAATAGCGGGACCTGGATGCCCATATTGGCTCCTACATATTCTACGAAGATCTTTATCGGTCGAACCTCTATGTCAAGGATTCAGTTAATCCCGTATGCTGTTCCCTTTGTTCTTCGGTATGTTACTTGCCCGAGATTCGATCGTCGGTATCACTATACCTAGTTCAATCTCGTTACCGGCAAGTCTCTTTACTCGTTCCGTAATACAAGATCCTGTGGCTAACTCTTTAGTCACTTTGCTTGCAAGGCTCAATGTGATGTTGTATTACCGAGTGGGCCCTGAGATACCTCTCCGTCACACGGAGTAACAAATCCCAGTCTTGATCCATGCCAACCCAACAGACACCCTCGGAGATACCAGTAGAGCACCTTTATAGTCACCCAGTTACGTTGCGACGTTTGATACACACAAGGTATTCCTCCGGTGTCAGTGAGTTGCATGATCTCATGGTCAAAGGAACAGATACTTGACATGCAGAAAACAATAGCAATAAACTGACACGATCAAATGCTACGTTTACAGTTTGGGTCTTGTCCATCACATCATTCTCCTAATGATGTGATCCCGTTATCAAATGACATCTCATGTCAATGGCTAGGAAACCTTAACCATCTTTGATCAACGAGCTAGTCAACTAGAGGCATACTAGGGACACAGTGTTGTCTATGTACCCACACATGTATTTTGAGTTTCCAATCAATACAATTATAGCATGGATAATAAACGATTATCATGAACAAGGAAATATAATAATAACCAATTTATTATTGCCTCTAGGGCATATTTCCAACAGTATGTTGATTGGAAGTTCATCAAGGAGAATGAAGACTACTTCCCTCATGTGCTAGAAAATTTCAAGGCCATTGATATTGATGCTTTTGTTGGCAAAGAGTTGACAGCTTGGAATGATGAGATGATCATGCAATTCTATTCCACAGCTCATTTCTATCTAGATGGAAAGATTGTATGGATGACTGAGGGCACCAGATACCAGTCAATAGTTGATGAGTGGGCTGCCATCTTAGGAGTCCCAGAGGTGCAGGATGGTGATCTAGATGTTTATGCTGATGCCAAGATGAACCACAACTCCATGGCCAACATGTATAACCCCATTCTCAGAGCATACCTGAAGACACATAAGCTTGGCTCAGTGTATTTATTGCAAGCAGGTCTGCCTACCACCAATACTATCATGAGGCATACTTTGATGACTAAGTCAGGTGATGAAAAAATGATTCGATGCTATTCCATCAACATGCTGCATCATGTGGATAGCCACACCAGGATCAGCGTGATGGATTTGATTGTAGAGATAATCAAGAAGACAGTTGTTGACCAGAAGAGGTCGTGTGGATATGCTCCGTACATCCAGATGTTTATCAATTCCAAAGTCGAGAAGAGCATTTATCTACTTGATCGACCACACCTGCCCCTACAGCCGGAGTTTGAGGACAATGTTGTGGTGATGGATCCAAGTCATCCCACTTCATCCACTGCACAGGCCCAAATTGAAGAAGAGGCGAGGGCTGAAGCTGCTAGAACCACTAGTGCTAAGATGCCGAGGACGAAGAGTGATCAAATGGCATATCACATCAACACTATCCAAGGGATACAGAAGAACGTGAGTGAGATCCTCAAGAACTAGAAGAGCCTTGAGAGGATCATGGAGAACAAATTTCATACCTTGGATAACAAGGTGACTGAGCTGACCACCACGGTAAATGCTTTGAAGAAGGAAGTGGATGCAGTGCCTAGCCCCAGCTCCAATTCTAGTGATGATGATGATAGTCCTCCTCCCCAGGCTCACACTCAACTCAGGAAACAGGTCAGATCTTCTGTTGTGCCAGTTCCAGAGACAAGACCATTCTTCATCAGCACCTGCATCAGCTCCATCAGCTCCCTCAGCACCTCCAGTATCCACTCCACCGGACTTTAGCAGAAGCATTCATGGATGTTGTTCTTTCGAATCCTTCCACGGCCACCGGAACTGCTTCACCATCTCATGGAGGAGATCGAGCCCAGAGTGACGCTTAGCTCTATACCTTCGAGCTTTTTGGTAACTTGTTGCCAAAGGGGGAGAAGTGTTATAGATCGTAGGGCTTCGAGAAAGAGTGTTGCATTTTGGTTGCTCCCATCGTTTTAAAAAACATTTGGTTTATCGTGTGGATGTCCTAAAACTTCATTGTGTTTGATCATACGCTTTGTGTTTGATGCTAATATTTCATATCTTTGTGATGTCTATATGTTGATCATTCACTCTTGTTGGGTGTTATGTGCATTGTAATCCATTCATATCATTTATGCACACCACCAAGATGTATGTGACATGGAAGAGTTACCCATGATCCTAATCGATTGTGCATTTGCATTCAAACACAAATTTAAAATAGTGCACAAATTTAGGGGGAGCCCTTGCTTATCATACTTCTCAAAGCGATGATGCTATTCATTGTTTCTATCTCTATCGAAGCTTTGATCTATATGTTGTCATCAAGTACCAAAAAGGGGGAGATTGAAAGCATAACTTCTCCCTAGGTGGTTTTGGTAATTAATAACAACATATATTTCAGTGGGCTAATGATTCTACCAAGTATATTTCAAGAAAAGTTCAATGAATGGATTGGCAAAGGATTGTGTGGAGATCCCCTAGATGCAAGGAACATCTATTGGCAACAAGCTTCAAGACTCTACATTTTGCATTTTGTGAGAAATCACATTTGAGTCCATAGGAAAGCCAATACTACTAAAATGGGATGAGGTATCCATGATGATCTGGTTGCTCAAGTGCTTAGAGTTAGCCACCAAAAATACTCATGAATTCTCCCACAAAAATACTCTGTCTAAACCCTACCACTCAAATTCGGTGCCACCAACTTTTCCATATCGGCCCTACCGATTTTCACCCTAGACAAACCCTAAGCCAAACCCTAATGTCTCGGTGACACCAAGTCCCATTTCGGTGCAACCGAAACCAGTGACCAACTCTCTGGTATCCTATTTCTAAAAATCGGAATTTCCAATTTTTGGAAATCGAACCCACCGAGATTTATATATCGGTCTCACTGAAATGCCAAAAGTTGCCACATTTTGCACTAGTCGGTGCAACCGAGTTTTTGCTTCAGTTTCACCGAGTTGGGCAATAATGTTGTAACAGTTGGATTTTTGGAGATGCCTATATATACCCCTCCACCTACCACTCATTCATAGAGGAAGCACTCAGAACAAACCAACACTTGCCCCATCCATTTTCTGAGAGAGAACCGCCTTCTCATGTGTTGAGATCAAGATCTTCCACTCCAACCATATGAATCTTGATTTCTAGCCTCCCCAAGTTTCTTTCCACCCAATCAACCTCTTCTACCAAGCCAAATCTATGAGCGAGTGATTGTGTGTTGAGGAGACTATCTTTTGAAGCACAAGAGCAGTTCATCATTCTTACTGCATGTATTACCTTTTGGAGAGTGGTGTATCCTAGATTGGTAGGTGTCGCTTGGGAGCCTTCGTCTTCATGTGTGGAGTTGAACCAAGAAGTTTGTAAGGGCAAGGATATCGCCTACTTCGTGAAGATCTACCCCGAGTGAGGCTAGTCCTTCGTGGACGTAAGCTGTGATGGAATATACGAGGTTGCTACTTTGTGGAACCTTATGGGTGGAGCCCTCCATGGACTCTCGCGACCGTTACCCTCCTTGGGTTGAAGTCTCCATCAACGTGGACGTACGATAGCACCACCTATCGGAACCACGGGAAAAATCTTCGTGTTCCTCATTGCGTTTGATCCTCCTATCCCTTCCCTCTACTTATATGTGCATGACGTTATTTTCCGCTGATATACTCTTAGACTTGCATGTGTAGGGTGTGCTTGACTTGATATATTTGCTAAAACTTGCCAACATCTAAAATTGGGAAAAGGCTAGATTTTTAATTTGGTCAAGTAGTCTAACCACCCCCCTCCAGACATAGTTTGGATCCTACAACATCCTGGTACACCGCAAGAGGCATTCATATAGAGTCATATTGTTTAGTAGTTTTTTATATCGAGTTGTAAGTAAATAAAAGTGTGATGCTAATCATTATTAGGGCACTGTCTCGGTGAGGAAAGGATGATGGAGACAATGATTCCCTCACAAGTCGGGATGAGACTCTGGACGAAAAATAAAAAAAAGGAAAAGAAAAAAAAGAGAAAAGGAAAGAAAGAAAAAGAAAAAAAGAAGAGAAATAAATGAGAGAAAAGAAAGAAGGGACAGTTCTACTACCTCTTTTTCCACACTTGTGCCTCAAAGTGGCACCATGTTTTTCATATAGAGAGACTCTTGTTTTGTCACTTCCATATGCTAGTGGGAATTATTCATTATAGAACTTGACTTGTATATTCCGATGACGGGCTTCCTCAAATGCCCGAGGTCTTCATAAGCAAGCAAGTTGGATGCACACCCACTTAGCTTCAGTCGAGCTTTCATACACTTATAGCTCTAGTGCATCCGTTACATGGCAATCCCTACTCCTCGCATTGATATCTATTGATGGGCATCTCCATAGCTCGTTGATACGCCGAGTTGATGTGAGACTTTCTTCTCCACTTTTTACCCCTTTGATACCTACCACCATATTCTATTCCACCCGTATGCTATATCCATGGTTCATGCTCATGTATTGCGTGAGTAATAAAAAGCTGAAGTGCGTTAAAAAGTACGATCCAATTGCGTGACTTAACACCGTGGTGCTTAACATTTGTATTTATGTGGTGAAGACGAAGCCATGCCATGCTAATATAATAAAATGAATGGGGGGGGTAAACATTCTTTAAGATTCGTATATTTTGAATACTGATGATTATGTTACTTATGTTTATGGATATTACTATGTTAATGTTTGTTAATTCATCGTTTCTCAATGATCACACCTGCAATGGATTACATGTTGGGTAGTATGTCACATCAAAAATTCTAATTTTATCATTTACCTACTCGAGGACGAGAAGGAATTAAGCTTGGGGATGCTGATACGTCTCCAATGTATCTATAACTTTTTATTGTTCCATGCAATAATATTATCATTCTAGGATGCTTTCTGGGCATTTATTTGTCAATTCATATTATTTTTTAGCACTAACCTATTAACCTAGTGCCCAGTGCCAGTTGTTGTTTTCTGCATGTTTTTGGCTTTTCAGGTTTACAGTACCAATGAAATCCAATTGCCACGAAACATTTTGATGATTTTTTCTGGACCAAAAGAATAAATGGAAGCTTCAGGAGAAGACCGGAGGCCGCACGAGGGAGCCACGAAGCAACAGGGCGCGCCTAGGGGGGTCTACGCGCCTTGTTAGCTCGTGGGTCCCACATGGCTCTCCCGACGTCCCTCTCTGGTCTATAAATTCACATATATTCTGCAAACCCTCGGAGAGCTCCCAAAACACTTTTTCCCCCGCCACAAGTCTTTATTCTGCCGTGTGCCCATCTGGAGCCCTGTTCCGGTGCCCTGCCGGAGGGGGGTCGATCATGAAGGGCTCTTCATCAACCTTGCTGCTCCCATGATGATGTGTGAGTACTCTGCCACGGACCTATGGGTCCATAGCTAGTATCTAGATGGCTCTCTCTCTACGTTTTTCAATACAAAGTTCATGTCATCGTGCGATGATCTATTCGATGTAATCACTTTGTGCGGTGCGTTTGTTGAGATCTGATGAATTGTGGGTTTATGTTTAGATTATTCATGAAAAAGATTTGAGTCTTCTCTGAAATTATATGATTCTTATTTGCATGATTATTATAGTTCGTAAATCTCTTCGATCTATTGATTTGGTTTGGCCAACTGGATTGATCTATCTTTAGTGAGAGGGGTGCGTTGTAGTGAGTTCAATCTTGCGGTGCTCTATATCCTAGTGACAAAGTAGGGGACAAGACACGTATTTGAATTGCTGCCACTAAGGATAAAATGATGTGGTTCATTCATATTAGTTGAGTTTAGTTTGTCTACATCATGTCATTGTTCTCCAAGCATTACTCTGTTTTACTTAATACTCTAGATGCATGCTGGATAGCGGTCGATGGGTGGAGTAATAGTAGTAGGTGCAAGCAGGAGTTGGCCTATTTGCTTATGGACGTGATGCCTATATACACATGATCATTGTCGTGAATATCACATAACTATGCGCTTTTCTATCAATTGCCCAACAATAATTTGCTTACCCACCGTATGCCTACTTCGAGAGAGATGCCACTAGAAAACACTATGCCCCCCGGGTCTATTCACTTATATATTTATAAACGCTACTATTTCCTTGCTGTCATTATTTCCTTTTTATTTATTTTGCAATTTATATTTATCCAACTATCAACTACACTACTTATCTGCTTGCAAGTAACGAGTTCAAGGGACTTGACAACCCTCTTGCCCGCGTTGGGTGCATGTGTTTGCTCTTTTGTGCATAGGCGCTAAAGACGGGAGTTACATGGTCCTCCTATCGGTTCGATAACCTTGGTTCTTACTAAGGGAAATACGTGTCTATATTGTGTTGCATCATCCGCTCCTCTTCGCCGAAAAACCCAACGCATATGACAAGTATCAATTTCTTCCCTTTTTAGCCCATTTTCCATGGAAAAAACATTAAAGAGAGGATTTGTGAAATCCTTTGCATTCATTAGTCATTAGTGAAAATATAGGAGATAATATCTCTCTTTTATGAAATATCTCTGGTTTAAACAAGGTTGAAATGAGTGTAAAAATATCACTCATTAGCGGGTGTTATTTCCCTTCTTAAAGGTGTTGCCATGGCTTTGATTCGTGCCCCTCTTCGAGCACTGGGGGAAACCCTAGATCCGGTTCTTTGGATCGGATAGTGGCGGTGTCATGACGTCGTTCACCTTCTTGACGTCACTATCTTGCTTGTTTGTGGCATCCCCGGTGTTGTCTTTGAAGATGTTGGATGTCATGCTAGTTCGACATGCCCCTCTAGTTTCGAGATTGGTGGATTTTGTTTTGTTGTATCCTCTGTTCGTGCCGAGCATCCCTTGTCTCTCTGCTCTAGGTGCCTCATTCATGAGAAAATTTATTATTTGTTGTTAAGTTTGCTGGAGTTGATTATAACTACAAAGTTGATTTTTCGTTGATAAAACATCAACCATGGACTAGATCACAGGGGATGATTAGTGCTAGGAGAAAAGTGGAAGATGCCAGATGGTATACCCGTACATGTAGTCATGTACACACATATAGGCATCAGTTGCTGACCGGCTCAATATCGCTCGGCGCCTCCACTTGGCGTCGCACGCAACTCCATCACGCAACGCCTCTCTAACCCTAGGCAATCAAATCATTATCCAGCGCAGTACCGACAAGTCAGCGAGTCACCACGAAATCCCCGTGCTGACGCAGGACGAGAGCTCTCTCGCGGCGGCTAACGAATTGCTAGCGATCAGTTGGAATTGAACTGTAGTAAGGCCATTTCTAACCTATCCCCAATAAAGTCGTAAGGGATGATAAATTCGGTTATCCTCCCTTACGATGCACCTAGATGATCTCCAAAACCAGTTAGTGAAGGATAAATTTTACTTCACCTCCCTATATCCCCTCCAATTTCCCTAAATATGCTCTCTCCCGCCGCGGCCGGGTAAAATTAGCGCCTCTCTTCCTCCTACCCTCCCTTCGGACGGAATGGATAGGCCGGGCCCTTCCCACACCCCGCTGGCCACCGCCGTCGGCTTGTCGCAGCCTGAAACCACCAACGCGTCGCCGCCTACGCCGAAGAAAAGTTTGGGGATGACAATGAACCACCAAGGTGGCGACCGCCTCTCCGGCCATGAATCGCCGCCCTCCCGCCGCTCCTCCGTGGCAAAGCGAGCCGAAAGCATGCGGGGATGGCCTCGCCGAGGCGGCCGCAAAGAAGAAGAAGGCAGCAACGACGCCTCGTCCAAGGATCGCTCCTCGTGCAGTCACTCCGGCGCCCCCTACGGTCGCAACTCCGGCGAGGGCGGCGGCCGCAACCGCCAACAAGGGTCGCGACCGCCAACAGTTCGACAAAATGCCAACAAGGTAAAAAATCGATGCCAACATTCATGACCATCGACCGATCAGTGATTGTTTATAGCCGACGGTGATGTAGTTTCTTTGTTTCATTGTCATAGAGCAGAGATGAACGTGGTCGAATTCCTCGCGAGGTTGGAGTCCTCGGCTGCCATTGGACTTGATGATCTCAACTACGACTCCGTTTGGGATCATTCGGAGGCGGCAAAAGACATGGAGCAAGAGGTGGCCAAGGAAGAGGAGGAGGCCGAGAAGGTGGTGGCCAAAGAGGAGGTTGTGGAGGTGACCGAAGATAGCACGTGGGCGTCAAGATCACGCACCGCCAACTACACCAACAATAGGACATTGCTCTTTGCGATGCTTGCTACACAATCTCCATGGATGCAACGATTGGAACGGATCAAACCAAGACTATGTTGTGGAAGAGAATTACTGAGCACTGCAACAATTTCGTGGACGTGCGATCAACCCGAAGGTTATGTTATGCATGTTTTAATTTGAATGTTTTTAAGATATATATGTGTAGTGTTTGAAGTTAATGCGTCCAGGACACAAAATTTATAAAGTGTTGCTTTTACTCCACTAACTATAAAAATTGACTAGGTGCGACCATTGTTAGTGGAGTAAAATTTTACTTCACTAACTTTACTCCACCGGATCCTTACTTAAGTTTTAAGGAATCGGTTAGAAATGACGATCGTAGGCCCTAAAAGGAGACGACCTGTATATACGTGGGCATCTTCCACTTTTCTCCTATCACTAATCGTCTCCCATGATCCATGGTTGATGTGTTATCAATAAAAAGCCAACTTTGTAGTTATAATCAAACTCCTACAAACTTAAACAAATAATCAATTTCCTACATGTTAACGTCTTTCAGCGTTGTGTCATGTATTGTACTCATTGTATTAAATTATATTCCTTTTGTCGGAAATACTTGTCAAATATATGGATGTATCTAGACGTATTTTAGTTTTAGATATATCCATTTTTACCAGTTTATGCAAAGAGTGATTCCGGACGGAGGGAGTATTTTCTTCAAACGATATGCAAAATTTTGCGTATTGTGAAAAGGTTTTTTTTTTGCATGTTTTCACTATAGTACCCAAAAATCATACTACTACAAGCTAGCAAAGGCCTCCGAAATGTATCCATAAATTATTCGCCAAAAAAATATGTATCCATAAATGTAAACGTTTCGTAGGAGTATGAATTAGACATGATTGTCGAAGTAACCGTTCGATGGCCACGCAAAATCGAAGAGAAATCCCGCTTGTGAGCTCCATATGTCCCTTTCGCAGCTCCATAGGCCAGCAGCCAGCATAAAGAAAAGAAGCGGCTCCGTGCAATCTCCATCTCAACGAAGAAAAGGAGCTGCCGAATCTCCAACCCCACGATCTCCCCACGCGCACCCACCACCGACCCATCCCCCAAAACCCTACGCCGCGCAAACCCTAGCCGCCGCCGCCGCCCCCACATCAGCAATGGCCGGCCTCCTGCGGCTCGCCGGCGCCGCCAGATCCTTCTCCCGCGCGCTGGCCCCGACCGCGCCGCACCACCGCAGGCTAGCGGCATCGGCGGCTGCCCTGGCGGAGGACGATGCGTGCTGGACCGAGTGGGAGGAGGAGGAGGAGGAGCGGCGGCAGCGCGCCCGCGCATCGGCGCCCGCCGCGGAGTCTTGCCCGGCGGACGGCGGTCCCAGGGGCGTGCAGTGGGTGGTGATGGGCCGCCCCGGCCCGCAGAAGCACGCCCACGCCGCGCGCCTCGCCGAGGTGCTCGCCGTGCCGTACATCTCGATGGGCACGCTCGTCAGGCAGGAGCTCAGCCCCACATCCTCGCTCTACAAGAAGGTTTGGCCTCGTGCTCGCTCTGAATTCACCGACTCTCATACGGGTATTCGAATGCCTTTACTGCATTTGGTTGTAATCTGAGCTGACATCCGTTTCCCCATCGAGCAATTTTGCGACCACGGGTCCTCCCCGGCGATGCTAACCATGATCATTTGAGCCCGATTGGCGCCAGAAATTCTGGAGATTTTTCTCGCTTTGACTAATTTTTGGAGATATCTCATGGGGTTTCGTTAATTTGGAACATCAACACGGATCCTTTGTGCCAAATTGACGAAAAGTTGCGCCGTTTCCTCACTGACAGAATTTTACGCTTCGTGGCCAATTTCATGCTCGCTTCTCGAAATTTCTCGTGACTTATGGACGGACTCATGTGATCTTTTGCCCCAAGTTTTCCATGACCACAACTTTTCGCTGGACTAGCAAAGTTTTCCAACTTTTCCCCATATTTCCCACGAGTTATTACAAAAATCGAAAGAAATTTTCTTGGCCACAATTTCCTAGTCCTTATTTAAAGGCCACGATTCAAACAATATCACATGAGTATTTTCGCCCATAATTTTTATCCTTATTAATATACTGGGCCGTATGATGCTGGGAGAGGAGTGTGGCGGCCATGTCTTTCTCCGCGTTCTTCACTTTGCCGATGACTGGGACAACACCGTAATTTGCTTATGTTCACATGGTGCTGTGGGCCAATCCGGGAATTCCACATGCCAGGGTTTCATAAGCAAGTTTGGAACATTCAATCCTGGCATCTTGTGGAGGGCGGCCGTCTGCGTATACATGCTTCCAACTTTGCCCTGCGTTTGTCCGGCCCTCTTGTTCTACTTTTCTTGAACAGCTGGAGAGTAGTTGGTAGAGTTTCTTAATCGTACAAAATGAGAACCATTTCACAAAGGAGCCGGCTACGGCGCGATGGCATGGAACACACCGATCATTCTGCCTTCCACGTGAACCTGGCCCCTATCATTCCTGTGGGTGCACGATCGCGCTAGGGAGTCACACGGCCATGAACAGGTCGCGCTGCAAGGCCGCCAATGGAATATCCGCTCATTATTTCTCTGTTTTAATAAGTGGACACTGTTATATAACTGTTGTACGAGTATGTTGAAAATTACAGCAGTTGGTTCCGCCAATGGAATATCCGCTCATTATTTCTCTGTTTTAATAAGTGGACACTGTTATATAACTGTTGTACGAGTATGTTGAAAATTACAGCAGTTGGTTGTGGTTTTGTGGGTATTTGGTTGTGCTAAATGGTTTTTGCATTGCATATTGACAGATTGCTAATTCGGTGAATGAAGGGAAGCTTGTGCCAGAGGATATCATATTTGGGTTGCTGACTAAGCGTCTCGAGGAGGGATACTACAAGGGTGAAACTGGATTTATCCTGGATGGAATCCCACGTACCCGTATGCAAGCTGTAGGTCCCCAGTTACCTTATATGCTTGAACAGAAGAGCACTTACTGTTATCATGTCTTAACCAGTTAGCCTAGACAATATAGTGCATTGATGTTAGATACTTCCAGAGTTCCAGTTTCTGACTGTTCTCATATTTTAGGAGATTCTTGATGAGATCGTTGACATCGACTTGGTTCTGAACTTCAAATGTGCTGATAACTGTTTCATGAAGAAGCGGTCTGGGGGCGACATCTGTTCCCACTGTGGGCAGCGTTTTGATGTCAGCAATCTGGTGTCTAGGGAGCGTAATCTCTCACTTGGAAGCTCTACATGGCATGCTCAGGCACAACGTGCTTCTGTTATAGGCCTGGAAAACCCAAGGATGGAGAAGATGCGTGCTTACGCTGAGCAGGTATTTTCATCTTGGCCATTTTTTTGAATATGTATGGTTGGTTAGGATAGATCTCAGCTCTGCTTTGCACTTAGGGGACCACTCGAATTTCAGGTTTATCTAACAAAAAAAAGTGTTTTTTATACTATCTGAAACACAAGAAAAGACAACTTGGACATATAGAGGGTTTTATGCTATTACAACTGAACCTGATAGTGGGAATACTACAAGAAAAGACAACTTGGACATATAGAGGGTTAACTCTAGTAATATAATTATATGAAACATTCAATTTGCAGACCAAGCAGCTGGAAGATTACTACAAGAAGCACAGAAAACTTGTGGAGTTGAAGACATCCGCTCGCCCCGGTGAAACCTGGCAGGGGCTCGTAGCTGCCCTTCACCTCCAGCATCTAGACCCATCCCCAACACCACACAAACTCACCATGTAATTATCATCCACTGATACTTAAGGATCTACATTGTGATCCTCACCTGCGACGTACGTAGCATGTTTCTGTGTTTGTGAGTTCTGGCTGAGGAGTCAGTCGGCTATGGTGCTTCGGTCTTTATCGTTATAGATATAATGTAATGCTTTGGCCTTTATTGTTATAGATAAAAATGTAAGCGATTTTGTAGACCCGCTTGCTTATATTTTTGTAACCGAGAGCTTTGAACTTGCAAGTGCAAGTGTGCGGTGTGCCAGGCTCCACTGTGCTGTTGTTTTGAGTACCAGTTTTGATCAATATCAGTTATACTGTGCAATCACCCTGAAATAAGTTACCGTGAATGTTGTGCCCAACTGTCATCTCCTGCTATGGGCTTTTAACTTGCGAAGATGATGTCAGGGAAAGTTAAGTAGCAAACCTGATAAGTTTATATATCCTGTGTTCTGCTTCCATAGTCCCATGTCCTTGAAACTACAGTTTGTTGCACAAAATATGACTATCCTGGGCCAATCCTGTGTTCATGGATTTTAAAATTCATGTGCTGTATCCGTGGTTGAAGCCGTGTGGCCCTAGTTGTGCAGGTTGTGAAGAGATTTGAATACTTTTTTGTTTGTTTGCGAAATATTAAGATTTGGGTGCATATTCTAGGGCCTCTCCTTTTTACGTGAAGGAATAGGACTTCAATTAACCAGGAGAAAGAATTACAATCACATTGTCAATAGTTCAGTTCACAAGACTGCCGATGGTGGTGGCAGCAGAAAGAACATGAAGCCAGTCGAAACAGCCCGAACCAAAATGTGTGTGTGGTGATCCTAAACAAAGCAAGAGTTGACGTCAAGGATAACGCGACAACCAGAATTAGTAAGTTCACCAGCAAAAAACAGATTCATGATAAGTCGAGGAACATGAACAACATCAGGGCAAAATAAGGAGGGGTAAGATTGCCTCGACTAGCAACAGAAAGAGGGTACCATCAGCAATAGTACATGACATGAAAATCAAGAGATCTAAGAGAAGACAAATTGAAAGAATGAGAAGACATATGAAAAGAAACTCCAGAGTTATTTGTGGTTGAAGCCGTGTGGCCCTAGTTGTGCAGGCTGTGAAGAGAATTGAATACTTTTTTGTTTGTTCGCCAAATGTTAAGAGATTTGGGTGCATATTCTAGGGGCTCTCCTTTTTACGTGAAGGAATATGACTTCAATTAACCAGGAGAAAGAATTGCACCCGCATTGTCAAAACTTCAGTTCACAATACTGCCGATGGTGGTTGCAGCGGAAGGAACATGAAGCCAGTCTAACTCCCCAGAGACCTTGAGAGTCATGACGGCGAGGAACAGCCCCAACCAAAGTGTGCGTGCGACGATCCTGAACAGAACAAGAGTCAACATCAAGGATGGCGCGACAACCAGAATTAGTAAGTTCACCAGCAAAAAACAAATTCATGATAAGTCGAGGAACATGAGCAACATCAGGGCAAAATAAGGAGGGGTAAGATTGCCTCGACTAGCAACAGAAAGATGGTACCATCAGCAGTGAGCACATGACATGAAAATCAAGAGATCTAAGAGATCACAAATTGGAAGACTGAGAAGACACATGAAAAGAAGCTACGGAGTCCAAAACCCACGGGGATGTACCTGATTGTGTAGAGGGTGGTGTGTAGATGACGGTCCCTCGGTACGGGAAGCATTAGTCATAGAACCTGCAGTATCCATTGAAGATCCTGAAGCGTCAATCAAATGTTTAAGTCTCAGAATATCATGCTCAGTCAATGCGGTGGCTGAAGATGTCGGAGTCGAAGTAGGAGTCCCTAAAGATGATGTACGCGCCTTATGCATGTGCCGCCTCTTCTGGGAGCACTGAGACTCAAGATGACCATCCTGATTGCAGTAACCGCAATGAGGACGAGAGCGGACTTGACCGCCAGTAAGTGGGTAAGAGCGATGGAGCACTCGAGCGGGAAGGAGTCGGTGCAGCAGGCGGCATAGAGGAGCTCGAGCAGCGAGCGCAGAGGAAACCTCAAGTGAACCAGTGCCACGTAAGCGAGTCTCCTCAGCACGAATCTCAAAAAGCGCCTCCATGAGGAAAATATGACCACGAACAAACAACTGAGCGCGTCGTGGCTCAAACTCCTTATGGAGCCGAGACAAGAACTCGTAGACACTAGCTGCATAACCTGGTAACACTGGTAGGTACGATAACTAACGGTGCAGAAAGAATCAAGCTGATGCCAAATATCAGAACTCGATGCATATACATTATCAACAATGGAGTCACCTTGTTGTAGAGCATGCTCCTAGCGGACCACAGACAGGTATATGGCATCACTAGAGGGCTGATAGCGCTGACGAAGATGGGTCTACATCTCAAATACGGCAGGGAGACCATGGAACTCAAAGGCAAATGAGGCTGAACACTAGCAGTGAGAACAGCTACGGCACGAACATTATCATGAAGCCACTGAGTGTAAGCGGGCACAACCTCATGATAAGTGTGAAGAGCATCCTCATAAGTCAAAACCTATTCATCATAAGCACGAATGGCAGCCTCATTAGCAAGCTTAGCTGCATCCTTGGCAACCTGATTAGCATCCGCAACAAGAACCGATGGCCTCGACAGACTAGGAGCCACGGGAGTAACCGGACGCGGTGGACGGGGACCTCACTAGTAAGAACGCCCCAGAAACGAAAGCCACTCATATGAATGCACATGAAGCCAACGAACTCAATGTAATTGGTACCGGCAATGGTCATCTGACAATGAGGGACTGCAACATAGCCCGACGATGTAGACATTGTTCCTATTTTTCAAGATCACCATGCAGCAACGAGCCCTCACGCACGAAGCGAGAATTTTGGATTGGGAGAGCACGAGTTACGCGTGTGAAAAAAACGAGAGCTCTAATACTATATTAGGAATATGCAACTTATATTTCCTGAGGGTCAATGCCCAATATGTATACATGTACCTACAGGAGAAAGGTAAGTGGCAAATCTCATAGGATTTTTCGCTTATGGAGCTCCATCGCTCACTTGCATTTTTTGCTTTGTACCCTATGTTCTGCTTCCATAGTTCCATGTCCTTGAAACTACAGTTTGTTGCACAATATGACTATCCTGGGCCAATTCTGTGTTATAAGATTTTAAAATTCATGTGATGTATCCGTGGTTGAAGCCGTGTGCGCCTAGTTGTGCAGGCTATGAAGAGATTTGAGTACTTTTTGTTTGTTTGCGAAATGTTAAGAGGTTTACGTGCATATTTTAGGGCCTCTTTTTTTATGTGGAAGAATAGAACATCAATTAACTAGGAGAAGGAATTACATCCACATTGTCAAAAGTTTAGTTCACAAGATGATTTTTTTTGAGAGAACAAAACCAACACAAAACACTTAAATTTTAGTGCATTATTCAATTAGACTGAAGTATCTTTAAAAATAGGGTTAACTATGATAAAAATTAGTGTCCATCTAGGGCACATCTAGATGTGACAAAATTAAGTCACGTTTCTAAAGATGATGTCATTTGTTTCTGTGGTCCTTTTTTTTGTTGTTCTGGGTTGCCCTATTTATTTGGTGTGGGTGTGGTTGTTCCTTTTTTATGGTGCTGCGTATGTTTTATTTTTCTTCTAGTTGTTTGTTGTTCCTTCTTTTAGCATAAACTATATGCCTGGACTCTTAGAGGCCCTAGCTACAACATCACTAAACCTTGCGCATACAAAAGCATGCACGACAAAATCTCTAACCAAACCAACCAGACGTTGTTGTAGACCTCACGAAGCACATCGACTGTAGTTCCACACACAAACCCTATAAGCGTTGATCACCAGGGTTGATCACCAAAGAAGCAACGTGGAGAACCCATGACATCCGAACCCTAAATCCCGAGCACGGGAGCACGCGCGCACCACAATACCCTGAGTTGTGCGTCCATATCCGTAGCAAAGCTATCACGTTGTTATCCCAGTTGTGGTTCCCTAGAGCTAGAAGACACGTAGTTGCAGTCGGCGAGGACACTTCCAGCCGCGTGTCTAATGTCGGGCATGCAACCGCCTCCCTCCCCCCGAAAACACCACTTATGGAACGCCCCCAGTTGCAGTTGCATCCCGATCTAGTTGCAAGTGCATCTGAGCGCGACACTTGTAGTTATGTGTCTAGTGGCGGACATGCAACTTGCCTCCTCCGACAAACGCCACTCCCGCAACACTCGGTAACGACACGTGCAATTGTGTTTCTAGTGGTGAACATGCGTCTGGGTAGGGTGAGTAGGTTGGGGATCGGGCAGATTGTGTGACAAGGGTGGGCATGCAATTTGGTCAGGTGAGTTTGTGTGTTGTAGGTGGACATGCAACTAGGCCAAGTATGTCCAAAAGTTACTTGTCGAGGGTGGGCATGCAGCTGGGTACATGTTGGGGCACGTTGTGTGTCGAGGGTGGACAAGGAACTGAGTCAGTTGAGTTCCATGTTGAAGGTGGACATGCAACTGGGTCGGGGTTGGACATGCTGCGTGCCAAATATGGACATGCAATTAGGTCGATTGGGTAGATCGGGGTCATGTAAGTTGTGTGTTGAGGGTGGGCATGCAACTAGGTCGAGCGAGTAGGTCGTGGTCGGGAAAATTACGTGTCAAGGGTGGACATGCAATTTGGTTAGATGAGTGTGTGTGTGTGTCATGGGTGGACATCCAACTAGGCCAGTACGAGCAAAAGTTGAATATGGAGGGTGGACATCCAACTAGGCCAAGTATGGGCACAAGTTGAATGTGAAGGGTGGACATACGACTGGACACATGTTGGGGTAAGTTATGTGTTGAGGGTGGGCAGGCATTTGAGTCGGGTGAGTTGCATGCTGAGGGTGAAAATGCAGGAGATTCCTCCTGCCAAACAAAGTGCTAGAGTTCCCTGACTTAGTAGCGAAGAAGAACAATGTTCCTATTGTTAGACATAGGTGGACATGACCAAAGGAGGATTACATGAAGCTTAATGTAGACGTGGCTTTTGATATTGAGAGTAAAACTGGTGGGAGTTTCAGAGATGATCGGGGATACTTTGTGGTTGCTTCCAATCAAACGCTTGTAGTTGTTAGTGACACGACGATGGCGGAGGCGATTGCTGTGTGGGACGACCTTTCCCTAGGAAATTCTATGAGGTGCAACAGGCTGGTGATGAACTCCGATTACATGGAAGTTGTATAAGGATGGACATTCACTTGGGTGTGTTGTGATGATCTACGACAATTGTTTCTTCCTCTATCACGACTTTACTAATATTTCCTTTGATTTTGTCCTAAGGAAAACTATAAAGAGGAACCTTCTTAAAAATAAAAAGGGGTAATTGGTTTTATACCCCTAGTTGTGTCCCCCTCGGCAGGATTGCCCCTAGTTTATGAAAACACGCGGTCCTGCCCAACCCACTTTGGTCGTCTTATGTTTTTGCCCTTCCGGCACGGCTTCGTCCAGTCAGCGTCCGTAAGCAGAGCTAGATTTTGGATTTTTTTCCCTTGTTGGTGCTACACTTAGTACCCCTTCATCCTCAGTGAGCTTGCGCAAAAGAACATAGGAGAAAGGCCGGCGAGGCAAAAAGTGTTGGAGGCAAGGCGTGGTGTGGAACAGGATGGAGCAGCTCCGCACGACGAGCTCGGGCTTGTCCAACTACTCGCAGGTGGCCAGTGAGGTAAGTAATTATCTAGCACCGCGTCTTCCTCCACCCCGAATTTGTACTAGGGTTTCTAGGGTTTGTGATATTTGGGCGAAATTTTGACCTTCCCTTTTGGTTTAGGTTGACGGGGTCGGGATTGTGCAGCACGTCTCGGAGTTCTATTTTCCCGACGACACCTATTGTGGATTGGAGTGTCGTTCAAAGCATCGCTACCCTGGTCACGACCTTGTTCCTGCCCGTCGTGTTCCCTGGGGAGGGGCTAGCAGTGGACGCCATTTTTTAGGGTGTCCTTTAGATGTAAAATTTTGTGAATTTGAGCATCTTTTAGTTGTTGTTTATGCAATATCTAATTTTTGATTAATGTGATGTGCAATGAGTTACCATAGGAGTGCCAATGGGTGGTTTGGGTTGATCCTGCTCCTCCATTGCGTGTTGCCCTTGCTTTTGAAGACCTGCACGCAGAGGTAGAACAAAGCTGGATCAAAAGTCATAATTTGCATAAGGAAAACCTGGAGCTGTCAAGGAAGAATTTGGTTTTGAAAGAAGCCGAGAGAAAGAGATTATATGATGCTTGTTTTAGCATTGTTGTTTGTAGGAATTTGTGTTGTACTGCGGTTTGTGTTGTAGTTCTAGTAGTTTTTGTTTGTTGACAGAATGCTACAATCTGGTATGATGTATTTGAAGATGATGCTACAACCCAGTATGATGAACTTGAAGATGATGATGCACTGTTGTAGTTCAATATTAAACATGTCCTTTTGTTTGATATCAGTTTGTAGTTCAAATTGAGATATGCCAAAGTAGATGTGCAAAGTAGTTGATGGTGTGGATGGATGCAAAGTAGATGCTGGTTGATGTAGTTTTGTCATCGACAACGTCGATGACAAGACTATGCCAAAGTAGATGTAGTTTTGTCGTCGACGGCGTTGATGACAAGACTATGCCAAAGTAGATGTAGTTTTGTTGTCGATGTCTGACGACGACAAAACATATATGATGGCAGAAAGTATGGCATATGAATATAGAAAGAAGTTGAGCAACAAGCTTGTTAAACACCTAACAAGTTGACCAAATATTTGAACATAAAGCACTAACAAGATTATCATCACATTGTACCAAATATCGGGCATAACTAGTGCATAAAGCACTCAGAACATAAGGTGCTGGGCATATTACTGAGCATCACAATGCACACATATCAATAAAAAGTGCATAACAACACTGGGGAAATACAACAAACTAGTTAAAGATCTAAAACTTCATTTTTTTGTTGTTGCTGTTCTTGGCTGGGTTTGGAGCTTGTTGTTCCTTGCTTCTAGTGTTCTTGGATGGGTTGGGGGCAATGGGTAGAGCCTGAATTGCTGTTGCTGCTTTTTTGGGAGGAGAGACACCCTTGCTGTCAACACCGCTTCCAGTAACTCAGCAAAATGTTGTTACTGGTACATCTATCTTCTGCTTGGCACACCTTGGAGAAGCTCCCCTCTCTGCTCCTCTTTTATAATTCTTTATAGGACTAAAACAAGTTGAAACATGTCACAATTTATAAGATATGAATGAACACTAAAACAAGTTGAAGACTAAAACAAGTTACTGGCACATACCTGACAACACTAGCTTGTGTAGATGCCTCATGTGAGGCTTCCTTTGGTGGTGGCATATGCTGCTGAAGAACATCAGCTGCTGGCTCATCATCCTCATCCTCATCTTCTATTTCTGCTTCTGCTGGCTCATTAGTTGTAGGATGTTCATCTGCATTATCTACCCCAATGTTCTTCTTCTCCAAAGGATGGATCAACAGATTGTTTGCAGCCCTTGGTTGTGTCCACATCTTCCACATCTCTTGCACTTATACTTCCTAGGACCAAGGCCCTTCCTTCACTGCTAGCTCTAATCCTTTGCTTTCTTGGTCTGCCTAGTGGTCTGTTTTGAACAGGAGCACACAGTTTGAATCCTGGATCTACACAGTCACATTGTTGTTTGCCTTCTAGAGCTGGTAGGTTGTCAGCATAAGTAGCTCTGAATAGCTCAACAAAATAATATTTATGTACATACTGGTCTATTCCACTTGCTTCACCTCGTAGAGCAGTGATGAAGAAAAGGGCATGGATGCAAGGTTTACCAGTGAGCTACCATTGCCCGCAACTACAAGACCACTTCTCTATGTCAACAGGGTACCTCCATTCTCATTTCTCTCTGTCAGTAGTAGTCATCTCAGCCTCTGTTGGGCTTCTCCTAACTGTAGACATCTCCAAACCTTTTGTCTTCTCCATCAAAACCTTCATTACTGTTGGTATGATGTAGTGCCCAATGAAATGGTCAATGGAAATTCTGTTTCTTAAGTCAAATTTCTCCATGATGTACTGCCTTATCTTGTCCAACAAGTCAACTATGTGAAGGCTCTTGTATTTCCTGATTCTGGAGTTGAATGATTCAGCAAGGTTGTTGTTCACATAGTCAACCTTGCACATCTCACTGAAATCAGCTCTTGCCCAGATTTTTGTGTGGTGTTCCTCTAGAAATTCCTTTACTTTGGGCTTGCTTTTGAGCTGGTTCAAATGATAGTTATGCTTCTTGATGTTGTAGGTTAGTGATCAAGGCCACAAATTATCATCAAAGAACTCCCCCTTGAATTTCTTATTGAAATTTCGAGCCAAGTGTCTCATGCACTCTCTGTGCTCCACTCCAGGGCACACATCCTCAACGGCAGTTTCCAATCCCTTGCAAGCATCAGTATGTATCACTAAACCTTCATGATGACCTACCATTTTTTTTCAGGTTTGTGGAAAACCAAGTCCAACTCTCACTAGACTCCACTTCTAAAACACCACAAGCAACTGGAAACAACCAGTTGTGTCCATCTAGTGCACAAACTGCTACAAGCTGGCCTCTAAACCTACCATTCAATGTTGTAGCATCTACAACTAGGTATGTCCTGCACCCCTCCAAAAATCCCTTCTAACAAGCTTTGAAGCAAACAAACACCCTTCTAAAACACTCCTTGAGGTACTTTTTGCCTTTCATCTGGTACTCAACCGTGTGCTTCTCAATGTCAACAAGACTGCCCGGTGTTGCCCTCTCTACTCCAGCTTTAAAAGCATAAATTAACTGAAAATTGTCACTGTATTTGCCATAGATTCTATCAAGTGCCATCTCTTTACCATGGTAGCACCTGTCATATGGCACCTCCACACCATACTTTTCTAACAACTTGTTTTGAATTTCCTTAGGACCAATCCATGGATTTTGTCTTATCAAAGCCATAGAAGCATATGCTATCCACCTTCTTTTTGCAGCTCTCAATCTCTGAGATCTGTTGACACTAGGACATGTATGTTGGTGTTGATTCACTTTAATCTGAAACAAATAGTGCAACAAACAGTAAAACAAACAGTTAGTACAGATAAAATAAGTGAGTGAGTGCACAAAATATAACAATCATTTATTACCTGAAACAATGTACGCTTTCTCATTAAAGTGGCATGTAGCCTCCACTTACACATGTCATAAGCACATTTGACAGTAAACCTAGTTGGGTCACTTTTCAGAATATTGAACTCGGTTTCAGATTTGACTAAGAAGGTGCTACTTCTTGAGCTTGCGTTGGTTTTCCCTTGAAGAGGAAAGGGTGATGCAGCAAAGTAGATAAGTATTTCCCTCAGTTATTGAGAACCAAGGTATCAATCCAGTAGGAGATACAAGCAATACCCCAATCTTTGCACCTACACAAACAATCAAACACTTGCACCCAATGCTATAAAGGGGTTGTCAATCCCTTCACGGTTACTTGCAAGGATGAGATCTAATAGAGATAGATATAAAAGATCACTAAAACGAAAAGTAAAAAGATTGCAGCAAAGTATTTTTGGTATTTTTGGTTTATAGATCTGAAAATATAATATGGAAAATAGACCCGAGGGCCATAGGTTTCACTAGAGGCTTCTCTCTTGAAGGAAAATAATACGGTGGGTGAACAAATTACTGTCGAGCAATTGATAGAAAAGCACATAGTTATGACGATATCCAAGTCAATGATTATGCATATAGGCATCACGTCCGTGTCAAGTAGACCGAAACGATTCTGCATCTACTACTATTACTCCACACATCGACCGACTCCTGCCTGCATCTAGAGTATTAAGTTCATGAAGAACAGAGTAACGCATTAGGTAAGATGACATGATGTAGAGGGATAAACTCAAGCAATATGATGAAAACCCCATCTTTTTATCCTTGATGGCAACAATACAAATACGTGCCTCGCTACCCCTACTTTGTCACTGGGTGAGGACACCGCAAGATTGAACCCAAAACTAAACACTTCTCCCATTGCAAGAATTACCAATCTAGTTGGCCAAACCAAACCAATAACTCGAAGAGACTTGCAAAGATATGAAATCATGCATATAAGAATTCAGAGAAGATTCAAATAATATTCATAGATAATCTGATCATAAACCCACAATTCATCGGATCTCGACAAACACACCGCAAAAGAGTATTACATCGGATAGATCTCCATGAAGATCATGGAGAACATGGTATTGAAGAACATAGAGAGAGAAGAAGCCATCTAGCTACTAGCTATGGACCCGAAGGTCTGAGGTGAACTACTCACGCATCATCGGAGGGGCAATGGAGTTGATGTAGATGCCCTCCGTGATCGAATCCCCCTCCGGCAGATTACCGGAAAAGGCTCCAAGATGGGATCTCACGGGAACAGAGGCTTCCGGCGGCGGAAAAGTATTATCGTTGCTCTCTTTGGTATTGGGGGAATATTTGGGAATTTATAGGCAGAAGATTAGGGTTGGAGGGCCTGCAGGGGGGCCACAAGCCAGGGGGGCGCCCCCCAGGGGCGCGCCCAGGTGGCTTGTCGCCTCCCGGCAGGTCTCCTGACCTCCTCTCCAAGTCTGGTAGGTTTCTTCTGGTCCAAGAAAAATCATCGCGAAGATTTTATTCCGTTTGGACTCCGTTTGATATTCCTTATCTGCAATACTCAAAAACAAGGAAAAAACAGAAATTGGCACTGGGCACTAGGTTAATAGGTTAGTCCCAAAAATAATATAAAATAGCATATTAATGCATATAAAACATCCAAAACAGATAATATAATATCATGGAACAATCAAAAATTATAGATACGTTGGAGACGTATCAGAAGGTTGCAACTGCATTTCTGCAATCAACTGCAAAAGGGAAGAACACACCTTCATCAATAGATGGATTTTCCCTGTCATACATCATTACACGTCTGTCCTTATCTGCATCTTCAAAAGCATCCATTTCATGATTCTCTTGCATCTCATCAGCATCTGTATCTGAAAAATCTACAGGAATATAGTCCTTATCTGCTTTATCTTCTTCATTATTGTGTTGGACATATCCTGGATAAAATATCTCATCCTCCACACCTGGTGCATCAGGCAATGCCTCCTCCACAATTGCGTCAACTATTTTGTTTGGATGTTCTTGACTTTCATTAACACTTGCAGTTCCATGTGCACTTGGAGTTCTAGGAGCACTTGGGGTGCTACCTACTGCCCTACTTCCAGGAGCACTGGAGGTGTTACTTGCTGCCCTAGTTCTACTGCTAGCCCTAGTTCTAGCCCTTGTCCCTCTAGAAGTGGGCTTAAAACTAGATGGCCTGGATGCAGAGGGCCTAGAAGTAGATGGGTTTTCAAACCTTTGTGCTCTAGTTCTCTGTATCACTGTGTTTTCCAAATTGCATGCCATAGTTTCTGCATTTATTGCAAACATCACACCTAACTCATCATCACACTATACAGGGACCCAACAAAGATTGGAACTATCCCAATATCTCATCTCAAGTGTATCAAACAATCCCCATGGATACTTGGCTCAAATGGCAGCCCTAAAATCCTGGTACAAAATAGTGTTTTCCACAACTAATGGAATGTGAAGCCACAATCTTTTCCTTTAGTACCACCAGAAACTAGAACAGTGGTCTCCATTCTAATAGAAAGAGAGAAGGAGGTCGCTCGATTCATCCTATGATAAAACATGCCACCTCCCGTGAGAAAACACACAAAACCGAGCCTAAATCATCGTTGAATCAATCCTAGGACAGTAAGCACGAGAAGATCTGGGTCAGATACATACCCAGCGGGAATTTGCCGTGTAGATCCGCTGCCCTTGTTGCCGTGGGCGTCGCCACCGTCGCCTTGTTCGCGCTCCCGTGTAGTTCCACTGCCCTTGTCGCCATTGACTCCACCATCATTGTCGCCTTCTCTGCACTCCAGTGCAGATGTGGTGTTCCCACGGTTGCGGCCGCCGCCGCCGACGCTTTCTCCGCTCTCCCCCATCGCCTCGCAATGGATCTGGCAATGCAAAGCTAGGGTTTCGCCGCCGCCGAGCGAGCTAGGGTTTGTGAGAGAGAAAGAGAGACAGTGGGGAACGAGAGAGTGTGAGTGGGCATGAGCTGGTTAGGTTGACCGCAGGGGGGAGGGGCAAGCAGTGTCCAAAAACTAGTGTTGCTTACGGTCAAACGAAGCTGACTGAACGGAGACGTGACGGAAGAGTAAAAGTACAAGACGACCAAAGTCAGTTGGGAAGACCGAGTGTTTTCCAAAACAAGGGGTATTCCTGCCGAGGGGGGCACAACTAAGGACACATAAACAATTATCCCAAATAAAAAATGACATCAAGGCTTTCCTTGAAGGAAAGGTATACTCTCCCTCCCAAAATATAAGGCGCCAATTGATTTTTTTGGTCTTCGTTGCACAACTTTGACTATGATTTTTACGTATTGCATTGGTATATAGATATATAAAATAAAATCGTTTTCCAAGACAAATACGACTATGCAATTTATACATGTCCAATCCATATACTTTAATATATATTAGTGTTAAGTCATGAATTAAAGGCCGTGCAAAATCAAGCACACCTTATATTTAAAAAAAAGGGAGTATATGTCTTTAAAAATCTAACATTTCTTGAAAGAGCGTGTTAAGAACCAATGCATTCAGAGTGGCTAAGTCAACGGGACTTAATTGACCGACATAGTTTGCAAGGTGAGAACGACATCTCTATCTCCTTGCCCCAATAGCTTCATGTCCTCAATTTCTTAGAGAATCCATCCTTGGTTTCTTTTGAGAGAATCATGTCACGAACGAGTTGCATTGTCAAGTCTACTCAAACACTACATACAAAAGTATATTTGGTTTCATGGTAGGAAAGAAAATGATTTTTTTCCAAGGAGACAATCAGGATTTTCTTTTAAATTTGTGGACAAACTTTCTATATGATAAAATCATGTGACTAAACAACAACCCACATCAGGATTCTTCTAGGGATCTCAATTGGCCAAAAGTTTTAAGAAAATTCGAGTCCAAGAAGCCCTAGAGACATGTATTTTAGTGCATGATTATTCATCTACGTTAGATATGTGTGACTATGAATTTGTTATTCTATATATTTAAGAAGTTTATCTCCACTATCTTATCTATCTTAACATGCAAGCTATCCACCTCATCACATATGTCCCACACATGACACATCTTAATTAAATTCACATGATAGCCATCCACATTATCAAGCGCATGCAATCAATAAACTTTTCACTTTGCACCACATGCATGCCCTTCACATCATCAAGTGCCCATGCAACCTTTCAACTTCCCACTTTCCACTTTCTACTACATGCAAGCCCTCCACGTCATCAAAGAACATGAAAGCGCTCCACATTAGGCTATCCACCTCATCACACATGTCCCACACAAGCCACCTCCCAATTAAATTCACATTCTAGCCATTCACATCATCAAGCGCATGCAATCAATAAACTTTCCACCATATGCATGCCATCCACATCATCAAGCGCCCATGCAACCTTTCAACTTTTCACTTTACACTTTCTACCACATGCAAGCCCTTCACACCATCAAAGAACATGAAAGCCCTCCACATCATTAATTTTTATTTTTATTTTTAAATTTTTATAATTAAACTTGAATGTCACAAGACAACATAACATGCATCCACCCTCCATTTATCTCTAGGTTGAAAGTGGTGAGGTACTATTCTCATATATTGTAATTTTATTTTTGATAAGTTCATTGCTAATAATTACCGCAACAACGCGTGGGGAGTTATCTAGTTATCTTAGATTTTACCCTGTCAATCCTGGACCATTTGGTATCCTCATTACAAGCGTAAAGTGACACATGCATAAAAGCTATCGAATCAGTCGTTGAAGTGGGCATCCTCTCGAAATAGGCTTTCGCCCCTTTTTATATATAAAGCAACCACACATCATATTACACGGCCGAACGATACAAAGTGATGGGGAACCCTCATACAACGCCGACCCACGAATAACTGGATCACATGAGACGCACGCGACTACGCTACCGAATAGAGAACATGAAGAACCGAGTACAACGTCACCCTACACCTTACAACACCTACACTCCACAACAATGCCCCAAGAGTCCCTAAGGACAAAGATTTTCACCTGGAACCAGACACGAAGAGGAGCCTCACAACGACGTCTCCAAGAAGAGAACGGCGCCCGCAGGTGCCACCGTCGTTGGAAACAAAGAACAGAGCTTTCGCTCGACAACCCACCCATGCCACCACGAAGTCTTGAGGGTAAGGGAAATGAGTTGAGATCCCCAGGTCCGGATCGGGGCGCCGCCGCTGCCAGAGACAAAGCACACCCGAGTCACCCGCCGCCATATCTCTCGCCGCCCACACGTCCCAAAGACATAGCCACCACCACCGCCATGGTGCCCACCAGAGAGCCAACCATGCGGACCGCCTTCCACAGCCGCCGCCCCGGCATCTAAACCCTTGACATCGCCAACCGCCCGCATCACAGAGCACCAACCATGGCAGGAAAAGCCCCAACATCAACCACTGAGCCAGGGTCAGCACCACCACCGTAGGGGCACCCACGCCTGTAGTACCCACCGATCCCGGTGGACCGGGGGGACTTGACCCAGTAACTGTCGACGGCTGTCGCGGAGCACCAACTCAGACGACGCCAAGTCCATGGTCAGAGACACCGATCCACCTGTTGCCTGCACGAAGGCCCACCCACCACTACCCCAGACCTCCACTGACACCATAACATGAGGATGCCTTCCCAACCAACCGCAAAAACCCACCTTGGCTTGATGGAGGGGACCCAAAACCGAGCACCCCGACTCCATGACGACAACACGCCGGGACTCACTCGAGGAGCAGCCCGCCCCGGACACGAGGTGTTGGGGAACCTTGCATGGGAAACAAAAATTTTCCTATGCACACACAAGATCTATCCATGGTGATGAGCATCTACGAGAGGGAGAGTGAATCTACATACCCTTGTAGATCGCTATGCGGAAGCGTTAAGAAACGCGGTTGATGTAGTCGAACGTCTTCGCGATCCAAATCGCCGAGTGTCCCGCGATCTCAGCACGATCCATCTCGCGATCCAATCTCGATCCGTCCCACGATCCCATCACGATCCGTCCCGCGATCAAATCATGAATCGTCTCGCGATCCTGATCACGGTCCTTCCGATCTAGCGCCGAACGGACGGCACCTCCGCGTTCAGCACACGTACAGCTCGATGACGATATCCGCCTCCTTGATCCAGCAAGAGAGAGAGCGGAGAGGTAGAAGAGTTCTCCGGCGGCGCGACGGCGCGGCGGTTATAGTGGTGGAACAATTCCGGCAGGGCTTCGCCTAAGCACCGCTGAAACTAGACTAGAGGAGAAACCGATCTAGATGAAGTAGAGGGAGCACGTGGCAATTAGGGTTATTTTTCTCCTCTAAATCCTCTAGTATATATAGGAGGGAGGGAGGGGAGGAGGCAGCCTCAAACCCTCAAGGGCTGGCCAAAATTGGAGGTGGAGGAGGTGGACTCCTCCACTTCAATCCTAGTCCAAATAGGACACCTTCCATATTTGGTCTCCCTTCCCTTTTCTTTGGGGTTTTTCCTTTCCCACTTATTCCTAGCCGCATGGGCCTTGTAGGGCTGGTTTGCCCAGCCCACTAAGGGCTGGTGCAACCCCCCTCAGGCCCATGTGGCCTCCCGGCGTGGGTGGCCCCTCCCGATAGCCCTCCGGTACTCCCGGTACACTACCGGAAATACCCAAAACTTTTCCGGTGGCCAAAACGGGACTTCCTATATATCAATCTTTACCTCCGGACCATTCCGGAGCTCCTCGTGATGTCCGGGATCTCATCCGGGACTCTGAACAACCTTCGGTCACCAATCATACATAACTCAATTCTACCGAAACGTCACCGAACCTTAAGTGTGCAGACCCTGCGGGTTCGAGAACTATGTAGACATGACCGAGACACCTCTACGGCCAATAACCAATAGCGGGACCTGGATGCCCATATTGGTTCCTACATATTCTACGAAGATCTATATCGGTCGAACCTCTATGTCAAGGATTCAATTAATCCCGTATGCTGTTCCCTTTGTTCTTCGGTATGTTACTTGCCCGAGATTCGATCGTCGGTATCTCTATACCTAGTTCAATCTCGTTACCGGCAAGTCTCTTTACTCGTTCCGTAATACAAGATCTCGTGGCTAACACTTTAGTCACAATGCTTGCAAGGCTCATTGTGATGTTGTATTACCGAGTGGGCCCTGAGATACCTCTCCGTCACACGGAGTAACAAATCCCAGTCTTGATCCATGCCAACCCAACAGACACCCTCGAAGATACCTGTACAACACCTTTATAGTCACCCAGTTACGTTGCGACGTTTGATACACACAAGGTATTCCTCCGGTCTCAGTGAGTTGCATGATCTCATGGTCATAGGAACAAATACTTGACATGCAGAAAACAATAGCAATAAACTGACACGATCATATGCTACGTTTATAGTTTGGGTCTTGTCCATCACATCATTCTCCTAATGATGTGATCCCGTTATCAAATGACATCTCATGTCCATGGCTAGGAAACCTTCATCATCTTTTGATCAACGAGCTAGTTA
The DNA here is from genome assembly GCA_039707655.1 of Elymus sibiricus. Lineage (NCBI taxonomy): Eukaryota > Viridiplantae > Streptophyta > Magnoliopsida > Poales > Poaceae > Elymus > Elymus sibiricus. The sequence continues at coordinate 274,659,703 of CM077675.1, read as the reverse complement.
ACTAGAGGCTTACTAGGGACACAGTGTTGTCTATGTACCCACACATGTATTTGAGTTTCCAATCAATACAATTATAGCATGGATAATAAACGATTATCATGAACAAGGAAATATGATAATAACCAATTTATTATTGCCTCTAGGGCCTATTTCCAACAGTCTCCCACTTGCACTAGAGTCAATAATCTAGTTCACATCACCATGTGATTTACATTGTTATGAATCTAACACCCAATGAGTTTTGGGGTTCGATCAGATCATGCTTTGCATGTGAGAGAGGTCTTTAGTCAACGGGTCTGCGACATTCAGATCCGTGTGTACTTTGCAAATCTCTATGTCATACTGTAGACACTTCTACCACACTCCACTTGGAGCTATTCCAAATGGCTGCTCCACTATATGTATCCTGACTACTATTCAGAGTCGTCTGGATAGGTGTCAAAGCTTGCATCGACGTAACCCTTTACGACGAACTCTTCATCACCTCTATAATCGAGAAATATTTCCTTAGTCCTCTAGTTACTAAGGATAATCTTGACCGCTGTCCAGTGATCCACTCCTGGAACACTCTTGTACCCCTTGACAGACTCATGGCAAGGCACACACTAGGTGCGGTACACAGCTTGGCATACTATACAGAGCCTATGGATAAGGCATAGGGGACGACCTTCGTCCTTTCTCTTTCTTCTGCCGTGGTCGAGCTTTGAGTCTCACTCAACTCCACACCTTACAAATCAGGCAAGAACTCTTTCTTTGACTGATCCATTTTGAACTCTTTCAAAATCTTGTCAAGGTATGTACTCATTGAAAGTCTTATCAGACATCTTGATCTATCTCTATAGATCTTTGATGCCCAATATTTAAGTAGCTTCATTCTAGGTCTTCCTTTGAAAAACTCCTTTCAAACGACCCTTTATGCTTTCCAGAAATTCTACATCATTTCCGATCAACAATATGTCAACCACATATACTTATCAGAAATTCTATAGTGCTCCCACTCACTTTATTGTAAATACAAGTTTCTCATAAACTTTGTATAGACTCAAAAACTTTGATCACCTCATCAAAGCGTATATTCCATCTCCGAGATGCTTGCTCCAGTCCATAGAAGGATTGCTGGAGTTTGCATATATTTTAGCATCCTTAGGACTGACAAAACCTTCCGGTTGTATCACATACAACTTTTCCTTACGGATACCGTTAAGGAAACGATGTTTTGACATCCATCTGCCAGATTTCATAATTGAAAAATGCAGCAACTGCTAACATGATTCCAACAGACTTTGAGCATCGCTACGGGTGAGAAAGTCTCATCGTAGTCAACTCCTTGAACTTGTGATAAACCCTTTGCCACAAGTCGAGCTTTATAGACGGTGACATTACCGTCCGCGTCCGTCTTCCTTTTAAAGATCCATTTGTTCTGAATGGCCTTTCGCCCTTCAGGTAATACTTCCAAAGCCCATACTTTGTTTTCTTACATGGATCCCATCTCGGATTTCATGGTCTTAACCATTTCTCGGAATCCGGGCCCATCATCGCTTCTCCATAGCTCGTAGGTTCGGTGTTGTCCAACAACATGACCTCTAACACAGGGTTGCCGTACCACTCAGGAGCAGTACGCGTCCTTGTCGACCCACGATGTTCGATAGTAACTTGATCCGAAATTTCATGATCATCATCATTAACTTCCTTTTCAACTAACGTAGGCTCCACAGAAACAACTTTCTGCGCTGCGCTACTCTCAGGTTGAAGTAAAGGTTCAACAACCTCATCAAGTACTATCTTCCTCCCACTCAATCTTTCGAAAGAAACTCTTTCTCGAGAAAAGACCCGTTTTAGCAACAAACACTTTGTGCTTGGATCTAAGATAGAAGGTTTACCCAACTGTTACGTTAGGGTATTCTATGAAGATGCATTTGTTCGCTTTGGGTTCGAGCTCATTAGGTGAAAACCCTTTTTCACATAAGCGTCGCAGCCCCAAACATTAAGAAATGACAGCTTAGGTTTCCGCCAAACCAAAATTCATACGGTGTCATCTCAACGGATTTAGATGGTGCCCCTTTTAAAGTGAATGTGGTTGTCTCTAATGCATAACCCTAAAACGATAGTGGTAAATCGATAAGAGACATCATAGTTCGCACCATATCCAATAGAGCATGACTACGACGTTCGGACACACCATCACACTATGGTGTTTCAGGTGGCGTGAGTTGTGAAACAACTTCCACATTGTCTTAAGTTGTATACCAAACTCGTAACTTAGATATTCACCTCCACGATCATATCGTAGACATTTTATCTTCTTGTCACGATGATCTCAAACTTCACTCTGATTTTGTTTGAACTTTTCAAACGTTTCAGACTTGTGTTTCATTAAGTAAATATACCCATATCTACTCAAATCATCAGTGAAGGTAGGAAAATAACGATATTCACCGCACACTAATACTCACTGGACCGCATACATCAATATGTATCATTTCCAATAAGTCAATTGCCCGCTCCATCATACCGGAAAACGGGGTTTTAGTCATCTTGCCCATGAGGCATGGTCCGCATGTCTCAACCGATTCGAAATCGAATGAGTCCAAAGATCCATCAGCATGGAGTTTCTTCATGCGTTTTACACCAATATGACATTTAGCGGCAGTGCCACAAGTATGTGGTACTATCATTATTAACTTTGTATCTTTTGGCATCAATAGTATGAACATGTGTATCACTACGATCAAGATTCAATAAACCACTCTTATTGGGTGTATGACCATTGAAGGTATTATTCATGTAAACAGAATAACCATTATTTCTTTTTAAATGAATAACCGTATTGCAATAAACATGATCTAATCACGTTCATGCTTAACGCAAACACCAAATAACATTTTTTTAGGTTCATCACTAATCCTGAAGGTAGAGAGAGCGTGCGATGGTGATCACATCAACCTTGGAAACACTTCCAACACTCATCGTCACCTCACCCTTAGCTAGCTTCCGTTTATTCCGTAGCTTTAATTTCGAGTTACTAACATTTAGCAACCGAACCGGTATCTAATACCCAGGTGCTACTAGGAGTACTAGTAAGGTACACATCAATAACACGTATATCAAATATACTTCTGTCGACGTTGCTAACCTTCTTATCTACCAAGTATCTAGGGTTGTTCCACTTCAGCGACCGTTCTCCTCATAATAGAAGCACTTAGTCTCGGGTTTGGGTTCAACCTTGGGTTTCTTCACTTGAGCAGCAACTGGCTTGCCATCCATGAAGTATCCCTCCTTGCCCTTGCCCTTCTCGAGACTAGTGGTTTCACTAACCATCAACACTTGATGCTCCTTCTAGATTTCTACCTTCGCGGTGTCAAACATTGCGAACAGCTCAGGGATCATTATCTCCATCTCTGGCCTTTTATAGTTCATCACGAAGCTCTAGTAGCTTAGTGACAGTGACTTGGAGAACTATATCAATCACTATTTTATCTGGAAGATCAACTCCCACTCGATTCAAGCGATTGTAGCACTCAAACAATTTGAGCACATGCTCAACGATTGAGCTATTCTCCATCATCTTGCAGGCAAAGAATCTTGTTGGAGGTCTCATACCTCTCAATACGGGCACGAGCCTGAAATCCCAATTTCAGCTCTTAGAACATCTCATATGTTCCGTGACGTTCAAAACGTTTTGGAGCCTCAATTCTAAGCCGTAATGCATGACGCACTGAACTATTAAGTAGTCATCGGAACGTGCCTGTCAGATGTTCACAACATCTACAGACGATGCTAGAGGGGGGTGGCACACCGAGCGGTGCATTAAGGACATAAGCCTTCTGTGCAGCATTGAGGACAATCCTCAGATCACGGACCCAGTCTGCATTATTGCTACCATCATCTTTCAACTCTATTTCTCTAGGAACATATAAAAAATTCAAGGGAGCTACAGCGCGATCTAGTAATCTACAACATAATTTGCAAAGACACTTTGACTATGTTCATGATAATGAGTTTAGTTAATCATATTACTTAAAACTCCCACTCAAATTGACATCCCTCCGGTCATTCGAGTGTCACATGATCCACATCCACCAACTCAAGTTCGATCATCACGTGAGTTGAGGTGGTTTCAATGGTGAACATCTTCATGTTGATCATATCTACTATATGACTCATGTTCGACCTTTCGGTCTCTTGTGTTCCGAGGCCATGTCTGTACATGCTAGGCTCGTCAAGTTTAACCCGAGTGTTCCGCACGTGCAACATGGCTTACACCCGTCGTATGTGAACGTAGAGTCTATCACACCCGATCATCACGGCGTGTCTCGAAACGACGAACTTTCGCAACGGTGCACACTCGGGGAGAACACAATTTATCTTGAAATTTAAGTGAGGGATCACCTTATAATGCTACCGTCGTCCTAAGCAAAATAAGATGCATAAAAGGATTAACATCACATGCAAATCATAAGTGACATGATATGGCCATGAACTCGTGCTTTTGATCTCCATCTCCAAAGCACCGGCATGATCTCCATCGTCACCGGCATGACACCATGATCTCCATCATCTTGATCTCCATCAACGTGTCGCCATGAGGTTGTCGCGCCGACTGTTGCTTCCACGACTATTGCTAACGTTTAGCGATAAAGTAAAGCATTACATAGCGCTTAATGATTGACACGCAGGTCATACAATAATTAAAGACAACTCTATGGCTCCTCCCAGTTGCCGTACTCATCGACATGCAAGTCGTGATATTCTATACAACACATGATCATCTCATACATCACATATATCTCATCATGTAATTGGCCATATCACATCACAACATACCCTGCAAAAACAAGTTAGACGTCCTCTAATTGTTGTTGCAAGTTTTACGTGGCTGCTACGGGTATCTAGCAAGAATGATTCTTACCTACGCAAAAACCACAACGGTGATATAAAAGTTGCTATTTCACCTTCTACAAGGACCGCCTCTGTCGAATCCGATTCAACTAAAGTGGGAGAGACAGACACCCGCCAGCCATCTTATGCAACAAAGTTACATGTCAGTCGATGGAACCGGTCTCTCGTACGTGGACGAGTAAGGTTGGTCCGAGCCGCTTCATCCCACAATACCGCTGAATCAAGAAAAGACTAAGGAGGGAAGCAATCTGAATATCAACGCCCACAAACTCCTTTGTGTTCTACTCGAGATCTCATCTACGCATAGACCTAGCTCAGATGCCACTGTTGGGGAACGTTGCATGGGGAAAAAATTCCTACGCACACACAAGATCTATCCATGGTGATGAGCATCTACGAGAGGGAGAGTGAATCTACATACCCTTGTAGATCGCTATGCGGAAGCGTTAAGAAACGCGGTTGATGTAGTCGAACGTCTTCGCGATCCAAATCGCCGAGTATCCCGCGATCTCATCACGATCCATCTCGCGATCCAATCTCGATCCGTCCCACGATCCCATCACGATCCGTCCCGCGATCAAATCATGAATCGTCTCGCGATCCTGATCACGGTCCTTCCGATCTAGCGCCGAACGGACGGCACCTCCGCGTTCAGCACACGTACAGCTCGATGACGATATCCGCCTCCTTGATCCAGCAAGAGAGAGAGCGGAGAGGTAGAAGAGTTCTCCGGTGGCGCGACGGCGCGGCGGCTAAGGTGGTGGAACAATTCCGGCAGGGCTTCGCCTAAGCACCGCTGAAACTAGACTAGAGGAGAAACCGATCTAGATGAAGTAGAGGGAGCACGTGGCAATTAGGGTTATTTTTCTCCTCTAAATCCTCTAGTATATATAGGAGGGAGGGAGGGGAGGAGGCAGCCTCAAACCCTCAAGGGCTGGCCGAAATTGGAGGTGGAGGAGGTGGACTCCTCCACTTCAATCCTAGTCCATATAGGACACCTTCCATATTTGGTCTCCCTTCCCTTTTCTTTGGGGTTTTTCCTTTCCCACTTATTCCTAGCTGCATGGGCCTTGTAGGGCTGGTTTGCCCAGCCCACTAAGGGCTGGTGCAACCCCCCTCAGTCCCATGTGGCCTCCCGGCGTGGGTGGCCCCTCCCGATGGCCCTCCGGTACTCCCGGTACACTACCGGAAATACCCGAAACTTTTCCGGTGGCCAAAACGGGACTTCCTATATATCAATATTTACCTCCGGACCATTCCGGAGCTCCTCGTGATGTCCGGGATCTCATCCGGGACTCCGAACAACCTTCGGTCACCAATCATACATAACTCAATTCTACCGAAACGTCACCAAACCTTAAGTGTGCAGACCCTGCGGGTTCGAGAACTATGTAGACATGACCGAGACACCTCTACGGCCAATAACCAATAGCGGGACCTGGATGCCCATATTGGTTCCTAAATATTCTACGAAGATCTATATCGGTCGAACCTCTATGTCAAGGATTCAATTAATCCCGTATGCTGTTCCCTTTGTTCTTCGGTATGTTACTTGCCCGAGATTCGATCGTCGGTATCTCTATACCTCGTTCAATCTCGTTACCGGCAAGTCTCTTTACTCGTTCCGTAATACAAGATCTCGTGGCTAACACTTTAGTCACATTGCTTGCAAGGCTCATTGTGATGTTGTATTACCGAGTGGGCCCTGAGATACCTCTCCGTCACACGGAGTAACAAATCCCAGTCTTGATCCATGCCAACCCAACAGACACCCTCGAAGATACCTGTACAGCACCTTTATAGTCACCCAGTTACGTTGCGACGTTTGATACACACAAGGTATTCCTCCGGTGTCAGTGAGTTGCATGATCTCATGGTCATAGGAACAAATACTTGACATGCAGAAAACAATAGCAATAAACTGACACGATCATATGCTACGTTTATAGTTTGGGTCTTGTCCATCACATCATTCTCCTAATGATGTGATCCCGTTATCAAATGACATCTCATGTCCATGGCTAGGAAACCTTCACCATCTTTTGATCAACGAGCTCGTTAACTAGAGGCTTACTAGGGACACAGTGTTGTCTATGTACCCACACATGTATTTGAGTTTCCAATCAATACAATTATAGCATGGATAATAAACGATTATCATGAACAAGGAAATATGATAATAACCAATTTATTATTGCCTCTAGGGCATATTTCCAACACGAGGACCATGTCAAACTCCTGCCCAGGCGACAAGCCCACACCACCGGCCACTATCAGCACCGCACCCTGAAAAGGCATACACCATCGCATCGGAAGAGCGTCGCTCATGGTAGCCGGCAACTCCGGCCGCCGAGCAGCCACTCCGGCGCCCCGCCCCCCATCGGCTCCTCAAACACATACTTTCCCCACCGACCAACGCCAAGGACACCCCCAACCAGCCTCTGCCCCTCCTCCACGCCTGTGAGAAGGACCCGAAGCACCACCACATGCCGCCAGCCACCGAAACTTGTGCCAACCACCAGTCCCGGCCCGCGCTCGCCACCCATGGCCGCCCGAAGGACCAACAGATCCACCCAATTCATCTGTGCCGCCATGATACGTCTCCAACGTATCGATAATTTATGAAGTATTCATGTCATATTTGCCTATGTTTTTACTTTGGTTTTATGATTTATTGGGACTAACCTATTAATAGTTGCAAAATTGCACAAGTTCTTGTTTCACACTTTGATGTGTAGGAATTAATTGGAAATTGGCGAAAAAACGCAAAAGGAGCCTTGTTGGAGGAGGACTCTGACTTTCCTGAAATCTGTCCACAAACAGTTGCAACCGAAAGGTTTTGTCAGTCCTAAGGATGCTAAAATGTATGCAAGCTCCAGTGATCCTTCTATCGACTGGAGCAAGCATCTCGGAGTTGGAATATGCGCTTTGATGAGGTGATCAAAGTTTTTGAGTCTATATAAAGTTTATGAGAAACTTGTATTTACAATAAAGTGAGTGGGAGCACTATAGAATTTCTGATAAGTATATGTGGATGACATATTGTTGATCGGAAATGATGTAGAATTTCTGGAAAGCATAAAGGGCTGTTTGAAAAGGAGTTTTTCAAAGGAAAACTTGGATAGAAGCTACTTAAATATTGGGCATCAGGATCTATAGAGATAGATCAAGACGTCTGATAAGACTTTGAATGAGCACATACCTTGACAAGATTTTGAAAGAGTTCAAAATGGATCAGTCAAAGAAAGAGTTCTTGCCTGATTTGTAAGGTGTGGAGTTGAATGAGACTCAAAGCTCGACCACGGCAGAAGAAAGAGAAAGGACGAAGGTCGTCCCCTATGCCTTAGCCATAGGCTCTATATAGTATGCCATGCTGTGTACCGCACCTGTGTGTGCCTTGCCATGAGTCTGTCAAGGGGTACAAGAGTGGTCCAGGAGTGGATCACTGGACAGCGGTCAAGATTATCCTTAGTAACTAGAGGACTAAGGAAATATTTCTCGATTATGGAGGTGATAAAGAGTTTGTCGTAAAGGGTTACGTCGATGCAAGCTTTGACACCTATCCAGACGACTCAGAGTAGCAGTCAGGATACGTATAGTGGAGCAACCATTTGGAATAGCTCCAAGTGGAGCATGGTAGCATCTGCAGTATGACATATAGATTTGCAAAGAACACACGGATCTGAATGTTGCAGACCGTTGACTAAAAACCTCTCTCACATGCAAAGCATGATCGAACCCCAGAACTCATTGGGTGTTAGATTCATAACAATGTAAATCACATGGTGATGTGAACTAGATTATTGACTCTAGTGCAAGTGGGAGACTATTGGAAATATGCCCTAGAGGCAATAATAATTTAGTTATTATCATATTTCCTTGTTCATGATGATCGTTTATTATCCATGCTATAAATTTATTGATTGGAAACTCAAATACATGTGTGGGTACATAGACAACACTGTGTCCCTAGTATGCCTCTAATAGACTAGCTCGTTGATCAAAGATGGTCAAGGTTTCCTAGCCATAGACATGAGATGTCATTTGATAACTGGATCACATCATTAGGAGAATGATGTGGTGGACAACACCCAAACTATGAACATAGCACATGATCGTGTCAGTTTATTGCTATTGTTTTCTGCATGTCAAGTATCTGTTCCTACGACCATGAGATCATGCAACTCACTGACACCGGAGGAGTACCTTGTGTGTATCAAACGTCGCAACATAACTGGGTGACTATAAAGGTGCTCTACAGGTATCTCCGAAGGTGTCTGTTGAGGTGGCATGGACCGAGACTGGGATTTGTTACTCCGTATGACGGAGAGGTATCTCAGGGCCCACTCGGTAATACAACGTCACAATAAGCCTTGCAAGCAATGTGGCTAAAGAGTTAGCCACAGGATCTTGTACTACGGAACGAGTAAAGAGACTTGCCGGTAACGAGATTGAACTAGGTATAGAGATACCGACGATCGAATCTCGGGCAAGTAACATACCGAAGAACAAAGGGAACAACATACGGGATTAACTGAATCCTTGACATAGAGGTTCAACCGATAAAGATCTTAGTAGAATATATGAGAACCAATATGGGCATCCAGGTCCCGCTATTGGTTATTGACCGTAGAGGTGTCTCGGTCATGTCTACATAGTTCTCGAACCCGCAGGGTCTGCACACTTAAGGTTCGGTGACGTTTTGGTAGTATAGAGTTATGTATGGTGGTGACCGAAGGTTGTTCGGAGTTCCGGATGAGATCCTGGATGTGACGAGGAGCTCCAGAATGGTCCGGAGGTAAAGATTGATATATAGGAAGTCCTGTTTTGGTCACCGGAAAAGTTTCGGATACTTCAGTAGTGTACCGGGAGTGCCGGGAGGGTACCGGGGGCCATCGGGAGGGGTGTCTTGACCCAAAGGACCTCATGGGCTATGGGAGGAGTCAAACCAGCCCCTAGTGGGCTGGCCGAACCTCCCACTAAGGCCCATGCGGCTATGGGTGGGAAAAACCCAAAGGTGGAAAGAGTTTCCAAGTGGAGAGGAGGAATCCTACTCCTAGTAGGATTGGAGTAGGACTCCTCCACCTCCTATTTCGGCCGAACCCTTGAGGGTTTGAGGCTGCCTCCTCCCCTCCCTCCCTCCTATATATACTAGAGGATTTAGAGGGGAGAACTAACCCTAATTGCCACGTGCTCCCTCTACTTCCTATAGATCGTTTTCTCCTCTAGTCTAATTTCGGCGGTGCTTCGGCGAAGCCCTGCCGGAATAGTTCCACCACCATCGCCGCCACGCCGTCGCGCTACCGGAGAACTCATCTACCTCTCCGCTCCCTCTTGCTGGATCAAGAAGGCGGAGATCGTCATCGAGCTGTACGTGTGCTGAACGCGGAGGTGCCGTTCGTTCGGCACTAGATCGGAAGGACCGCGATTGGATCGCGGAACGATTCATGATTGGATCGCGGGACGGATCGTGATTGGATCGCGGGACGCTCGGCGATTTGGATCGCGAAGACGTTCGACTACATCAACCGCGTTTCTTAACGCTTCCCGCTTAGCGATCTACAAGGGTATGTAGATCCACTCTCCCTCTCGCAGATGCTCATCACCATGGACAGATCTTGCGTGTGCGTAGGAAATGTTTTGTTTCCCATGTAACGTTCCCCAACAGTGGTATCAGAGCCAGGTTTATGCGTAGATGAGATCACGAGTAGAACACAAAGGAGTTTGTGGGCGTTGATGCTCAGATTGCTTCCTCCCTTGGTCTTTTCTTGATTCAGCGTTATTGTGGGATGAAGCGGCCTGGACCAATATTACTCGTACGCTTACGAGAGACCGGTTCCATCAACTGACATGTGACTTTGTTGCATAAAGATGGCTGGCGGGTGTCTGTCTCTCCCACTTTAGTTGGATCGGATTTGACAAAGGCGGTCCTTGAGAAGGTTGAATAGCAATTTGTGTATCACCGTTGTGGTTTTGCGTAGGTAAGAATCGTTCTTCCTAGATACCCATAGCAGCCACGTAAAACATGCAACACCAATTAGAGGACTTCTAACTTGTTTTTGCAGGGTATGTTGTGATGCGATATGGCCAATTACATGATGAGATATATGTGATGTATGAGATGATCATGTTTTGTATAGAATATCACGACTTGCATGTCGATGAGTACGGCAACCGGCAGGAGCCATAGGGTTGTCTTTAATTTATTTTCGCCGTTTTTGCTTTACTTTATCGCTATGAGTTAGCAATAGTCGTAGAAGCAACAGTTGGCGCGAAAACCTCATGGTGACACGTTGATGGACATCAAGATGATGGAGATCATGGTGTCATGCCGGTGACGATGGAGATCATGTCGGTGCTTTGGAGATGGAGAACAAAAGCACAAGTTCATGGCCATATCATGTCACTTATGATTTGCATGTGATGTTAATCCTTTTATGCATCTTATTTTGCTTAGGACGACGGTAGCATTATAAGTTGATCCCTCACTTAAATTTCAAGATAAATTGTGTTCTCCCCGAGTGTGCACCGTTGCGAAAGTTCGTCGTTTCGAGACACCACGTGATGACGGGTGTGATAGACTCTATGTTCGCATACAACGGGTGCAAGCCAGTGTTGCACGTGCGGAACACTCGGGTTAAACTTAACGAGCCTAGCATGTACAGACATGGCCTCAGAACACAAGAGACCGAAAGGTCGAACATGAGTCATATAGTAGATATGATCAACATGAAGATGTTCACCATTGAAACCACCTCATCTCACGTGATGATCGGACTTGGGTTGGTGAATTTGGATCATGTGACACTCGAATGACCAGAGGGATGTCAATTTGAGTGGGAGTTTTTAAGTAATATGATTAACTAAACTCATTATCATGAACATAGTCAAAATGTCTTTGGAAATTATGTTGTAGATTACTAGCTCGCGCTGTAGCTCCCTTGAATTTTTATATGTTCCTAGAGAAATAGAGTTGAAAGATGATGGTAGCAATAATGCGGACTGGGTCCGTGATCCGAGGATTGTCCTCATTGCTGCACAGAAGGCTTATGTCCTTAATGCACCACTCGGTGCGCCACCCCCTCAAGCGTCGTCTGTAGATGTTGTGAACATCTGACAGGCACGTTCTGATGACTACTTGATAGTTCAGTGCGTCATGCATTACGGCTTAGAATTGAGGCTCCAAAACATTTTGAACGTCACGGAACATATGAGATGTTCTAAGAGCTGAAATTGGGATCTCAGGCTCGTGCCCGTGTTGGGAGGTATGAGACCTCCAACAAGATTCTTTGCCTGCAAGATGAAGGAGAATAGCTCAATCGTTGAGCATGTGCTCAGATTGTCTGGGTGCTACAATCGCTGGAATCGAGTGGGAGTTGATCTTCCAGATAAGATAGTGATTGATATAGTTCTCCAAGTCACTGTCACTAAGCTACTAGAGCTTCGTGATGAACTATAAAATGCCAGGGATGGAAATAATGATCCCTGAGCTATTCGCAATGTTTGACACTGCTACTTCTCGAGCATGCGTTGGTTTCCGTGAAGAGGAACGGGTGATGCAGCAAAGTAGATAAGTATTTCCCTCAGTTGTTGAGAACCAAGGTATCAATCCAGTAGGAGATACAAGCAAGTCACCAATGGATGTACCTACACAAATAATCAAACACTTGCACCCAACGCTATAAAGGGGTTGTCAACCCCTTCACGGTTACTTGCAAGGATGAGATCTAATAGAGATAGATAGAATAGATTGCTTGAAAGGAAAGTAAAACAAAAGTAAAAATATGGCAGCAAAGTATTTTTGGTGTTTTTGGTTTTAGATCTGAAAGTATAAGATGGAAAATAGACCCGGGGGCCATAGGTTTCACTAGAGGCTTCTCTCATGATGGCAAGTATTACGGTGGGTGAACAAATTACTGTCGAGCAATTGATAGAAAAGCGAATAATTATGAAGACATCCAAGGCAATGATTATGCATATAGGCATCACGTCCGTGTCAAGTAGACCGAAACGATTCTGCATCTACTACTATTACTGCACACATCGACCGACTCCTGCCTGCATCTAGAGTATTAAGTTCATGAAGAACAGAGTAACGCATTAGGTAAGATGACATGATGTAGAGGGATAAACTCAAGCAATATGATGAAAACCCCATCTTTTTATCCTCGATGGCAACAATACAATACGTGCCTCGCTACCCCTACTATGTCACTGGGTGAGGACACCGCAAGATTGAACCCAAAACTAAGCACTTCTCCCATTGCAAGAATTACCAATCTAGTTGGCCAAACCAAACCAATAACTCGAAGAGACTTGCAAAGATAAGAAATCATGCATATAAGAATTCAAAAAAGACTCAAATAATATTCATAGATAATCTGATCATAAACCCACAATTCATCGGATCTCGACAAACACACCGCAAAAGAGTATTACATCGAATAGATCTTCATGAAGATCATGAAGAACATGGTATTGAAGAGCAAAGAGAGAGAAGAAGCCATCTAGCTACTAGCTATGGACCCGAAGGTCTGTGGTGAACTACTCACGCATCATCGGAGGGGCAATGGAGTTGATGTAGATGCCCTCCGTGATCGAGTCCCCCTCCGGCAGATTACCGGAAAAGGCTCCAAGATTGGATCTCACGGGAACCAAGGCTCCTGGCGGCGGAAAAGTGTTTTCGTGGCTCTCTCTGGTATACAGGGAATATTTTGGAATTTATAGGCCAAAGATTAGGGTTGGGAGAGCTGCCGTGGGCCCACAAGCCAGGGGGCGCGCCCTACCCCCCTGGGCGTGCCCCTGTGGCTTGTGGCCACACGGCGGCTCTCCTGCCTTGCTCTCCAAGCTTGGTAGATGTCTTCTGGTCCAAGAAAAATTATTCCGAAGATTTTATTCCGTTTGGACTCCGTTTAATATTCCTAATCTGCAATACTCAAAAACAAGGAAAAAACAGAAACTGGCACTAGGCTCTAGATTAATAGGTTAGTCCCAAAAATAATATAAAATAGCATATTAATGCATATAAAACATCCAAAACAGATAATATAATAGCATGGAACAATCAAAAATTATAGATACGTTGGAGACGTACCAGACACCGCGAAGGTAGAAATCAAGAAGGAGCATCAAGTGTTGATGGTTAGTGAAACCACTAGTTTCGAGAAGGGCAAGGGCAAGGAGGGAAACTTCATGGATGGCAAGTCAGTTGCTACTCCAGTGAAAAAACCCAAGGTTGAACCCAAACCCGAGACCGAGTGCTTCTATTATGAGGAGAACGGTCGCTGAAGCGGAACTGCCCTAGATACTTGGTAGATAAGAAGGCTGTCAACGTCGACAGAAGTATATTTGATATACGTGTTATTGATGTGTACCTTACTAGTACTCCTAGAGGCACCTGGGTATTAGATACCGGTTCGGTTACTAAATGTTAGTAACTCGAAATAAAAGCTACGGAATAAACGGAGGCTAGCTAAGGGTGAGGTGACGATGAGTGTTGGAAGTGTTTCCAAGGTTGATGTGATCACCATTGCACGCTCTCTCTACCTTCGGGATTAGTGATGAACCTAAATAAATGTATTTTGGTGTTTGCGTTGAGCATAAACGTGATTAGATCATGTTTATTGCAATACGGTTATTCATTTAAGTTAGAGAATAATGGTTAGTCTATTTACATGAATAAAACCTTCAATGGTCATGCACCCAATGAGAATGGTTTATTGAATCTTGATCGTAGTGATACACATGTTCATAATATTGATGCCAAAAGATACAAAGTTAATAATGATAGTACCACATACTTCTGGCACTGCCGCTAAATGTCATATTGGTGTAAAACGCATGAAGAAACTCCATGCTGATGGATCTTTGGACTCATTCGATTTCGAATCGGTTGAGACATGCAGACCATGCCTCATGGGCAAGATGACTAAGACCCCGTTTTCCGGTATGATGGAGCGGGCAAGTAACTTATTGGAAATGATACATGTTGATGTATTCGGTCCAATGAGTGTTGTAGCGTGCGGTGGATATCGTTATTTTCCTACCTTCACTGATGATTTGAGTAGATATGGGGATATTTACTTAATGAAACACAAGTCTGATACATTTGAAAAGTTTAAGCAATTTCAGAGTGAAGTTTGAGATCATCGTGATAAGAAGATAACATGTCTACGATTTGATCGTGGAGGTGAATATCTGAGTTACGAGTTTGGTATACAACTGAAGACAATGTGGAAGTTGTTTCACAACTCACACCACCTGGAACACCATAGTGTGATGGTGTGTCCGAACGTCGTAGTCGTGCTCTATTGGATATGGTGCGAACTATGATGTCTCTTATCGATTTGCCACTATCGTTTTGGGGTTATGCATTAAAGACAACTACATTCACTTTAAAAGGGGCACCATCTAAGTCCGTTGAGATGACACCGTATGAATTTTGGTTTGGAGGAAACCTAAGCTGTCATTTCTTAATGTTTCGGGTTGTGACGCTTATGTGAAAAAGGGTTTTCACCTAATGAGCTCGAACCCAAAACGGACAAATGCATCTTCATAGAATACCCTAATGTAACAGTTGGGTAAACCTTCTATCTTAGATCCAAGCACAAAATGTTTGTTGCTAAAACGGGTCCTTTCTCGAGAAAGAGTTTCTCTCGAAAGAATTGAGTGGGAGGAAGATAGAACTTGATGATGTTGTTGAACCTTTGTTTCAACCAGAGAGTAGCGCAGCACAGAAAGTTGTTTCTGTGGAGCCTACATTAGTTGAAGAGGAAGTTAATGATGTTGATCATGAAGCTTCGGATCAAGTTACTATCAAACCTCGTAGGTCGACAAGGACGCGTACTGCTCCTGAGTGGTACGGCAACCCTGTCTTAGAGGTCATGTTGTTGGACAACGATGAACCTATGATGTATGGAGAAGCGATGATGGGCCCGGATTCCGAGAAATGGTTAGAGGCCATGAAATCCGAGATGGGATCCATGTATGAAAACAAAGTATGGGCTTTGAAAGTATTACCTGAAGGGCGAAAGGCCATTCAGAACAAATGGATCTTTAAAAGGAAGTCGGACGCGGACGGTAATCTCACCGTCTATAAAGCTCGACTTGTGGCAAAGTGTTTTTCACAAGTTCAAGGAGTTGACTCCGATGAGACTTTCTCACCCGTAGCGATGCTAAAGTCTATTGGAATTATGTTAGCAGTTGCTGCATTTTTCGATTAGGAAATCTGGCAGATGGATGTCAAAACATCGTTTCCTTAACGGTGTCCGTGAGGAAAGGTTGTATGTGATACAACCGGAAGGTTTTGTCAGTCCTAAGGATGCTAAAATGTATGCAAGCTCCAGTGATCCTTCTATCGACTGGAGCAAGCATCTCGGAGTTGGAATATGCGCTTTGATGAGGTGATCAAAGTTTTTGAGTCTATACAAAGTTTATGAGAAACTTGTATTTACAATAAAGTGAGTGGGAGCACTATAGAATTTCTGATAAGTATATGTGGATGACATATTGTTGATCAGAAATGATGTAGAATTTCTGGAAAGCATACAGGGCTGTTTGAAAAGGAGTTTTTCAAAGGAAAACTTGGATAGAAGCTACTTAAATATTGGGCATCAGGATCTATAGAGATAGATCAAGACGTCTGATAAGACTTTCAATGAGTACATACCTTGACAAGATTTTGAAAGAGTTCAAAATGGATCAGTCAAAGAAAGAGTTCTTGCCTGATTTGTAAGGTGTGGAGTTGAATGAGACTCAAAGCTCGACCACGGCAGAAGAAAGAGAAAGGACGAAGGTCGTCCCCTATGCCTTAGCCACAGGCTCTATATAGTATGCCATGCTGTGTACCGCACCTGTGTGTGCCTTGCCATGAGTCTGTCAAGGGGTACAAGAGTGGTCCAGGAGTGGATCACTGGACAACGGTCAAGATTATCCTTAGTAACTAGAGGACTAAGGAAATATTTCTCGATTATGGAGGTGATAAAGAGTTCGTCGTAAAGGGTTACGTCGATGCAAGCTTTGACACCTATCCGGACGACTTTGAGTAGCAGTCAGGATACGTATAGTGGAGCAACCATTTGGAATAGCTCCAAGTGGAGCGTGGTAGCATCTGCAGTATGACATATAGATTTGCAAAGAACACACGGATCTGAATGTTGCAGACCGTTGACTAAAAACCTCTCTCACATGCAAAGCATGATCGAACCCCAGAACTCATTGGGTGTTAGATTCATAACAATGTAAATCACATGGTGATGTGAACTAGATTATTGACTCTAGTGCAAGTGGGAGACTGTTGGAAATATGCCCTAGAGGCAATAATAATTTAGTTATTATCATATTTCCTTGTTCATGATGATCGTTTATTATCCATGCTATAATTTTATTGATTGGAAACTCAAATACATGTGTGGGTACATAGACAACATTGTGTCCCTAGTAGCCTCTAATAGACTAGCTCGTTGATCAAAGATGGTCAAGGTTTCCTAGCCATAGACATGAGATGTCATTTGATAACGGGATCACATCATTAGGAGAATGATGTGGTGGACAAGACCCAAACTATGAACATAGCACATGATCGTGTCAGTTTATTGCTATTGTTTTCTGCATGTCAAGTATCTGTTCCTACGACCATGAGATCATGCAACTCACTGACACCGGAGGAGTACCTTGTGTGTATCAAACGTCGCAACGTAACTGGGTGACTATAAAGGTGCTCTACAAGTATCTCCGAAGGTGTCTGTTGAGTTGGCATGGATCGAGACTGGGATTTGTTACTCCGTATGACGAAGAGGTATCTCAGGGCCCACTCGGTAATACAACATCACAATAAACCTTGCAAGCAATGTGACTAAAGAGTTAGCCACGGGATCTTGTATTACGGAACGAGTAAAGAGACTTGCCGGTAACGAGATTGAACTAGGTATAGAGATACCGACGATCGAATCTCGGGCAAGTAACATACCGAAGAACAAAGGGAACAACATACGGGATTAACTGAATCCTAGACATAGAGGTTCAACCGATAAAGATCTTCGTAGAATATGTGGGAACCAATATGGGCATCCAGGTCCCGCTATTGGTTATTGACCGTAGAGGTGTCTCGGTCATGTCTACATAGTTCTCTAACCCGCAGTGTCTGCACACTTAAGGTTCGGTGACGTTTCGATAGTATAGAGTTATGTATGGTGGTGACCGAAGGTTGTTCGGAGTCCCGGATGAGATCCTGGACGTCACGATGAGCTCCGGAATGGTCCGGAGGTAAAGATTGATATATAGGAAGTCCTGTTTTGGTCACCGGAAAAGTTTCGGGTACTTTGGTAGTGTACCGGGGGTGCCGAGAGGGTACCGGGGGCCATCGGGAGGGGTGTCTTGACCCAAAGGACCTCATGGGCTGTGGGAGGAGTCAAACCAGCCCCTAGTGGGCTGGCCGAACCCCCCACTAAGGCCCATGTGGCTAGGGGTGGGAAAAACCCAAAGGTGGAAAGGTGGAAAGAGTTTCCAAGTGGAGAGGAGGAATCCTACTCCTAGTAGGATTGGAGCAGGACTCCTTCACCTCCTATTTCGGCCGAACCCTTGAGGGTTTGAGGCTGCCTCCTCCCCTCCCTCCCTCCTATATATACTAGAGGATTTAGAGGGGAGAATTAACCCTAATTGCCACGTGCTCCCTCTACTTCCTCTAGATCGTTTTCTCCTCTAGTCTAATTTTGGCGGTGCTTAGGCGAAGCCCTGCCGGAATAGTTCCACCACCATCGCCGCCGCGCCGTCGCGCTGCTGGAGAACTCATCTACCTCTCCGCTCCCTCTTGCTGGATCAAGAAGGCGGAGATCGTCATCGAGCTGTACGTGTGCTGAACGCGGAGGTGCCGTCCGTTCGGCGCTAGATCGGAAGGACCGTGATTGGATCGCAGAACGGTTCATGATTGGATCGAGGGACGGATCGTGATTGGATCGCGGGACGCTCGGCTATTTGGATTGCGAAGACGTTCGACTACATCAACCGCGTTTCTTAACGCTTCCCGCTTAGCGATCTACAAGGGTATGTAGATCCACTCTCCCTCTCGTAGATGCTCATCACCATGGATAGATCTTGCGTGTGCGTAGGAAATTTTTTGTTTCCCATGCAACGTTCCCCAACAGTATTCAGCCAAGCCACGACTTTGAGGACTCATGAGGGCTGTGAGGAGTCCCTAGGAAGGTTCTAGAGGTGCCCAAGAGCCATTGGATCAAGGGTCCATCCATCGGAGGGCCATAGAACACCACAGAGGCACATATAAGGAGAGAAAAACCCTAATTTCGGGAGGGCCACCAAAAGCCACGAATTTTCCTCTCCCTTGGCAGCCGTCAAGAAGGGCAGAGGCTCCTCCATTGCAGCACCAATACCAAGGAAGAAGGGGGGGGGCAAGGGGCCGCCGCCCGTAGCCATCGCCGCCGCCCGTCGCCGGCGCCGTGGCCGCCATCGCCGCCATCGCCTCCATCTCTTTGGGGCTGCACCTCTCCATCAACAACTCTCTCTTTCTCACCATGATAATGTGTGAGTAATCCACCTTGGGGTTGAGGATTTGTACCGGTAGCTATGTGTTTAATCTCTCTCTCTCTCTCTCTCTCTCTCGTGTTCTTGAGATGGCACGATTTTGATGTATCACGGGCTTTGTTAATATAGTTGGATAATACGGTGTTTTTCCCTCTCTATCTTGTTGTGATGAATTGAGTTTTCCCTTTGAGATTTTGTTATTATCGGATTGAATACTTTTATGAATTTGAGAGCACTTGATGTATGTCTTGCATGCAGATACCCGTAGTGACATTGGGGTATTCAAGTGATTCACTTGATATATGTTATGGCGTCAACTTGCGGATTCCGGTGACCTTGGAGATCTACGCATAGGGGTTGATTGCACGTTTTCATGCCTTGTTCTCCGATAGAAATCTTGGGGCACTCTTTGAGGTTCTTTGTGTTGGATTGAGTATTATAAATCTGAAATTGTTTGATGCGTATCGAATAATTAACTCATGGATACTTGTGGTGATATTGGAGTATCTAGGTGACATTAGAGTTGGTTGATGCGTATCATATGGTGTTATTCTAGTACGAACTCTTAGATAGATCGATCGGAAAGGATAACTTGGTATTATTTTAGTACGAACTCTTGGATAGATCGATCGGAAATGATAACTTTAAGGTGGTTTCGTACCCTACAAACAATTTCTTCTTATGTTCTCCGCTAGATAAGAACTTTGGAGTGATTTTCTTCGTTGCACATTGAGGGATGGTTATGTGATCCAATTATATTAGCATTGTCGAAGATTGCACTAGCGAAAGTACGGACCCTAGGCCTTGTTTTTAAGCATTGCAATACCGTTTGTGCTCACTTTTGGTTACTTTATACCTTGCTATTTTTATATTTTCAGATTACAAAAACCTATATCTACCATCCATATTGCACTTGTATCATCATCTCTTCGCCGAACTAGTGCACCTATACAATTTGCCATTGTATTGGGTGTGTTGGGGACACAAGAGATTTTTTGTATTTGATTGCAGGGTTGTTTGAAAGAGACCATCTTCATCCTACACCTCCCACGGATTGATGAACCTTAGGTCATCCACTTGAGAGAAAATTGCTACTGTCCTACAAAACTCTGCGCTTGGAGGCCCAACAAAGTCTACAAGAATAAAGTTGCGTAGTAGACATCACGCCGCTCGCGCCAACCCCCGCAAGAGCCGATGCCCACAGAGCACACCACCATGGGAGAAGCACCACCACCAGCCCCCATGCTGCCACCACCAGCCGCCGCCATCGCCGGGAAGCCTGCCGGCGCAGCGCTGCGCAACCACCCGAGGAGGCCGCCTGACGTCAGCCCGCCCTGCGTGAAAGGAGACCAGGGCCCGCTGCCTATGCCAATCGGTCTTTGCCCGACGACGCGCTCCAACGATGGGGGGAGGGGGAGGGGGAAGGTGGCGCCGGAGATTGGGTTTCGCCCCTCCCCCCCGCTCGCGAGAACGGGTCGGGCGAGGGGAGCGGCCGGTCGAGGGCTGCTCAAGTCTAAATGGTGAACCTCTGAAGTGGGTATCCACTAAGTGATCTTCGAGTCGGACTTTGCTCGAGTTGGTCAATGCCCTCACTACTAGCGATTATGACCTGTCATCCATATTTTTGCTTCTGAGAGAGTCGTTGGCCTTTTGTTTTGCCTCCTTTGAAGATTTTAAATTTAATTTATGTAAACGTGAGTGTAATAAGGTAGCACATGGCCTTTCACGTTCAGCTTTAGGGCTGGCATGCTCAGATCATGTTGGAAGGAGCAAGCTCCCAACTTTGTGTCCGACTTGGTCATTAGCGAGCTGGCCGTGCGAGGTTACGTTATGAAATGCATTTTCCAGTTCAAGAAACAAACTAAACAAATTTTCGCCCTTCGCAAAGAAAGATCCAAGCATGTTTTTTCAACAAACACACGGTAGATATAGATCAAAACATTGTTCTCTTCACCCATCAAACGGCAGAGTCATAATCCATGACCTCCTTTTTTTCAGGATCATTATGATCTCTATCTGTCTCACATATGTTACTTGGGTATATGGATGGCGCAGATTACATCTCCAAACTCATCGAACGGTTCAGATTCCTCACACCTAAAGCCCCCCAAGAACAAGACGCCCTTGGGCCGGTCGCGTGCCCACAAAAGCACCATCCGCCGCTCGTCCCGTCGCGTCTCTTCTCCCCCAAACCAGGCGAAAGGCCGCATCGCGAACGGCACCAGACCAAACCCCGAATCCGAGCCAAGGAGCAAGGGCAAAACCCCATCTGCAGCGGCGGCGGCGGCGATGGAGTCGGTGGAGGCGCTCGTGGCGCACATCCAGGGCCTCTCCGGGAGCGCGGACGAGCTGGCGCAGCTCCACGGCCTCCTCAAGCAGGCCGACGGCGACGCCCTGCGCGTCCACTCCGCCGGCCTCCTGCCCTTCCTCTCCCACCTCCACCCCGGCGCCCACTCCCTCGGCTACCTCTACCTCCTGTACGCGACCCCGCAACCCCTCCCCTGCACCAAAACCCTAACCCCCTTCTCGCCCGTCGCGCCGCGACGCTGCAATCTCTCCTTCGCGTCGATCGATCCAATCTCTCCATCTAATTGTTCGTCTGCTCTCTGCAGGGATTCTTTCGTGTCGTCGTCTGCTAATCTGAGGGCGCACGCCGGCGGGGACCTTCTTGTGACCGTGGCCGATTTCCTCACCTCCTGCTCGGCCGACCAGATACGCCTCGCGCCCGACAAATGTGTGTGCCGCGCGATTATCAAATCGAATTGTTCCGTTTCGTTTTGCTGTGGGCTAATATCTTTCTAATCTGTTTGTTTGTGCAGTTCTGAATGTGTGTAGGGTGCTCAAGAACGAGGTCATGCAGCTCAATGCGCCGATCAGAGGGATTGCTCCGCTGCGGGCGGCCGTCCGCAAGATCCAGACATCGTCAGAGCAGCTGACCCCGCTCCACTCCGAATATCTGATGCTGTGCCTGCTGGCCAAGCAGTACAAGGCTGGCCTGAGCGTCCTGGAAGATGATATATTCGAAGTTGATCAGCCCAAGGACTTGTTCCTCTACTGCTACTACGGGTCTGAATCAAGTTTGTTGAGTGGCTTACGGTTTTTGACTATGTGTTGACTTGCTTACTAGTTTGCCTTCTCTTGCAGGGGGATGATATATATTGGGCTGAAGAAGTTCCGTAAAGCATTGGAGCTTCTTCACAATGTGAGGCCTTCAACTATGCGACTAGTTTTTTGTGTAGCCGTTTCCCCGTTTGTGTTGTTTACTGAAGATACACTTTTTTCAGGCTGTTACTGCCCCAATGTCGTCATTGAATGCAATTACTGTCGAGGCTTACAAGAAGTATGTCCTAGTTTCGCTCATTCAGAGTGGACAGGTATATCACTTATTTGCATTCTATAGTGATTTATGATGCTACTTTTAGGGAAAATTTGCCTTATCACGTTGGGTTTGGATCAATTAAGGCATGTTTGTCCTCCCTAGCTTTAATCGACGACATTGATGCTTCCTATAGAAAGATACACATTATCAGCTTCCAAAATAAGCTATAAGACGTAGTTTGTTGTCACCTGCATTTTTTGGGAGAACAAGTTCGTTTCTTCCCAGCTTTAGTCAAAAGAAAATCAGTTTAAAATGGAATATGTAACTTAAGACCACTACCACATAGAAAATAGGAATCGATCAAATGAAACACCTTGGAGAAGAAAGCGATGCATTAATACCAAAGATTTGTCCTATTCGTATATACCACTTGCTAGATTAAGCTAGGTCTAAGGTAAGAATGTACTCCCTCCGTCCCAAAACAAGTGTCTCAACTTTAGTATAATTTTGTACAAAGTTGAGACACTTATTTTGGGACGGACGGAGTAAATGACAATTTGATGCTAGAATGCTAGATTAATGTAGTAACATATCGTATCCCTGTAAAGAGACTACACCTTTTAGATTTGCTTGCGTTACATACTGATTGCATGGACCCCCTCTCCCTATCTTCTGTTGATGGGATAATGAGGTAGACCTATTGCGATTTGATGATCATAAATTCATAATCCATTGTTTTGTTATCCCTAGTTGGTACAAATAGGGAGTACAAGTATACAAATTTTGTGAGTGAATGAAGAAAATATGGCAACATAGGCTATTGGTTCCCATATTAGTGCGTGCATATCGTAATCATTAACCGTTGTCCATCATTATTTGTTTTGAACGAAACCAATGGCCCTGTAAGCCCTTTGCTCTACTGGTGATTCCATATCATATTGAGATAGCTTGTTACATTTGGAATCATTTTGTTGAAGTCTTGTGCGGTATGTCAAGTTGAATGTTATTGAATTTTTGGAACAGGTTCCATCATTCCCCAAGTACACGTCTTCGACTGCTCAAAGGAATCTGAAAAATCACACTCAGGTATACTTCCTTCCATGAGTCGTAATTTCAAATGTATCCAGTGAAAAAAGGTTTTGCTCTTGCACCCACAAGTTATTGGATGCAATGTGGTAGTCATCTGCCCTCCTAGTTTCTTCATTGGCTTTGGGCGTGACAGTAGTCAAATTAAATTTAGTTCTGATATATAATTTTTCATAGTATATTTTCTCGCCCTTCCTAGTTTATTCATTGGTTTTGGTGCCACGGTAGTCAAATTGATTCAGTTCTGATGATTTTTTATGGTGGTTATTCGTGCATTATTCTATTGATGAATGACGTTCATTGCTTTACTCTATCAGCTACACTTGATTGATTCTTGGTACAATGTGCATTCCTTGGACTTTAAAAATGTACTGACTTAGTTTCATAGTCTGAAGACAATAAGTACACGGATCTCTTTGTCACCACTAATGCCATGCTTTAATAATATGTGGCTTTGCTATAAATGATGTAATTTATCCCTTTTATTGCATGATAATCCTTTTTAGCTCTTTTAGGAAGCATTAATGCTGTCTATGCTGTTTAATTTTTAGATTTACGTCGATCTGTCTACATGCTATGGCACTGGTAGCTACTCTGATTTAGAGACATTCATCCAGTCAAATGCAGAGGCCTTCCAAACTGTGAGTATTTTCTCTTTCCTTCTTTGTTTAACATGATCTACTGTTAGTGACTAGTGTCAGTCTGTTACCAGGCATACCCCAGCTGCACCTACCTCCTTCCTTGCTGGGAACTACTTCTAGTTATTTTTCTATTTATGCTATATATTAGTACTAAAGAATCCGCCAGTAAGATTTTCGTGGCACAGTAATATGTGTTGGTTTCTGATTATTTGCGTGTTTCAGGACAACAACTTTGGACTAGTGAAGCAAGTGCTCTCTTCAATGTACAAGCGAAACATCCAGAGGCTGACCCAGACCTACTTAACTCTTTCACTTGAAGACATTGCCAGCTCTGTTCAACTTAACACCCCAAAAGAAGCTGAGATGCATGTACTTAGGATGGTAGGTGTTGTTTAGATGCAGTCTGGTGATCTTTAGCATCTATGGAAAACATTATCACACAATTTGACTATTTTTTATCAATTCAGATTGAAGATGGTGAGATCCATGCAACAATAAACCAGAAGGATGGCATGGTCAGCTTTAATGAAGATCCTGAGCAATATAAAAGCAGTGAGATGGTGGAGCACATCGACTCTTCTATTCAAAGGTATGTGCCTTTTATTTTCTACCTCATATGTTATATATAAGTTGTGCACCCTCCTAGATTTCTGAAATTTATCGTTTTCCTTGGTACATAGTTCCACTCTTGGCATCCTATGCGTAGTCTCAACTTGGAACATCAACTGAGAATTCAAAATATAGTTACTGGATTGCCTAATTCTATTTTAGTAGGTGGCATCTGATTACTGAGATTACTGCCATGTTTTTCTATTCCAGAATTTATTCTTAGGCACATGCATAATACAATTAAATATGGAGCAGAAAAAACTAATGTTTTGTGACTGATTCAACGCTCTTAACAAATATTCTTCAGGTTGATGGCTTTGTCAAAGAAGCTGACCTCAATTGATCAGAACATCTCGTGTGATCATGCATTTTTGATGAAGGTTAGCTGTTCAGACTTGCAGATGTATTTTCACTTCTTGCCGTTGCTCTCTGTTGTTTTCTAAGTCTGAGTAGGTGCAGAGTGGAAGGGAACGTGCAAGATTTGACTACGACGACTTCGACTCGGTTCCGCACAAATATTTTTGAGATGATCAGCGCTTGGGTAACTTGGAAGTACTACCATCAAGCTAGCCTTGTCCTGTGGTTATTATCGGTTCGACCCGTATATTACAGCCATGGAAGCTTGAACCCTGTAATTTCTGGAATTAAAGGACGGGAGCTTTTGCCTAGAGATAATGATATTCACTCTTAGAATTTGTCCAGGAAGCTTTTCATTTTGAGTACCCATTGGTGTTCTTCTGTGCGAAGAATATGGTTGTGTTTACTGTCGTCTGCTGTCGGGACTTGGTTAGGCAAGGTTAGTCCGTAGGGTGGACGATCACGTTCGGCCCAAGTGATTTCTATGGGCCATGACAAAGGGTCATGGTAAGCGGTTGGGTCGTTGGTTTGGTTAAAGCCTAAAAAGGTTGAGCTTTTGGCTCCCTAACAAGGACAAAGACTAACTTTATGCGAGTTGGGACTTCCGCTCAAAAAAGAAAAAAGTGAGTTGGGACTGCCTATGCGTAAGGCTACTGCCTGATTGAGTCCCTGTTCATCTGCAACCTCCAGCCGAGCCCCGGCCGGGACGCGTCAGATCGTGCTCCATCTAATTTCCGCACGCGCGCGCATATATATATATATATATATATATATATATATATATATATATAGTAATACTATTCATCACCCAGGGTGCAGAATGAGTTATTCTTCACCCGAGGTAATCTTACGATTGTTTCATAAATAAATTTTGTTTTGTATATAAATAGTTACATGCATATTAATTCATTATGTAAAATTTGGCATAAGAAAACAAATATATATGTCATAAGACCAGAAAAATTACATTTTATGTACATTTTACACTATGTTTTGACGTTCGTAACTTTTCGTAGCGTAATTTTTTTTTACGGCGATTTAATACTTTCTTACATTCTATTTTTAGGTATGAAGTAGGAAAAAAATTATGGGACGTAAAAATACGGTGCATTAATGATAAAAACAGAGGGAATGAAGAATAACTATTCCTCACCCAGGGTGACGAATAGCGCGACCCTATATATATATATATATATATATATATATATATATATATATATATATATATATATATATATATATATAACTGGGGCACCTAGGTGCCTGGGCACCTAGCTGGTTTTTAATTAATACATGGCGGAGCTAAACCCATTAAATTTTTCATGCAAGATTTTCCATATATGAATTATTTCCTTCCAAATTTAGCACATATGCATTTGTTTCCAATAATACACGCATGCACAACTTCCCCTGCGTGCATGATCTCCATTTGATTTTTTCCAAAATAGAAGTATGTACCTTAACAGATACGGCCGAGAATACGCTGCCTAGAAATTATATACCCAAGGTACGCTATAGAGAAATGATATACCCAGAAACACATGTCTCAAACATGATATACCTCAAAATAATAATTAAAGTGTGACATACTCAAAAATTATATACCCAAAATCAATATAATCGAATATGGGATAGCCAGAATTTTGTGAGTATGGACTATCGTTACCAAAAACTTTGCAGGTAGGTATATATACCAAAGATATTAGTACGTGCATACATATATCATGCATGAGAATTTCGCACGCATACCCCGGAAAAGATAGTACTGTTCTATGGATATACCTTGCACAAATTATACCTAAAAATGTTACGTATGTCAATATTCTGACAGTTAGATATCATACAAAAAAATTATGGGTGCATACCCATATTATATTTTATATCATATTCTCATATTACTAGGTATATAACATTATAAATATTGTGTAACATGCTTTAAATAATCTAGTGAATCAAACATCATGTAATAACCTAAAATTATATTTTTTATCATATGCTCATACGTAGAGACATGCCCGAGGGATCAAATACCTACTGACGAGACAATGTATATACTCAAAAATATAATGGGTATGCGCATACCTCGAAATATCCTGAGTATGTGAACAAATCTATCACCAGAAAATCATACACGCTTTTCTAATACATGTATACTCGTTGAAGACATACCCGTAAATGATACTGGAGACATACCCAAAAATGATGTATCCTAAATTTAATATGCACTATCGGTCGAAAATACGTCAAAGGTAGGTATATCTAAGACATTAGTACATGCTTTATATATAATATGCACGTGGACAACACAAGCATACCCCCGAAAAATACTAAAGTTGAGTTTCCATGCTTACGTACAATGAAATTAATTAAGAAGAAATCGCATTTATCACTTTCCTATTCAATGCATGATATAAATGCACTTAAATCATACATTAATTGATACTTACCAATTACTTCCAGAAGCATATACGGAAGGTGCTTAATATACTCGCACCCATTACAATCAGTTTACTTCTCCGGGTCTATGGCAGGGATAGTCGGGGTGGAATCAAAACCCACGGATCACCACAGACTGTCTCCTTTAAATCACCCGCAAACGTCTAAGAGCATTCTAGCAGACCCCTTATATTGCGAACCTTTATATTGAGTTTACAGACCCCTTATCTCGTGGATTTTTATACTGAGTTTACAGTTCGCGGCATGCCTCGGATATGGGCCGAAAACAGCCACGGTAGAACAGAAACTTACAGTTCGCGGCATGCCACGGATACGGGCCGAAAACAGCCGCGGTAGAATAGAAACTTAAAATGAACGTGTAAATTTTGAAATCAAAACTTTGTGCGAGAAGTTGAACTATTTCAGTAGAACTAGTAGCGTTCATAGTTACTTGATCATCATACATAATTCATACATAGTCTATTTGTACAAAGTAGATCAGAGGACCGACGACCACCGTAAACCCTACTCCCAAAATTTGGCTCACCGGAGCCATCCGGGTGCGGCGGCAACGCTGCGGCGTCGGACACCCTCATTCGTCGGAGCTGAAGTCGATGTTGATGTTGTTCTGTGCATTGGCTTCGCGGCGCCACACTGCCAAGTTGGCCTCGAACTCCTGCGCCTTCGCAAGTCCCTGCTCGAGGAGGACGTTGTTGAGGTCGGCGGCGGCGCTGCGCCGCCTCCTCCTCCCGCGCACCGCGTGCGAGGATGCGGCCTCCATGGCGTCCGCCTCCGCCGGGGGGAGGAAATCTTCCGGCCCGACGACGCCACCGCTCCGGCTCCGGCTCCGGCTCCCTCTTCACCGCGCGAAGCGGCGGGAGCTCCTTCGGCTCCCTTTTCACCGACGTGAGCTCGACCCCTCGGCAGAGCTGCCCGCGCCAGAGGACAGCCGCGCCTGCCCGCGGTCGTACTCCTCCGTCTCGCGGCAGCGGCTCTAGGTCGTTGTTCGTGTACCTCCGGGTGGACCGCTTCCTCGCGGTGTCGACGGCCACGCACCGCTGCCATTTGGGGTCGTTGCCACCGCCCGTGCGGCGGCCCGAGCTCCACATCGCGCGCCACATGGTGGAGTGCGGCGGTAGATTGGAGTCACCGACAGCGAGAAATCGAGAGGGGAGAGGGGGGATGATACGTCTCCAACGTATCTATAATTTTTGATTGTTCCATGCTATTATATTATCTGTTTTGGATGTTTTATATGCATTTATATGCTATTTTATATTATTTTTGGGACTAACCTATTAATCTAGTGCCTAGTGCCAGTTTCTGTTTTTTCCTTGTTTTTGAGTATTGCAGATAAGGAATATTAAACGGAGTCCAAACGGAACAAAATCTTCGAAATGATTTTTCTTGGACCAGAAGAAACCTACCAAGCTTGGAGACCAAGGCAGGAGAGCCGCCGTGTGGCCACAAGCCACAGGGGCGCGCCCAGGAGGGTAGGGCGCGCCCCTTGGCTTGTGGGCCCACGACAGCCCTCCTAACCCTACTCTTCGGCCTATAAATTCACAAATATTCTCTGGATACCAAAAAAGAGCCACGAAAACACTTTTCCGCCGCCAGGAGCCTCTGTTCCCGTGAGATCCAATCTTGAAGCCTTTTCCGGTAATCTGCCGGAGGGGGATTCGAGCACGGAGGGCATCTACATCAACTCCATTGCCCCTCCGATGATGCGTGAGTAGTCCACCACAGACCTTCGGGTCCATAGCTAGTAGCTAGATGGCTTCTTCTCTCTCTTTGCTCTTCAATACCATGTTCTTCATGATCTTCATGGAGATCCATCCGATGTAATACTCTTTTGCGGTGTGTTTGTCGAGATCCGATGAATTGTGGGTTTATGATCAGATTATCTATGAATATTATTTGAGTCTTTTCTGAATTCTTATATGCATGATTTCATATCTTTGCAAGTCTCTTCGAGTTATTGGTTTGGTTTGGCCAACTAGATTGGTAATTCTTGCAATGGGAGAAGTGCTTAGTTTTGGGTTCAATCTTGCGGTGTCCTCACCCAGTGACATAGTAGGGGTAGCGAGGCACGTATTGTATTGTTGCCATCGAGGATAAAAAGATGGGGTTTTCATCATATTGCTTGAGTTTATCCCTCTACATCATGTCATCTTACCTAATGCGTTACTCTGTTCTTCATGAACTTAATACTCTAGATGCAGGCAGGAGTCGGTCGATGTGTGGAGTAATAGTAGTAGATGCAGAATCGTTTCAGTCTACTTGACACGGACGTGATGCCTATATGCATAATCATTGCCTTGGATATCGTCATAACTATGCGCTTTTCTATCAATTGCTCGACAGTAATTTGTTCACCCACCGTAATATTTGCCTTCATGAGAGAAGCCTCTAGTGAAACCTATGGCCCCCGGGTCTATTTTCCATCTTATATTTTCAGATCTATTTACTTGTGTTTTTACTTTCAGCAATCTTTTCCATCTATCTCTATCAGATCTCATCCTTGCAAGTAACCGTGAAGGGATTGACACCCCTTTATAGCGTTGGGTGCAAGTGTTTGATTCTTTGTGTAGGTACATCTATTGGGGACTTGCTTGTATCTCCTACTGGATTGATACCTTGGTTCTCAACAACTGAGGGAAATACTTATCTACTTTGCTGCATCACCCTTTCCTCTTCAAGGAAAAACCAACGCATGCTCAAGAAGTAGCAAGAAGGATTTCTGGCGCCGTTGCCGGGGAGATCTACATCAAGCCATCCAAGTACCCATCACAAACTCATCTCTTGCATTTACTTTATTTGCCATTTGCCTCTCGTTTTCTTCTCCCCCCACTTCTAAAACGATTTTCCAAAAAAATATTTGCCTTTTTATTTGCCCTTCTTCCGTTCATCTTTTCGTTTGCTTTTTTGCTTGCTTGCTTGCTTTGTCACGATGACTCAAGAGAATACCAAGTTGTGTGACTTTTCCAATACTAATAATAATGATTTTATTAGTACTCCAATTGCTCCCGCCACTAGTGCAGAATCTTATGAAATCAATGCTGCTTTGCTTAATCTTGTTATGAAAGAACAATTTTCCGGCCTTGCTAATGAAGATGCCGCATCCCATCTAAATACTTTCGTTGAATTGTGTGATATGAAAAAGAAGAAAGATGTGGATAATGATATTGTTAAATTGAAGCTATTTCCGTTCTCACTACGAGATCGT
The DNA here is from genome assembly GCA_039707655.1 of Elymus sibiricus. Classification (NCBI taxonomy): domain Eukaryota; kingdom Viridiplantae; phylum Streptophyta; class Magnoliopsida; order Poales; family Poaceae; genus Elymus; species Elymus sibiricus. The sequence continues at coordinate 274,628,595 of CM077675.1, read as the reverse complement.
GCTAAAACTTGGTTTTCATCTTTGCCTAAAAATAGTATTGATTCGTGGAATAAGTGTAAAGATGCTTTTATTTCCAAGTACTTTCCGCCCGCTAAGATCATCTCCCTTAGGAACGATATAATGAATTTTAAGCAACTTGATCATGAGCATGTTGCACAATCTTGGGAGAGGATGAAACTAATGATTATAAATTGCCCCGCGCATGGTTTGAGTTTATAGATGATTATACAAATTTTCTATGCTGGATTGAATTTTGCATCTAGGAATCTCTTAGATTCCGCCGCGGGTGGTACTTTTATGGAAATCACATTAGGAGAAGCTACTAAACTCCTAGATAATATTAGGGCAAATTACTCTCAATGGCATACCGAAAGATCTCCTACTAGTAAAAAAGTGCATGCTATTGAAGAGATTAATACTTTGAGTGAAAAGATGGATGAATTGATGAAATTGTTTGCTAGTAAGAGTGCTCCTATTGATCCTAATGATATGCCTTTGTCTTCTTTGATTGGAAATAATAATGAATCTATGGATGTGAATTTTGTTGGTAGGAACAATTTTGGTAATAACGCGTATAGAGGTAATTTCAATCCTAGGCCGTTTCCTAGTAATTCCTCTAATAATTATGGTAATTCCTACAGCAACTCTTATGGAAATTATAATAAGATGCCCTCTGATCTTGAGAATAATATTAAATAATTTATTAGTTCGCAAAAGGGTTTCAATGCTATGATTGAAGAAAAATTGCTTAAGATTGATGATTTGGCTAGGAACGTTGATAGAATTTCCCTTGAGATTGATTCTTTGAAAATTATATCTATTCCTCCCAAGCATGATATTAATGAGTCTTTAAAAGCTATGAGAATTTCTATTGATGAGTGTAAGGAAAGAACCGCTAGAATACGTGCTAAGCATGAATGGCTTGAAAAAGTGTGTTCTCGTGATAATATTGATGAAGATCTTAAAGTGATTGATGTGACTCCTATTGAATCTTTGTTTTCCAATGTAAATCTTGATAAAGATGGGACTGGAGATAAGTCAACTTTAGTTAAAAGGCGTCCCAATGATTTGGAGTTTATAGATCTTAATGCTAAGATTGATAAAAGTGGGATTGAAGAGGTCAAAACTTTAAATAGCAATGAACCCACTCTTTTGGATTTCAAGGACTTTAATTATGAGAATTGTTCTTTGATTGATTGTATTTCCTTATTGCAATCCATGTTGAATTCCCCGCATGCTTATGATCAAAATGAAGCTTTTACTAAACATATCGTTGATGCTATGATGAAATCTTTTGAAGAAAAACTTGAGCTGGAAGTTTCTATACCTAGAAAGATTTATGATGAGTGGGAACCTACTATTAAGATTAAGATTAAAGATTTTGAGTGCCATGCTTTGTGTGATTTGGGAGCTAGCGTTTCCACGATTCCAAAAACTCTATGTGATGTGTTAGGTTTCCGTGAATTTGATGATTGCTCTTTAAATTTGCATCTAGCGGATTCCACTATAAATAAACCTATGGGAAGGATTAATGATGTTCTTATTGTAGCAAATAGGAATTATGTGCCCGTAGATTTCATTGTTCTTGAGATAGATTGCAATCCTACATGTCCTATTATTCTTGGTAGACCTTTCCTTAGAACGATTGGTGCAATTATTGATATGAAAGAAGGAAACATTAGATTTCAGTTTCCATTAAGGAAAGGCATGGAACACTTTCCTATAAAGAAAATTAAATTGCCTTATGAATCTATTATGAGAGCTACTTATGGATTGCATACCAAAGATGACAATACCTAGATCTATTGCGTTTTGCCTAGCTAGGGGCGTTAAACAATAGCGCTTGTTGGGAGGCAACCCAATTTTATTTTTGCTTTCTGTTTTTTGCTTCTGTTTTGGTGTGTTTTGCACATTATTACTTCTGTAGTAATTGTGTTTTTATGTTTTTATTAGTGTTTGAGCCAAGTAAGACCTTTGGGATGGTCTACGGTGTTTGTTGATTTGATTTTGCTGAAAAACAGAAACTTTTGCGCTCAGTCCAGGAATTTTATAAATTCACTGGAACGTGCTTTTGATATGAATTTTTTACACAAGATTGATATGAAAATTTAACTGGTTTTCCTAATTTTTCAGAATTTTTAGAGTTACATAAGTATTCGAAGTATACAGATTGCTATAGACTGTTCTGTTTTTAACAGATTCTGTTTTCTTTGTGTTGTTTGCTTATTTTGATGAATCTATGGGTTGTATCGGGGGGTATGAACCATGGATAAGTTAGAATACAGTAGGTATTACAGAAATATAAATAAAGAATGAGTTCACAACAGTACCTAAAGTGGTGATTTATTTTTCTTATACTAACGGATCTCACGAGTTTTCTGTTGAGTTTTGTGTTGTGAAGTTTTCAAGTTTTGGGTAAAGATTTGATGGACTATGGAATAAGGAGTGGCAAGAGCCTAAGCTTGGGGATGCCCAAGGCACCCCAAGCCATATTCAAGGATACCAAAAAGCCTAAGCTTGGGGATGCCCCGGAAGGCATCCCCTCTTTCGTCTTCAATCCATCGGTAAATTTACTTGAGGCTATATTTTTATTCACCACATGATATGTGTTTTGCTTGGAGCGTCTTGTATGATATGAGTCTTTGCTTTTTAGTTTGCCACAATCATCCTTGCTGCACACATCTTTTTGAGAAGGACACGCTGTATCGTGAATTTATTAGAATACTCTATGTGCTTCACTTATATCTTTTGAGCTAGGCAATTTTGCTCTATGTGCTTCACTTATATCTTTTTAGAGCATGGTGGTGTTATATTTTATAGAAATAATTGAACTCTCATACCTCACTTATATTATTTTTGAGAGTCTCTAAACAGCATGGTAATTGGATTAGGTTATGAATTTGGTCCTAATATAATAGGCATCCAAGAGGGATAATATAAAAAATTTCATATTAAGTGCATTGGATATGATGAGAAGTTTGATTTTGTGCATATAGTTTTGAGATTTAGAGATGGTAATATTAAGAGTTATGTTAGTAAGTAATTGTGGATTAGTAGAGATACTTGTGTTAAGGTTTGTGATTCCCGTAGCATGCATGTATGGTGAACCGTTATGTAATGAAGTCGGAGCATGATTTGTTTAATGATTGTCATCCTTTGTGTGATGGGTCGGGAGCGCGCGATGGTTTACTCCTACCAACCTCTCCCCTAGGGGCATGCGTCTACCACTTTGCTTCGATGACTAATAGACTTTTGCAATAAGTATGTGAGTTCTTAATGACTAATGTGAGTCCATGGATTATACGCACTCTCACCCTTCCACCTTTGCTAGCCTCTCTAGTACCGCGCAACTTTCGCCGGTGCATAAACCCACCTTCCTCAAAACAGCCACCATATATTTTCCTCAAAACAGCTACCATAGATACCTATTATGGCATTTCCATAGCCATTCCGAGATATATTGCCATGCAACTTCCACCGTTCCGTTTATTATGACACGCACCATCATTGTCATATTGCTTTGCATGATCGTAAGACAGCTAGCATGATGTTTTTATGGCTTGTCCGTTTTTTGATGTCATTTGCTATGCTAGATCATTGCACATCCCGGTACACTGCCGGAGGCATTCATATAGAGTCATATGTTGTTCTAAGTTTTGAGTTGTAAGTAAATAAAAGTGTGATGATCTTCATTATTAGAGCATTGTCCCATGAGAGGAAAGGATGATGGAAGCTATGATTCCCTCAATAGATGGGATGAGTCTCCGGACTTTACAAAAAATAAAAGAGGCCAGCGAAGCCCAAAAAAAAAGAGGCCAAAGATGCCCACCAAAAAGAAAAAAAAGAAAAAAAAAGAAAAAAAATGAATGAGAGAAAAGAGAGAAGGGACAATGCTACTATCCCTTTCCACACTTGTGCTTCGAGTAGCACCATGTTCTTCATGATAGAGAGTCTCCTATTTTGTCACTTTCATATACTAGTGGGAATTTTTCATTATATAACTTGGCTTGTATATTCCAATGATGGGCTTCCTCAAAGTGCCCTAGGTCTTCGTGAGCAAGCGAGTTGGATGCACACCCACTTAGTTTCCTTTTGAGCTTTCATACACTTATAGCTCTAGTGCATCCGTTGCATGGCAATCCCTACTCACTCACATTGATATCTATTGATGGGCATCTCCATAGCCCGTTGATACGCCTAGTTAATGTGAGACCATCTTCTCCTTTTCCCTTGCACCTCCATCACATTCTATTCCACCCATAGTGCTATATCCATGGCTCACGCTCATGTATTGCGTGAGAGTTGAAAAAGTTTGAGAACATAAAAGGGGTGAAACAATTGCTTGACTTGTCATCGGGGGTGTGCATGATTTAGATACTTTGTGTGGGGAAGATGGAGCATAGCCAGACTATATGATATTGTAGGGATAACTTTCTTTAGCCATGGTATTTTGAAAGCTATGATTGCTTGTTAGTATGCTTTAAGTATTATTGTCTTTATGTCAATATTAAGCTATAGTATTGAATTGTACGGATCTGAATATTCATGCCACAATAAAGAATATTACATGGATAAATATGTTAGGTAGCATTCCACATCAAAAATTCTGTTTTTATCATTTACCTACTCGAGGACGAGCAGGAATTAAGCTTGGGGATGCTTGATACGTCTCCAACGTATCTATAATTTTTGATTGTTCCATGCTATTATATTATCTATTTTGGATGTTTTATATGCATTTATATGCTATTTTATATTATTTTTGGGACTAACCTATTAATCTAGTGCCTAGTGCCAGTTTCTGTTTTTTCCTTGTTTTTGAGTATTGCAGATAAGAAATATTAAACGGAGTCCAAACGGAATAAAATCTTCGGAATGATTTTTCTTGGACCAGAAGAAACCTACCAAGCTTGGAGACCAAGGCAGGAGAGCCGCCGTGTGGCCACAAGCCACAGGGGCGCGCCCAGGGGGGTAGGACGCGCCCCCCTGGCTTGTGGGCCCACGGCAGCCCTCCTAACCCTACTCTTCGGCCTATAAATTCACAAATATTCCCTGGATACCAAAAAAGAGCCACGAAAACACTTTTCCGCCACCAGGAGCCTCTGTTCCCATGAGATCCAATCTTGGAGCCTTTTCCGGTAATCTGCCGGAGGGGGATTCGATCACGGAGGGCATCTACATCAACTCCATTACCCCTCCGATGATGCGTGAGTAGTCCACCACAGACCTTTGGGTCCATAGCTAGTAGCTAGATGGCTTCTTCTCTCTCTTTGCTCTTCAATACCATGTTCTTCCTCTAGATCTGTTCTCCACTAGATTTGTTCGGTATAGCTTAGCGAAGCTCTGCCGGATCAGCTCCACCACCACCGCCACCACGCCGTTGTGCTGCTGGAGAACTCATCTACCTCTCCACCCTCGCTTGCTGGATCAAGGAGGTGGAGATCGTCATCGAGCTGTACGTGTGCTGAACGCGGAGGTGCCGTCCGTTCGGCGCTAGATCGGAAGGACCGTGATTGGATTGCGGGACGGATCGTGATTGGATCGCGGGATGGCTTGCGATTTGGATCGCGAAGACGTTCGACTACATCAACCGCGTTTCTTAACGCTTCCCGCTTAGCGATCTACAAGGGTATGTAGATCCACTCTCCCTCTCGTAGATGCTCATCACCATGGATAGATCTTGCGTGTGCGTAGGAATTTTTTTGTTTCCCATGCAATGTTCCCCAACAGTGGTATCAGAGCCAGGTCTATGCGTAGATGAGATCTCAAGTAGAACACAAAGGAGTTTGTGGGCGTTGATATTCAGATTGCTTCCCTCCTTAGTCTTTTCTTGATTCAGCGGTATTGTGGGATGAAGCGGCTCGGACCAACCTTACTCGTCCACGCACGAGAGACCAGTTCCATCGACTGACATGTAACTTTGTTGCATAAAGATGGCTGGCGGGTGTCTGTCTCTCCCACTTTAGTTGAATCGGATTCGACAGAGGCGGTCCTTGTAGAAGGTGAAATAGCAACTTGTGTATCACCGTTGTGGTTTTGCGTAGGTAAGAATCGTTCTTGCTAGATACCCATAGCAGCCACGTAAAACACGCAACAACAAATTAGAGGACGTCTAACTTGTTTTTGCAGGGTATGATGTGATATGATATGGCCAGAAACATGATGAGATATATGTGATGTATGAGATGATCATGTTTTGTATAGATTATCACGACTTGCATGTCGATGAATACGGCAACCGGGAGGAGCCATAGGGTTATCTTTAATTTGTTTTCGCCATTTTTTTGCTTTACTTTATCGCTATGAGTTAGCAATAGTTGTAGAAGCAATAGTTGGCGCGACAACCTCATGGCGACACGTTGATGGAGATCAAGATGATGGAGATCATGGTGTCATGCCGGTGACGATGGAGATCATGCCGGTGCTTTGGAGATGGAGATCAAAAGCACAAGATCATGGCCATATCATGTCACTTATGATTTGCATGTGATGTTAATCCTTTTATGCGTCTTATTATGCTTAGGATGAGGTAGCATCATAAGGTGACCCCTCACTAAAATCTCAAGATAAAATTGTGTTCTCCCCGAGTGTGCACCGTTGCGAAAGTTCGTCGTTTCGAGACACCACGTGATGATCGGGTGTGATAGACTCTACGTTCACATACAACGGGTGCAAGCCAGTGTTGCACATGCGGAACACTCGAGTTAAACTTGACGAGCCTAGCATGTGCAGACATGGCCTCGAAACACAAGAGACCGAAAGGTCGAACATGAGTCATATAGTAGATATGATCAACATGGAGATGTTCACCATTGAAACCACCTCAACTCACGTGATGATCGGACTTGAGTTGGTGAATTTGGATCATGTGACACTCGAATGACCAGAGGGATGTCAATTTGAGTGGGAGTTCCTAAGTAATATGATTAATTGAACTCATTATCTTGAACAATAGTCTAAGTTGCTTTTGCAAAATTTATGTTGTAGATCATGGCTCGCGCAGTAGCACCCCTGAATTTTAATGCGTTCCTAGAGAAAGCTAAGTTGAAAGTGTTGGGGAACGTTGCATGGGAAACAAAAAATTTCCTACGCACACGCAAGATCTATCCATGGTGATGAGCATCTACGAGAGGGAGAGTGGATCTACATACCCTTGTAGATCGCTAAGAGGAAGCGTTAAGAAACGCGGTTGATGTAGTTGAACGTCTTCGCGATCCAAATCGCCGAGCATCCTGCGATCCAATCACGACCCGTCTCGCGATCCAATCACGATCCGTCCCGCGATCCCATCACGATCCGTCCTGCGATCAAATCACGAACCGTCTCGCGATCTTGATCACGGTCCTTCCGATCTAGCGTCGAACGGACGGCACCTCTGCGTTCAGCACACGTACAGCTCGATGACGATCTCTGCCTTCTTGATCCAGCAATAGGGGCGGAGAGGTAGAAGAGTTCTCCGGCAGCGCGACGGTGTGGCGGCGATGGTGGTGGAACTAATTCCAGCAGGGCTTCACCTAAGCACCGCTGAAACGATCTAGAGGAGAAACTGCGATCTAGAGGAGAGGCTAGCACGTGGCTATTAGGGGTATTGTTCTCCTCTAAATCCTCTAGTATATATAGGAGGGAGGGAGGGGAGGAGGCAGCCTCAAACCCTCAAGGGCTGGCCGAAATTGGAGGTGGAGGAGTCCTACTCCAATCCTACTAGGAGTAGGATTCCTCCTCTCCACTTGGAAACACTTTCCACCTTTCCACCTTTGGGTTTTTCCCACCTCCAGCCACATGGGCCTTAGTGGGGGGCTTGGCCAGCCCACTAAGGGCTGGCTTGACTCCTCCCACAGCCCATGAGGCCCCTTGGGTCGAAATACCCCTCCCGATGGTCCCCGGTACCCCTCCCGGCACTCCCGGTAGACTACCGAAGTACCCGAAACTTTTCCGATGACCAAAACGGGATTTCCTATATATCAATCTTTACCTCCGGACCATTCCGGAGATCCTCGTGTTGTCCGGGATCTCATCCGGGACTCCGAACAACCTTCGGTCACCACCATACATAACTCTACTATACCGAAACGTCATCGAACCTTAAGTGTGCAGACCCTGCGGGTTCGAGAACTATGTAGACATGACCGAGACACCTCTACGGCCAATAACCAATAGCGGGACCTGGATGCCCATATTGGTTCCTACATATTCTACGAAGAGCTTTATCGGTTGAACCTCTATGTCAAGGATTCAGTTAATCCCGTATGATGTTCCCTTTGTTTATCGGTATGTTACTTGCCCGAGATTCGATCGTCGGTATCTCTATACCTAGTTCAATCTCGTTACTGGCAAGTCTCTTTACTCGTTCCGTAATACAAGATACCGTGGCTAACACTTTAGTCACATTGCTTGCAAGGCTTATAGTGATGTTGTATTACCGAGTGGGCCCTGAGATACCTCTCCGTCACACGGAGTAACAAATCCCAGTCTTGATCCATGCCAATTCAACAGACACCCTCGGAGATACCTGTAGAGCATCTTTATAGTCACCCAGTTACGTTGTGATGTTTGATACACACAAGGTATTCCTCCGGTGTCAGTGAGTTGCATGATCTCATGGTCATAGGAACAGATACTTGACATGCAGAAAACAATAGCAATAAACTGACACGATCATATGTTATGTTCATAGTTTGGGTCTTGTCCATCACATCATTGTCCTAATGATGTTATCCCGTTATCAAATGACATCTCATGTCCATGGCTAGGAAACCTTGACCATCTTTGATCAACGAGCTAGTCTATTAGAGGCATACTAGGGACACAGTGTTGTCTATGTACCCACACATGTATTTGAGTTTCCAATCAATACAATTATAGCATGGATAATAAACGATTATCATGAACAAGGAAATATGATAATAACTAAATTATTATTGCCTCTAGGGCATATTTCCAACAGTCTCCCACTTGCACTAGAGTCAATAATCTAGTTCACATCTCCATGTGATTTACATTGTTTTGAATCTAACACCCAATGAGTTCTGGGGTTCGATCATGCTTTGCATGTGAGAGAGGTATTTAGTCAACGGTCTGCAACATTCAGATCCGTGTGTTCTTTGCAAATCTATATGTCATACTGCAGATGCTACCACGCTCCACTTGGAGCTATTCCAAATGGTTGCTCCACTATACGTATCCTGACTGCTACTCAGAGTCGTCCGGATAGGTGTCAAAGCTTGCATCGACGTAACCCTTTACGACGAACTCTTTATCACCTCCATAATCGAGAAATATTTCCTTAGTCCTCTAGTTACTAAGGATAATCTTGACCGCTGTCCAGTGATCCACTCCTGGACCACTCTTGTACCCCTTGACAGACTCATGGCAAGGCACACACTAGGTGCGGTACACAACATGGCATACTATACAGAGCCTATGGATAAGGCATAGGGGACGACCTTCGTCCTTTCTCTTTCTTCTGCCGTGGTCGAGCTTTGAGTCTCACTCAACTCCACACCTTACAAATCAGGCAAGAACTCTTTCTTTGACTGATCCATTTCGATCCCTTTCAAAATCTTGTCAAGGCATGTACTCATTGAAAGTTTTATCAGACGTCTTGATCTATCTCTATAGATCCTGATGCCCAATATTCAAGTAGCTTCATTCCAGGTTTCCTTTGAAAAAAACTCCTTTCAAACAACCCTTTATGCTTTCCAGAAATTCTACATCATTTCCGATCAACAATATGTCATCCACATATACTTATCAGAAATTCTATAGTGCTCCCACTCACTTTATTGTAAATACAAGTTTCTCGTAAACTTTGTATAGACTCAAAAACTTTGATCACCTCATCAAAGCGTATATTCCAACTACGAGATTATTGCTCCAGTCCATAGAAGGATCGCTGGAGCTTGCATATATTTTAGCATCCTTAGAACTGACAAAACCTTCCGGTTGTATCACATACAACCTTTCCTCACGGATACTGTTAAGGAAATGATGTTTTGACATTCATCTGCCAGATTTCATAATTGAAAAATGCAGCAACTGCTAACATAATTCCAACAGACTTTAGCATCGCTACGGGTGAGAAAGTCTCATCGTAGTCAACTTCTTGAACTTGTGAAAAACCCTTTGCCACAAGTCGAGCTTTATAGACGATGACATTACCGTCCGCGTCCGTCTTCCTTTTAAAGATCCATTTGTTCTGAATGGCCTTTCGCCCTTCAGGTAATACTTCCAAAGCCCATACTTTGTTTTCTTACATGGATCCCATCTCGGATTTCATGGCCTCTAACCATTTCTCGGAATCCGGGCCCATCATCGCTTCTCCATAGCTCGTAGGTTCATCGTTGTCCAACAACATGACCTCTAAGACAGGGTTGCCGTACCACTCAGGAGCAGTACGCGTCCTTGTCGACCTACGAGGTTCGATAGTAACTTGATCCGAAGCTTCATGATCATCATCATTAACTTCCTCTTCAACTAATGTAGGCTCCACAGAAACAACTTTCTGCACTGCGCTACTCTCTGGTTGAAACAAAGGTTCAACAACCTCATCAAGTTCTATCTTCCTCCCACTCAATTCTTTCGAGAGAAACTCTTTCTCGAGAAAGGACCCATTTTAGCAACAAACACTTTGCACTTGGATCTGAGATAGAAGGTACACCCAACTGTTACGTTAGGGTATTCTATGAAGATGCATTTGTTCGCTTTGGGTTTGAGCTCATTAGGTGAAAACCCTTTTTCACATAAGCGTCGCAGCCCCAAACATTAAGAAATGACAGCTTAGGTTTCCGCCAAACCAAAATTCATACATTGTCATCTCAACGGACTTAGATGGTGCCCCTTTTAAAGTGAATGTAATTGTCTCTAATGCATAACCCTAAAACGATAGTGGTAAATCGATAAGAGACATTATAGTTCGCACCATATCCAATAGAGCACGACTACGACGTTCGGACACACCATCACACTATGGTGTTCCAGGTGGGGTGAGTTGTGAAACTACTTCCACATTGTCTTAAGTTGTTTACCAAACTCGTAACTCAGATATTCACCTCCACGATCATATCGTAGACATTTTATCTTCTTGTCACGATGATCTCAAACTTTACTCTGAATTTGTTTGAACTTTTCAAATGTTTCAGACTTGTGTTTCATTAAGTAAATATCCCCATATGTACTCAAATCATCAGTGAAGGTAGGAAAATAATGATATCCACCGCACGCTACAACACTCATTGGACCGAATACATCAACATGTATCATTTCCAATAAGTCACTTGCCCGCTCCATCATACCGGAAAACGGGGTCTTAGTCATCTTGCCCATGAGGCATGGTCCGCATGTCTCAACCGATTCGAAATCGAATGAGTCCAAAGATCCATCAGCATGGAGTTTCTTCATGCGTTTTACACCAATATGACATTTAGCGGCAGTGCCACAAGTATGTGGTACTATCATTATTAACTTTGTATCTTTGGGCATCAATATTATGAACATGTGTATCACTACGATCAAGATTCAGTAAACCATTCTCATTGGGTGCATGACCATTGAAGGTATTATTCATGTAAACAGAATAGCCATTATTCTCTAACTTGAATGAATAACCGTATTGCAATAAACATGATCTAATCATGTTCATGCTCAACGCAAACACCAAATAACATTTATTTAGGTTCATCACTAATCCCGAAGGTAGAGAGAGCGTGCGATGGTGATCACATCAACCTTGGAAACACTTCCAACACTCATCGTCACCTCACCCTTAGCTAGCCTCCGTTTATTCCGTAGCTTTTATTTCGAGTTACTAACATTTAGCAACCGAACCGGTATCCAATACCCAGGTGCTACTAGGAGTACTAGTAAGGTACACATCAATAACACGTATATCAAATATACTTCTGTCGACGTTGCCCACCTTCTTATCTACCAAGTATCTAGGGTTGTTCCACTTCAGCGACCGTTCTCCTCATAATAGAAGCACTTAGTCTCGGGTTTGGGTTCAACCTTGGGTTTCTTCACTGGAGCAGCAACTGACTTGCCATCCATGAAGTTTCCCTCCTTGCCCTTGCCCTTCTCGAAACTAGTGGTTTCACTAACCATCAACACTTGATGCTCCTTCTTGATTTCTACCTTCGCGGTGTCAAACATTGCGAAAAGCTCAGGGATCATTAGTTCCATCTCTGGCCTTTTATAGTTCATCACGAAGCTCTAGTAGCTTAGTGACAGTGACTTGGAGAACTATATCAATCACTATCTTATCTGGAAGATCAACTCCCACTCGATTCAAGCGATTGTAGCACCCAGACAATCTGAGCACATGCTCAACGATTGAGCTATTCTCCATCATCTTGCAGGCAAAGAATCTTGTTGGAGGTCTCATACCTCTCAACACGGGCACGAGCCTGAGATCCCAATTTCAGCTCTTAGAACATCTCATATGTTCCGTGACGTTCAAAACGTTTTGGAGCCTCAATTCTAAGCCCTAATGCATGACGCACTGAACTATCAAGTAGTCATCAGAACGTGCCTATCAGATGTTCACAACATCTACACACGATGCTTGAGGGGGTGGCGCACCGAGCGGTGCATTAAGGACATAAGCCTTCTGTGCAGCAATGAGGACAATCCTCAGAACACGGACCCAGTCCGCATTATTGCTACCATCATCTTTCAAATCTATTTCTCTAGGAACATATAAAAATTAAGGGAGCTACAGCGCGAGCTAGTAATCTACAACATAATTTGCAAAGACATTTTGACTATGTTCATGATAATGAGTTTAGTTAATTACTTAAAAACTCCCACTCAAATTGACATCCCTCCGGTCATTCGAGTGCACATGATCCAAATCAACCAACTCAAGTCCGATCATCACGTGAGTTGAGGTGGTTTCAATGGTGAACATCTTCATGTTGATCATATCTACTATATGACTCATGTTCGACCTTTCGGTCTCTTGTGTTCCGAGGCCATGTCTGTACATGCTAGGCTCGTCAAGTTTAACCCGAGTGTTCCGCACGTGCAACACTGGCTTGCACCCGTTGTATGCGAACGTAGAGTCTATCACACCCGATCATCACGTGGTGTCTCAAAACGACGAACTTTCGCAACGGTGCACACTCGGGGAGAACACAATTTTATCTTGAAATTTAAGTGAGGGATCACCTTATAATGCTACCGTCGTCCTAAGCAAAATAAGATGCATAAAAGGATTAACATCACATGCAAATCATAAGTGACATGATATGGCCATGAACTTGTGCTTTTGATCTCCATCTTCAAAGCACCGGCATGATCTCCATCGTCACCGGCATAACACCATGATCTCCATCATCTTGATCTCCATCAATGTGTCGCCATGAGGTTGTCGCGCCGACTGTTGCTTCCACGACTATTGCTAACTCATAGCGATAAAGTAAAGCAAAAACGGCAAAAATAATTAAAGACAACCCTATGGCTCCTGCCGGTTGCCGTACTCATCGACATGCAAGTCGTGATATTCTATACAATACATGATCATCTCATACATCACATATATCTCATCATGTAATTGGCCATATCACATCACAACATACCCTGCAAAAACAAGTTAGACGTCCTCTAATTGTTGTTGCAAGTTTTACGTGGCTGCTATGGGTATCTAGCAAGAACAATTCTTACCTACGCAAAAACCACAACGGTGATACAAAAATTGCTATTCAACCTTCTCAAGGACCGCCTTTGTCAAATCCGATCCGACTAAAGTGGGAGAAACAGACACCCGCCAGCCATCTTTATGCAACGAAGTTACATGTCAGTCGATGGAACCGGTCTCTCGTAAGCGTACGAGTAAGGTTGGTCTGGGCCGCTTCATCCCACAATACCGCCGAATCAAGAAAAGACCAAGGGAGGAAGCAATCTGAATATCAACGCCCACAAACTCCTTTGTGTTCTACTCGAGATCTCATCTACACATAGACCTAGCTCATGATGCCACTGTTGGGGAACGTTGCTTGGGAAACAAAAAATTTCCTACGCACACGCAAGATCTATCCATGGTGATGAGCATCTACGAGAGGGAGAGTGGATCTACATACCCTTGTAGATCGCTAAGCGGAAGCGTTAAGAAACGCGGTTGATGTAGTCGAACGTCTTCGCGATCCAAATCGCCGAGCGTCCCGCGATCCAATCACGATCCGTCTCGCGATCCAATCACGATCCGTCCCGCGATCCCATCACGATCTGTCCCGCGATCAAATCACGAACCGTCTCGCGATCTTGATCACGGTCCTTCCGATCTAGCGCCGAACGGACGGCACCTCCGCGTTCAGCACACGTACAGCTCGATGACGATCTCCGCCTTCTTGATCCAGCAATAGGGGCGGAGAGGTAGAAGAGTTCTCCGGCAGCGCGACGGCATGGCGGCGATGGTGGTGGAACTAATTCCAGCAGGGCTTCGCCTAAGCACCGCTGAAACGATCTAGAGGAGAAACTGCGATCTGGAGGAGAGGCTAGCACGTGGCTATTAGGGGTATTTTTCTCCTCTAAATCCTCTAGTATATATAGGAGGGAGGGAGGGGAGGAGGCAGCCTCAAACCCTCAAGGGCTGGCCAAAATTGGAGGTGGAGTCCTACTCCAATCCTACTAGGAGTAGGATTCCTCCTCTCCACTTGGAAACACTTTCCACCTTTCCACCTTTGGGTTTTTTCCACCTCCAGCCACATGGGCCTTAGTGGGGGGCTTGGCCAGCCCACTAAGGGCTGGCTTGACTCCTCCCACAGCCCATGAGGCCCCTTGGGTCGAAATACCCCTCCCGATGGTCCCCGGTACCCCTCCCGGCACTCCCGGTACACTACCGAAGTACCCGAAACTTTTCCGGTGACCAAAACGGGACTTCCTATATATCAATCTTTACCTCCGGACCATTCTGGAGCTCCTCGTGACGTCCGGGATCTCATCCGGGACTCCGAACAACCTTCGGTCACCACCATACATAACTCTACTATACCGAAACGTCACCGAACCTTAAGTGTGCAGACCCTGCGGGTTCGAGAACTATGTAGACATGACCGAGACACCTCTACGGCCAATAACCAATAGCGGGACCTGGATGCCCATATTGGTTCCTACATATTCTACGAAGATCTTTATCGGTTGAACCTCTATGTCAAGGATTCTGTTAATCCCGTATGATGTTCCCTTTGTTTATCGGTATGTTACTTGCCCGAGATTCGATCGTCGGTATCTGTATACCTAGTTCAATCTCGTTACTGGCAAGTCTCTTTACTCATTATGTAATACAAGATCCCGTGGCTAACACTTTAGTCACATTGCTTGCAAGGCTTATAGTGATGTTGTATTACCGAGTGGGCCCTGAGATACCTCTCCGTCACACGGAGTAACAAATCCCAGTCTTGATCCATGCCAATTCAATAGACACCCTTGGAGATACCTGTAGAGCATCTTTATAGTCACCCAGTTACGTTGTGACGTTTGATACACACAAGGTATTCCTCCGGTGTCAGTGAGTTGCATGATCTCATGGTCATAGGAACAAATACTTGACATGCAGAAAACAATAGCAATAAACTGACACGATCATATGCTATGTTTATAGTTTGGGTCTTGTCCATCACATTATTCTCCTAATGATGTGATCCCGTTATCAAATGACATCTCATTTCCATGGCTAGGAAACCTTGACCATCTTTGATCAATGAGCTAGTCTATTAGAGGCATACTAGGGACACAGTGTTGTCTATGTACCCACACATGTATTTGAGTTTCCAATCAATACAATTATAGCATGGATAATAAACGATTATCATGAACAAGGAAATATGATAATAACTAAATTATTATTGCCTCTAGGGCATATTTCCAACAGAAAGATGATGGAAGTAACTTTGTGGACTGGTCCCGTAATCTAAGGATTATCCTTACGGCTTCCCAGAAGGCTTATGTCCTTGATGCACCGCTTGGTGATCCACCCGCTCCAGTTGAGTCTCCAGACGTTGTGAACGCCTGGCAGGCTCGTTCTGATGATTACTCAATAGTTCAATGTGCAATGTTGTATGGCTTGGAACCGGTACTTCAAAGACGTTTTGAACGTCATGGAGCATATGATATGTTCCAGGAGTTGAAGTTTATCTTTCAGAAGAATGCCCGGATCGAGAGGTATGAGACCTCCGATAAGTTCTATGCTTGCAAGATGGAGGAGAACGGGTCTATCAGTGATCACATACTCAGAATGTCTGGGTACTCCAACCGTCTGGCTGAATTGGGGATGCCCCTTCCAGCAGAGGTCATCACTGACAGAGTTCTTCAATCATTGCCACCTAGCTACAAGAGCTTTGTGTTGAACTATAACATGCACGGGATGAACAAGTCAGTCGCCGAGCTGTTTTCGATGTTGAAAGTCGCTGAGTCTGAGATTCAGAAGGAGCATCAAGTGTTGATGGTCAATAAAACCACTAGTTTCAAGAAGAACGGCAAGGGTAAGAAGGGTAACTCCAAGAAGAGTGGCAAAGCAGTTGCCCCTCCCATGAAGAAACTCAAGACTGGACCCAAGCCAGAAACTGAGTGCTTTCATTGCAAGGGAATTGGTCACTGGAAGCGAAACTACCCTAAGTATTTGGCTGACAAGAAGGCGGCCAACAACAAACAAGGTATATATGATATACATGTTATTGATGTGTACCTTACCAACTCTCGTTGTAGTGCCTGGGTATTTGATACCGGTGCGGTTGCTCACATTTGCAACTCAAAATAGGAACTACGGAATAGATGGAGGCTGGCAAAGGACGAAGTAACGATGCGCGTGGGAAATGGTTCCAAGGTTGATGTGATCGCCGTCGGCACGCTCGCTCTTCGATTACCATCGGGATTAGTGATAAACCTGAATAATTGTTATTTAGTGCCTGCGTTAAGCATGAACATTATATCTGGATCTTGTTTATTGCAAGACGGTTACTCATTTAAATCAAAGAATAATGGTTGTTCTATTTACATGAGTAATATCTTTTATGGTCATGCACCCAATGTGAGGGGTTTATTCTTATTGAATCTCGATAGTGATGATACACATGTTCATACCATTGATGCCAAAAGATGTAGAATTGATAATGATAATACCACTTTCTTGTGGCATTGCCGTTTAGGTCATATTGGCGTAAGACGCATGAAGAAGCTCCATGCTGATGGACTTTTGGAGTCACTTGATTTTGAATCACTTGACACATGTGAGCCATGCCTCATGGGCAAGATGACTAAGACGCCGTTCTCTGGAACAATGGAACGGGCAAGTGACTTGTTGGAAATCATACATACAGATGTGTGCGGTCCGATGAGCATTGAGGCGCGCAGTGGTTATCGTTACTTTCTCACCTTCACTGATGACTTGAGTAGATATGGGTATATTTACTTAATGAAACACAAGTCTGAAACGTTTGAAAAGTTCAAGCAATTTCAGAGTGAAGTTGAGAATCATCGTAACAAGAATATTAAATTCCTACGATCTGATCGAGGAGGAGAATATCTGAGTTATGAGTTTGGCAGTCACTTAAGACAGTGTGGAATTGTTTCACAATTGAAACCGCCTGGAACACCACAGCGTAATGGTGTGTCCGAACATCGTAATCGAACCTTATTGGATATGGTGCGATCTATGATGTATCTTGCCGATTTGCCACTATCGTTTTGGGGTTATGCATTAGAGACAGCTGCATTCACTTTAAATAGGGCACCATCGAAATCCGTTGAGACGACGCCATATGAATTGTGGTTTGGCAAGAAGCCGAAGTTGTCATTTCTTAAAGTTTGGGGATGTGATGCTTATATCAAAAAGCTTCAGCCTGAAAAGCTGGAACCCAAAGCGGAGAAATGCGTCTTCGTAGGATACCCAAAAGAGACAGTTGGGTATACCTTCTATCTCAGATCCGAAGGCAAAGTGTTTGTCGCTAAAAATGGAACATTTCTTGAGAAAGAGTTTCTCTCGAAAGAATTGAGTGGGAGGAAGATAGAACTTGATGAGGTTGTTGAACCTTTACTTCAACCAGAGAGTAGCGCAGCGCAGAAAGATGTTTCTGTAGAGCCTACATCAGTTGAAGAGGAAGTTAATGATGATGATCATGAAGCTTCGGATCAAGTTGCTATCGAACCTCGTAGGTCGACAAGGACGCGTACTGCTCCTGAGTGGTACGGCAACCCTGTCTTAGAGGTCTTGTTGTTGGACAATGATGAACCTTCGAGCTATGGAGAAGCGATGATGGGCCCGGATTCCGAGAAATGGTTAGAGGCCATGAAATCTGAGATGGGATCCATGTATGAAAACAAAGTTTGGATCTTGGAAGTATTACCTGAAGGGCGTAAGGCCATTCAGAACAAATGGATCTTTAAGAGGAAGACGGACGCGGACGGTAATGTAACCGTCTATAAAGCTCGACTTGTGGCAAAGGGTTTTTCACAAGTTCAAGAAGTTGACTACGATGAGACCTTCTCACCCGTAGCGATGCTTAAGTCTGTTAGAATCATGTTAGCAATAGCTGCCTTTTTCGATTATGAAATTTGGCAGATGGATGTCAAAACAGCGTTCCTTAATGGTTTCCTTAAGGAAGAGTTGTATATGATGCAACCAGAAGGTTTTGTCGATCCAGAGAATGCTGACAAAGTTTGCAAACTCCAGCGATCCATTTATGGACTGGTGCAAGCGTCTCGGAGTTGGAATAAGCGCTTTGATGAGGTGATCAAAGCCTTTGGGTTTATACAAGTTTACGGAGAAGCTTGTATTTACAAGAAAGTGAGTGGGAGCTCTATAGCGTTTCTAATATTATATGTGGATGACATATTGCTGATTGGAAACAATATAGAAATGTTGGAAAGCGTGAAGGAATATTTGAACAAGAGTTTTTCAATGAAGGACCTAGGAGAAGCTGCTTTCGTATTAGGCATCAAGATCTATAGTGTAAGAGCACATTTATCCATGTGTGGTTTTGGTAATTGATGACAATCCCTATGGACTAATGGTTGCCTTGAGTTATATTCGAAGGATTTGTTCGTAGGTACTTCTTGAAGTCCATCTGTTGGTTTCAAGGAGTTTATATGGTGACCAAGGTGGTATTCAAGGTTTATCCAAAGATTGGTCATGTGGGAGTTGAGCTTATTGCAAGCATGTCTTGAAGAAGAAGATTGTGTGAGCATTCATGTTTACCTTCAAGACATCATCTTTATGAAGAGAGAAGATAAGACACAAGGTTGATCAAGATTAAGGCAAAGAATGATTCAAGTTGATCAACACACAAAGCGTAGAAGATGTACCAAGTGGGATCAAGTGATCCCATGGTATGGTAAGCATTGTCCATTACGCTTTGTGTACTAACCCATGGTCTACGTGAGAGTTTGTTGTGGGGTTAGGTACATTTCCATGGGTTTGCGTCAAGAGGAAGATCTCATACAACCCATGGAGGATGACATCAAGTGGTGATCGTCATCAAGGTTGTGGTGTGCAAGTTCAAGTGAAGCATCACGGAGAGATCATGCTTGAAGCTTGCCGTCCATTGTGGTGACAATGGACTTGTGAAGATGTGCCGAAGAGTGGCTCACCCATAGTGGAGTATGGGGGAGCAATCATCTAGTCTTCATCGAGCCAACGCAATCAAGAAAGGTGGTCCATCTTGAGGAAGTCAAGATCGTCATTATCTAGCTCAAGTGGACTATGCGCAAGGCTAAGGTTTGACCTTGATAGGGTTTTCTATTTTACCGGTCTCATGGTGGTAGTTGGGAGACCGGGTTATAGGATCGATAGCCGTACTATCAAGGGGGGCACTCAAGTGAGTAGCTTGATCGTATCGTTCATTGAGAGCTCAAACCATTGCATTCTTGGCATCATCATCTTTCTTGGTTCTTGGTTGGCTTTTCTCTATGTGGGTTCTTGAACTTATGGTCAGCTTCATGACAAGCTCAAGTTCATCGAAAACGGAGTCCATATGCATCTTCTATGATGTTTTCGATGTTGGAGTTTTTGCCGGTTCTTCATTGATAGAGATTTCACATCTCTATATCATTGGCATTTTCATACTGCCTCTTCTTAAGATAGCTCTTGTCGTCCTGAATCCAACAAGCTTGAGTTTGCTCAATTCGGAGCTCATATGCGAAGGTTATGACAGTTCTGGTTTTTCTAGTTCCATCTGGCTGCTCTGGTTCTTTGTTACCCTCCCGGGGGCGGTAGTACCGCTGTCCACAGCGGTAGTACCGCTTGCCACAGCGGTAGTACCGCTGGGGGGTTCCGGCTCCTTGTGCAGGGCATCAGACACTGCTTTGCCTGGTGTCTGGTGACCTGCGCCACCCGAGCGGTAGTAGGGGCGGTAGTACTAAGCGGTACTACCGCTGGCCCTTCTACTACTGCGTTTTGCGTGTGGGCGGTACTACCGCTCCCATGGGCGGTACTACCGCTTGAGCGCGGGCTGTGGGGGTAACGGTTGGATTTTCGTGTCTGGTGACCAGTGCCGCCCGAGCGGTAGTAGGGGCGGTAGTACTAAGCGGTACTACCGCTTCCCCTTCTACTACTGAGTTTTGCCTGTGGGCGGTACTACCGCTTGTGTGCGGGCTGGGGGGTAACGGTTGGATTTTCTCCCACCTATAAAAGGGGGTCTTCTTCCCCCAATGCATCTTATCCTTTGAGCTCGAGTTTGCCCCTCATTGTTGACCTTCTTCGAGCTTGCTAACTCTCAATCCCTCCAACGATTCTTGTTAGTTCTTGAGGGAAAAGAGAGAGGAGATCTAGATCCACATTTTCACCAATCACTTTCTCCTCTAAGTGAGGGGAACCCCTTGGATCTAGATCTTGGAGTTCTTCATGTTCTTCTTCGTTCTTCCTCTCATTTTCTTCCCTAGCATTAGTTGCTTTGGTGGGATTTGGGAGAGAAGGACTTGGGCACTCCGTGTGCCCTTGCCATTGCATTTTGTGCATAGGTTTGAGTTCTCCACGGTGATACGTGGAAGTGAGAAGTTGAGAAGCTTATTACTCTTGGATGTTTGAGCACCTTAGAGCTTGTTCTTCTTGGGTGCCTTGGCGCCCTAGACGGTTGGTGGTGCCTCGGAGCTCAATCATTGTGGTGTAAAGCTCCGGGCAAGCGTTGGGGTCTCCAATTAGGTTGTGGAGATTGCCCCGAGCAATTTGTACGGGTACTGGTGAACCGCCCCCAAGGGTTGCCAAAGTGTACGGGTACCGGTGACCTCCCCCAAGGGTCGCCATTTGTATGGGTTTGGTGACCGCCCTCAACGGTCCCTTAGTGGAATCACGACATCTTGCATTGTGCGAGGGCGTGAGGAGATTACGGTGGCCCTAGTGGCTTCTTGGGGAGCATTGTGCCTCCACACCGCTCCGAACGGAGATTAGCATCCGCAAGGGCGTGAACTTCGGGATACATCGTCGTCTCCGCGTGCCTCGGTTATCTCTTACCCGAGCCCTTTACTTATGCACTTTACTTTGTGATAGCCATATTGTTTCTTGTTATATATCTTGCTATCACTTAGTTGTCTATCTTGCTTACCATAAGTTGTTGGTGCACATAGGTGAGCCTAGTTGTTTTAGGTTGTGTGCTTGACTAATTAAACGATAGTTTTATTCTGCATTTGTTCAAGCCTTAACCATAATTATTTTAAAGCGCCTATTTACCCCCCCTCTAGGCGACATCCACGTCCTTTCAATTGGTATCAGAGCCAGGTCTCTCATTATTAGGTTTAACCACCTAGAGAGTAAGGATGTCGACTAGGGGATTAGGATTCTCTAACACTCTTAGTTTCGATGGCACAAACTTTGATGTTTGGGTTATTCGCATGCTTAATCTCTTTAGGGTCATGGACCCAAATTTGGAGCGAATTGTAGATATGGGTTTTTCTCCTCCAAAGGATTCTCAACACATATCTTTAGAGGATGAGAAAAACTCTTATCTCAATGCTCAAGCTTCTAATGTGCTTTTTGATGCTTTGAGCAATGTAGTTATATTTCAACTCATGCCATTCCGGGATGCTCATGAGTTGTGGACAAAGCTTCAAGATAAATATGGTGTGTCCAAGATTTCTAGGGATGATTGTTCTCCCTCCACCTCCGGTCGTGTTGCCTTCACAACTTCATCTACTTCACCTACATGTGGATTGCCACAAGGTAATGTTATGGTGAGTAGTGGTGTTCATTGTAATGATGATAGTGGGCTTATTGTTGATGATTCTTCATCACTATCTTATTGCAATGCTTCATCTTTGGACTTCAACACTTCGAGCACTCTAAATGTTTCACATGCTTGTGTTGATAGTCCTTGCATATCATGTAGAAATTGCTTGACTAAATCTCATGATAATATGCTTGCCATGTCTTGTTATCGTGATAAAAATGCATTGCTTTCCTCGAGTTGTTGTGCTAACAATGTAGAGGAAACCCAACACTCCATGGAACAAGATGTGGTCTTGAATGGTGCGTCAAGGGATCCTACATCATCATCTATTATTTCTCACTTTTTGCCTTATGGCTAAGGCTTCAAAGGTATCTCCTACTTTGAATCCCAATATATCTCACGATGATGATGTTGATGATAATGATGAAGAGAGTGATAATATTGCTTCCTTAAAAATTAAGGGAGAAATGGTTTTTAAAGCTCTTCATAAGAATAAAATTGCTCGTTCCAACTTTATGGAAATCATGTCTATTGCCATTGTGGGCAAGAAATATATTGAGGAGTTGGAAGCTCATCTCGAGGAGCATGAGGCCACCATTGATAAAATGGAAGGTCATGAGCGTGATTATGCTAATGAGATCGCGGAGCTATCTCAAGCTCTTGAAAATGAACAAACCACCAAGGAATATCTTGAGGAGACCTTTGCTCTAGAATTATCTAGATTAAAGGAATCCCATGATAGAGCTCTCGAGGTGGCTAATGATTTTAGAACTAAAAATGATAAGCTTGCCAAGTTGCCTTCTCTTTTTGTTGTTAATGATGATGCTTGTGCTACTAACTCTATTTCTTGTGAAGCGTCCATTTATAAGGAGAATATTGAGCTAAGGGCTCAACTTGAGTTGCTATCTAGCAATTATGGGAAATTGGAAGAAAGTCATGAAAAGCTCTCGAGCTCTCATGGTGATCTTCTAGTATCCCATAATGTGCTAAAGATAGCTCATGAGGCTAGTACTACTAAGGTAACATCTAGTGAGCCTCATGTGGACATTAGCACTAAATCTAGTAGAAATGCTTTATTAACATGTGCTAGTCCTCGTAATTCATCTATGCATAACATTGGTACATCTTGTGATGAATTGCTTTCACTTCCTTGTTGCTCTAACAATGCTGCTTATACTTCCTCTAGTACTTGTGTTGACACTAACCATGTAGAGGAAATCAAAGAGCTCAAGGCCCAAGTCACTTCTTTGAAGAATGACTTGGAAAAGAGTCATGAAGGGAAGTCCACACTCAAGAATATCTTGAGTGTGCAAAAATCCCCAAATGATAAGGGTGGACTTGGATTTAACTCCAATAAGAAGAAGAAGTCCAAGAGCAACAAAAAGAAGGGCCAAGAACGAGTCAAGAATTCGGCCAAGATTATTTGCTTCAAGTGCAAGATAGAAGGGCACCATGTTAGATCTTGCCCATTGAAGAAGAAGCCCCATAGTGACAAGCAACAAGGGAAGCAGCCACAAGTTCAATCTCTTGCTCAACCGCAAGTTGAAGCAAAGCATATTCCCAAGAAGACCCAAGTCAACGCTCCTCAAGTTGAGAAATCAATTGAGAAGAAAGTAAAGGGTAAAAGTTGCTACTTATGTCGTGAGAAGGGTCACTTTGCTTCTTCATGCACGAATGGTAACTTATCCAACCCAATTATTATTGATGATATCTATTCTCTTGGGAATGATAAGGTTGGCAATGTGTTTGACAAGTTTGTTGGTACTCAAAGTGGTGTCAAGAAAAGAACCATTTGGGTAGCCAAGCCTATTGTGACTAACCTCTTTGGACCCAACTTGGTTGGGGACCAACAAGCTCATACTTGATCAATAGGTGTTGTTGGAGGGCATTGGAGACTTGGCTACATTATGAAGAATTAAGGGATCTTCATCATTCATATTATCTCAAGCCAAGTCATTTTGACTATCGAGTTTCTATCCTATATACAATGTCCTCCTTGCGGTAACTTGTACTTAAATTGTTTACATTAATAGTTACTTGCCCCTTTGCATGTTGTGGTTTTGTACCTTGCATGTGTTTGTATATGGTGTACCTCCGGCTTGCTTGTCTTGAGTAATCAAGTATGGGTATGTTGGTTTGCACAGCATGTACGTGTGCGTGTTGTGTTGAGCCTTTTTGCATCTTATCTTATCTTAGTTGGCTCTCTTAAGAGATTAATGGATTATCCCATTTTGGGGGGAGTGATTTGCTTTGTGCACGTCACAATCCTAAAAATGTGTGTACATGAGAAATACCACCTAGTATTGATATTACAAGATTATCTAGCTTCTATGTGGTATGTCTTCTCATGAGAAATTCAAATTCTAATTGGTCCATTAATCATCTTGTTGGATTTCATTTGCCACTTGTTAATAACGTTGGGTTATCACATTATGGGGGAGTAATATGCTATGTGCATATTACAAGCCCAGAGAATGTGTACATTTGAGATATTGCCACTTAGATTTGATATTACAATTTATCTTGTTCCTAGGTGGCATGTTAGCTCTACAAGTGTCATTTGCTTGTGTTTTAGGTGTAAAGATGATGTTGGGTCTTTTTGCAATCTACAAATGGGAATTATTTCCAAATACTTCTTGTCCTTTGACAATTGGTATTCCTTTTAAGTGGTAGAAATTGCCAATCATCTTTACATAGTTTTTTGTTTATCGTTATATCCTAGCATCTTGATGCACTCTCTGGTGGTGAAGATTATTTTCCTCATGCTTGTCTTCACAAGGGTTTTGCCATTTCGATTGGTATCCCTCCTCCTGACAATGCTATTATTTCCTATCTTCACCAGGGGTTGTCACTAGCTTTGGTTTTATCTTTCTTATTAGTAAGCTTGTGGACCCATTTGCCAGTAGTTTCTGTTTGTGGGAAGGATATGTCTTGCACTTTGTGTCTCATTTCATCAAGACTATGTTGATGCTTAATGCTCATTCTTATATTAGTCTTCTCAAGTGCTTTGCCATGACTCACACACATCATTTTGGTTGAGCCTATTCTTAAATTGCCTCTTTTACATGTTGCTCAACCATATGTTTGGTGCAAGTGATATTCTTATTGTCTTATCTACTTGCTTGCACTTGTTGTGTGTTTATATTGATGTTGGGGGAGTCATGATCCTAGTTTGTGCACTTGTAGTCAAATACAAAAAAAAATTCTTAATTGTGCACAAATCATGGGGAGCTCCTCTAGTTTCTTTATAAACACTCTTTTGCCCATATCATAATATCTGTTATTCATGTGGCTCGTAGGTCCATGTGATTGTTTGTTCCAATTGGTATCTTTTGATTGCTTGCTTCACTCTGGTGTATGTCTTTGTGTCATACGATCCTTTTTGCAATCTTTGGATACTCAATATAATTTGTTTTCCTCCAACTACTTATCATTGGATTTGTGTATTTCATTGCACTCATATTTTGAGAAATACACACCTTTTGGAGGAACACCTATTATATTGGATTTCTAAGCTTTTCGTCCATTTTGGCAATCGATGCCAATGGGGGAGAAGTTTAGAGAGCTTAGGCTGAGAAGTTTAGAGAGTTTTGCTTTTGATTGCTTAAGCATTTGCATCTCATACCCATGCTTTATTGCTTTGCATGTGTCTGCTTGGTTGTGCTTATTTCCATATATAAACTCTCTTGAAAGTGGTTGTCATCAATTACCAAAATGGGGGAGATTGTAAGAGCACATTTATCCATGTCTGGTTTTGGTAATTGATGACAATCCCTATGGACTAATGGTTGCCTTGAGTTATATTCGAAGGATTTGTCCGTAGGTACTTCTTGAAGTCCATCTGTTGGTTTCAAGGAGTTTATATGGTGACCAAGGTGGTATTCAAGGTTTATCCAAAGATTGGTCATGTGGGAGTTGAGCTTATTGCAAGCATGTCTTGAAGAAGAAGATTGTGTGAGCATTCATGTTTA
Organism: Elymus sibiricus; assembly: GCA_039707655.1. NCBI lineage: Eukaryota > Viridiplantae > Streptophyta > Magnoliopsida > Poales > Poaceae > Elymus > Elymus sibiricus. The sequence goes on along the minus strand of CM077675.1, from coordinate 274,602,476 downwards.
CCTTCAAGACATCATCTTTATGAAGAGAGAAGATAAGACACAAGGTTGATCAAGATTAAGGCAAAGAATGATTCAAGTTGATCAACACACAAAGCGTAGAAGATGTACCAAGTGGGATCAAGTGATCCCATGGTATGGTAAGCATTGTCCATTACGCTTTGTGTACTAACCCATGGTCCAGGTGAGAGTTTGTTGTGGGGTTAGGTACATTTCCATGGGTTTGCGTCAAGAGGAAGATCTCATACAACCCATGGAGGATGACATCAAGTGGTGATCGTCATCAAGGTTGCGGTGTGCAAGTTCAAGTGAAGCATCACGGAGAGATCATGCTTGAAGCTTGCCGTCCATTGTGGTGACAATGGACTTGTGAAGATGTGCCGAAGAGTGGCTCACCCATAGTGGAGTATGGGGGAGCAATCATCTAGTCTTCATTGAGCCAACGCAATCAAGAAAGGTGGTCCATCTTGAGGAAGTCAAGATCGTCATCATCTAGCTCAAGTGGACTATGCGCAAGGCTAAGGTTTGACCTTGATAGGGTTTTCTATTTTACCGGTCTCATGGTGGTAGTTGGGAGACCGGGTTATAGGATCGATAGCCGTACTATCAAGGGGGGCTCTCAAGTGAGTAGCTTGATCGTATCGTTCGTTGAGAGCTCAAACCATTGCATTCTTGGCATCATCATCTTTCTTGGTTCTTGGTTGGCTTTTCTCTATGTGGGTTCTTGAGCTTATGGTCAGCTTCATGACAAGCTCAAGTTCATCGAAAACGGAGTCCATATGCATCTTCTATGATGTTTTCGATGTTGGAGTTTTTGCCGGTTCTTCATTGATAGAGGTTTCACATCTCTATATCATTGGCATTTTCATACTGCCTCTTCTTAAGATAGCTCTTGTCGTCCTGAATCCAACAAGCTTGAGTTTGCTCAATTCGGAGCTCATATGCAAAGGTTATGGCAGTTCTGGTTTTTCTAGTTCCATCTGGCTGCTCTGGTTCTTTGTTACCCTCCCGGGGGCGGTAGTACTGCTGTCCACAGCGGTAGTACCGCTGTCCACAGCGGTAGTACCGCTGGGGGGTTCCGGCTCCTCGCGCAGGGCATCAGACACTGCTTTGCCTGGTGTCTGGTAACCTGCGCCACCCGAGCGGTAGTAGGGGCGGTAGTACTAAGTGGTACTACCGCTGGCCCTTCTACTACTGTGTTTTGCGTGTGGGCGGTACTACCGCTCCCATGGGCGGTACTACCGCTTGAGCGCGGGCTGTGGGGGTAACGGTTGGATTTTCGTGTCTGGTGACCAGTGCCGCCCGAGCGGTAGTAAGGGCGGTAGTACTAAGCGGTACTACCGCTTCCCCTTCTACTACTGAGTTTTGCCTGTGGGCGGTACTACCGCTTGTCTGCGGGCTGGGGGGTAACGGTTGGATTTTCTCCCACCTATAAAAGGGGGTCTTCTTCCCCCAATGCATCTTATCCTTTGAGCTCGAGTTTGCCCCCCATTGTTGACCTTCTTCGAGCTTGCTAACTCTCAATCCCTCCAATGATTCTTGTTAGTTCTTGAGGGAAAAGAGAGAGGAGATCTAGATCCACATTTTCACCAATCACTTTCTCCTCTAAGTGAGGGGAACCCCTTGGATCTAGATCTTGGAGTTCTTCGTGTTCTTCTTCGTTCTTCCTCTCATTTTCTTCCCTAGCATTAGTTGCTTTGGTGGGATTTGGGAGAGAAGGACTTGGGCACTCCGTGTGCCCTTGCCATTGCATTTGGTGCATAGGTTTGAGTTCTCCACGGTGATACGTGGAAGTGAGAAGTTGAGAAGCTTATTATTCTTGGGTGTTTGAGCACCTTAGAGCTTGTTCCTCTTGGGTGCCTTGGCGCCCTAGACGGTTGGTGGTGCCTCGGAGCTCAATCATTGTGGTGTAAAGCTCCGGGCAAGCGTCGGGGTCTCCAATTAGGTTGTGGAGATTGCCCCGACCAATTTGTACGGGTACCGGTGAACCGCCCCCAAGGGTTGCCAAAGTGTACGGGTACCGGTGACCGCCCCCAAGGGTCTCCATTTGTACGGGTTCGGTGACCGCCCTCAAGGGTCCCTTATTGGAATCACGACATCTTGCATTGTGCGAGGGCGTGAGGAGATTACGGTGGCCCTAGTGGCTTCTTAGGGAGCATTGTGCCTCCACACCGCTCCGAACGGAGATTAGCATCCGCAAGGGTGTGAACTTCGGGATACATCGTCGTCTCCGCGTGCCTCGGTTATCTCTTACCCGAGCCCTTTACTTATGCACTTTACTTTGTGATAGCCATATTGTTTCTTGTTATATATCTTGCTATCACTTAGTTGTCTATCTTGCTTACCATAAGTTGTTGGTGCATATAGGTGAGCCTAGTTGTTTTAGGTTGTGTGCTTGACTAATTAAATGATAGTTTTATTCCGCATTTGTTCAAGCCTCAACCGTAATTATTTTAAAGCGCCTATTCACCCCTCCTCTAGGCGACATCCACGTCCTTTCGTATAGAGATAGATCGAGACACTTAATAGGTCTTTCACAGAGCACATACCTTAACAAAGTTTTGAAGAAGTTCAAAATGGATCAGTCCAAGAAAGGGTTCTTGCCTATATTGCAAGGTGTGAAGTTGAGTAAGACTCAATGCCCAGTGACTGCAGAAGATAGAGAAAAGATGAGTGTCATCCCCTATGCTTCAGCCATAGGCTCTATTATGTATGCAATGCTGTGCACAAGACCCGATGCCAGCCTTGCCATAAGTATGGCCGGAAGGTTTCAAAGTGATCCAGGAATGGACCACTGGACAGCGGTCAAGAATATCCTGAAGTATCTGAAAAGGACTAAGGACATGTTTCTCGTTTATGGAGGTGATCAAGAGCTCGTCGTAAAGGGTTACATCGATGCAAGCTTTGACACTGATCCGGATGACTCTAAGTCACAAACCGGATACGTATTTATTCTCAATGGGGGTGCGGTAAGCTGGTGCAGTTCCAAGCAAAGCGTGATAGCTGATTCTACATGCGAAGCGGAGTACATAGCTGCCTCGGAGGCGGCGAAGGAAGGTGTCTGGATGAAGGAGTTCATGACAGATCTTGGAGTAGTGCCTAGTGCACTCAACCCAATGACTCTGTTCTGTGATAACACTGGTGCTATTGCTCTAGCCAAGGAACCAAGGTTTCACAAGAGGACCAGACACATAAAGCGACGTTTCAATTCCATCTGCGATTACATCAAGGAGGACGACATAAATATTTGCAAAGTACACACGGATCTAAATGTAGCAGACCCGTTGACTAAACCTCTTCCAAGGGCTAAACATGATCAACACCAGAACTGTATGGGTGTTCGATTCATTACAATGTAAATCACATAGTGATGTGAACTAGATTATTGACTCTAGTGCAAGTGGGAGACTGTTGGAAATATGCCCTAGAGGCAATAATAAATTGGTTATTATTATATTTCCTTGTTCATGATAATCGTTTATTATCCATGCTATAATTGTATTGATTGGAAACTAAATACATGTGTGGGTATATAGACAACACTGTGTCCCTGGTATGCCTCTAGTAGACTAGCTCGTTGATCAAAGATGGTTAGGGTTTCCTAGCCATGGACATGAGATGTTATTTGATAACGGGATCACATCATTAGGAGAATGATGTGATGGACAAGACCCAACCGTAAGCATAGCAGTTGATCGTGTCAATTTATTGCTATAGTTTTCTGCATGTCAAGTATCTGTTCCTACGACCATGAGATCATGCAACTCCCGGACACCGGAGGAATGCCTTGTGTGTATCAAACGTCACAACGTAACTGGGTGACTATAAATGTGCTCTACAGGTATCTCCAAGGGTGTCTATTGGTTTGGCATGGATCGAGACTGGGATTTGTCACTCCGTATGACGGAGAGGTATCTCTGGGCCCACTCGGTAATACAACATCACAAGAAGCTTGCAAGCAATGTGACTAAGGATTTAGTCACGGGATCTTGTATTACGGAACAAGTAAAGAGACTTGCCGGTAACGAGATTGAACTAGGTATGGAGATATCGACGATCGAATCTCGGGCAAGTAACATACCGATGGACAAAGGGAACTACATACGAGATTATCTGAATCCTCGACATAGAGGTTCAACCGATAAAGATCTTCGTAGAATATGTAGGAACCAATATGGGCATCCAGGTCCCGCTATTGGTTATTGACCGTAGAGGTGTCTCGGTCATGTCTACATAGTTCTCGAACCCGCAGGGTCTGCACACTTAAGGTTCGATGATGTTTCGGTAGCATCGAGTTATGTATGGTGGTGACCGAAGGTTGTTCGGAGTCCCGGATGAGATCCCGGATGTCACGAGGAGCTCCGGAATGATCCGGAGGTAAATATTGATATATAGGAAGTCCCGTTTTGGCCACCGGAAAAGTTTCGGGTATTTCCGGTAGTGTACCAGGAGTGCCGGAGGGCCATCGGGAGGGGCCACCCACGCCGGGAGGCCACATGGGCCTTAAGGGTGTTGCACCAGCCCTTAGTGGGCTGGGAAAAGCAGCCCTACAAGGCCCATGCATCTAGGAAAGAGTGGGAAAGGAAAAACCCCAAGTGGGGGAAGGAAAATCCAAATTAGGAAGGAGTCCTAATAGGATTCCACCTCCCTTGTGGGAGGTGGATTCCTCCCTTGTTTTGGTTCGGCCGAACCTACTTGGAGTAGGGGCCAAGGCTGCCTCCTCTCCCCTTCCTCCTATATATATTGAGGGATTTTGAGGGCAGCCCCTAACCCTAATTGCCACGTGCTACCCTCTTCTTCCTCTAGATCTGTTCTCCACTAGATCTGTTCGGTATAGCTTAGCGAAGCTCTGCCGGATCAGCTCCACCACCACCGCCACCACGCCGTTGTGCTGCCAGAGAACTCATCTACCTCTCCACCCTCGCTTGCTGGATCAAGGAGGTGGAGATCGTCATCAAGCTGTACATGTGCTGAACGCGGAGGTGCCGTCCGTTCGGCGCCAGATCGGAAGGACTGTGATTGGATCGCGGGACGGATCGTGATTGGATCGCGGGACGGCTTGCGATTTGGATCGCGAAGACGTTCGACTACATCAACCGCGTTTCTTAACGCTTCCCGCTTAGCAATCTACAAGGGTATGTGGATCCACTCTCCCTCTCGTAGATGCTCATCACCATGGATAGATCTTGCATGTGCGTAGGAATTTTTTTGTTTCCCATGCAACGTTCCCCAACACAATCAAATTCAGATGAGACCTTTGGACCAATAAGATCACACACTGGAAGCGTCTCTCACAGCTAGGTATGAGCACAACCTAACCATGATTACTGATTTTTACAGGCAGCGAGCAAAAAAGAATTGGGCCAAGGACGGAGACAGGAATACTAGGTTCTTCCATCACACAGTTCTCAAATGTAGGAAAAGAAACACCATCGTCTCCATCAAAGAAGAAAATGATAATATCTTGTTTATGCCTCAATCCATTACCAATACTTTTGTTAATTACTTTCGATATATTTTTGTCTCTCCTAATGTTCATGTTGGCATATCATTCCTAGATTCTACCCTTCCCCAGAATTGTGATGACTACACCTACAACATACCGGATAAGGAAGAAATCTTACAAACTCTCAAGGATATGAAGCTCAATGCCTCCTCGGGACCAGATGGTTTTAATGTCGAGTTCTATTTAGCTACATGGAGCTGGATTGGAGACGATGTCACTCCCATGGTAAGAAATTTCTACCTAACAGGTATCATGCCCTCTCATATTAGTCATATCCATATCACTCCAATCCCTAAAAAGTTAGTTCTCAAATACCTGTTGACTTTAGGCCCATTAGTCTTTGTAATGTCATTTACAAGCTCAACTCTAAGACTCTTGCCAATAGATTCAAACCTCACTTTCCTGATTACATAGACCCTGCCCAACAAGACTTTATTGAGGGTAGACGCATTAGCAACAACATTATCATTGCTCAGGAAATCACACTTTCTTTTGTTCTCCGATCTTGGAAACATGAAGCTTTTCTATTGAAAATAGATCTTGCTAAAGCATTTGATAGGCTTGAGTGGAACTTCATTGTCTCAACTCTCTCATGTAAAGGGTTGCATGCTCATTTTTTGAATTTGGTTTATGCATGCATTTCGTCCCCAGTGTTTTCTATCTTAATCAATGGTCAACCTTTTGATAATTTCCGCAACAATAGAGGTATAAGGTAGGGTTGTCCCTTATCTCCTTATCTTTTCTGTATTTGCGACCAGTGAGCTTTCCTTGGCGCTTCAGGATGCCATGTCTCACAATCACTTAAAAGGTATCTCTCTTGGACCAAATTTCCCCCCATCCATTCCATGTTGTTTGCTGATGACTTACTTGTTTGTGGGGAAGCTACTGTCAATGAAGCGAGTAGGATGACACACCTTATCCAACACTTCTGCCATTCCTCGGGTCAAACTCCGAATTGGGCCAAGTCCTCAATTATGTTTAGCGCTAATGTTTGCGGCCCTTGTTGATCAAAACAGACACATTTTTCCTGTTCCCCTTATAGACCATACATCTACTCACTTAAGGCATCCTTTTGTTCTCCCTACCAAGGATCGGACTTCGACTTACAACTTTGTCTATGACAAATTCAAGAACAAGCTCCCTTCCTACAAAGCTGACAAGCTATCTTATGCGGCTAGGCTTGAGCTTATTTATTCTGTTTTTGCCTCCATTCCTGTTTATTACATGTCCAATATCCTTTTCACTAAGAAATTCCTAGCTAAGCTCACTGCCATCATCAGGAATTTTTGGTGGGTTCGAGTGCGAGAGGAAGCTGGTGCTCGTGCTTTATGCCTTCGGGCTTGGAAGGACATTTGCACCCTTAAGAAGGAGGGTGGACTTGGTATAAAAAATATGTTGGCCATGAACCAAGCCCTTCTCCTCGTGGCTGCTTGGAGACTTGCGGAGAATCCCGATAGTCACATTTACCAAGTGCTCAAAGCCAAATATTTTCCCGACTCTTCCATTTGGAGAGCTTCTGCTAGTACTCCCAAATCGGCTTCTCGACATCCATTCTGAAAGTTATGCCTATGCTCAAAGATCATTCTTTTTACCAAATTACTCAAGGCAATATTTCCATTTGGAGTTCTCCTTGGTGCACTTCTTGGGAAAACATGTATGATCACCATATTATTCAACATAGTAATTTTGTCTACCCTGCCAAAGTTTCCGACGTATGGCTTCCTGAACAAAAGGCCTGGAATGTGCATCTCATCTCTACCCTTTTTCAAGAGCCTACTGCTAGTGCTATTATTGCTACTCCTATTGTCGTTGATAACTGCAAGGACATCCTTTGTTGGGACCTCACTCCTTCAGGAAAATGCAACTCAAAAAACACTTATAAGCTCTGTTTGTAGCAGATCCATGCGGTGCAAAATAACCAGCCAAGACAGATACTACCAAACACCACCAATTTATTGCAGCAGGTTTGGACGCAAAAGCACATGGCGCCTCACGTTCAAACATTTTCTTGGAGGCTTCTGCGACATGCCCTCCCTACTGGAGCAAGGGCTGGTAAGTACTCGGTCCATATTAGCACCACATGTACCAGATGCAATGTGGAGGAGGATGAAATCCACCTTTTCTTTCTCTGTTCCTTTGCTCGAGCAGCTTGGTTTGCAAGTTCTTGTCATATTCGGTCAGATATATTGGTTGCCCAATACTCTACAATGCCTGACATTATTTTTGCTCTCTGTAATTTGCATCATCTGAATGCTTCTATCCCTAATATCTACACTTTCTTATGGTGTTTGTGGAAAGCCATGAACGAAGTTCTCTTTTGCAGGAAAGACATTCTTCCTCACCATGTGCATCTTGCTTCTAATGCAATATCTTCAGCACATGCTATATTGGACCCCAACTCATCTCCATCCTCTACCCAACAAGTTGGAACACCATCAAGCTCTCAAACCCAAGGTGCATAACAAATTTTGCAGGGATCCACAATCAAATCTGATTTACTTGTTGCAGGAACTAAAGTCTATTCTGATGTTGCTTGGCGCAAGAAAAATATCCCTGGCAGGGAACCGGAGGGTGCCACTGGGATCAAGGAATTGATAGAAAAATCATGGTACAGGCGTCTGCGGATGATGCTCATTCTCCACTATGTGCAGAAGCTTTGACGCTTAGGCTAGCAGCCGCGGTGGCGGCCTCTCTTCACCTTAATCAGGTTTCTTTTCTCAGTAACAATCTTTCCTTGGCAAAGATACTGGCGTCCAGAAATATAAATGATGTCTTGATCACGTGGAGATGTCGCAGTCCTCTCAACAGGTTCATCAAGGACACATCCTCTCTAAAAGCCGCTGTTTATCACATCCCCAGGAACATCAATGGGATAGCTCATGATTGTGCTCATCAGGTTCTCAATTCAAGAGTAGAATCTGTCTTCAGTTGTACTCATTCCTCTGAAGGCAATGGTTCTTGCCCTCTTTTACTTTCTCTTCAAAATCTTCAGGTCGAAGGGTATGTAACTCACGCTGTACTTTGCTTATGAGATGAATGGAAATTTGGCGCTTGTTGGCCGCCTACTTGTGTTAAAAAAACAACATTTATGGATACTGATGAATTATTGGACTTGAGTAACGTTAAATTTGTATCGATGAACTTGAAAATTAAGTTGAACATTCGATTATATTGGATGTAATATGTATATTTAAACTATTGTCATATTAGGATATTTGTATGTTATTTATGGATGAATTATGTTATTGCTATTTCTTATAAATATTTTGAGTACTCCGAACATAGAAAGAAAAACTCAGATGCGAACGTTTGATGAGAATGGTTGGATGGCTGACTACCATATCCATGTCCGCGGACGCGTCCATGGATGAATACCAATTATTTTTTTATTCATCTTCAATCATGATAGAACAACGAATATCAGAAATAACAAAAAATTACATCTAGATTCATAGACCACCTAGCGATGACTATAAGCACTGAAGCGACCCGAAGGCGCGCCACCATCATCGCCCCTCCCTCGTCGGAGCCGGATACAACTTGTTGTAGTAGACAATCAGGACGTCGTTGTGCCAAGACCCCATAGGACCAACACACCAGAACAACAACCGCCGCCGATGAAGAGAAGCTTAGATCAAAATGATCCAACCTGAATACACATGGACAAAGACGAGCAAAGACCGGATCCGAGCAGATCCACCAAAGACAACCGTCAACTGAATCTCGTGAGATCCACCGAAGACATACCTCCACACGCCCTCCGACGATGCTAGACAGACCATCGGAACGAGGGTTAGACGGGGAGAGCCTTATTCCATCTTGAAGAAGTCACCGTCGTCTCGTCTTTCCGAGTAGGACACAAACCCTAACAAAACTTGAAGAAGCACCTAAGAACAGAGCCCTCCCGCTGGCAAGGGCGGGATCCATCGGGCACCCATGACCCTAAGGCCACAAGAGACGTGGCAGATCGGCACCGCCGCCGACGGGAGGCAGAAATCCTAGCCGTCTTTCCTTGAAGGAGAGAGAGACATCTTAGACATGGAAGCGGATTAGGAGCACTCGGGTGCTCCACCACCCTATATTTAAAAATAAATTAGTAACTAAAGTTTTTTCAAAATATTTTGAAACTCTTTTGAATCAAATATAACTAGATATTGTACTCGTATAAAAAGTTTGGCTAAGTAACGATTTCCGTTTGACTTCAGGGCAAAAATAAACACATTTATGATAACAATATAGCATGAATAGTACTGTAGTTGTATCTAGTCTTTTGCAAATCTTTGAGCCCAGATACAATAAAAGTCATTCCCTGTTTTATCTTTTTATATGAGTGCAATACTTGGTGATGTTTGATTTCATAAAAAGTTCTGAGGTTTTTGACATTTTTTGAATTACTAAATTATTTTTAAATATAGGGAGTGCTCCTATGTATTTTCACGTTAGAGATGCCCTAACTTCTTGATGCCAAATACACCCTATCCATGTCGTAGTTTGGCCGTTCGTTGTTTCAGACACAGTAGTGTACGGGTGTGTTGATCGATCTCAGTTTCTCACCTACTTAATCGGCATATCGCAACAAAATTAGTAGTCATACCAACTCTAACCGGACAACCCATTTCGTCCGTCCATGTCTTTTTAAGTTGCCGCGGACAAAAATGACGACTCAACGCAGAGATCCAAATTTAAATCATGTAGTTCGCGCCGACCCATTTCAGGCCTAAATTTGGAACGGATTTGTGTCCTTGTGGACACGAAACGAACGCGCCCCGCGTCCCTCCGTGTCCACCGCAGGCCTACTAGTCGTCCGCCCAACCACCGCCCGCGTCTTATTAAATGCCAGCACCTACCTCGGGGGCCGCCTAACAGTGGGTCGAAGGTCCGCGTGCCCGTCCATTTTAATGGAAGCGTGCGGTGGGGCCGGCCCCATCCACTTCCAACAACCGTCCACATCTGGCCACACGGTGCTCCCTTGCCGGCGACCAGAAACCCAAGCAACGGGAAGAGGAAGGGGAAACCAACACCAGTCCACCATGGGGTTTTTCAACGGGAAGGGGAAGGGAAAGCTCAACGCCGGCGAGAGCTCTTCCCGCGGGCTTCCTCCTCCGCCGCCGCCTGCTAGACGCGTCTCGCCATCGGAGCGGGACCGTCTGTACATACCAGTCCACCAGGCGCGGTGGCACTGGCAGTACCGTCGGCCACTGCAGTATCCGGATGTCAACCTGCCGCACGGTTGACATCTGGATCCGCAGCGGATCCCCATTCCGACAGTGCCGTGCTCGGCGCGGGCGCACGCCGAGGAGGATTGCCGGCGTCGCGAGGCCCTCACTCCGGAGCAGTGGGCGATGCGTGCCTACGCGCCAAACTCCCCCAACTGGGAGCGCTGGTTCGCGCTAGAGAATGAGGAGGAGCGCTGCCCGGGCGTCCACGTCGACCACGCTGTTCCTCCGCCGCCGCCTGAGGTTCTGCCGGAGGAGGAGGATGAAGAGGCGGCGTACCAAGCCGCCCTCGATGTAGCCCTACATCACACACTAGAGGCGAGCAGGATCGAGGAGGATGCCCATTGGGATGGGCTGGAGCACACCCTCGCCTTGTCGGCTGCGGGGGGCTCCGTCCACGCCCCTCTCTTCGTCCCGCCTCCGCCATCGCCGCTGCTGCCCACCGTCGAGCCCAAGGCGGAGTCAGAGCCCACGCCGACGCGGAAGCGGTCGCCGCCTACGCCAACTTGGCCGGAGGAGTCCTACAAGTGGACCGGCGAGCTCCGCAAGTGGGTGAGCCCACCTCCGGTCCACTACGCTGCGACGCGGGAGGAAGAGGCGACCCACCTTGAGCGCTATAAGGCGCACTAGCTCGTCGGGGAGGAGGCCGACGGCCAGCGGTTGATGCGCTGGGAGCAGGAGGAGGAGGCGCTGTGTGATAGCCTGGTATATTAGGGATGATAGACTACTCATGTCAATAAGGAATAAAGTTGGTCCCGGGTGCGCACGAGTGAGCACAAAGTGCGCAGAAAAGACTAGTACTGATCTGTGGGGCCAGCCTAGATCCCGCCAGGAGTAACGACCACCGGCGGGTGTGTCCGGGGCGTTACAAGATGGTATCAAAGCCGACCCTCGCGGTTACACGGATGTTTGCGGATAGATGCGCGGTCATGTTGTTCATAATGTTTGTGACCCGTCGTGGGGCACACGACATGGCACATGTACTGGACTGGATGCACAGACGTTTGTGCCAAGAGGGAACATTCCTGTGACCCGACGAGGACGTCGGTTCCTCTAAGTGAAGGTGTATGTGATAACCTGGCATATTAGGGATGATAGACTACTCATGTCAATAAGGAATTCCTTCTTTTTCGTCATGTCAATAAGGAATTCCTTCTTTTTCGGGAGCCCATTCAAACAGAACTCCCAAGTTAAGCGTGCTTGGCTTGGAGTAGTTCTAGGATGGGTGACCGACCGGAAAGTTGATCCCGGGTGCGCACGAGTGAGGACAAAGTGCACAGAAAAGACTAGTATTGATCTGTGGGGCCAGCCTAGATCCCGCCAGGAGTAACGACCACCGGCGGGTGTGTCCGGGGCGTTACACGCTGTGCCTTGAGAAGAAGGAGGAGGAGCGTGCCTGACGAGCTGCAATGCCGCCGCCGCAGCAGACGCCGGAGGAGGCTGTCGTGATAGCCTACCAAGCGGCGTTCGGGTGGGCTGGGCCGCCTCCCGTCTTCATCGATCTCACCGGCGGCGATGGCGACGACAAAGGCAAAGGCATGGCGGACGTCTAGGGCAGCGTGCGGACGCAGACTTTTTTTGTTTTTAATTAAGGGATAATTGGTTTTGTGCCCCTAGTTGGGTCACACTCGGCTGGTTTACCCTTAATTTCCGAAAACACGCGTTCCTGCCCAAACCACTTTGCTCGTCTAATGCTTTTGCCCTTTGACCGTTTGACTCTAATTTTGAAAACTTCATAACAAATTCATACTAACTTGGAAAAATACATATAAGATATCAAAATGTTCAGACAAACATCATCTATATGTGCATGTCATTTGCATTCATGACAAAAGTGTTGGAAAGTCCCCATCACCTATATGAGCTAAAACACTTTTGTCATGAATGCAAATGTCATGCACATATAGGTGATGTTTTTATGAACATTTTGATATCTTATTTGTATTTTTCCGAGTTAATATGAATTTGTTATGAAGTTTTTAAAATGACGATCAAACGGTCAAAGGACAAAAGCATAAGACGTGCAAAGTGGTTTGGGTAGGAACGCGTGTTTTCGGAAACTAGGGGTAAACCAGCCGAGCGTGTCCCAACTATGGGCTTAAAACCAATTATTCCTTTAATTAATATTTAATTATGTTTTAAGTGGACTTTGGCCCGCGGTTGACCGTCCACTCATGTTTAATTAAGTTTTTATTATTTTATCTGTGTTACGTGTTTATCATTTTTTTTATGTGGGTAAATTTGGATCTACGACGCACTAGCCGACCCAAATAAAAAAAGAAACGCGCCCATCCGCGTGATCGATTCAAACGGATAAAAAACGGACAAACCTCGCGTCCGTTTGGATCGACACGTTGGGTTGCTCTCAAAGACTCAAACTTGAGTGTGGAAAATTGCAAGTAGTCAAACATGTTTACATTTCTGGACCGAGGAAACGATGTGCTAGTTTATTTTAACACAAGAAGGGTCCGGAAGGAACCAACACTACATTATTAACTCGGTGGAACAGTATATCTTACAACAAGGACCCTAAAGTAAAGGAAAAATACAGACAAGTCCTTGCATCTTATGAAAAAGCGGATGTCATCGACAAGGTCAAGCCGGCTTCAGTAGGGAAGCGATGACAACGGCGTGTCGACGGTTCGTTTGTCGTCCGATCGTCTTGGAATCACAATGTAATTTTTAGTATATTTGAGATGCTTTGTGCTTCCAATGAATTTTTATAATATATCTGATTTTTTTAAAATAAATAAAAATAAACGAAAGGCGAGTTTTTTCTTTTCCTTATATAAATTTGATGGCTAGACTTGTTTGCAAATATTCCAGAGCTTACTAATATTGTACTTTTTCCACGAAGATTTGCAAACTCTAGCAATTTGTGGACAATTTACGTTCTATTTGCGAGGATAAAGAGTTTTATTTCATAAATGCAGAGTTACAATCCGTTGGCAAAAGCTCAACGATACAAGGTGGGCAATCCTTTAGTTAGAATAAAATTATTCGAAAAATACACGATCACGTCGGAAAAAATAGTTTCCTTTTAAGGAAAACAAGAAACTGTGCCGTCCAGACATGGAACACACCGCACACGCCGACATTGAACACGACTAGAACTCACGTTCCATGTTAGTGCTATGTCGGAGACTTACATGCTAAGCTAGAGTGAATTCTAGGAGGAGTGCTTTCCAAGAAATTCAGATGAACTGTACTCCGTATCAGAGAGAGTTCGAGGTGCCTTCCAGGAAACTCAGATACCCCGAGTTCGAGGAGAGTTCTATTTAGGGCCAACTTTACCGAGCAGCCGCGATTTGATCAAACTGCAAACCTCTCGCTCGCTAGCTTCCGCCCCCAATGGCGACCGCCGGCTGTGCCGGCCGCTGGGTCCCTCTCGCCCTCGCGCTGCTACTCGCCGCAGTCGTCGCGCTGGCGCTCATCCCGCAGGCCGCCCTCGCCGCGTCCGGCGGCGTCATGGGCGGCCGCTCCTACTCCTCTTCCGAGACCGACGATTCGTCGTCGTCCTCCAAGTCGTATTCGTTCTACGACTCGTCGAGTCACATATCGATCGGCGCGCCGTCGCGTCGCCGCGCGGCCAAGGACGACGACGACGACGGCGGCAGCTCGGAGGCGATGTTCTGGGCGGTGCTCGTCGGCCTCGTTTTGCTGGTCGCCGCCGTTTGGTACTACTACGAACGCCCCAGGACCACCGTGGTTAAGCTCCAGGTTCGCCCGATTTTCTTCAGTCCAGCGCAGCAGTTTACCTCTCGTAATTTATTTTATGTACCACCGGGAACTCACTAGTCGTGGTTAATGCAAGTCAATGGAGGTCGTGACGATTTCAGGTTGCTTTTCGTTTACTATTTCAGGTTGCCTTGCTCGGCTGGGCGAAACCGTTTCAGAAGGAACTGAATGAGATTGCAGACAGAGTACAGGCTTCCAACAAGCGTTCGTATAAATTCATGTTGACCGGTAATGTGATTTTAAGTTTTTTGGGGCTCTGGCTGCTTTGGTTTGGATTATTTTCTAGTCCTATGCATCGACTTCCATGGCTCTTGTGCAATAGTTCAGTTTGTCATTAGCTTTGAAGTTCTGTGTTGTAACTTGAGTAGATGATGCCATACTGGGTCAACTAGTGCCTTTTTTTTTTCTTGTTCAAACTATTTTGATTCTGCTGTCAAGTTCACCCTCTCGTTGAAAACAATGTTCAATGATTTCAACATATATATAGAAGAAACTTGGAAAGCTAGGTTGGACAACATAGAGTTAACTCCAGAGTATTAAGTCATTTGACAACTCTGTATTGAATGTTGTTTTTGTCGTGGTTTCTGAATAAATAGATAGATGGCTCGAAACTAGGCCATATGTTGCAGACAGCTGACAAATATGTAAGAGCATAGTATATACGAGTGGTGTTCACGACAAGAATAATCAAAACGCTCTTATATTTCTTTACGGAGGAAGTATTTACATTAACATGTACGAAAACTGTCCATCTTATTCGCATGACTGAATGTGACTGTAAACCGTTTACCTTGCATCAGATTTTTTTACCGTCAATACATCTTGTAGAGATCTATGGCTGGTATTAATTGTTCATCTGTACTGACCTGCTTATCCTGTTCCTCTGACTCATTATGCAGAGACCATCTGTTCCTTGAGCCGTCACAGGGATTGCTGCGTATTTTCAAGCTTATCAGTAAGAAACATGTACTCCTATATAACTCATCTACGGGGCTAGATGGTTCTTCTCCTTTAAGATGACCACTAGTATTTTGTATGCAGCCTCCTATATTTGAACTGATCGAATCCTGTAATCTTGCTGTTTGATTTGCTTTAGGTTAATGTGAAAAATGGAACGGACACTTGGGAGGCTCATTTCGATAAACTTTCTATCAAGGAGAGGAGCAAATTTGATGAAGAAACACTTTATAACTTGGAAGGAATCAAACGGACGAAAGAGTACTCCAAAAAGTTAGATGGCTCCAGAAATGAATACATAGTGGTATGTTAACTTAATCCAGTAAATTGTTTCCAGAAAAAGGCCTTAAATGGTTCCTTTTCGACGCCAACTACTTATTGTTTGAGACATGTTTGTTAACATAATTCTTTCGATGATATGGTATTCTTTGTCACAAAAGTGAAGTTTAATGTTGTATAATGACTCTTTGAAATGATTTCCAATTCGTTTAGGTAACCATCCTAGTTGCTGCTAAGGGAGCATTGAAGTTCCCAAAAATCACAAGACCCGCAGATCTGGAAGCAGTAGTAGAAAAACTCAACTCTATACCTGCAAGAGAAATTCAGGTATGCAAAATGTTTCCCATCTTTTTTCATAATTCACACAAGTGCCGCCGGTTGTATAATTGAGATCAGCGAACGCCAAAGTTATCCATGTCATTTTTTTCCTAACATCGCTGATAATAATAAATTCCTATCTGTGCCTGCTTTCTTAGGGCGTTCATGTTTTATGGACTCCTCAAGATGAGAATGACGTTCTTTCGGAAGAGAAGCTTCTAGCGGATTATCCTAATCTGAAGCCCCATAATGATTACTAGGACGGCGTCCTTTTGGTGTTCTTGGATTCTATGGTAGCAACATCTAGTCAGGCTATACATGTAAAAGGATATGGTAGCTCATGGTAATTTTTGGAAGTTACCGTGCATCGAAACGAAATCATTTAGAGTCTAGGCTGCAAATACCATTCATGTGACATCACCTCTTGTATTTCTATGTTTGTTTGTGAAGCAATAGATGAACTCTTCATATTGATCATGATATCCAAATCTCAGTATGGAAGAGGGCCCACCATACTTGCAGGAGCTTTGCAAAAACTATGGGCAAGGTATGTTCTAAATTCATTGCTTGTTATGCATTAGTTTAGGCAAATTAACCCCCGAAGTTGTATCCTTTTAGCAGGAGAGCTTCATGTAGTAGTATTTCATTAAGAAGAAAAGAGTATACAACGTCGAAGACGACACGACCTATACATCATGAGAAAATGGCACAACCCTTTGGCACCACAAACCCTTATGTTGACAAAGATGAAACGACCCAAACAAACAACGTGCCAAAATAACTTAGAATGAGCAAAGTACATCACAAGACATGAAAAACGAGAAACCTCCACTAAGAGAGCCCGAACGTCAGCTGGCCGCAACATGACCAAGAGACGACTAACATTCCCAAACTAGGCTTTTGCCCAACTTTATATATAAATCCTACAAAGGTAAAAAAAAACTAAGGACCCTGATAAGTGCCACACGTCAGATATGAGCACATGACAACTCCAAACGTTTTTGATGGCAGGTTTAGTGACGCGAGGATATAACAACTTTAGTTGCCAAGCATGGCAACTTTTGTCCTCTAGTTTATTTTGACAACAACTTGCCATGTGTCGCTGGATTCTGCCATCCTTGCGTGACGGGAATTCTCATAAAAAAACCGCCAGTGTCAGAGTTCCACACAGCTAACGTGTGGCACTTATCTTTTGGGAAAAAAATCACATCCGAGCGAGTGGCACAAGTGCTACCAACTCAACACCGAGCATGAAAACAAGAGACACTACCCCTAACAAGAGACAACTGAAACTACTGAACAAGGACGCATCCGCCCCGCGTGGCTTGAGAAAACAACGGACATCCAAGTATCGAACACATCGAGCCATCTCCAGAGAGGGCCGGTTCGCCATTGAGGTTCTCCCTCGCTCTAGGCCATGGAGGGCCACTCCTACTAGGAGATAGCGGACACATGTATAATATAGAGATCATCGGAACCACCCCAAGCGAGTGTCAGGGATGCTACATGCTAGGGACAAGGAATGCTTGAAGTCGATGGCGAGTTGCAACTGAACCGGACCAAGATTTCGTCGTTGAGTCCGAGAGGAAGGACTAGACTTTCCACCCCGCCCCCTAGAGGATACCACAATAACGCCCCTGAGGAGGAAGCCCCTCGACGGTGCCAAAACTCAGAGAATTCAGTTAGACCCTCAGACGTCGTCAAACCAAGGTTGGCAACCCAACCCGCGAAGGAGGGGCTGCCGGAAAGATCGACAATACCAGGCAAGGCCTCCAGATCCAGACTAGTGATCTGCTACTACCAAACCCACGACGACGCCAGGATCACAGGTAAACCTCCCCATGCTACCCACATAGGCACTGCAACGCTGCTCACTGCAGAGCCAACCATGCAGCCTCACCATCCAGGGCCGCCGCCCCGGCTTCCAATAGAGATAAACCACTACCGCCGAAAAGCGGACATTTTGAGATGGACAACGCGAGGGCGGAACAACTGTGCAGTAGCACCACCATAATCATGGCCGACCAGAGCCCATGCACAGAGGAGACCGACTACAGGTGCCAGATCCCATTTGGATCCCCCACTATCAGGAACGAGGATCAACGACAGTAGACAACAACACGTCATTAGAAACATCCGCTCGAGGCGTACAAATGGGGCAACATGCCTCCACAAGCCAGATCCCGACCATGTGGATCCGGCCAAGGAGCAGTCCCCGAGGCCCGTTGTCGCCCAAATTTAAACCCCAGACGACACTGGTCACTAGAGAAAATCCAACACGACACTGGCCACTAGAACCAAGCACGCCACCCCTCACGCTACCGTCCACCCAGACTAGCCCCAAGCAAGTGACAACCCACCGCCAGCGAGGAGGCCACCATGAAAGATCCGGCCACACACCATCGCCTTGAGCATGCCCATCGCTACGTAGCCTCCGCGACACCCGCCACATGCCCACGCCAACCAGTGATACGTCTCCAACGTATCTATAATTTATGAAGTATTCATGCCATGTTTACAATAATTCTATATGATTTTGGTATGATTTTATTAGAACTAACCCGGCTGACGCTGTTTTCAGCAGAACTACCGTGGTGTTGTTTTTGTGCAGAAATAAAAGTTCTCGGAATGAGCTAAAAATTTACGGAGAATATTTTTGGAAAATATAAAAAATACTGGAGCAAAGAGTCACCGGAGAGGAAGGCCGAGGAGGCCACAAGCCACAGGGGCGCGGCCCCCCCTAGGGCGCGCCCCCCTGGCTTGTGGGCCCCTCGAGCACTCTCCTGACGTGATTTCGACGCCAACCTCTCCTATAAATCCAGAAAACGCCAGAAAGAAACCTAGATCGGAAGTTCCGCCGCCGCAAGTCTCCAGAGCCACGAAAGATCAATCTTGGCCCTCTCCGGCACCCTGCCGGAGGGGGTCACCTTCACCGGAGACCATGGAGGAGGTGGACAGAGGGGCCATCATCGCCATGGAGGCCAAGGACCAGAGGGAGAACCTTCCCCCAACCAGGGGGGAGGCCATGGAGGAGGAAGCACAAGGGGGAGACCCTCTCCCCCTCTCTTCCGGTGGCGCCGGAGTGCCACCGGGGGAACCATCGCCGCGGTGATCGTCTTCATCAACATCACCCTCTTCATCACCATCCCCATCTACTTTTAGCGGTCCACTCTCCCGCAACCCGCTGTAATCCCCTACTTGAACATGGTGCTTTATGCCACATATTATGATCCAATGATGTGTTGCCATCCTATGATGTTTTGAGTAGATTACTTTTGTCCTTTGGGTTGATTGATGATATAGATCGGTTTGAGTTGCGTGTTTTACTTTGGTGCTGTCCTATTGTGCCTTCCGTGCCGCGCACACGTGAAGGATTCCCGCTGTAGGGTGTTGCAATGCGTTCATGATTCGCTTATAGTGGGTTGCTAGAGTGACAGAAGCTTAAACCCGAGTAAGGGGATTGTTGCGTATGGGATAAAGGGGACTTGATGCTTTAATGCTATGGTTGGGTTTTACCTTAATGATCTTTAGTAGTTGCGGATGCTTGCTAGAGTTCCAATCATAAGTGCATATGATCCAAGTAGAGAAAGTATGTTAGCTTATGCCTCTCCCTCATATAAAATTGCAATGATGAATACCGATCTTGTTAACAATTGCCTAGGATAATTCCGCACACCGACCCATCATTATTCCACCCCCGCTGTTTGTAATACATTGTAATATATTCTAACTTTAATATACCAGCACGTATTTTTATATTTTAGCTTTCCAATATCATGCAAAGCTATCCTCTTCATATCCACAACATAGTTTTATTTCTCGTTTCTAGTTGGAAGCAAACGTTCCGTGTACGTAGAGTCGTATCAGTGGCAGATAGGACTTGAGAGAATATTGATCTTACCTTTAGCTCCTTGCGGGTTCGACACTCCATACTTATCACTTCCACCTTTGGAAATTGCTACGATGATTCCTTGCACTTGGGGATTATCAACCAGCGCTGATGCGCCCCGCGTCTACCATGACGCCTTTGTCAGCCAACCACGCCCCTCGCTGCCATCACTATGCAAGGGGATAGGGAGAATCTTTGTCACCGCCCATGCCAACCGGACTTAGACCGGAGGCATGCCCCAGTGCCAATGGTGGGGAGGGGGATGGGGCTGAGGCTGGTCGATGGTAATGTGAGTGGAGGAGGAAGCGGCCTACTCGGCCGCTATGTGGGGGCGGCGTAGATGAGCAAGAGGGGTTAACACGATGATGGTGATTGATAGTCACTAGCCTAGAGCCACACCACTTGCACAAGCATAGGCATGCTGATATCACCGAGCAAGTGGCCACCAGCCCAACATGGACCACTCACCACCGACGCTGTGGAGAGGGTATTGATACGTAGGTATCCAATGTATCTAGAATTTTTGATTGTTCCATGCTTTTATATGCAATTACATGCTATTTTATATCATTTTTTGGAACTAACCTATTAACCCAGTGCCAAGTGCCAGTTGCTGTTTTCTGCATGTTTTTTGGTTTTCCAGGAAATCTGTACCAAACGAAGTCCAAATGCTACGAAACTTTTTGACGCTTTTTTTCCTGGACAAAAGGGACCTAGGAAGCTTCGGGAGGTGTTAGGAAGCCTCACGAGGAGGCCAGAAGGCACCTCGGCGCGCCCAGGGGGTAAGCGCGTCGACCTGCCTTGTGGGTCCCTCGTGGCTCCTCCTGACCTAATTCCACTTCTATAAATCCTCAAATATTGGGAAACCAACAGAGAGCCACCCAAAACACTTTTTCCGTCGCCGCAAGCCTCCGTTCCGACGGGAGGCCATCTGGAGACCTTTTTCGGTGATCTGCCGGAGGGGGAATCAATCACGGAGGCCATCTACGTCAACCTTGCTGCCTCCATGATGATGCGTGAGTAGTCCACCATAGACCTACTGGTCCATTGCTAGTACCTAGATGGCTTCTTGTCTCTCTTTTGATCTTCAATACAAAGTTCATCGCATCTTCGCGCGCGATGATCTATTCGACGTAATCTTCTTTTGCGGTGTGTTTGTTGGGATCCGATGAATTGTGGGTTTATGATCAGATTATTCATGAAAACTTATTGATTCTCCTCTGAATTTCAATATGCATGATCTAATAGATTCATATTTCTCTCCGATCTATCGATTTGGTTTGGCCAACTAGATTGGTTTATCTTCAGTGGGAGTGGTGTGTTGTAGTGGGTTCAATCTTGCGGTGCTCTATCCTCGTGACATAAGGGTTCAAGACACGTATTTGTATTGTTGCCATTAAGGATGAAACGACAGGGTCTGAACATATATCGTGTCTTACTTTGTCTACATCATCATGTCATCTTGTTCCAAGCATTACTTCATTTGTTATGAACTTAATACCATAGATGCATGCTGGATAGCGGTCGATTGGTGAAGTAATAGTAGTAGATGCAGAATCGTTTTGGACTACTTGTTTATGGACATGATGCCTATATACATGATCATTGCCGTGAATAACATGTCATAACTATGCACTTTTCTATCATTGCCGTGAATAATAATTTGTCTACCCACCGTATGCTACTTTCGAGAGAGAAGCCTCTAGCGAATACTATGGCCCTCGGTTCTACTTAAACATAAAAACTAAAAAAAAAATCCTAAATTACCTTGCCGCACTTTATCTACTTTTATTTTATTTTGCATTTAAAATATCTATTCTATCAATATTTAATCCTTGCAAGTGACGAGTTCAAGGGGCTTGACAACACTCTTGCCCGCGTTGGGTGCAAATGTTTGGTTTTGTGTGTGTAGGTGCCGTTGAAGGGAATTTGCATGGGTCCTCCTATTGGTTCGATAACCTTGGTTCTCACTGAAGGAAATACTTATCTCTACTGTATTGCATCTGCTCTCCTCTTTGGGGAAAATCCCAATGCAACTCACAAGTAGCAGGTACCATGGAGGTGGACAAAACAAAAATCGAAGGGAGCAGGATGGCCAACACGAGCACCGGTGAAGCCAGACAACCGATGGCTGGGGGACCAACCAACGAGCACTCGACCAACGGACGAGAGGATAGTCCATATCTGACAAAACCATGCCCAGATTTGGATAAGGACGACCAAGAGTGGCAGCCGAAGTCTGTGGTCAGCGGATGGGATGAAGGGCCCTCGGCGACGCCATAGACTGAGCGGTGTGATGTCATCGTGGCCAAAGATGGAACCACATCGTAGTGAGGCGCCAGGGAAAGGACCTCGAGGTCTGGCGCCGAGGAGCTCCGATAGTGCATTAGACCGGCACAATGTACCATGACCGGAGAAGACGAGCAAAAAAGCGAGACATGGCCACAAGTTTGATTAAAATAATGAGCTTGTATTGCATCTCAAATTTGAGAGAAAGCTCAAAGTTGTTACGAGCAATTTTTTTTTCTGAAGAAGCGACAGTGTCCAAAGTCTAGACTCAAATGAAAAATCACAGTGATTGATCTTTGGACTGTAGAACTGATATAAATGAATTTTATAGCTTAGAGAAAGCAGAGTACATTCAAGAGTGTGAGTGAACTAGATTTTGTATTTGGTTTTCAAAATACCACCCGTTCGATTTTCGATCCATAGTACATGTTTCATCCCTCTTACCCACAAAAAGTAATATCCCTCTCTTTTGCCAGGTTTCCTGGTTCTTCAACATATTGGGTGACTTTAGGGCATCTCCAACGTCGACTCGTAAATTTTCTCCCGCATCCGTCCGCAGATAGGGGGACTAGTCCGTGGGCACGGATGCTGGAGGTGGCCATCCAACGCCGCCCACATATATTTCAACATAAATTGAACTAACCAGATGAAATTCGCGCAAACACAGTGAATTTCAAATATACCAGAAGGGATTCATGCTAACACAACGGATTTCATATAAACATGACAAAATTCATTAAAGTTGGAGGTGGTAGGCCACGTCGGCCTGCGCCTCCAAAAACTTCTCCTCCTGCCCATCCCGCACCATGTCCATGTAATGGGCACGATCCTCGCCGATGGTCATGGTGCAATGCACCGGTGAGGAGGATGACGCTAGCTCGTCGTCGATCGCGTCCTCCATTGGGACATCGTGGGACTCCAGCTGCCTGCCGGCCTGCCAGCTGATACGTCCCAAACGTATATACTTTTGCAAACACTTTTGCTCTTGTTTTGGACTCAAATTTGCATGACTTGAATGAAACTAATCTGGACTGACGCTGTTCTCGGCTGACTACCATGGTGTTAATTTTGTGCAGAAATAAAAGTTCCCGGATTGGGCTGAAAATTTACGGAGGTTATTTTTAGAATATATAAAAAATATTGGTGAAGATATCTGCTGGAGGGGGCCCACCCGGGAGCCACGAGCATAGGGAGCACACCCACCTCCTAGCGCGCCCCCGTGAGCTCGTGGGTCCCACGGCCCTCCGTGTGCCCTAACTCCAACTCCATAAGTACCGTATTACGAAGAAAAAATCAAGGAGAAACTTTCATCATGTTCTGCGAGATGGAGCCGCCGCCACCTGCTGTTCTTCATCAGGAGGACTGATCTGGAGTCTGTTTGGAGCTTTGTAGAGGGGGATTCATCGTCATCTTCATCACAACCCCTTCTCCATCAACAATTCCATGATGCTCACCACCGGGAGTGATTAAATCCTTCATAGGCTTGTTGGACGGTGATTTTCGTGGTTTTGTCATGGCAGATGTCCTCGTGAAAGGACTTAGGTGTGAGGCCATCACCTCTAGGTGGCGACTCAAAGGGGTTGAACGGGAAAGAGAGTCGGGTTTACCCAGGTTCGACCCCTCTGATGGAGGTAATAGCCTACGTCCTGCTTTGTGTGTATTGATGGATAGATCTCGATTACAAGGGTGCGGAATCACTAACCTAGCTATTGAGAGATTGTAACTTGAGTCTTTCGGTCCTAGGGGCTTGCCTTTATATACAGGTCAAGACCCTAGGGTTTACAATAGAGTCCGAGTCATATCGTGACTCGTAACCTATAACGCCTCTAACTCGCCTTGCTCCTTAAGCAAGGAAACCGTCCGGCGCCTTCCGCCCTGTGGGCCTTGAGCCGCCGTCTTCAGGTGTTGGGCCGCCCGGTGACTTAGTCAGCCACCTCCTTTCTTGTCTTTTCTTTATGACTCGGCCCATCTTAAACTTGACTGTAAAACCGTCAACATATTAACCCGACCCCATAGGGAGGGTTATATCGCGGGGCTATATCCCCGACATTAGGACCCATATTGATTTGAATCCATTCATGTCAATTTCTCCTCTTCATCGGCAGCTCATTATTGGACCTGTGTCTTTCATGGATCTCTAAACGCCGGCTTGTAGTGCTTCCAGACTTATCTTTTCTCCGGTGTCTGTTTGTTAATGACGTCATCCTTGCTGATCGTTGTCCTCCAAAGTCATTATAATGCATCCCTTCGAAAACTACGCCAAATCTAGGCAGACGTGAAAATCGAGGCGCGCTCCTAGCCACAAATTTACCGCGGCCGTTTCGTCTTTCTTGGCGCCGTTTCATTTTCCATCTTTATAAATAAGTCCACTGAGCTCCACAATAACTTTGCTATCGTATTGTTCCTCTTGCTCCTCCGTCATCCGAGCACCGCCAGAGCTCCCGAAGTGACTCTGAGGTCCCTGACTCCATCGCCGACGTCATCGAGCCTTCTTGCAACCGCCGGAGCGAACG
Organism: Elymus sibiricus; assembly: GCA_039707655.1. NCBI lineage: Eukaryota > Viridiplantae > Streptophyta > Magnoliopsida > Poales > Poaceae > Elymus > Elymus sibiricus. Next base: position 274,577,774 of record CM077675.1, on the reverse strand, counting down.
TGATCATCTTCGTCTCTGCTTCAACGCAATCTAGTATGAATCCCCTCCATTTAGGGTTCGATACTTCCGGTGTTCTGCCATATTCATCGTGTTCCTCCGAGATTTATTTAGTAGATCCACATGCTATCCACTCATTTCCGCGTATTTCTAGAATGATCTCCGCCTTATTTTTCTCATAAGTAGATCTAAAATGAGCCATCCGGGGTTATCCTTTGAATGCCGTAGCTTCGGTCTTTCCGTCAGCTTGAACATATATCTCGTTGCTTTTTCTCATTTAATCAGATCCTTCCATAAGGGACACTTCCATAGAAACTTGTTTGAGACACAACATCTTTGCTAAGTGTTGGAGATGTCCCTTCGGCTCTCTCCGATTTTGCCGGATTGTAATAGAACCTTAGCATGGGCGACTTATAATTCTTCCCGGCTTAGTTTCCTTGTTACTCTTGTAGTCGTTGCATAACCCGCCATGGCTCCAAAAAACTCCAAGGTTTGCAACTGGGCCTAGACTAGAGAGTCCAAGCTTACCCTGGATAATCTTGTAGACCAAGGTTTCTTGCCTGCTCGAAAAATCATAGAATGGCGGGCTCCCAAAGAAGAGCCGTTCCCACAACCACGACTAGGGGAGGTTGTGGTCTTTACTGATCATCTGCGCAGAGGTTTCCGTCCTCCCGACTCAAAGTTCTTTAGGGACCTCGTGCATTTTTTCAAGCTCAGGCCTCAAGATATTGGTCCAAATTCCATGACCAATATTTGTCAGTTTCAACTGCTATGTGAAGTGTACCTTCAGGTCGAGCCGTCCGTGACTCTTTTTAGGGAATTCTTTTACCTTAACCACCAAACTGAGGTGAAGAATGGTGCTGCCTGTGAGCTCGGTGGTGTTTCAATTCAGAAAAGAAAGAACAACGCCTTCCCAGAGTCAAAACTGGCGAGTCACCTGAAGGGGTGCAACAAAACCTGGTTCTACTGCAAAAATACTGCACCTGAACGAGAAAATCCCCTGCCGGGTTTCAGATTGGAGAGACTTAGTGGTAAGGTGGAATTTCCGGGTTGGCCAACTGACGAAGAGAGGGCTCCATTAGCACCTCTTCATGCAAAACTAAGAGCTCTGACTGCACATGGCCTGACCGGGATAGATCTGATTCGTTGCTGGTTAAAGTGGCGAATCCAACCCGTCAGCTTGAGGAACGACTTGATGTGTTTCTATTCAGGCGCCTCAAACGATCCTCATCGCTTTTCTCGTGAAAATCTTTCTGACGATGCTCTTACCAAAGAAACCAAAAGGTTTTTCTTCGACTCAAAAGAGCAATGCAGTGTCATCGGTTTGGGTCCATTCTATCTTCTCAATCCGCCGCCTCAGCTATTGATCCCTTTTATTATCCTTTGTCGATGTCACCTTTGACTCGCCATTATTTACCATATACTTCATGTATTTGTAGGCAGATTCTATTTTTTGGAAAGTTACACCTCAAGCTCCTATTCCTTCGACTGGTAGAAAGAATACCCCGACCTCTGTGTCGTCTTCAGAGGAGGAATCTGAGGTAGAACTCGACTCTCTAGGCCGTCTGTTTAATGAGCTTGCTGACACACCTTCTTATCAGGGTGACTCAGAATCTAGCCAAGCCGGCGAAACTGAGGTAACTCCAATCTCCCCCGGTTCTTCAGAACCGTTTGTTCCCCGAAAACCAAGACAAACCGTCCGGAAAGTTAAATTGTCACACCCAGAAGCTCATTTGGCTCCCGATTTTCTTTTGAAGAAAGCACAGTTTATCGGCTCATCAAAACACAAGACCCGGGGTGATATGGGCGACGTAGACCCTAGTTTGTCTCACGCGCCGCCGGCTCGCAAACCATGCCTCGAGTTTCCCCATAGTCCAACTGATTCTCGTCCCAGAGCCGGTTTGTTTAAACAACCTCTCAGTCCTTCAAATTCCCTTTATCAGGCCTCTCCTCCGTCATTGGGCGACTCAAGTGCGTCACAACTTCCCCCTTTTAATGTTAATCGTGGGTAAGCTTCTATATTTGCAGTATTGCCTTATGTCTTTCATTGTTTAACCCAACTTGTCATAACTTTTGTTTTACTGACAATCCATAGGGCCAAAGCTGTTGTGTCCAAACGGGCTGGCGGGTCGTCCTCTGGGACAGTAGGCCAAGAGGCGCCAATCCCTCCGCTAGGAAAAACAGCTTCAACGGTTGGCCCTTCTGTTGAAAAGGAGCCTGATATGAGGGTGGAGCCGGCAGCTGCCACTGAGACGTCCGAACCAAATGAGCCAGCTTTTATGGATGTTCCTCCCGAGACTGAATCATCCATCCTTCCGCCCAAGTCGGCCCATGCAAATGAATTCATGCCGTCGTTTGACCATGACACTTCAGATGTTGTATTTGTTAAAGAGAATTTCCAGGCCCCAACAGTTTCCACCTCCTTGGCCAAAATCATGAGCATGGGTGAACCAGTGAATTTGGACAAAGGAAAAGCCAAGATAGAATTTCCGGAACTGTCCGTGCTTGGTATTGAAGATTTGTACCAGCAGTACTTGACCTGGATATCTGAGAGCCGGGAAATTGAAAAGAGCATGATAAATGCCATGAAACAAAAATATGAGGTAATCCTCTCATTTTACCATTATCTTGTATACTATCATTAGCTTCCAAAGACCAGCTTGTTATGATAAGCTGGTTTCATAAAATAGCTAGGGCCTGTAACAGTGTAGCCCCCAAGGGACAGCTCATCTTCTTTAGATGAGTCGGGTCTTAAAAATTGAAGAAATTTGACGTGTAGCCCCAAAGGCTTGAGATGAGTCGGGTCTTGAATATTGAAGAAATTCGACCTGTAGCCTCCAAGGGCCGGCTCATCTTCTTAAGATGAGCCGGGTCTTGAATATTGAAGAAATTCGACCTCTAGCCCCCAAGAGCTGGTTCATCTTCTTGAGCTGAGTCGGTTCTTTGAATATTGAAGAAATTCGACCTGTAGCCCCCAAGGGCCGGCTCATCTTCTTGAGATGAGTCGGGTCTTTGAAGATTGAAGAAATTCGACCTGTAGCCCCCAAGGGCCGGCTCATCTTCTTGAGATGAGTCGGGTCTTCTCCATATCTTAGTTTTGAAAGAACTGATATGCATTAGCCCCCAAGTGTCAAGGATATTGCTTGCAATCTTCTTGGGACTTGATAAAGAAGTAAGCCGTCCTATGGCGGCATGAAATTATCTGTAGAAATATTTACTGATTCTTTTTGTGCATCTATCAGGGATATGTTGAGGATGCTGAGTCGGTTGCTGTGAAACTGCAGAAACGGCTCAAAGAAGAAAGAAAATTGAAAACTGAAGCTGAGTCCATGGCGGCTCATTTTGAAGATTCTGCACGTCAGGTGAATGAACGTCTTGAACATGCCATAAAGTTGTTTGAGACGGAAAAGGCCATCCTGACAAAACATGCGGAAAAGGCTAAAAAGAAACTCGACCCCTTGAAGGAAAGATATGCCACTCTTGTGAAACATATCAACGAGATGTTAACAGCAATCTTTGGTATGTGTTCCGTCCCTCTTTTGCCAATGTACCGGCTTATGACTGTGCGGCGGCTTACTGTACCTTCTTTCTCTTTTGTTTGCAGGGCGAAAAGATCATAACCTTGTAGAGCTGCCAATTGTGAAGTTGAAAGCTATTTTCACATACGTAGAATAGTTGTTCACATGCTCTGTTTATTCCATCATGCCAGTGAAAAATCTGAAACACCCGCCAAGGAATATCAAGGACATGTTGACGCAACTCTCCACCGTTCCACAGTGGGTGACTGAAACCCGGAAATTGGCGGCTCGAGGAGGGGCAAACATGGCACTCGCTCGAGCAAAAGCATATCTGCCAGAATTGGACGTGGAGCTCCTAAAAGGCGGCTTCCCAGAGTTAAAACTCGACGGCTCTGCATTCACTCGTTCAGATTATGCGAAGTGCATCACGGAGACTCGACCACTGGCGTCTTTAATAGCTGAGGAGATGGATCTCTCGAAATATCATCCTGCATACACTACTGACAACGAGCGTGTTAACGCGCCCAAGGACGAGCCGTCTGACCTGGTGCCTCCTCGACGTAAGAGAAATTTTGCTCCTGATGTTGATGCGCCAGCTCTTGTTAAAGGAACAACAAATTTTGAATCTTTGATCTCAATTCGATGGCAATAGAGGGGCCAACAGGTTGATGATGATGAGACAACGGAGTCAGATCCAGAGGCGGCTGATGATAGAGCATGAAGACATCTCGGAAGCTGGATAAATCGCCCCTACAGAGTGAGCCCCCTTGTGTAAGGAAAAAACTTTAAAGAATTGTATGGCCTCCATCGGGAGCCTGTAATAGGGGTAGTGTTTTCAAAACTTCAGAATTGCTCTATCGTGCCATCGTGCATGTTGGCGCCTTTTGTTGGTGCTGAACTCCAATCTGTTGAGCTTGTGTTAATATGTTTATGCTACTCTTATTACCTATTCTTACACTTTTCTTGCTTCATGCTCAATGAGTCTTATCTCATCTATAAGGCAGGTCAGGAATAAGCTGGCAAAATAACTTGGTTTTCGAGACTCAAGTCTATCGAATTCCGCTTCAATGATATTGAAGATGGATAATCTGGAAACTGGTCATAATATGAACTCAGTTATATAACCTGGTCATTTAAATATAAGTCGGTAATAAGGATAAAATTGTACCCGAAAATAATTAGTATATAAATAATAATTTTTTAATAGGCCGGCTCAGTGAGACTCGGAAAAAGGAGACTGGCTTTCGAGGCGCAAGTCTTGCTTCAATGAAGCGGGTATGATAACCCATGGTTTATCCTAGCTTTCTGTATGCCGGCTCTCACATGACTCAAGCCAATGTTTTAACCTTAACAAGTTCAGGGTCCAAAAGGATTATCTTTTCAACAGTACATGCGGTCATCTAATCGGAGTCGCATCAAGCATACATGTAGGTTTAACCATATTTAATGGCATTTTTGCCGGGTCAAGAGGGTGAGAAAGCTAAACTCGATGAGTTGGAAACCCCCATGTGACCTATGTTTCAAACAATAAAGACTCATGCTCAATTTATAGGCTGAAACGACAGAGACCCCGAGTTTCGGGGGTGCCGACTTTATTATATTTGAATCATAAAAAAGTATATATACATAATTTTGCAGGGGGGGATTACAAAAAAGTGAGCCGGTGGCCCCTAAGTGTAATAAGGCCGTAGGTGTGCAATGTTCCAAGGCCGGTTTGTCTCCTCAGAAGTGTATGATCCTTCTCGTAAGTCGACCAGGTAATATGAACCATCATTGAGGTTTTGACTGATGACGAAAGGACCCTCCCAAGGTGGGGAGAGCTTGTGCATCCCTGTTTGATCTTGAATCATACGGAGTACTAAGTCACCTTCTTGAAAAGTGCGGCTTCAGACTCAACGACTGTGATAACGACATAGGTCTTGCTGATATATGGCAGATCTGGCTGCTGCTAAGTCACGTTCTTCTTCCAGGGCGTCCAGGGAATCTTGGCGTGCTAGCTCATTGTCCGCCTCAACATAGGAAGTAACCCAAGGCGAGTCATGACGAATATCACTTGGTAGAACCGTCTCGGCTCCGTAAACCAGGAAAAAAGGAGTGTATCCAGTGGATCTATTTGGCGTTGTTCGAATAATCCAAAGTACTGAAGGGAGTTCTTCAACCCAACAACCCGGCATGCGTTCAAGGGGCACCATGAGACGGGGTTTGATTCCTCTCAAGATCTCTTGGTTGGCTGTTTCAGCTTGCCCATTGGACTATGGATGCGCAACTGCTGCTAAATCGAGCCGGATGTGCTCTCGTTGGCAGAATTGTTCCATGGCTCCCTTGGGCAGATTGGTACCATTATCAGTAATGATGCTGTGAGGGTAGCCAAAACGGAAAATCAACTTCATCAAAAATTTGACCGCGGTTTCTACATCACAATTGCTGACCGGCTCTGCTTCGACCCACTTAGTGAACTTATCAACGGCTTAAACGGACCAACCATGTCTAGCCCCAGACCGCAAATGGCCAGGTAATTGGGATCATACGCAACTCCTGAGCCAGTACATGAGCCTGTCGACAAAACTTTTGGCACCCATCGCACTTGCGCAAAATCTCCTCGGCGTCAGCATGAGCCGTGAGCCAATAAAAACCATGCCGGAAAGCTTTGGCCACCAGTGATTGTGAGCCGACATGATGTCCGCAATCGCCGCCATGAATCTCATTAAGTATTTCCTGGCCTTCCTCAGGGGAAACACACCGTTGAAACACGCCAGTGCTACTTCGACGATGTGACTCGTCGTTGACGATTGTCATTGACTTTGACCGCCGGATGATCTGTCGAGCAATGACTTCTTCCTCTGGGAGTTCCCCTCGAGTCAGGTAAGCCAAATACGACACAGTCCAATCAGGGGTAGCATGTAGAGCCGCCACCAAGTGTGCCTCCTAGTCAGGAACATCTATGTCCTCCTCAGACGGTAATTTGACCGATGGACTATGAAGAACGTCCAAAAAGACGTTGGGTGGCACGGGCTTTATCTGCGAGGCAAGTCTAGACAAGGCATTAGCCGCCTCATTAAGACGGCGATCTATATGATCGACTTGATAACCTTGGAAATGACCCGCCACATCAGAGACTGCCCGTCGATAAGCCACCATTAGGGGGTCTTTAGAATCCCAAGCCCCTGAAACTGGTTGAGCCACTAAATCCGAGTCGCCCAAGCATCTGACCAGGCTAAGATTCATCTCTTTAGCTATTCTGAGCCCATGTAAGAGGGCTTCGTACTCAACTGCATTGTTAGTACACGGGAACATGAGCCATAAGACGTAACAAAATTTGTCACCTTTCGGAGAAGATAATATGACTCAAGCTCCCGAGCCCTTCTGTTGCCTAGACCCGTCAAAATGTATAGTCCAGTATGTGTATCTGTATCTCTGTCCAAAAGTTGATAAAATCCAACAGCGCCTGGGACTTGATAGCGGTTCGGGGTGCATATTTCAAATGGTGGTCGCCAAGCTCAACAGCCCACTTGGCAATCCTACCCGTGGCGTCCCGGTTTTGTATGATGTCACCGAGAGGCGCTGAACTGACCACGGTGATCGGGTGTTCCTGAAAATAATGCTTCAATTTCCATCTTGTCATGAAGATCCCGAAAACCAACTTCTGCCAATGCGGATACCGCTGCTTGGACAGAGTTAAAACTTCGCTCACAAAATAAACCGGATGCTGAACCGGATATTCCTTTCCTTCCTCTTTCCTCTCGACCACAATTGCAATGCTTACCACTTTGGAGTTGGCTGCAATATACAGTAGCATATGCTCTTTCTCAGCGGGAGCAGCCAAGATGGGCGGATCAACAAGCTGTTGTTTGAGTGCTTCAAAGGCTTCATTAGCAGCATCCGTCCACTTAAAGTCACCCGATTTTTTCAACAACTGGTAGAAAGGAATCGCCTTTTCTCCTAGGTGACTTATAAACCGGCTTAAAGCCGCGATGCGACCGATGAGATGCTGAACTTGATTTACGTTTGCCGGCTCAAACAGCGAAGTCACCGCCTTGATCTTGTCTGGGTTGGCCTCGATGCCTCGCTCAGAGACCAGGAACCCCAGTAGCTTGCCTGCAGGAATGCCAAAGACACACTTTGCCGGGTTAAGTTTCATCTGGTATACTCGAAGGTTTTCAAAGGTTTCCTTGATGTCATCCAAGAGCGTCTCTTTCTTCTGATGTCATCAACATAGGCGTGAACGTTGCACCCAATCTATGGCTTAAGGCAGTTCTGGACACAGGGTAAGTCGCCTCGATGCTCTTGAGCCCAAAAGGCATGGACACATAGCAGAAAGCCCCAAAGGGAGTAATGAAAGCCGTCTTCTCTTGGTCCTCAACATCCATCTTGATCTGATGATACCCAGCGTACGCATCCAAGAAGCATAAACGCTCGCAACCCGCCGTAGAATCTATGATCTGATCAATACGCGGGAGGGCGAAAGGATCCTTAGGACAAGGCTTGTTGAGATCTGTGTAGTCGACACACATGCGCCAAGTGCCGTTCTTTTTCAGAACAAGCACCGGGTTAGCCAACCACTCAGGGTGAAAGACTTCCACGATAAACCCGGCAGCTAGGAGCCGGGCCACTTCTTCTCCAATGGCCTTGTGTCTCTCCTCATTAAAACGACGGAGGTACTGGCGTACTGGTTTCATCTTGGGATCCACATTAAGGTGGTGCTCAGCAAGTTCCCTCGGGACTCCAGGCATGTCAGATGGCTTCCATGCAAAGATGTCCCGATTCTCACGGATGAACTTGATGAGCGCGCTTTCCTATTTGGGGTCCAAGCCGGTCCCAATAGTGAACTGCTTGGACGAGTCACCCGACGTGAAGTCGATTTGCTTCGTATCCTCGGCCGGCTTAAATTTGAGTGGAGGTTCTGACTCAGTATTGGGTTTTTTGAGCGGGCTCATGTCGGCCGGGTCAACATTGGCGGTGTAGAACTTCAATTCCTCTATCGCGCAGGCTGACTCGGCATAGGCCGCATCTCCTTCCTTGCATTCCTGAGCTATCTTCCGGCTCCCGTCCACGGTTATGGTGCCTTTGAGTCCCGACATCTTGAGTTTGAGATAGACGTAGCATGGGCGGGCCATGAAGCAAGCGTAAGCCGTCCGTCCGAAGAGAGCATGATAAGGGCTCTTTAGTTTGACAACTTCGAACATCAAAGGTTCGCATCTATAGTTGAACTCATCTCCAAAGGCCACATCGAGCTTAATCTGCCCTATTGGACAAGCTGACTTTCCAGGGATGATTCCATGAAAAACTGTCATTGAAGGAAGCAACTTGCTCTCTGACAGATTCATCCGGCGAAAGGTTTCGTAATATAATATGTTTATGCTGCTGCCTCCATCCATAAGGACCTTGGACAGGGTATACCTGCCAACTTGAGGCGCCACCACCAAAGCTAAACCGCCTGGATTGTCAACCCGGGGGGGATGATCCTCCCTGCTCCAGGTAATTGCGTGTTCGGACCAGTTGAGGTACCTGGGGACCGCTGACTCAGCCATGTTGACGGCCCTACTCTTGACCTTGTTGTCCCGCTTCCAGGTATTGGTGGTGAACACATGGTATTGACCACAATTCAGCTGCTTCGGATTTTTCTAGAAAACACCTTGACTGTAATGCTGCTGAAGCTCTGTTCCTGAGTCGCCGTGCGCCCTCTCAGAGCCGCCTGGTGCTCCAAACACGAGCGATGCTTGTGCCGTCGTGTTTACCGTAGCGCGGACAGAGGCCTGCAGGGGGAAACCGCGAAGTTCCTCGAGGGCCTCTGCTCCAAACGCGCCCTCAAGCCTGGCATCTGAATTGATGACGAATGCTCCCTTAACAGCCGGTTCGTCCGAGGGACTGACCCGCCGAGAGGTCCCGACAACGTCGTGACGTTGGCCAGCTTGACGCGGGCCGGATTGAGCGCACCGAGCCGGCTCAATGATGTCAGTGCAGATGTCCGGCTCGGGGACCGATGCACCGATCTTGCCGATGAAGACATGAATCTTGCCAAAGGGGACCTGGTAGCCGTACTCGATCGAGTCGGCTTCGGGGCCCCAGCCAGAGTCATCGATGTAGATCTTGCCACGGCGGCTTTTAGTCATACGACCAACCGCATAGCTCTCGAACCCTAAAAGGGCTCCCATTGAGAACTCAACTCCTTCGGGTGAGGGCCCCATGGTGGGCGCCAACTGTCGTGGTTTTGTCACGGCAGACGTCCTCGCGCAAGGACTTAGGTGTGAGGCCATCACCGCTAGGTGGCGACTCAAAGGGGTTGAATGGGAAAGAGAGTCGGGTTTACCCAGGTTCGGCCCCTCTGATGGAGGTAATAGCCTACGTCCTGCTTTGTGTGTATTGATGGATAGATCTCGATTACAAGGGTGCGGAATCGCTAACCTAGCTATCGAGAGATTGTAACTTGAGTCTTTCGATCCTGGGGGCTTGCCTTTATATACAGGTCAAGACCCTAGGGTTTACAATAGAGTCCGAGTCATATCGTGACTCGTAACCTATAACGCCTCTAACTAGCCTTGCTCCTTAAGCAAGGAAACCGGCCGGCGCCTTCCACCCTGTGGGCCTTGAGCCGCCATCTTCAGGTGTTGGGCCGCTCGGTGACTTAGTCAGCCACCTCCTTGCTTGTCTTGTCTTTATGACTCAGCCCATCTTAAACTTGACTGTAAAACCGTCAACATTTTAACCTGACCCCATAGGGCGGGTTATATCGCGGGGCTATATCCCCGACAGTGATGGAGTTGGCTGAGATTTGTCATGGAATCGAGTCAATTTGTTAGGGCTTGATCCCTAGTATCCACGATGTTCTGAGATTGATGTTGCTATGACTTTGCTATGCTTAATGCTTGTCACTAGGGCTCGAGTTCCACGATTTTAGATCCGAACCTATCATGTTTCCATGAATGTGAGAGTGTTTTTGATCCTACCTTGCAAGTTGTATGCACCTATCATGTGTTATGATTCGTAGACCCTAGAGTGACAATAGTTGGGATCATCTCCGGTGATGACTGTAGTATGAGGAGTCCATGTATTCACCATGTGTTTATGCTTTATTCTGGTTCTCTATTAAAAGGAGGCCTTAATATCCCTTAGTTTCCCTTTGGACCCCACTGCCACGGGAGGGCAGGACAAAAGATGTCATGCAAGTTCTTATTATAAGAATGTCTGACTATATAGGGAATACATGCCTACATTACATTGATGAACTAGAGCTAGTTTTGTGTCGCTCTAGGTTGTGACTATTACATGATGAATGTCATCTAACACAAATATCCATCACTGATGCAATGCCTATGCTTTTTGCATATTGATCTTTGCTAAGTTACTATGGCTGATGTTGTTACAATGATCACAAACTGCTACGGTTACTATTCCTATTGCTATTGCTACTGAAACTATCAAAACTATAAAACTACTGTGTTACTAAACATTTTGCTGCACAAAGATATTTTCAGGTGTGGTTGAATTGACAACTCAACTACAAAGGCTCATAAATATTCTTTGGCTCCCCTTGTGTCGACTCAACAAATTTGGGTGAAATACTACCCTCGAAGACTGTCGCAATCCCCAATACTTGTGGGTTATCGAGACCTTTTTCTGGTGCCGTTGCCGGGGAGCATAGCTCTATTTATTGAGTTCACTTGGGATATCTATTGATCATTATGTAGAATCTGAAAGACGCTAAGACTAAGGTCGTACCCTCTAAGACGAGGGGAGGTAAGGAACTATCATCTAGCGCCGCACTTGATTCACTTTCTATTTGGAGTAGGCTTGCGACACCTACACCTGCTATTTACTCTAATATGTCACAAGTAATTGATGATGCTACTTCTGTTATAAATGAAACTTGTGATGATGCTAGTACTTGGCTTGGTAAAACCGTGCCACTAGGTGAATTTCTTGATGAACACATTGCTAAATCTAGAGAACCTGAAAATGAAACTAATGAAAATTATGATTCATCTATTATGTCTAGCTCTCCTACTAGAATTGAATTTCCTGAGATACCCGATGATTATGTTATGGATGGGGATATAACTAGAGACTTTCTTGCTTGTAATGATAGAGATGATCTTAAGAAATTACTGAGTAAGCTGAAGGAAAAATCAATGATACAGAGAATGAAATATGATCCTAAGTTTGCAGCTTCTCCTATCTGTGCCACTGATAACCCACAAGTATAGGGGATCACGACAGTCTTCACGGGTAGTATTCCACCCTAATTTATTGATTCGACACAAGGGGAGCGAAAGAATATTTACCGGCCTTAGCAGTTGAGTTGTCAATTCAACCACACCTGGGATATCTCTCTGCAGCAAAGATTTAGTAGCACGACAAATAATAGTAGTAACAGTAACAGTGATAGCGATAGCAGCAGTTTCGTAACAGTTGTGATAGTAGCAATGACAGTAGTAACTTATCAAGATTCAATATGTGAAAAGCGTAGGCACGTGGATCGGTGATGGATAATGATTTCGATGACATCAACCATGTAACAGTTACACACTAGGGCGACACAGAACTAGCTCCAATTCATCGATGTAATGTAGGCATGTATTTCGTATATAGTCATACATGCTTGCGATAAGAACTTGCATGACATCTTTTGTCCTACCCTCCCATGGCAGCGGGGTCCTATTGGAAACTAAGGGATATTAAGGCCTCCTTTTAATAGAGAACCGGAACAAAGCATTAACACATTGTGAATACATGAACTCCTCAAACTACGACAATCACCGGAAAGAATCCCAATTATTGTCACCTTGGGGTATGCGGATCAAGACACGTAATAGGTGCATACAACTTGCAAGATAGGATCCAAATCAATCTTATATTCAGAGAAAATATTATATGTTCAGATCTGAAATCATGGCACTCGGGCCCTAGTGACAAGCATTAAGCATAGCAAAGTTATAGCAACATCAATCTCAGAACATAGTGGATACTAGGGATCATGCCCTATCAACTTAACTTGATTACATGATCAATCTCATCCAATCCCATCACCGTCCAACAAGCCTACAAAGGAATTACTCAGTCACGATGGTGAGCATCATAGAATTGTCAATGGAGAAGGATTGGTGATGACGACGGCAACGAACCCCCCCTCTCCGGAGCCCCAAACGGACTCCAGATCAGCCCCCCGAGGAGGAATAGGAGGTGTGGCGGCTCCGTCTTGTAAAACACAATGAAATATTCTCTCTGAATTTTTTCTCCGAAGATGTGAATTTATAGGACTGGAAATAGGGTCGGGGGAGCTACGTGGGACCCACCACACAACAGGGCGCGGCCAGGGGCTAGGCCGCGCCCTGTTGCCTTGTGGCCCCCTCGCAGCCCTCCTCTGGTGGTTCTTCGCTCCATAATTCATTATGTATTCCAAAAAAATTCACAAAAAGTTTCATCCAATTCTGAGAACTTTTATTTCTGCACAAAAATAACACCAAGGTAGTTCTGTTGAAAACAACGTCAGTCCGTGTTAGTTTCATTCAAATCATGCAAATTAGAGTCCAAAACAAGAGCAAAAGTGTTTGGAAAAGTAGATACGTCGGAGACGTATCAACTCCCCCAAGCTTAACTCATTGCTTGTCCTCAAGCAATTCAGTTGATAAACTGAAAGTGATAAAGAAAATTCTTACGAACTCTTTTGTTCTTCTTGTTGTATATAAGCTTAGCTAGTGTTCAGGTTTTTAGCACATATCATAAATAACCATATCCATTATAACCATTAAACATCATATTTACTCATGGCAATACATAACCAACTAGTGAGCAATAATAAGATATCTCACATGCCAACAATTTTTTGAAACAATCATGATATAATATGATGACATGGTATTTCGCTAGCCCTTTCTGAGACCGAAAAACATAAATGTAGAGCACCTCCGAGGTTCAAGCAGCGAGTAAACATTATAGCTCAGAGTAGGAAAGATCCAGTCATGCTCACATTCAACATTAACTAGACTCAATGCAAAAGAATGACAATAGTGCTCTCCGATCTGGTGCTTTCAGTAAGAGGGTGATGACTTGATAACATAAAAGTAAATAGAAAGGCCCTTTGCAGAGGGACGCATTGATTTGCAGAGGTGCCAGAGCTCAAGGTTTAAAACAGAGATGAAATTGTAATTTGGGTGGTGTACTTTTCCTGCCAACGTTACGATAGAGTTTTTAATATCTTCCATGCTAAACACATTATTGGCGGTTCCCAAGCGGAATTGTAAAGTTTACTCCTTCCACCATACATACACAAACCATGGCTGACCGAATCCACGGATGCCTGCCAACATATCAACTTGTCCTAGGAGTTTGAATAATTATTTTTGATTATGCAGGACTGTGCATCCTTTTTACCAGCCTCTCTCGTGCAATGACAGACGAATAAATGTCCATCCTGAGAATAACCCACTTAGCATGGAACATACTGACCGCTCCATTGCTCCATGAGCGGTACGAGCACACAAAACATATGTTTATTTGAATATTAGAGGTGGCACATGCAAATTTACTTGGAACGGCAGGGTAATACCGCATATAGGTAGGTATGGTGCTCATGTGGAATGACTTGAGTTTAGGGGTTTGGATGCACAAGCAGCATTCCCGCTTAGTATAGTTGAAGGCTAGCAATAGATTGAGAAGCGGCCAGCTAGAGAGCAAAAATGGTCATAATCATGCATTGTGAATAATTAACATTGGACATTAGCATGGGTAGGATATGAACACTCTGAATTTAAATATCATGAAGGCTGCATTGGTTTCGAATCAACTACATGTTTGCAGATGGGCCAAGTCAAGCCGCTCGAATTACTTAGAGGGAAATACCATACTACCATACCACATCATAACCATTTTAATGCATGTTGACACATAAGATAGATCATTATCCGCTCCTAGCTGTTTAAGCATGGCATGAAAAACTATAATCTCTAATTGTCGTCATAAACATGTTCACTCATGATATACTGAATCAGATCGAATGAGCTAAACATATTTACAAAAACGGAAAACAAGAAGAGTTCATACCAGCTTCCTTTGCCACAATCACTTCATCAAATATCGTCATTATTGCTTTTCACTTGCATGACCGAATGATGTGATAATAATAATAGTGCAAGTGTATCGTGGACCAAGCTGGAATCTATGAAACAATTTAGACAAAGGAGAAGACAAGGTAATGGTGGTTCTTTTTGTTAGATCAACATTTATGCATATGAGAGCCACTCAACATTTTCATCGTGGTCTTCTCCTTTCAACGAATCGAAGAAAAGAATAGAAATTCAGAGAAACACACTGAACTATTTTTGGAGTTTTTGTTTTTTCTCGAAGAAAGCAAACAAACAAAAGAAAAACAAAAATGAGAAAAACTATTTACACGGGAAAGCTCCCAACAAGTGAAGGGAATCTTTTTGGGTTTTCTTTAAGTACTACAACTAATTAAACATGAAAGAAAACTGGAAAAGAAGCGAGAAATATTTTTGGATTTTTCAACGTTTTCCAAACACACAAGAAGAAAGCAGAAAAATAAAACTAACATGGATATACAATGAAAGAGGATGAACACCGACAATTTATGTGAAGTGTGTGAACATGAATGTAATATTAGTGAGAAATACATACTCCCCAAGCTTAGGCTTTTAGCCTAGCTTGGTGATCACCACTGATTGTAGCCGTCAGGTCCGGGAAAGTATTGTTGCTGAGGCACCTGAGCGTCCCATGCCTGGGCCTCGGCCTCCGTCGCAGCCAACTCATTCGGGTAAGCAGTTATATCTTCTGGCATGATAGTGTATCCGTGCTTGGCATGAAAGTTAAACAAAGAAGGTGCAGGCAGCACAATAACATCGCGAGTATTCTTGCTGTATACTAAGTTGTAGCAAATGTGTTGCGAAGGCTGAGGTTCCTCAATGAATTGGTGATCTAACATAGACTGGTGATCTAGATAAACCTTAGGCAATAAGTAATCAGTTGGGCGGATGGCAACATTGAAACGCTTTGCTAGGCATGTGGCATAAATACCACCATGGATCTTGCCCCTAAGCTGGTTAATATGCAAGCAGCGTGCAACAATAGCTCCTACGCTGTAGGCATTATCACCATATAATGCGCGATGTAAGCCAACAAGGATGGGGGCACTGAGACCACCATCCCGAGTCATAGCAGTTAAATATTTTCCTATAAATAAAGCAAAGTAGTGCACAGAAGGAAAATGTAAACTAGTGGCCCTAGCCTTTGATACGCCTCTAGTTTCTCCCACGGTTAAGGTGAGGAGGAAGTCCTTGAACTCCTCAAGTTTAGGCTCATGAATTTCCCCATCATAAGGAATCATGCATATTTCACAGAATTCAAAGAGTGGTAATTCATGATGTTCAGCATATAAGTCAAAACACACCATGGGAGAATCGTGCCTATTATTGAAATAAAAAATTTGCACAAAGGAATTTGTAAGGAGATAGTATTGGTCACACTTACCTGCGAGGAATTTGGTCAGCCCGGCGTTTGCAATGAATTGCATGAACTCTTGATGAAAACACGCCTCACTCATGAAAGGTACACGCGGCCATTCACACGGCCTAACCTCCGTGTTGCGAGGGGTGTTGATATCTTGATGCGGGGTGCTCACAACAACTCCTTTAGAGCTCCGGCTTGAAGAACCTCTTCTAACAAAATTCATCTTCCTATGAACAAATTTCTAAAAATTTTAGACCACAAAATTATGTCAATAAAACTTTGCAAGATTGGTAGCAACTACTCATATAGATGCCTAGAGGCCATATCAAGCACTCTCACTATTTGGAACTCAAAGAATTCAACATGCAAGCTCATTTTCAGTGGCGCCAAGTTCAACAAAATGTGCAAAATATAAACCACTAAAGCAAAAACGAATTGGAGTAATGGGAGAGTCACATACCAAGGAGCAATTCCTTAAAACAGTTTCAGAAATGGAGTTCCGAGCAAAGAGATCAAAAATTTCAGTTTCGGGAGCAAGAACACGAGAGGGAGTATGTGAATGAATTTTTGCTGGAGAGATAAGGCAGGGCTTCCTGTGGGACCCACCACATAACAGGGCGTGGCTAGGGGCTGGGCCGCGCCCTGTTGCCTTGTGGCCCACAGGTGCCCCTTCCTGATGTGTATTCAGCACCAAAAATTCTTAAATATTCCAGAAAAATTAATGTTAAAATTTTGTGGCAATGTGAGACTTTTTATTTTTGGGTCAATTTTTAATGCACGAGAAACTCATAAAACAGAAAACACGGTCCTTTATTTTATTTCACTAAGAATAACAGAGAATAAACTAATGGTACAGAGAGTTGTGCTTACTAAATTCATCAACCACACATCTTTCGAAAAGGATTCATTAATAAGGTTGATCAAGTCTTATTAATAACCGTTTCCGATTGACATGAGACCAAAGAATTTTTGTATCACACTAAGTTACCAAAATGGGGATTTGCATCTCCCCAACAATAAGATTATAACATTTCTTCTTGGCAGTAGGTAGAGGGATTTTAAAACCTCCAATGTTGACCGTGGCACTAGGCTCAATGATATTAATATTATTAACCAAAATTTTCTTATTCGGGAAATGCATGGTATGTTGTTTCCCATTGACATGAAATGTGACCTTGCTTTTATTGCAATCAACAACAGCCCCTGTAGTATTTCTATCAAGGATGATCGACATGTTGTCGTCCTCGGGCATATCAAGAATAACAAAGTCTGTTAAGATAGTAACATTTGCAACCACAATCCTACTTCTTGAGCTTGCGTTGGTTTTCCCTTTAAGAGCAAAGGGTGATGCAGCAAAGTAGATAAGTATTTCCCTCAGTTGTTGAGAACCAAGGTACCAATCCAGTAGGAGATACAAGCAAGTCCCCAATCTTTGCACCTACACAAACAATCAAACACTTGCACCCAACGCTATAAAGGGGTTGTCAATCCCTTCACGGTTACTTGCAAGGATGAGATCTGATAGAGATAGATATAAAAGATTACTAAAACGAAAAGTAAAAAGATTGCAGCAAAGTATTTTTGGTATTTTTGGTTTATAGATCTGAAAATATAATATGGAAAATAGACCCGGGGGCCATAGGTTTCACTAGAGGCTTCTCTCTTGAAGGAAAATAATATGGTGGGTGAACAAATTACTGTCGAGCAATTGATAGAAAAGCGCATAGTTATGACGATATCCAAGACAATGATTATGCATATAGGCATCACGTCCATGTCAAGTAGACCGAAACGATTCTGCATCTACTACTATTACTCCACACATCGACCGACTCCTGCCTGCATCTAGAGTATTAAGTTCATGAAGAACAGAGTAACGCATTAAGTAAGATGACATGATGTAGAGGGATAAACTCAAGCAATATGATGAAAACCCCATCTTTTTATCCTTGATGGCAACAATACAAATACGTGCCTCGCTACCCCTACTTTCTCACTGGGTGAGGACACTACAAGATTGAACCCAAAACCAAGCACTTCTCCCATTGCAAGAATTACCCATCTAGTTGGCCAAACCAAACCAATAACTTGAAGAGACTTGCAAAGATATGAAATCATGCATATAAGAATTCAGAGAAGATTCAAATAATATCATAGATAATCTGATCATAAACCCACAATTAATCGGATCTCGACAAACACACCGCAAAAGAGTATTAAATCGGATAGATCTCCATGAAGATCATGAAGAACATGGTATTGAAGAACATAGAGAGATAAGAAGCCATATAGCTACTAGCTATGGACCCGAAGGTCTGAGGTGAACTACTCACGCATCATCGGAGGGGCAATGGAGTTGATGTAAATGCCCTCCGTGATCGAATCCCCCTCCGGCAGATTACCGGAAAAGGCTCCAAGATGGGATCTCACGGGAACAGAGGCTTCCAGCGGCGGAAATGTATTTTCGAGGCTCTTTTTGGTATTGGGGGAATATTTGGGAATTTATAGGCGGAAGGGCCTGCTGGGGGGCCACAAGCCAGGGGGGCGCGCCCCCCCCCAGGGGCATGCCCAGGTAGCTTGTCGCCTCCCGGCAGGTCTCCTGCCCTCCTCTCCAAGTCTGGTAGGTTTCTTCTAGTCCAAGAAAAATCATCGCGAAGATTTTATTCCGTTTGGACTCCGTTTAATATTCCTTATCTGCAATACTCAAAAACAAGGAAAAAACAAAAACTGGCACTAGGCACTAGGTTAATAGGGTAGTCCCAAAAATAATATAAAATAGCATATTAATGCATATAAAACATCCAAAACAGATAATATAATAGCATGGAACAATCAAAAATTATAGATACGTTGGAGAGGTATCAAGCATCCCCAAGCTTAATTCCTGCTCGTCCTCGAGTAGGTAAATGATAAAAACAGAATTTTTGATGTGGAATGCTACCTAACATATTTATCCATGTAATATTCTTTATTGTGGCATGAATATTCAGATCCATAAGATTCAAAACAAAAGTTTAATATTGACATAAAAACAATAATACTTCAAGCATACTAACAAGGTAATTGTGTCCTTTCAAAATAACATGGCCAAAGAAAGTTATCCGTACAAAATCATATGGTCTGGCTATGCTCCATCTTCCCCACACAAAGTATTTAAATCATGCACAAACCCGGTGACAAGTCAAGCAATTGTTTCACACCTTTTATGTTCTCAAACCTTTTCAACTCTCACGCAATACATGAGCGTGAGCCATGGATATAGCACTATAGGTGGAATAGAATATGGTGGAGGTTGTGAGGAAAAGGAGAAGATAGTCTCACATCAACTAGGCGTATCAACGGGCTATGGAGATGCCCATCAATAGATATCAACGTGAGTGAGTAGGGATTGCCATGCAACGGATGCACTAGAGCTATAAGTGTATGAAAGCTCAAAAATAAACTAAGTGGGTGTGCATTACAAAGAAAAATTCCACTAGTTATATGAAAGTGACAAAATAGGAGACTCTCTATCATGAAGATCATGGTGCTACTTTGAAGCACAAGTGTGGAAAAAAATATAGTAGCATTGTCCCTTCTCTCTTTTCTCTCATTTTTTTCTTTTTTTTCTTTTTATTTTGGTGGGCATCTTTGGCCTCTTTTTTTTATTTGGGCTTCATTGGCCTCTTTTATTATTTGTAAAGTCCGAAGACTCATCCCAACTTGTGAGGGAATCATAGCTTCCATCATCCTTTTCTCTCATGGGAAAATGCTCTAATAATGGTGATCATCACACTTTTATTTACTTACAACTCAAGAATTACAACTCGATACCTAGAACAAAATATGACTCTATATGAATGCTTCCGGTGGTGTACCGGGATGTGCAACGATCTAGCCTAGCAAATGACATCAAAAAACGGACAGGCCATGAAAACATCATGGTAGCTATCTTATGATCATGCAAAGCAATATGAAAATGATGGTGCGTGTCATAATAAACGGAACGGTGGAAGTTGCATGGCAATATATCTCAGAATGGCTATGGAAATTCCATAATAGGTAGGTATGGTGGCTGTTTTGAGGAAGGGTATATGGTGGGTTTAATGTACCGGCGAAAGTTGCGCGATACTAGAGAGGCTAGCAAAGGTGGAAGGGTGAGAGTGCATATAATCCATGGACTCACATTAGTCATAAAGAACTCACATACTTATTCCAAAGTTCTATTAGTTATCAAAGCAAAGTATTAGACGCATGCTCCTAGGGGAGAGGTTGGTAGGAGTTAACCATCGCGCGCTCCCGACCCTCACACAAAGGATGACAATCATTAAACAAATCATGCTCCGACTTTGTTACATAACGGTTCACCATACGTGCATGCTACGGGAATCACAAACTTTAACACAAGTATTTATACCAATCCACAATTACTCACTAGCATGACTCTAATATCACCATCTTTATATCTCAAAACTATATGCAAGGAATCAAACTTCTCATAGTATTCAATGCACTTTATATGAAAGTTTTTATTATATCCCTCTTGGATGCCCATTATATTCGGACTAAATTCATAACCTAAACCAATTACCATGCTGTTTAGAGACTCTCAAAATAATACAAGTGAGGTACGAGAGTTCAATTATTTCTATAAAATAAAACACCACCGTGCTCTAAAAAGATATAAGTGAAGCACTAGAGCAACATTGCCTAGCTCAAAAGATATAAGTGAAGCACATAGAGTATTCTAATAAATTCACGATTAATGCGTGTCTCTCTCAAAAGATGTGTGCAGCAAGGATGATTGTGGCAAACTAAAAAGCAAAGACTCATATCATACAAGACGCTCCAAGCAAAACACATATCATGTGGTGAATAAAAATATAGCCTCAAGTAAATTTACCGATGGATTGAAGACGAAAGAGGGGATGCCTTCCGGGGCATCCCCAAGATTAGGATCTTTGGTATCCTTGAATATTTATTGGGGGTGCCTTGGGAATCCCCAAGCTTAGGCTCTTGCCACTCCTTATTCCATAGGCCATCAAATCTTTACCCAAAACTTGAAAACTTCACAACAGAAAACTCAACAGAAAACTCGTGAGATCCGTTAGTATAAGAAAAATAAATCATCACTTTAGGTACTGTTTTGAACTCATTCTTTATTTATATTGGTTTAATATCTACTGTATTCCAACTTCTCCATGGTTCATACCCCCCGATACAACCCATAGATACATCAAAATAAGCAAACAACACAACGAAAACAGAATCTGTCAAAAACAGAACAGTCTGTAGCAATCTGTAAACTTCGAATACTTCTGTAACTCCAAAAATTCTGAAAAATTACGAAAATCTGGGAAATTTGTATATCAATCTTGTGTAAAACTTTCAGACTCATTCGACGCTCTGGTGAATTTACAAAATTCCTGGACTGAGCGCAAAAGTTTCTGTTTTTCAGTAAAATCAAATCAACAATCACCATAGACCATCCCAAAGGTCTTACTTGGCTCAAACACTAATTAAAAAAATAAAACACAATTAATACAGAGGTAATAATGTGTAAAGCACTCAAAAACAGAAGCAAAAACAAAAACATAAAAATAAAATTGGGTTGCCTCCCAACAAGCGCTATTGTTTAACGCCCCTAGCTAGGCATAACGCAATAGATCTAGGTATTGTCTTCTTTGGTATGCAACTCATACTTGATCAAACCATCAAAATCTTTTCTAAATAGATCTATCCTTTCCTTTATTTCTCTTCTAGTAGATGAACTTAATTCATGAAAAGAACTTTGACTCGTAATTTTAACATTCATAAACCCGTAATCTGGATCATCACCATAGATATCATAGTATAAAACACGTATCTTATTTCTAACGGGTTCCCTAGCCATCTTTTCCAACCAATCATCCTTATATCCTATGAAAATTCCCCTTTTTATCCAATCAAATTCATCATAAGTCTCGAGATACAAGGTTTGAGTGACTTCCGCGTAGGGAACCCTCCTCCTAAGATTTTCACTCTAAGATTGATAGTCTCTAGATTCCAGACTACGCAAAGTTTCTTTATCATGGAGAATTTCTTCAATTGGAGGGTGTTCAACATCTTTATTATAGAAAGCAAAAATCTCCCTAGCTTCTTGTACGATAAAATCAAATTCACGCATAAGGATGATAGTAGCAATCGTTTTAGCTTTAGGATGATTAATATTGGGATGTTCATAAAACACCTTTTGCAAAGCGGGATGAACGTGCACAAATTTTCTTTCCAATTTTTCAATGAGCATGACAATAGCATCGGCATAACAATTAGTGCTAAGAAGAATAGATCTCTTATTCATAGGCATCACTCCCGTACAATCAAAGAACTCTTGAATAACACTCTTCCCAATAATATTTCCGTCTCCCACTTGAAAAGTTTTAGCTTTATAATTAGGAGGGGGTTCAGTTTCATGATCTAGAGAGCAAGATCCAAATTTTTCCTCAAGATTTGTACTAGCAATGCCCTCAAAATTTTCAATGATAACCTTCCCCGATTCAGACATGGTGGCAGTGAATCGATATAGCACACAAGAAAAAAGCAAACGAAAAGACGAACGGAAGAAGGGCGAATAAAAAGGCAAATCTTTTTGGTTTTTCTGAAAATCGTTTTAGAAGTGGGGGAGAGGAAAACGAGAGGCAAATGGCAAATAATGTAAATGCAAGAGATGAGTTTGTGATGGGTACTTGGTAGGCTTGATGTAGATCTCCCCGGCAACGGCGCCAGAAATCCTTCTTGCTACTTCTTGAGCTTGCGTTGGTTTTCCCTTGAAGAGGAAAGGTGATGCAGCAAAGTAGATAAGTATTTCCCTCAGTTGTTGAGAACCAAGGTATCAATCCAGTAGGAGATACAAGCAAGTCCCCAATCTTTGCACATACACAAACAATCAAACACTTGCACCCAACGCTATAAAGGGGTTGTCAATCCCTTCACGGTTACTTGCAAGGATGAGATCTGATAGAGATAGATATAAAAGATTACTAAAACGAAAAGTAAAATAAAAGTAAAAAGATTGCAGCAAAGTATTTTTGGTATTTTTGGTTTATAGATCTTAAAATATAATATGGAAAATAGACCCGGGGGCCATAGGTTTCACTAGAGGCTTCTCTCTTGAAGGAAAATAATACGGTGGGTGAACAAATTACTGTCGAGCAATTGATAGAAAAGCGCATAGTTATGACGATATCCAAGGCAATGATTATGCATATAGGCATCACGTCCGTGTCAAGTAGACCGAAACGATTCTGCATCTACTACTATTACTCCACACATCGACCGACTCCTGCCTGCATCTAGAGTATTAAGTTCATGAAGAACAGAGTAACACATTAAGTAAGATGACATGATGTAGAGGGATAAACTCAAGCAATATGATGAAAACCCCATCTTTTTATCCTTGACGGCAACAATACAAATACGTGCCTCGCTACCCCTACTTTGTCACTGGGTGAGGACACCGCAAGATTGAACCCAAAACTAAGCACTTCTCCCATTTCAAGAATTACCAATCTAGTTGGCCAAACCAAACCAATAACTCGAAGAGACTTGCAAAGATATGAAATCATGCATATAAGAATTCAGAGAAGATTCAAATAATATCATAGATAATCTGATCATAAACCCACAATTCATCGGATCTCGACAAACACACCGCAAAAGAGTATTACATCGTATAGATCTCCATGAAGATCATGAAGAACATGGTATTGAAGAACATAGCGAGAGAAGAAGCCATCTAGCTACTAGCTATGGACCCGAAGGTCTGAGGTGAACTACTCACGCATCATTGGAGGGGTAATGGAGTTGATGTAAATGCCCTCCGTGATCGAATCCCCCTCTGGAAAATTACCAGAAAAGGCTCCAAGATGGGATCTCATGGGAACAGAGGCTTTCGGCGGCGGAAAAGTATTTTCATGGCTCTTTTTGGTATTGGGGGAATATTTGGGAATTTATATGCGGAAGATTAGGGTTAGAGGGCCTGCTGGGGGGCCACAAGCTAGGGGGGCACGCCCCCCCAGGGGCGCGCCCAGGTGCCTTGTCGCCTCCCGGCAGGTCTCATGCCCTCCTCTCCAAGTCTGGTAGTTTTCTTCTGGTCCAAGAAAAATCATCGCGAAGATTTTATTCCGTTTGGACTCCGTTTAATATTCCTTATCTGCATTAGTCAAAAACAAGGAAAAAACAGAAACTGGCACTAGGCACTAGGTTAATAGGTTAGTCCCAAAAATAATATAAAATAGCATATTAATGCATATAAAACATCCAAAACAGATAATATAATAGCATGGAACAATAAAAAATTATAGATACGTTGGAGACGTATCACACAACAGGAACATCCTCGCAAATTCCAATAGGTAAATGAGTGGATTTATCAGCCATTTGCAATGATATCTAAGTAGGTGTAAGCTTATTCAAATCAATTCTTTTATATAGAGAGAGAGGCAAAACACGAACTCCAGCTCCTAGATCACATAAAGAAGTTTTAACATAGTTTGGTTTAATAGAGCAAGGTATTGTGATATACCAGGATCTCCCAACTTCTTAGGCACTCCTCCATCAAAAGAATAATTAGCTAGCATAGTAGCAATTTCAGTTTCATGTATTTTTCTTTTGTTGGTAATAATATCCTTTATATACTTAGCATACAAAGGCATTTTCAAAATACCAGTCAAGCGAGTGCGCAAAAAGACAGGAATAATCATTTCAGCAAAGCGTTCAAAATCTTCCTCGTCCTTACTCTTGGAAGGCTTACACGGGAATGGCATGGGTTTTTGAACCCATGGTTCTCTTTCTTTACCGTGTTTCCTAGCAACAAAGTCTTTCTTTTCATAACGCTTATTTTTGGGATGTGGGTTATCAAGATCTTCAGGAGGCTCTATTTCCACATCATTATCTTGCTCTTTATTATCTGGCTGAGCATCTACGTGAGTCTCATCATTATTATTATCATTATTTTCATTATCACTAGGTACATGTTCACTACCAGATTGTGTCTCAGCATCAGAAGTAGAAACATCATTATGTTTTTCAGCAGGTTTTTCTACAACAGGTTCACTAGAAGCATGCAAAGTCCTATCCTTTTTCTTCTTCTTTTTCTTATTAGATAGACTAGGTGCTTCATCATTAATTCTCTGAGAATCTTGTTCTATTCTTTTAGGATGAGCTTCATGAAAAAGAGGTTCCTGAGTCATTCGACCTCCTCTAGTCATTACTCTAACATCATGATAATTCGTATTATCATTTATTTCAGCAAGCAATTCATTTTGTGACTTAGCAACTTGGTATAGTTGGGTGTGAACCATAGAAGCATGTTTACCTAGACCCTTAACATCATTAGCAATTCTAAACATCAAGTCACTCAAGCGATCTATCATCATAGGATTATGCCTTAATTGATCTTTTACATAGTTATTGAAATGCTCTTGCTTAACAATGTAATTATCAAATTCATCCATGCATTGACTAGGAGTCTTAGTATAAGGTATATCACTTTCATTAAAGGTACGGAGAGAATTTACCTCTACTACCTGTGTTGGGGGGTCAAGTCCATGTATTTCTTCGATAGGTGGTAATTTCTTGACATCTTCAATTTTAATACCTTTCTCTTTTATAGATCTTTTTGCTTCTTGCATATCTTCAGGACTGAGGAATAGAATAACTCTCTTCTTTGGAATAGGTTCTCGCGTGGTTCAGGAAGTGTCCAATCATCGGCATTTTGCAATATTTTATTCAATAGTTCTTCAACTTGTCCAACAGTTCTTTCCCTGAAAACACAACTAGCACAACTATCTAGGAAGTCCCTAGAAGCATCGGTTAGTCCATTATAAAAGATATCAACTGTAACAGCCCGAGACCGACGCTCCAGAAGATTCCCCCTTTTATGTCGTTGTCATCATGTGATTCGCTTGGTTGTCGCATTCATCACAGCATCATTCGCATCATGTGCATATCATCATCCCTCGTGTTTGAAAAACTGCATCTGTTCGTATACGTAGTTGCCGGTTCTCTCCGTTCTCTTCGACGTCCGTTTCGAGACCAACCACACACGCATGCGCCCGCGGCATCGATAAAATATTGTTTTACAAGTGCATTTAAAACTTTCTCGGATTGGGTCGAAAGTTGGTGTGCGCTCTTGTTTTATTGTAGGTAGACCGCCTGCCAAATTTCATCGCAATCGGAGTTCGTTTGATACCCGAACGGTCGACCGTAGCGGCACCGTAGTCAGTTTATTAGTGGACGTTTCGGTTTCTGTAAAACATATGCCGGGCCGCAAACCTCCCTCTCATCTCAGCCCAAACCAACTCTACACAGCCCACTAACCCACATCATGCCTAGCCGTCGCCGGAGCCGTCCGATTTCGATCGAAGGGTCGAAAATCGGACTAAAACCCCTCTCCTAGACCCCCCTACCTATTTAAATAGCTCCCCTGCCTAATTTGGACGCTACCCTAACCCTGCATCGTTTTCCACGCCCCTCCTAACCCTAGCCGCCACTTGGCCAGCCTCCTTCCCCCACCGCCGGGCCCGCCAGATCCAAATCCGGCCCGCCCTGGGCCAGGATCGGTCCGAGCCGCACCGCCGCGCGCCCGCCGCTCACCCGGCTGAGCTCCCGCAGTCTGCGCTCGACCCCGCCCCGAGTCGTGCCTCGCCCTGCCTCCGGCCGCTGGCCAGGGTAGCCGTCGCGTCGCCGGCGACCACCACACGCCCCCTGTAGGCCGACGAGTCGCCGTCGCGGCCACTTGGTCCCCCGCCTCCGTCTGCCAGGCCGAGCGCGCCGCCGCCCGCCATGGCTCCGCACTCGCGCCGCCCGGCTTCTGCCTCCGTCGGGCCGGCCCTGTCATCGTCGCCTCATGCCCGCAACCGCCAGAGATAGATGGATCTGGCTCACCCCACAGCGGATCTGCCATCCTCGTTGCCCCTCGACCCGCCGTCCCCGGAGTTCCGAGCCGCCGTCGCGGGTTTGCAGCGTCGTCGGCTGCTGCCGTTCCGCTCGGGAACGAGAGAGCGAGCTCGGGCGCCTCCAACGCCCACGTGGGCCCCGCTAGGTTGGCCCCCGCCCCGCCTCAGTCCAGCCGCAGCCTCGCCCGCGGCCTAGTGCCGCCGGCCCAGCTCCGCACCAGATCTGCCGACCCATGGCCTCTGGTGAGCGCCGCCTTGCTATCCCTCGCCCAGTGAACATTATAGTTATATTGTGCCCCATGTCCTGTTTAGCCCAGTTCCAGATTAGGCCCATGCTATGTTTTTTTTTCGCAGAACGTATAGCTATTACCCAAATTGCATATATTTTCAGAAAAAGGCCATCATTTTAAATATGGTTATTTAAATAACCGTGCATCGAATGAAAACATTATATATATGAGAATGTGTAGAATTTTGTGTAGATTAATTGTGTCCCACTTTTATAAATGTTTAAAATGCTTAACATGTTGTTTCTTGTAATTTACATAAATGCCATGATATTTGCATCGCTCATAAATAATTAAGCGTGCATTTGAATTAATCAAACCTTGCATGTAAAATGTGTAGCATTTTTATAGGCCTTTTTCATGCATGCTAAAAATATTTGATGTGCTGATTACATTTATTTTGCATACTTAACATTGCTAATAGGTTTATGCCATAAACTTGCCTAATTAATTGTGGCATATTTTCCTACATGAACCTATGCATATTATATATGATTGCGGGGTAGAAAAATCCATAGAATTTATCAGCGCAATTAGTTTTGTCATTTGAGCATTTTTGTGTGCATGTCATTTTGGCTATGATTCTCTTTTGTCTATTTGGTTTGAATTAATCCATGCATATTTTGGGATAGTTGCAAACATGGGATATACCCTTGGACATGTGTGCTAGGCCCTGGTATTTTTGGTTGGTATAGAACTGCATGTTTAGGTATTATTTTCTTGTTGCCAACATGCCATAAAATATTGCTGTTTTGTGGGTCCAAAAATATTTCTAAGTCTGAAAACTGATTTATTATGTTGCCATGATGCCATGTGATTTGCTATTGATCTAGGAGTCTTTTGTGGTTGCCACCAAGGAGTCTTTTGTTAAGCATGTTGTTGCCTATCATGTTGTGCCAATAGTTTGCATGAATAGGTTTAGCATCATAATTAATTCTGTTGTCCAATATGTCAATCTGTTAAAAACTGCTGCACATGTCTACTCT
This sequence comes from Elymus sibiricus, assembly GCA_039707655.1. Lineage (NCBI taxonomy): Eukaryota > Viridiplantae > Streptophyta > Magnoliopsida > Poales > Poaceae > Elymus > Elymus sibiricus. Next base: position 274,549,611 of record CM077675.1, on the reverse strand, counting down.
TAATTTTCACTAAGTCTGAGAATCTGTTTTCTTCAAATGCCATGTTGTGTTGATGCTAGCCATGATTCTATGCATAATTAGACCTTGCCACCATGGAATGAATTGTAGTGCATCATGTATACTACCATGCTGTTAAGTTTCATGCCAATATATGACCTGTAGCATATAGTTTTACTGCTGCCAATAGGCCTCCATGAAAATCTGCTATGCTAAAAACTGTTATTTTCACTAAGTCCTAATCTGCTATATTTTATTGCCATGTTGTGAGCTTCCTACCATGTGTTCCATAACTATTTTGAGTATGATATGTGAAGATGAAATGAAGTGTGTGTTATATGCTACTGCCCCATGCTTAGTTTGTGCATTTTAGGATCTTGTAGCTTGTTGTTTTCATGTGTGCAAAATGCTATGTTGCTGTTTTGGGCAGATTTAAATAAAATCTTGCATTGGTGATTGTGGTTGAACCGTAGCTCCGTTTTGAGCATGTACTATATGAAACTTTCTTAGAATTTCGTGTAGTTTCATGATATCTTGTTGTATACATGATTTAACATGTTTGTGGTGGTTGTTTGCATGCATTTTGCATCCATAACATATGCATCTTGTGTTGATCATATCTTTTAGACCGTAGCTCCGTTTCAAACGTTCTATATATGTAAATTGACTAGAATGACGTGTAGAATTGCATGGTATACTTTATTTTCCTGTTTAATATATATAAAACATGATTAGTTCAGATCTGGACTAATTTCAAAATTAACATATGGGGTCGTTTCGGAAATGCTATATGTTGTTTCCGGCCTCATTTAATATGCCTAGATGTCTAGTTTACTTATGCTTCACCTCTTGCCATGTTTAACAACATTTAATATTGTCGTGTACCTAAACGAGAGTGAACTAAATATTCGAATGTGGAGTTTCGTCAATATGTAACTCATTGCATATTGAGCTTCACTTAATGTGTAGAAGTTGATTGTTGTGCTTGCCATGTCATGCATAACATGCATCATATTTGAAGTGCATCATGTCATGCATATGTTGTGGTGTATCATGTGTTGATTGTTTGTTCCAGATTGCTTCTTCTCGATAGAGTTCCGAAAGCGTTCGGAGTGTGAGGATTCGTTCGACTACGTCCCGTTCGTCTACTTCACGGATCGCCTGCTTCACGGACTCGTTCTTCTTCCAAGCGGGATCTCAGGAAGGATGATCATTTCCCTGGATACCATTACTATCATTGCCATGCTAGATGTCTCGTTCTATCGTTGTCTCGCTACCTACCACTTGTATGTCCGGCCTCCTAATTGCCATGAAAAGCCTCTAACCCCTCCACATTCCAGCAAAACATTGTTTGGCTATGTTACCGCTTGCTCAGCCCTTCGTATAGCATTGCTAGTTGTAGGTGCAAGATGTTTCCCGTGTGATACATGGCTATTTTGCTATATCACAATATTATTGCTATTTAATTTAATGCACATATATACTTGGTAAAGGGTGGAAGGCTTGGCCTTTTGCTTGGTGTTTTGTTCCACTCTTGCCGCCCTAGTTACTTGTGAACCGGTGTTATGTTCCATAATTGAGCGCTCCTAACATGCTCGGGGTTGTTATGGGGACCCCCTTGATTTTCGTTTTAGGATAAAACTTGTCTGTCAAGGCCCAACATTGGTACTATATTTGCCCAACATAATAATACTGAACACCGTTACTAAAGCATAGGGCGTCATGAACCCGAGGAGTTAATTCAACATAATACAGGGGGGCCAGTGCTGCTGGTGCTGGTCCAAAATAGAGCCACTTGCGGGGCCACCCAGGGCTACTCGGGGGATGTCTATCCGGCCACCGTACGTAGTGCTCATCCGGTTGTGCCCTGAGAACGAGATACGCGGCTCCTATCGGGATTGTCGGCACGTCGGGCGGCCTTGCTGGATTTGTTTTACCTTTCTCGGACATCTTGTGCGAGGAATTCCGAGAATACTTCGGGCTATCTCGAGGTTGCGGTTTTCTAGTGGAATTGCCTAGGAAGATCACAAGATTCGTGGTCAAGGTTATCCCCGCGGCGTGTGGTTAGTTTGTGATGGATGAGTTGGAGCACCCCTGCAGGGTTTAATCTTTCGGAAAGCCGTGCCCGCGGTTAAGTGGCAACTTGGAAACTTTGTTTAACACCCGGGCATAGCAAACTGGAAGTAAATTCCAATAAAATACACCAACCGTGTGCGTAACCATGACCATCTCTGTTCGTGAGGCCTGCTCCGAAAGAGAAAATGGTGGGGTTATGTTTGACGTAAGTAGGTGTTCAGGATCTCTTAGAGATCATTACTAGTTCACGTCCGTTTATTCGACAATCATCCCCCTTTATTCTTGTACTCGTAAGACTAGCCACTCAAATAATGCTTAGTGCTTGCTGCAGCCTCACCACTTAACCATACCTCACCCATTAAGCTTTAATAGTCTTGATACCCTTGGAAATGAGATTGCTGAGTCCCCGTGGCTCACCGATTACTACAACAACAGTTGCAGGTACAGGTAATGCGATGATTTGACGTGAGCGCGATGCTTGTTTGATTTGGAGTTCTTCTTCTTCTTCTTCTTCATCGATCACAGGATGGGTTCCAGGCGGCAGCCTGGGATAGCAAGGATGGATGTCATTTTCTCGTTTGTTTTCGTCCGTAGTCGGACCCTGCTCTTCTGTATGATGTTTGGGTATGTTGTTGTATTGATGTGATATTGATGTAGCTTGTGGCAAGTGTAAGCCAATTCTTGCGAAACGACGAGATGCGCTTCTATCCCTGTCGAGGCCCTCGTGCCAAAATAAGGATAGGATCGCATCTTGGGCGTGACAAGTTGGTATCAGAGCCAGGTTCCGACCTAGGAGCCCCTTGATTGATCGAACTTGGCCGAGTCGAGTCTAGTAAATAAAAAATATTTTGAGTCTAGTTATATATCGGAGAGTAGGTTTCTTTTACTCCTCTTCTATGCTCTGGTGAGGTATTCGACTTAGGAATTTTGATTCTACTCCTCTTCTCGCTCAAATTTTTTTAGGATCACGTGGGTATTTTGGAAACTATATGATGCCGATGTGAAGGAATTCTGTCTTGGTGCCTCCTGTTATCGAGGAGTAGAGCTCCGAGGGATTTTTGCACATCGTTATCATTCAGTTTCCTTAGTATCTCAGAACGGAGGATGTTCGAAATTGCTTCAATACTTTTCGTGGCGAGATAAGTTTGGAGTCACCCAATACTGGGGAGAGCGCCCAGGGTACTGCCATGTTTAGTATCGTTGTGTTTACGAGTGTCTGAGGTAGACGAGTTTGCAGAGTTTCTTGGATTATGGTGTGGAAGGTTGCGGGTGCGGTTGTAGTTGATTACCTTGGGTACATTCCTGGGTCCGCAACCCGAATCACATAAACAAGAAAGACTTCAGAAATTCTTAGGTGGGAATTCAACTAGTTACCTAGGATTATCCTTCCGCAAATACAAATGGGTTATGTATTTGCTTCCGGCTTAATTTGCAAGCGTCATCCTTTGGTTTTGTTAGAATATGGTAATTCAAGTTGCTTCGATATCAAGTGGTGATTTCATATCTTTCTAAGCGGTGTTCTCATATTTTTATGGGAATGCTAATCCTTTTGTTCAACCGGAGTTGTCATGTAATTCCTTTCCATCCGGTGTGGTCTTCAAGATAATTCATCCCTCTCCAATAATTGCAAGATCAATCCTCATATTTTTTTCCGAAGTTCGTCTCGTCTGTCTCAAGTTGTCTTTGTTTTTCCCCACCCTCCCGCCCTTTTTCTTCAATGATTAAATTGTCATTCAAGTGCCTTTCTTTTCATTGATGCTTCTGCTATCTTTTCTTCCGTTTGATATCCGGTGATTCATTGTGGAGATGCTCAAGTGATTCAAAGTTCATCATTCATCATTCTCGTTTTCTTCTCCGGTGGATTCAATTCAAGTTTTCGGTGCTCATCATATCCTTTTCATTCTCTAAATGCTCTCCCATGTTGGAAGTTCTTATCCAAGCCTCTCTTTTTTAAATCGCCTATATCTATCCTGTCCGGTGTGTCAAGATATCTCAGAAGACTTTCAATTCCATTCAGATCCTCTTAAATTATTTTGAGGTTCTCACCTCATCAAGTTTTCAATTTATTCCGGTGCAATATCTTTCTAAGCAATCAATTCAACGGCGTTTTCTTTTGAGTGGGCCCATATCCCACAGGTTTTCCCCAGGATCTTACCTGGCTCTTCTAATCTTTCCGGAGATGTCCTCAAGTTCTTTTCAATATGCCGTAAGAATGAATTTCATCAGTCATATTCCTTCCCGAAGATCGCTTCTAAATCATTTTCATCGTTGGCTCAACCTTTCTTTATTCATTATCCCGGAGTGTCTCAGTAATTCTTGGTGGTGTTTCTCACCATCATTCTTTGCCTTGAAGACCAAGAAGAGTTTCTCTTAAATCTTTCTCCGTTCTTTCAAAGATTTGTCATCTCAGCTTCGCGCTATCCTCTCAAATTGTTTTCGGTCATGAGTAATTATTTCCATATCTATCCGGAGCATTTCAGAGTTATTGTCATTTCTCGATCCTCTGAAGGCCATCATTTCAGAAGATTTCTTCGTTCTTAGCTTTCAGCTTTCGTTCTCAAATTCTTCTCAATTGTTGTAGCTTCGTTTGTATCTCCTTTATTCCGGTGCCTTGTTAAAGTTTCTATTAGGAAAATCTTGATCTCTTCATTCTCAACATACCTCATTCATTTCAATTCTTACCGGTGTTCTAATTCAAGACTTCTTCAAGCTTGTGCTCTTATCTCTCATCAATCATTCTCAAGAAGAATAAGTGGTATGCTAAATCCGTTGCTTGTCATCAATTTAACTTGATGAAGGATAAGCATAACATAATTCTTATTCTTGTTTCATCAATTGATTTCAATCCTTCGTACAGAGTTCTTCATGATATCAAATTCTTGGTTCTAAGTTGTTCATCTTTTCCTTTCCGGAGTTCCATGTTTTCTCAACATCTCGTCATGAAGCTTCATCTAATCTTGGAGGTCATAATCTTATTCTTTTCAGCCTTCAATTCTTTTCTATCATCCTTTCATTACGGAGTTCTTTCCGGAGGTTCTTCATGGTGGTTCATCAAGATTTCTTTCATTCTCAAGTGTTCTTCAAGATTTTGTTGGAGGTCCTCAAGTATTATTTCTCTTGCATTTCAAAGTGCAATTCATTCTCCCTCATCTTTTGAGATGGTGTTATAGCATTCTTGATTCATGAGGAGTCTCGAAGAGAGTTTGTGAAGAATGAGTTATGTAAACCCATCAATCTCTTCCTTGGAGTTATCTTGGTATAGATTTCACCTAAAGCTTTCCTAAGGATTGTTGCTATCATGGTGCTCATCAATGATCCAAGCTCTCAAGGTATCCTCTTGGTGAAAGAAGTTTGCATATCTTGTTATTGTTGGAAATATGCCCTAGAGGCAATAATAAATTGGTTATTATTATATTTCCTTGTTCATGATAATCGTTTATTATCCATGCTATAATTGTATTGATTGGAAACTCAAATACATGTGTGGGTACATAGACAACACTGTGTCCCTAGTAAGCCTCTAGTTGACTAGCTCGTTGATCAAAAGATGGTTAAGGTTTCCTAGCCATAGACATGAGATGTCATTTGATAACGGGATCACATCATTAGGAGAATGATGTGATGGACAAGACCCAAACTATAAACGTAGCATATGATCGTGTCAGTTTATTGCTATTGTTTTCTGCATGTCAAGTATCTGTTCCTATGACCATGAGATCATGCAACTCCTTGACATCGGAGGAGTACCTTGTGTGTATCAAACGTCGCAACTTAACTGGGTGACTATAAAGGTGCTCTACAGGTATCTCCGAGGGTGTCTGTTGGGTTGGCATGGATCAAGACTGGGATTTGTTACTCCGTGTGACGGAGAGGTATCTCAGGGCCCACTCGGTAATACAACATCACAATGAGCCTTGCAAGCAATGTGACTAAAATGTTAGCCACTGGATCTTGTATTACGGAACGAGTAAAGAGACTTGCCGGTAACGAGATTGAACTAGGTATAGAGATACCGACGATCGAATCTCGGGCAAGTAACATACCGAAGAACAAAGGGAATAGTATACTGGATTAACTGAATTCTTGACATAGAGGTTCGACCGATAAAGATCTTCGTAGAATATGTAGGAGCCAATATGGGCATCCAGGTCCCGCTATTGGTTATTGATCGTAGAGGTGTCTCGGTCATGTCTACATAGTTCTCGAACCCGCAGGGTCTACACACTTAACGTTTGGTGACGATTAGTATAGTTGAGTTATTTTGTTGGTGACCGAAGGTTGTTCGGAGTCCCGGATAAGATCCTGGACATGACGAGGATCTCCGGAAGAGTCCGGAGGTAAAGATTGATATATGTGATAATAGTGTTTTGATCTCTGGAAGGGTTCCGGAATTCACCGGAAGGAGTTCCGGATGTTTACCGAAGTGTTTGGGTGTAGCAACACTTTATATGAGCCAAAGGGGTAAAGCCCACGAGGTATTGGAAAGTGCAAAAGGAAGTTTTGCTGCTGCCTTAAGCGGTGCTACCGCTGGTAAGGCAGTACTACCGCGTAAGCGGTACTACCGCTTGTGTGAAGCGGTACTACCGCATAAGCGGTACTACCGCTTGTCTGAAGCGGTACTACCGATCAAGCGGTACTACCGCTCGTGAGCGGTACTACCGCTTGTGCGCGGTACTGCAGGGATCCGAGTTGGACTCTTTCCCTGCGGGCCAAACCGACCTTGTGCGGGCAAAACCGACCTAGAGGAGGCTTTTACTCCAAGTTTAGACCCCAAGGCTCAACATATAAATAGAGGGGCAGGGCTAGCACACGGGATACATTAAGATTTCCCAAGCCGTGTGTCGGCAACCCTAACCCTCTAGTTCTCCCGTCATAATCTCCGTAGTGCTTGGCGAAGCCCTGCAGAGATTGTTCCTCACCACCATCACCACGCCGTCGTGCTGCCGGAACTCATCTACTACTTCATCATCGCTCGCTGGATCGAGGAGGTGAAGGCGTCATCAAGCCGTACGTGTGTTGAATGCGGAGGTGCCGTCCGTTCGGCACTAGTTCGTGATCGGATCGAGGGACGACTTGCGATTTGGATCGCGGAGACGTTCCACTACATCAACCGCGTTTCTTAACGCTTCCGCTTAGCGATCTACAAGGGTATGTAGATTCACTCTCCCTCCCGTAGATGCTCATCACCATGGATAGATCTTGTGTGTGCGTAGGAAAATTTTTGTTTCCCATGCAACGTTCCCCAACAGTGGTATCAGAGCTAGGTCTATGCGTAGATGAGATCTCGAGTAGAACACAAACGAGTTGTGGGCGTGGGTGTATACATATTGCTTGCCGTTTCTAGTTGATACTTGATTCGGCGGTATTGTGAGATGAAGCGGCCCGGACCGACATGTTCCTTCAACTGACATGTAACTTCGTTGCATAAAGATGGCTAGCGGGTGTCTGTCTCTCTCACTTTAGTTGAATCGATTTCAATGAAGAGGGTTCTTTTAGAAGATCAAAAAGTAATCACTACACCACGTTGTGGTTTTGCGTAGGTAAGAACGGTTCTTGCAAACCCGTAGCAGCCACGTAAAACTTGCAACAACAATTAGAGGACGTCTAACTTATTTTTGCAGGGTATGTTGTGATGTGATATGGCCAATTACATGATGAGATATATGTGATGTATGAGATGATCATGTGTTGTATAGAGTATCACGACTTGCATGTCGATGAGTACGGCAACTGGCAGGAGCCATAGAGTTGTCTTTAATTATTTTTCGCCGTTTTGCTTTACTTTATCGCTATGAGTTAGCAATAGTCGTGGAAGCAACAGTCGGCGCGACAACCTCATGGCGACACGTTGATGGAGATCATGGAGTCATGCCGGTGACGATGGAGATCATGCCGGTGCTTTGGAGATGGAGATCAAAAGCACAAGTTCATGACCATATCATGTCACTTATGATTTGCATGTGATGTTAATCCTTTTATGCATCTTATTTTGCTTAGGACGACGGTAGCATTATAACGTGATCCCTCGCTTAAATTTCAAGATAAATTGTGTTCTCCCCGAGTGTGCACCGTTGCGAAAGTTCGTCGTTTCGAGACACGCCGTGATGATCGGGTGTGATAGACTCTACGTTCACATACAACGGGTGTAAGCCATGTTGCACGTGCGGAACACTCGGGTTAAACTTGACGAGCCTAGCATGTACAGACATGGCCTCGGAACACAAGAGACCGAAAGGTCGAACATGAGTCATATAGTAGATATGATCAACATGAAGATGTTCACCATTGAAACCACCTCAACTCACGTGATGATCGGACTTGAGTTGGTGGATTTGGATCATGTTACACTCGAATGACCGGAGGGATGTCAATTTGAGTGGGAGTTTTTAAGTAATATGATTAACTAAACTCATTATCTAGAACAATAGTCTAAGTTGTCTTTGCTATATTTATGTTGTAGATCATGGCTCGCGCAGTAGCACCCCTGAATTTTAATGCGTTCCTAGAGAAAGCTAAGTTGAAAGATGATGGAAGTAACTTTGTGGACTGGGCCCGTAATCTAAGGATTATCCTTACGGCTTCCCAGAAGGCTTATGTCCTTGATGCACCGCTTGGTGATCCACCCGCTCCAGTTGAGTCTCTAGACGTTGTGAACGCCTGGCAGGCTCGTTCTGAAGATTACTCAATAGTTCAATGTGCAATATTGTATGGCTTAGAACCGGGACTTCAAAGACGTTTTGAACGTCATGGAGCATATGAGATGTTCCAGGAGTTGAAGTTTATCTTTCAGAAGAATGCCCAGATCGAGAGATATGAGATCTCCGATAAGTTCTATGCTTGCAAGATGGAGGAGAACGGGTCTATCAGTGATCACGTACTCAGAATGTCTGGGTACTCTACCCGTCTGGCTGAATTGGGGATGCCCCTTCTGCCAGAGGCTATCACTGACAGAGTTCTTCAATCATTGCCACCTAGCTACAAGAGCTTCGTGTTGAACTATAACATGCACGGGATGAACAAGTCAGTCGCCGAGCTTTTTGCGATGCTGAAAGCCGCTGAGTCTGAAATTCAGAAGGAGCATCAAGTGTTGATGGTCAATAAAACCACTAGTTTCAAGAAAAATGGCAAGGGTAAGAAGGGTAACTCCAAGAAGAGTGGCAAAGCAGTTGCTACTCTCGTGAAGAAACCCAAGGCTGGACCCAAACCAGAAGCTGTGTGCTTTCATTGCAAGGGAACTGGACACTGGAAGCGGAACTGCCCAAAGTATTTGGCTGACAAGAAGGCGGCCAACAACGAACAAGGTATATATGATATACATGTTATTGATGTGTACCTTACCAACTCTCGTTGTAGTGCCTGGGTATTTGATACCGGTGCGGTTGCTCATATTTGCAACTCAAAACAGGAACTGCGGAATAGACGGAGGCTGGCAAAGGACGAAGTGACGATGCGCGTGGGAAATGGTTCCAAGGTTGATGTGATCGCCGTCGGCACGCTCGCTCTTCGATTACCATCGGGATTAGTGATGAACCTAAATAATAGTTATTTAGTGCCTGTGTTAAGCATGAACATTATATCTGGATCTTGTTTATTGCGAGACGGTTACTCATTTTAATCAGAGAATAATGGTTGTTCTATTTATATGAGTAATATCTTTTATGGTCATGCACCCGATGTGAGGGGTTTATTCTTATTGAATCTCGATAGTAATGATACACATGTTCATAACATTGATGCCAAAAGATGTAGAATTGATAATGATAATACCACTTTCTTGTGGCACTGCCATTTAGGTCATATTGGCGTAAAATGCATGAGGAAGCTCCATGCTGATGGACTTTTGGAGTCACTTGATTTTGAATCACTTGACACATGTGAGCCATGCCTCATGGGCAAGATGACTAAAACGCTGTTCTCTGGAACAATGGAACGGGCAAGTGACTTATTGGAAATCATACGTACTGATGTGTGCGGTCCGATGAGTATTGAGGCGCGCGGTGGTTATCGTTACTTTCCCACCATCACTGATGACTTAAGTAGATATGGGTATATTTACTTAATGAAACACAAGTCTGAAACATTTGAAAAGTTCAAACAATTTCAGAGTGAAGTTGAGAATCATCGTAACAAGAAGATTAAATTCCTACGATCTGATCGAGGAGGAGAATATCTGAGTTATGAGTTTGGCAGTCACTTAAGACAGTGTGGAATTGTTTCACAATTGACACCGCCTGGAACACCACAGCGTAATGGTGTGTCCGAACGTCGTAATCGAACCTTATTGGATATGGTGCGATCTATGATGTCTCTTGCCGATTTGCCACTATCGTTTTGGGGTTATGCATTAGAGACAGCTGCATTCACTTTAAATAGGGCACCATCGAAATCCGTTGAGACGACGCCATATGAACTTTGGTTTGGAGCCAAAGCTGTCGTTTCTTAAAGTTTGGGGATGTGATGCTTATGTCAAAAAGCTTCAGCCTGAAAAGCTAGAACCCAAAGCGGAGAAATGCATCTTCATAGGATACCCAAAAGTGACAGTTGGGTATACCTTCTACCTCAGATCCGAAGGCAAAGTGTTTGTCGCTAAAAACGGAACATTTCTTGAGAAAGAGTTTCTCTCGAAAGAATTGAGTGGGAGGAAGATAGAACTTGATGAGGTTGTTGAACCTTTACTTCAACCTGAAAGTAGCGCAGCGCAGAAAGATGTTTCTGTAGAGCCTACATCAGCTGAAGAGGAAGTTAATGATGATGATCATGAAGCTTTGGATCAAGTTGCTATCGAACCTCGTAGGTCGACAAGGACGCGTACTGCTCCTGAGTGGTACGGCAACCCTGTCTTAGAGGTCATGTTGTTGGACAACGATGAACCTACGAGCTATGGAGAAGCGATGATGGGCCCGGATTCCGAGAAATGGTTAGAGGCCATGAAATCCGAGATGGGATCCATGTATGAAAACAAAGTATGGACTTTGGAAGTATTACCTGAAGGGCGTAAGGCCATTCAGAACAAATGGATCTTTAAGAGGAAGACGGACGCGGACGGTAATGTTACCGTCTATAAAGCTCGACTTGTGGCAAAGGGTTTTTCACAAGTTCAAGGAGTTGACTACGATGAGACCTTCTCACCCGTAGCGATGCTTAAATCCGTCAGAATCATGTTAGCAATAGCTGCCTTTTTCGATTATGAAATTTGGCAGATGGATGTCAAAACAGCGTTCCTTAACGGTTTCCTTAAGGAAGAGTTGTATATGATGCAACCAGAAGGTTTTGTCGATCCAGAGAATGCTGACAAAGTTTGCAAACTCCAGCGATCCATTTATGGACTGGTGCAAGCATCTCGGAGTTGGAATCTTCGCTTTGATGAGGTGATCAAAGCGTTCGAGTTTATACAAGTTTACGGAGAAGCTTGTATTTTCAAGAAAGTGAGTGGGAGCTCTATAGCGTTTCTAATATTATATGTGGATGACATATTACTGATGGGAAACAATATAGAAATGTTGGAAAGCGTGAAGGGATATTTGAACAAGAGTTTTTCAATGAAGGACCTAGGAGAAGCTGCTTTCATATTAGGCATCAAGATCTATAGAGATAGATCGAGACGCTTAATAGGACTTTCACAAAGCACATACCTTGACAAAGTTTTGAAGAAGTTCAAAATGGATCAGTCCAAGAAGGGGTTCTTGCCTGTATTGCAAGGTGTGAAGTTGAGTAAGACTCAATGCCCAGTGACTGCAGAAGATAGAGAAAAGATGAGTGTCATCCCCTATGCTTCAGCCATAGGCTCTATCATGTATGCAATGCTGTGCACAAGACCCGATGTCAGCCTTGCCATGAGTATGGTCGGAAGGTTTCAAAGTGATCCAGGAATGGAACACTGGACGGCGGTCAAGAATATCCTGAAGTACCTGAAAAGGACTAAGGACATGTTTCTCGTTTATGGAGGTGATCAAGAGCTCGTCGTAAAGGGTTACGTCGATGCAAGCTTTGACACTGATCCGGATGACTCTAAGTCACAAACCGGATACGTATTTATTCTTAATGGGGGTGCGGTTAGCTGGTGCAGTTCCAAGCAAAGCGTGGTAGCTGATTCTACATGCGAAGCGGAGTACATCGCTGCCTCGGAGGTGGCGAAGGAAGGTGTCTGGATGAAGGAGTTCATGACAGATCTTGGAGTAGTGCCTAGTGCGCTTAACCCAATGACTCTGTTTTGTGATAATACTGGTGCCATTGCTCTAGCCAAGGAACCAAGATTTCACAAGAGGACCAGACACATAAAGCGACGTTTCAATTCCATCCGCGATTACATCAAGGAGGACGACATAAATATTTGCAAAGTACACACGGATCTGACTGTTGCAGATCCGATGACTAAACCTCTTCCAAGGGCTAAACATGAACAACACCAGAACTGCATGGGTGTTCGATTCATTACAATGTAAATCACATAGTGATGTGAACTAGATTATTGACTCTAGTGCAAGTGGGAGACTGTTGGAAATATGCCCTAGAGGCAATAATAAATTGGTTATTATTATATTTCCTTGTTCATGATAATCGTTTATTATCCATGCTATAATTGTATTGATTGGAAACTCAAATACATGTGTGGGTACATAGACAACACTGTGTCCCTAGTAAGCCTCTAGTTGACTAGCTCGTTGATCAAAAGATGGTTAAGGTTTCCTAGCCATAGACATGAGATGTCATTTGATAACGGGATCACATCATTAGGAGAATGATGTGATGGACAAGACCCAAACTATAAACGTAGCATATGATCGTGTCAGTTTATTGCTATTGTTTTCTGCATGTCAAGTATCTGTTCCTATGACCATGAGATCATGCAACTCCCTGACATCGGAGGAGTACCTTGTGTGTATCAAACGTCGCAACGTAACTGGGTGACTATAAAGGTGCTCTACAGGTATCTCCGAGGGTGTCTGTTGGGTTGGCATGGATCAAGACTGGGATTTGTTACTCCGTGTGACGGAGAGGTATCTCAGGGCCCACTCGGTAATACAACATCACAATGAGCCTTGCAAGCAATGTGACTAAAATGTTAGCCACGAGATCTTGTATTACGGAACGAGTAAAGAGACTTGCCGGTAACGAGATTGAACTAGGTATAGAGATACCGACGATCGAATCTCGGGCAAGTAACATACCGAAGAACAAAGGGAACAGTATACGGGATTAACTGAATCCTTGACATAGAGGTTCGACCGATAAAGATGTTCGTAGAATATGTAGGAGCCAATATGGGCATCCAGGTCCCGCTATTGGTTATTGATCGTAGAGGTGTCTCGGTCATGTCTACATAGTTCTCGAACCCGCAGGGTCTACACACTTAACGTTTGGTGACGATTAGTATAGTTGAGTTATTTTGTTGGTGACCGAAGGTTGTTCGGAGTCCCGGATAAGATCCCGGACATGACGAGGATCTCCGGAAGAGTCCGGAGGTAAAGATTGATATATGTGATAATAGTGTTTTGATCTCCGGAAGGGTTCCGGAATTCACCGGAAGGAGTTCCGGATGTTTACCGAAGTGTTCGGGTGCAGCAACACTTTATATGAGCCAAAGGGGTAAAGCCCACGAGGTATTGGAAAGTGCAAAAGGAAGTTTTGCTGCTGCCTTAAGCGGTGCTACCGCTGGTAAGGCAGTACTACCGCGTAAGCGGTACTACCGCTTGTGTGAAGCGGTACTACCGCTTGTGTGAAGCGGTACTACCGCTCAAGCGGTACTACCGCTCGTGAGCGGTACTACCGCTTGTGCGCGGTACTGCAGGGATCCGAGTTGGACTCTTTCCCTGCGGGCCAAACCGACCTTGTGCGGGCAAAACCGACCTGGAGGAGGCTTTTACTCCAAGTTTAGACCCCAAGGCTCAACATATAAATAGAGGGGTAGGGCTAGCACACGGGATACATTAAGATTTCCCAAGCCGTGTGTCGGCAACCCTAACCCTCTAGTTCTCCCGTCATAATCTCCGTAGTGCTTGGCGAAGCCCTGCAGAGATTGTTCCTCACCACCATCACCACGCCGTCGTGCTGCCGGAACTCATCTACTACTTCATCATCGCTCGCTGGATCGAGGAGGTGAAGGCGTCATCAAGCCGTACGTGTGTTGAACGCGGAGGTGCCGTCCGTTCGGCACTAGTTCGTGATCGGATCGAGGGACGACTTGCGATTTGGATCGCGGAGACGTTCGACTACATCAACCGCGTTTCTTAACGCTTCCGCTTAGCGATCTACAAGGGTATGTAGATTCACTCTCCCTCTCGTAGATGCTCATCACCATGGATAGATCTTGTGTGTGCGTAGGAAATTTTTTGTTTCCCATGCAACGTTCCCCAACAGTTATTCCCAAGCAATCCTTGTTTTCGTTAGTGGCAGGTTGTCACCTCATAATGTTGAGATGTTTCCATAAGCCCACAACAAGCTTTTCTTTTCGTTGTTGATTTTCCAACAACTCTGTTCAATCCTTCCTTGCTTTTCGAATTCGATTATGGTAGAAGTTGTCTTTTCTTCTCCGTTCTGTCTTCCAATGATCTAGCGTCTATTCTTTTGTTCCGGAGGCATTGAGATGTTGCTATATTCATCCCATCATCTCGGTTTGTCAAGATGTTGTTCTTTCCTTTCTTATTCAATTAACCGGTGTGTTCTGCCCACTTTTCAAGTTCTCCCATCTTATCAAATTTTGTCCCTCTATCGTACCGAAGTGCTGCCGAAATTTCTTTTGAATTCTTGCTTATTTCTCATATCATTCTTCATCTCTTCCAACCTTCATGTTTCTATGGTTTCACTCGTTTGTCAAAGAAGCAACTAAGCTTTACCTCTTCCTTTCGTTTTCCTCTTCCCCTTCTCATTCTAAGATCTCGGGTCGAGATCTCTTGTAAGTGGAGGAGAGTTGTAACAACCCGAGACCGACGCTCCAGAAGATTCCCCACAGCATCATTCGCATCATGTGCATATCATCGTCCTCGTGTTTGAAAAACTGCATCCGTTCGTAGTTGCCAGTTCTCTCCGTTCTCTTCGACGTCCGTTTCTAGACCAACCACACACGCACGCGCCCGCGGCATCGATAAAATATTATTTTAAAAGTGCGTTTAAAACTTTCTCGGATTGGGTCGAATGTTCGCGTGCGGTCTTGTTTTATTGTAGTTAGACCGCGTGCCAAATTTCGTCGCAATCGGAGTTCGTTTGATACCCGGACGGTCGACCGTAGCGGCACCACAGTCGGTTTATTAGCGGACGTTTCGGTTTCTGTAAAACATATGCTGGGCCGCAAACCTCCCTCTCATCTCAGCCCAAACCAACTCTACACAGCCCACTAACCCACATCATGCCTAGCCGTCGCCGGAGCCGTCCGATTTCGATCGAAGGGTCAAAAATCTGACTAAAACCCCTCTCCTAGACCCACTACCTATTTAAACAGCTCCCCCTGCCTAATTTGGATGCTACCCTAACCCTGCATCGTTTTCCACGCCCCTCCTAACCCTAGCCGCCACTTGGCCAGCCTCCTTCCCCCACCGTCGGGCATGCTAGATCCAGATCCGGCCCGCCCTGGGCCTGGATCGGGCCGAGCCGCGCCGCCACGCGCCCGCCGCTCACCTGGCTGAGCTCCCGCAGCCTGTGCCCGACCCTGCCCCGAGTCGTGCCTCGCCCTGCCTTCGGCCGCCGGCCAAGGTAGCCGTCGCGTCGCCGGCGACCACCAGACGCCCGCCGTAGGCCGACGAGCCGCCGTCGCGGCCACTTGGTCCCCCGCCTCCGTCTGCCAGGCCGAGCACGCCGCCGCCCGCCATGGCTCCGCACTCGCGCCACCTGGCTTCTGCCTCCGTCGCGCCGGCCCTGTCGTCGTCGCCTCATGCCCGCAACCGCCGGAGATGGATGGATCTGGCTCGCCCCACAGCGGATCCGCTATCCTCGTCGCCCCTCGACCCGCCGTCCCCAGAGTTCCGAGCCGCTGTCGTGGGTTTACAGCGCCGTCGGCTGCTGCCGTTCCGCTCGGGAACGAGCGAGCGAGCTCGGGCGCCTCCAACGCCCACGTGGGCCCCGCTAGGTGGGCCGCCGCCCCGCCTCAGTCCAGCCGCAGCCTCGCCCGCGGCCCGATGCCCCCGGCCCAGCTCCGCACCAGATCTGCCGGCCCATGGCCTCTGGTGAGCGCCGCCTTGCTATCCCTCGCCCAGTGAGCATTATAGTTATATTGTGCCCCATGTCCTGTTTAGCCCAATTCCAGATTAGGCCCATGCTATGTTTTTTTTCGCAGAACGTATAGCTATTACCCAAATTGCATATATTTTCAGAAAAAGGCCATCATTTTAAATATGGATATTTAAATAACCGTGCATCGAATGAAAACATTTTATATATGAAAATGTGTAGAATTTTGTGTAGATTAATTGTGTCCCACTTTTATAAATGATTAAAATGCTTAACATGTTGTTTCTTGTAATTTACATAAATGCCATGATATTTGCATCGCTCATAAATAATTAAGCGTGCGTCTGAATTAATCAAACCTTGCATGTAAAATGTGTAGCATTTTTGTAGGCCTTTTTCATGCATGCTAAAAATATTTGATGTGTTGGTTGCATTTATTTTGCATACTTAACTTTGCTAATAGGTTTATGCCATAAACTTGCCTAATTAATTGTGAGATATTTTCCTACATGAACCTATGCATATTATATATGATTGCGGGGTAGAAAAATCCATAGAATTTATCAGCGCAATTAGTTTTGTCATTTGAGCATTTTTGTGTGCATGTCATTTTGGTTTTGATTCTCGTTTGTCTATTTGGTTTGAATTAATCCATGCATATTTTGGGATAGTTGCAAACATGGAATATGCCCTTAGACATGTGTGCTAGGCCCTGTTATTTTTGGTTGCTATAGAAATGCATGTTTAGGTGTTATTTTCTTGTTGCCAACATGCCATAAAATATTGCTGTTTTGTGGGTCCAAGAATATTTCTAAGTCTGAAAACTGAGTTATTATGTTGCCATGATGCCATGTGATTTGCTATTGATCTAGGAGTCTTTTGTGGTTGCCACCAAGGAGTCTTTTGTTAAGCATGTTGTTGCCTATCATGTTGTCACAATAGTTTGCATGAATAGGTTTAGCATCATAATTAATTCTGTTGTCCAATAAGTCAATCTGTTAAAAACTGCTGCACATGTCTACTCTTAATTTTCACTAAGTCTGAGAATCTGTTTTCTTCAAATGCCATGTTGTGTTGATGCTAGCCATGATTCTATGCATAATTAGACCTTGCCACCATGGAATGAATTGTAGTGCATCATGTCTACTACCATGCTATTAAGTTTCATGCCAATATATGACCTGTAGCATATAGTTTTACTGCTGCCAATAGGCCTTCATGAAAATCTGCTATGCTAAAAACTGTTATTTTCACTAAGTCCTAATCTGCTATATTTTATTGCCATGTTGTGAGCTTCCTACCATGTGTTCCATAACTATTTTGAGTATGATATGTGAAGATGAAATGAAGTGTGTGTTATATGCTACTGCCCCATGCTTAGTTTGTGCATTTTAGGATCTTGTAGCTTGTTGTTTTCATGTGTGCAAAATGCTATGTTGCTGTTTTGGGCAGATTTAAATAAAATCTTGCATTGGTGATTGTGGTTGAACCGTAGCTCCGTTTTGAGCATGTACTATATGAAACTTGCTTAGAATTTCGTGTAGTTTCATAATATCTTGTTGCATACATGATTTAACATGTTTTTGGTGGTTTTTTGCATGCATTTTGCATCCATAACATATGCATCTTGTGTTGATCATATCTTTTAGACCGTAGCTCCGTTTCAAACGTTCTATATATGTAAATAGACTAGAATGACGCACAGAATTGCATGGTATACTTTATTTTCCTGTTTAATAAATATAAAACATGATTAGTTCAGATCTGGACCAATTTCGAAATTAACATATGGGGTCGTTTTGGAAATGCTATATGTTGTTTCCGGCCTCATTTAATATGCCTAGATGTCTAGTTTACTTATGCTTCACCTCTTGCCATGTTTAACAACATTTAATATTGTTGTGTACCTAAACGAGAGTGAACTTAATATTCGAATGTGGAGTTTCGTCAATATGCAACTCGTTGCATATTGAGCTTCACTTAATGTGTAGAAGTTGATTGTTGTGCTTGCCATGTCATGCATAACATGCATCATATTTGAAGTGCATCATGTCATGCATATGTTGTGGTGTATCATGTGTTGATTGTTTGTTCCGGATTGCTTCTTCTCGATAGAGTTCCGAAAGCGTTTGGAGTGTGAGGATTCGTTCGACTACATCCCGTTCGTCTACTTCACGGATCGCCTGCTTCACGGACTCATTCTTCTTCCAAGCGGGATCTCAAGAAAATTGATCATTTCCAAGGATACCATTACTATCATTGCCATGCTAGATGTCTCGTTCTATCATTGTCTCGCTACCTACCACTTGTATGTCAAGCCTCCCAATTGCCATGAAAAGCCTCTAACCCCTCCACATTCCAGCAAAACATTGTTTGGCTATGTTACCGCTTGCTCAGCCCTTCTTATAGCATTGCTAGTTGTAGGTGCAAGATGTTTCCCGTGTGATACATGGCTATTTTGCTATATCACAATATTATTGCTATTTAATTTAATGCACATATATACTTGGTAAAGGGTGGAAGGCTTGGCCTTTTTCTCGGTGTTTTGTTCCACTCTTGCCACCCTAGTTACTTGTGAACCGGTGTTATGTTCCATAATTGAGCGCTCCTAACATGCTCGGGGTTGTTATGGGGACCCCCTTGATTTTCGTTTTAGGATAAAACTTGTCTGGCAAGGCCCAACATTGGTATTATATTTGCCCAACATAATAATACTGAACACCGTTACTAAAGCACAAGGCGTCATGAACCCGAGGAGTTAATTCAACATAATACAGGGGGGCCAGTGCTGCTGGTGCTGGTCCAAAATAGAGCCACTTGCGGGGCCACCCGGGGCAACTCGGGGCATGTCTATCCAGCTACCGTACGTAGTGCTCATCCGGTTGTGCCCTGAGAACGAGATACGCGGCTCCTATCGGGATTGTCGGATTGTCGGCACGTCGGGCAGCCTTGTTGGATTTGTTTTACCTTTCTCGAACGTCTTGTGCGAGGAATTCCGAGAATACTTCGGGCTATCTCAAGGTTGCGGTTTTCCAGTGGAATTGCCTAGGAAGATCACGAGATTCGTGGTCGAGGTTATCCTACGGCATGTGGTTAGTTTGTGATGGATGAGTTGGAGCACCCCTGCAGGGTTTAATCTTTCGGAAAGCCATGCCCGCGGTTAAGTGGCAACTTGGAAACTTTGTTTAACACCCGGTCATAACAAACTTGAAGTAAACTCCAATAAAATACACCAACCGTGTGCGTAACCGTGACCGTTTCTGTTCGTGAGGCCTGCTCCGAAAGAGAACACAGTGGGGTTATGTTTGACGTAAGTAGGTGTTCAGGATCTCTTAGAGATCATTACTAGTTCACGTCCGTTTATTCGACAATCATCCCCCTTTATTCTTGTACTCGTAAGACTAGCCACTCAAATAATGCTTAGTGTTTGCTGCAGCCTCACCCCTTAACCATACCTCACCCATTAAGCTTTAATAGTCTTGATACCCTTGGAAATGAGATTGCTAAGTCCACGTGGCTCACCGATTACTACAACAACAGTTGCAGGTACAGGTAATGCGATGATTTGCGTGAGCGCGATGCTTGTTTGATTTGGAGTTCTTCTTCTTCTTCTTCATCGATCATAGGATGGGTTCCAGGCGGCAGCCTGGGATAGCAAGGATGGATGTCATTTTCTCGTTTGTTTTCGTCCGTAGTCAGACCCTGCTCTTCTGTATGATGTTTGGGTATGTTGTTGTATTGATGTGATATTGATGTAGCTTGTGGCGAGTGTAAGCCAATTCCATATACTCATCTCTTCTTACATGTACTTGTAATGATATCCATTATTGCGAAACGACGAGATGCACTTCTATCCCTGTCGAGGCCCTCGTGCCAAAATAAGGATAGGATCGCATCTTGGGCGTGACATCAACTATTTCATTTTTCTCGAGAGGATGATTAGGCAAAGTTCTAAGTAACGGGAGAAGCCTCCCCCAAGCTTGAGGGAGATTCTCTTCTTCAATTTGCACAAAGTTAAATATATCCTGTAAAGCAGCTTGTTTCTTATGAGCAGGAAAATATTTTTCAGAGAAGTAATAAAGCATATCCTTGGGACTACACACACAAACAGGAGCAAGAGAAAGGAACCATTCTTTAGCCTCACCCTTTAGCGAAAAAGGAAAAAGCTTAAGGATAAAGTAACATCGCATCTTTTCCTCATGAGTAAACAAAGCAGCAATATCATTCAATTTGGCGAGATGTCCCACAACAGTTTTAGTTTCATAACCATGGAAAGGATCAGATTCAACTATAGGGATTAACTCAGGGTCTATAGAGAATTCATAATCCTTATCAGTAACAAATATAGGAGAAGTAGCAAATTTAGGATCACGTTTCATTTTCTCCATCATAGATTTTTCTTTCAATTTGCATACTAGTTTATTCAAGTCCTCCTTATTCTCACAAGCAAGAAAGTCCCTAGCTACTTCCTCATCCATAACATATCCTTCAGGTACATAAGGCAATTCATATTTATTGGGAGTGCGAGGTGTAGTAGGTGATTCAAAATCTTCATCAGTCTCAACATTTTCAAGTTCTCTTGTGATACGTCTCCGTCGTATCTACTTTTACTCACGCTTTTGCTCTTATTTTGGACTCTAATTTGCATGATTTGAATGAAACTAACCCGGACGGATGCTGTTTTCAGCAGAACTACCATGGTGTTGTTTTTGTGCAGAAATAAAAGTTCTCGGAACTAGACAAAACTTTTTGGAGATTTATTTTACAATAAATAAAAATTACTAGAGCCAAGAACCACCCGAGGGGGTGCCCTGGTTGGGCACGATACACCAGGGCGCGCCACCCCCTCCAGGCGCGCCCTGGTGGGTTGTGCCCACCTCGGGGCCCCACTGACCCTAATTCCAACCGTATAAAATCCTATTTTCAGAGAAAAAAATCAGAAAGAAAGTTTCATCGCATTTTACGATACGGAGCCGCCGCCACCGCCTGTTCTTCATCGGGAGGCCAGATCTGGAGCCCGTTTGGGGCTCCGGAGAGGGGAATCTTCGGTCTTCGTCATCATCAACCCTTCTCCATCGCCAATTCCATGATGCTCCCCACCGGGAGTTGAGTAATTCCTTCGTAGGCTCGCTGGTCGGTGAGGAGTTGGATGATATTCATCATGTAATCGAGTTAGTTTTGTTAGGGCTTGATCCCTAGTATCCACTATGTTCTGAGATTGATGTTGCTATGACTTTGCCATGCTTAATGCTTGTCACTAGGGCCCGAGTGCCATGATTTCATATCTGAATCGTTTATGTTATCACCATTATATCTATGTTCTTGATCTGATCTTGCTAGCCATATGCACCTGCTATGTGTTATGATCCGTAAACCCTTGAGTGACAATAGTCGGTATACTTTCTGGTGATGACCGTAGTTTGAGGAGTTCATGTATTCACTATGTGTTAATGCTTTGTTCCGGCTCTCTATTAAAAGGAGGCCTTAATATCCCTTAGTTTCCTTATGGACCCCGCTGCCACGGGAGGGTAGGACAAAAGATGTCATGCAAGTTCTTTTCCATAAGCACGTGTGACTATTTACGGAATACATGCCTACATTACATTTATGAACTGGAGCTAGTTCTATGTCGCCCTACGTTATGACTGTTATATGATGAATATTATCCAACGAGTTCACCGATCCAGTGCCTACGTGTTTTCCACATATTGTTCTTGCTAAGTTACTATTGCTAGTGCTACTGTTCCAACTGCTACGAAACTATTGCTATCACTGCTACCGTTACTATTACTGCTACTACTGCTATCAAAACTATCATACTACTGTGCTACTAATCACTCTGTTGCAGATATTTAATCTCCACGTGTGGTTGAATTGACAACTCAACTGCTAATACTTGCAAATATTCTTTGGCTCCCCTTGTGTCAAATTGATACGTCTCCAACGTATCTATAATTTTTCCTTGTTCCATGCTGTTATATGATCATTCTTGGATGTTTTGCAATCACTTTATAGCAATTTTATATCATTTTTTGGGACTAACCTATTGACATAGTGCCAAAGTGCCAGTTGCTGTTTTTGCTTGTTTTTTTACTTCGCAGAATATTAGTACCAAACGGAGTCCCATCGCGACAAAAGTTTTTGGAGATTTTTTCTGGACCAGAAGACACCCAGTGGGCCAGAGAAGTGCCAGAGAGGTGGGCTGTGGAGGCCACAACCCACCAGGGCGCGCCAGGGGCCCCCGGCGCGCCCTGATGGGTTGTGCCCTCCATGAGAGCCCCCTCAACCGCCTCTGATGCCTATAAATACCCAAATATTCAGAAAACCCTAGGGGAGTCGACGAAAAACACATCCAACCGCCGCAAGTTCCAGAGCCTCAAGATCCAATCTAACACCATCACGGAGGGGTTCATCTTCTTCATAGGTGCCTCTCCGATGATGCGTGAGTAGTCCACCATAGACCTACGGGTCCGTAGGCAGTAGCTGGATGGCTTCCTCTCTCTCTTTTGATTGTCAATACAATGGTCTCTTGGAGATCTATTTGATGTAAACTTTTGCAGTGTGTTTGTTGGGATCCGATGAATTTTGAGTTCATGATCAGTTTCTATCCATGAATATTATTTGAGTCTTCTTTGATCTCTTATATGCTTGATTACTTATAGCCTCGTATCTCTTCTTCGAATCTTTGGTTTAGTTAGGCCGACTAGATCGATTTTTCTTGCCATGGGAAGAGGTGCTTTGTGATGGGTTCGATCTTGCGGTGTCCTTTCCCAATGACAGAAGGGGCAGCAATGCACGCCTGTATCGTTGCCATTAAGGATAACAAGATGGGGTCTATTCCTACATGAATAGATCTTGTCTACATCTTGTCATCGTTCTTATTGCATTACTCCATTTTTCCATGAACTTTAATACACTAGATGCATGCTGGATAGCGGTCGATGTGTGGAGTAATAGTGGTAGATGCAGGCAGGAGTCGGTCTACTTATCTTGGACATGATGCCTATATAATGATCATCGCCTTGGATATTGTCATGATTATTTGATCTTCTATCAATTTCCCAACAGTAATTTGTTCAGCCACCATGTGCTATACTCATGAGAGAAGCCACTAGTGAATCCTACGACCCCCGGGTCTACTTTTCCAACATATTGCTTTCCGATCTATTTTTTTGCCACTTTTGTTTTCAGATCTATTTTTCCAAAAACCCAAAAATATGTTGCTGCAATTTTTATTTGCCCTTTTTATTTTGTGTTCTTGAGATATCTATCTCTCCTATCTATCACTACCTAATCTATCTTTTTACCGTAGAGAGATTGACAACCTCTCTTTCGCGTCGGGTTGCAAGTATTTGTTATTTGTGTGCAGGTGCTGCTTATTGGATGGTGGTGATCCTCCTACTGGTTCGATACCTTGGTTTCATAACTGAGGGAAATATTTACCGTCGCTGTGCTGCATCATCCCTTCCTCTTTGGGGAAATACCGACGCAGTCTCAACCATGTCAAAGGAATTTCTGGCGCCGTTGCCAGGGAGGTAGCGGTCTCTTCTACATGCCAATCTCTGGCGCCGAGGAGACACCATCATCATCTACCAGGTTCCTAATCACAAATCTCATCTCCTTGCAATTACATTATTTGCCATTTGCCTCTCGTTTTCCTCTCCCCCACTTCACCAATTTGCCGTTTTATTCGCCCTCTTTTACCTTTTGCCTTTTTCTTGTCAGATCTCTTGCTTCTTGCAATCTTGTTTGCGTAGTCATGATGACTCAACAAAACACCAAGTTGTGTGATTTTTCCAATGCTAATAACAATGATTTTATTAGTACTCCGATTGCTCCTCCCGACACTAGTGCGGAGTCTTGTGATATTAATGCCGCTTTGTTGAATCTTGTCATGAAAGATCAATTTGCCGGTACTCCTAATGAGGATGCCGCGTACCATCTAAACATGTTCGTAGAATTGTGTGATATGCAAAAGAAAAAAGATGTGGACAATGATATAGTGAAGTTGAAGTTATTTCCTTTTTCCTTGCGGGATCGTGCAAAAAATTGATTTTCCTCTTTGCCTCGCAATAGTATCGTGTCGGGGCACAAATGCTCACGATCACCTATGGGACCAAAGGCCCCTTTGTGGTTCGGCAAGGGGGGTCACGTTGCACAAAGAGCGGAGAGCATGAGACGGCGCGACGATCAGGACCCTGGCATTTTTACCCAGGTTCGGGCCGCTGTGAAGCGTAAAACCCTACTCCTGCTTTTGGTGGATTGGTCAAAGGAACACGAAGAACATGCATCACTTAACCCCGGCAAGAGTTGTTGTCGGGGTGAGCTACTATGCGAGTACAAGTGCCCAAAGGTCCGAATCTTGAGCTAGGTTGCCTTGGGCCTCCTTTTATAGTGCAAGGGGTTACCACAATGGCAAAACAGTCATTAACTATCGATTAGATAGCTTAGCAGAGCTATCATACCTAACTCTGGCATTTAGACAAAATACTATGATTAGTAGACTAGGTGGCGCTCGGGGGTGCATCCCCGGCAAGCACTTGCCGCCGCTTGGCTAGCCATTGCTTAGGGTCTTGACACGCTGCTGGACGGGTGTCAACTGGGTGTAATCCGCCTTCCGGTGCGTCGCCACATGCTTAGCGAGAGCCACTTAGCCGCTTGAGGGATCGACACCGCATCGATAAGTGACTAGCGTAGCGATGCGGTGGAGCGGTGGCTGGTTAGCTCGTGCCTGCCGGGGGATGGCTTGTCGGGTCTTCCTGAGATGCGTGCGCCCCGGTCCCCGACAGGCTCCGGGGACGTGGCTGGTGCGCTTTGGGCCCCTCCTGGGTTGTTGTGCTGGTGTTGCCTGCGCTTGCTTGGCCTTCTGCAGGTTGTTGCTGCCGGGTGCTGGTTCTTGAATGCTTGCGTGGTGGTGTGGTAGCTTTTCCCGACAGGTTTTGCTACTACTGCCTGTGCATAAGTCAGGGGCACAGGATACCCCTATCCTAGTGCACCGACAGGAGCCCCCGGGTCTAGCCCACACGCGCTTGCTCAGTGCCGTTGGGTCAGGCCCAAAATTTATGCACAGGCGCGCAATGTGAGGGGGTGACTGCCAATTTACTAGTCAGTACTGTCCTACCACCTCGGGCCGTTTCCGCCACGCGCGCCGCATGCATAGCGGGGAGCTTGCGGTGGGCGCTCGTGACTTAAAGACCTAACCGTGGCAGAAACCGCAGTGCCATGGATTGGAGCAATGGGGCGATTACCTGTTCGCCCGTGAGTCATGGGTAGTGGGATTGGTGGAGATGGGCGGCCGCTCTGGAGCGGGGGAGAGCCAGCCCCTGTGCTCTCCCCTATAAATTAGGGGGTCACGGTGGCGATGCTCATCCAGCTCCATCTCTTCCTTTCTCCCAAGTCCACACAGCTCGTCCTTCACTTCTAGTTCGTCTTTGGATGTGCTAGCTCTTGCCATGACACGGGGGAGAGGACAACTCTCAGCCTCCGTTGGGGTGACGAGAGCTTCCCTTTGTAATCGTGCCACTACTTCAGCCGCGGCGACGGGAGGCGGTCCCAGTACGCATGGCGGGAGGGCTGGAAGAGGCCGAAGCCAGCGGGGGGGGGGGGGGGGGTCGTGGTCGGGGGAGGCGGAGCGCCGTCCCTGACCCCCCGACAGTGGTGACTTCCTCCTTGGTGGCGGAGCACACTGAAAGTATGGTGTTGGAGTTCGTCATCGGGCTACGCGGTCCTCCTTGTAGCCGCTTGCGGCTCCCTCGTCCCTTTGCTAGGGTGATGGAGGTTGACAAGCCGCACGCACTGTGGTTGCGCGTACATGGCTGCTGTAACTGTGCCACGCGGGTCGACGTCGAGTTGCCGGCACCTCGTGTCATGTTCTTCATGCGGGGATGGAAGACTTTTGCACGCGCCCATAACTTCGCGGGCGGGTACGTCCTCCGCTTCAAGCTGGTGGAGGCCGACACGCTTTCTGTCAAGATCTACAGGCGTTCGGGTGCTCGTCTCGGCTGCTGCGAAGAGAGCTCGAGTGGTGACGAAAGCTCCTCCTCGAGCGATAGCGACGAGGAGGACAGTGTCGGTGAAGACGGCGACAGCGAGCTCCAGGCCGTCAAGTCAGAGTACGACGACCTGGGCTCCAGCTGATCGTCGGCCGCACCATCACCGTCATCGAGCTCCCCCCTTCCCCCCGACAGAGCGATTTGCCGGGGGTTCTTAACCTGAGCGCCGCCTCTCCTTCTCAGCTAGACCCCGGCAGGCTCGTGGACTTCAGCTTCGTCTTCCTTGCCGGTGGTCCCACCGAGCCATTCCCCGTCAGCCTCGACAGGGTCAGGCTAGGATTCCGCCTAGGTTCTCCCTTCGCTCTTTTTCTTTTTGTAACTTGCTCCTAGGGGATAAAGTCAAATTAAGATTTATTAGGAAGGAGTTCTTCAATGTATCTTGATCCGTTTTGTATCAATAAACGAATGAATGCATGTTATTTTAATTCCTTGAGTACTATCCCCTCCCCTCCCCCCTTTCTTTTGTTATTATTGTGTCAATGTGTTTGCTCTCGCCACACGGGACTGCCTGCCGGGTCACTTTTAACCACGAGCACCAAAAAGGGGAACGAGCCCCCGGCAGCAAGCTGGTGTTGTTCTCCGGCAGGGGTCCTTGTCGGTATCAGCGCGGTTCCTCAGAGATGATAAGTACCAGAAGCCGAGGAGCGGCTCGTCCCGACAAAGGTTTCTACCATGTGAGGGAACTCTACCGAACACGTTCGAAAAGAGGGTAAGGATTTCCTTTAGGGAGCACAAAACTTGGGATACATGATTAAACTTATCTCGTTTTAGGCAGTATCCCTTTCCGGAGTACGCTGGGCCGCCATCCTCGTCCTTCGTCCTCCTTCCATATTTATCTGGTGTCAAAACACACAGGGCAAGAGGTCTCTATCCCTTGAGGAGAGAGTGCAGCAACAAGGATTATAGACTCAACAAGTACTCTAGTAAATCTCTAGAAAGCAGGCAATGATATTGCAATCATAAAGGATGCACAATGATTGTGCAATGGAATGATATGATGCAATGCCTAGCTTTATTATTGTTGCTCAGGGTCTGCGCCTGGCTTTGTACAAAGGGTTACATGCAACTTAGGCAAGGCTTGTACAAAAGGTGGCTGCCGAGGACTACGCCCGACAGCCGCGCCTTACGGGTAGAACTTACGAAGATGCTTAATATTCCATGAGTTAAGCACCTTGGTGCAATCTTCGGTCTCCAGACGGACTGCGCCAGGTCTGGTGACTCGTGCTACCCGGTATGGGCCTTCCCACTTCGGCGTCAACTTGTTGGTACCCTTGGCGGACTGAACGCTCCTAAGGACAAGGTTGCCTTCCTCAAGGCTCCGGGCATGTACCCTGCGGCTATGATAGCGGTGCAGGGTTTGCTGGTAGCGTGCTACATCCACAACAACCCAGAGACGATCTTCCTCGAGGAGCATGTCATCGTCAAGCCGTAGCTGCTCTTGCTCTACTTCGTCATAGGCAAGTACTGGAGGCGACCCGTATATGAGTTCTATGGGGAGCACTGCTTCCGCCCCATATACCAGGGAGAAGGGAGTCTGGCCGGTAGCTCGATTCGGTGTCGTTCTGAGGGACAAAAGAACCACCGGAAGCTCATCTATCCAGCGCTTGCCGCTCCTCCGCAGCTTATCGAAAGTTCTTGTCTTGAGACCTCGTAGCACTTGAGCATTCATCCTCTCGACTTGCCCGTTGCTTCTTGGATGGGCAACAGAGGCGAAGGAGACCTTGCTTCCAAGGCTTTGGATGTATTGCATGAAGGTGCGGCTCGTGAACTGGGTGTCGTTGTCGGTGATCACTCTGTTGGGTACTCCAAAACGGCACACCAGTCGTTTCATGAACTTGATAGCTGACTGCGCGGTCACCATCTTCACTGGCTCTACCTCAGGCCACTTTGTGAACTTCTCGATTGCCACGAACAAGAACTCAAAGCCCCCGACGGCACGGGGGAAGGGGCCCAAGATATCGAGCCCCCAGACCGAGAAGGGCCAGGACAAAGGTATCGTCTGGAGAGCTTGCGCTGGTTGATGGATGTTCTGGGAATGGAACTGGCAGGCCTCACACTAGGTGACCAATTAGTTGCATCTTGGAGGGCGGTGGGCCAGTAGAAACCCTATCGGAAGGCTTTCCCGGCAAGAGCTCTAGATCCAATGTGCGAGATGCATACACCTCCGTGAATCTCCGCCAACAGCCTTAGTCCGTCCTCCCGGCAGATGCACTTCAATTTCACGCAGTTGGGTCTTTTTCTGTACAGAGTGTCATCGACAAACTGGTACATACTTGACCGACGGGCTACTTTTTCGGCCTCTTCTTGATCTTCGGGGAGTTCTCCTATTTGAAGGAAGCGGACTATGTGCTGTGCCCAAGTTGGATCCCGGGGCTCGACAACTAGGACTAAAGGCATCTCCTCGTCCGTGGGAGCACTTGTCTCGACCACGAGAACCTGGGGTTCCGTAGGAGAAAGCTGCTCACCATGCGGAGCGAGACTGCCTCCGGCAGCTTCTCTACCAGCGACTTCGGGAAGCTCTGCCGGGAAATGCTTGGCCGAGTTCAGTTTTCTTATTTTCTTGGCCATCGTTGAGGGGGATACCAAAGGTTGAGTGAGGTGAAGGATAAAGGTTCCTGGTTCCACAGGGAGCTTTTGCGCAGCGTACTTTGATAGATGGTCAGCGATGGTATTTTTCACACGGGGCACATGCTCTGCTTGCAATCCATCAAAGCGCTCCTCCAGTTTCCTCACTTATTCCACGTATGCCTCCATCAACGGGCTTTGATAATCTTTGTTGACTTGTTTCACCACGAGCTGTGAATCCCCTCGGATAATCAATCTGTTGATTCCCAACTCCACTGCGATTCTGAGTCCGGCAAGGATCCCCTCATATTTAACGGTGTTGTTGGTAGCTTCCTCCCGGGGAAAGTGCATCTAAACCATGTACTTGAGGTGTTCTCCGGTGGGTGCGATGAGGAGCACACCTGCTCTGGTACCCTAAAGCGAGAAAGCATTGTCAAAGTACATGATCCAATCCTTGGGTGCTTCTTTGCCGGGGAGGACTATCTCTGGGATCTCTTCATCAGGCGCTGCAGCGAGAAGCGAGTGACGACGGTGATCTCATGGGCTTGGAAGTAGTGGCGCAGCTTCCTCGAGGCCATGATGTGGCCGAAGATCAGCTTTTGCACTCCAGAGTACCTTGACCTAGCCCCCTGCAACAAAGAGCTGACAAAGTACACCGGCCGCTGCACCACTTTCCTTTTTGCCACTTCTTTGGAATTGCCTTCGTCAGCGTGTTGAGATCCCTCTGGTTGTGCATTGGGTCCTGCCGCAGAAGCTTTGGTTTTGTCCCCGGCAGCATCGGCTTCAGCGGCTGCGTCCTCATCTACTTCTCGCTGCACCACCAGCGCTGCACTAACCACTTGATTCGTTGCCGCTAAGTATAGCAGCAACGGTTCTTGTGGTTTAGGAGAGACTAAGGTGGGAGCGGAAGAAAGGTAAGTTTTCAGATCTTGCAGCGCTGCTTCTGCTTCTGGGGTCCACTTTACTAGGCGTGCCTTCTTCAGGATCTTGAAGAACGGTAGGGCGCGTTCGGCGGATTTGGAGATGAACCTACTTAGCGCGGAAACGCACCCGGTCAAACGTCTAATGTCCTTGATGGTCTTGGGTGCCTGTATCTGCTCAATTGCCTTGATCTTGTCGGGGTTTGCTTCTATCCCCCGCTGAGATACAAAGAACCCAAGTAGCTTGCCGGATGGGACGCTAAATACACATTTTTAGGGTTGAGCTTCAGGTTGATCTTGCACAGGTTTGCAAAAGTCTCTTCCAAGTCTTGTATGAGAGTTGCTTCATCCTTGGTCTTGACAACTATATCATCCATGTAGGCTTCTACATTCTTGTGCAACTGTGGTCCAAATCCAGTCTGCATGGCTCTGGCAAAGGTAGAACCAGCGCTCTTTAACCCGAAGGGCATCCGTACAAAGCAGTACGTGCCGCACGGAGTTATGAACGCGGTCTTTTCCTCATCTTCCTTAGCCATGAAGATCTGGTGGTATCCGGAGTAAGCGTCCAAGAAGGAAAGTAGGTCACACCCGGAGGTGGAATCAACAATCTGGTTGATGCACGGCAAGGGAAAAGGGTCCTTCGGGCATGCTTTGTTCAGGTCAGTGAAATCTATGCAAAGCCTCCATTTCCCATTCGCCTTGCGCACTACCACTGGGTTGGCTAACCAAGTTGGGTGCAACACTCCTCTGACCAAACCAGTTGCCTCAAGTTTCTTGATCTCTTCGGCGATGAACTACTGTCGCTCCAAGGCTTGCTTCCTAACCTTTTGTTTGACGGGCCTGGCATGGGGGCAGACAACAAGGTGGTGCTTGATTACCTCCCTGGGAACACCGAGGATGTCAGATGGTTGCCAGGAAAACACATCGACATTCGCCCATAGGAAGGCAACAAGCACGCTTTTCTATTTGTCAGTAAGGGTGGCGCTGATGGTGAATGTGCCACCAGCGCCATCCTGCCCTGCCCGGACCTTCTTTGTCTCAGGATAGGTGACCTTGGCTTTCTTGCTAGTGGAACTCCCCGGTAGATCCTCGACGGGTGCAGCACACTCCGAAGAGGCGCGCTTACTGGAGTCCTTGCCGGTGTCTCTGCTAGACTTCCTCTCTTTCCTTGATTCCTTGGTGGGAGCCGGCGCTTTCGCGACTTCAGCTGCTACCGCGTCTCGATATATCTTATCCACGCATATGACTGCATCCTTCTTGTCAGAAGGGACAGAGATGATTCCAATGGGTCTTGGCATCTTCAAAGTGTTGTAAGCATAGTGGGATGCTGCCATGAACTTCGCCAGGGCTGGGCAACCAAGATTTCCGTTGTAAGGCAGGGGAAGCTCAACCACATCGAACACCACCTTTTCGGTTCGGTAGTTTAATTCCCCGCCAAACGTCACATGCAAAGTGATCTTTCCCTTAGGTCGGCTCCTGCCGGGATTGACTCCTTGGAAAGTACCCGTAGCCTTGAGCTCTTCGTCAGGGATTTGCAGCCTCTCAACCACCTTTGGGGAGATTAAGTTCAACCCCGCCCCGCCATCAACTAACATCTTGGTGACCTTGAGGTTGTCGATTGTTGGAGAAACCAACAATGGCAAACATCCTACTGCGGTGGTGCGATCGGGATGGTCCTCTTCATCAAAGATGATAGGCGCGCGGTACCATCTGAGTGTCCTTTTGGACTCTGCAGCAGGTTCCACAGCGTTGACCTCACGCGCCCATTGCTTGAGCCGTCGGTGAGAGGAGTGCAAAGATGCACCCCCATCAACACACATGGCCTCGGTCGCTCTCTGGAATTCTCGATCACTGGAATCCTCCACGTCATCCTCATCCTCACTCATATCCTATGTTTCTTTCTTCTCACGGCCTCTGGCCGGCCTTTCCTTCTGCTGTGGGGTCTTGTCGCGGCGGCCTCCTCTGCTACCACGGCCCTTCTCGACAGCCGCGTCTTGGCCCTTCTCTTTGTCACGCTTCTCATACTCCGCCTTATGCTTCTCAACAAGCTGCTCAACTTGGTGGCACTCTTGGAGATCATGGCCCTTGGTGCGGTGGATCTTGCAGTACGGCCCGTCAGACTTCCGAGTTTTCTCTGCTGCTGCGGCCTCCCGGCAATCAGCGCACGTGGCAGCTTCCTTGCCAGGGGTCTCGGCCTTGGCCTTCTTGCTGGCAGCGAGATTATCAGATCCCTCCATAGCCAATACTGCCTTTCCCTTGTGCTTATTGTTGCGCTTTTGGTTCCTCCCCTTCAAGCCGGGGGCGTCGTCGTCGTTGTCTGAGTCGACTTCGACGCCAGCCTCCTCTCCAGGGAGTCGCCTTCCTTCCTCAGCACGGGCACATTTGTACGCCATTGTGTACAGCTCATTGACAGTCTTGGGGAGTTTCACATTCATCTTGGCCCGCATCCTCCTGTTGCGCACGTTCGAATGGAACGTGGCAATCATGGCTGCGGGTGTATTTCTGGGATGTTGCGGTGCATTCGACTGAATCTCTGAATGTCCTTCCGCAAAGTTTCTCCTTCTTTTTGCGGCAGGACTTGCAAATCGCTGGGCTGTCCTGGCTCCTGATGGCCTCCTGTGAAGGCACCGACGAACTCATTGCACAGATCAGTCCAGGATGAGATGGAGTTTTCCGGTAGGTGCATCAGCCATGACCTCACATTTGGCTTAAGTGCCAAAGGGAAGTAGTTGGCGAGCACTTTCTCATCTCTTCCTCTGGTAACCTGAACGGCTATCGTATAGATGCCTAGGAACTCCGCCGGGTTCAACTTTCTATCATACTTCTCTGCCAGCTATGGTTTGAAAGCTCAGGCCGATGGCCAGCGGACCTGCCGCAGCTAGCGAGTGAAGGCAGGGCACCCCACCTTGTAAGGAAGGTACCCGCCAGCACTGGGCGAGGGGTTGCCAGCGTCTGGGCCATTGCGCCTGTTAGACTGACGGTGTGCTTCTCGATGCCGCTCGATGGTGATGCACGCGTCTTCTTTCCGCTGATCCTCCAGGACACGCCGCTGGTCACGGCGATCGCGTGGGCCGGACGAGGCCATAGATGCTTCGTCAAACTCGTCAGTGCTACTTCTTGAGCTTGAGTTGGTTTTCCCTTGAAGAGGAAAGGGTCATGCAGCAAACTAGATAAGTATTTCCCTCAGTTATTGAGAACCAAGGTATCAATCCAGTAGGAGGTACAAGCAAGGCCCCAATCTTTGCACCTACACAAACAATCAAACACTTGCACCCAACGCTATAAAGGGGTTGTCAATCCCTTCACGGTTACTTGCAAGGATGAGATCTGATAGAGATAGCTATAAAAGATTACTAAAACGAAAAGTAAAATAAAAGTAAAAAGATGGCAGCAAAGTATTTTTGGTATTTTTGCTTTATAGATCTGAAAATATAATATGGAAAATAGACCTGGGGGGCATAGGTATCACTAGAGGCTTCTCTCTTGAAGGAAAATAATACGGTGGGTGAACAAATTACTGTCGAGCAATTGATAGAAAAGCGCATAGTTATGACGATATCCAAGGCAATGATTATGCATATAGGCATCATGTCCGTGTCAAGTAGACTGAAACGATTCAGCATCTACTACTATTACTCCACACATCGACCGACTCCTGCCTGCATCTATAGTATTAAGTTCATGAAGAACAGAGTAACGCATTAGGTAAGATGACATGATGTAGAGGGATAAACTCAAGCAATATGATGAAAACCCCATCTTTTTATCCTTGATGGCAACAATACAAATACGTGCCTCGCTACCCCTACTTTGTCACTGGGTCTTCTGGCCTCTTCTCCAAGTCTCCTGGGTTCCTTCTGGTGCAAGAAAAATCATCGTAGAATTTTATTCCGTTTGGACTCCGTTTGATATTCCTTATCTGCAATACTCAAAAACAAGGAAAAAACAGAAACTGGCACTGGGCACTAGGTTAATAGGTTAGTCCCAATAATAATATAAAATAGCATATTAATGCATATAAAACATCCAAAACAGATAATATAATAGCATGGAACAATCAAAAATTATAGATATGTTGGAGACGTATCAAGCATCCCCAAGCCTAATTCCTGCTCGTCCTCGAGTAGGTAAATGATAAAAACAGAATTTTTGATGTGGAATGCTACCTAACATATTTATCCATGTAATATTCTTTATTGTGGCATGAATGTTCAGATCCATAAGATTCAAAACAAAAGCTTAATATTGACATAAAAACAATAATACTTCAAGCATACTAACAAAGCAATTGTGTCCTTTCAAAATAACATGGCCTAAGAAAGTTATCCCTACAAAATCATATGGTCTGGCTATGCTCCATCTTCCCCACACAAAGTATTTAAATCAT
This sequence comes from Elymus sibiricus, assembly GCA_039707655.1. Lineage (NCBI taxonomy): Eukaryota > Viridiplantae > Streptophyta > Magnoliopsida > Poales > Poaceae > Elymus > Elymus sibiricus. The sequence goes on along the minus strand of CM077675.1, from coordinate 274,515,454 downwards.
GCACAACCCCGATGACAAGTCAAGCAATTGTTTAACACCTTTTACGTTCTCAAACCTTTTCAACTTTCATGCTATACATGAGCGTGAGCCATGGATATAGCACTATAGGTGGAATAGAATATGGTGGAGGTTGTGAGGAAAAGGAGAAGATAGTCACATCAACTAGGCGTATCAACGGGCTATGGAGATGCCCATCAATAGATATCAATGTGAGTGAGTACGGATTGCCATGCAACAGATGCACTAGAGCTATAAGTGTATGAAAGCTCAAAAATAAACTAAGTGGGTGTGCATTACAATGAAAAATTCCACTAGTTATATGAAAGTGGCAAAATAGGAGACTCCCTATCATGAAGATCATGGTGCTACTTTGAAGCACAAGTGTGGAAAAAAGATAGTAACATTGTTCCTTCTCTCTTTTCTCTCATTTTTTATTTATTTTGGTGGGCATCTTTGGCCTCTTTTTTTATTTGGGCTTCATTGGCCTCTTTTATTATTTGTAAAGTCCGGAGACTCATCCCAACTTGTGAGGGAATCATAGCTTCCATCATCCTTTCCTCTCATGGGACAATGCTCTAATAATGATGATCATCACACTTTTATTTACATACAACTCAAGAATTACAACTCGATACCTGGAACAAAATATGACTCTATATGAATGCTTCTGGTGGTGTACCTAGATGTGCAACGATCTAGCATAGCAAATGGCATCAAAAAATGGACAAGCCATGAAAACATCATGCTAGCTATCTTACGATCATGCAAAGCAATATGAAAATGATGGTGCGTGTCATAATAAACGGAACGGTGGAAGTTGCATGGCAATATATCTCGGAATGGCTATGGAAATGCCATAATAGGTAGGTATGGTGGCTGTTTTGAGGAAGGGTATATGGTGGGTTTAATGTACCGGCGAAAGTTGCGCGGTACTAGAGAGGCTAGCAATGGTGGAAGGGGGAGAGTGCGTATAATCCATGGACTCACATTAGTCATAAAGAACTCACATACTTATTGCAAAAGTCTATTAGTTATCGAAGCAAAGTATTAGACGCATGCTCCTAGGGGAGAGGTTGGTAGGAGTTAACCATCACGCGCTCCTGACCCTCACACAAAGGATGACAATCATTAAACAAATCATGCTCCGACTTCGTTACATAACGGTTCACCATACGTGCATGCTACGGGAATCACAAACTTTAACACAATTATTTCTACCAATCCACAATTACTCACTAGCATGACTCTAATATCACCATCTTTATATCTCAAAACTATATGCAAGGAATCAAACTTCTCATAATATTCAATGCACTTTATATGAAAGTTTTTATTATATCCTTCTTGGATGCCCATTATATTAGGACTAAATTCATAACCTAAACCAATTACCATGCTGTTTAAAGACTCTCAAAATAATATAAGTGAGGTACGAGAGTTCAATTATTTCTATAAAATAAAACACCACCGTGCTCTAAAAAGATATAAGTGAAGCACTAGAGCAACATTGCCTAGCTCAAAAGATATAAGTGAAGCACATAGAGTATTCTAATAAATTCACGATTAATGCGTGTCTCTCTCAAAAGATGTGTGCAGCAAGGATGATTGTGGCAAACTAAAAAGCAAAGACTCATATCATACAAGACGCTCCAAGCAAAACACATATCATGTGGTGAATAAAAATATAGCCTCAAGTAAATTTACCGATGGATTGAAGACAAAAGAGGGGATGCCTTCCGGGGCATCCCCAAGATTAGGATCTTTGGTATCCTTGAACATTCCTTGGGGGTGCCTTGGGCATCCCCAAGCTTAGTCTCTTGCCATTCCTTATTCCATATTCCATCAAATCTTTACCCAAAACTTGAAAACTTCACAACACAAAACTCAACAGAAAACTCGTGAGATCCGTTAGTATAAGAAAAATAAATCACCACTTTAGGTACTGTTGTGAACTCATTCTTTATTTATATTGATGTAATATCTACTGTATTCCAACTTCTCCATGGTTCATACCCCCCGATACAACCCATAGATACATCAAAATAAGCAAACAACACAAAGAAAACAGAATCTGTCAAAAACAGAACAGTCTGTAGTAATCTGTAAACTTCGAATACTTCTGTAACTCCAAAAATTCTGAAAAATTAGGAAAATGTGGGAAATTTGTATATAAATCCGGTGTAAAAATTACAGACTCATTCTACGCTCTGGTGAATTTATACAATTCCTGGACTGAGCGCAAAAGTTTCTATTTTTCAGCATAATCAAATCAACAATAACCGTAGACCATCCTAAAGGTCTTACTTGGCTCAAACACTAATTAAAACACTAAAACACAATTACTACAGAGGTAATAATGTGTAAAGCACTCAAAAACAGAAACAAAAACAAACAAACAAAACATAAAATAAAATTGGGTTGCCTCCCAACAAGCGCTATTGTTTAACGCCCCTAGCTAGGCATAACGCAATAGATCTAGGTATTGTCGTCTTTGGTATGCAATCCATAAGTAGCTCTCATAATAGATTCATAAGGTAATTTAATTTTCTTTCTAGCAAAGTGTTCCATGCCTTTCCTTAACGGAAATTGAAATCTAATGTTTCCTTCTTTCATATCAATAATTGCACCGATCGTTCTAAGGAAAGGTCTACCAAGAATAATAGGACATGTAGGATTGCAATCTATATCAAGAACAATGAAATCTACAAGCACATAATTCTTTTTTGCAACAATAAGAACATCATTAATCCTTCCCATAGAGTTCTTAATAGTGGAATCCGCTAGATGCAAATTTAAAGAGCAATCATCAAGATCATGGAAACCTAGCACATCACATAAAGTTTTCGGAATCGTGGAAACACTAGCACCCAAATCACACAAAGAATGGCACTCACAATATTTAATTTTAATCTTAATATTAGGTTCCCACTCATCATAAAGCTTTCTAGGTATAGAAACTTCCAACTCAAGTTTTTCTTCAAAAGATTTCATCATAGCATCAACGATATGTTTAGTAAAAGCTTTATTTTGATTATAAGCATGCGGAGAATTCAACATGGATTGCAACAAGGAAATACAATAAATCAAAGAACAACTATCATAATTAAATTCCTTGAAATCCAAAAGAGTGGGTTCATTGATATTTAAAGTTTTGACCTCTTCAATCCCACTTTTATCAATCTTAGCATTAAGATCTATAAACTCCGAATCATTGGGACGACTTTTAACTAAAGTTGACTTATCCCCAGTCCCATCTTTATCAAGATTTTGTATTAGAAAACAAAGATTCAATAGGAGTCACATCAATCACTTTAAGATCTTCATCATTATTATCACGAGAACAAACTTTTTCAAGCCATTCACGCTTAGCACGCATTCTAGCGGTTCTTTCCTTACACTCATCAGTAGAATTTCTCATAGCTTTTAAAGACTCATTAATATCATGCTTGGGTGTAGTAGATCTAATTTTCAAAGAATCAATCTCAAGCAAAATTCTATCAATGTTCCTAGCCAAATCATCAATCTTGAGCAATTTTTCTTCAATCGAAGCATTGAAAACCTTTTGCGAACTAATAAATTCTTTAATATTATTCTCAAGATCAGAGGGCATCTTATTATAATTTCCATAAGGATTGTTGTAGGAATTACCATAATTATTAGAGGAATTACTAGGAAACGGCCTAGGGTAAAAATTACCTCTATACGTGTTATTACCAAAATTGTTCCTACAAACAAAATTCACATCCATAGATTCATTATTATTTCCAAGAAAAGAAGACAAAGGCATATCATTAGGATCAATAGGAGCACTCTTACTAGCAAACAATTTCATTAATTCATCCATCTTTTCACTCAAAGTGTTTATTTCTTCAATAGCATGCACTTTTTTACTAGTAGGAGATCTTTCGGTATGCCATTGAGAGTAATTTTCCATAATATTATCTAGGAGTTTAGTAGCTTCTCCTAATGTGATTTCCATAAAAGTACCACCCGCGGCGGAATCTAAAAGATTTCTAGAAGCAAAATTCAATCGCGCATAAAAAATTTGTATAATCATCCATAAACTCAAGCCATGTGCGGGGCAATTTCTAATCATTAGTTTCATCCTCTCCCAATATTGTGCAACATGCTCATGATCAAGTTGCTTAAAATTCATTATATCGTTCCTAAGGGAGATGATCTTAGCGGGCGGAAAGTACTTGGAAATAAAAGCATCTTTACACTTATTCCATGAATCAATACTATTTTTAGGCAAAGATGAAAACCAAGTTTTAGCACGATCTCGTAGTGAGAACGGAAATAGCTTCAATTTAACAATATTATTATCCACATCTTTCATCTTTTGCATATCACACAACTCAACGAAAGTATTTAGATGGGATGCGGCATCTTCACTAGGAAGGCCGGAAAATTGTTCTTTCATAACAAGATTAAGCAAAGCGGCATTAATTTCATAAGATTCCGCACTAGTGGCGGGAGCAATCGGAGTACTAATAAAATCATTATTATTAGTATTGGAGAAGTCACACAACTTGGTATTCTCTTGAGTCATCGTGACAAAGCAAGCAATCTAGCACACAAGCAAACAAAAAGCAAACGAAAAGACGAACGGAAGAAAGGCAAATAAAAAGGCAAATCTTTTTGGTTTTTTCTAAAAATCATTTTAGAAGTGGGGGAGAGGAAAACGAGAGGCAAATGGCAAATAATGTAAATGCAAGAGATGAGTTTGTGATGGGTACTTGGTAGGCTTGATGTCTTGCCTTGCTATGTATCCTCCCTGGCAATGGCGCCAGAAATCCTTCTTGCTACTTCTTGAGCTTGCGTTGGTTTTCCCTTGAAGAGGAAAGGGTGATGCAGCAAAGTAGATAAGTATTTCCCTCAGTTGTTGAGAACCAAGGTATCAATCCAGTAGGAGGTACAAGCAAGGCCCCAATCTTTGCACCTACACAAATAATCAAACACTTGCACCCAACGCTATAAAGGGGTTGTCAATCCCTTCACGGTTACTTGCAAGGATGAGATCTGATAGAGATAGATATAAAAGATTACTAAAACGAAAAGTAAAATAAAAGTAAAAAGATGGCGGCAAAGTATTTTTGGTATTTTTGGTTTATAGATCTGAAAATATAATATGGAAAATAGAACCGGGGGCCATAGGTTTCACTAGAGGCTTCTCTCTTGAAGGAAAATAATATGGTGGGTGAACAAATTACTGTCGAGCAATTGATAGAAAAGCGCATAGTTATGACGATATCCAAGGCAATGATTATGCATATAGGTATCACGTCCGTGTCAAGTAGACCGAAACGATTCTGCATCTACTACTATTACTCCACACATCGACCGACTCCTGCCTGCATCTAGAGTATTAAGTTCATGAAGAACAGACTAACTGTCGTGGATTTGTCACGGCAGATGTCCTAGTGTAAGGACTTAGTCGTGAGGTCCGGCGCACGTAACTGGCAGCTTGAGAGGGGTTGAGCGGGACGAGAGACGCGGAGTTTTTACCCAGGTTCGGCCCCTCCGATGGAGGTAAAAGCCTACGTCCTGCTTTGTGTCTTATATTGATGACGATGACGATCTCGGTTACAAGGGTGCAGAGTCAGCACCTCTAATCTCGAGACCCTCTAATCTGACTATCTTTCTGACCTGTCTATGAGACCTGTCTATGAGACCTGTCTATGAGACGTCTAACCTGACCCTCTTGGGGTGACCCGCCCCTCCTTATAAAGGCTGAAGGGGCGGTTTACATATAGAGTCTAAGTCGGATTGATGACTTCCCATCGCGGGCTTCTCTTCATGGGCTTCCGAGTCCTGGGCTTGTAACCCATCCCGGGCGGCTTACACCGGGCGGGTTACAACCAGGGCTTATCTTCAGAGACTCGTCTTCGTGACTGTCTGATAACACTGTTCATCTCCTGGCACTGTAGCATCCGGGTTATCCTCCTGACACTGTAGCCGGGTTAGCCTCCTGACACTGTAGCCGGGTTACCATCCTGACACTGTAGCCGGGTTACCATCCCTGACACTGTAGCTGCCGGGTTACACCCTGACACTGTAGCTGCCGGGTTACACCCTGACACTGTAGCTGCCGGGTTAGAACTGTAACCAGGTCTGTACTGTTTGCCGGGTCAGCATGTCTGCCGGGTCAGTACTGTTCTCCGGGTCAGTACTGTTTGCCGGGTCAGCATGTCTGCCGGGTTATACCGGGGGGTAATATCCCCGTCATTAGCCCCCAGGTTAGCTTGAATTTATTCATGGTAAGCTCCATCATCTTGCAGGTATATGTCCTTTGAAATAAAATATTGGGAATACAACACCCATATGCCGTTGAGTCGGCCTTCAATGTTCTTGGCGGGTCTCCTCCGCCGGGTTATACTCATTGATGGTGCCGGGTTACGATTGTTGGTGACGCCGGGTCAAATAACTGGACTCCAGCTGAAATTGACATCTTGAAAAACTCTCTCCAATTTTTTGATATATTCATACTACCTGTAGCCCCCAAGCTCCAAGTTGATCCATGATGACTTGGCGCTTTGCAACAATATCTTTGATTGTGTAGCCCCCAAGTACCAGGTTGTCTTGCCTGCAGCAGCCTGGGACTTATAACTGTCTTATACCTTATAAAACTTCAGCTGGTGTAGCCCCCAAGGGCCGGCTCATCAATATGTGATGCGCCGGGTCTTCAATTTGTACCTTATTATCTGTTTTGAACAACTGAATACTGTAGCCCCCAAGTGCCGGGTCGCACGCCTGCGGCGACTTGGGACTTTAGAAAATTTGATCTGAGCGGTGTAGCCCCCAAGTGCCAGGTCAGTAAGAAGTACTGGGCTGGGACTTAGAAAAATATTGAAAGGCTTGCTCGTCTTCTTGAGATAACAGGGTCTTGTTGACAATGTAATGCTTTGAAAACCAGTTTGCATTAGCCCCCAAGTGCCGTGGTGCATGCTTGCAGCGACATGGGACTTTGCATACTTGATATAAACTTGACTTGAATAATGTAGCCCCCAAGTGCCGGGTCGTCTGCCTGCGGCGACTCGGGACTATAATATGACTCATCATAATTTGTTGGATGAATCCTTGGCCGTGGTTGTAATATAACCCGGAATGAATATCCTGGAATAATTCCTTTGTCTTTGATATGAAATCTCTTCTCGTAGTTGCGGTGCAACCCGACGAGTATGTGAGAAATCCATGATGAAGATCCAGCCATGTTGGCTATTAAAGATCAATTTGTTCTGGCGGCTTATCTTAGAAGACAAGACCTGCAAAAATAAACAAAACAGAGTATATTCTGCATTGTTGTAAGGGCGGCTTGAAAAAGCACAACCCGGAGATATTAAAATCTCGTAGTCTTGCTTCCTCTTTCACAATCTTGCTCTGACCCGGTTTGGCAAACCGGCATGATATGTAAATATGATGCAATGCATGATGTAATGTATGATGCAATGCAATGTATGATGTTTCTTGCTTTGCCTTCCAAAAAATTCATATGATGGTTCTTCTGGGTGGACTCGATGCTTGAACTCATACCAGTGCAGGGTCTCTAACGAGATTGACCGTCAACTCCTTTGAACGGCTCAGGGTCTCTAGGCGAGATTAACTGATAAGAGCGCAACGAACCAGAGAGAGACACGGCAGATGGGAGAGTTTACCTCGCCGCTGTAAGAGGCCCTTGCAGGGGGTAAGTTTTAGAACTCGCTGCACCCCTGACAAAGCGGCATCAACTTACAGGCAGGTATAACTCGGATTTGCGGATGTAAGGGTTTGCCTCGCCGCTGTAAGAGGCCTTTGCAGAGGGTGAGTTTTTAGAACTCGCTGCACCCCTGACAAAGCGCATCTACTTACAGGCAGGTATAACCCGGCCTTGCAGATCGAAAAGGAGGTAAGTTTTAGAACTCGCTGCACCCCTAGTGATCTTTGTTGACGTAGTCAACATTTGGGTCCATGACCCGCCTTACAGTGGCTGAAAAGCCTGATCGAGAGGGTTGAAGCTTAACCCGGTGGGTTGAAAGCCCCCAAACGGCCTTGTCGATGATATCCATTGGCGTGCCATCTTGTAAGCCGCCGTCAGTTAGGCCGGCAACTTGTAAGCCGCCGTGTTGTTTACTTTGTGGCTGAAGAGCCGATCAAGAGGGTGAGCGAGCTAAACCCGGTGGGTTGGAAGCCCCCAAATGACCTTTGTTGAAGTATCAACATTGTTGCAGCATCTTGTAAGCCGCGATCTTGTATGAAGAAAATAGCATAAGCCCCCAAGTTTGAACGGTGCATCATGGCGACTCGTCTTCTTGAGTAACTTTTAATCCTTCCGCCAATAATGTAGTATTCCTGAGATCGGGTTAACTTTCTTGCCATGATCTGTGGCTCTCATTGAAAACGACCAAGTGTGTCGAGCCATGTCTGTAGCCCCTGAGTCTTGAGTCGACTCAAAGAGGTGACTTGAGAATCTCTAGTGCAGGTTGAGGTCAACCGTGGCGGGTTATAGATGATCCCGTATGAATTGTTTCAATGGCCCGGTCGATGGTTCGTCCCGGCTGGTTGTTGAAGTTAACCAAACTGCAGTGGTGGCGACTTGTGCGCCTGTCCGGTCGGGCGGCTTGTACAAGCGAGTACTTCACCGATATGTTGATGTAGATCAGACTGTGGGCGGCGTCTTGCGCGCGTCCGTTGGGCGGCTCGTACAAGCGAGCACCGCACCGGTATGTTGATGTAGATCAGACTGCGGGGGCGGCGCGGTTGCAGGAGACGGCCTAGGCATTGTAAGCCGGTGCGGTCGCGGGAGACGGCCGCGGCGTTGTAAGCCGGCGCAGTCGCGAAAGACGGCCGCGGCGTTGATGTATATCGGACCATAGGTGGTTTCCGTGCGTCCGTTGGACAACTCGTACGGGCGGTTGCTGATATGAGCTTTGCACCCGCAGTACGCCGGTCACCTTGGCAGTCCTGCATAACGACATCGCAGACGAGAGTAATTGTTCTCGAAAGAATAATAAGTGTATCAATAAAAATTGAATGGACTGACTTCACCTGATGTGGTTTGTTGAAAATTATCAGCCGCAGAGTTAATGATCACTGCAATGGAGCTGAAATGAACCTCGGGCGAGTCATAGTTGCTTTGCAATTATTGGCGTACTGGCCAGGCCACACCTTTTTTTTTTTTTTTTTTTTAACCGGCCACTTTTCTCCAGCCGGCCCTTTCCTTATCTTCATTTTCTACCTTGTGTAAGCAGCTCAGGGGAGGAAGACAACCAATGCAGGGCCGGCTGTTGGAGGCATGGGGGCGGCTTGTGGCCTGCGGCGGCTCGGAGACAGCGCCGGAGGCGGGAGGAGCCCGCGGCGGGGCGGAGCGAAGGCGCGGCGGCGGCTTGAGAGGCGCGGTGGCGCGGAGCGGAGGCGGGCCAGCCGGCTCGTGGCGCGGCGGCGGCTGACGCCATGGCGGCTCATGGCGAGGTAGAGCCGGGCAGAAGCGGGGCGGCGCGGAGGAGGCGGCTCTCATGAGGGCAGCGTGCTTCCCGCGGGGGCCGGCGGTTTGACGGCGAGGCGGCTGTGGCCGGAGGAGGCGGCAACGGCGGGTCGACGAGGCCGCGGCGGCGAGCGCGGCGGCTGGTCGACGGAGCCGTGGCGGCGAGTTGACGAGCGCGGCGGCGGGTCGACGGGCGCGGCGGCGAGTTGACGCGCGCGGCGGCGGGTCGACGGACGCGGCGGCGCCGGCTCAGATGTGGCAGCGGAGGCAGGCGGAGTAAGCCGTCGGAGGTGAGGCGCTGGGCGATTGCGGCGAGCCGGAGGCGGCTCAGCGAGGTGGTGGCGGGGCGAGGCGGCGCGAGGCCGCAGCAGCTCGAAGTAGCGCGGGGCCGGCTTGAGGTGAAGGTGCGGCGGCGAAAGCGCGCCGGTGAGGAGAGCCGGCGGCTTGCGCGGCGGCTTTGACCCATGCATGGCCGGGCGGCACGGGGGCGACCCAGCCGGCAGGCACGGCAGCGCGGGCCGGCTCGCCGGTAGGAGCGACGGCGGCTCAACCGCGGCTAGAGGCGGGTCATGGCGAGCTGGCGGCTCGAGCGAAGGCTACTTGACAGCCGGGGGGCTCGCGGGTGACTTGGCAGAAGCGACGCGGCGGAAGTGGCCGGGCGGCTCGGAGCGTAGGCCGGCCCCGCGCGGCTGTGGCGATGAAGGCTGCGGCCCGGAGGCGGAGAACGGCGGCTCGGAGGCCGGCTTGCTCGAGCGGACGCGCGGCTCGAAGTGGAAGGCCGGCGGAGTGGCGGCTCGGAGGCGCCGGACCGCGGCGACTCAGGCAGAGGCCAGGCCGACGGAGTGGCGACTCGGAGGCGCCGGACCGAGGCAAGGCCGGCTCGGGCGAGCAAAAGCAGAGTTCGAGTCCCTGTCGTCTCCGTTTCCGAGTCTGGCCCCTTTTTTTTTTTTTTTTCCAACTTGACTTCGCTGTAACTCAGATCGAGTCGCCATGGTATGACCCGACCTTGACGGCAGAGGTGGCGAAGAGAGAGCCATGGTGGAGGCGGATTCTGGCGGCTCGGCGTGGCCAGCAGATGAGGTGGAGGCAGGCCACGGACGAGGTAAAGGCAAGGACGGCCTGGCGCGAGTTCCACGGCGATAGAAGCAGGCATGAGGTCGCGGTTATGGCCGCAGCATCAGGCGACTTGCTTTGCAACGGCGTCCGGGTCCGTGTCCACACCTGGGTCCTTCTCCGGGTCGTGGTTGGCTTTGACCATCCCACGTTCAGGTCCTTCTCCAGATCGTGGTGGAGCTGTTGTGTGTTTTTTTTTTTTTTTTAAATGCCAAGCCACCAAAACAACAGGTCTCTTTAGTCTTGCTTTTGACGTGGAGTCCCAGTTGAAACTTCTTGCTCTTTCTTTTCCTTTCAATATCTAAATCGAAACCGAGTTGAGGTGGGCAACTTCCGGGTCTTGGCGGTTTGATGGCTTTGATGCAGTGCAGACAGTAACAAATTGTCTGATCCCTGGCGACTTAACTTGGCTTGGCGTCTTGCAGATCCCTAACTCGCCCGGATTGGATCTGAATATGTTGTTTTGACTGCTCGTCGATGATGTAGATCTTTTCACTGCGGTCTTTCCTTCATCCCATGAAATTTTCTCAAGATGTGGGATATCTGCGGAAAAACCGCAAACTTTCTCGATCCCTGAGGAAAATCCCTCCATGCAGATTGGATCTTCGCTTGACAGTCCACACAGATTGAGTCAAAATTGCAGAGATCATCCATGGCTGCGTGATAATAATATTCCTTTGATCTCAACTGATGAGGCTAGAGCTGATGCAGATCCTTCCGTAGTGGGTCTTGCCGATCCGGCAATTTTGACTGACGAAACTCAAAATTTAATATGAACCCTTCCGTGTCAACTCTTCCTTATCCAGATATCCGCAAGCTTCTCGACCCCTGGGGGAGATCCCTCCAAGAACTCAACACCACAGCGCGGGCCCCACGGTGGGCGCCAACTGTCGTGGATTTGTCACGGCAGATGTCCTAGTGTAAGGACTTAGTCGTGAGGTCCGGCGCACGTAACTGGCAGCTTGAGAGGGGTTGAGCGGGACGAGAGACGCGGAGTTTTTACCCAGGTTCGGCCCCTCCGATGGAGGTAAAAGCCTACGTCCTGCTTTGTGTCTTATATTGATGACGATGACGATCTCGGTTACAAGGGTGCAGAGTCAGCACCTCTAATCTCGAGACCCTCTAATCTGACTATCTTTCTGACCTGTCTATGAGACCTGTCTATGAGACGTCTAACCTGACCCTCTTGGGGTGACCCGCCCCTCCTTATAAAGGCTGAAGGGGCGGTTTACATATAGAGTCTAAGTCGGATTGATGACCTCCCATCGCGGGCTTCTCTTCATGGGCTTCCGAGTCCTGGGCTTGTAACCCATCCCGGGCGGCTTACACCGGGCGGGTTACAACCAGGGCTTATCTTCAGAGACTCGTCTTCGTGACTGTCTGATAACACTATTCATCTCCTGGCACTGTAGCATCCGGGTTATCCTCCTGACACTGTAGCTGGGTTAGCCTCCTGACACTGTAGCCGGGTTACCATCCTGACACTGTAGCCGGGTTACCATCCCTGACACTGTAGCTGCCGGGTTACACCCTGACACTGTAGCTGCCGGGTTACACCCTGACACTGTAGCTGCCGGGTTAGAACTGTAACCAGGTCTGTACTGTTTGCCGGGTCAGCATGTCTGCCGGGTCAGTACTGTTCTCCGGGTCAGTACTGTTTGCCGGGTCAGCATGTCTGCCGGGTTATACCGGGGGGTAATATCCCCGTCACTAACGCATTAGGTAAGATGAGATGATGTAGAGGGATAAACTCAAGCAATATGATGAAAACCCCATCTTTTTATCCTTGATGGCAACAATACAAATACGTGCCTCGCTACCCCTACTTTGTCACTGGGTGAGGACACCACAAGATTGAACCCAAAACTAAGCACTTCTCCCATTGCAAGAATTACCAATCTAGTTGGCCAAACCAAACCAATAACTCGAAGAGACTTGCAAAGATATTAAATCATGCATATAAGAATTCAGAGAAGATTCAAATAATATTCATAGATAATCTGATCATAAACCCACAATTCATCGGATCTCGGCAAACACACCGCAAAAGAGTATTACATCGGATAGATCTCCATGAAGATCGTGGAGAACATGGTATTGAAGAACATAGAGAGAGAAGAAGCCATCTAGCTACTAGCTATGGACCTAAAGGTCTGAGGTGAACTACTCACGCATCATCGGAGGGGCAATGGAGTTGATGTAGATGCCCTCCGTGATCGAATCCCCCTCCGGCAGATTACCGGAAAAGGCCCCAAGATGGGATCTCACGGGAACAGAGGCTTCCGGTGGCGGAAAAGTATTATCATGGCTCTTTTTGGTATTGGGGGAATATTTCTGAATTTATAGGCGGAGAATTATGGTTGGAGGAGCCACGGGGGGCCCACAAGCCAGGGGGGCGCCCCCCCAGGTTCGCGCCCACGTGGCTTCTGGCCCACCCGTGGGTCTTCTGGCCTCTTCTCCAAGTCTCCTGGGTTCCTTCTGGTCCAAGAAAAATCATCGTAGAATTTTATTCCGTTTGGACTCCGTTTGATATTCCTTATCTGCAATACTCAAAAACAAGGAAAAAACAAAAACTGGCACTGGGCACTAGGTTAATAGGTTAGTCCCAAAAATAATATAAAATAGCATATTAATGGATATAAAACATTCAAAACAGATAATATAATAGCATGGAACAATCAAAAATTATAGATACGTTGGAGACGTATCAGTCAGCATGTGAAGCTCGCTGCGGCTGCTCCTGGGCTTGCTGTCGCGGAGGGGACTGCACCGTTGGTGTGCCCCCCTCGACACGATCGCCGGCCTGGGCCGCCGTAGCCGTACGCGCGTGCTGTGATGGTTCCGCGCGCTGAGATTTATTGGTTTCGATGAAAGATATCAGACTCAGGATGGTAGCTCTCCACTCATCCATCTTGTCAGCCGCCGGGGGGAAGTTAAGCAGAAGCTGGGCTCGTGCCATTGCTTCCGACGCCGTGTCCGGCATGGCGAAAGAGGCGGATCATGACGTCGCCCGGCTCCTGGTGGAACCAAGAGGGGCGTCGCCGTGTTCTTGACGCCCTGCGCCACTCGCCGGGGCGGTCCGACGTGGGGGAGGACGAGTCCGTGGGTTCGCGGCTCCGCTCGGCGCTCCGTCTTGTTCTGGACGAGGCGCGCGCCCAGTAGTCGCGCTGGTATCGGGCGCGGACGGGGGGTCGCGTCTCGCTCCGGATTGTGCGCCGCTGTCACGACCACGGCCATCCGCACGGCTAGGAGGCGGTGATCGGTCGTCCCCTCCGTCCGCGGCACTAGGGGCGCGTTCGCCAGGGCGTTGTTGCTGTCGCTTCTCTCCGGCATTCCCGGCCCCAACCTCGGCCGCGGGGGACACGACGGTGGCGCCGCCTACGCCAGCCGCGTCGCCCACGACGCCTTCCCCACTCACAGCCGCCGTGACGCCCGCTGCGCCTGCGGCTGCATGCGAGGGAGCCTTCGAAGTGGAGGGGTGTGATAACCCACAAGTGTAGGGGGTCGTTTGTAGCTCTTTTCGATAAGTAAGAGTGTCGAACCCAACTAGGAGCTAAAGGTAGAACAAATATTCCCTCAAGTTCTATCGACCATCGATACAACTCTACGCACACTTTAACGTTTGCTTTACCTAGAACAAGTATGAAACTATTTTGTAGGTGATAGGATAGTTTGCACGAATAAAACTAGAAGTACTTAGCGGAAATAAAACTACGAGTAAAAAGCAAGATAATAAAAGTTAGTTGTTTAGTAGAAAGCTTTTTGTCAAACAAGAAGGTTATTTGTCCCTAGGCAATTGATAACTAGACCGGTAATCATTCTTGCAATTTTACATGAGGGAGAGGCATGAGCTAACATACTTTCTCTACTTGGATCATATGCACTTATGATTGGAACTCTAGCAAGCATCCGAAACTACTAAAGATCATTAAGGTAAAACCCAACCATAGCATTAAGTGTCAAGTCCTCTTTACTCCCACATGCAACAACCCACCTACTCGGGTCTGTGTATTCTGTCACTCACGCCACCCACCATAGGCAAATCATGAACACATTGCAACACCCTACAGCGGGGATCCCCCACGTTTGCGCGAGACGGAGGGCACTGTAGGACAGCATCATAATAAAATATACACTCATACCAACCACGATCATCAATTAGCCCATAGGACAAAACGGATCTACTCAAACATCATAGGATAGCCACATATCATTGGGAAATAATATACGGAGTTGAGCACCATGTTTAACTAGAGATTACAGCGGGGAAAAGGGGAGTTACACCGCTGCATAGAGGGGAGAGAGTTGGTGTTGACGGTAGCAAGATTGTTGATGTAGATCGCCGTCACGATCCTTGCCCCGGCGGCGTTCCAGCGCCACCGGGAGAGAGGGGGAGAGAACCCCCCCTCCTTCTTCTTCCTTGCCCCCCCCTAGATGGGAGGAGAGTTCCCCCTCTAGTCCATGGCCGCCATGGCAGCGGAGGGGCAGGAGCCGCTCCTAGATTGGATCTCCCTCTTTGTTTTTTCTGTTTCACGTTCCTGTTTTCTAGCCGAAAACCGTTTCTTATATTCCCGGAGATCCGTAACTCCGATAGGGCTGAAATTTTGAGGGGATTTTTATCCAAAAATTTGCTTCCTTGCGCCCGAAGGAGAGCTCCAACCGACGTACGAGGTGGGCACAACCCACCAGGGCGTGCCTGGGCCCTGGGGGCGCGCCCTGGTGTTTCGTGGGGGCCGTGGGCCTACGTTTGCGTTGATTCCACTTCTCAAAATTCACAAATAGTCCAAAAAAAATCTCCGTCAATTTTATCGTGTTTGGACTTCGTTTGATATGGATATTCCGCGAAACAAAAAACATGCAACAAACAGGAACTGGCACTGGGCACTGGATCAATAGGTTAGTCCAATAAATCATATAAAATGTTGCCAAAAATATGTGAAAGTTGTATAATATTGGCATGAAACAATCAAAAATTATAGATATGATAGAGACGTATCAGCATCCCCAAGCTTAATTCATGCTCGTCCTTGAGTAGGTAAATGATAAAAAAGATAATTTTTGATGTGGAATGCTACCTAGCAGAATCTTGATCATATATCTAATCATGGCATGAATATTAAGACACAAGTGATTCAAAGCAATAGTCTAGTTTTGACATAAAGACATTAATACTCAGGCATCCCAACAAACAAACATGTCTTTCAAAATATCAAGGCTAAAGAACGCTATCCCTACAAAACCATATAGCCTTGTCATGCTCTGTCTTCTTAACATAAAGTATAAATCATGTACTACCCCGGTGTCAGCCAATTAATTGGTTCATACTTTTTAACGCGCTTCAGCATTTTTAACTCTCACGCAATACATGAGCACAAGCCATGGATATAGCACTATGGGTGTAATAGAATATGGTGGTAGGTTTCAAAGGGGTAAAAGTAGAGAAGAAAGTCTCGCATCAACTCAGCGTATCAACGGGCTATGGAGATGCCCATCAATAGATATTAATGCGAGGAGTAGGGATTGCCATGCAACGGATGCACTAAGAGCTATAAGTGTATGAAAGATCAATATGAAAACTAAGTGGGTGTGCATCTAACTCTATAATGAAAACTTCCCAGTAGTATATGAAAGTGACAACACAGGAGACTCTCTATATGAAAAACATGGTGCTACTTTGAAGCACAAGTGTGGAATTAGCATGCCCCTATTCCTTCTTCTTTCATTTTTTTTCTTTCTTTTCTTTTTTTTCCTTTTCTTTTTTTTCTATTTTTTTTCTATTTTTTCTTTCTTTGTCCGGAGCCTCATCCCGACTTGTGGGGGAATCATTGTTTCCATCATCCTTTCATCACTGGGGCATGCTCTAATAATGAATAATGATGATCATCACACTTCTATTTACTTACAACTCAATACTACAACGATAGTAGAACAAAGTATGACCCTATATGAATGTTATGATCTAGCGTAGCAAAGATATGAAAAAACGGACAAGCCATGAAAACATCATCTAACGCCCAAGATGCGATCCTATCCTTATTTTGGCTCGAGGGCCTCGACAGGGATAGAAGCGCATCTTGTCGTTTCACAAGAATGGATATCATTACAAGTACAAGTAAAGAAGAGATGAGTATATGGAATTGGCTTACACTCGCCACATGCTACATCAATATCACATCAATACAACAATATATTCAAACATCATACAGAAGAGCAGGGTCCGACTACGGACGAAAACAAACGATAAAATGACATCCATCCTTGCTATCCCAGGCTGCCGCCTGGAACCCATCCTATGATCGATGATGAAGAAGAACTCCAAATCAAACAAGCATCGCGCTCACATCAAATCATCGCATTACCTGTTCCTGCAACTGTTGTTGTAGTAATCAGTGAGCCACACGGACTCATCAATCTCATTTCCAAGGGTATCAAGACTATTAAAGCTTAATGGGTGAGGTATGGTTAAGTGGTGAGGCTGCAACAAGCACTAAGCATTTCTTTGAGTGGATAGCTTACGAGTACAAGAATAAAAGGGGATGATGGTCGCATAAACGGACGTGATCTAGTAATGATCTCTAAGAGATCCTGAACACCTACTTACGTCAAACATAACCCCACCGTGTTCTCTCTCCGATAAGGACTCACGAGAAGAGACAGTCATGGTTACGCACACAGTTGGTGTATTTTATTTGAGTTTACTTCAAGTTTGCTATGACCGGGTGTTAAACAATGTTTCCAAGTTGCCACTTAACCGCGGGCATGGCTTTCCGAAAGATTTAACCCAGCAGGGGTGGTCCAACTCATCCATCACAAACTAACCACACGCCGCGTTGGAATTCCTCAACTGCGGAATCACCCGTAGTATTGCGGAATCCCGATGGAAAATCTCAACTTCGAGATAGCCCGAAGTGTCGTCGAAATCCCGCGCGCAAGACATTCTAAAAAGGTAAAACAAATCCAGCAAGGCCGCCCGACGTATCAACGAACCCAATAGGAGCAGCGTATCTCGTTCTCAGGACACGACCGGATGGGACTAGCTATGGGGAAAACCAATCCCCGAGTTTCCTCGAGGCAGCCCCGCAGGCAGCCCGTTTGGGACCAACACTAGCAGCACTGGCCCCCCTGTATTATGTTGAATTAATCCTCGGGTTCATGACGCCCTATGCATTACTAACGGTGTTCAATACTATTATGTTGAGCAAATGTAGTCCCAATGTTGGGCCTTGCCAGATGAGTTTTATCCTAAAACGAAAGTCAAGGGGTCCCCATAACAACCCCGAGCATGTTAGGAGTGCTCAATATGGAACATAACACGGGTGCACAAGTAACTATGGCGGCAAAGGTGGAACAAAACACCGAGCAAAAGGCCAAGCCTTCCACCCTTTACCAAGTATATATGTGCATTAAATTGAATAGCAATAATATTGTGATATATCAAAAATATCCATGTTGGCTCATGGAAACATTGCACCTGCAACTAGCAATGCTATAAGAAGGGCTGAGCAAGCGGTAACATAGCCAAACATTGGTTGCTGGGATGTGGAGGGGTTAGAGGCTTATCATGGCTTTTTGGGAGGCTTGACAAACAAGTGGTAGGTAGCGAGACAAGCGATAGAAATGAGACAACTAGCATGGCAATGATAGTAGTGGCATCCAAGGAAATGATCATCTTGCCTGAGATCCCGCTTGGAAGAAGATTGAGTCCATGAAGAAGACGAACCAACGTAGTCGAATGAATCCTCACACTCCGAACGCTTTCGGAACTCTATCGAGAAGAAGCAATCTGGAAACAAACAAATGACACAGTAAACATCACAACATATTCATGACATGATGTGCAATCAAGTATGATGCATGTCCGATTTAATTATGCATGGCATGGCATGGCAAGCACAACAATCAAACACTACAAATTAAGTGAAGTTCAATATGCAACGAGTTGCATATTGACGAAACTCCACATTCGAATTATTTAGTTCACTCTCGTTTAGGTACTCATCAATATTAAATGTTGTATAACATGGGTGGTCATGGCCTAAGGTGAAGATGGAACTAAAGCAATTTTAAATGGAGAGGGGGAACATACATATACCAAAATAATAACCCTCCATATTATGAGAAATGCGGTTAATGTTGTTTAACTAAACAATTATTTTAAATGTTGTTTATCATGGCAAGAGGTCAAACATGAACAACTACACATCTAGGCAAGTTTAAATGAGGCCGAAAACAACATATAGCATATCCGAAACGACCTCATATGCATATTATGATTTTGGTCCAGATCTGTCCTAAGCATATTTTATATTTGTTAAACAGCAAAATAAAGAGGACCATGTTATTCTACATGTTTTTCTAGTCAAGTTTCATATAAAGATTATTTAATTTGGAGCTACGGTTATTTAGTTATGAAATAAATGATTTTCACATGGCATTTATGCAAATTAATGCAAACAGTAAGTTTAAACATTTTAAACAGGTTTGAAAGTGTGATATTATGAATCTACACAAAATTCTAAGCATTTTTCATATATAATTTGTTTTAATCCGATGCACGGATGTGAAGTTATAAAATGCATGATCATTAGGGTATTTTCTGTAAAACAGTTATTCTTAGGAAATTAGTTAAATTCGCAGCAGGGAAAAAAATAGTATGCGGGCCGAATATGCGGGCGTTAGACACTAAACTGCGCCTACGGGCATTAAACAACAGCAGTTCAAATGGGACTCAGCCCAACAGACCCAAAAAAAAAGGAGGGAGCGGCGGGGGGGGGGGGCTCTTACCATGCCGAGGTGGGCCACGACGCGGAGCTGCTGGGCCAGCGCTCGGCGTAGCTGGGCCTTGGAGGAGGCTGCGGGGGAGCGGCTGGCTACGGCCCATGCGCAGGCGAGCGCTGGAGGCGGGCGTGGCCCACGACCCGGGCGCCTGGTCAATGCTCGAGCGGGACGACGGCGCACGCGCACGCAGGGGACAACCACGGCGGCGGCGCGACGAACTCCGGCCGGATCTCGCTAGATCCGGCGGGAACGGGGCAAGGCGAGGCGGATCTTGATGGATCCGTCCATGGTGGATCCATTCCCGGCGACGGTTGGCGGCGGGGATGCTTGAGGCGACGGCGACGAGCTCCACATGCGACGGCGGCCATGGCTTCCTGCGGCATGCGCGAAGAAAGAGAGGGGCAGAGAGATTAGGGAGGGAGGAGGAAGGCAAAGGGGAAGAGCAGGAGAGGGGTGCGGGGCTGGCATCCTGTGAGGTGCTCGCCGGCGGCGGCTGGTCTGGCGGGGAAGTCACGGAGGCACCGGGGCACCAGTTGCGGGGCTGGAGCTCGGGAGGCAGAGGCGTAGGCGGCGGCTCCCCCTTGGGCCCGGTTCGGCCCGGGGCGGGCCTGCTTCTGGTTGCAGCGGGCCACGGCGGTTGGGGTGGCGCCAGGGCTGACGTGGCTGCCTCCCAATGGCTGCGGATGGCGGCGCTGGTGGTGGTTTGCGGCTGGCGGCGTGACAAGTGGCGGCGATGGAGGGGTCTGGCACGGAAATCGAGGTGGCGGCGGGTGGAGCT
Source organism: Elymus sibiricus (assembly GCA_039707655.1). Lineage (NCBI taxonomy): Eukaryota > Viridiplantae > Streptophyta > Magnoliopsida > Poales > Poaceae > Elymus > Elymus sibiricus. The sequence continues at coordinate 274,495,325 of CM077675.1, read as the reverse complement.
TCGTGGAGGGCTAGGGTTTCCCTATTTGGATGACTAGGTGTCTATTTATAAGTAGGGATGGCTATGGGAGGGGTTTTAGCCCGTTTTCGGACCGTTTGATCTCGATCGGATGGTCCGGAACGGTTGGGAGTTAGGGTAGGCTTTGTGGGCTGTGTAGGTGGGTTGGGCTGAGAGAAGAGAGGGAAGATTTGCGGCCCGGCACAAGTTTTAAAACCAAAAAACGTCCGACAATAAACCGATGATGGTGCCTCTATGGTCGACCGTTCGGGAATCAAACCAGCTCCGATTGCGACGAAATTTGGCAGGCGGTCTACCTACAATATAATAAGACCGCACGCCAAGTTTCGACCCAATCCGAGAATATTTTTCACGCACTTTTAAAAACAATATTTTAACGATGCCGCATGCGCGTGCATGTGTGGTTGGTCTCAAAACGGCCAACGACACGAACGGATGCAAGTTTTCGAAAATGAGTGATGATGCTATGCAAGATGATGCGAATGATGCGATGATGAATGCGACAATAAAACGAATCACATGGCGAGAATGGAAATAAAAGGGGAATTTTCTGGAGCATCGGTCCCGGGCTGTTACAACTCTCCTCCACTTACAAGAGATCTCGACCCGAGATCTTAGAATGAGAAGGGGAAGAGGAAGATGAAAGGAAGAGGTAAAGCTTAGTTGCTTCTTTGACAAACGAGTGAAACCATTGAAACATGAAGGTTGGAAGAGATGAAGAATGATATGAGAAACAAGCAAGAATTCAAAAGAAATTTTGGCAGCATTTCGGTAGGATAGAGAGGCAAAATTTGATAAGATGGAGAAAACTTGAAAAGAGAAAACAACACTCCGGTTAAAGGATAAGCAAGGAATGAACATGATCTTGACAAAACAAGATGACGGTTCGAAGGAAGCAACATCACCACGCCTCCGGAACAGAGAATAGAAACTAGATCGTTGAAAGAAAAGAACGGAGAAGTAAATGACAACTTCTACCACAAATGAATTGAAAGCATCCTTACAAAGAATGGTTGAAAGGAGTTGTTGGAGATCCAACAACGAAAATAGAACTTGTTGTGGGCTTATGGAGAACATCTCAAAATTATGAGGTGACAACCGGCCACTAACGGAAACAATTGGTTTCATTGAGACCATGAAGAGATGAAAACTTCTTTCACCACGAGGAGTAGAAAACTTGGATCATGATAAGCACCACGATAGCAACAATCCTTAGGAAACGCTTTAGGTGAAATCCAATCCAAGATAATTCCAAGTAAGAAATGATGGGTTTAAATATCTCATTCTTGACAAATACTCCTCGAGACTCCTCATAATCAAGAATGTTATAACACCATCTCAAAAGATAAGGGAGAAAGAATTGCATTTTGAAATGCAAGATAAGAATACTTGAGGACCTCCAACAAAATCTTGAAGAACACTTTAGAATGAGAGAAATCTTGATGAACCACCATGAAGAGCCTCCAGAAATGAAGGATGATAGAAAGAATTGAAGGTTGTAAAATGAACAAGATTGAGGTCTTGCAAAGATTTAGATGAAGCTTCGCGAAGAGAGTCTTGTGAAACTTGGAACTCCGAAAAAGAAAAGATAAGCAACTAGAATAGAGAATTCGATATCATGAACAACTCCGGAAGAAGGATTGAAATCACCTTGGCGAACAAGAATAAGATTTAAGTTATGCCTCTGCTTCATCGAGTTAAATTGATGACAAGCAACGGATTTGGCATACCACTTATTCCTCTTGAGATGATTGAATGGAGATGAAACAAGCTTGAAGAAGTCTTGAACGAACCATTGGCAAGAATTTGCAATGAATGAGGATACAATGAATGAATGAAGATGCACTAGAACGAAGAGATCATGATCCGCCTAGCAGAAAAACTTGAACGAAGCACCGAAATACTTGAGATACGAACGAAGAGACACAATTGAGAAAAATTTGAGAACGAGAGCTGAAAGCTGAGAACGAAGAACTCTTCTGAAATGATGGCCTTCGGAGGATCGAAAAATGAAAACAACTCTGAAATGCTCCAGATAGATATGGAAAGAATTACTCATGATCGAAAACAATTAGAGAGGATAGCAACAAGCTAAAACCAAGAACCTTCAAGAGATTGGACAAAGGTTTAAAAGAAAACACTCCTTCGTTCTTCAACGCTGAGAATGATGATGAGAAACAACACCAAGAATTACCTAAGGCACTCTGGAACAATGAGGAATAGAAAGGTTGAGCCAACGATGACAATAATTTAAAGCAATCTTGGAGAAGGAATATGTCTAATGAAATTCATTCTTACTTCATATTGCAAAGAACTTGAGGACATCTCCGAAAATATTAAAAGAGCCAGGTAAGATCCTGGGGAAAAAACCTGTGGGTTATGAGCCCACTCAAAGAGACCACTATTGAAACGATTGCTTAGAAAGAGAGATTGCACCGGAATAAATTGAAAACTTGATGAGGTGAGAACCACAAAATAATTTAAGAGGATCTAAATGGAAATGAAAGTCTTCTGAGATATCTTGACACACCGGACAGGATAGATAGAGGCGATTAAACAAGAGAGGCTTGGATAAGAACTTCCAACATGGGAGAGCATTTAGAGAATGAAAAGGATATGATGAGCACCGAAAACTTGAATTGAATCCACCGAAAAGAAAACAAAGATGAAGACTAAGAAATGATGAACTTGAGCACTTGAGCATCTTCACAACGAATCACCGGATACATCATGGAAGAGAAGATAGCGGAAGCATCACGTGAATAGAAAAGGCACTCGAATGAGAATTTAATCTTTTGAAGAAAAGGGCGGGAGGGTGGGAAAAAACAAAGAAAAATTGAGACGATCTCTGGAAAGAAATATGAGGATTGATCTTGCAATACTAGAGAGGGATGAATTATCTTGATGAGAAATACACCGGTTAGGAAAGATATGAATTCACCACTTGACATGGAAGCAACTCGAAATACCATACTCCAAAACAACACAAAGGTTGAGGAATGAGAATTAAGTCAGAAACAAATACATAACCCATTATGCATTCATTGGAAGGATAATCCTAGGTAACTACTTGAATTCCCACCTAAGAATTTCCGAAGTCTTTCTTGTTTATGCGATTCGGGTTGCAGACCCAGGAACGTACCCAAGGTAATCAGCTACAACTGCACCCGCAACCTTCCACACCATAATCCAAGAAACTCCGCAAACTCGTCTACCTCAGACACTCGTAATCACAACGATACTAAGTATGGCAGTACATCCGAACTCTCTCCACCAGTACTGGGGATGCCGGACTCCTCTCGCCACTATTAGTATTGAAGCAATTTCGAACATCCTCCGTCCTGAGATACTAAGGAAATTGAATGATAACGATGTGCCAAAATCCCTCGGAGCTCTACTCCTCGATAACAGGAGGCACCAAGACAGAATTCCTTCACATCGGCATCATATAGTTTCCAAAATACCCGCGTGATCCTAAAAATTTTTTTGAGCGAGAAGAGGAGTAGAATCAAAATTCCTAAGTCGAATACCTCACTAGAGCATAGAAGAGGAGTAAAAGAAACCTACTCTCCGATTTATAACTAGACTCAAAATAGTTTTCCACTAGACTCGACTCGGCCAAGTTCGATCAATCAAGGGGGCTCCTAGGTAGGAACCTGGCTCTGATACCAACTTGTAACGCCCAAGATGCGATCCTATCCTTATTTTGGCTCGAGGGCCTCGACAGGGATAGAAGCGCATCTCGTCGTTTCGCAAGAATGGATATCATTACAAGTACATGTAAAGAAGAGATGAGTATATGGAATTGGCTTACACTCGCCACATGCTACATCAATATCACATCAATACAACAATATATTCAAATATCATACAGAAGAGCAGGGTCTGACTACGGACGAAAACAAATGATAAAATGACATCCATCCTTGCTATCCTGGGCTGCCGCCTGGAACCCATCCTATGATCGATGATGAAGAAGAAGAACTCCAAATCAAACAAGCATCGCGCTCATGTCAAATCATCGCATTACCTGTTCCTGCAACTGTTGTTGTAGTAATCTGTGAGCCACACGGACTCAGCAATCTCATTTCCAAGGGTATCAAGAATATTAAAGCTTAATGGGTGAGGTATGGTTAAGTGGTGAGGCTGCATCAAGCACTAAGCATTTCTTTGAGTGCCTAGCTTACGAGTACAAGAATAAAGGGGGATGATTGTCGCATAAACGGATGTGATCTAGTAATGATCTCTAAGAGATCCTGAACACCTACTTACGTCAAACATAACCCCACCGTGTTCTCTCTCGGATAAGGACTCACGAGAAGAGACAGTCACGGTTATGCACACAGTTGGTGTATTTTATTTGAGTTTACTTCAAGTTTGCTATGACCGGGTGTGAAACAAAGTTTCCAAGTTGCCACTTAACCGCGGGCACGACTTTCCGAAAGATTTAACCCTGCAGGGGTGCTTTCCAGGTATTTTATTTGAGTTTACTTCAAGTTTACTTTCATGTTATTACTTTTATTGTTAAGTCATCATATTCTCATTAAACACCAGTCTTGAGAGCGCTATTGTCATTTTTATGCATTGAGTCTAGTTAATGTTGGATGTGAGCATGACTGGATCTCTTCTACCCTGAATTACAATGTTTAGTCGCAACTTGAACCTCAGAGGTGCTCTGCATTTATGTTTTGCGGTATCAAAAAAAGCTAGCGAGATACCATGTTATCATATTATATCATGATTGTTTTGACAAATTGTTGGCATCCGAGATATCTTATTATTGCTCACTAGTTGGCTATGTTATTGTTATGAGTAAATATGAGACCTAAGTGTAATTATTCACATAGTTTATAATATTTTTTTAAAACTAGAACACCAGTTAAGCATATATACGGCACCGAGAACAAAATAGTTTGTAAAAGTTTTCTTTAGCGCTTTCAGTTTATCAACTGAATTGCCTGAGGACAAGTAATGGGTTAAGCTTGGGGGAGTTGATACATCCCAAACGTATCTACTTTTCCAAACACTTTTGCTCTTTTTTGGACTCTAATTTGCATGATTTGAATGAAACTAATTCGGACTGACGTTGTTTTCAATAGAATTACCATGGTGTTATTTTTATGTAGAAATAAAAGTTCTTGGATTGGGTTGAAAGTTTATGGAGATTATTCTCAGAATATATAAAAAATATTGGTGAAGAGACATGCTGGAGGGGGGCCACCTAGGAGCCACGAGCCCAGGGGGCACCCACCTCACTAGGGCGTGCCCTATGAGCTCGTGGGTCCCACAACCCTCTTTTTTCCCTAACTCCTACTCCATAAGTACCGTATTACGTAGAAAAAATCAAGGAGAAACTTTCATCACATTTTGCGAGATGGAGCCGCCGCTGATACGTCTCCAACGTATATATAATTCTTGATTGTTCCATGCTATTATATTATCATTCTAGGATACTTTTTATGCAATTACTTACTGTTTTATATTATTTTTGAGCACTAACCTATTATAACCCAGTGCCAAGTGCCAGTTGCTGTTTTCCGCATGTTTTTGGCTTTTCAGGAATACTGTACCAAATGAAGTCCAAATACCCCAAAACTTTTTGATGATTTTTTCTGGACCAAAATAAGACCTAGAAGCTTCGGAGGAAGACAGGAGGGCACACGAGGTGCCTCCAAGCCATCAGGGTGTGCCCAGGGGGGTGGTCACCCCTTATAGCTTTGGGCCACCTGCTCGGCCCTCTTGCATCATTCTCTGGCCTATAAATTTTCTAATATCTAGAAAACCCTAGAGAGCCTCCCGAAACACTTTTTCCGCCACTGCAAGTCTCTGTTCCGCCGTGTGCCCATCTGGAGCCCTGTTCTCGTGCCCTGTCGGAGGGGGGATCGATCACAGAGGGCCTCTACATCAACCTTGCTGCACCCATGGTGATGTGTGAGTAGTTCATCGCAGACCTATGGGTCCGTAGTTAGTACCTAGATGACTATCTCTCTCTCTATGTTCTTCACTGCCAAGATCACCGCGATTCCCATGGTTATCTATCTTATGTAATCAATCTTTGCGGTGTGTTTGTTGGGATCCGATGAATTGTGTGTTTATGTTTAGATTATTCATGAAAAGATATTGAATACTTGCTGGTATTTTATTTTCATGATTGTTATAGCTTCGTAATGCTCTCCGATCTATCGGTTTGGTTTGGCCAACTAGATTGATTTATCTTCAAGTGGGAGTGGTGCGTTGTAGTGGGTTTAATCTTGCAATGCTCAATCCCAGTGACAGAAAGGGACATGGCACGTATTGTATTGCTGCCACTAAGGGTAAAATGATGGGGTTTATTCTTATTGATTGGATTTACTTTGTCTACATCATGTCATCCTACTCCAAGCATTACTCCGTTTTTACGTAATACTCTAGATGCATGTTGGATAGTGGTCGATGGGTGGAGTAATAGTAGTAGATGCAGGCATGAGTCGGTCTACTTGTTTATGGACGTGATTACTATATATATGATCATTGCCGTGAATAAATATTGCATAACTATGCACTTTTCTATCAATTGCCCAACAGTAATTTTGTTTACCCACCGTATGCCTTCTTCGAGACAGAAGCCTCTAGCGAACACTATGGCCCCCAGGTCTCCTCATAAATATAATTATAAAAAGTCTAAATACCTTTATGCCATTATTTACTTTATTTTTATTTTCAATTTATATTTATCAAATTATCTATCTATCACTACTTATCGCTTGCAAGTAACGAGTTCAAGGTGATTGACAACCCTCTTGCCCATGTTGGGTGCAAGTGTTTGCTCTTTTGTGCGTAGGCGCTGAAGACGGGAATTTCTATGGTTCTCCTATTGGTTCATTAACCTTGGTTCTCACTGAGGGAAATACTTACCTACGCTTTGCTGCATCATCCCCTCCTCTTAGGGGAAAATGCCAACGCAGTTTACAAGTATCAGGAAGGATTTGTGGCGCCGTTGCCGGGGAGCATCATCAAATTCCTATCAAGTACCTACTCAAAAATTATCATTCACTTGTTCTACTTTTTATTTTCTGTTATATTTTGCTTGCTATAAAAATTAACAATACAAAAATATTTATATTTTCTAGTTTGCTTTTTTGCTTAGCTATCTAGTTTACTCATTTGCTTGCTAGTTTACTTGCATCACCATCTCTCAAGATATTACTAAGTTGTGTGATTTCTCAAATACTAATAATAATGATTTTATTAGTACACCTATACCACACGCAACTAGCATGGAGTTTTGTGATATTAATGCTGCATTGCTAAACCTTGTGATGAAAGAACAATTTTCGGGATGTCCTAATGAGGACCTCGCTTCTCATCTCAACACCTTTGTTGAATTATGTGATATGCAAAATAAAAAGGAAATGGATAATGATGTGGTCAAATTAAAACTATTTCCTTTTTCACTAAGAGATAAAGCTAAAACTTGGTTTTCATCCTTGCCTCGCAATAGTATTGGAACATGGGATAAGTGTAAGGATACTTTTATTGCCAAGTATTTTCGTCCCGCTGAAATTATATCTCTCCGAATTTTTTTATGAATTTTAAACAACATGAGAAGGAACATGTTGCACAAGCATGGGAGATGATGATTAGAAATTGTCCCACTCATGGCTTAAACTTATGGATGGTTATACAAATTTTCTATGTTGGACTGAACTTTGTGTCTAGAAACCTTCTAGATTCTGCTGCAGGGGGTACCTTTATGGAGGTTACATTAGGAGAGGCTTTAAAACTTCCGGACAATATCATGACAAACTATTCTCAATGGCACACCGAGCGAGCTCCAACTGGTTAGAAGGTAAATTCTGTCGAAGAAATTACTACTTTGAGTGATAAAATGGATGCTTTTTATGAATATGATTGCAAACAAGAATGCTCAAGTTGATCCTAATGATATGCCATTGTCTACTTTGATTGAGCAAGATAGTGATGCTATTGATGTGAACTTTGTCTCGCGAAATAATTTCAATAATAATGCTTATAGAGGTAATTTCAATGCTAGGCCGTATCCTGGTACTTCCTCTAATAACTATTGAAATTCTTATGGTAATTCCTATGGAAACTCATATAATAATAATAGGATACCTACCAATATTGAGAATACCATTAAATAATTTATTAGTTCTCAAAAGATATTCAACACTATGGTAGAAGAAAAATTGCATAAAGTTGACGATATGGCTAGAAACATGGATATGATTGCTCATGATGTGGAAACTCTTAAGTAAAACTTTGACACCCAATCATGATATTAATGAGTCCATTAAATCTATCCAAATATCTATTATTGAAAGTAAGGAGAGGACCGCTAGATTGAGAGCTAATCGAGAATTCTTAGAAAAGGCTCTTCCACCCGGTTTTTACCGTAATCATGATGAAGATCTTAAAATGATTGGTACTTCTACCATTGAATATTTATTTACTAATCTGAAAATAGATGATAAAGGGACTGGAGACGATTCAACTTTAGCTAGAAGGCGCCCCGTTTGTTCGGAGGGTGATGATCTTAATGATAAAAATGAAAAAAGTGGGTTTGGAGAGGTCAAAACTTTAACTAGTGATGTACCCACTATCTTGGATCACAAGGACTTTAATTATGATAATTGCTATTTAGTATAATGTATTTCTTGCTGCAATCCATTATTAGCTCACCCCATGTCTACGGACAAAATAAGGCTTTTACTAAACATATTGTAGAAGCTATGCTAAAAGCTCATGAAGAAAAACTTGAGCTAGAAGTTTCTATTCCTAGAAAGTTGCATGATGAGTGGGAACCTACTATTAAAATGAAATTTAATGAATATGAATGTAATTATTTGTGTGACCTTGGTGCTAGTGTTTCAACTACACCAAAATCTTTATGTGATGTGCTAGGTCTCACCGATATAAATGAATGTTCCCTTAACTTGAATCTTGTGGATTCCACTATTAAGAAAACATTGGGTAGAATAAATGATGTGCTTATTCTTGTTAATATAAATTATGTTCCCGTGGATTTCATTGTGCTTGATATTGAATGCAATCCGTCTTGTCCAATAATACTTGGTAGGGCTTTCCTATGAACTATAGGTGCTATTATTGATATGAAGGAGGGAAACATAAGATTCCAATTCCCACTCAGGAAAGGGATGGAACATTTCCCTAGAAATAAAATTAAACCACCTTATGAATCTATCATGATGGCCACCTATGGATTGAGTGCCAAAGATAACAAAACTTGATAATATACATTATGCCTAGCTAGGGGCATAAAACAATAGCGCTTGTTGTGAGGCAACCCAATAGTTATCTTTAATTTTTTTTTAAATTTCTGGCATGGTGTGATAACATGATTATTGATACTGCAATTATTGTGTTTTTATGTTTAAATTAGTGTTTGTTCCAAGTAAAACTTTCGGGATGACTTGCATGATAAATATAATTGATACAGTGAAAAACAGAAACTTTTGCGTCAAGTGCAGAATTTCTCTGATTTTACTATAACATCTTTTTGATCTGAATTGTTTACACAGTATTTTTATACAAATCCCCCAGGTTTTCATAAGTTTTCAGAGTTTTTGGAGTTACAAAAGTATGGTGATTGTGCAGATCATTACAGACTGTTCTGTTTTAGACATATTCTCGTTTTGATTGCATAGTTTGCTTGTTTTGATCATGCTATGGATTGTATCAGGGGGTATAAACCAAGGAGAAGTTAGAATACAGTAACTCATGCAATAATAAAATATGAATCAATTTATAATAGTACCTAAAGTTTTTTGATTTACCTATCATACTAACAGAGCTCACGAGTTTTCTGTTGAGTTTTGTGTGCTGAAGTTTTCAAGTTTGGGGTGCTATATATCACGATGGATGAAGGAATAAGGAGAGGCAAAGAGCCTAAGCTTGGGGATACCCAAGGCACCTTGGTATATTCTAGGAAGACTCAAGCATCTAAGCTTGGGGATGCCCCGGAAGGCATCCCCACTTTCGTCTCAATCCATCGGTATGTCACTTGGAGCTACATTTTTATTCATCACATGATATGAGTTTTGCTTGGAGCGACTTGTGTTTTACTTTGCTTTTTTTGTTTTCCATAATAAATTTTTTACTGGACACACCTATTTGATAGATACACATGATCACCATAATTTATTAAAATACTCTATGTGCTTCACTTATATCTTTTGAGCTAAGCAGTTGCTCTAGTGCTCTTTTAGAGCACAGTGGCGTATAGATTTATAGAAATAATTGCACTCTCATTCTTCACTTAAATTTTTCTGAGAGTCTAATATATAGTTACGGTAATTTGCATGGGTTATAAGACTAGTCCAAAAATAATAGGTATTCAAGGAGTGCATAATCAAAACCTTCATGTAGCACATAAAAGAGAAATTGTGGGTTAATGATATTGATGTGGTAATATGATAGGGCGTGAGTGCATGGTTGTTGGTTAGTCGAAATATCGATAGTTTAAGGGTTCTAATTTTCTGTTCATCTAAATATTGGTTATGGCATGGTGATGATGTGTGAGCATTCTTATTCCTTGTTGAAAACCTAGTGTTGTTTAGGTCGGGGGCGCGCGGTGGTTACTCCTACCAACCTCCTTGATACGTCCATTTTGCATCATGAATTCTTATTGATATTTATGTTATTATTGTCCATTATTCCTCATTATGACACAATTATTCTGCCTTTTCTCTTCGGATATGCAAGGTACATCACAAAGAGGGAAATCACTGGAAACTGGAATTCTCGACGTGAAAACCAAGAAAATGCTAGAAAATTCACTGGACTCCAAATGACCTGAAACTTCACGGAGATTTTTTTGGAATATATAAGAATTATTGGGCCAAAAATATACCAGAGGGGAACCACCTGCTGGCCACAAGCCAACAGTGCGCGCCCACCCCCTGGGCGCGCCCTGTTGCCTTGTGAGGCCCCAGCAGGTCTCGCGACCCCCTCTTCTCCTATATGGTGTGTTTTACCCTAGAAAAAAATCAGAAGGATACTTTCAGGACAAAGCGCTGCCATCTCGAGGCGGAAGCTAGGACAGAGGCCTTTTTGATCTCTAGCAGAGAGATTTTGTCGGGGAAACTTCCCGTCGGGAGGGGGAGATTGAAGCCATCCTCATCACCAACGCTTCCTCCTTCGTGGGAGGACCAATCTTCATCAACAACTTTACCAGCACCATCTCATCTCATACCCTAGTTCATCTCTTGTATTCAATCTTTGTCTCAAAACCTCAGATTGGTACCTGTGGGTTACTAGTAGTGTTGATTATATCTCGTAGTTGATGCTTGTTGGTTTACTTGATGAAAGATATTATGTTCAGATCCTTGAGCTCCATTATTACACCTCTGATCTTGAACGTGTTGATGATATGTGAGTAGTTAGTCTTGTTCCTGAGGACATGGGAGAAGTCTTGTTATAAGTAATCATGTGAAGTTGGTATTCGTTCGACATTTTGATGATGTGTGATAATCCCCAAGTGCAAGGAATCATCGTAGAAATTTCCAAAGGTGGAAGTGATAAGTATGGAGTGTCGAACCCACAAGGAGCTAAAGGTAAGATCAATATTCTCTCAAGTCCTATCTGCCACTGATACGACTGTACGTATACCGAACGTTTGCTTCCAACTAGAAACGAGAAATAAAACTACGTTGTGGGTATGAAGAGGATAGCTTTGCATGATATCAGAGAGCTAAAATATAAAAATAGGTGCTGTTATCATAAAGTTAGAATATATTGCAATGTATTACAAACAGCGAGGGTGGAATAATGATGGGTCGGTGTGCGGAATTGTCCTAGGCAATTGTTAACAAGATCGGTAATCATTATTGCAATTTTATATGAGGGAGAGGCATAAGCTAACATACTTTATCTACTTGGATCATATGCACTTATGATTGGAACTCTAGCAAGCATCCGCAACTACTAAAGATCATTAAGGTAAAACCCAACCATAGCATTAAAGCATCAAGTCCCCTTTATCCCATACGCAACAACCCATCTACTTGGGTTTATGCTTTTGTCACTCAAGCAACCCACTATAAGCGAATCATGAACGTATTGCAACACCCTATAGCAGGAATCCTTCATGTGTGCGCGGCACGGAAGGCACCATAGGACAGCACCAAAGTAAAACATACAACTCAAACCAATCTAGATCATCAATCAACCCAAAGGACAAGAAAAATCTACTCAAAACATTATAGGATGGCAACACATCATTGGATCATAATATGTGGCATAAAGCACCATGTTCAAGTAGGGGATTACAGCGGGGTGCGGGAGAGTGGACCGCTGAAAGGAGATGAGGATGGTGATGAAGAAGGTGATGTTGATGAAGACGATCACCGCGGCCATGGTTCCCCCGATGGCACTCCGGCACCACCGTGAGAGAGGGGGAGAGGGTCTCCCCCCTTGTGCTTCCTCCTCCATGACCTCCTCCCTGGGTAGGGAGAGGTTCCCCCTCTGGTCCTTGGCCTCCATGGCGATGATGGCCCCTCCATCTTCCTCCTCCATGGTCTCCGGTGATGGTGACACCCTCCGACAGGTTGCCGGAGAGGGCCAAGATTGATCTTTCGTGGCTCTGGAGACTTGCGGGGGCGGAACTTCCGATCTAGGTTTCTTTTCGGCATTTTGGGTATTTATAGGAGTATATGGCGTTGGTCCCATGTCCAGAAGGTTCCCGAGGAAGTCACAAGCTAGGGGGTTGCGCCCTAGGGGGGGGGGGCGCCCCCACCCTTGTGGCTTCCTCGGCCTTCCTCTCCGGTGACTTTTCGCTCCAGTATTTTTTATATTTTCCAGAAATATTCTCCGTAAATTTTTAGCTCATTCCGAGAACTTTTATTTCTGCACAAAAACAACACCACGGTAGTTTTGCTGAAAACAGCATCAGTCCGGGTTAGTTCTAATAAAATCATACCAAAATCATATAGAATTATTGTAAACATGGCATGAATACTTCATAAATTATAGATACGTTGAAGACGTATCAGCATCCCCAAGCTTAATTCCTGCTCGTCCTCGAGTAGGTAAATGATAAAAGAAATAATTTATGAAGTGTGAATGCTAGCAAGTGTACAAGTTTGATCAATGATAATTCCAATCACTTTTTCTAGCATCAATATAAACCATAAATAGTAGCTCGTCTCATAAAACTTCTCATGATCAAGTAACAAGCTATTTACATGTTAAAGCATAGACCAGAAAGTTTCTTGAAAACTAACAAACCATATTCCTAGTCATCGAACAAGTGCAATTCATCTTATTTTCAGGAAGGGTCTATGTAAGAGCTTTGATTTAGCAAATTCCACATACTCAACTATCATATAGTCTTCCATGATTATTGACACTCAAAGCATATTTTTAGAAGAAATAGCATCCATCGAACACAGAGAAAGATAGGGCCTTAATGTTTCGTCTCCCAACTTATTTATCATATAGATAATTGTCAACAATAATAATTCATGATCAAATATATTTGTGTGGATATATATGTCTAGATCAATCCCCAACACATGACGCTTGCCAAGAGAAAAAGGCGAAATATAGGAAGTGGTGAGGATCACAATGACTCTTGCATAAAGGTAATTACTAGAAAGTAAAAGATAGGCCCTTCGCAGAGGGAAGCAGAGGTTGTCATGCGCTTTTTGTTTTTGGATGTGCAAACCCTTAATGCAAAGGAACGTCATGTTGTATTGCCCTTTGTGATAGCAACCTTTGTTATGCAGTCCGTCGCTTTTATTTCTTTACCATCACAAATTCGTACAACGCTTATTTTCCCTCACAATAAAAGATCATACATATTTAGGAGCAATTTTTATTGCTTTTTGCACCGATGACAACTTACTTGAAGGATCTTACTCAATCCATAGGTAGGTATAGTGGACTCTCATGGCAAAACTGGTTTAAGGGTGTTTGGATGCACAAGTAGTATTTCTACTTGGTGCGGAAGTTTTAGCTAGTATGAGGTGGAAGCAAGCACCACATGTTGGAGGATCCATAACAATATAACGTCTATACAAATATACCCAAACATAACTCATTAAGTTGTCTTCCTTGTCCAATTGTAACTAATTTGCTCAAGTTTGAAAATAATTAATGAGCTCACAATCATAGAAGATGTCCAAGATAATATATTTATATGTGGAATCTCTCTTCCTTCAATATTCTTTCATGAATTGTTCAAGTGACCAATGCGGTGTTTGCTAACTTTCAATAAATTTTACCACCTATACTTATTATGTGTGAAGTCATTACTCCCCATGGGATAAGTATATGAAGCATATTTAATTTCAGATTTATGATATTCAATTCATTCAACCATTTATTCATAGGATATAAGTGAAGCACGAGATTGAATGACAAACTACTCCAAAAATATATAAATGAAGATCAATGCGTAATCAAGTAGTTAAATAACCATGTGAGGACTCTCTTTCATTCAAAATTTCAGATCCAATGGTTTTATTCAAACAGCAAGCAAAATAAAAATAGCACTACAAGAATAGCACGCATCATGTGAACGAAATAAAAAAATTTAGGCTCATTATAGGCTAACCGATAATTGTTGATGAAGAGAGGTGGGATGCGTAGCATCCCCAAGCTTAGATGCTTGAGACTTCTTGAAATATTTACTTGGGGTGCCTTGGGCATCCCCAAGCTTGAGCTTTTGTATCTCGTTCAATCCTCTCATGTCATGGTTTCACCTATTCTCAAAAACTTCATCCACACAATAACTCGAAAAGAACTCGTGAGATAGGTTAGTACACATAAGAATAAATCAACACTTCATGTACTGCCAAGACAAGTTGCACAATAATTTTCAAACATCATCTACTGTTTACTATTGTTTCCAAAATTTATGTCTACAAATATAGGCTATGGAAACTAAAGGATAAGTAGATAACAAAACTATGACAGCAATCTGTCCAAACAGAACAATCTGTAGAAATTTATTAAAACAGTGTACTTATGTAACTCAAAAAATTATGAAAATTTAGGACATGATATAAATTTTATATGAAAACACTGTGTAAAAATTTCAGAAACTTCCCACGTTCCAGTAAAATATGAAAATTCAAATACTACAGCAAAAGTTTCTGTTTTTACACAGCACACATCAAACATGCAATGCAAGCATCCTAAAGGCAATTCTTGGAACTTTTTATTGAAAAACAAGATTATGAATAACACCTAACAGAAAGTAACAAAATATAATGATGATCCAAGCAACATATTAAGTGACGAATAAAAATATAGCTCCAGGTGAGGTTACCGATAATGTTGAAGACGAAAGAGGGGATGCCTTCCGGGGCATCCCCAAGCTTAGTTGGTTGTATCTTCCTTGAATATTACCTTGGGGTGCCTTGGGCATCCCCAAGCTTAGGTTCTTTTCACTCCTTATTCTCCTCATATCGGTGTCTCACCCAAAACTTGAAAACTTCAATCACACAAAACTTAACGGAACTTCGTGAGAAGGGTTAGTGTAATAAAGTTAGATCATTCACTTAGGTACTGTCAAGACAAGATTCACAATTGTTCCCACATGAAACCTACTGTATTATATCATTCCCATAATTTATATCACTAAATATAAGCTATGAAAACACTAAAACAAGCAAACTATGCATGCAAAACAGAATCTGTCAAAAACAGAACAGTCTGTGAAGATCTGTAGTGTAGCCATACTTCCCTGTCTCTAAAAATTCTGAAAAATTAGGACAATCTAGGAAATTTGTATATAAAGACTGTGTAAAAGTTTCAAATCAAAAGCACGTTCCAGTGAATTTACCAAATTCCTGGACTGAGAGCAAAAGTTTCTGTTTTTGCACAGAATCAAGTCAACTATCATCCACACTATCCCAAAGGCTTTACTTGGTACTTTATTGAAACAAAGGCTATAAAACATGATTATACAGTAGCTTAATCATGTGTACACACAAAAACAGAAAGTAAAAGTGTTGGGTTGTCTCCCAACAAGCGCTTTTCTTTAATGCCTTTTAGCTAGGCATGATGATTTCAATTATACTCTTCCACGCCTAATTCCGATGATAATTTTATTCATACTCTAAAAGATATAAGTGAAGTTCTTAGAGCATTCTATAATTAATATATATTAACCAATATCCAAGCTCAAAATATATAAGTGAAGCACACGAAGCATTCTATAAAGCCATACTCAAAAGATTTAAATGAAGCACAAAGAGCATTCTACAAAACCATACTCAAAGTATTTAAGTGAAGCACAAAGAGCATTCTACAAATCAATGAAGGACTATCTCATACTATAAGGGTGCATAAAAGGAAAATAAAAACACTAAAGACGCATATCATGTGAACAAAACAAAAACCGAGGTATACCGATAATTGTTGAAGAATAAGGATGGGATGCCTTCCGGGGCATCCCCAAGCTTAGATGCTTGAGTCTCCTTGAAGTATTTACTTGGGGTGCCTTGGGCATCGCCAAGATTGAACTCTTGTCTCTCCGTATTCTTCTTATATCGATACCTCCTCGATCTTCGAACACTTCATTCACACAAAACTTAACAAAACCCTCGTGAAATCCGTTAGTATAATAAAGCAAAATACTACTTTAAGTACTGTTGTGAACTCATTCCAAATTCATATTAGCATTATATCTACTGTAGTCCAACTTCACCATGGTTCGTACCCCCCGGTACTACCCATAGATTCGTCAAAATAAGAGCACAATGCATAGAAAACAGAATCTGTCAAAAACAGGACAGTCTGTAGCAATCTGGAAACTTTGTATACTTCTGTAACTCAAAAAATTCTGAAAATTTAGGACAAATTAAAAAATTTGTATATAAGTACTGTGTAAAAAATTCAGAAACTTTTGACGTTCCAGTAAGAAATGTAAATTCATGCACTACAGTCAAAGTTTCTGTTTTTGCACCGCACAAAGCAAACAAGCAATCTAATCAACCTAAAACCAAATCTTGGCACATTATTTTTATAATACAATGGATATATACAGGGGATAATTATTTTTGAGAAGCTTCCATGAAAAATTCTACATTGTTTCCATGAGCATGAACACAAGTGTTCAAGGTCGACCCTCACTTCTCCAATGCACAACTTTCCAATCACTTCTCTTTTTGAAAAACATTCTTAGGCAAGAGGCAAGTAATTCTTTTTGTATTTTTCATTATTTAATTTTTTTCTGTTTGTTTCACCCACAACTAAATAAATCAAAAAGGGAAAACAAAATCTACTTAGTGAAGAAAGCAAACAAGCACACACGAGAATATTAACCCCACGCTATTGCTCCCCGGCAACGGCGCCAGAAAAGAGCTTGATAATCCCCAAGTGCAAGGAATCATCATAGCAATTTCCAAAGGTGGAAGTGATAAGTATGGAGTGTCGAACCCACAAGGAGCTAAAGGTAAGATCAATATTCTCTCAAGTCATATCTGCCACTGATACGACTCTACGTATACCGAACGTTTGCTTCCAACTAGAAATGAGAAATAAAACTACGTTGTGGTTATGAAGAGGATAGATGTGCATGATATCGGAGAGCTAAAATATAAAAATAGGTGCTGTTATCATAAAGTTAGAATATATTGCAATGTACTACAAACAGCGAGGGTGGAATAATGATGGGTCGGTGTGCGGAATTGTCCTAGGCAATTGTTAACAAGATCGGTAATCATTATTGCAATTTTATATGAGGGAGAGGCATAAGCTAACATACTTTCTCTACTTGGATCATATGCACTTATGATTGGAACTCTAGCAAGCATCCACAACTACTAAAGATCATTAAGGTAAAACCCAACCATAGCATTAAAGCATCAAGTCCCCTTTATCCCATACGCAACAACCCATCTACTCGGGTTTATGCTTCTGTCACTCAAGCAACCCACTATAAGCGAATCATGAACGTATTGCAACACCCTACAACAGGAATCCTTCACGTGTGCACGGCACGGAAGGCACCATAGGACAGCACCAAAGTAAAACATACAACTCAAACCAATCTAGATCATCAATCAACCCAAAGGACAAGAGAAATCTACTCAAAACATCATAGGATGGCAACACATCATTGGATCATAATATGTGACATAAAGCACCATGTTTAAGTAGGGGATTACAGCGGGGTGCGGGAGAGTGGACCGCTGAAAGGAGATGAGGATGGTGATGAAGAAGGTGATGTTGATGAAGACGATCACCGCGGCGATGGTTCCCCAGATGGCACTCCGGCACCACCGGGAGAGAGGGGGAGAGGGTCTCCCCCTTGTGCTTCCTCCTCCATGGCCTTCCCTCTGGGTAGGGAGAGGTTCCCCCTCTGGTCCTTGGCCTCCATGGCGATGATGGCCCCTCCGACTTCCTCCTCCATGGTCTCCGGTGATGGTGACCCCCTCCGGCAGGGTGCCGGAGAGGGCCAAGATTGATCTTTCGTGGCTCTGGAGACTTGCGACGGCGAAACATCCGATCTAGGTTTCTTTTCGGCGTTTTGGGTATTTATAGGAGTATATGGCGTTGGTCCCACGTCCAGAAGGTTCCCGATGTAACACCCTGGTTTTCGCTCCTGTTTTTTTTCCTTCGCGGGATTTGACTCCCGTCTTTTTTCTCGGTGTTATCGGATTTCTCTAGCTCTTGGTTATGTGAAGATGGTCATCTAGCCTTGCCTTCCCTATCCAACCAGAGATCCTTCCCAGTCCAACCTTGCCACCCAAGATCTATCTCAGGACTTTGCCTCCGAAACGCTACCTTCCAAGTTGTCGGAAGGGAAATCCTGATTCTTCCAGTTACAAAGGAACCTCAATTTCCTTTGATCTTCTGCCTCCCAAACTTTTCCCAGAGATCATCCTTCATCTATAAACCCTGGATATGCAAAAATATTGCCAAGTCATTTGCAATATTTTTCATTTATAATTAATTCCTTGTTCTGCCAGTTAAATGAATTAAATCCAGGAAAATATCTATCCATCTTCAAATCCCATGAAACCTTGTAGAGATATTCTTTGTGATCATATTGAGCTCCCACAAAAATATGGGCCATAATTAAATAAGGAAAATTGTCTTTTCCTATTTAATGCCAATATTGCATTTTGGGCACTTTCTAAAGGAACTACCATTTTGGTAGCCAGGAAAAATCCCAAATAATTGTGGAGCTTCTAATATCCATATATTTCCCATTTCCATCAAAATCCCAAGTTCCATAGTTCAAATTTTGAGCACCACATCAATTTGCAAATTCTGCCCTGTTGGGCAATTTGCAAAGGAAGTGCTCTATTCCTTTATATATTTGAGCTGAAATTTTTCATGGTGGTTAAAATTGATAAATCACTCATGAATTCCAAAAATCAGCTCAATCCCTCTATTCATCTTTTCCCAGCAATTTTCTCAAGTTTCTGTTCAGTGGAAAGCTCTGTGAAGGAAGTACCATTTTGGTGTATACCAATGGTATGAAACTTTTACAGTAGCTTCCTATGTTCAAATCATTCTCCTTTTCCAAATTTAAGCCCAATCCATTTAGCCAATTCTGCCCAGCATCAACATACTCATTTCTGGACCTAATGCTGCATTTCAAAGGAAGTGCTATCTGCACTTATTGGATTGCAGTGAAACTTCCCATTTAGACTCATCCTACCATCTTGCTAACCCATGCCAAACCTTAGCCCATTTCCTTTAGCCAATTTTCTTCAGGCCAATCCAAACACCTTTATGTCAGGAACCTTTCTAGAGCCTCTAGTCCATTCCAGAGGAGGTGAGATCAAACCAGAGGCATGGGATCCCTCCTGGATGTCAGGACGACACATGGGACAAAGTGTGCCAGGTCAGGTCACACCGTGTGAGCCAGTGCACGCGGTGACCACGCGGCCGGCATGGCCAAACGCATGCTCTGGATCTCGGGGCCCTCGGCCACCGTCCATCCAGCGAGCTCGTGCCACCGGAGCATGTCTAGCAGCCCCGGAGTGTCCTCGCGCCCCCCCTGGACCCTTCTCCCCCTCCTCGTTCCCTCTCATCGCGCCACGGCGGTCGCCGACATGTCGCTGTCCCGCCCGTGACGCTGTCGTCTTCCTCTCCGTTGGCTCCTTCCTCCCTGAGCCGTCGCGTTGCATTGAATGCTCGTCAGGTCGGCAACGCTCGCGTCCAAGGCCAGCTCACCGGCGCTCCAGTGCGATGATAGGAACGCCACGGCGGCGTGCTTATCCGAATGCCTCGGACGGCTACAAATAGCCGAGGCCGGAGCCTTCCCGAGCACCTGGAGCAACCGCGGCCACCTCCTTTCCCTCTCAGCTTCCCTCTGGACCAGCCAATTGAATCTCGGCGCCCTTCTTCCTCACCCACGGCCGCCATTGTCTCCTCCCTCCCCGGCCCAAATTCCGGCGAGCCGGAGCCCTTCCCTCTCTCCTACCACCACCAACCGAACCACTAGAGCCTTGCAGCCCTCCCCATCTCCTCGTTGGACCCCTAGGGCGCCCATGGTCATTTTCCCAAGTCCGGCAGACGGCGCCGGCGAAGCGTTTGGATGGATGCGGCATGTCGCCACGGTCTCGCCGGTGGCTGGATCTCGGCCGGAGATGGCCCGTGCCGCCGGGACGGTCGCCGGTGCCGCTCGCTATCCTCTGCTCTTGGGCACTCGTCGGGAGGGAAGACGGCGACCTCGCCCGGCTGGCCAGGCGGCCCCACCACCCCTCGGGACCCACCGGTCAGCCTAACAGGGCGTTGACCCGGCCCGGTGACGTGGATAAGTGGAGACGTACTCCAGGAGTACGTTTTCCCTTTAACAAAAGTGTATTTCTCAGAATGCGCTTTCTGTTTAAACCCAGCCGGCTAAAATGGTTAAATAGCGGGCGTTCGCTGTTTAAGCACAGAAAAGAATAGATTTTTATTCTTTTTCTGCCTATCGAACGAACGGCCTCAACTTTTTAACCGCAACTCCAAATGAGGTGATTCCAACGCCCACATCTTCGTCTCGTCGGGCCCGTTCCGATGGTACCCTTTCCACCATGTTGACACTTTCTAAAATACCCATTTTTCCCTTGCCCCTCATTCATCCCCTCCGAGAGGTAATACTTTCCGGCGGACTATCCTGCGAGGCTACCGCATCTCTTCCCGGAGTATTCCTTCACCCCCAGGCAAGCCGACCATCTGACATATGCTCTACAGCATCGCTCTATGTTATTCTTGCGTGTTTAATCATTAATTATGCTTGTGATAGAAATAGTTTAACTCCTGCTATGTTGCACTTACTATTTTCATTACTAGTTCATAGTAAATAGTTTAAGTGCCTAGTTGATGCCCTCATAAGTTGTTGTGGTAAACTACATGCTTACTTAATGAACCTAGTCGGTTGATCTAGAGTCACCTGTCCGGGCATACTAGTGGAACCACATTTGCCGGTATGGGACGGCCCTGACCAGGCCTGACTGCGTGATCTTTCATCGGTACCTCCAAAGAGGGAGGGTTATGCACGGCGTGCTACCCTGATCAGGTAAGCGGTGATAACCCTGTGAGCCCAGTTGATAGTTGAGTTTGTGCCGGCGTCCCCGTTTGGGACAGTAGGCCCCGTTTGGATCTACAGAGTTTGGCCACGACGGTGGCAGGTGTCATGAGGACATAGGGGCCACCCAAGGCTGACCTCCGGGGGAGGAAGAGTGCCGGTGGTACGATGAAGGGTCACGGGTCAGGCAGGTTTTGTTGAAGCAATGCTGGTCCACCCGAGTGGTCTCGAGGCCAGGGCCAGGTGCTTCATGGTGTGGGTAAAGTGCGCAACCTCTGCAGAGTGTAAAAATCTATTCGAATAGTCAAGTCCACGGTATTGGACAGCCCGTCCAGACCTCAGTAGATGGTCAACCGTAGCAGTGATAATAATGATGGGAGAACTCGTCTTGCATAGACATCAGATGATGTCAGGAATAGGATATGATAGCCATGGGCTGGCTATGAGATGAGTGGTCGGATGACCACACGAGTTGGATTGGATTTGGATCAGATTCAGATTGGATCATGAGAAGATTCGGAGTATGGAATATTTACTTAGTATGCTTTACTTTACTGCATTTACTTCAGTAGTTATCTTGCTAGATAATCCTGTTATGCCATGATAAATAATATTGCTCTAATAACAAATGCATGCTTGAATGCCATGGATTGCTTTGCTTGGTGTATATGTTGGTTTGGTTTGCTTGCGAGTACATTCAAAAGTACTCAACGTCCTTTAACATGGCCAGGTTCACATAAGGATCCGTCGTGCATCGACGAGGAGCCGGAGCGTTCGCAGGCTAGAAGAGTAACCTAGTCAGATCCCTGTGGATTGGAGCCGCACCAAGACCATGCTGCCTTAGATAGAGCTTTCCGCTGCCATCACCTTTGTAGCATATCATGTAAGACTCATATATCCATTAATAGAAATGCCTGTGTTCATGATACTTGTTGTAAACGCGCATGCCAGATTGATTTTCTGGGCTGGTATGCGTGGCGACCGTCTGGCTACAGTGGTAATCAGGCGGGGGCGCCACAACGAATGGTATCAGAGCAGCCAGGCTGACTATAGGTTACCCTAGCCGCACTTCACTGTCTTGTGTTCAGTAGAAAGCCCAGATGGATTTCAGCCATCTTTGCCACCTGGCACGGCTACTATTGATCATAAGGCAACCCCATAGGTTTTCGGCTCCATCAAACCTCAACTCTCGTGGCCCTTGCCTCCGGTGTGAAATGCTCGCACCCGGCAATGACCCGTGAGCCCTGAAACCCCTAGGTTAACCAAATATCCTTACCCTGCTTGCTAGCCATGGCATTTCTCTTCTTACTCTAGTTTCCTTTGGGAAACGCTTATAAATTCTATCTCTCCTTGACAACCCTAGGAACGTCGACTAAGCCACTTTGGCTATGGTCCTGCGTCGAGTGTGATGCTCCCTAAGGAAGTAGTAGGAGCTTGACACCAGTGCTACCAGGAGCATTGTGTGGTTTCGCTTCTAAATCCTTAGAGGTACATCGAGTGCGCTATAATAGTTATACTAGTGGATCCTTGGCCATGTAAGGTCCGCAAAATTTTTGAGCTTTATTTGCCTTTCGGTTTTTCGCGGTTCTGGTTTTTCTTGTCGATTCCGTTTCTCTGCTCCGACTGGATCCATCCGCAAGAGTTGTCCAAGAAGATCAGCATGCAATTGGGATAATACCCAATAATCCCAATTCAGCAAGAGTCAAGCCAAACAACTGCCTGATACTCAAAACAGCAACACCGGATCTGTCAAGAATGAAGAATGGGTCAGAAACAGAATCCGTGTGCAACAGACAAGGTCAGAATATACCTGAGGGAGTTTGCCTCATAACAAATCATGCCTAAGGAGCAGTCAGATGAGCTACCAAGAATGAACACCAGTAAGGACAAATGATTCCGTCCTCGACACAAGGATTATTTTAGTCAGTGGGGTGAACCTTGAGTCTTTTCTCAGTGGACTCAAGAATCATTTATCACCCACCGAGGACATATTTCAAGAATGGTGATGTGCCGAGAACAACAACTAAACTCTGGTATGATGATATGAATTTCAAAGCGTATCTTGGAATTCACCGAGGCAAATACAAAAAAAATTCTGGGCACTGTGAACAAGGTTTGCGAGAAATATGGATAAGTTCACGGTCGCCTAGAATCAATGAGAACTTCACATGCTTGGAAGCTCAGCTGAACCAAATGGGATTATCTGTCAACTGCTTATTATCCAGCAATACCTGGCTTGAATGCAAAAGGGCATTCCGAATTAATGGTTAACATGAAGCCTGCCTCAGTGGAGCAACCTTTATAGCAGCAATCAGAAGACCAGCAGAAGGACAAGCAATGTGCCTGACAATAGAATATCTTCAGTCAAGGTATGGCCTATATCAAGTTTTGGCTCTGCTTTGGGTAAAATTCCGGATACTTCGGAAGGAAGCCAGAATCGGCCAAAGACCCGACTACGTACCCAAGGTTTCTGGTATAACAAACCCAGCCTTTCCCCCGCAAGCTACCGAGAAGAGCTTACGATACCAGACTGCTAATCTCCCTCTGTACGCCACTCGATGAGAGATCCTTCTGGGATACGGCACCCCCATCTTCCACAGAGTGCTACCGTGGAAGACTTCCGGCATAAGGCACCCGACCTTCCGCAGTAGGCCATATGAAGGAAAACTTTTGAGGTATGATACCCAGCCTTCTTCAGCACACTACCCTGGCAGAAGCTCGAGCATAAGGAATTCAGTCTTCTTCGACACGCCATCGTGCCTACAACAAGCTTGTCAGGAGCACAAACTAATCCAGGCACACCCAGCTGCCTCAGAACTCAATGGTTATGAAAGGATTTATCCTACACATGCGTTGTGAGCATGCAGTCCAGTGGATCAGTTCATGCGAGCCACTCGTCGGGAATGACTGTGTTCAGAGAAACATTGGCCCATGTTTAAAAAAAGAATATGAGCGCATCAACCTCTACGAGGTATGCAAGAGTAAGTTTTGAGAACAGGCCCGACAAACCGGGAAAGCAATCAAGGAGCTGTATTGGCAGGACATTACATGCCCATCAAAGGAATCCTCAAGAACAAAGAAGTTGTAGACAGCACAACCTTTGTGACGGTCAACAAGATACAGCCTCACAGACAAAAAGGTATTACCAATCCTTGTCAAGACTCTTGCATATACGGCCACAACAATGCAGTCAGCATGTCATACTCGTCCTAAATATGGGCCATTAACCAAGATAAGAGGCTATGCTTCGAAAGATACACCGGATGATAGCAATACTATGCTTAGCTCAGTGGTCACAGCAAGGACTACAGAGGCTATATATATGACAGAGCCAGCTCCACGAGCGATAGAGTTGGAAACAAGGCATTCAGATAGAATGGCTCAAAGCACATCAGCATCAACAGCTCATAGACATCATGACATCATTGGAATAAGAGATTACTGTCTATGATTACTTTGTGATCATGCCTGACATTTTTGATATGTGCTGAAATTTACTATTGTTTGTTACTATGGATGGTCACCCTTTGAGTGGCTTGTTCGGGGCATCTTCGCCTTGAACGGAAGTTGAAAAAGTTGCATCTCAACCTACTGAACCTATTGAAAATATTTATTATGAGATTCCTTCGGGTATGTTAGAGAAACTGCTGGCTAATCCGTATGACAGTACAACTCATCTTGATAACCACTTGATATATGTAGATGAGATTTGTGGATTGTTTAAGCTTGCGGGTTTATCTAGAGAGAAATTTAAGAAGAAAATTTTCCCTTTATCTTTATAGGGAAAGGCACTAATGTGGTACAGGCTATTAGATGATACTGGACATCGGACTGGAATTGCTTGAAGCTGGAATTTCATCAGAAGTTTTATCCTATGCACCTAGTCCATCGTGATCGGAACTTTATATATAATTGCTGGCCTCGTGAGGGAGAAATCATCGCTCAAGCTTGGGGGAGGCTTAAATCTATGATGCACACTTGCCCCAATCATGATTTCTCGAGGGAAATGATTATACAAAAAATTTATGCCCGACTTTCTCATGATGATCAATTACTACTTGATTTGTCTTCCACTGGTTCCTACATGAAGAGAACCATTGAATTCAAATGGGATCTTCTGGAAAGAATTAAACGCAACTCGTAAGATTGGGAATTTGACAAAGGTAAAGAGTCAGGTATACAACTTAAGTTTGATTGTGTTAAATCTTTTATGGAAACAGATACTTTCCATGAGTTTAGCAATAAATATGGGCTTGACTCCGAGATAGTAGCTTCTTTCTGTGAATCATTCTCTACTCAAGTTGATCTCCCTAAGGAGAAGTGGTTTAAATATCATCTACCCATTGAAAAACCTTTAGAGGAAACTTTTAAAGTTAAAGAGGAAAAAAATGTTTATCATGTTGATCCAGTTGTGCCTACCGCTTACATTGAGAAACCCCTTTTCCTATTAGGATTAAGAAACATGCTAAAGCTGCAACTGTGGTTAATAAAAGTTATTTTAGAACACCTAAACCCTCAGAACAAATAAATGTTGAGCCTAATATTGCTATAGTTAAGGATCTCCTAGCTGATAATATTGATGGACAGGTTATCTATTTCTATGATGAAGCTGCTAGAATTGCGAAACCTGTTAGAAACTAGCAGGGTGAGCTATATAAGAAAAAACCTGTTACCGACATGCCTGTCGTTTCTGTTAAAATAGGAGATCATTGTTATCATGGCTTATGTGACATCGGTGCTAGTGTTAGTACTATACCTTTTACCTTATACCAAGAAATTATGAATGACATAGCACCCTCTGAGATCGAAGATATTGATGTCACTATTAAACTTGCAAATAGAGACACCATCGCACGACTTGGGATTGTTAGAGATGTTGAGGTCTTCTGTGGAAAAGTAAAGTACCCCACGGATTTCCTAGTACTTGGTTCACAACAAGATAGCTTTTGTCCCATTATATTTGGTAGACCTTTCTTGAATGCTGTTAATGCTGAAACTAATTGCGTTACTGAGAAGGTCAATGTCAGCTTTGGTGACGAGTCACATGAATTCAATTTCTCTAAGTTCGGCAGAAAACAATATGAAAAAGAATTGTCTGGTAAGGATGAAATATTTGGTCTTGCTTCTATTGTCGTGCCTCCTACTGATCCACTAGAACAATATTTTCTAGACTATGAGAATGATATGCATATGAATGGAAGAAATGAGATAGATGATATATTCCTTAGACAAACACCTATTCGTAAACACAACTTTCCTGTTGATATTTTAGGGGATCCTTGTGACGCCCCCAATTTGACCGTACGCTAATCATACACGCAAATGCGTGCGACCAAGATTAGGGACTCACTGGAAGATATCACAACACAACTCTAGACACAATTTAATGTCGTACAAGCTTCATATTACAAGCCAGGGGCCTCGAGGGCTCAAATACATGAGCTCAATTTCAACAAGTCAGCAGAAGCAATTAATATCTCAGTACAGACATAAGTTAAATAAGTTTTGCCTTAAGAAGGCTAGCACAAACATAACAACGGATCGAATGAGGCGGGGCCTCCTGCCTGGGAACCTCCTATCCTACTGCTGGTCGGGGGCAGCCTCCACATAGTAGTAAGCTCCAACGGTGGTGTAGTAGTCGTCTCTGGTGTACTGCATCTCCTAGGCTCCATCGTCTGAATGCAGTAATCGCATCGAGGGGGGAAGAGAAAGTAAAGCAACGGTGAGTACTCATCCAAAGTACTCGCAAGACTGACATCAGAACTATGCTAAGTATCCATCATTATCAAAGGGAATGAGGTTATATCTGGACTGACTGCAGAAAGCAAGAATGAGGTTGAAGGCCTAGTCCTATCGAAGACTAGCATCTTCAACATCTTACAGCATTAGAAGAGTGTAGATTGGTAACTCATATGTAACAATATTATTGTAGCCATCTTATTAAGTAACCACGCCCAGAGATCCTTCCTCGACTTCGTGCGAGAAAGCAATCTCGGAGCCAACATTCATTTCAAATTATCACTTTTAGTTATATTAGCTCGGGATACAACTCCAAGTCGTCCTGTTACCGTGGACACGACTATTCGAATAGTTAATTTCATCCCTGCAGGGGTGCACCACGTTTTCCATCACGCTTGATCACCTTTGGCCGGACACACTTTCCTGGGTCATGCCCGGCCTCGGAGATCAACACATCGTCGCCCTACCTAGGCTCAACAGAGAGGCCAGCCCGCCGGTCTAAGTCCTAAGCTCGCAGGGGTCATGGGCCCACTCACCCTTTGCACTCCTACATGATGCGAGGGCGGCTGAGGTCAGTCCTAGCATCACTAATACAAGATGAATGCCGTCGCGGACCACTCGGGCGCGCGCCTCTCCATTGCTGATGTCCGAAGAGCTTCGGCTGATACAACGATGCCGAGTACCCATAACTTCTCCCACGTGAAGGTTAGTGCAAAAAGGTCAAATGACCATCTCAGATCAAATACCCAAACCATTAGCATTTTGTTAATTGCGGTGACGAGCGCGATACACGATATGTGGTCCCGTCACCCCGTCTCGAGGTCTTGTGGCAAGGGCCAAGAATGCCCGGCCACGCCCCGTCGTATTACACCAACACCCTCCGGTCATCCAGACCTCATCATGTATCAACAGTAAAGTAAATGTAACAGTGTGTATATAACACCAAGGGGGGAACCCGAGGGATTAACCTCGAAGGATCCCACCTGATATAACCGTCAAGGTGAACAGAGAGGATTCACCCTCGATGGTCTACGCTTGAGGGGTTGCACGACAGAGTCGTCGTCGGGAGTGGTGAAGGAGGAATCACCCTCGATAACCACGACCGACTAGGTACACTACAGAGTTAGCATCATGAGTACTTCGTGAGGTGTCACCCTCGGTACTCGATAGTAGCTTTGCAGAGTCGTACAACCAAGGGGTGTGCGGTGAATGTGACGGGCATGGCTTGTCGGTCGGTTGACCGAGTCTTCGAGTCGTCGATGATGAAGCAGGGGCACTGGGACTAAGGGGTTCACAGGGGATCACTAATCAACCTATGCTAAGCAGTTTATGAAAGCAGTAGGTACAGTAGCAGATCATCAAAAATAGGCTATGCATCAGAATAAGTACTATCTACAACAGTAGCAAAATCTGGTGCAAGAATGAGAGAGAAGAGAACTGGGCGATATCGGAATGATCAGGGGGGGGGGGGGGTTGCTTGCCTTGTTGCTCTGCAGAGAAAGACGGATCCTTGCGGTGAAGTGGTCGATAACCGGATCAACCACGGCCTCAGGGTCTATCGTAGTATCGAGGTCTACCGGAAAAGAAGTAACGGAGGGGAACAAATAAATAACGGAGCAATCAAATGCAGCACAAATGCAATGGCATGGCAAGATGTGAGGGTGATATGCTCTAATGCATCCCTAAGCATTTTAAAAGAAGGGGGGAAATATCTGGCGATATTTTCCCAGCTCCAGGTATTTTTCGGACAGATGATCCTAATGCAAAATGTCCACGTTCATCATGCTAGGATCATGTGACAGATGAACGGACAGCGTATTCGGAGTCCTGGGATTTTTCTGAGCAACTTTCATATATAAGTTATTTTCATCCGATTTATAGTTTATTTTCTATTAATTTTCGAAGTTTTAAGGATTTTCTGAATTTTATTAATTTCGAAATGCATCAATGTGTAATTGCTACGGGTACACTGAAGTGTACCCAGCTGCGGGTGTTAGAGGCTGACATATGGGGCCAGTCAACCTGTCCAGTCAATAGTTGACTGGTCAAACGTTGACTAGTCAAAGGATGACTGGGTCCACCTGTTAGTCACAGGACTTAATTAAATTAGATTAATTAAAAGTGGGGACCACTCACATTGGCTAGTATCTAACCTAACTAAAGTGTATTAGCACCAATTAATTTGATTGGCCCCATGTGTCGTGCACTTGTTGTGCACAAACACGCAAAGCAGCACCCAGGCACACGGCCATAGCCATGGGCGAGGCGAGCTTGGGAGCGGCCAGGGAAGGGCGCGGGCTCGCCGGCAGCTGCAGCAATAGCAGGTAGTAGTAGCGCTAGCAGCAACATCAGCAAGCAGTACGACAGCAGGAGCAGCAAGCAGCAGACGGCAGCAGAGTCAGCGATGCCAGCAAGAAGCAAGCAGTAGCAGCCAGCAGCAGCGGCTACTGCGGCAAGGCAACGGCGGCTGGAGGCGGGGCGAGCAGCAGTGGGCGCGCACGGGCGGCAGTAGAAGCAGCGGCTAGCAAGCAGAGCAAGCAGCAGCGACGCAAGTAGCCACAGCGCAAGCAGGCATGTACGTGCACGTACGCGTACACTCGGGGACGGCGGCAAACGGCGAGTCGGCGACGAATCGAGCCGGGAAACAAGGGGAATCGGGTGAGGAACTCACTGCGAATCTCGTAGACGTGGTTTGGAGGCGCGGGGACGACCGGACGCGATGAGCTCGACGATGCGGTGCGACGGCCGTGGCGGGAAACCGGCTCGATGCCGAGCGTACGGGCCGTCCCGGCATGATCTGGTCCCCGGAACGGACGGATCCAGCCGCGGTGGACCTCCTAGATGTGCTCCCGCACGCCAGAGAGGTTGGTGGCCGCGTCAACGATGGCGAGCGCCTATGCAATGACTCCGGTGCGAGCTAAATCAAAGGGAGCGAGGCGAGGGTAAAAAATGAGGATAGGGTTTCGTCTACGGGGTCGGGGGTGTCAGCCTTATCCTCTCCCACGCACCCTGTAGCACCAGACGTCGACCATCGAGCCATGGAGGCCAGGATGGTCGACACGCCATGGCTCTCTCTCTCTCTCTCTCTCTGTAACGTACAGAGGAAGGAGGAGACAATAGGTGGGTTGGGCTGTGCACTATAGCAGTGGGTTATAAGTGCACAGTCCAGTTTTTCCATTTTATTCTTTTTCATTACTATTTTTGCTTTTTGATATTGTTTCCTATTTACTTTTTATAGCAAACGAATTTGGTTAGCCATGAAACTTGACACACCAATACTAGGCAATATTCTGAGGCCACACCACAAGTCTCACATTATTTGGAAAATCTCATTTATTTTTAGGATTTAAAATGGCCAAACTAGATGCTATCGGACATGTTTAAATGTTGTTGGGGTTAATTGGGTTATCCAAATGAAGTTGGTTTCTGCATGACAAATGATCACGAGAATTTATGGAATAAAGCAAACATTTTAGTTTTACTGTTTGAAGAAAAAATTATTGTTGACTTTTTTTTAAATTTGAATTTGAATGTTGGATTAAATCCTAAATGCAATTTAATTATGATGATCATGATGACATGGCATATTATCTTGGTTAATAACATGACTATAATCTGGGGATGTTACAATCCTCCTCCACCCAAGGGAGATCCCGTGTTTGAGTTAAAGACATTACCTGATACTTTGAAATATGCTTATCTTGATGAAAAGAAGATATATCCTGTTGTTATTAGTGCTAACCTTCGAGAGCATGAAGATAAGAGATTACTTAAAACTCCAAAGAAGCACATGACTGCTATTGGATATACTCTTGATGATCTTAAGGCCATTAGTCCCACTCTATGTTAGCACAAGATTAATATGGAACCTGATGCTAAACCTGTCATTGATCATCAACGCCAATGAAATCCTAAGATGAAGGAAGTGGTAAGAACTGAAATACTAAAGCTTCTGGAGGAAGGTATAATTTATCCTATTGCTGATAGTAGATAGGTAAGTCCTGTTCATTGCGTTCCTAAGAAAGGAGGTATAACTGTTGCTCGTAATGATAAAAATGAACTGATCCCACAGAGAATCGTAACTGGTTATAGGATGGTAATTGATTTTAGGAAATTAAACAAAGCTACTAGAAAATATCATTACCCCTTGCCTTTTATCGATCAAATGTTAGAAAGATTATCTAAGCACGCATTTTTGTTTTCTTGATGGATATTCTGGTTTCTCTCAAATACCTTTGTCAAAAGAAGACCAAGAGAAAACTACTTTCACATGCCCTTTTGTAACTTATGCTTATAGACGTATGCCTTTGGTTTATGCAATGCACCTGCTACCTTCCAAAGATGTATGACTGCTATATTCTCTGATTTTTGTGAAAAGATTGTTGAGGTTTTCATGGATGACTTTTTCGTTTACGGGACCTCTTTTGATGATTGCTTGAGCAACCTTGATCGAGTTTTGCAGAGATGTGAAGAAACTAATCTTGTCTTGAATTGGGAGAAGTGCCACTTTATGGTGAATGAAGGTATAATACTTGGGCATAAAATCATTGAACGAGGCATTGAGGTAGGCAAAGCTAAAGTTGATGTAATAGATAAAATGCCATGTCCTAAAGATATTAAAGGTATAAGAAGTTTTGTTGGTCATGCTGGCTTTCATAGGTGTTTTATTAAAGATTTCTCGAAGATTTCCATGCCACTAACTAACCTTCTTCAAAAAGATATTCCTTTTGTTTTTGATGATGATTGTGTAGAAGCCTTTGAAATACTTAAGAAAGCCTTTGTCGTGGTTTTGTCACGGCAGATGCCCGAAGGCTTAGGTTCGAGGCCATCGCTAAAGAGGTGGACTCAAAGGGGTTAAACGGGACAAGGGACACGAGTTTACCCAGGTTCGGCCCCTCTCGGTGGAGGTAAAAGCCTACATCCTGCTTGTATTGTATTGACTGCTGTTTCGATTACAAGGGGCGACTTGCTTGCCCTAGTTCTCGACTGCTTGGTCTCTCTCGCCGTAAGGCTTGTCTGTCTGTCTTAACCCCTCTAACTTGCCGCCAGGTCTCGCCTTTATATACATAGGCTGAGGTCCGGCGGCTTACACGAGTCCGGGTCGGGTCATATAACGTAACCGATCCTGGCTCCAACTCCCTAGTCTTACAGAACAAGTCATCTTATGGCGGCTTATGCCTTCAGGCCTTTTAGTCGCCTCCAGGTCTTGGGCCGTCAACCGGCCTGCTTATGAACCGCCATCTTCATGTCTCTGGGCCTTAGTCTTGGCCCGCCTGGTAAGTCGCCTTGTAGCTTAGCCTTCCATCTTTTGGCCCATCTTACGGGTCTTAACTATGAGACGCCAAGCCTGTGGACGGGTCATTGGTGACTTGCCAAGTCCTGGCTGGGTCATATCCTGGCCGGGTTATATCGTGGGGTTATATCCCTGACATTAGCCCCCAGGTTAGCTTGAATTTATTCATGCTAAGCTCCGTCTTCTCTATTGTCTTGCTTATCAGTGTTCTCCGAAGTAATATTCTAGAAATACAACACCCATATGCCATTGAGTCGGCCTCCAATACTCTCGGCGGGTTACCACCACCGGGTTATAATCTTTGATGACGTCGGGTCATGTAATGTTGGTGACACCGGGTCAAATAACCAGTCTCCAGAATTGACATCTTGAACACTCTTTTCAATTTTGATATATCCTTATTACCTGTAGCCCCCAAGCTCCAAGTTTATCCATGATGACTTGGCGCTTTGCAATAATATCTTTGACTGTGAAGCCCCCAAGTATCAGGTTGTCTTGCTTGCAGCAGCCTGGGACTTATAACTATCTTATACCTTATAAAGCTTCAGCTGGTGTAGCCCCCAAGAGCCGGCTCTTCAGTATGTGATGGGCCGGGTCTTCAATGGGAACCTTATAGTCTGCTTTGAACAGCAGAATACTGTAGCCCCCAAGTGCCGGGTCAGTAATATGTACTGGGCCGGGACTTTAGAAGGATTGTAGAAAATCGGTCATCTCTTTGAAATAACAGGGTCTTGCTTGATAATGTATTGTCTTGAAAACCGGCTTGCATTAGCCCCCAAGTGTTGGGGCGCATGCTTGCAGCGACATGGGACTTGTGTACTTGATATAAGCCGGATTTGAAAAATGTAGCCCCCAAGTGCCGGGTTGTCTGCCTGCGGCGACTTGGGACTGTATAAGAGTAATATGATTCCTTGACCGTGGTTGTAACCCGGTTATGAATAATGAAATCCCTGCTCGTGGTTGCGGTGCAACCCGGCAAATATATGCTTGAGAAATCCATGAATGCTGTAGTATACTACATAGCACTGGTTGAAGAAATCCAAGAGCAGGTCGATCTAGATAACCCGGCATTATAATCAATAGGACGGCTTTTCAAGAATAGCCAGCCATGTCGGCTATTTAGTGTCTTTATTATGCTTGCAGAGGTTACGATGTAACCCGGTATGGCGGGCGGCTTGAAAAGCACAACCCGGAGAGGTTAACTCTCACAAATTTGCTTAAAACTCAGGCTTTATCTTGTAAAGACTTAGGCATGATTGCCACTCATGTGCCGGCTCTCATATGGCACAGATTCGTCGTTTTAACCTTAATCAGCTCAGGGTCTTATTGCGAGATTAACTGTCAAGAGACAAGTCCAGGGTCTCTAAAGATTGACTGTTTAAGAGTACAACAATTGATAAAACTGACTCTTTTGACAAGCTCAGTGTCTTATAAATTGACTGTCAAAGAGAGGCAAAGCATAATCCGGCTCTTGACAGTTCAGGGTCATATAGATTGACCGTCAAGAGACGTAAATCATAAGCCGGCTCTTGACAGTTCAGGGTCATATAGATTGACTGTCAAAGAGAGGTAAATCATAAGCCGGCTCTTGACAGTTCAGGGTCATATAGATTGACCGTCAAGAAACGTAAATCATAAGCCGGCTCTTGACAGTTCAGGGTCATATAGATTGACTGTCAAAGAGACGTAAATCATAAGCCGGCTCTTGACAGTTCAGGGTCATATAGATTGACTGTCAAAGAGACGTAAATCATAAGCCGACTCTTGACAGTTCAGGGTCATATAGATTGACTGTCAAAGAGACGTAAATCATAAGCCGACTCTTGACAGTTCAGGGTCATATAGATTGACTGTCAAAGAGAGGTAAATCATAAGCCGACTCTTGACAATTCAGGGTCATATAGATTGACCGTCAAGAAACGTAAATCATAAGCCGGCTCTTGACAGTTCAGGGTCATATAGATTGACTGTCAAAGAGACGTAAATCATAAGCCGGCTCTTGACAGTTCAGGGTCATATAGATTGACTGTCAAAGAGAACGGCGGGTCACCTGTTGGAATGTGGCGGCAATCTCCAGGACCAGGTTTTATCTTCTTTGAAATAACGATCTTTGCCGAGTCATAACTGCATAGCCCCCAAGTCTTTAAGATGACGTGAGGAGTCGGCTTAATAATCTCCACTGAAGGTTGAAGTTGCCCATTGTGGGTTATAAGTGATCCCGTTTGAGGTGTTTTAGTAATCCTCGTTAAGGCGTTTCGGGTTCCTCTGGTACCCTGACTGGTTATTCTGCCGCTGGCCTCCGCCGCGAGGCTGTTGATTATGACCTCCATGGTTGCCTTGACCCTGGTAACCGGACCCTGAGCCACCAGCATCAAAGCCGGCTTCTGAGCCGCCCGGACCTGAGCCGCCCGATGGGCCATCACCGTTATCACGATGCTGTTGAATGCTGTAATTCCGGAACTGTCTCATAGTATAACAATCCCTCCATAGATGGTTTGCCGGCTTATTCGGCCGGGTGTGCTCTGGACAAGGTTGGCTAAGCCTCTCCTCCAGGTTGAAAGTAGTTTTTCCCTTGTTAAAAGACTGCTCGAAGTTCCCGTTGCCCTTAGCACGGTTGTTCCTGACGTTGGTGTTTCCCATCAATTCTGACCCGCCATCTGGGTGCTTCCGCTTGCCATTGCTACCTTTCTTTCCCTGACCTGATTTCTCATTATCAGAGTCCGGGTCCTTCGTGTTATCAGAATCTGCGTACTTGGTGAGAGCCGCCATGAGCTCCCCCATGTCTTGGCATGAGCGTTTGAGCCGGCCAAGTTTCTGCTTCAAAGGCGTGAAGTGACAATTCTTCTCTAGAATCAAAACCGCCTGAGAGGCCGTAATTTGCTCAGAAGAGTGGATGATTTCGGAGACTCGCCGGACCCAGTGATGAGCCGACTCGTCCTCACGCTGCACACACTGGTCCAAATCCACAATCGTCATGGGCTGCTTGCATGTTCCTTTAAAAAATTTGATGAATTTCGCCCTTAACTCGGCCCAGGAGTTAATGGTGTTGGGTGGCAAACCCTTCAACCATGTGCGAGCCGGCCCTTCCAGCATCATGATGAAATACTTGGCGCAGACCGCATCACTAACGTCCAACATCTCCATGGCTAGCTCATAACTTTCAACCCAGGCCTCTGGAGGTAAATCAGCAGTGTAATTGGGCACATTACGAGGACCCTTGAAATCCTTCGGCAGACGCTCATTCCGCAAAGCCGGCACCAAACATGGTACTCCCACAGCCCTGGAAGTCGCCCCCGCTCCTCCTGAGACGGAAGGGGCAACTATGGGATCCTGATAAGCCGCCGCTTCTTGCTGTGCTTTTGCCCGTTCCACCCGTGTTTGAACATCCATAGCCGCCCGATCAGCTTGCGACTCATAATGCCGGCTGTAGCTACGGCCGTGGATGGGGGTTGAATGCACACGACTCCGGCTGTAATTATATTTCCCCTGCTGGGCCATCGCCGTGCGCAGGTATCCGATGGCATTCCGCACCTCTTCTGCGTAGGGCGCCTCATCGGGGATTGGGATTGTATCAAGCCTGGTTGCCGCCGCCACCATGTTCTCCACCGGGCTAGAATAATGACCCGGCGGTGTTGAATAAAGTAGTGGCGGGTTTTGATTCCGCCGGGGCGGGTCTAGATGCTGACGCTGAACCGCCGCCCGGCTTCCAGGTATTTCCGCCGTCCGGGTTACAGTTAAAGGTATGTTCCGTCCTGTTCCCGGCGTGTGAAAAAGATCCCTAGCTTCATACTGCAAGCGGGATTGATGTCTCATGCGATGAACCGCCGCCGCTGACTGCCGCTCTAGCTCAAAGCGAAAAACGTCCGCCTTAAGGCGTTCCGCCTCAGCATCCATCTATGCCTTCAGCTCATTGACTTCCTGTTGGACTCCAGCCATCTGATTCTTCAACCTCGCGATCTCCGCATTACGGGCCGCTTGGTTTTCAGCAGTGACCTCAGTCTCCATCAAGGCTGTAAGATCGTTCATTAGATCCAGAAGAACCTGAGCCGGGGGGGTGCCTGACCCGTACCCAGTTAGACCGGCGGCTGTGCTGCCCTGAGCCGCCGCTGCACCCGCCATGAAGACGGCGGCATGGCTTGGCAGCTCATATTCCTCCGGCTCATGGTACTCCGACTCGGGGTAAGGCTCGTCGTAACCCCCAAGCCCTCCATCCTGAAGCGGATAGATCGATTCCGTCTCTCCACACGAGGACCTCTCCTCGGAGTGGGCGAGAGCTCCTTCCTCTGACACAGAACCTTCAAGCTCCATGCCCTAAGTAAAGCCGACGAAGACATGCTTCCTGCCCGGGTCAGCACGGGCGGGTCGCATGCTCCGCGCGAGTTGCTTGCGCCGACTCGGCTCGACGATGTGGGTGCAGATGTCCGGCCCGGGTTCAGATCCGCTGATCTTGCCGATGAAGACGCGGATTCCGCCAAAGTGGACCCGGAAACCACACTCGATTGAGTCGGCCTCGGGGCCCAGGTCGGCGTTGCCGATGTAAAGCTTTCTGCGGTGACTCTCGGTCATCCTGTCAACCTCGTACCCCTCGATCTCTGAGAGAGAACCCTTTGAGAACTCAACACCATCAAGCGCTAGCCCCACGGTGGGCGCCAACTGTCGTGGTTTTGTCACGGCAGATGCCCGAAGGCTTAGGTTCGAGGCCATCGCTAAAGTGGTGGACTCAAAGGGGTTAAACGGGACAAGGGACACGAGTTTACCCAGGTTCGGCCCCTCTCGGTGGAGGTAAAAGCCTACGTCCTGCTTGTATTGTATTGACTGCTGTTTCGATTACAAGGGGCGACTTGCTTGCCCTAGTTCTCGACTGCTTGGTCTCTCTCGCCGTAAGGCTTGTCTATCTGTCTTAACCCCTCTAACTTGCCGCCAGGTGTCGCCTTTATATACATAGGCTGAGGTCCAGCGGCTTACACGAGTCCGGGTCGGGTCATATAACGTAACCGATCCTGGCTCCAACTCCCTAGTCTTACAGAACAAGTCATCTTATGGCGGCTTATGCCTTCAGGCCTTTTAGTCGCCTCCAGGTCTTGGGCCGTCAACCGGCCTGCTTATGAACCGCCATCTTCATGTCTCTGGGCCTTAGTCTTGGCCCGCCTGGTAAGTCGCCTTGTAGCTTAGCCTTCCATCTTTTGGCCCATCTTACGGGTCTTAACTATGAGACGCCAAGCCTGTGGACGGGTCATTGGTGACTTGCCAAGTCCTGGCCGGGTCATATCCTGGCCGGGTTATATCGTGGGGTTATATCCCTGACAGCCTTGATTTCTACACCTATTGTTCAACCACCTGACTAGAACTTACCATTTGAAATCATGTGTGATGCTAGTGATTATGCCATCGGTGCTGTTCTAGGGCAAAGACTAGACAAGAAATTAAATGTTATTCATTATGCTAGTAAGACCCTAGACAATGTTCAAAAGAATTATGCTACTACTGAAAAGGAGTTTTTAGCAGTTATCTATGCATGTGATAAGTTTAGACCTTATATTGTTGATTCCAAAGTTACTATTCACACTGATTCTGCTGCTATTAAATACCTTATGGAAAAGAAAGACGCTAAGCCTAGGCTGATTAGGTAGGTGCTTTTACTTCAAGAGTTTGACATGTACATTGTTGATAGAAAGGGAGCTGAAAACCCCGTAGCTGATAATTTGTCTAGGATGGAAAATGTTCTTGATGACCCACTGCCTATTGATGATAATTTTCCCGATGAAGAACTTGCTGTTATAAATGCTTCCCACAATACTCCTTGGTATGCATACTATTCTAATTACATTGTTGCTAAATATATACCACCTAGTTTCACCTATCAACAAAAGAAAAAAATCTATGATTTGCGACATTACTTTTGGGATGACCCACATCTTTATAAAGAAGGAGTGGATGGTATTATTAGATGTTGTATACCTGAGCATGAACAGGGACAGATCCTACAAAAGTGCCACTCCAGAGCTTACGGGGGACACCATGCCGGTGACAGAACTGCACATAAGGTATTACAATCTGGTTTTTATTGGCCTACTCTTTTCAAAGATGCTCGTAAGTATGTCCTTTCTTGTGATGAATGTCAAAGAATTGGTAACATTAGTAGACGTTAGGAAATGCCTATGAATTATTCACTTGATATTGAACCATTTGATGTCTGGGGATTTGATTTTATGGGACCTTTTCCTTCTTCTAATGGATATACTCATATTCTAGTTGTTGTTGATTATGTTACTAAGTGGGTAGAAGCTATTCCAACTAGTAGTGCTGATCATAACACTTCTATTAAAATGCTTAAAGATGTTATTTTACCGAGGTTTGGAGTCCCTAGATATTTAATGGCTGATGGGGGTTCACATTTTATTCATGGCGCTTTCCGTAAAGTTCTAGCCAAATACGATATTAACCATATGATGCATCACCTTATCACCCTCAGTCTAGCAGTCATGTTGAGTTAAGTAATCGAGAAATAAAATTGATCTTGCAAAAGGCAGTTAATAGATCTAGAAAGAATTGGTCTAAGAAACTCGATGATGCTTTATGGGCTTATAGAACTGCTTATAAAAACCCTATGGGAATGTCTCCATATAAAATGGTCTATGGATAAGCATGTCACTTACCTCTTCAATTAGAACACAAGGCTTATTGGGCAGTTAAAGAACTTAACTATGATTTTAAACTTGTCGGTGAGAAGAGGTTATTTTATATTAGCTCGTTAGACGAATGGAGGACACATGCTTATGACAATGCCAAGTTATTTAAAGAAAAAGTTAAAAGATGGCATCACAAGAGAATCCAAAAAAGGGAATTCAATGTGGGAAACCTAGTTCTTTTGTACAATTCTTGTTTCTGATTTTTTGTAGGAAAACTTCTCTCCAAATGGGAAGGCCCCTATGTTGTCGAGGAGGTCTATCGCTCCGGTGCTATCAAGACTAACAACTTGGAAGGCAAAAATCCAAGAGTGGTAAATGGCAAAGAATTAAACACTATATCTCAGGTACGACCGTCAATGTTGAAACTAATATTATTCAAGTTATGGCTTCAGAAGAACACATAAGAGAGTCCTTCCGGAACACTCCAGAAAACTAAAAAGGGGTAGGTATGTGATACGGTAAGTAAATCAACTCCTAAAATTCCAAAAATTTATGTTCTATCAGTTTTGGTATTTTTCAAAAATTACAAAAATAAAAACGAGTCAGGGGGACCCACGAGAGAGCCACAAGGCAACAGGGCGCGCCCTGATAGCTTGTGGGGCCCTCGTGTGTCTCTCGGACTCCGTTTTCTTCCCGAACACGTATTCTGACCTAGAAAAATCATTATATATACTCCAGTATGTTTTGACCACCGCATCGCAAGTTTCTCCTCTGTTCTTGTTTCGGGTTGTTTTTCTAACAGATTTAAGAGCAATATGTCATCACAAGATTCAGAGGGAGAGAGCTATGTTTCAGATCTCATTGCCAGTTCCAAGTCTTTGGGGATGTGGATTCTTATGGGTGGACAGCAGAAGAATAGGAAGAGGCTGACCTGAAAATAATTGAACCTTCAAGTGACGACGAAGAAGAAGAAGTACCGTTGCCTGGACCCGAAGACATGCATGTGGAATTCAAAAAGTCAAGTTTACTAAACAAGGTTACCCCCTCCAATACATGATTTACCCCTTATCAT
Organism: Elymus sibiricus; assembly: GCA_039707655.1. NCBI lineage: Eukaryota > Viridiplantae > Streptophyta > Magnoliopsida > Poales > Poaceae > Elymus > Elymus sibiricus. The sequence continues at coordinate 274,455,075 of CM077675.1, read as the reverse complement.
CGTACGCAGGTAGACACCACTGCTGCCTCCTCTAGCAAAGCCCCTCCTCTGATGGAAGGAGCAATGATCGCCACCAACAAACTTCGCAAGGAAAATCTAGACCTTAAGCAAGAAGTTGGCAAGATTAATGAGGAGATCTGTATCCTAAGGGGCATCATCACTAAGAGGATTACAACATCATCACCATCTTCATCACCCAAGAAGGACGCTTGAGTACATGCATATGGGCACCACCCTTAGCTTGTTCCAAGCTTGGGGGAGGTGCCCCGGTATCGTATCACCGTCACTTTTGCCTTTATCATCTATTTTAGTTTGATCCTTAGTTATATCGTGATTTAGAGAAATAAAATTTTCAGGTTTGCTTTGCTTAGAGTTTTGCTTTGAGTTCTATCTATCTCTGTAATCGAGGATGAGAGTTATATAATAAAGATTAGTTTGAGTTTGCTTGCTTTACTCTCATGCATCAATCATAGCAATGAAATAAAAGAAATAGAAAGATCATATGCTAATCCCATGAGGAGTAATGACTTCACATAAAAGAAGTATGTTAGATTAAAAGTGTTGGGAATAAACAAACATAACTTTAATCATTGATACAATCTATCCAAGATTATGATAGAGAAGAGGAGATTCACATACAAATACATTATCTTTGACATCTTTTATGATTGTGAGCCCCCACCAAATATTATATAATGATCGAGTGTTGATGTTGGACATGGAAGACAACGTAATGGTTATGTTTGCTTGCATCCACATAGAAGTTATATTGTCATGGATCCTTTAACATGTGATGCTTGCTTTAGATCTTTTGCTAGCCAAAGAAAATTTTCCGCACCAAGTAGAGATACTACTTGTGCGTCCATAACCCCTTAAACCCAGTTTCTCTCCATGAGAGTCCACCATATCTACCTATGGATTGAATAAGATCCTTCAAGTAAGTTGGCATTAGTGCATGAAGCAATACAAATTGCTCTTAAATATGTATGATCTTTATTGTAAGGGAAAATAAACTTTGTACGATCTTGTGATGGCAAAGAAATAAAAGAAACAAATTGCATAATAAAGTTTGCTATCATAAGGGGCAATATAAAGTGACATTCCTTTCCATTAAGAGTTTGCACATCCAACATTAAAAAGCGCATGACAACCTCTACTTTCCTCTGCGAAGGGCATATCTTTTACTTTCATGTATTTACTTCAACATAAGAGTCAATAATGATTATTCCTTTTCCTACCTAATAGTTCTATAGTTGGCAAGCATTATGTGTTGAGGAAAGATCCAGATATGTATATCCAATTGGATGTAGGTGATCATGATTCATTATTGTTGACATTATCCTTAAGGTAAATGAGTTGGGAAGCAGTTACTTTGAAGCCCCCATCTTCCTAAGTGTCTGATGGAAACATTAGCTCCAAAAATATGCAATGAGTGCCAGCAATCATATAAGACTAAATGATAGTTGAGTATGTGAACTTGCTAAAATAAAAGCTCTTACATAGACTCTTGTCTAGAATATGATGAATTATGATTGTCTTAATGACCAAGAGCATAGTTTGTTGATTGTCAATAAAGTTTATGCTTCATTACTTCAATAATTGTGGATAGATTGTTACTTGTTCATGAGAAGTTATATGATGAAAAATTTGCTGCTAAGTTAATATTCATGATGCTCTCACATTTGTCTTCTGTTTTTATCGACACCTTTCTCTCTAATTATGTGGTCATTGTTATCGAGCTCGGCTTTCGCTTGAGGACAAGCGAGGTCTAACCTTGGGGGAGTTGATACATCCATTTTGCATCATGAATTCTTACTGATATTTATGTTATTATTTTCTATTATTCCAAATTATAATACAATTCTTATGACTTTTCTCTCTGGATATGCAAGGTACATCACAAAGAGGGAAATCACTAGAAACTGGAATTCTGGACCTAAAAACCAAGAAAATGGCAGAAAATTCACTAGACTCCAAATGACCTGAAACTTCATGGAGATTTTTTGGAATATATAAGAATCATTGGGCAAAAAATATACCAGAGGGGGGGCACCTACTGGCCACAAGACAACAGGGCATGCCTTGTTTCCTTGTCGGGCCCCAGCTGTCGGAGAAACGACACCTATGGGATCGCGAGGGTCCCTTTACGATTCGGCAGGGAGAAGGTTTTGCACAAAGAGCAGATCGAGCGATCAACGCAGGGGGATTTTACCTAGGTTCGGGCCGCAAAGATGCGTAAAACCCTACTCCTGCTTTGGTTGTATTAGCTGTATTCTTAGCTCAAGTTCTGGGAGCGCTACAGTACTCAGCCGCTACTCATCTAGAATGGGCCAGAGAAGATCCTCCTTCAGGAGCGCTATGCATGCTCTCTGGATCCGAAGGTCCCCCCCTCTAGCTACGCCTTGGGCCTGCTTTTATATGTCAAAGGGGTCACCAACAGTGGCGAAGTACAAGAGGTGTAAAGTTGCTACAGCGTTTCATGGTTATCTCTGACATCTAAGGACAAACGCATTAAATGCTACGCTTAGGTGTCCCTTAGCTTCTTGGGGACGGGAAAAGGACCCGTCCCATCAGCACCACTTAACCCCACCGCCGCTAATGCCATGACACGCATCCAGGAGGACAAACCCCGACTGACAGGCTGGTCGCTGCACTGGAGCGGTGGCTGGGTGGCGGGATCTTGCCGGGGCCGAATCTTGCCGGGGCCAAATCTTGCCGGGGCCAAATCTTGCCGGGGTCAGACCTTGCCGGGATGACCTTGCCGGGGCCGGACCTTGCCGGGATGACCTTGCCAGGGTCGCTACAGTCATCTCAGCAAGAATATTGCTAAGATTTCAGCCTTTGGCCTTCTGACTGTTGACTCAAATGCCTTCTTGATAGTCTTGTGCTTGTTCCCAGTTGTCCCCCGACAAGCATCTTGTCGAGAGTCCAACATCGGGTCTTCTCGGTGACCTGCCTGGAGGTCTTCTCCCAGGAAGGCTCGCTTCCCGGAAATTTTATCTTGATCTTGATCTTGCCGGCCTTGGAGCTTGCCGGTGATGCGTAGACCTGTTCCCGGCAAGTAATCCTTGCCGGAAACCTGGGTCCTAGATGTGCTGTGAGGAGATTTCTTCTCTGCCATGCCCTTCCCGCCTGGAGGCTGCAACTTGCCGGTGCGTGTCCAGGGGTAATGGACACCCCCTGTTCATTACACCGACAGGAGCCCCCGGGCCTGGTCCGGACAAGCATGCACAGTGTTTGTCTGGGCTAGGCCCAAAAACATGCACTGGTACACGCGCGGCAAGAAGTAACCATCACTCATAACTCTTTAACTGCATGCTGATGATGACGCAAGAGAGCTTGCGGTATGCCGGGCCTTGGGCTTGCCGGCGGCGTGGGTAGGCAGAGCAGGACGACAGCAGGAGTCGTGTGCCCGAAAGGGAGTGCCACACCGTGCGATGAAGAGCCAACCCCCGAGCCTTCCCCATAAAGGGTACTGCGGGTGCGGTGCTTGATTCATACAGCCATCCCTGCTGTCGCCGCCGTCTACTGCGAATGCCTCACTGCCGTCTTGTCGGCCTCCAGCGCGGCGTCCTTGGCTTTCTCGGTGGCCATTGCTGCAAAGGCGCATGTAGAGAAATAATGAATCTTAGTCAAGCCAATCTTTATGTATGCAAGACATATTTCTTTATGCTGAATGAATGTTTGCTCCTCTCTTGATTAATTCCATCCTTGCATATATCTTATATCCTACGCTGTCTGGAAACCTTGCCGGTGCGCACGTTTGCCGTGAGCGCTAGATGCGGGTCTTTAGCAGCCTGCTGGAAACGCCGCCGCCGGCAAGGCGACTTGCCAGGTCAGAACGCAGCTGCTAAGCCTGCCGAGCGGACTCAAGGCAAAACTAGAGCGCGAGCTCACCACGACAAGGTTCCTTCGCGTGTAGATTAATGTACAAGGACAAAAAATCAATCAAGACGACCCATGCTTGCCGGAAAGCTTTCCGGTGCGCACGCTCCAGTCGGCAGCGCTTGGAGGAACGGATCCTTAGCAGCTTGCCGGGAACGCCGCCTGCCGAAAAGGTTCACCTTCCCGGTGTCTGTGCAGCCGCCTAAGTTATCGAGCGGACTCGAGACAACTAGGGGCGCTATTGGCTCCGGGAAGGCTCCTTCGCATGTAGGTGTGAGGAGCAAGTGAGGACAGCAAAAGAAATGCAAAGTTTTGTAACTTAGCTTTTCCTGCTGTTCATCCCGCATAGATAGGCCGCGCTCGTGGTGATGACCGGCAGCTGTCTAGAAGGTTACTCTCTAGGGCGCGGCCAGCCCCCGAGCCCGCCTTCCATGCGTATTCCTGCAACACTGATTGGACATGTAATGCCACGACACCGTTTAAGCACAACAAGTAAATTAGCTTCTGGGCTATGATTAAATTGTTGTAATCTTGACTTCTGTCGAATGTGCCCTTGCTTGCCGGAACACTTTCTGGTGCGCACGATCCAGTCAGCAGCGCTTTGAGGAACAGGTCCTTAGCGGCTTGCCGGGAACGCCGCCTCCCGAAAATGTTTACCTTCCCAGCTTTAGTGCAGCTGCTCACATCGCCGAGCGGACTCGAGGCGACTAGGAGCGCAACTAGCCCTGGGGAGGCTCCTCAGCATACGGGTTTACACAGAAATCCGAAAATAAAACTCATCGAGCCTTTTCCTTGAACAGTCGCACTTTTGTACAATGAATCCCTACGCTTGCTGGAATACTCTCCGAATGCGCACGTTCTAGTCGATGACGCTTAGGATCAGGTCCTGTTTAGCAGCCTATCGAGAACGCCGCCTCTTCAGGAGCTTAACGCTCTAGAGACAACCGCAGCTGCATCTGTGTTGTTGGGCGGACCCAGAACAACCAGGAGCGCAGAGTGTTTCTTGAGCGCTCCCTCGCGCATAGGTTGTACAAAATTACCATCAAGGATAAGGCTACGCAACAAAAAGCAATCAAAGCTTTAGGACATAGCTTTCTGTAAGTAGAGCGAAGTCGCCATCGACGATGAAGCTGACGCGCTGACCGCTAGATCAGGTTCGCGCAACCTTTCCCCCTACCTGGTGCGCCAAAGATGTTGGAGAAACGACACCTATGGGACCGGGAGGGTCCCTCTACGATTCGGCAGGGAGAAGGTTTTGCACAAAGAGCAGATCGAGCGATCAACGCAGGGGGATTTTACCCAGGTTCGGGCCGCAAAGATGCGTAAAACCCTACTCCTGCTTTGGTTGTATTAGCTGTATTCTTAGCTCAAGTTCTGGGAGCGCTACAGTACTCAGCCGCAACTCATGCAGAATGGGCCGGAGAAGATCCTCCTTCAGGAGCGCTATGCATGCTCTCTGGATCCGAAGGTCCCCCCCTCTAGCTACGCCTTGTGCCTCCTTTTATATGTCAAAGGGGTCACCAACAGTGGCGAAGTACAAGAGGTGTAAAGTTGCTACAACGTTTCATGGTTATCTCTGACATCTAAGGACAAACGCATTAAATGCTCCGCTTAGGTGTCCCTTAGCTTCTTGGGGACGGGAAAAGGACCCGTCCCATCAGCACCGCTTAACCCCGCCGCCGCTAATGCCATGACACGCATCCAGGAGGACAAACCCCGACTGACAGGCTGGTCGCTGCACTGGAGCGGTGGCTGGGTGGCGGGATCTCGCCGGGGCCAAATCTTGCCGGGGCCAAATCTTGCCGGGGCCGGACCTTGCCGGGGTCGGACCTTGCCGGGATGACCTTGCCGGGGCCGGACCTTGCCGGGATGACCTTGCCGGGATGACCTTGCCGGGGCCGGACCTTGCCGGTGTCGCTACAGTCATCTCAGCAAGAATCTTGCTGGGATTTCAGCCTTTGGCCTTCTGACTGTTGACTCGAATGCCTTCTTGATAGTCTTGTGCTTGTTCCCAGTTATCCCCCGGCAAGCATCTTGTCGAGAGTCCAACATCAGGTCTTCTCGGTGACCTGCCTGGAGGTCTTCTCCCAGGAAGGCTCGCTTCCCGGAAATTTTATCTTGATCTTGATCTTGCCGGCCTTGGAGCTTGCCGGTGATGCGTAGACCTGTTCCCGGCAAGTAATCCTTGCCGGAAACCTGGGTCCTAGATGTGCTGTGAGGAGATTTCTTCTCTGCCATGCCCTTCCCGCCTGGAGGCTGCAACTTGCCGGTGCGTGTCCAGGGGTAATGGACACCCCCTGTTCATTACACCGACCCCAGCAGGTCTCCCGACCCCCCTCTTCTCCTATATGGTGTGTTTTACCCTAGAAAAAATCAGAAGGATACTTTCAGGACTAAGCGCCGCCGTCTCGAGGCGGAAACCAGGGTAGAGGCCCTTTTGATCTCCGACAGAGAGATTCTGCCAAGGAAACTTCCCTCCGGGAGGGGGAGATCGAAGCCATCGTCATCACCAATGCTTCCACCTTCGTGGGAGGACCAATCTTCAGCAACATCTTCACCAACACCATCTCATCTCAAACCCTAGTTCATCTCTTGTATTCAATCTTTTTCTCAAAACCTCAGATTGGTACCTGTGGGTTACTAGTAGTGTTGATTACATCTCGTAGTTGATGCTTGTTGGTGTACTTGGTGGAAGATATTATGTTCAGATCCTTGATCTCCATAATTACACCGACGATCTTGAACATGTTAATGATGTGTGAGTAGTTACTTTGGTTCCTGAGAACATGGGAGAAGTCTTGTTATAAGTAATCATGTGAAGTTGGTATTCGTTTGCTATTTTGATGATGTGTATGTTGTTGCTTCTCTTAGTGGTGTCGTGTGAATGTCGACTACATGACACTTCACCATTTTATGGGCCTAAGGGAAGGCATTGTGGATTAACAAGTAGATGATGGGTTGCAAGAGTGACAGAAGCTTAAAACCCAGTTTATGCATTGCTTCATAAGGGGCTGATTTGGATCCACACATTTCATGATATGGTTAGACTTATCTTAATTCTTCTTTCGTAGTTACGGATGCTTGCGGGAGGGGGTAATCATAAGTAGGTTGTTTGTTCAAGTAAGGACAACACCTTAGCACCGGTCCACCCACATATCAGATTATCAAAGTAACGAATGCGAATCAACTCAACATGATGAACATGACTAGATAGAAATTCCCATGTGTCCTCTGGAGCGCTTGCTTAATATAAGAGTACTTTCTGGCATGTCCTTTCCTACAAAAAGGATTGGGCTACCTTGCTGCACCTTTGTTACTATTGCTACTTGTCACTTGTTACAAATTACCTTGCTGCAAATTATCTATCACTTCTACTTAAAGCACTTGCAGAGAATACCTTGCTGAAAACTGCTTATCATTTCCATCTGCTCCTCGTTGGGTTCGACACTCTTACTTATCGAAAGGACTACGATTGATACCCTATACTTGTGGGTCATCACTCCTTCCTAGGGGCATGTGAGTAGTACTTTGCTTTGAGAGAGCTAATAAAGCTTTGCAATAAGTATGTTAGTTCCTTGTGACTAATGTGAATCCATGGATGTACGCACACTCACCTTGTCATATATGCTAGCCTCTCCGGTACCGTGCATTGCCCATTCTCACCTGGAGGATCGGTGCAGCTTTCGCCAGTGCATCCAAACCCCGTGACATGATACACTCTGTTGCACATAAGCCTCATTATATCTTCCTCAAAACAGCCACCATACCTACTGTAAGAGCACATTTATACATGTGTGGTTTTGGTAATTGATGACAATCCCTATGGACTAATTGTTGCCTTGAGTTATATTCAAAGGGTTTGTCCATAGGTACTTCTTGAAGTCCATCTGTTGGTTTCAAGGAGTTTATATGGTGACCAAGGTGGTATTCAAGGTTTTATCCAAAGATTGGTCATGTGAGAGTTCAGCTTATTGCAAGCATGTCTTGAAGAAGAAGATTGTGTGAGCATTCATGTTTAACTTCAAGACATCATCTTTATGAAGAGAGAAGATAAGATACAAGGTTTATCAAGACTAAGTCAAAGAGTGAATCAAGTTGATCAACATACAAAGCATACCAGATGTACCGAGAGGGATCAAGTGATCCCATGGTATGGTAAGCATTGTCCATGACACTTTATGTACTAACCCATCATCTATGTGAGAGTTCTATGTGGGGTTAGGTATGTTTCCATGGGCTTGTGTCAAGAGGAAGATCTGGTACAACCCATGGAGGATGACATCAAGTGGTGATCGTCATCAAGATTGCGGTGTGCAAGTTCAAGTGGAGCATCATGAATGGATCATGCTTGAAGCTTGCCGTCCATTGTGGTGACAATGTACTTGTGAAGAAGTGCCGAAGAGTGGCTCACCCATAGTGGAGTATGGGGGAGCAATCTACTAGTCTTGATCGAGCCGGCGCAATCAAGAAAGGTGGTCCATCTTAAAGAGGACAAGATCGTCATCATCTAGCTCAAGTGGACTATGCGCAAGGAAAAAGTTTGACCTTGATAGGGTTTTCTATTTTACCGGTCTCATGGTGGTAGTTGGGAGACCGGGTTATAGGATCGATAGCCGTACTATCAAGGGGGGCTCTCAAGTGAGTAGCTTGATCGTACATTAGTTGAGAGCTCAAACCATTGCATTCTTGGCATCATTATATTTCTTGGTTCTTGTCTAGCTTTTATGTTTGTGAGTTTTGGAGCTTATGGTCATCTTCATGATAAGCTCAAGCTCATAGAAAACGGATTTCATATGCATCATATTTGTGTTTTTGGTGTTGGAGATTTTGCCGGATAATTCTTGGGAAGGTCATCTTCCTTATCCTAGTGGCATTTATTATCCATTGCTTGTTCTTAATATAACTAGTTGTTTTTGGATAGCTCTTATTGTCCTTTATCCAACAAGCTTGAGTTTGCTCAATTTGGAGCTCGTATGCAAAAGTTATTGCTGTTTTAGTCTTACCTGTTTTACATAGAGAGGTTGTACCGGTTCATGGAGAGGTTGTACCGGTCGACCGGTACAACCGGCGTTTGGAGCGGTTGTACCACTCTAGAATTGGTCCGAAGGTTGTACCGGCCATGTACCGCTCTGCCACCGGACTAGTCTCTGTTGTGGAGCGGTTCTTGGGCGGTTGTGGGCCGGTTGTTCCGGTTTAATCGGTACTACCGGTTCCCCGGGCAGTTGTACCGCTTATTGCTTTTCCTACAGGTAGGTTTTCTCAGACTTGACCGGTTGTTCCGATGCCCATAGCGGTTGTACCACCACTGTGTTGTTCTGGACATAACGAGCAGATTCGTGGGGACCTATTTAAGGGGGTCTTCTTCCCCAATGGTTCTTATCTTTTGAGCTCGTTTTTGCCCCCCATTGTTGACCTTCTTAGAGCTTTCTAACTCTCAATCCCTCCAATTATTCTTGCTCCTTTTTGAGGGAAAAGAGAGAGGAGATCTAGATTCACACTTCCACCAATCACTTTCTCCTCTATGTGAGGGGAACCCCTTGGATCTAGATCTTGGAGTTCTTAGTGACCTCCTTGTTATTCCTCTCATATTCCTCCATAGCTTTTGTTGTTGTGGTGGGATTTGAGTGTGAGAGACTTGACCACTTCGTGTGCTCTTGCCATTGCATTAGTTGCGTCGGTTTGAGTTCTCCATGGTGATACGTGGAAGTGAAGTTTGAGAAGCTTATTACTCTTGGGTGTTTGAGCACCCTAGAGCTTGTTCCTCTTGGGTGCCTTGGCGCCCTAGATGGTTGGTGGTGTCTCGGAGCTCAATCATTGTGGTGTAAAGCTCCGGGCAAGCATAGGGGTCTCCAAATAGGTTGTGGAGATTGCCCCGAGCAATTTGTATGGGTACTGGTGACCGCCCCCAAGGGTTGCCAAAGTGTACGGGTTCGGTGACCGCCCCAAGGGTTGCCATTTGTACGGGTTCGGTGACCGCCCTCAAGGATCCCTTAGTGGAATCACGGCATCTTGCATTGTGCGAGGGCGTGAGGAGATTACAGTGCCCCTAGTGGCTTCTTGGGGAGCATTGTGCCTCCACACCGCTCTAAACGGAGATTAGCATCCGCAAGGGTGCGAACTTCGGGATACATCATCGTCTCCTCATACCTCGGTTATCTCTTACCCGAGCCCTTTACTTATTCACATATTTGAATTGGTTGAATTTGAATTCAAAAGCAAAGTTCAAAAGTGACTTTCCCCTTTGCTTTTGAATTCAAATTCAACCAATTCAAATCTGTGAGAGAAGATGACATGACTTCTTCAAAATAAAGGATTTGAAATTTGGATTTGAAAACTACTGAAATTCTCTATTTGGAATTCATTTCATATTTGGTTCTATTTTAAACTTTGAATAAATTCAAACTCCCATGCTAAATTCAAAACTTTGAGAGGAGGAACATCACCCTCCATGTCCGGGGTATTTTTGTGATACTATTTGACCATTTGACCCAGGGGGTTATTTGAAAAATATTTGCAAAAAGGAATTAAAACCAATTTAGGTTTTTCTGCAAAATCCTTTCTAAAAAGCATTTATTTTGGCCGTGGAAAAATGTTAATCTGATTGCAATTATGTTTCTGATTATTTTGGTATATAATACTTCTATATTTGACTTTATATTTATTTTCCTTTTTATCGTTTTATTTCCTTTTTTAATAAAAAGGAAATTTTCTTTTAATAGGAAATCGCCGCGTGGCCCAGGAACCAGATCAGGCCCAAATCACCCCAGCCTGATCCAAAAAGATTCGGATCGGCCACCCGAGCCCCGCGTGTTCTCTCTCCCTCGCTGACGCCATGGCCCCACTGCCCGTTCCTTCCTTCCCCGCGTCTCTTTCTTCTTCCTCCCTCCCTCCTCTTTCCTTCGTCGGAGGCCGACCCCGATCCGCGGTGATCTCTCTCCCATGCCGTTTGGTGCACCCCGAGACCCCCTATAAATAGCGGAGGTTCCCCGCGTTCCGTTTGGCCCAAAACCCCCACAAATCCCTCGCCAGAACGCTCCACTGCAACCTCGCCTTAGTTCTGCCTCCACCGAAGCTTCCTGAGCTCATAGCACTCAACCTCGCCACCCCCGAGCCCCTCTGACGCCGCCAATCTTTGCCGGAGAAGCCCCGTAGTCGCCTGGACCCCGCCATCTTCGCCGGAGCCCGTCGGAACGTCCTCCCCGACGACCCAGAGCTTCCTGCCGCCGTCTTCACCTCGCCGGACCACCACGGTGAGCTCGCAAACCTCCTCCTCTGTTAGATCTAAATCTGAGGCGTAGATTAGATCGGGCATACCTCTTCGATTAGTCCGGTTTTAGTTTATTAAACCAACTGGATCGTTTTCTTTTTATTTTGCGGCCGTCCGCTCGTTTAGCAATCGCAGCGCACACCCTCAGCCACTCAGAAAGCGCCATGTAGCCCCCCTGTTCGTTAGATTAGTTTTTTCTTTTTCTGTTTTAGTTTCATTTAATAGAATTCCTTCTGTTTTTCAATTAGCTATATCTTTTATGTTTTTAATTGTTTTTGAGTTATTCTTTTTTGCATTGGGTTAAGAAAATTATGCAGTCTCTGTATATATAAAGTTTGACCATATTTGAAAATTTGAAATTTGAATTCAAACAGATTTGATTAAAACACTAATTTGCTTATAACTTGAGTTTAAAAATATTTTTTGAATTAATTCTTTTTGCGACTAGTCACTAGTGACTTTATTCATCAGTGGGTAGAGATTGATAATTTTTAGAGTATTTTAAATTAGTGTTTCAAGAAAAACAGAATATGTTTTAGTTCTTTTAGGTGTATTTCTATTTCTTTTGTTTTAAATTGTTTTTGATTTGTTTTCTTTTGTATTAGTTGACAAGTTTTTTTTTCTGTTAGTTAACAATAGTATTTCAACCAAAACTATTATTATTTATTTATTGTTATTTGATAGCATGAAATCAATTCTAGTTCTATAATAACTTGCAAATTGATTTCATTGCTAGTTTGATTTCCTATTTGAAAATTCTTTCTACAAATTGTTTTATAAGTTTTATTTTCCGTTAAATTTAGTTTAGACCTGAAACAATTTGTATTAAAGTTGAAATTGTTCGTGGTTTAATTCAAGGTTTACATTGTTTAGATCTTAAGATGAGTATGATAAAAGCTTTTTATTAGCTCTTAGTTGTTCTTCAAAAGTAATTCTTTTTGCTAGTAAAATAATTGCTAAAATACTTTTGTTAGATTTTACTTTGTTAGTATTTTGTTGATTTTGAAAATAGGTTGTTTGTAGGGAAAACTATTCTTGGTTGCCTTGATGAAGTTTTGTTGATTTTAACTTTTGTCTTAAGTATTTCCTTCATCACAACCCTAGAAGGTTTCATACTTGTTTTTTGTTTCTTGTTTGTTAGTATGATTGCTTATACGAGTGCAATGTTTGGCTATATAGATTTCATCGGAGAGTGACGAATAGTTCTATCAAGTTATTTCTGAGAGCGATATTTATCTTCATCAACCTCAGCAGGAAAGTTCACATTGATCATGTTCCACCTATGGTTTTTATTGCATTAGTTATACCTTTCACCCATTGCATGCAAAGTAGGTACTTGGAAACTTGGTTCTTAAGTAGTATCATGTGGTAGGCACCCATAAACTCTTGTTACTTTGGCCCGGGACGTTATTTTTATTTTGCTATGCTTTTAGTAGACGGGGTTTTGGTTGAGAGTTTATCATGAGAGTTGTGAGAAATTAGTTTATGATCAATGCCTCAAGACTTCAAGAACTTTTCAAGACCTCATGATGCAATACACCTCTTGGTGTAAGACGGTTGAACGGCACCCTGGAGGACCCGATGGTAGCCTAGGTGTTGCTGGAGAAGTGCCAGTATTCATGCGGAAAGTTCCACCCAGGCACGAAGAGACAGATGGATACTTCAAGACCCGAGGCTTACCTGCATAGCCACAAGCCATTCTGGGCTCTGGCTTGGTTGGACATCATGGCAACTCTGGACGGGCGGTGCTACGAGATGTAGAAGAACGGTAGGATTGGATGGTGAGGGATCACTAGAAGTGTGTCTAGAGGGGGGGGTGAATAGACTACTAGCAGGAATTGAAAACCTAACCTTTTCCCAAGTTAATTGGTTGACAGATTTTAGCAATTATAGCAAGTATAGTACACCCTACACATGCAAGTCAAAAAGTATGACAACGAAAAGTAAAGACATTGCACATGGAAGTAAAGGGTTGAGATAGTGAGACCGATATATAATTCTCGGTGGTACCGATTAGGTAACCAACGGTCAGATTGCGCAACTCGGTGACGCCGATCCAACAAACTCGGTGGTACCGATTTTGTGAATGGAGGTAACAGAAAGTTGGCAACCCAAACTCGGTGGCACCGAAGTGGAATCAGTTGCACCGATGTGCTAGGGTTTGGCATGGGTCTGTCTGAGTTTGGGAATCGGTGGCACCAAGTGGGAATTGTTGGTTGCACCAATTTTGGATATTTGGCTTTGGACAGACTTTTGTGGGAGAGCTTGTGGGTGTTTTTGGTGACTATCTCTTGTGCACGTGGAGCATCTTGTTCACCAACAGTACCTTACCCCCTTTTAATAGTATTGGCTTTCCTATGGACTCAAAGTGATTTCTCACAAAGTAAAATGCAGAGTCCTCTTGCTTGAAGCTTTGCCAATCCATTTCCTTGCATCTTGGGGTCTTCTCCTCACAATCCTTTTTGCCAACCCATCTCTCTATGGACTTTCACCTGAAATACACTAGGTAGAAATATTAGTCCAAGAGACAATGTATGTTGTTATGAATTATCAAAACCACCAAGGGAGCTTGTTGTGCTTTCAATCTCCCCCTTTTTGGTAATTGATGACAACATACAATCAAAGCTTCAAATAAAGACATGCATGGATATAATGAAGACTTTGAGACACACATGACTTAGACTTGCTCCCCCTAAATGTGTGCAATCCCTTTTAAAGGATGGTTGCTTTGGAATGCATGGACACACATATAGTAGAAGGGATAGAATGTGTCATGTGTATCTTGGCTATATGCATCAAATATATATGAATGAGATGTATCCTTGTTCAAGACTTCAGTCTTGCAAACAATATGTGCAAGAAGCAAGAGATCATCTTGATCAAAGATATGATGCATATACTTACCTTGAGTTCTTGAGCATTCTTGTAGTAGAAACACACTTGAGAAAACAATGTTAGAAAACACAAGAGTATTCTACCAATCAAAAGCAGTAGAGCTCAAAGGTACCAAGATATGGAGAACATATAGAAGATAGTATTTCTTAAGATTGATATGTCTCCAAGATCATTTAGAACTTTCTCCCCTTAGATATGAAAATAGTAGATCATCCTTTCCCTCTGAATCATGTAGATATTGGGATTGGATAGGGTGAGAAAAGTCTAACATGAGTAGTCAAATGAAATAAACACATTTTTCTCCCAAACATATTTTTCTCTCCCTACTTTGGTATTCTCCCCTTGTCTGTATAAGTATAAACTCTGATATTCTCCTCTCCCCCTTGATTATATCTCCCCCTTTGCATAAGCATGTATCTCCCCCTTTAGCTTTGAAGCTATGGTATTTCTCCCCCTTTGGCATTAATTTCCAAAAAGGCCATACACAGGGTTAGATACAGGGATCATTGATTAAGAAGGGATCCTTGAGAACAAGGGTCATAGAGTGTAGGGTTCACAAAAATGAAAATTATAGATAGCATTAAAAAAACTGAGGGAATCATTGAAAATAATTTCTCCCCCTTTGGCTGAACTGAGAGCTTGTAAGAATTCTCTCCCTTTGAGTTAGGGATCCTAGAATAGAGTTTCTTCCTTTTTTTTAAACAGGGATCATCGAAGAATTGAAAATATCACAATAGGATCACTAAGGACACAACGGTTTACTGACATGAACACAGACTGGAGAAGATATCAAATCCGTGGCTCCGAGACAAACAAGTCGGTGGTTCCGATATGTTGTTATGTAGCTCATCTGCTAAATCGGTAGAACCGAGTTATTTGTATCGAAGGCTCCGAGGCTAAAATAGAAACTTGGCAATGTTTTAGAAACTTGCAAATGAATTTGGAAAACTTGTAACCAAATGTCAAAAGGATCTTCAAAGGAAATGAAAAAGACTTTACAAAGAGATATCAACTAGAGAAGATTTGAGTGGTTCCAAGAAATCTTGCAAATAGAGAATGAACCACACAAGATTCTTAAATAGATGATGGGCGGTGACTAGGTCACCTATATTAGAGTATATTGACTTAGGAGCCAAGCAAGAATACTTGATCATAGGTCATACTCATCGTTAAGCTCCAAAAGGGATTACCATTTTTCGATTAAGCATTTTAATGTTTTCATATCACTTGAGTTGCTTTAGCTCATGACTTGGAGTAAAGCCTTTTCAAGGATATGAGTACATACCTTCGAGTGATGTTGATGATGTGGCTTGTAGGTGAACTTGTTGAGGATGCTCGATGTTGGTGAAGATCATCTTGAGTTGGGAGCAATCCTTCTCGTTTTAGTACACTTGTCACCTACATATGTTAGTTAAGCAAGGAAGAACATGATATGACACGATACCAATTGTGAAGTACAAAAATGTGTCAAGGATATGTTTTTGTTGTCTTCTTCCTTCCATCATCAAGAGGGGTTGTGGATACTTGGCCATGACAAGATTGCTTATGATTGGAGTTGATGGCAATCTTGTGGAATGAAGTTCTTCCAAGTACCTACAAAAGGTTAGTTGCAATGCAAGGAAGCATAGGATTCCAAGATATATGATTCATGATAAAGATAGCATGGAATGGTTAAAAAGATCATGCCCTTGCATGCATCCAAGTGAGCTTAGCTCAAGTTTGAAGTATCAATGATGTTCAACTAACTCCTCAAGTGACAAAACACTTTCTCATCAAGTGGCTTAGTAAAGATATCGGCCAATTGCTTGTTAGTACGAACATGCTTAAGATCAATATCTCCTTTGGCAACATGATCACGAATGAAATGATGTCGAACTTGAATATGTTTAGTTCGAGAGTGTTGCACGGGATTATGACCAATCTTAATAGCACTTTCATTGTCACAAAGTAATCGAACATTTTTCACATGGATTCCATAATCCTTAAGCGTTTGTGTCATCCATAGTAATTGTGCACAACATGATCCGGCAGCAATATACTCAGCTTCGGCAGTAGATAGAGATACTGAGTTTTGTTTCTTGGAGGACCAAGACACAAGAGATCTACCCAAAAATTGACAAGTACCCGAGGTGGATTTTCTATCAACCTTGTCACCGGCATAGTCCGAATCGGAATAGCCAACAAGGTTAAAAGAAGATCCCTTGGGATACAAAATGCCAAAGTTTGGTGTTTGTATCAAATATCTCACAATATGTTTTACGGCCAAAAGATGACACTCTTTAGGTGCATCTTGATATCTAGCACACATGCAAACACTAAGCATAATATCGGGACGGGAGACACATAGATATAACAATGAACCAATCATAGATCGATAAACCTTTTGATCAACCGGTTCATCCTCCTTGGTAAGGTCAACATGTCCACTAGTAGGCATATGAGTTTTCATACCTTTGCACTCTTGCATGTTGAACTTCTTGATCAAGTCCTTGGTATACTTGGTTTCAGAGATGAAAGTTCCTTCTCTTGTTTGCTTGATTTGCAAACCAAGAAAGAATTTCAGCTCACACATCATGGACATCTCATACTTCTCGGACATCAACCTTCCAAATCTTTCACTAAATTGTGGGTTAGTAGATCCAAAGATAATATCATCGACATAGATTTGACACACAAATAATTCACCATTAACTCTTTTAGTGAATAAGGTTGCGTCAATTTTACCAATTTCAAAACCCTCTTCAATGAGAAACTTTGTTAAGCATTTATACCAAGCACGAGGGGCTTGCTTAAGACCATAAAGAGCTTTACGAAGCTTGTAAACATGATTAGGTTTCTTAGGATTCACAAAACCAGGGGGTTGTTTGACATAGACCTCTTCTTCAATTTCACCATTCAAAAAGGCACTTTTAATGTCCATTTGATAAAGCGTGATATCATGGTGATTAGCATAAGCAAGAAGAATGCGAATAGCTTCAAGTCTAGCGATGGGGGCATAGGTCTCATCGTAGTCCATACCTTTGACATGCGTATATCCTTGGGCTACGAGACGCGCCTTGTTGCGTACAACTTGACCGTCTTCATCTTGCTTGTTCCAAAACACCCATTTGGTTCCGATGATGTTGTGCTCATCCTTGGGCTTCTCCATGAGTGTCCACACTTCGTTCCTCTCGTAGTTGTGAATCTCTTCATGCATGGCGTTCACCCAATCCGGGTCTTCAAGAGCTTGTTCTACCTTCAAAGGTTCAATGCTAGAGATGAAAGAATAATGCTCACAAAAGTAAGCTAAGCGAGTTTTAGAGCGAGTGATTCTCCCGTTTTGTATGTCACCAAAGATTTGGTTTAGAGGATGGTTCTTGGTCACTCTTGCTCGAACTCGGGGTAGCTTAGGCTTGTTGGATGGTGGAGCTTCTTCATCATCATCATCTCCTTCATCTTCGTTGTTGTTGAAGGTGTCGTTTCCTTGAGGTGGTGGTGAAGGAGGTTGTGGTGGATCTTCATGATGTACTTCCTCCTCTTCATCTTGGCGTGTACCGCTTGTGGATGTCTCCATGTCGTGTTGAGGTTCACCTTGACGTGAAGTAGGGGCTTCCACTTGAGTCGATGAAGTACTTTCCTTCACCTCCATGGGACAAATCTTGCCAATGGACAAGTCTTGGATGGCTTCCGAAGGGTCCTTATCTCCTACATCATTTGGCAATTGTTCGACTTGCGAACCATTAGATTCATCAAGCTTCACATCTACCGTCTCTTCAACTTTTTGAGTGAAGTTGTTGTAGACACGGTAAGTGTGAGAGTTCGATCCGTAACCAAGTAGGAATCCTTCATGAGATTTAGGAGCAAATTTAGTACGACGATGCTTATCAAGAATGTAGCACTTTGAGACGAATACCCGAAAGTATCCAACTTGGGGTTTGTTACCGGTGAGTAGCTCGTATGCCGTTTTACCGAGAAGCTTGTGCAAGTAGAGTTGGTTTATGGCATGACATGCTGTTTCCACGGCTTCTGCCCAAAAGTGTCTTGGCGTCTTGTATTCGTCAAGCATCGTTCTTGCCATCTCAATAAAAGTTCGGTTCTTCCTCTCAACAACTCCATTTTGTTGAGGCATGTACGTAGCCGAGAACTCATGTGAAACACCTTCTTCGTCAAGAAAGGTATCTACATGGGTGTTCTTGAACTCCGATCCGTTGTTGCTCCGAACCTTCTTGATCTTCACTTCAAACTGATTTTGCACTTTGCGAACGAAGTTCTTGAAGATCTTTTGTACCTGCGACTTATCATCAAGAAAGAATACCCACGTAAATCTGAAAAAATCATCAACTATAACTAGACCATAGGAATTTCCACCGAGGCTCTTGTAAGCATTGGGACCAAAAAGATCCATATGAAGTAACTCGAGTGGTCTCCTAGTAGTCATGATATTCTTAACGGGATGACTTCCACCTACTTTCTTTCCAGCTTGACAAGCACTACAAAGTCTATCTTTGTCAAAGATAACATCTTTAACACCAAGTATATGATCACCTTTGATAAGCTTGTCTAGATTACGCATGCCAACATGTCCTAGTCTTCTATGCCAAAGCCAACCTTTAGAAGATTTTGCAATAAGACAAGTACGAGGTTTGGATCTCTTAGTGAAATCGACAATGTATAGATCACCTCTACGGAAACCAGTAAAGACCATGTTATGATTATCTTAACGAAACACTTGGCGATCTACTTTCGTGAATAGCACATTAAAACCAAAGTCGGCAAGTCTAGATACGGAAAGAAGATTGTAGCCAAGGGATTCAACAAGCATGACGTTTTGAATAGAGCTATCATGGGATATGGCCACCTTACCAAGACCAAGTACCTTACCCTTGGAGTTGTCTCCAAAAGTTACATACCTTCACAGTCCTTGGTTTGGTGTGATCTCTTCAAACATCTCTCTATCTCCGGTCATATGATTGGTGCATCCACTATCGAGAATCCACTCTTTTCCTCCGGACATGTAATCCTTGAAGTTTGCCATGAGACTTAGATTCTTCATGATCTTCTCATGCTCGATGTTGAACAACTCATCTTCATCATAGTAGACATGTTCCACATTGTCATCATCAAGTGGTAAATCCTCGTCACAAGGAACAAGAGATTCGTTAGGGTTGTGATCATGACAATGTTCAAGATTATGAATTCGAATGGCTTCTACAATGATGTTGTTGATAGTTATGACATCTCCTTTAGCACACATGAGGTCTCTAAGCTCAAATAGATTGTCATCAAACTTGGGATCACTAGGCGTCATTTTGTGAAAGGGAATAGTTTTATGAAGAATTTCATCAAGATTACTCAATGAATAACTTGGATATCATTTCTCCAAGTCATTCCACAAAGTATAAGCACATTCAAAATTCTTCATTTGATTAAGCACAATCCTAGGCAATCCTATAACAATAAGATTAACAGTTCTAAGATTGCATAGCATATCAATTTCCTCTTCGTGTGTGGGATGTAAAGGATCAATGCAAGGTACATAGGGGCTCTTAACATACTTGCTCAATTGAAATTCATTAAATAGCTCAAGCATCATATGCTTCCATTGACTATAGTACTCCCGATCAAGAATAGGCACTCTACAACTCAAACTCCCTATACTAGACACATCCATCTTCCTCCATGGTGATTAAACCGAAGCAATGGAGACTAAAGCTCTGATACCAATTGAGGGATCACTAGAAGTGTGTCTAGAGGGGGTGGGGTGAACAGACTACTAGCAGGAATTTAAAACCTAACCTTTTCCCAAGTTAATTGGTTGGCAGATTTTAGCAATTATAGCAAGTCTAGTACACCCTACACATGCAAGTCAACAAGTATGGCAGCGGAAAGTAAAGACATTGCACATGGAAGTAAAGGGTTGAGATAGGGAGATCAAACGCATGAGGGACACGAAGATTTTTCCCGTGGTTCCGATAGGTGGTGCTATCGTATGTCCACGTTTATGGAGTCTTCAACCCACGGAGGGTAACGGTCGCGAGAGTCCACGGAGGGCTCCACCCATAAGGGTCCACGAAGTAGCAACCTTGACTATTCCATAACGGCTTCCGTCCACGAAGGACTAGCCTCACTATGGGTAGATCTTCACGAAGTAGGCAATCTCCTTGCCCGTACAAACTTCTTGGTTCAACTCCACAACACGAAGTAGGAGGCTCCCAAGCGACACCTAACCAATCTAGGAGGCACCACCCTCCAAAAGGTAATAGGCTCGGTAATGTCGACGAACTCCTTGCTCTTGTGCTTCAAGATGATAGACTCCTCAACACACAATCACTCTCTCATAGATTTGGCTATGGTGGAAGAGATTGATTTGGTGGAAAGCAACTTGGGGAGGCTAGAGATCAAGATTTATATGGATGGAGTGGAATAGCTTGATCTCAACACACGAGTAGGTGGCTCTCTCTCAGAAAATAGGATGGGGCAAGTATGGAATAGTTCTAAGTGCTTCACTTTCGAGTGGGTGGTGGTGAAGGGGTATATATAGGCATCCCCAAAAATCCAACCGTTACACCTAAAGTGACCAACTCGGTGACACCGATGTGTGAATCTCGGTGGTACCGAAGTATCCAAAAGGTAGTAACTTTTGAATCTCGGTGAGACCGATATATAATTCTCGGTGGTACCGATTAGGTAACCAACGGTCAGATTGCACAACTCGGTGACGCCGATCCAACAAACTCGGTAGTACCGATTTTGTGAATGGAGGTAACAGAAAGTTGGCAACCCAAACTCGGTGGCACCGAAGTGGAATCGGTTGCACCGATGTGCTAGGGTTTGGCATGGGTCTGTCTGAGTTTGGGAATCGGTGGCACCGAGTGGGAATTGTTGGTTACATCGATTTTGGATATTTGGCTTTAGACAGACTTTTGTGGGAGAGATTGTGGGTGTTTTTGGTGACTATCTCTTGTGCACGTGGAGCATCTTGTTCACCAACAGTACCTTGCCCCCTTTTAATAGTATTGGCTTTCCTATGGACTCAAAGTGATTTCTCACAAAGTAAAATGTAGATTCCTCTTGCTTGAAGCTTTGTCAATCCATTTCCTTGCATCTTGGGGTCTTCTCCTCACAATCCTTTTTGCCAACCCATCTCTCTATGGACTTTCACCTGAAATACACTAGGTAGAAATATTAGTCCAAGAGATAATGTATGTTGTCATGAATTATCAAAACCACCAAGGGAGCATGTTGTGCTTTCAGATGGGCACCGACAGTGGCTCAGAGGAACCCTTTGAAAGACCAGGTTTCGATCGTCTGGTTCTCAAACACCATGTAGTGCGAGGACTTCAACGGAGGCGATCGAATCTTCTGGGGAACGTGTGCAAAACTCTGCAGAGTGCCAAACCTAATCGATTAGCCATGGCCACGGTTACGGACAACTTAAGCCAAAGGAACTGAAACTATCAGGAATTCTTAACACAAATGTTATTAATGATGTGGGTGTTATTGTTAACTTGGGTATGAGAAAGGATTAGTGGAACCTTCTCATTAAACAAATAACAATGTAGTAATAATTTTTCTTTTGCCTCCTCTCTTGTTGTAGGAAAAATTTGCTTTATGCTAAACTTTAACTTACAGCCCCAACTGCCATATATGCATATAGTATAGATAATATTTTTTACCCCTCTCTTTTGTGACTTGCCGGCTTATTCAATATGCTGACCTACACGGCTGCAACGTCTTAAGTTGCAGATACTTTTCTATGACGAGTAAGAGTACGATTCAGGGTTACAGTCTACACTCAACTTGCCGTTGGTGTTTATTGGGACTCCACTCCCGTTGACTATTTCCGCTGAGATTTTGAGGTATATATCAGTTTTACGTTATTTACATGTGATTGCACTTTGATATATACATTGATGTACTGTGTGTGCCAGCATACTGATCTAGGGATAGCACAGACACACACAGGCTTGACTCGTTTTGAGTCGGGACGTTACAGAAATGGTATCAAAGCACATGTTGACTGTAGGACGTGACCCTAGGAAGTGGCTTAGAAATAGGAAGACCTTGATAGGCACAACTTTTGTTTTTCACTACTCTCGTAACTTCTTAATTTTTTTCTGAACCTTCCTTATTTCAATCTATAGATGGAGAGCTACATTCTGAACGAAAGAGAGAACTATGAGGATGTTCTCGGAGGTCCATTCCTCATGGAGCTGGTCCAGATGATGAAGCTGACGATACCTGAGATCAAGGTGACTAAGAGGAAGTCTGGATTTTGGGGCGTGAGAACTAAAGTTTTTGGACGTAAAGAAGACCCCAAGACTGAAGACATCAACTATGGCACATTGAACCATGACTATGATATGTGCATGAATACTGTCGTCCATGATGCTATCGCATGCTTGAGCAATTATCATCGTGCTGAGTTAGGCACCCACTACTTTGGAAGGCTTGGATGGCAGAAGGCTGATGGAGCATACATCATCCTGACAGACGAATAGAAGATGAAGTGTTCACCACTACTGGTGTATAATCAAGAACTGGAGCACTACGTCAAGAACCTTCAAATAGACCTTGTGGCAGCCTTATTTGAGCAGGAAGCACTTCGTGAGGATCTCAAGACAGAGAAGCTAAAGGTAGCCAATCTGAAGAAGCACGATCCCGAGATTCAAGAGCTTCATCAAGAATTAAAGAACAGTCAGGCCATGACACGTGACGGTGATGTTGAGATCCAGAAGCTCAAGAACCAACTCCTGGAAATACAGGAACGACACAGGAAACTCCGAGTTAACAGGGATAATCTGGCGGAAGAACTTAAGAAGATCAAGCGTGACCAGAAGAAGCCCATTGAAGATGAAGGCATGATATAAACTAGCTTAGTAGTAGCCCACCATGAGAGGAATAAAGATGAACGTTTTTGCGATTTGAGTAATTGACCATACCAACCTTATGTGGGTGGCGATACTATAGTGTTGATTGAACTTTATGAATGTGTGGACTTGAGTTTTGATGCTTTTGTGACTTTGAGTTGTTTGTATCCATTCTCTCTCTCTCTCCCTCTCTTACCCATCTCATCCCCAAAACCTTGAACCCAATAGATGATGAATGAAGATGGACTCGCGTTTTCTAGATCGATGACCCACATGGAGCCGGAACAATGGATTCAGAACATGGAGGATCAGCTGAGGAATAACTTTGTTGCAAGGAAAGAGATGGTCCAATATGCTCTCCAGTACTTTGCGGAAGGTGCTGCAACTTGGTGGAAGGTGCATGAAGCTATCCATGGAATGCAAGCCTCAATCACTTGGGAAGAATTCAAGATGACTCTGCAAAAATCTCATGTTGTCACCAACACCCAGAAGCCCCATTGCAAAGATGAGAAGATTTGTGCATGCAATATATGTGGAGAGATAGGACACACTCAGGATGAAAACAAGGAAGGATGCTCTCATTGTGAAGAAAAGCACCCAGCTGGGGAATGCCCGACTGGGCAGGTGACATGTTTCTTGTGTGAAGGAACTACTCATTTCCCAGCACAATGCCAACTCTACACCAAGGTACAGGAAGTCATCAAGCAACAAAAAGAAGCAATGAAAGAAGCCCTCAGGAAAAATTTAGAAGAACCCATGATGATGGAAGATACACCAGACCCAATCATAGATACCAAGTCATGTTATTCATGTGGAGAAGAAGGACATATCTCCCAGAATTGTCCGATAGAGTATCTGGGAGACTTCCCGACAGAAGAAGTGCAATACGATCCTAAGGAGATAGAAGTGATGATCAACCTGGACAAGAAGAAAGGACAAGTAAGTGGAAGCATCAGATGTTTGCATTGTAGCTTGGAGAGACCTCATTGTTATTGCAAAAAGTATGATCCAAGCATCAGGAAAGGAGCCCAACCGAAGAAGAAGAGGAAGACTCCGTGGTTTTCTACATGGAAGGATCTGAGCCACATCACTTTTCATCGGTGCAATAAGACAGGACACTACTCTTATACCTATCCAGATAAGAAGGCTAAACATGAGTAGTTGAGTTTTGGATTTTGGAAGTAATAAATGTAATAGGAAGCACTCTTATTTTTCTTGAGGTTATGGAGTTGAAGGATGTAACGGAAGTCTCAGATATTGTAATGACTTCATGAATAAATAGAATTTATTGTCTCATCATTTCCTATGTTGAATTGTATGAGTGGTTACTCTATAAACAAAGAACTCTGACCATTTTCGAGGATATGAGGAAATATGGTCTATGCAGGCATGTGTGCACTTCATTTTAGTGTGGTAGTGACCGGTAAAACCACAGGATCCAAGGAAAAAGAAAGTACTGTTCATGCCAAGGAGTCTGGACACAATGAATACAAGTGAAGGTAATGTAGGGCCATATCAAACTATGTGGATGACAACATTTGTAATAAGTATTTTTGAAGTCGGAATCTTGAGAATGGATGAAATAAAGGAATGAATATGATAAACCAATACCTTGTTTGTAAACAGACCAATGGAAAGGAAAATGAATTCCACGGAGTGGAATCTGGACAAGAATAAGTCTGTGATTTATTACCCCAAGGGTATGATGGAACGAATTGAAGTAATGTTGGAATATGAAATGCTAGTAACGCCAAGGGTGAGTTAGAGCTGTACAAGTATTGATGTGGTTCCACAACCCCGAGACCTCAGGATTGAAGAGGATCAAACACTACCTTTGTGAAGGAAGGTACTTGGAAGAAGCTATGACTGATAAACAAACGTTTTCTTAGGAGGATACGTAAACCTGATAGTTGAGAAGAAACGATAGATCGTTTGTTCAGCTTGCAGAATCAATGGATTTATCCGAACTTCGTTCGTGGACAAGAGAAATTTTGCAACCCTTGTGAGGAAGCCCAAGTGTTAGAATGCGGGATACACTAAACCTTATACAAGGTAATGATTTTAGTGCGACATGGCTTGGCCACCATGACGACTTACTCTTATCATTCTCTTGCTATTCGGAATGGTAAATCTGAGTGACTTACCCATATTAGAGAGACGACGATCGTTGAAGCTTTTGTTTAAGCCTTAGAATGGTATGAGGATCCCTTGTACATGGCAGTTGTTGTCACACGTAGGAATTTTACGGTGAGGATGAAGCCAAGACCCATTTCACTACAGGATAACCACAAATGGTAGACCACCATGAGATCATCGATAAGTTATTTAGAATGGTCACGAGACCTGTCAGTTAAGAAAACGCAGTATTGGAAGGAATCTACTTGGATATGGGAACACAAGATTTTTATTGAAGCGGAAGAGCATCACCGAAGGAGCTATTGTAAGGAATGTGAAGAGATAGATGCCAAGATCCTAGAGGATTGTCATGAATTTGAGGGACAAGTAACTCTCATTTTAAGTATGGTAGCCCCACACTTTTTAGGTCAATGGAATTGCCAGGAGACCCCCAAACCCTAACCTTTTCTTTCTAGCCTCTTCGAATCTCTAGGACGAGATTAATTTTAAGTGTGGTAGGTTTGTAACATCCCAAACTTTGGAATGTCATAATAATTATTTGATTGATTGATTGTTTGATTGAGTGATTGAATTGAGTGAAATTTGAAACTTTTGAACTTTGGAATGTGAGGGAATAAAATGACTTTCCCCTTTGCTTTTGAATTCAAATTCAACCAATTAAAATTAGTGAGAGAAGATGACATGACTTCTTCAAAATAAAGGATTTGAAATTTGGATTTGAAAACTACTGAAATTTTCTATTTGGAATTCATTTCATATTTGGTTCTATTTTAAAGTTTGAATGAATTCAAACTCCCGTGCCTAAATTCAAAATTTTGAGAGGAGGAACATGACCCTCCATGTGAGGGGTATTTTTGTGATACTATTTGACCATTTGACCCAGGGGGTTATTTGAAAAATATTTGCAAAAAGGAATTAAAACCAAATTAGATTTTTCTGCAAAATCCTTTCTAAAAAGTATTTATTTTGGCCGTGGAAAAATGTTAATCTGATTGCAATTATTTTTCTGATCATTTCGGTATATAATACTTCTATATTTGGCTTTATTTTTATTTTCCTTTTTATCATTTTATTTCCTTTTTTTAATAAAAAGGAAAATTTCTTTTAATAGGAAATCGCCGCGTGGCCCAGGAACCAGATCAGGCCCAAATCACCCCAGCCTGATCCGAAAAGATTCGGATCGACCACCCGAGCCCCGCGCGTTCTGTCTCCCTCGCTGACGCCCTAGCCCCACTGCCCGTTCCTTCCTTCCCCGCGCCTCTTTCTTCTTCCTCCCCCTCCTCTTTCCTTCGCCGGAGCCCAACCCTGATCCATGGTGATTTCTCTCTCCCTTGCCGTTTGGTGCACCCCGATACCCCCTATAAATAGCGGAGGTTCCCCGCGTTCCGTTTCGCGCAAAACCCCCACGAAGCACTCGCCAGAACGCTCCACCGCAACCTCGCCTTAGTTCTGCCTCCACCAAAGCTTCCCGAGCTCATAGCGCTCAACCTCGCCACCCCCGAGCCCCTCTAACGCCGCCAATCTTCACCAGAGAAGCCCCGCAGTCGCCTGGACACCTCCATCTTCGCCGGAGCCCGCCGGAACATCCTCCCCGACGACCCAGAGCTTCCTGCCGCTGTCTTCGCCTCGCCGGACCACCGCGGTGAGCTCGCAAACCTCCTCCTCTGTTAGATCTAAATCTACGGCGTAGATTAGATCAAGCATACCTCTTTGATTAGTCCGGTTTTAGTTTATTAAACTGACCGGTTTTTCACTGTTTTATTTAGACCGAATCGTTTTCTTTTTATTTTGCGGCCGTCTGCTCGTTTAGCAACCGAATCATTTTCTTTTTATTTTAAAATTGTTTCTACAAATTGTTTTATAAGTTTTATTTTCTATTAACTTTAGTTTAGACCTGAAACAATTTGTATTAAAGTTGAAATTGTTTGTGGTTTAATTCAAGGTTTACATTATTTAGATCTTAAGATGAGTATGATAAAAGCTTTTTATTAGCTCTTAGTTGTTCTTCAAAGGTAATTCTTTTTGCTAGTAAAATAATTGCTAAAATACTTTTGTTAGATTTGACTTTGTTAGTGTTTTGTAGCTTTTGAAAATAGGTTGTTTGTAGGGAAAACTATTCTTGGTTGCCTTGATGTAGTTTTGTTGATTTTAACTTTTGTCTTAAGTATTTCCTTCATCACAACCCAAGAAGGTTTCATACTTGTTTTTGTTTCTTGTTTGTTAGTATGATTGCTTATAAGAGTGCAATGTTTGACTATATAGATTTTATCGGAGAGTGACGAATAGTTCTATCAAGTTATTTCTGAGAGCGATATTTATCTTCATCAACCTCAGTAGGCAAGTTCAAATTGATCATGTTCCACCTATGGTTTTTATTGCATTAGTTATACCTTTCACCCATTGCATGCAAAGTAGGTACTTGGAAACTTGGTTCTTAAGTAGTATCATGTGGTAGGCACCCATAAACCCTTGTTACTTTGGCCCGGGACGTTATTTTTATTTTGCTGTGCTTTTAGTAGACGGGGTTTTGGTTGAGAGTTTATCATGGGAGTTGTGAGAAATTAATTAATGATCAATACCTCAAGACTTCAAGAACTTTTCAAGACCTCATATGCAATACACCTCTGGGTGGAAGACGATTGAACGGCACCCTGGAGGACCCAGTGGTAGCCTAGGTGTTGCTGGAGAAGTGCCAGTATTCACGTGGAAAGTTCCACCCAGGCACGAAGAGACGGATGGATACTTCAAGACCCGAGGCTTACCTGCACAGCCACAAGCCATTATGGGCTCTTGCTTGGTTGGACATCATGGCGACTCTTGACGGGCGGTGCTACGAGATGTAGAAGAACGGTATGATTGGATGGGCACCAACAGTGGCTCAGAGGAACCCTTTGAAAGACCAGGTTTCAATCATCCGGTTCTCAAACACCATGCAGTGCGAGGACTTCAACGGAGGCGATCGAATCTTGTGGGGAACATGTGCAAACTCTGCAGAGTGCCAATCCTAATCGATTAGCCGTGTCCACGGTTACGGACAACTTGAGCCAAAGGAACTGAAACTATCAGGAATTATCAACACAAATGATATTAATGGTGTGGGTGTTATTGTTAACTTGGGTATGAGAAAGGATTGGTGGAACCTTCTCATTAAACAACCAACAATGTAGTAATAATTTTGCTTTTGCCTCCTCTCTTGTTGTAGGAAAAATTTGCTTTACGCCAAACTTTAACTTACTGCCCCACCTGCGATATATGCATATAGTATAGATAATATTTCTTACCCCTCTCTTTTCTGACTTGCCGGCATATTCAATATGCTGACCTATACGGCTGCAACGTCTTATGTTGCAGATACTTTTCTACGACGAGTAAGAGTACGATTCAGGGTTATGGTCTACACTCAACCTGCCATTGGTGTTTATTGGGACTCCACTCGCGTTGACTGTTTCCGCCGAGATTTTGAGGTATATATCAGTTTTACGTTATTTACATGTGATTGCACTTTGATATATACATTGATGTACTGTGTGTGCCAGCATACTGATCCAGGGATGGCACAGACACACAGAGGCTTGACTCATTTTGAGTCGGGACATTACAACACATTACTTTGTGATAGCCATATTGTTTCATGCTATATATCTTGCTATCCCTTAGTTGTTTATCTTGCTTGGCATAAGTTGTTGGTGCACATAGGTGAGCCTAGTTTTTTTAGGTTTTGTGCTTGACATATTAAACGCTAGTTTTATTCCACATTTGTTCAAGCCTAAACCGTAATTATTTTTAAAGCGCCTATTGACCTTCCCTCTAGGCGACATCCACATACTTTCACCTACCTATCATGGCATTTCCATAGCCATTCCGAGATATATTGCCATGCAACTTCCACCGTTACATCATATGACTTGTGCACTCATTGTCATATTGCTTTGCATGATCATGTAGCTAACATAGTATTTGTGGCAAAGCCAGCGTTCATCATTGTTTACATGTTATGCTAGATCATTGCACATCTTGGTACAGTGCCAGAGGCATTCATATAGAGTCATATTGTTTAGTAGTTTTTCATATTGAGTTGTAAGTAAATAAAAGTGTGATGATTATCATTATTAGAGCACTATCTCAGTGAGGAAAGGATGATGGAGACAATGATTCCCCCACAAGTTGGGATCAACTCCGGAAAAAAAAAATGGGGGAGGCCCAATAAGCCCACCAAGAAAAAAAGAAAAAAGAGAGAAAAAGAGAAAAAGAAAGAAAAATAAAAGGAAAAAAGGGAAAAAAGAAAAAAGATATAAATAAATAAATGAGAGATAAAGAGAGAAGGGATAGTGCTACTACCTATTTTCTACACTTGTGCTTAGAGAAAGAACCTTGTTTTTCATATAGAGTCTCATGCTTTGTCATTTTCATATACTAGTGGGAATTTTTCATTATAGAACTTGGCTTGTATATTCGATGATGGGCTTCCTCAAATGCCCGAGGTCTTCATGAGCAAGCAAGTTGGATGCACACCCACTTAGTTTCATTTGAGCTTTCATACACTTATAGCTCTAGTGCATCCGTTGCATGCCAGTCCCTACTCCTCGCATTGATACCGATTGATGGGAATCTCCATAGCCTGTTGATCCGCCTAGTTGATGCGATACTTTCTTCTCCACTTTTACCCCTTTGAAACCTACCACCATATTCTATTCCACCTATATGCTATGTCAATGGTTCACGCTCATGTATTGAGTGAGGTATAAAAAGCTGAATCGCATGAAAAAGTACGATCCAATTACTTGGCTTAACACCGTGGTGCTTGATATTTGTATTTATGTGGTGAAGACGGAGTCATGCCATGCTGATATGATAAAATGAATGGGGGGTAAACATTCTTTAAGGATCATATATTTTGCAACTTGATGATTGTGTTATTTATGCTTACAGATATTACTAGGTTAATGTTTGTTGATTCATCGTTTCTCAACGATTATACCTAAAAAGATTACATGTTGGGTAGCATGTCACATATTTTTTTTGTTTTTATCATTTATCTACTCGAGGACGAGCAGGAATTAAGCTTGGGGATGCTGATACGTCTCCAACGTATCTATAATTTTTGATTGTTCCATGCTATTATATTATCATTCTAGGATACTTTTTAGGAAATTACTTGATGTTTTACATTATTTTTGAGCACTAACCTATTAACCTAGTGCCAAGTGCCAGGTACTGTTTTCTATGTGTTTTTGGCTTTTCAGGAATACTATACCAAATGAAGTCCAAATACCTCGAAACTTTTTGATGATTTTTTCTCGACCAAAATAAGACCTGGAAGCTTCGAAGGAAGACCGGAGGGCACACGAGGTGCCCCCAAGCCATCAGTGCACGCCCAGGGAGTAGCCACGCCCTGATAGCTTGGGGCCACCTCCCCGGCCCTCTGGCATCGTTCTCTGGCCTATAAATTTTCTAATATCTGGAAGACCCTAGAGAGCCTCCCGAAACACTTTTTTCGTCGCCGCAAGTCTCTTTTCCGCCGTGTGCCCATATGGAGCCCTGTTCCGGTGCTCTGCCGGAGGGGGGGGTCGATCACGTAGGGCCTCTACTCAACCTTGCTGCTCCCATGTTGATGTTTGAGTAGTTCACTGCCGACCTACGGGTCCGTAGTTAGTACCTAGATGGCTATCTCTCTCTCTATGTTCTTCATTGCCAAGATCACTGCAATTCCCGCGGTGATCTATCTTATGTAATCAAACTTTACGGTGTGTATGTTGGGATCCAATGAATTATGGGTTTATGTTCAAATTATTCATGAAAATATATTGAATACTTGATGGTATTTAATTTGCATGATTGTTATAGCTTCGTAATGCTCTCCTATCTATCGGTTTGGTTTGGCCAACAAGATTGATTTGTCTTCAAGAGGGAGTGGTGCGTTGTAGTGGGTTTAATCTTGCGGTGTTCAATCCCAGTGACAGAAAGGGACCTGACACGTATTGTATTTTTCTACTAAGCGTAAAACAATGGGGTTTATTCATATTGATTGGATTTACTTTGTCTACATCATGTCATCATCCTCCAAGCATTACTCTGTTTTTACTTAATACTCTAGATGCATGCTGGATAGCGGTCGATGGGTGGAGTAATAGTAGTAGATGCAGGCAGGAGTCGGTCTACTTGTTTATGGACGTGATGCCTATATACATGATCATTGCCATGAGTAAATATTGCATAACTATGCACTTTTCTATCAATTGCCCAACAGTAGTTTGTTTACCCACCCGTATGCTTTCTTCGAGAGACAAGCCTCTAGCGAACACTATGGGCCCCTGGTGTCCTCACAAATATAATTACAAAAACTCCTAAAATATTTCTACCATTATTTAATTATTTTGATTTACAATTTATATTTATTAAATCATCTATCTATGACTACTTATGGCTTGCAAGTAACGAGTTCAAGGGGATTGACAACCCTCTTGCCCGCGTTGGGTGCAAGTGTTTGCTCTTTTGTGCGTAGGCGCTGAAGACGGGAATTTGCACGGTTCTCGTATTGGTTCGATAACCTTGGTTATCACTAAGGGAAATACTTACCTATGCTTTGCTCCATCATCCCCTCCTCTTTGGGGGAAAATCCCAACGCAGTTTACAAGTATCAACCGCCACTTCCTGTTCTTCACCGCTAGGGCTGATCTGGAGTCCGTTTGGAGCTCCGGAGAGGGGGATTCTTCTCCGTCATCACCAACCCTTCTCAATAAACAATTCCATGATGCTCACCACCGGGAGTGAGAATTCCTTCGTAGGCTTGTTGTACGGTGATGGAGTTGGGTGAGATTTTTTATGTAATCGAGTCAATTTGTTAGGGCTTGATCCCTAGTATCCTCTATGTTTTGAGATTGATGTTGCCTTGGCTTTTCTATGCTTAATTCTTGTCACTAGGGACCAAGCGCCATGATTTCATATCTGAACCTATTATGTTTCAATGAATATGAGAGTGTTATAGATCCTATCTTGCAAGTTGTATGCACCTATTATGTGTTATGATCCATAGACCCCAAAGTGACAATAGTTGGGATCATCTCCGGTGATGACTATAGCATGAAGAGTTCATGTATTCATCATGTCTTAATGTTTTGTCCCGGTTCTTGACACGTCTCCAATGTATCTATAATTTTTGATTCTTCCATGCTGTTATATTATCATTCTGAGATGTTTTATAATCATTTTATAGCAACTTTATATCATTTTTTGGGACTAACCTATTGACATAGTGCCTAGTGCCAGTTGTTGTTTTTTCCTTGTTTTTTACTTCGCAGAATATCAGTAACAAACGGAGTCCAAATGCCACAAAACTTTTTGGAGATTTTTTTTGGACCAGAAGACAAGTTGGGAGCCAAGGAAGCACCTAGGGGGAGGCCCGTGGGGCCCACGATACACCAGGGCACGCCAGAGGCCCCTGGCGCGCCCTGATGTATCGTGGGGCCCACAGAGGTCTTTTCCACCGCTTCTTAGCTCTATAAATCCTTGGAAATGCCAAAAACCCTAGAGGAGACGAAACACAATTCCAGCAACCGCAAGTTCTAGAACCACGGGATGCAATCTAACACCATAACAGAGGGGTTCATCATACTCATGGGTGCCTCTCCGATGGTGTGTGAGTAGTTCACCATAGACCTACGGGTCCGTAGGCAGTAGCTAGATGGCTTTCTCTCTCTCTTTTGATTCTCAAGACAATGGTCTCTTGGAGATATATTTGATGTAATGACTTTTTGCGTTGTGCTTATTGGGATCCGATGAAGTTTGAGTTCATGATCAGTTTCTATCCATGACTATTATTTGAGTCTTCTTTGATCTCTTATATGCATGATTATTTATAGCCTCATATTTCTTCTTTGAATTTTTGGTTTAGTTAGGCCAACTAGATCGATTTTTCTTGCCATGGGAAGAGGTGCTTTGTGATGGGTTCGATCTTGCGGTGTCCTCTCCCAGTGATAGAAGGGGCAGCGAGGCACGCATGTATCGTTGCTATTAAGGATAACAAGATGGGGTATATTCCTACATGAATAGATCTTGTCTACATCATGTCATCGTTCTTATTGCATTACTCCATTTCTCCATGAACTTAATACACTAGATGCATGCTGGATAGCGGTCAATGTGTGGAGTAATAGTAGTAGATGCAGAATCGTTTTGGTCTACTAATCTTGGACGTGATGTGTTGGGGATATAACCCCGTGGTATAACCCGCCCAAGGAGGGGGCGTGTTAGGAAGTTGGTGACTTAAACAGTGAGGCTTTAAGCAGGCCGGAAGATTAAGACAAAGCCTGGAAGTAATTTGCCAGGTGGGCCGGGCGGAGGCCCAAAGCCGGAAGGCAGTATACGACCCCGAGGTGTAAGCCGCCGAGAGATGACTTGCCAGATAAGGCAAGACGATTTATAGATAAGGTCGGTTACTAGATGTAACCCGGCCCGGACTCTTGTAAAGCTCAAGACCTCGACCTGTGTATATAAAGGAGGGTTCCCTGGTCGGCTTAGGACACGAAACCTTTGATCGAGTGCTAGGTCAAGCAAATCTGCTTCCTTGTAATCGATACCCAATCAATACAACTCAAAGCAGGACGTAGGCTATTACCTCCTTTGAGAGGGGCCGAACCTGGGTAAACCCGTGTCTTTCGTCCCGATCAACCCCTTCGAGTTAACCGCCGTAGCAATGGCTTCACCTCTAAGTCCTTGCACTAGGACATCTGCCGTGATAAAACCACGATAGTTGGCGCCCACCGTGGGGCTGATGCATGGTGGTTTGGAGTACTCGAAGGGCTCTCTCCCAGGGATCGAGGGATACGCCGTTGGCAGGTTGACTAAGAGTCGCCGGGGCAAGCTCTACATCGACGACGCTGGCTGGGGCCCCGAGGCCGACTCAATTGAGTACGGGTACCGGGTCCCCTTCGGCGGAATTCACGTTTTCATCTACAAGATCGGCGGATCTAAGCCCGGGCTGGACATCTGCACCAACCTCGTCGAGTCGGCCCGGTGCGCGCAACCCGCCCAGATCAAGCCGGGCCGGAAACACGTCTTCGTCGGCTTCACCCAAGGCGCGGAGCTTGAGGAAAGCTCTGTGTCACGGGAATAAACCCTAATCTTCTCAGAGGATGGATCCTCCAGCAGAGAGGCAGAATCAATCTACCAGCTTCATAACGGCGGGCTTGGGGGCTACTTCGACGGTGATGGTATTCCGAAGCCCTATGAGCCGCCGAGCCTAGCCGCCATCTTCATAGAAGGCACGGCACCGGTTTCCAGCAGCACAGCGGCCGGGGCAACGGCTGCAGGAGCGACAGGGTCCGGATCAGCCAGGCCACCGGCTCAAGTTTTGCTGGATCTGATGAACGAACTGACAACTCTGATGGGAATCGAGGTCACAGCGGAAAACCAAGCAAACCATAACGCAGAGATCGCGAGGCTGAAGGACCGGATGACCAGGGCCCTGGAGGAGATCAACATGTTACAGGCTCAGATGGATGCCGAGTCGGAGCGTCTCAGGGTTGATGCTTTTCGCCTTAATCTGGATCAGCAAGCCTCAGAGGCAGTTTTGCGGATGAGGCATCAGACCCGCCTGCCTGATCAGTATGAGCCCAGAAATCTTTTTAACACGCCGGGGGCAGGACCGAACGCGCCTCTGACCATGACCCGAACGGCGGAAGTGCCTGGGAATAGAGCAGCGACTCAGCATCGGCAGCCAGACCCGCTCCGCAGGAATCAGACCCCGCCGTAGCGTTTTTTGACACCACCTGGTCATTACTCTAACCCGGTGGAGAACATGGTAGCAGCGGCTGCCAGGCTCAATGCGCTCCCCTTGCTGAGGGGACACCTTTCGCCGAAGAGGCAAGGAATGCCATTGGGTACTTGCAGACAGCAGTGGCGCAACAAGAAAAGTATACTTACAGCTAGAGTCATGTGCACTCAACCCCCATCCCAAGCCACAGTTATAGCCGGCGCTTGGAGTCACCGGTGGTCTCTAGCACTGAGTGACGTCGAAACCCGCCCCGTGATGACCCACCCGTTGTCAACGCTCAGGCAATCGTGGATCATGCTAGAGCTCAGCGCAAGGCGACAGCTGCGGCGGCTTACCAAGAGCCGCCCCCAGTAA
This sequence comes from Elymus sibiricus, assembly GCA_039707655.1. Classification (NCBI taxonomy): domain Eukaryota; kingdom Viridiplantae; phylum Streptophyta; class Magnoliopsida; order Poales; family Poaceae; genus Elymus; species Elymus sibiricus. Next base: position 274,419,917 of record CM077675.1, on the reverse strand, counting down.
CACCTTCAACTTCGGTGGGAGCCGGAGTCACCTCCAGAGCTGTGGGAGTGCCATGTTTAGCACCGGCTCTGCGGAATGAGCTCCTGCCGAAGAATTTTAAGGGTCCGCGCAAAGTGCCTAATTACACAGCTGATCTGCCTCCAGAAGCCTGGATCGACAGTTATGAGCTAGCCATGGAGATGTTAGATGTCAGTGATGCAGTCTGTGCTAAGTACTTCATCATGATGTTGGAAGGACCGGCTCGTACATGGTTAAAGGGTATGCCACCCAATACCATTAATTCCTGGGCCGAGTTGAAGGCAAGGTTCATCAATAATTTTCAAGGGACGTGCAAGCAGCCTATGACGATTGTGGATTTGGATCATTGCGTCCAGCGTGAGGATGAGTCGGCTCATCATTGGGTCCGACGGGTCTCAACCATTATCCATTCCTCTGACAATATCACGGCGGCTCAGGCGGTTCTAATTATGGAGAAGAATTGTCATTTTTTGCCCCTCAAGCAGAAGCTTGGACGGCTCAAGCATTCTTGCCAGGACATGGGTGAGCTCATGGAGGCACTCACTAAATATGCAGATTCTGACAGCACGAAGGATCCTGGGTCTGATGATGAGAAATCGGCTAAGGGTAAGAAGAATGGCCACAACAAGGGTCAGCAGCAGAATGGGGCAGGAAATAACAATCCACGCAATGTCGGTAAACAGAAGCATCCAGACGGCGGGTCAGATCTGGTGGCCAATACCAACACTGGGAGCAGCCGTGGCAAGGGCAACGGTCAACCACCTTTCGGCAAAGGCAAGCCTTTCAACATGGAAGCAATGCTTACCGACCCCTGCCCGAAGCATAGTCTTCCCAATAAACCATCTACTCATGCTTGGAAGGATTGTTATATCATGCAAGAGTTCCGAAAGTACAACCTTAACCAGCATCACGGTAACGGCAATGGACCGCCTGGCGGGTCAGGGTCTGGCTCTCATGGGTCGGGTTTTGGTGCAGGCGGCTCAAACGCTGGTTATCAGGGTCAAGGTAACAACGGAGGTCATAGTCAGCAATCTGGGAATGGTGGTCAGCAGCAAAACAATCAATCAGGGTATCAGAGCAACCCAAAACAGCTTAATGGAGGCCAGTATCACGTCTTCACCACGAGTCTCGATAAGCGTGATCAGAAGGTGCGCAAGAGGGCGGTTAATGCAGCAATGCCGGCTCTTCCGCAATACTTAAAGTGGTCGGAGCACACGATATCATGGAGCAGGGAGGATCCCCCGCCGCGAGTTGATAACCCGGGGCACTTGGCCCTTGTGGTAGCCCCTCAGGTAGGAGGCTACATATTCACCGAGGTACTGATGGACGGTGGCAGCAGCATCAACATCCTGTACTATGACACCTTTCGCCGGATGAATCTGACTGATAAGGATCTCAAGTCGTCGTCCACAGTATTTCACGGTGTCGTTCCTGGCAAATCAGATTATCCAGTAGGAAAAATTGCCCTTGAGGTAGCTTTTGGCGATGAGTTCAACTACAGGGTAGAGACCTTGTGGTTTGAGGTGGTTAAAATCAAGAGCCCATATCATGCTCTGTTTGGAAGGCCGACTTATGCTAAGTTCATGGCACGGCCCTGTTATGTTTACTTGCAGCTCAAGATGCCTGGTCTGAAGGGGACGATTACGGTGCATGGTGATCGGAAGATTGCTCTTGAGTGCGAGGAAGGTGATGCTGCGTATGCGGAGTCAAGTTGTGCTGAGGCAGAGCTAAAGTTTTATAAAGACAATGTTGACCCGGCGGATATGACCCCGCTGAAGAAGCCCAGCACGGAATCTGACCCGCCCCTGAAGTTTGTGGCAGAAGATACCAAGTTGGTGGATTTTGTTCCTAGCGACTCTTAGCAGCAGTTCACTATCGGGGCCAATATGGATCCCAAATAGGAAAGTGCGCTCATCGAATTCATCCGTGAGAATCGGGACATCTTTGCATGGAAGCCTTCTGACATGCCGGGTGTACCGAGAGAATTCGCTGAGCACCACCTTAATGTGGATCCTAACTTTAAGCCAGTCAAACAATTCCTCTATCGTTTCAATGAAGAGCGGCGTAAAGCTATTGGGGAAGAGGTAGCCCGACTCTTAGCAGCAGGGTTTATCGTGGAGGTTTTTCACCTGGAGTGGTTGGCTAACCCCGTGCTCATACTTAAGAAGAACGACACGTGGCGCATGTGTGTAGATTACACAGATCTCAACAAGGCGTGTCCGGTTGATCCGTTTGCTCTCCCCCGTATCGACCAGATCATTGCTGCGACGACGGGTTGTGAGAGTTTATGTTTCCTGGACGCTTATTCGGGTTATCATCAGATCAAGATGGCAGTCAAATACCAAGAGAAGATGTCTTTCATCACGCCTTTTGGAGCTTTCTGCTACGTTTCTATGCCTTTTGGACTCAGAAGTGCGCATGCGACTTATCAACGCTGTGTGCAGAACTGTCTTCATAGTCAAATTGGACGCAATGTTCATGCTTATGTGGATGATATTGTGGTCAAGTCAAGGAAGAAGGAGACTCTACTTGATGATTTGAAGGAAACTTTTGATAACCTACGGGTTTACAAGATGATGCTTAACCCGGCTAAATGTGTGTTTGGTGTGCCTGCAGGCAAGCTCCTGGGATTTTTGGTCTCAGAACGTGGTCAAGCAGCACGGTCGGCGATTTACCAGCAAGATCTGCGTCACTATCATAGCCGCAGAGTCAAGACCCAGGCGTTCCAAGAAGGCGACTTAGTGCTCCGTCTGATTCAAGACTAGACAGATATGCATAAGTTGTCACCTCCCTGGGAAGGACCTTTTCTGATCAGCAGAAATCTCAACAATAGTTCTTATTATCTCATTGACGTGCGGGAGAGCGACAAATCACGCACTTCTAGGGAGGAGGCTGCCAGGCCGTGGAACATTGCTCATCTTCGGCCTTACTACACTTGAGCCACCGGCTCTCATCAATGTACAAACTCCCCATAATTCGGAGCCTCTGTCGTTTTCATCCAACAGTCTCGTGCAAAAGTTGGTTCATAATAAGGTCACTTGGGGGCTTCCAACCCACTGGGTTTAGCTTTCATACCCTCTTGACCAGCTTAAAAGCCATATCTGAGTTGAACCTGCCTGTTTGCAACTTGCTACTCCGGCAGGTGACCCGCCGAACATTTGACAGTCAATCTTTTTCAAGGCTCTGAACTTGTCAAAGTTAAAACGGCGGTTTATGTCACGTGAGAGCCGGCTTACAGAGAGCGAGTATAAACTCACCTATCTGCTGTAGTCTCAAATGTGGGCGCCCGGACTCGCACATTGTTGTCATCATAAGCCGCCTGATACACCTTCAGATCAGCTTCAGCGGCCAGCGGGCTAGCCAGTGCTCGCGATGCCTTCACAAAACAGGCGTAGTCTTCTTGAGTGAATTATGACCCATCGTCCTTCAGTTGTGGAAAGCCACCACCCATCTCCTCTGGGTTGAGCTCGAGCGCGTAAGCCAACGCCCGGCTCAAAGCAGATATTGCGCCTTTACGGGCGGCTAATTTCTTGAATTCTTCCAACTGCTTGGGGATGGCGGACAGACACTTCAACACATCCTTGATAAGTTTTGGCGTGCCCTTCTCGCCCATGAAAGCCCGGATGGTGAAAAGGCTCCCAGCATATAGCTGCTCAGTGAAAGCAAATAAAGCTTTCAGCTTCAGCAAGCTGTCATCTAGAAGCTGGCGAGTTCGTCGGCCTACAAGCAGATCAAATTTATAAGTCGCCGGGCAAGTCTTTATAAGACTGTTTGAAAAAGAAAGCTCATGACATAATCGGTAAAACACTTACCAAAGACGGCTTCAGTCATTCGAGCCACATGGCGTTTCAGACTGGTCAGTTCTTCAGTAACAGGCTTAAGGCGGCCCTCGGCGTCTTCTGCGTGTTTGATCAAGGTAGCTTGTTCAGCTTCAATTGATTGCTTATAGGCTTCAAAATCTGCCTTGGTCTTTTCCAGTTCTGTTGAGGAGAGCCACCACTTTGCGTCAGCTTCAACTCGGGGGTCTTGTTGCAAGGCCAGATTTTTCCTAAGGTTGGTCAAACTAGACTCGGCCACATTCAAAGCATCATGCACAATAACATAGTGAGGTACAAGTTTTTTAATCCTAAGCCACCAGCAAAGGTCTATAATATCATTGGGAAGCGTTGAGGAAGATTGTTACAAGTCTCAAGCAGATTGCAAGCAATATACTTGACACTTGGGGGCTAATGTGTATCAGTTCTTTCAAAGTCTACAGTACAAGCAAGACCCGGATCATCTTTAATAAGATGACCCGGCCCTTGGGGGCTACACTTGGCGTTTTCTTAATACGCTAAGTGCCGACTCATTATTTACATAATGACCCGGCCCTTAGGGGCTACACTTGGCATTTTTCTATCATACAGTAAGTCCCGGCTCATTATTTGCATAATAACCCGACCCTTGGGGGCTACATATCCCGAGTGCAGTTCATCAGCAGTAAGCTTCTCCAGGTTAGGAAGGTCAAGTTTAGCCTTCTCCTTCTCAGGTGAAGGCGCCTCATCCTTGCTGATGTGTTTGGTCAGCATGTTGGAAGGAGCTGAAGCTGTGAAGGCTGTTCCGGTGATGGTAACCTCTTCTTCATGAGCAGTCACATCTTGAGCTGTCGGCAGAGGGCTGGGCGGCTTAGGATCAGCCTCTGGATTAGCGTCAAGAATCATAATGTCAACATCCGCCGGCTCAGTAGGCTGGTGTCGGTGTCAAAACCGGCGGATCTCGGGTAGGGGGTCCCGAACTGTGATACTTGGATCGATGGTAACAGGAGACAAAGGGGGCAAGGTTTTACCTAGGTTCGGGCCCTCCTATGGAGGTAATACCCTACGTCTTGCTTGATTATATTGAGTGTATGGAGATTACAGAGTTGATCTACCACGAGATCGTATGACTAAAACCCTAGATGAGTTCTCTTGTCCTACATCCTAAAACCCTCTGGCTTATATAGACACCAGGGGTCCCTAGGGTTTACACATGGTCGGTTACACGTCGAAGGTATAAACATGCCTATTCACTACTCCAAACGTGGAGGACAAGCCACAATTCTCGATGCTTCCTTCCGGGAGGTGAGGTCTTCGGTTCTTCCAGTATTCGGTAAGTGGCCCATACAGTCCGGCCCATAAGACATAGGCCGGCCGACCGAGGACCCCTCAGTCCAGGACTCCCTCAGTAGCCCCCGAACTAGCCTCCAACGCCAAGGGTCCAAGCTCCAGCTGCTTCAAATGATCAGAGTCTTCGGCTTGCGAGGCGAGTTCCTTTCTCCAAACAGTGATCGGCCAGAGCTATAGTTCGGCCTCCGTCGACGGGTAATGCTTCCGATCATAGATCGTCCGTATACCATGAGTAGTTCGGCTTTGAAGGCCAAACGTCAGAGAACCAACAGTGTCTTCTGACAACTTTTCAGATGAAAGGCTACGGCCCACCGCGACCACTAAACCAGTCGTGAAGACTCGATGCGCGGCTCGAGGCCGTTTCCACCAGCACGATCCATTAACGCACAGATCGTGCCCCGTTTTGTACGGGATATGTTTAATTACCCGCGTACAATGGCACGCACGCCTCGGGAAGAGGAGGGATTCACGGCGCCGCGAAGGGAGGCTAACCGGCAATAATCTTTAATAAAAGGAGAAGAAAACCCCAAGGCCTATCCGCATCTCCCATTGACCTCTCTGCTTCCCCAACCTTCCGAGCTCCCTGAGCCCAGATCTAGGTCTTCCATTCTTCCCCCTCCGAGCTCAGCCATGGCCAGCGGCAAGTGGGAGGCTTCCACGGTCAAAGACCAGGACATCCGAGATCTCAAGGACGCCGGCTACCTCCCCGCCAACGTCTTCCATCGTGCTGCAGAGGAGGGCCAGGTGATCCCCACCCCCAAATCAGGCGAGAGGGTGGTCTTCGTCCCCCACTTCATCCGGGGATTATGTTTCCCACTTCACCCCTTTGTGAGGGGTCTTATGTTCTTCTATGGCCTCGACTTCCACGACCTCCCGCCAAACTCTTTTATGCATATATCCGCCTTTATCATCATCTGCGAGGCGTTCCTGCGGGTTGAGCCACACTTCGGACTGTGGCTCAAAATATTCAACAGCAAGCCGAAGTGTGTCGCTGGTGCACATGCGGACTGCGGCGGGGCAGTCAACGGCAAGCTTCCGCGCGCAGTGTGGCCATCTGGCACCTTCATCGACACCATCAAAACTTGGCAGAGGGAGTGGTTTTACATCACCGAGCCAAAGGAGGAGGAAGGAGGAACTGTTCCTACCGAATGCGGAATTGTTCCTGCCGAATTCAGGTCCGGCCCCCCAACCAGATTGACCTCATGGGTCAAGAAGGGTCTCAACTGGGGGTCGGAAACAGAGGTGGAGGACCTGCAGAGGGGTATCGCCCCCTAATCAGGGAGGGAGTCGGCCTGACCAACGTGGTCTAGGTCATGCTTCGGCGGCACATCCTCCCCTGCCAGCGCCGGAGTACTCCCATGTGGGATTATCGGACCGACGACGACCCTATAGTTCGTCGACTCTTCCGCACTACGCGGGAGAAACTATGGAAGGCGCTATTCAAGACGCAGGAGAACTGGCCAGGCAAGAAGGAGGACAAGGGCTTGAGTGCCGCCAAGCCACCTTCCAAGGTACAGTGTTGTCTTATTTGATCGGCCTCGCCTTAGTAAAGAAAGCCTAAGCATTTTCCGATCACCTTTGCAGGAGTGGCTGAGCAAGGCCAAGGGCATCAAGTGTCCGGCTCCACAGCCCGAAGACCCCAAGTCTCCGCTGCTGTTGGAGATGCTCGTAGTGGCGCCCTACCAGGCGCCAGAGAAGAAAGAAAAGAAGAAAACGGGCCGAGCAGGCCTGCGCGCCAGGGACCAGCCAGAGGTTGGGTCCGAAGAGACTCATGCCTCCTCGAATCAAGAGGAGGAGCACGAGGCTGAGGGGGGAGGCGATTCCCCCCTCACAGGAAAGAGGGCGGCGTCATCGGACGCCTCGGAGGAGGTAGCTCCTCCCGCCCAGAAGAAACCGCGCCGGACACAGGTGATCTCATCCGACGACAGTTCGGACTCGAACACCGAGTCCGAGGACTTCGAGAGGGTCCCGTGGAGGAACCTCAGGGTCAAGCCCCCACCTCGAAGGTAAGGACACGAAGACCTGCTGAGCCATCGGTGCTTAATTCAGAATGTTTATTAACATGTGAGCGCCCATCAATTTGCAGCCCACCACGCGTTCTCCCCACCGATCAAGTTTCGGACGGGGAGACCCCGCCCGCCGAACTTGCGGAGAGCGGGTCTGCGTCGCGCCCTTCTCCTCCGGAGGTGTCATCCCAGCAGGCTTCCCTGGAGCCGAATACTGGAGGTGGAGGTGACGACGTCATGGTCGAGGCTAATACCTCGGCCACCGAAGACCCGGGGGAGAAGACTCCCCCGGACACCGAGGAGGCCTGACATGGAAGTGCCCAGTCTCCTCCAAGGCCATCTCCAGAGCACACAATGCCTCCGGAGGTACCAATTCAATCTCTGGCTGGAGATCGGGCTACCCGATCCCCACCAGCTCCGTCGACCACCGGGTGGCCGGCCATGGGGGAGGCTCTGTCCAGCGCCTCCATCTCCAGTGAGCACCGCATCCTTATGGGTGCGGTATTGCAGAGCATTCAGTCCGTGGATTCCGGACTGAAGGAGGCCTTCAACGGTCTCCTAACGGGCTTTCAGGTAAGCCAAGTAATGCCCTACTTTGTGAAATATTGATTTATTTAAGTAATTGTTATACACATAGCAGCCCCCGAGCCCTGGGTAAGTTTAAAAAACTTACCTGGGGGTCCAACATAGCCTTATATCTGAGCTGAGCGCCGGACAATATGTGTTCGGATAGGTCTAACAGCCCATTAGTGGTCCAGACACAGGGTTAGTTTTAGTGACAGTTCGGAGTTTGTAAACCTCTTTAATGGGTATATAACTCTGTGATACAGGCTTTGTCGATAGCAGCGGCTACTAACACCGCCGAGCTAGAGGAGCTGAATCGAAAGCTCAAGAGATCCGAAGACGAGCTCGATGCTCTAAACAAGAGATTCGACGAGGCGCAAGGTAAGCCGAATTAGAGTATCGAAACTCTTTTTTACCGCTCTATCAACACGGTTTCTGAATATAAGTCAATGCTTACGCAGCCTCGACGAAAGAGATAGAGAAGCTCAAAGCCGAGCTTGAGAAAGCAAAGCAAGAAGCTTTAGTTGAGAAGGCGGCGGCCAAAGAAGCGGCCACCTCTCTCTCCGCCCTGAGAGCCACCAGCGACAAGCATGAGGCTCGGGTAGAAGAGATTCAACAGGAGCTCAAGGACGCCAGCAAAAAGTGCGAGGTCCTTGAGCTGAAAGGGAAAGAGCAAGCCACCGAACTATCCACCCTGAAAGCCGATCTCCAAAAGGAGCGGGTGGATAGGCGGTCATTTGAAGAGGAGCTCCGTCAATCCAAAGCTATCATGGATGGTAAGCCGTATTCATTGCAGTGTATCTTCGGGGACAGCAAGTTCGAGTTGCTTACCCAAGTATGGCATTCTGCAGGCGCCTGCTTGGACCTCCAGAAGAGCACAGCTGACGCGAAGCAGTTCTATGCTTCGCGGGGAGCAGGAGATGAAGCTAGTATATTCTAGGCGCAATTCGAAGCCCCCGAGCGCCCTCCTCTCCTTAACGAGCAGCTGAAGCAGCTGTTGGAGCTGCACCGGACAGCGGAGCCAGCCATGAAGGATATCTGTATCCGGCTATGGCCCAATGAGCCGCTGCCGGATAGCTATTTTGGCCTGGTGCACAAGCTGAGCGACACCACTCCTCGGATCGAAGCATTGAGGCGGTCCTCCTGCATCGAGGGAGCTAGGATGACCTTTGCGAAGGCCAAGGTGCACTGGCCGGGGCTGGATCCGATGAAGGTAGCCACAGCTCCTCCGCCTCCAGCGAAGGGTCATAGGCGCCCCAAGCTGTACTTCTCCGGAGTTATGGAGGGTGCTCGGGCCATAGAATCACAGTGTTTGAGAGATACTGTGTATGAGTAAACACTTGTGTAGTATGTCCGAAGACCCTTGAACGCGTTTGTATATATAAAGTTGCATGGTTTATCATGTCTTGTATGTGTTTGCATCCTTTATAACTCCTGTGTGGCCGGTAACACTGAAAGCTGCGAGTCGTCGGCTTCAGCCCCCGTGCAGATACTACACGAGGTGTCTCTACCAACCGCACTGTAACCCTTAGCCGAACTATCGGCGCCCGAAGGCGGTAGTGTGGGGCGGACGAGGCAATCGGACCAAAATGCTTTATTGCTTTCACTTAGCCGTAGGGGCGCGAGAAAGGAGTGCGGGGGCTAATGACTACCCCCCAGGCGTTTGTGATGCTCGGATGAACCGCGGCCAAAGCCTACATCACTTGGCTTGTACTAACACAAAACCCATCGTATGACACAGAATAACCTCTGACGAGATTTCAATTAAGCTCGGATTCACAGACCGGTTCTCGCATACCATGACAGTCAGTTTTCGGCTTTCTCCGCTGAGGCGCTTTAACCAGACTAGCCGGAAGCGCAATCGCAGCGGTGCTCCCTTTGCCCTTTTAGCCGAACTAGCAGAACATAAAGGGGCAAGCACAGGAGCCGGGCAACCCAACTATTGACCCAAGACATAGTTCAGAACCAATGCATATAAAGCGGAATTCCAAGATGTCGAACACTTAAGGAGATTGTGAGTAGGGCGATTTTTAAGGTCGAGCCCCCGGTCTATTAGCCGGTTGCATCGTACAGTATACCAAACAGGTTCGCAAGAAGAGGGAGAAAACAGAAAATGTTCCGAAAAAGGACATCAAAGAGAAAATGATATATCTGTATTTGACTCAACAACTCTTATTATTCAAATTGCCGATGCAACTGTTTACAGGTATAGGATAAATGAAATATAAATTTTACAGGAGAGGTTTGTACCGAGAGCATTCGATAGGTGACCTGACGTCCTCGATGTGCCATGTCGCTTGTCTGCTCCTACATCTCCTAAGGAGGTGTATGCCTTTATAGGCTTTACTGGCTTGGCGAACGGGCCTTGAAGAAAAGGGTCTTGAGAAGTCGCCGAGGTATGGATGAGCTTGACGTCGTTCAGCAGGCACTTTATGGTACCTGTAGTGTGTCCGAGAATTAGTTGTCGGTAATAGTTCGGTCTAGCCGAACACCTACCTGTAATAGTTTGTCCCCACCGCTGCCCATGGAATTTTGAGCGCGAAGTTATGCCTCCGTGGCACGTACATTGCCGGCTTTAGGGCCGTGCGATGGGGGGCGAGTCCCTATTTACAGGGGGTGGAAGGTTCTGGTACCTCGGATTGAGACCGAGCTTTTTTCCCAGCCTTGGGTGCCTTGACGGCAGATGTCGGCGATTGCCAATCATCGGTGTAATGGAATTCGGCCGCCAGGGCCAACGCATGTTCCTCAGTTCGGAGGGAGCGCTCTGTGTTGCCGTTTACAGTAATGACCCCCCTGGGGGCAGGCATCTTGAGCTTGAGGTATGCGTAGTGAGGGACGGCGTTAAAGCGAGCGAACGTTGTTCGGCCGAGCAGGGCGTGATAGCCGCTGCGAAAAGGTACGATATCGAAGATCAAGTCCTCGCTTCGGAAGTTGTCGGGCGAGCCGAACACAACCTCCAGGCTTACAGAGCCTGTGCACCGGGCTTCAACACCTGGGATCACTCCTTTGAAGGTAGTGTTGCTGGGCTTGATCCTCGAAGGATCTATGCCCATCTTTTTCACCGTATCTGAATAAATCAGGTTAAGGCTACTTCCACCGTCCATGAGGACCTTAGTAAGGTGGTACCCATCTATGATCGGGTCTAGGACGAGTGCGGCCGAACCCCCGTGACGGATACTGGTCGGGTGGTCGCGCCGATCGAAAGTGATCGGATATGCCGACCATGGGTTATACTTCGGGGCTACAGGCTCTATGGCGTAGACATCTCGAAGGGCGCGCTTCCTCTCCTTTTTGGGTATATGAGTGGCGTAGATCATGTTTACTGTTTTCACCTCTGGGGAGAATTTCTTTTGACCGCCACCGATCGGACCACGAGGCTCATCCTCGTCCTCGCTGCGTGGACTCTTGCCTTGGTCCTCAGTTGCGAGTTTGCCGGCCTGCTTGAAGAACCAACAGTTACGGTTGGTGTGATTGGCGGGCTTCTCCTGAGAGCCATGGATCTGGCAAGGTCCCTCCAGAATCTTGTCCAGCGGGGTGGGTCCGTCGTGTTTGCCTTTAGGAGGCTTCTTCCGCTGCCCAAAGCGGGAATTGCGGAAGCCGGCGTTGACAGCCGTGTCATCGGCATCGCTATTATTGTGCGGCGCTTGTTCTTGTTGCGCTTCGGTTTCCCGTTCCCATCCCGAACTTCAGAGGTTCCGGGGTCTTCGGGGTTATGGCTACGTCGAGCGAGCCAGTTATCCTCGCCCGCACAAAAGTGGGTCATGAGTGACGTGAGGGCGGACATTGTCCTTGGTTTGTCCTGGCCAAGCTGTCGGGCCAGCCATTCATCCCGAATATTATGCCTGAAGGAGGCTATAGCTTCGGCGTCCGGGCAGTCTACGATCTGGTTCTTCTTGGTCAGGAAACGGTTCCAGAATAGCCGCGCGGAATCTCCTGGCTTCTGGACGACGTTGCTTAAATCGGATGAGTCCGGCGGCCAAACATAAGTGCCCTGGAAGTTAGATCGGAATGCCTCTTCTAGGTCTTCCCAACACCCGATGGAGTTTTCGGTGAGGCTATTCAACCAGTGCCGAGCTGGCCCCTTGAGCTTCAGGGGTAAGGACTTGATGGCGTGGAGGTCATCTCCTCGTGCCATGTGGATGTGGAGGAGGAAATCCTCTATCCATACTGTTGGGTCAGTTGTCCCATCGTATTGTTCTATGTTTACGGGATTAAACCCTTCCGGGAACTGATGCCGCATTACCTCATCTGTGAAACACGGTGGGTGTGCAGCCCCTCTAACCCGAGCTATGTTGCGCCGATGATCGGCATCTGCCCTAGCTCGGTGCTGTTCCCGATATTCATTCTCGCGGTCGAACCGAGGTCGGTACCCGTCCGGTCTATCGGGTGAGTATCCTCTGGATCCGTAAATGGATCGCGTGCGGCCTGCTCTATAGTCCAGGTCCTGTCGCAGGTTGAACCTGTCATCGGGCTCTAGTGGCTCCTTTCCCCGTCGACGGGGTATCGTCGGCCTGTAGCCGGTATCATCAGCCATCCGGTCTCGTCCTCGAGGGGGGCAGTCTGGCTTGTCATATGGGGTATGCTTGGGAGACGGCGTATCAGTGATCTCGTCATCGAACTGCGGTAGCAGCCTTCTGCGTGGGTAGCTCTTAGGTTGGTCTGATAGACCGGTGCCGTATTCTTCCTTAGCCGAGAGGACTCTCGTCCAGCGGTTGTTGAGGTCGTCTTGTTCGGCTCTGAGTTGCCGCTCTTTTGCTTTCAGGCTGCGAGCTGTGGATATGAGCTGTTGCCTGAACAATTCCTGATCTACAGGATTGTCGGGAATGGCGAAGTCATCGGCATCCGCATTATCCTCCCCCTCGATAGGGCGGAGGTAGTCGTCGTCCGCGGGATCATCCGGATCATCGGGGTTGTGACGGTCTTCGGGTCTCTCCGGACCCTCTAGCGGGTGTTCAGGGATTTCGGGGCCACCGATGTCTTCCGGGGTATCTCCGTCCCCGGTGCCATCGGTAGATTTTCGCCCCTTTTTTCCTTTTGACCGTTTATGCGGCTTTCGGCGTCTTGATGGCGCCTCGTCCGACTTATCACCGTTGTTCTTCGGGGTGTCCACCATGTAGACGTCGTATGTAGAGGTGGCAGTCCACTGCCCGGTCTTAGCGGGGGTGAGGGTGTTATCCTCCTCATCCATATACTATGCTTCCTCGGAAGCATAGTCAAGCATGTCGGTTAAATCCTCGACAGTGGCTATGAAGTGGGTGGTGGGCGGGACGAAAAATTTGTCCTGACCCGTCTGAAATCCGGTCTGAGAACAGATCGGAGTTGGATCGTCGGTGATCTTCATCGACGAGATCCGATCCAAATCCTCATTGAGTACCGAGAGCTCGGTCAGGTCGGCCTGCACAGGGTTTCCGGAGTGAACCTCCGATGCGTCTGTGCGGGGGGAGTGTTCGGCAAGAACTGGTGTCCGGGCATCGGGCGCTATGACGTGATCCGGACTGGACGTCGGGCCCTCGCCGGGGTTGATCCCCAGGGAGGGGCCGAATAGTGGGTCTGGGGTTAAAGCCTCAGAGCCTTCGGGCATGGCGGGCGAGACCGCGAGCCCAGACAGTGATAGATCGCCTCGAGAGTCTACGAAGAACTCTAACTTCCCGAATCTGACCTCTTGATCAGGGGCGAAGCTTCTGACGCGACCTAGATGGCCGGTGTGGTCGGCATGCAGCACTATGCTGCTGAAGGTGAAGATCTGCCCGGGGACAAAAGTGCCCGTGTTGCAGACCTCGTTGTTGTTGACTAGGCGAGCCATCGATTCCTTCTGGCGATCACAGCGGTCCTCTCAATGAAAGCACCAATGTCGGTGTCAAAACCGGCGGATCTCGGGTAGGGGGTCCCGAGCTGTGATACTTGGATCGATGGTAACAGGAGACAAAGGGGGCAAGGTTTTACCCAGGTTCGGGCCCTCCTATGGAGGTAATACCCTACGTCCTACTTGATTATATTGAGTGTATGGAGATTACAGAGTTGATCTACCACGAGATCGTATGACTAAAACCCTAGATGAGTTCTCTTGTCCAACATCCTAAAACCCTCTGGCTTATATAGACGCCAGGGGTCCCTAGGGTTTACACATGGTCGGTTACACGTCGAAGGGATAAACATGCCTATTCACTACTCAAAACGTGGAGGACAAGCCACGATTCTCGATGCTTCCTTCCGGGAGGTGAGGTCTTCGGTTCTTCCAGTATTCGGTAAGTGGCCCATACAGTCCGGCCCATAAGACATAGGCCGGCCGACCGAGGACCCCTCAGTCCAGGACTCCCTCAGCTGGGGAGTCTCGTCATGAGCGCCTTGGTTAGCTTTAGAGGGCTCGACTTGAATTTCAGGAGTGCCGAGCTTTGGGTTCGCTGGCTCTGGGACATCCGGACGGGTAGACGACCCGCTTAATTTCCTCTTCTTAGCCTGGGACCTGTGAACAAAGATATCATTATTCATCATATGCAAGGACAGAATATTAATAAGCAGTAAGGGGATGCAAAGAAATTTACCCCGGGTTGATAACAAGAGGAGGCAGTTTCGAGGCGGTTGAGTCACCAGACGAAGGAGGTGATTCCTGATAAAGTTAAATCGAGCAATATGAGAAAGTTACGGCATAAGACTAATATGCAGAAGAAATAAAAATATAAGTTATGAAATACCTCGTTACAGCGCTTCCGAGGAGCTGGAGTGTCGGGTAAGCCGGCCACCAGGTCTTCACAGCTGCCGCTCTGGGTCTGACGTCTAGCGTCATGTTGCTGCTTCTTCAAAAGAAAGTCGGGATCCAAGTGAGCAAGAGGATGTGAAAACATTACTTTCCGGATGACCCGCCGGATTTTCTCTGTTGGCAGAGGTTCCGAGTCAGAAGAGATAATAGTTACCTCTGCGGCACAGGCTTGGCTTGCCGCTGCTTCACTCTGAGAGGAGTCAGCGTCAATAAGTTGCATCAAAAGAAGACCAAGGGAGTCAAGTTCTGCCTCCGAGTCATCCATCTCCAGTAGTTCTTTGCTGGATTGTTTCTTTTTACGAGCCGGAGCCCGGGCCTTAGTCGCCTTGCTTTTCTTCTTCTTGGAAGTGGAGGCTGTGGTTAGTCTCTTTTCCAGAAAGGAGAGTCGGCATATATATGTTTACAGATAGGTTAAATGAGGCATATGAAATGCAGCATCTAAAGAAAAAAAGAGAGTGAAGATTGAGAGGAAAAGTTTCACCTCAGGAGCCGGGTTAAGAGCATAGAAGGGACTTAAACCCGTCTTGTTGCAGACTTCTTGAGGTTCTCCCAACAATGATTTGACAATCAGGTTGAGGTGCTTGTCTGTTAGGGGAGTCTGATTGAAGCGCTGAGGGTCATTCACCTCATCAGTATATTCACACATCAAGCCGCCGCGCCGGCTCAATGGTAAGATCCTCCAAGAAACCCAGCAGCGGGTTAGATCAACGCCAGTGAGCCCATTGGCCAATAAGGCTCTTATCTTTGAAAACGTCTGAGCGTATTGGGTGCGCTCTACAGCAGACAACCGGTCTGGGAGCTCGGTGTTGGTGCTGAGCCAGTAAGGACGATAACCCGGCAGTGGATTTTCTCCTTCTAGGGAAGTATCCTTGCAATAGAACCAGGTATGATTCCAGTCCTTGGGATGGCTAGGCAGAGTCGCCGAAGGAAAGGACACGTCTCTCCGCCTCTGAATTGAAACACCTCCAAGTTCAAGGCTGGGTCCATCTGCAATTTCCGTCTGGCGATTGATATAGAAAAAAATCCCTGAAGAGTTCGACGGAGGGCTCTTCTTGCAGATATGCTTCACAGAATATTTGGAATTGGCATAGGTCGGTGACTGAGTTAGGACCAATGTCTTGAGGATGAAGCTGGTAAAAATGCAGGGCGTCCCGGAAGAACTTTGATCCGGGCGGTGAGAAGCCACGGAGAAGGTGATCTGTGAAGACGATAACCTCCCCTTCCTTAGGTTCGGGAGTGATCTCATCACCAGGAACCCGCCACTGGATGACGTCCTGAGCCGGCAAAACTCCCATGACTATGAAATCATTGAGAATCTCCTTGGTGACCCCAGAGCCTACCCAATCGCAAGAGGCGGGGGCTTTAGCCATAACGTCGGGTTAAACGTTGTGGAAAGGCATGGAGACATGGCGGATTAAGAACGCTGCATGACCAAAACATCTATGACTCTAAAACGACGATGCTACTTGGCAGGTCATTACTAAGTTATGAGCTGCCGCCAACTACAGGAATGAGGTGGATTAAATCGCTACAAGGAGAGTTGGCAGCATGATGGCGGGTCAAATAGACAGTGAATGTTGAAAATATTGCTAAGTGTGGACAAACAGTTTTCACAGACTACAGCTACCATTGCAAGATCTACGGACAGAAATAAAAGGAAAACATTTGCTAAACCTAAAAACAGCCATGGAAGAACAGGCAGATGAAACGTGGATTCCAGTAAGAGAGTAATCTACGCCGTCTACGAAATACACATAAAGCGGGGCGCCGCGCGGTTTGGCCAGTGTTTTAAAGCTTACAGGTGTTTCTTCTACCGATTAATGGGGAGTGCTCCGATGAACGGCGGCGGACTCGAAGAGCACTGATGAACTAATGCGGATCTACGAGGGAAGAAGAATAGAACCTGGAAGATGCAGGAGATGCGGGCGAGCGCCAACGAACTCTGTACAAGATCAGGGTGATGCAGTTGCCAGGTTGATAACGACGGCGTGGTCCGGACAGCGCGGTGGAGGTTCGGTCACACGAGCGTCTGGAGGAAGAAGAAGAGAGAAGCGGCGGCGGGGGAAAAGTGAAAAGGATGGGACCCCCCCGCACGCCTATTTATAAGAGAGAGATGGAACAGCAACAGTCCAGTGCGGGAATCGAGGAGACACGATGATGATTGACTAAGAAAACGCCTCGATTCTCGAGTTAACTAGTTAATGCAAAGATCCATTGTGATGTCATTAAGATCTTTTTGGATTCACCAGAGATGACGTCATCCATTTCACATGGCGGGTCATGAAGATTTATTTCAGGTCAAGTGATTATGAAGAACGCAAGACTCGCCAACCAGAAGACTTGAAGATTGACATGAACAGGTTCAAATCAATCTGGGGCCTAATGTTGCGGATATAACCCCATGGTATAACCCGCCCAAGGAGGGGCATGTTAGGAAGTTGGTGACTTAAACAGTGAGGCTTTAAGCAGGCCAGAAGATTAAGACAAGGCCTGGAAGTAACTTGCCAGATGGGCCGGGCGGAGGCCCAGAGCCGGAAGGCAGTATAGGACTCGGAGGTGTAAGCCGCCGGGAGATGACTTGACAGATAAGGCAAGACGATTTATAGGTAAGGTCGGTTACTAGATGTAACCCGGCCAGGACTCTTGTAAAGCTCAGGGCCTCGACCTGTGTATATAAAGGCGGGTTCCCTGGGCGGCTTAGGACACGAAACCTTTGATCGAGTGCTAGGTCAAGCGAATCCGCTTCCTTGTAATCGATACCCAATCAATACAACTCAAAGCAAGACGTAGGCTATTACCTCCTTCGAGAGGGGCCGAACCTGGGTAAACCCGTGTCTTTCGTCCCGATCAACCCCTTCGAGTTAACCGCCGTAGCAATGGCTTCACCCCTAAGTCCTTGCACTAGGACATCTGCCGTGATAAAACCATGACATGATGCCTATATATTGATCATTGCCTTGGATATCATCATGATTATTTGATCTTCTATCAATGTCCCAGCAGTAATTTGTTTACCCACCGTGTGCTATTTTCTTGAGAGAAGCCACTAGTGAAATCTACGTCCCCCGGGTCTATTCTTTTAATATATTGCATTCCAATCTATCATTTTCCGCATTTGTTTTTCAGATCTATTATCCCAAAAATGCCAAAATACCTTGCTGCACTTTTTATTTGCATCTTTTATTTTGTGTTCTTGTGCGATCAATTTATCCAATCTAATACAAACCAATCTATCTTTTTACCGTGGAGAGATTGACAACCTCTCTTACGCGTCGGGTTGCAAGTATTTGTTCTTTGTGTGCAGGTACCGTTTACATAGTGTTGCTTGGTTCTCCTACTGGTTCAATAATCGTGGTTTCATAACTAAGGGAAATACTTACCATAGCTGTGTTGAATCATCCCTTCCTCTTTGGGGAAATACCGACACAGTCTCAAGCCACGTCAAAGGAATTTCTGGCGCCGTTGCCGGGGAGCAGGTACGAAAGTAGTCTCCCATCAACTTGCCAATTTCTGGCGCCGTTGCCGGGGAGACATCATCAACACCTATTAGGTTCCTAATCACAAATATCATCTCCTTGCAATTTACATTATTTGCCATTTGCCTCTCGTTTTCATCTCCCCCACTTCACAAAAATTTGCCGTTTTACTCGCCCTCTTTTCGTTTGCCTTTTTCTCATCAGATCTCTTGTTTGCTTGCAATCTTGTTTGTGTAGTCACGATGACTCAAGAGAATACCAAATTGTGTGATTTTTCCAATACCAATAATAATGATTTTATTAGTACGTCGATTGCTCCTCCCGCCACTAGTGCGGAGTCTTGTGATATTAATGCCGCTTTGTTGAATCTTGTCATGAAAGATCAATTTTTTGGTACTCCTAATGAGGATGTCGCGTCCCATCTAAACACATTCATAGAATTGTGTGATATGCAAAAGAAAAAAGATGTGGACAATGATATAGTGAAGTTGAAATTATTTCCTTTCTCCTTGCGGGATCGTGTAAAAATTTGCTTTTCTTCTTTGCCTCGCAATAGTGTCGATTCTTCGGATAAGTGCAAGGATGCTTTTATTACTAAGTATTTTCCTCCCGCGAAAATTATTTCCCTTAGAACTCAAATCATGACTTTTAAGGAACTTGAGCATGAACATGTTGCACAAACTTGGGAAAGAATCAAATTGATGCTAAGAAATTGTACTACTCATGGTTTAAATCTTTGGATGATCATACAAATTTTTTATGCGGGATTGAATTTTGTCTCTAGAAATCTTTTAGATTCCGCCTGGGTGGTACTTTTATGGAAATTACTATGGGTGAAACTACTAAATTGCTAGATAATATTATGGCAAATTATTCACAATGGCATACTGGAAGAGCACCTACTAGTAAAAAAGTTAATTCGGTTGAAGAAATTAGTACTTTGCGTGAGAAAGTAGATGCTCTTATGAAGTTGGTTGTTAGTAAAAATGCTCCTATTGATCTTAATGATGTGCCTTTGTCTACTTTGATTGAGCAAAATAGGGATTCCGTAGATGTGAATTTCATCTCACGAAACAATTTTAATAACAATACTTATAGAGGTAATTTTAATCCTAGGCCTTTTCCTGGAAATTCCTCTAATAATTATGGTAATTACTATGGTAATTCTTCTTACAATAATAATAGGAACCCCTATGATCTTGATAGTAATATTAAATAATTTATCAATGCTCAAAAGGTTTTCAATACTATGATAGAAGAAAAGTTGAATAAGATTGATGATATGTCTAGATTGATAGAATTTCACATGATGTAGAAAATCTCAAGGTGAAAGCTTTTCCACCTAAGATTGATGAATCAATTAAAGCTTTATATGTTTCTATGTATGAAAGTAAAAAAAGAACCGCTATGCTTAGAGCTAAAAGAGAATTTTTAGGAAAAGCGTTTTCTAGTGATTGCTTTCATAAAAATGATGAAGATCTTAAAGTGATTGGTGTTTATTCTATTGATTCCTTGTTTAGTAATATTGAAATTGATGATAAAGGGACTAAATAAGAGTCAACTTTAGCTAGAAGGCGTCCCAATGATTTGGAGGGTGAAAATCTTGATGAAATTTTTGATAAAAGTGGGTTTGAAGAGGTCAAAACTTTAACTAGTGATGTGCGCATTATTTTGGATTGCAAAGACTTTAATTATGATAGTTGCTCCTTGATTGAATGTATTTCTTTGCTGCAATCCATGTTGAATTCACCCCATGCTTCTGAGCAAAATAAAGCTTTTACTAAACATATCGTTGATGCCATGATGAAATCTTTTGAAGAAAAGTTAGAGTTGGAGATTTCTATTCCTAGAAAATTACATGATGAGTGGGAACCCACCATTAAGGTCAAGATTAAAAATTATGAGTGCTTTGCTTTATGTGATTTGGGTGCTAGTGTTTCCACGATTCAGAAATCTCTATGTGATGTGCTTGGTCTCACCAATATTGAAGAATGCTCTCTTAATTTGCACTTGGCGGATTCTACTATTAAAAAGCCTTTGGGAAGAATTAATGATGTTCTTATTCTTGCAAATAGGAACTATGTGCCCAAAGATCTTATTGTTCTTGATATTGATTGCAATCCGTCTTGTCCCATTATACTTGGTAGACCGTTTTACGCACTATAGGTGCCATGATTGATATGAAAGAAGGCAATATTAAATTTCAATTTGCACTAAGAAAGGGTATGGAACACTTCCCTAGAAAAAGAATTAAGCCACCATATGAATCAATCATGAGAGCATCTTATGGAGCAAAAACACTAAATGGCAACACTTGAATCTATGCATTATGCTTAGCTAGGGGCATAAAACGATAGCGCTTGTTGGGAGGCAACCCAATGAATACATTTTATTTTTGACTTTTTTCTATTCTTGAGTGTTTGCACAATTATGCTACTGTTATAATTGTGTTTTTTATGTTTTAATTAGTGTTTGTGCCAAGTAAAGCCTTTGGGATCATGTTGGGTGATAGTTGATTTGATCTTGTTGAAAAATAGAAACTTTTGCGTCCAGTAGCAGAATTTTCAAAACTCATAGAAGTGACGAAAAATTCTGAATTTTTTACACAGGATTGATACACAAATTGCTTACGTTGTCCTAATTGTCCAGAATTTTTGGAGTTACAGAAGTATGGTTAGAGTACAGATTACTAAAGACTATTCTGTTTTTTAAAGATTTTGTTTTTGTTGCATTGTGTGCTTATTTTGATGAATCTATGGTTTGTATTCGAGAGTATAAGCCATGGCAAAGTTATAATACAGTAGATATAATGCAATAATAAAATATGAATGGTTTTGAAACAGTACTTTGAGTGGTCATTTGCTTTATTATACTAACGGATCTCAGGAAGGTTTTGTTAAGTTTTGTGTGATTGAAGTTTTCAAGTTTTGGGTGAGATCACGATGGATGAAGGAATAAGGAGTGAAAAGAGCCTAAGCTTGGGGATGCTATGGCACCCCAAGATAATGTCCAAGGAGAAACAAGCAATTAAGCTTGGGGTTGCCCCGAGTGGCATCCCCTCTTTCTTCTAACGACCCTCGGTATTTTACTTGGAGCTATATTTTTATTCGTCACATATCATGAGTTTTGCTTGGAGCGTCTTGTATTATATGAGTCTTTGCTTGATTTGCTTTTTAGTTTGTCACAAGTATCCTTGCTGGACACACCTATTTGAGAGAGCCAAAATCATGCTATGATTTGTTAGAATTGCTCTATATGCTTCACTTAAATTTATTGAGCTATGGAATTGCTCTAGTGCTTCACTTATATCTTTTTGAGCATGGTGTGCTTTAATTTTTGAAGAAATACTCTCATGATTCACTTAGATTAATTTGAGAGTTAGTAAATTTTGAAGAAATGCTCTCATGCTTCACTTATATTATTTTGAGAGATGACATTTTTATGCTCATGTTCTTCACTTAAATTTATTTGAGCTTGTCAAAAGCAATGGTAATATATGAAACTAGTCCCAAAGTGATAGATATTCAAGAGGGATATAATAAAAAGTTTCATGAAGAGCATTGGACAAATTAAACTTGATTCCTTGTAATATTTTTGAGACATGATGATAGTAACATGAGAGTCATGTTGTTGAGTAATTATGCTTTAGTAAGAATGTTGGTGTTAAGGTTTGTGATTCCCTATGCAAGCACGAAAGTCAATAGTTATGCAATGAAATTACATCCTACTTGTGGTGCATTATTCGGTGTTAGTTATGCTTAATGCACGTTTATGTGAATTTTCGTTTCTTGGTTGGTTGCTTCTCAATCTATTTGCTAGCCTCCACTTGTACTAAGTAGAAATACTACTTGTGCATCCAAAATCCTTAAACCCAGTTTTGCCATATGAGTCCACCATACTATATGCGGTATTTCCATGTCGTTCCAAGCAAATTTGTATGTATCATCTCTAACTTTTCAAAATGAATTTCCTTTTTGTGTGCTCATACCGCTCATGAAGCGGCAGGTGGTGGCCAATATTTTTCCATGCTAGATGTGTTATTCTCAAGATGAGTGTTTATTCACTTATCATTGCACGAGAGTACGGCGGTAATAGGGATACCCAGTCCCGAAATGTAAAGGAAATTTACTTTCTGTTGTGAAATAATAAATTCCTTGGAAAGTGTTGGTATGGAAGGCATCCGTGGATACGGATAGCCATGGATTGTGAAAGAATGGTGGGAAAAGGCATAAACTTTATTTTCTGTTTGAGAACCGCCTATGATATATCTAGCATGGAAAGTATTGAGAACTACTCGGTCGTTTTCGTTGACAGGAAAAGCATGCCTCTCAAAAAAAAATATCTCTCAATTTAAGCTTTGAGCTCTGGCACCTCCACAAATCCCTACTTTCCTCTGCGAAGGGCCTATCTATTTACTTTATGCAATTTTTTACTTTTATTCGAGTCTCCATCTTCTCTTACAAAGCACCAACTAGGGGGCACTATGATCATACTTGTGCATTGGGTGTAGCTAATATTCGAGTGTGTTTCATGAATGGATCAATGATTGAGCATGATGGGCTAGGGATAACTTTCTTTAGTGTTGATATTTTGAAAGACATGGTTGCTTGTTGGTATGCTTGAGTATTAAAGTCTTCATGTCAAAACTAGACTATTGCTTTGAACCATCTAAAAGTCCAAATGTCCATGCTACAAAAGAAAAGAATATGTGATGAACATGTTAGGCAGCATTCCACATCATTTTTTTGTTTTTATCATTTAGCTACTCGAGGACGAGCAGGAATTAAGCTTGGGGATGCTGATACGTCTCCAACGTATCTATAATATTTGATTGTTCCATGCTGTTATATTATCATTCTTGGATGTTTTATAATCATTTTATAACAACTTTATATCTTTTTTTGGGACTAACCTATTAACATAGTGCCCAGTGCCAGTTGCTGTTTTTTGCTTGTTTTTTACATCGCAGAATATCAGTACCAAACGGAGTCCAAATGCCACGAAACTTTTTGGAGCTTTTTTTGGACCAGAAGACAACTTGTGAGCCAAGGAAGCACCTGGGGGAGGCCCGTGGGGCCCACGATACACCAGGGCGCGCCAGAGGCCCTGGCGCGTCCTGATGTATCGTGGGGCCCATGGAGGTCTTTTCCACTGCCTCTCAACTCTATAAATCCTCAGAAATTCTAGAAACCCTAGAGGAGGAGACAAAACACAATTCCATCTGCCGCATGTTCCAGAACCACGAGATCCAATCTAACACCATCACGGAGGGGTTCATCATCCTCATGGGTGCCTCTTTGATGATGCGTGAGTAGTCCACCATACACCTATGGGTCCGTAGGTAGTAGCTAGATGGCTTTCTCTCTCTCATTTGATTCTTAATATAGTGGTCTCTTGGCGATCTATTTGATGTAATGACTTTTTGTGGTGTGTTTTTTGGGATCCGATGAAGTTTGAGTTCATGATCAGTTTCTATCCATGAATATTATTTGAGTCTTCTTTGATCTCTGATATGCATGATTATTTATAGCCTCGTATTTCTTATTTGAATCTTCGGTTTAGTTAGGCCAACTAGATCAATTTTTCTTTCCATGGGAAGAGGTGCTTTGTGATGGGTTCGATCTTGCGGTGTCCACTCTCAGTGACAGAAGGCGCAGTGAGGCACACATGTATCGTTGCTATTAAGGATAACAAGACGGCGTCTATTCCTACATGAATAGATCTTGTCTACATCATGTCATCGTTCTTATTGCATTACTCTGTTTCTCGATGAACTTAATACAGTAGATGCATGCTGGATAGCGGTCGATGTGTGGAGTAATAGTAGTAGATGCAGAATCGTTTCGGTGTACTAATCTTGGACATGATGCCTATATATTGATCATTGCCTTGGATATCGTCATGATTACTTGATCTTCTATCAATTGCCCAACAGTAATTTTTTACCCACCGTGTGCTATTTTCTTGAGAGAAGCCACTAGTGAAATCTACAACCCCGGGGTCTATTCTTTTAATATATTGCTTTCCAGTCTATCTTTTTCCGCATTTGTTTTTAGATCTATTATTCCAAAAACCCAAAAATACCTTGTTGACTTTTTATTTGCATCTTTTATTTTGTGTTCTTGTGCGATCTATTTATCCAATCTAATACAAACCAATCTATCTTTTTACCGTGGAGAGATTGACAACCTCTCATACGCGTCGGGTTGCAAGTATTTGTTCTTTGTGTGTAGGTACCGTTTACATAGTGTTGCTTAATTCTCCTACTGGTTCGATAACCTTGGTTTCATAACTGAAGGAAATACTTACCGTAGTTGTGCTGCATCATCCCTTCCTCTTTGGGGAAATACCAACGTAGTCTCAAGCCATGTCAGTTCTCTATTAAAAGGAGGCACTACTGCAGGAAGGTCAAAAGACGACACATCAATCAGAGACCCTTCGACCAAACTACGTGCGATCCATTAATCACAAATGGTATAGTTCTAGATCCGTCGCCAATAACGAAAACTGTGTGCGATGGCGGAACTATGAAATATGATTTAGAAAAGACTTACGTGTGTGATACGTGGCATATAGTTGGTTCTTCTGAACTGTTTGCGAATAGCCAAGATAACACAAACGGTTAACAAAACACATATGTGTGAGAAGTAAGGCATACACTTCACTCAGATAAATTGTTTGTGCTGAACCAGCAGAAGAAAAATGAGTTAGCATAAGAAGGTGTGTGTGATACTCGACAAATAGTTCATTCACCAAATTTGTGTGGGAAGACTAATAATAACCCAAACGATCCATCCTGACAAGCTGTGTGTGTTGTGGGCAGACGGTTGCTGCTAAACAATTGTCAATGATTGACTAAATAATTACGAACGCTATGTAGGGAAGTGTCGTTTGCCTGTATTAATATCACAGACATTTCATAATTATTACCCGTCTGCTTGCTCAACCCCCGTCGTCCTCTCTCACGTCTTGTCACCGCATTGCTGCCCGAGGATTCCAGTGCATGCTTCGGCACCGCACAGGTGTTTCTTTTGGCCACGTGTCGGCTCGATGAGCCCGTTCCTGTGCACATCCGCACAGGTTCCCGCGCACAAAACTGCGCTATGGCTCTAGCTTCCCGCCTGGCTCGGCGAAATCCCCAAAAAAAAACATTTTTTGTCGGCCTGCTACATAAACCCTCACAACCGACGACTATACGTTGCCTTCATCCCCTCCCTCCTCGTAGCTTATCTAGTTTGCTTCTACCCCAATCGCCAATGGCATCGGCCGGTCGGCATCCCTCAGCCACTCCGCCAGAGGACAACTCTAGTTGGGAGGCTTCACCGCGTCGGCGTGACAGTCCTCTGAAGCGTGCAGTGCACGTGGCGTCTCTGGTAGGTGTGCGCACGCCACCCACTACACGCTCCGCCACCGCTGCCCGAAGGCAGCTGCTGCCGGTGGCTGCCGTGGCCGCCACCCCACCGGCAGCTGCCGAGGCCGCCACCCTAGCGGCGACCGCCTTATCCACCACCACACTATCGTTCGCCTTGGCCACGACCCCGCTGTCAGGCGGCGGTGTCATCACGCGCTCTGCCACCACGACTCGGATGCGGGAGGTGGAGGCTGCTAAATGCCCACTGACGGGCTTCTGCGTCGCAAACCTTGCGTGCTACATCTACTTCCTAGAGAAGGAGGTGGAGCGCCAAGTCGTGCACATGAAGAAGCTCACCGACGCTGTGGCCGCAGGAGAAGCCTGATATCTACTACGCAACTTTATTCTTGTAGACTTTGTTGGGCCCCCAAGCGCAGAGTTTTGTAGGACAGTAGCAATTTACCCTCAAGTGGATGACCTAAGGTTTATCAATCCGTGGGAGGTGTAGTACGAAGATGGTCTCTCTCAAACAACCCTACAATCAAATACAAGAAATCTCTTGTGTCCCCAACATACCCAATACAATGGTAAATTGTATAGGTGCACTAGTTCGGCAAAGACATGGTAATACAAGTGCAATATGGATGGTAGATATAGGTTTTTGTAATCTAAAAATATAAAAACAGCAAGGTAACAAGTAGTAAACAGCGAGCAAAATGGTATAGCAATGCTTGGAAATATGGCCTAGGGTTCATACTTTCACTAGTGCAATCTCTCAGTAATGCTAACATAATAGAATCATATGATCATCCCTCAACGTGCAACAAAGAATCACTCCAAAGTTCATTAGTAGCGGAGAACATAAGATGAAATTGGTATAGGTAGTATAACAACCTCAAAGTTATTCTTTCCGATCAATCTTTTGAGCTATTCCTTTAAGTGTCACAAACAACCCTAGAGTTCATAGTAAAATAACACCTATGATACATATCAATCAACCTTAATGTCAACTAGATACTCCAATGTCACCTCAAATATTTGTGGGTTAATTATTCGACATGCATCAAACAATTTCAGATTCATCATATTCAGTCCAACACAAAGAACTTCAAAGAGTACCCCAAGATTTCTATCGGAGAAAGTAGGATGAAAACGTGCAATCAACCCATGTGCATAGATCCCCCAAGGTCATCGGAATCCGCAAGTCGAGGTCATAACATATATCAAGTGAATCAATAGAATACCCCATTTGTCACCACGGGTATCCACATGCAAGACATACATCAAGTGTTCTCAAACCCAAAGTATTCAATCCAACGTAACGAGATCTCAAAGGGAAATATTCAATTCATCACAACAAGGTAGCAAGGGAATAACATCATATGATAGAACTGTATTAACAAAGCTCATGATACATGAAGATCGTGACATCTCAAGAACACGAGCAAGTGTCGGCGTTCTGGGAATGGGGGTACCCAGGCGTGCCTGCCTGCGGCCCAAGGCATGGCCCACCTCGTCAGCCAAGCACGGCCTGGCGCGACTTCACTCAAGACAATGCCCTCGCGAGGGACCTAAGCTCGCGAGGGAGAACAACACCAAGACCAGCGAACCCCCTCCGGAGCGGCGGATATCTCTATGCAGAACCCGGCCTCAGGAGTCAAGGATGACGCAAGGAAGGACAGGCGGGCGCCAGCGCGCCAGGCGGTACAGTTTCCCCTTTGGTGCAAAGGGAGCAAGGACGTACGCAGGTTCCCAAAGCGCCACCCAAAGGTTTACATTCCGGTGCAACAAGACCACGACCATGAGCCCCGCCGGGCGGATGTCATCGACGAGCCCACCTCTGCATCATCGACAACCACTTTGCAGGCGAAGACCACCTTTGGACAGGGCGGGGATGTACTCCTGTCCCCCTTCGAATTTGGCCGTTGTGGGATCCCTTCCCGCCATTGCGATAAGGGAAGAGGACCCGGGTCGCTGCTATATATAGAGGCTAGGTTGCCCCGTAGAGAGGGACGAAAGAAAAGAGAGACAACAAACAAGGCAGAGAGCCAAGAACACCACTCGAGCGCCCTCGCGAGGCTCCTCACCACTGTACTAGTTCATCCACCATACCTCCTCGTGAGGCAATCCACCAAAGCAGGAGTAGGGTATTACGCTTTGCAGCGGCCCGAACCTGGGTAAATCACCATGTGCATCTTCTTCCTCGTCATCGTGCGAGTTCATCATCCTAACCATCGAGTAGCAAGCTAGGTAGGGCGAGGCTGCAGGGGATCTTCGCACACGCCCCTGTGTTCGAATCTTGAGGGTTTTGCGGAGCCCGAAATCCGACATTTGGCGCGCCAGGTAGGGGGCGTGTCGAAGCTCCCCCACTCGCGGCAATAGACGGGTTCCGGTTCGACGATCCCATGGCGAACGAGATCACCGGCGCCGGCCGGCCCTCGACGCGCGATGGCGCCATGGTGCGCGGGGCCGGCCCTGTGGTCGCGTGCATCCTTGGCGAATCACAGGCGCCCACCTCCAGCCGCCAGGTCAAGCAGTTCTTCCACCGCACAGGACCGATTCGGCCGCAGTCCGAGCCCACACCGCCTCGGACGTGGCCGGAGACCGACATCACCTTCGGCCCCGACGACCACCCCAAGACAATGACGACCGCTGGAACGCTCCCCATGTTGTGCACGCCAACCATAAGGGGCGTGGCCGTCTCCAGGACCCTCATAGACGGTGGCGCCGGCCTCAACGTCATCTCCGTGGAGGCCTTCGACGCGCTGCAGCTACCACATGACCTACTCGCGCTTTCAAGGCCCTTCTCTGGGGTGGTCGGGGGATCCGTCGTTCCCGTGGGGCGGGTGCGCCTCCCCATCACCTTCAGCACCCGCTCCAACTTCCGCACCGAGCAGATCGACTTTGACGTCGCCCGCATCCATCTTCCGTACAACGCAATACTCGGCTACCCCGCCCTCGCCCAGTTCATGGCTGCAACGCACCCGGGCTACAACGTCGTCAAGATGCCCGGGAGCGGCGGCATCCTCACCGTCATGGGGGATGCCAAGGACGCGTCCCACACACTCAAGCTCGCCTACAAAGCGGTGGCCGCGGCGCGCCCCAGCGCCGGGGACGCCGCGCAAGCCACGGAGGACTCCGGGGGTGTCCTCGACATCGCGCCGGTAACGAAGAAGCAGCTGTTCTCTTAGAGCCGGGCTGAGACGAAGCAGGTGCGTGTGGACGAAGGAAGCCCCAGCCCTACCTTCACCATCGGCACCGACTTGCCCCAGGAGCAAGAGGAGGCATTGGTGGCCTTCCTCCGTGCAAACAAGGATGCATTCGCGTGGAGCGCCTCTGACCTGGTGGGGGTCCCGAGGGACGTGATCGAGCACAACCTCATGGTGTGCCCGAATGCACGTCCGGTGAAGCAAAAGGCAAGGAGGCAAGCACAGGAGAAGCAGGCGTTCATCGCCCAGGAGGTCGGCAAGCTAAAAGAGGCTGGGGTCATCCAGGAGGTGCGTTACTCGGAGTGGCTAGCCAACCCGGTGGTCGTCCCGAAGAAGTGCGGGAAGGAGCGTATGTGCGTCGACTTCACGAGCCTCAACAAAGCCTGCCCCCAACACCCGTTCCCGCTGCTGCACATCGATCAGACCGTGGACTCCACCGCGGAGTGCGACCTCCTGTGCTTCCTAGACGCTTTCTCGGGTTACCATCAGATCAAAATGGCGGTGGAGGACATCGAGAAGACGGCCTTCCTCACCTCATGCAGAGTGTTCTGCTACACATGCATGCCCTTCGGGCTGCGAAACGCCGGGGCATCCTTCCAGCGGCTGATGCACATCGCCCTGGGGCCGCAGCTCGGGAGGAATGCAAAAGCTTACGTCGACGACATCATGGTCAAGTCCAGGGTGGCCAAGACCCTGATCGAGGACTTGTAGGAGACGTTCGCTAGCCTGAGGGAGGTGAACCTGAAGCTCAACCCCGAGAACTGCGTCTTCGGGGTGCCATCGAGCAAGCTGCTCGGTTTCCTGGTGTCGCACCGGGGAATCGAGGCGAACCCAGAGAAGATCAAGGCCATAAACAAGATGAGCGCGCCCCAGACCCTCAAGGAAATGCAGAAATTGGCAGGTTGCGTGACCTCCTTGGGGCGCTTCATCTCCAAAGTCGGCGAACGGGCCCTGCCGTTCTTCAAGATCATGAAAAGGAAGGGCCCCTTCGAATGGACTCCGGAGGCAGACACGGCCTTCGAGGAACTCAAGCAGTACCTCACAAGCCCGCTAGTGATTGTGGTGCCTCGTCCTCGGGAGCCCCTGCTGCTATACCTAGCTGCCACCCCCACTCCTCCAGCGCTGCATTGGTGGCGGTCAGGGAGGAGCGTGGCGACACGCGCGCCACATCGACGGGCAATGAAACGTCTCCATCGTATCTATTTTTCCAAACTCTTTTGCCCTTGTTTTGGACTCTAATTTGCATCATTCGAATGGAACTAACCCGGACTGACGCTGTTTTCAACAGAATTGCCTTGGTGTTATTTTTGTGCAGAAATAAAAGTTCTCGGATTGACCTGAAAATTTACGGAGAATATTTTTTGAATTAATAAAAAATACTGGCGAAAGAATCAACCGGAGGGGGTCCACCCATTGGCCACAAGCCAGGGGGCGCCCCCCCTAGGGTGCGCCCAGGTGGCTTGTGGGCCCCCTGCAGCTCCTCCGACCTCAACTCCAACTCCATAAAAACCTATTCAGCGAGAAAAAAATCAGAAAGAAGAGTTCATCGCGTTTCACGATACGGAGCCGCCACCACCTCCTGTTCTTCCTCGGGAGGGCAGATCTGGGGTCCGTTTTGGGCTCCGGAGAGGGGAAATCGACGCCGTCGTCATCACCAACCATCCTTCATCACCAATTTCATGATGCTCTCCGCAGTTCGTGAGTAATCCCATCGTAGGCTTGCTGGACGGTGTTGGGTTGGATGAGATTTACCATGTAATCGAGTTAGTTTTGTTAGGGTTTGATCCCTAGTATCCACTATGTTCTGAGATTGATGTTGCTATGACTTTGCTATCCTTAATGCTTGTCACTAGGGCCCGAGTGCCATGATTTCAGATCTGAACCTATTATGTTTTCATGAATATATATGTGTTCTTGATCCTATCTTGCAAGTTGTAGACACCTATTACGAGTTATGATCCGCATCCCCCAGGGTGACAATAACTGGGATTTTTTTCGGTGATTACCGTAGTTTGAGGAGTTCATGTATTCACTAAGTGCTAATGCTTTGGTCCGGTTCTCTATTAAAAGGAGGCCTTAATATCCCTTAGTTTCCATTAGGACCCCGCTGCCACGGGAGGGTAGGACAAAAGATGCCATGCAAGTTCTTTTCCATAAGCACGTATGACTATATATGGAATACATGCCTACATTACATTGATGAATTGGAGCTAGTTTTGTGTCACCCTAGGTTATAACTATTGCATGATGAATGCCATCCGACATAATTATCCATCACTGATCCATTGCCTACGAGCTTTTCACATATTGATCTTTGCTAAGTTACTTTAGCGTTGCTACTGTTACAATCACTACAAAACTGCTACTGTCACTTTTTGCCATCGTTATCGTTACTTCCATACTGCTTTGCTACTAAATACTTTGCTACAGATATTAAGTCTTTAAGGTGTGGTTGAATTGACAACTCAGTTGCTAATACTCGAGAATATTCTTTGGCTCCCCTTGTGTCGAATCAATAAATTTGGGTTGAATACTCTATCCTCAAAAACTGTTGCGATCCCCTATACTTGTGGGTTAACAAGACCTTTTTCTGGCGTCGTTGCCGGGGAGCATAGCTCTATTCTCTGAGTCACTTGGGATTTATATCTGTTGATCACTATGAAGAATTTGAAAGACCCAAAAACCAAGATCTATCCCTCTACTACGAGGGGAGGTAAGGAACTGCCATGTAGCTCTGCACTTGATTCACCTTCTGTTATGAGTAAATTTGCGACACCACCACCTGCTATTGATTCTGATATGTCGCAAGTAATTGATGATGCCACTTCTGCTATGCATGATGCTTATGATGATACTTTGCTTGATAATACTGTGCCACTGAGTGAATTTCTTGATGAACAAATTGCTCGAGTCAATGCTGAAACTGATGATATTTCTGAAACTGATGAAATTATTGAAACTGAACACTATGAGACACCTTCTAGACCTAGCTCTCCTAGATATGAATTGCCTAATATACCTAAGGGTTATGTTATGGAGGGAGAGGTAGCTAGGGATTTTCTTGCTTGTAAGGATAGAGATGATCTTAAGAAATTGCTATGCAAGTGGAAGGAAAAATCTTTGAATGCTAGAATGCAATATGATCCCAAGTTTGCTACTTCACCTATCTTTGTTACTAATAAGGATTATGAATTCTCTGTCGATCCTGAGTTAATTACTTTGGTTGAATCTGATCCTTTCCATGGTTATGAATCTGAAACTGTTGCGGCACATCTTACTAAATTGAATGATATAGCCACCCTATTTACTCATGAGGAAAAAATTCGTTATTACTATATTCTTAAGTTGTTTCCTTTCTCATTAAAGGGTGATGCTAAGATATGGTTTAATTCTCTTGCTCCTGGTTGTGTGCGTAGTCCCCAGGAAATGATATATTACTTCTCTGAAAAATATTTTCCTGCCCATAGGAAACAAGCTGCCTTGCAGGAAATATTTAACTTTGTGCAAATTGAAGAAGAGAGTCTCCCACAAGCTTGGGGAAGGCTTCTCCAATTACTTAATGCTTTGCCTGATCATCCTCTCAAGAAAAATGAAATACATGATATCTTTTATAATGGACTAACCGATGCTTCTAGGGACCACCTAGATAGTTGTGCTGGTTGTGTTTTCAGGGAACGAACTGTTGAACAAGCTGAACTACTATTGAATAATATATTGAGCAATGATAATGATTGGTCTATTCCTGAACCACCTCCAAAGCCCATTCCGAAGAAAAGAGGTATTCTATTTCTCAGTCCTGAAGATATGCAAGAGGCAAAGAAATCTATGAAAGAAAAAGGTATTAAAGCTGAAGATGTTAAGAATCTACCACCTATTGAAGAAATACATGGTCTTGATAACCCGACACAGGTAGTAGAGGTAAATTCCCTCCGTAGATTTGATGAAGGTGATATTCCTTGTAATAAGTCTGCTAGCCAATGCTTGGATGAGTTTGATAACTTTATTGTTAAGCAAGAAAATTTCAATGCTTATGTTAGTAGACAATTGAAACATAATGCTTACATGCTTGATCACTTAGGTGATTATATGAGTAGAACTATTAGTGATCTTAAGCTTATTAGTAAACATGCTTCCATGGTAACTACTCAAGTAGAACAAGTACTTAAGGCACAAAATGATTTGCTTAATGAGATGAATGGTAAGATTAATGATCATTCTATTAGAGTTGTGACTAGAGGTGGTAAAATGACTCAGGAATCTTTGTATCCTAAGGGCCATCCTAAGAGAATTGAGCAAGATTCTCAGAGAATTAATACTGATGCACCTAGTCATCCCAGTAACAAAAGGAAAAAGAATGACGATAGGACTTTGCATGCTGCTAGTGAACCTGTTATAGATACACATGAAAACCCAAATGATATTTCTATTTATGAAGCTGAGACACAATCTGGTAATGAACATGAGCCTAGTGATAATATTAATGATGATGTTCATGTTAATGCTCAACCTAGTAATGATAATGATGAGGAGATTGAACCTGCTGTTGATCTTGATAACCCACAACCTAAGAACAAAAGATATGACAAAAGAGACTTTGTTGCTAGGAAGCATGGTAAAGAAAGAGAACCTTGGGTTCAGAAACCCATGCCCTTTCCTCCTAAGCCATCCAAGAAAAAGGATGATGAGGATTTTGAGCGCTTTGTTGAAATGCTTAGACCTGTCTTTTTGCGTATGCGCTTGACTGATATTCTGAAAATGTCTCCTTATGCTAAGTATATGAAAGATATTGTGACAAATAAAAGAAAGATACCAGAAGCTGAGATTTCCACCATGCTTGCTAATTATACCTTTAAGGGTGGAATACCAAAGAAACTAGGAGATCCCGGAGTACCTACTATACAATGCTCTATTAAAAGGAAATATGTTAAAACTGCTTTATGTGACCTTGGAGCTGGTGTTAGTGTTATGCCTTTCTCTTTGTATCGTAGACTTGATTTGAATAAGTTGACACCTACTGAAATCTCTTTGCAAATGGCTGATAAATCAACTGCTTTACCCATCGGTATTTGTGAGGATGTGCCTGTCGTAGTTGCAAATGTTACTATCCTAACGGACTTTGTTATTCTTGATATTCCCGAGGACGACAGTATGTCGATCATCCTTGGTAGACCTTTTTTGAATACTGCAGGGGCTGTTATTGATTGCAACAAAGGCAATGTCACTTTTCATGTTAATGGTAATGAGCATACGATACCCTTTTCGAAGAAACAACCTCAAGTTCATAGTATCAACTCCATTGAAAAAAATTCAACGATTATTATTGGAGATTTTGAATTCCCTCTCCCTACCGCCAAAAAGAAATATGATATACTTATTGTTGGGGACATGCATATCCCCATTGAGGTAACCTAGTGTTATTCGAAAATTCTCCGGTTCCGTGCTATTCGAAAAAAGTTTGTCAATAAGACTTGATCAACCTTATTGATGGATTCTTTTTGATGAGCATGAGATGGATGAATTTAGGAGGCACAACCTTCTATACCCAACTTTTACTTTCTGTTATTTAGATTAAATTAAGTAAAATGCTATTATTTTTTTCTGTTTTCTGATTTATCCGTGCAATAAAAAATGACCTAAAAATAAAAGTTCTCCAAATGGCCTGAAAATGTAGTATGATTTTTTCTGGAATATTTAAGAATTTCTGGCACTGAGAACACATCAGGGGGCTGCACCAGTGGGCCACAAGCCTACAGGGCGCGCCCACCCCCCTGGGCGCGCCCCCTGGCTTGTGGGTCCCACGTAGGCCCCCCTCACTTATTCCAGCACCCATCCACTTCGTCTTCCTATAGAAAAAATCACACCATTGCTCAAACCCGTGTCCTAGCTCATTTTGCTGCCATTTTCGATCTCCTTGTGCAAAGCTCCATTTGCAAAACTGGTTTGAGGGATCGATCTTCGGTATGTGACTCCTCCAATGGTCCAATTAGTTTTTGCCTTAGTGCTTTATACATTGCAAACTTTTGCTGCTGTGGTGACCTTGTTCTTGATCTTGCATGTCAAATTTGTATGGTCCCAAGTAGTATTGATGCATGATATAGCCTCTAGGCACTTGTGGGAATAGTTGCTATAAGTTTTGTTGAGTTTTGTTCACCTTTATTTTGAGTCACTAAAAAATTCAGAAATTTTTCAGAGAAAGAAATGATGAGGAGATTGTTAAGAGGCTCTTCAAGCCGGGGCTCTAAAGAAGATGAAAATGAGGTGAAGAAGAAGTCCAAATACAATCCTTCCTCGCGTCGCGGAGGTTCGGCCATGTGAATGGCCAAGTGATGCATTCTTGAGGGCGGCCGAAATTTATGAAGATTTCTATTATTTGGCAGAGAATGCAGGCATCACCGACTTCCTCAACAATAAGTGTGACCAGTACCTCCTACTCACTAATATTTTCGTGCAAACTTTCACTTTTATCCTAGGAAGAACCCTCCCATGGTAGAGTTTTACTTATATGATATGCCTAAGGAGATGAAACTTTACGATTTTTGCAATGTTTGCAAATACCTTATGAGGGCAGCATCAATGAACCACGTCCTAGAGACATGGAGGACTTTATTGCCGCAACCACTGTGGGGGAAGAGAGAGGGGTGTCAAAGGCAAGAGTAGCTAGTTTACATTTTTCCTGTTCTACGCTATTATTCATTATTCGCGGGGAGATGTTTAGTTGGTCGTGGGGAGAGTGGAAGCCTTAGTGCTCCCGACCTCGCCATTCTGCGCCACGCTTTACTTGCTGATAGAACTTTTAGTCTGGGCGCTATGGTGGCCCAACGGTTGAACTTAAACCATTCGAAGGGCCCCATATTCGGAGGTATCTATGCATCTCGTCTAGCCAAACACTTTAAGATACCCATTAGGCTTGACGAGGAAGAGGAAATGCTGCTACCTACAAGATATTTAGACTATGACACTATGGTAGCACATGATTTTATTAGGAAGGATAATGATAGGAGGCTGCTTTACAACTTAGTATTTAGTCAGGGTACTTGTGAGATTATTGCTCTGCCTGCTTCTTCTTTGTTCGATATCCACTCAGGCAGGTACACTATTATGCCCGAGGACATCTACACATATTGGGGTCTGTCGGTACCCCCAGCACCTGAGCCGGTACCAGCCCTTGATCCGTATCAGGATCCAGTTTTTCAGTGGGAGCCACAGGAGCTCGCCAACCAGTGGAACCCTCAGTATCCTCCGGAGTATCCAGGAGATGGTTATTTTCAGCCACGGCCCTAGACCAACTTAGGCCAAAAGCCTAAGCTTGGGGGAGTACGTATTTCTCACCGACATTACATTCATGTTCACACACTCATCTTAGTAGTCGGTGCTTATACTTTTTCATTGAATCTTCCATGGTATTTTATTTCTTCTTTCCGCTTTCTTCATGAGTGTTTAATTAACCTTGAGAAAAATCCAAAAAAATTTAGTTCTAGCTTTACCTTTTAGTTTGTTTAGTTGTATCATTAAAAGAAAACCCAAAAGGATTTCTCGTTCTTCTTTTGCTTGTTGGGAGCTTTCCCGTGTAAATAGTTTTTCTCGTTCTTGTTTTGAAATTTGTTTTCTTTGGGTCGAGAGGAGAAGACCACGATGAAAATGTTGAGTGGCTCTCATATGCATTGTTGTTTATCTTACAGAGATCCCATATTACCTTGTGTTCTTCTTTAAAATAATTGTTTGCAGATTCTAGCATGTCCAATGCACATGCACACTTATTATTATTCACACCGTTCGGTCGTGCAAGTGAAAGGCAATAATGATGATATATGATGAAGTGATTGAGATGGAGAAAAGATGGTACGAACTCGACCTATTTTATTTTTGTAAATATGATTAGCTCATCGTTCTGGATTCAGCTCATTATGGATGAAACATGTTTGCAATGATAATTAGAGATTATAGTTACTCATGCCATGCTTAATTAGCTAAGAGTGTATAATGGTTTGTCTTGAGTGCCAATATGCATTTTAAAATGGTTGTGATGTAGTATGATAGGATGGTAACCTCCTTTGAATGATTCAAGTGGCTTGACTTGGCACATGTTCACGCATGTAGTTGAAACAAAATCAACATAGCCTCCACGATATTTATGTTCATGGTGATTTATATCCTACTCATGTTTGCATTCAATGTTGGTTAATCTCAATGCATGTTTATGACTGTTGTCGCTCTCTAGTTGGTCGCTTCGCAGTCTCTTCCTAGCCTTCACTTGTACTAAGCGGGAATACTGCTTGTGCATCCACTCCCATAAACCCAAAGTTGTTCCATATGAGTCCACCATACCTTCCTATATGTGGTATTTACCTGCCGTTCCAAGTAAATTTGCATGTGCCAACTTCTAAACCTTCAAATAAATATTCTGTTTTGTATGCCCGAATCGCTCATGTAGTGATTAGGGGCTGTCAGTATCTTCCATGCTAGGTGGGTTATTCTCACGATGAGTGTTTATTCACTTGTCATTCACGAGAAAGTGGCTGGTATTCGGGATGCCCAGTTCCATGCTCAAAAATCAAATCAAAATATAATGAAACAAAACTCCCCCAGGATTGTTGTTTGTATGGACGGTACCCGTGGATTCGGCCAGCCGTGGAGTGTGTTTGATTGGTGAAGGGGGAGTAAAAACTTTATCATTCGGTTTGGGAACCGCCTATAATGTATCTAGCATGGAAGATACCGAGATCTCTTGGTTGTTATGTTGACAATGAAAGCATACCGCTCAAAATTTTATTCATCTCTGTTTTAAAAAGCTCGAGCTCTGGCACTTCTGCAAATCAATGCTTCCCTCTGCGAAGGGCCTATCTATTTTACTTTACGATTGAGTCATCCTCATCTTATAAAAAGCACCAGTTAGAGAGCACCACCGTCATTTGTATGTTTGGTTATTAATTAATATTGAGTATGACTGTGACTGGATCTCTTTTACCATGAATTACAATTTCCAGTCAGCCCTTGTTCTTCAGAGGTGCTCTGCATTTATGTTTTGCGGTCTCAGAAAGGGCTAGCGAGATACCATTATATCATATTGTATCATGATTGTTTTGATAAAATTGTTGTCATCCGAGATTTATTATTATTGCTCGCTAGTTGATTATGCCATTGATATGAGTAAATGTGAGACTTAAATGTTATTGTGAATGTGGTTAGCCCATAATCTTTGCTGAAAACATGAACATCAGTTAGACATATTTACAACAACAAGATCAAACAGAGTTTGTAAAAGTTTTTCTTTGTCACTTTCAGTTTGTCAACTGAATTGCTTGAGGACAAGCAATGGGTTAAGCTTGGGGGAGTTGATACACCTCCATCATATCTACTTTTCCAAACTCTTTTGCCCTTGTTTTGGACTCTAATTTGCATGATTCGAATGGAACTAACCAAGACTGGCGTTTTTTTCAGCAGAATTGCCTTGGTGTTATTTTTGTGCAGAAATAAAAGTTCTCGGATTGACCTAAAAATTTACGGAGAATATTTTTGGAATTAATAAAAAATACTGGCGAAAGAATCAACCGGAGGGGGTCCACCCATTGGCCACAAGCCAGGGGGCGCCCCCCCCCCTTAGGGCGTGCCCAGGTGGCTTGTGGGCCCCCTGCAGATCCTCCGACCTCAACTCCAACTCCATATAAACCTATTCGGGGAGAAAAAAAAATCAGAAAGAAGAGTTCATCGCGTTTCACGATACGGAGCCGCCGCCACTTCCTGTTCTTCCTCGGGAGGGCAGATCTGGGATCCGTTTGGGCTACGGAGAGGGGAAATCAACGCCGTCGTCATGACCAACCATCCTTCATCACCAATTTCATGATGCTCTCCGCCGTTCGTGAGTAATCCCATCATAGGCTTGCTGGACAGTGATGGGTTGGATGAGATTTACCATGTAATCGAGTTAGTTTTGTTAGGGTTTGATCCCTAGTATCCACTATGTTCTGAGATTGATGTTGCTATGACTTTGCTATGCTTAATGCTTGTCACTAGGGCCCAAGTGCCATGATTTCAGATCTGAACCTATTATGTTTTCATGAATATATATGTGTTCTTGATCCTATCTTGCAAGTTGTAGACACCTATTACGAGTTATGATCCGCATCCCCCAGGGTGACAATAAGTGGGATTCTTTCCGGTGATTACCGTAGTTTGAGGAGTTCATGTATTCACTAAGTGCTAATGCTTTGGTCCGGTTCTCTATTAAAAGGAGGCCTTAATATCCCTTAGTTTCCATTAGGACCCTGCTGCCACGGGAGGGTAGGACAAAAGATGTCATGCAAGTTCTTTTCCATAAGCACGTATGACTATATATGGAATATATGCCTACATTACATTGATGAATTGGAGCTAGTTCTGTGTCACCCTAGGTTATAACTATTGCATGATGAATGCCATCTGACATAATTATCCATCACTGGTCCATTGCCTACGAGCTTTTCACATATTGATCTTTGCTAAGTTACTTTACCGCTGCTACTGTTACAATCACTAAAAAACTGCTACTGTCACTTTTTGCCATCGATATCGTTACTTCCATACTGCTTTGCTACTAAATACTTTGCTGCAGATATTAAGTCTTTCAGATGTGGTTGAATTGACAGCTCAGCTGCTAATACTCGAGAATATTCTTTGGCTCCCCTTGTGTCGAATCAATAAATTTGGGTTGAATACTCTACCCTCGAAAACTGTTGCGATCCCCTATACTTGTGGGTTATCTGGCACAGGCGGGCCCCCCGACATGCAGCAAGCGGGCTCGCAGGATGCCAAGGAGCCCGCTCCTCCCCAAGACGGTGCCCCTGAGGCCCCAGCCGCTCCGACGGCCCCTGAGGCGCTCGACCCTCATGAGGCCCCAGCCGCCCCGACGGCCCCTGAAGCGCTGAATCCTCATGAGGCCCCGGCCGCCCCGGCGGCCAACGAGGCGCTCGAGCCTTTTGAGCCCACCACGGGGCAGGGTACCACAGGGGGCTTCACCCTCGTCGAACACCCAGTGTACTACGTCTGTACGGTGCTGCGGGACGCGCGCTCATGCTACCCCATGCAACAAAAGCTCCTCCTAGCGCTCCTTGTCATTTCGAGGAAACTGTGCCACTACTTCCAGGGGCATCCCATCAAGTTTGTCTCTGTGTACCCCTTGGAGAAGGTCCTACGCAACCCCAACGCGGCAGGAAGAGTCGCCGAATGGAACATCGAGCTGCAGGCCTTCAACATAGAGTTCAGCACGACCAGGGTCATCAAGGGAGCGGCCCTAGCAGACTTCATGGCGGAGTGGACAGACGCCCCCGACCGGGGGCTGTACGGGAGCCAGTCCCTCACCCCTGGCGATGAGGCACCTGAGGGTTGGATCATGCATTTCGACGGAGCCTTCACACGCATGGGAGCAGGGGCTGGGGTCGTGCTCACCTCCCCGGTAGGGGACAAGCTCCGCTATGCTGTGCAGCTCTGTTTCCAGCATGGAGAGAAGGTCTCCAACAACATCGTGGAGTACGAGGGCCTCATCGCCGGCCTCAAGGCGGCGGCGGCCTTGGGGATTCGGCACCTCACCATCAAGGGCGACTCCCAGCTCCTCGTCAACTTCTCCAACAAATAGTATACACCCAAGGACGAGCACATGGAGGCGTATTTGGAAGAGGTACGTAAGATCGAAAAACGTTTTCAGGGCTTGGAATTGCACACATCCCGCGCAACGCGAACAAGGAGGCCGACGACATCGCCAAGAGGGCGTCGTGCCGCGAGCCCCAGGAGTCGGGCGTCTTCGAGGAGCGGCTCTTCAAACCCTCCGCAGCGCCACCAACCGAGGACCTGACGCCACAAAGTAAGGAGCTCCCCCCAGCGCCACCCTCGGGGGCTCCGGACTGTGGCCCGGCCTCAGGAGGCCGACTGCTCCTGGCACTGGAGCCTCAGGTTGACGACCGGATGTAGGAGTTCAGGGCGTACCTACTTCACGACACGATGCCAGAAAAGGAGGAAGACGCGGAGCGCGTGGCGCGGCAGGCCACGGCTTACTGCATGCAGGACGGCGACCTGTACCGCAGGCGCCCGAATGACGTCGCATTGCGGTGCATCTCCAAGGAGCAGGGGTGCGAGCTGCTGGTCGACATCCACGGAGGAGACTGCGGGCACCGCTCCTCGTCGCGCACCCTTGTAGGAAAGGCATTCCGATCAGGCTTCTACTGGCCCTCAACGCTTAACGACGCCATCGAGCTGGTCCGGTCTTGCGAGGCCTGCCAGTTCCACGCCAAGTAGATTCACCAGCCCGCGCAGGGCCTCCAGACCATCCCACTCTCCTGACCCTTTGCAGTCTGGGGGCTGGACATACTGGGGCCTTTCCCGCGGGCAGCGGGCGGGTACCGCTACCTCTACGTCGCCATCGACAAGTTCACCAAGTGGGCGGAGGTGGAGCCCGTGTGCACCATCCCAGCTGGATCAGCCGTCAAGTTCATCAAGGGACTCGTAAGCCAATTCGGCGTCCCCAACCACATCATCACCGACAACGGTTCGCAGTTCACAAGTAACCTCTTTTGGACCTATTGTGCTAACCTTGGAACGCAGATATGCTACGCCTCGGTAGCCCACCCACGGAGTAACGGCCAGGCGGAGCGCGCCAACGCGGAGGTCCTGCGGGGCCTCAAGGCAAGGAGCTTCAAGAAGAAGCTTGAAGCTTGCGGCAGGGGTTGGGTCGATGAGCTTCAGTCCGTGCTGTGGTCCATCCGCACCATCGTGACTAAGCCCACCGGCGAGACCCCGTTCTTCCTCGTATACGGAGCTGAAGCCGTCCTTCCACACGAGGTCAAGCACCGGTCCCCGCGAGTCTTGGCATTCGATGAGGAGCGTCAGGATGCCGCGCGAGGAACAGACCTCGTGCTCGGGGAGGAGGCACGCCGCCGAGCCTCGCTCCAAGCTACGAGGTACCAGCAAGCGCTGCGGCGCTACCACTGCCGTAACATCCGCTCCAGGACCCTCGAAGTCAGATACCTCGTCCTGAGGCGGGCCCTCTCCAGGGAGGGCTTGCACAAGCTCTCGCCCATGTGGGAGGGCCCGTTCAAGGTCGCTCACATCTCCAGGCCTGGCGCCGTGCGCCTGGAGACTCAGGACGGGGTCCCCATCCAGAATGCCTGGAACATCCAGCACCTCCGGAAGTTCTACCCGTGACACTCTCACATAATAATGAGTGGGTTGCATACGCCCGGAGCCCCCCGAGGACGCGGAGGGGTTCCTTCCCACGCAATGTGGAAGCCCCATGCTCCGCGCTGGCGGATAACACTGCCCTCCAATGGCTATGCCCATGCAACGTGGATGCCCTACACTCCGCGCTGGGGGAAGACGAAGATGAAGACTAGTCTAGGCACCGAACGCGGCTGTTATTTGCTCTTCTGGTGTTTGAATTTGCCAACTTTTCTGGAACAAAGCTCGGGGTCTTCTTCAACCATGTTTTAAAAAAGGGGGTTAGGGATTTATTTTCGTCGCCATTTCCTATCTGGGGTCTCTCTCTTCGAGTCGAGCACTCGCCTGCTTCCCTCCCCCTCGCACCCCGTGAGCGGGGGTTGGGGGGCACGGTGCTCGCACCTCGCCAAGGCCTTGGCGCCCGGATCGTCGCGTGGCGCTCCCGGGTGAGTCAGTAGGCGCGTGTCGCTTCATACTCGCTCGGGGGCTCCACCACGGCCCGACCCGCCATCTTGGAGCCTCGGGAGGCCCGCGCCTCCCGGGGCAGTGATACGTCTCCAACGTATCTATAATTTATGAAGTATTCATGCCATGTTTACAATAATTCTATATGATTTTGGTATGATTTTATTAGAACTAACCCGGACTAACGCTGTTTTCAGCAGAACTATCGTGGTGTTGTTTTTGTGCAGAAATAAAAGTTCTCGGAATGAGCTGAAAATTTACGGAGAATATTTTTGGAAAATATAAAAAATACTGGAGCAAAACCCTGGGCCAGGAAGTGACCGAGGAGGCCACAAGCCTGGGGGGCGCCCCCCCTAGGCCACGCCTCCCTGGCTTGTGACTTCCACGTGGCCCCCTTGGACTCGTTTCCGCCGCCAAAAATTCCTATAAATAGAGAAACCGTCAGAAACAAACCTAGATCGGGAGTTCCGCCGCCGCAAGCCTCCAGAGCCACGAAAAACCAATCAGGAGCCCATTCCGGCACCCTGCCGGAGGGGGAAACCATCATCGGAGGTCATCTTCATCATCCCGGCGCTCTCCATGACGAGGAGGGAGTAGTTCACCCTCGGGGCTGAGGGTATGTACCAGTAGCTATGTGTTTGATCTCTCTCTCTCGTGTTCTTGAGATGGCACGATCTTGATGTACCGCGAGCTTTATTAATATAGATGAATCATATGGAGTGTTTCCCCTCTCTATCTAGTTGTGATGAATTGAATTTTCCCTTTGAAGTTTACTTATCGGATTGAGTCTTTAAGGATTTGAGAACACTTGATGTATGTCTTGCGATGGGATATCTGTGGTGACAATGGGATGTTCTATTGATCCACTTGATGTCTGTTTTGGTGATCAACTTGCGGGTTCCGTGACCATGGGAATCTATGCATAGGGGTTGGCACACGTTTTCGTCTTGACTCTCCGGTAGGAACTTTGGGGCACTCTTTGAAGTTCTTTGTGTTGGATTGAATAGATGAATCTGAAATTTTGTGATGCATATCGTATAATCAAACCCACGGGTACTCGAGGTGACATTGGGGTATCTAGGTGACATTAGGGTTTTGGTTGATG
Organism: Elymus sibiricus; assembly: GCA_039707655.1. Classification (NCBI taxonomy): domain Eukaryota; kingdom Viridiplantae; phylum Streptophyta; class Magnoliopsida; order Poales; family Poaceae; genus Elymus; species Elymus sibiricus. The sequence continues at coordinate 274,376,640 of CM077675.1, read as the reverse complement.
TGTATCTTAAGGTGTTATTTTAGTACGAACTATAGGGCTGTTCGTGACACTTATAGGGATAGCTCATAAGATTGATCGGAAAAGATAACTTTGAGGTGGTTTCGTACCCTACAATAATTTCTTCGTTTGTTCTCCGCTATTTGTGACTTTGGAGTGAACTCTTTGTCGCGTGTGAGAGATTTACATATGATTCAACTATGTTAGTATTGTTGAGATAAATTGCACTAGTGAAAGTATGAATCCTAGGCCTTGTTTTCAAGCATTGCAATACCGTTTTTTCTCACTTTTGTTACTTGCTACCTTGCTGTTTTTATATTTTCAGATTACAAAAACCTATATCTGCCATCCATATTACACTTGTATCACCATCTCTTCACCAAACTAGTGCGCCTATACAATTTACCATTGTATTGGGTGTGTTGGGGACACACGAGACTCTTTGTTATTTGATTGCAGGGTTGCTTGAGAGAGACCATCTTCATCCTACACCTTCCACGGATTGATAAACCTTAGGTCATCCACTTGAGGGAAATTTGCTACTATCCTACAAAACTCTGCGCTTGGAGGCCCAACACGAGTCTACAAGAAGAAGGTTGCGTAGTAGACATCAGGCAGCAAACAAATTTTTTGGGGAGCCGCTTGAGCGTCAAGGGGGGCTCCTGAGCAACGCGCCTCAGGAGCCTGAACGGTCACATAGCCACTCGCCCCTTGATGCCGTCCTGGCAATCCGGTCGGCTTCAAGGGTGTCGAGGCCTCACCTCGTGGTTGCGTCCTGGTGATCCGGACGTATATTACGGTGGTCGAGGAATGTGCGGGACTGGGACCTGCCGACGTAGAGCTGCTTGAGCGTCAAAGGGAGCTCCTGAGCAACGCGCCTCAGGAACGTTACCGGTCATATAGCCACTCGCCCCTTGATGCCGTCCTGGCGATCCGGTCGGCATCAAGGGTGTCGAGGCCTCATCTCGTGGTTGCGTCCTGGTGATCCGGACGTACATTACGGTGGTCGAGGAATGTGGGGGACTGGGGCTTGCAGACACAGAGTGCCGAAAGGGCTCCCAACCTGCCTCACTCATAAGAAGAAGAAGTCCCCAGGATGTCTGGACTCCCCAAGCGCCATAGCCAAACCTCCCCGACGAAAGCCTACCACAAGCATGTCAAGCTAAGTACCCTAGCCATGATCAGCAGAATGTTTCAATTAACAATGACACAAGAACCACGACGCACGATAAGGGTACTAACAAGGGCGCAAGCGCCGAAGCTCACTACACGCCCGTAGGGCCCCCTTGGTTCTTTGATTACAGGAAAGGAAGAAGAGGAGGAGAAAGAGAGTAAGGAAGCCCCCTCGGGGGCTGCGGCTCTGGGAGCCCTGGCGTCGGCGCACCAGCACTCAGTCGGAGTCCTCCTCTTCCTTCACGGGCCCGTGGAGGCACGCCGGCGTGGCCGCCTTGGGAGCAGAGGAGCGACGCCGCGGCGGCTGGCTACCCCCCGAGGTCTGGGCGCGTCGGCGCGGTGGCGCACCATAGCTGCAGTCGCTGCTATCGCTCGAGCTCTCCTCGGAAGGGGTGTCACTGCTGCTGGAGACGCGGCGCCCGTCGTGAAGGGCAAGCTCATCTCCAAGATCGCCGCGGTCGTCGTCTTCCGGGCAGCACCCCAGGCGCTCGCCCTCTCCCCCGAAGATCTTGACGAAGAGCGTCGCCACCCCGTCGTACTTGAAGTGAAGGGTGCGCCTCCCCTCCAAGCCACGGGCGCGGGCAAACGTCTGCCACCCGCGGTTCAGGTACACGTAACCCCCGGGGGTGACCTCGACCTCCACCCATGAAGCCACGCTGCAACAGCCGTCGGCCTGCAGCCGTAGGCCAGCAGGCCCCCCGGCCGGCAGCGCCTCCACGAAGAAGCACGGGAGTTGAAACCAAGCGGCCTCCCGCCTCTCCGCCCACACCACAAACTCTTGGGCCGTGTCGGCTGAATGGAGCCGCGGGCGCGGTGGCCGGGTGGCCACCGCCAGCCTCCCACCGCGGGCGCCACCACCACGACTACTATGGCCGCCTGCGCTGGACGGAGCCACCCCGCGGCTGCCAATGGAAACCCCGGGCCGCGTGGATGCACGCCCGCGCCCACGGGGAACCACCACCAGCGTCATGGCATACTTCCGGGGACGACCGCGGCCCCTCCTGGGCGGCGGTGAGGCAGGGCTCTCCCCGGAGGCCTTCCCTTTCTCGGCGGCAGAGAACTTCCTCACGGATGCCATGGCTGGGAGAGCGGCGGCTAGAAGATTGGGAGGCAAAGCGGATGAAGATGTGTGAGGGCTTTCTCGCCCTCGCCCGCTTTTATACAACCAAGGGCCAACCGACACCCCCTCGCATCATGGGCGGCGTGCGGCCCTGCCCCGCGTCGGTTCGTCAGCCTCTGAAGGGTCGCATCCGCATGGCCCGAGGGGAGAAGGCCGAGGGAACAGCCGCATTCATAGAAAGGTAATGATGACTGATGCGGCACGCAGGCGTCAACTCAGTTTGACCGGGGGTCCTCGACGTCCTCAGGAGTGGAGGCGTCGCCCCCTGGGCACGCAGCACGTGTTGGGCCTGGCCCACAGGCGTTTGGGGCCCGCGACGCCTCGGGACGTCCTCAAGGGCTTCGCCCGGAAGCCAGCTCGAGCGCGCCTTGGGCCCGGGGGCTACTGTCGGCATTCTGGGAATGGGGGTACCCAGACCTGCCTGCCTGCCGCCTAGGGCATGGCCCACATCGTCAGCCAAGCACGGCCTGGCGCGACTTCACTCAAGACAAGGCCCTCGCGAGGGCCCTAAGCTCGCGAGGAAGAACAGCACCAAGACCAGCGAAGGATGGGCCTCCTCAGGCCCCGTCCGGAGCGGCGGAGATCTCTATGCAGAACCCGGCCTTAGGAGTCAAGGATGATGCAAGGAAGGACAGGCGGGCGCCAACGTGCCAGGCGGTACAGTTTCCCCTTTGGTGCAAAGGGAGCAAGGACGTACGCGGGTTCCCAAAGCGCCACCCAAACGTTTCCATTCCGGTGCAACAAGACCACGACCACGAGCCCCGCCGGGCGGATGTCATCGCCGAGCCCACCTCTGCATCATCGACAGCCACTTTGCAGGCGAAGACCACCTTTGGACAGGGCGGGGATGTACTCCTGTCCCCCTTCGAATTTGGCCGTTGTGGGATCCCTTCCCGCCATTGCGATAAGGAAAGAGGACCCGGGCCGCTGCTATATATAGAGGCTAGGTTGCACCGTAGAGAGGGACGAAAGAAAAGAGAGACAACAAACAAGGCAGAGAGCCAAGAACACCACTCGAGCGCCCTCGCGAGGCTCCTCACCACTGTACTAGTTCATCCACCATACCTCCTTGTGAGGCAATCCACCAAAGCAGGAGTAGGGTATTACGCTTCGCAGCGGCCCGAACCTGGGTAAATCACCGTGTGCATCTTCTTCCTCGTCATCGTGCGAGTTCATCATCCTAACCATCGAGTAGCGAGCTAGGTAGGGCGAGGCTGCAGGGGATCTTCGCACACGCCCCTGTGTTTTGAGGGTTTTGCGGAGCCCAAAATCCGACAGAAAGAGAGATCAATCACATAGCTACTGGTACATACTCTCAACCCCGAGGGTGAACTACTCCCTCCTCATCATGGACACCACCGGGATGATGAAGATGGCCTCCGGTGATGATTGCCCCCTCCAGCAGGGTGCCGGAAAAGGGCCCCAGATGAGTTTTCTTTGGTACAGAGGCTTGTGGCGGCGGAGAAGAAGTTCTAGGTTTATTTCTGAGGGTTTTTGTATATATAGGATTTTTCTGCGTTGGAATCACGCTAACCGGAGCAACTAGGGGCCCACAAGCTATCAGGGCATGCTTAGGGAGTGGGTGCACCCTATTAGCTTGTGGCCAGCAGGTGGCCCACCTCCGCTGGTTCTTTGCTCTGATATTTCTCATATTCTCCAGAAAAAATCGTCAAAAAGTTTCGAGCGATTTCGAGAACTTTTATTTTCTGCATAAAAACAACACCACGGTAATTCTGCTCTAAACAACGTCAGTCAGGGTTAGTTCTAATTAAATCATATAAAATGCATCAAAACCATATAAAATTGTAAACATAGGTAAATATGGCATGCATACTTCATAAGTTATCATCGCGTTGGAGACGTATCAAAGCCGCAACGGCGGTGCGGAATGCGGAGATCTACACCGAGTCCCAACGCTTCGAGTAGGGACATCTAGAGTGGTGGAGGACTGCATAGACAGGCAACAGACTCGACTCCACTAGCTCGTCGGCAGGCTCCTCCTCCACTACTCTTACTGAACGCGCTCAATTCTGCTGGAAGTAGTACAAAGCCCCTCGGTAGTACTAGTATTTAGGGGCTATTTTTTCAGTTCATCTAACTATAGATATGGTTGAACTGTACCACATACTTTCAATTAGCTATTATACATATTTGAACTAGCTATTTCAGTACATGGTTGGCAACAATTGGGAGAAGTTTGTTCGGTTCAGCTGTCGAGTTCAACTGTTTTGTACAAAGACCACTGCTTAATGTATGAATGAAATCCATGTTTAGTGAATTTCAGTTGCAAAATTGCACCATAATTGTGATTTTGTTCCTGCAAAATTTGACAAATGTCAGTGCTACAATGTTGACAAATGCCAATGTTTCTGATTTGACAAATGGCAATTTACCCAATATGATAGACGCAAATCTTTGCGGATTGTCTGTACTAAGCACACGGGTCATCATAGAGAAACGTTTGCGATGATGAGACGCACCAATCCTTCACGCCAATTTTTCACTTGGCTTACTCGCGAAGAAAACATAGCTGTCGATCTGCAGACGGGTATTCAATCTGAACCGTTTGTGATGAGTGTTTATTCAGAGAAAAAAAATTGTGTTTTTTATTTACTTTGTTTACTATGTGAATTCAGAGATAAATACTTAGTTGATTAAACCATAGATTTCATTCAGTCAAGCCTTGACTTTACATTCATACCATCGAGATACAATATAAAGAAAACTAGTTGCGGCGACGACGATGACGGCGGCGTCCTGCGTTGGCGATGTCGTGCTCCAGGGCGCAGTTGTTCAATTCTTCAAACGAGACGAGAATGTTATAGACATCTAAATCAAAGAGTCGTTTGTCACGCGATCGACGAGCGGGGGGGGGGGGGGGGCGACTAGCGGCGTTGCAAGGAAGCTATCGACGACGACGTTCCAATCCGCTAAGGAGGCCATGATTGGTGCAGGCGCTTGCACAGGCACAAGAGCGGTGGGTGCAGGCGCGTGCACGGGGACGGGCGCGGTTGGTGCGGGCACGCGCACGGGGACCGGCGCGGCCTGTGCAGGGGCGCGCACGTGCACAGACGCAAGAGGAGACGCTGGCGCTTGCATGTACATGAGCTCACATGGGTCCGTGGGGACCTCGCTAACGCCCGCGATTTCTAGCTCTACGATGATGCTCGGCGACTAGCCCGTCAATGCCACGGGGATAGTTGCTGGCGCGGGCGCGAGGATGGTTGCTGGCGAGTGCGTCGGGGCAGCATCCGCTGCGGCATACAGCTCTTCTAGGGCAATGTCCATGGCGTACCATTCGTCTTTATGTTCCATCTCCTCTGGCTCGGTGTCGACTTCACCAAACCGGAAGACTAGTGGCATATGATCCTTGTACGCCATGGCATAGGTGCTTGGAGGTCAGAATGATGGAGGTGAATGGGATGCGAAGAGAAAGGATCGTGAGTGAGTGGGTAGTAAATCCGCCTATTAAACAACGGCTCGGGCGCCATTGATGGACATGTTGGAAGCGAGGCGGGCGGATATGAAGGTCAAAGGGCTTGCTTCCCGATGAGCCTGTAGCGTACTGCTCATACGCCTCCCGTGCCCCGTCAACTCAAACAGCTGCTCACACGGCACCTCCTAGCCAATAAAGAGTGCAGCGCGTGGCAGCTCGTAAATGGGTAGTAGAATGCCCAAGGTTTACAAATAATTCAACCATTTGCATGGTAACGTGACAGTTCTTTGTTCCAAAAAGCTTTTGTTGGCTATTAATGTGTGCGCCTTTTCCCAAAGTGGACACGAAAAATACCACGACATATTTGTGCTATATCATCACGCCATGCCCAATTTCTTGAATTTTGTGTGAGTTTTAGATTTACTATATAATTTAAAGCAATATTCTCAATGTTGGCCGTAGAAGAAAAAATATATTGAAAACGTGTCTCAAATAGGAAAACAAAATCCTATGATGCATGTATGTGCCATGTCATGACACCATGTCAAGTCTCATGAATTTTTGACGAGTTTTCATTTACATGAATTTAAAACCCAAGTTTCTCAATGTTTGTTGCTGGGCCAAAAACCTGAGATGTTTGAAATTCATTTCAATTTCTTTGCGTGGGACCTAAAGATGCAGCCATGTACACTTATATGATTTTTAACCCATTTTGATGTATCGGACCTGGTGATTGTAGTTCAAATTTGAATTATGCACAATAAATGCCTATACTCAATTAATATATAAAAGGGGCCAAATGAACCCTGGATAATTCCATATTTTAGCACAACACTCCTACTAGTCTATGTTACCTCAAGAAAAAATTCAACGCGAGAAGAGGTGGCGGATGTCGTTTCGCCCACGTAAGGTGATGCGTTCCATACCGGAGCCACAAAGAGCTTCCCATGAGAAGCTCCGATTTGTAAGGGGCTTGTGCCAAAACTTGTCCCAAATTGGACAATTTTTTACCACGCCACATATGAGTCATGTCATGATATCATGCCAAGTTTCATGAATTTCTGACAAGTTTTTGATTTACATGAATTTAAAACCCAAGTTTCTCAATGTTTGTGTGGCCGAGCCAAGACCCCGAGATGTTTGAAATACATTCCCATTTCTTGCATGGGACCTGAAGATGGAGCCATGTACACTTATATGATTTTTTAACCCATTTTGATGCACTCGGCCTTGTGATTGTAGTTCGAATTTGAATTATGCACATTAAATGCCTATAAAACTCAATTAATGTATAAAAAGGCCAAACGAACCCTGTATAATTCCATATTTAGCATGACACTCATGTTGGCCTATGTTGCCTCTAGAAATAGTTCAAGGCGAGAAGAGTCAGCGGGTGTCATTTCGCCCACGTAAGGTGACGCGTTCCATACCGGAACCACGAAGAGTTTCCCATGAGAAGCTTCGGTTTGTAAGGGGCTTGTGCCAAAACTTGTCCCAAATTGGACAATTTTTTACCATGCCATATATGAGCCATGTCATGACACCATGCCAAGTTTCCTGAATTTCTGACGAGTTTTTGATTTAGATGAATTTAAAACATAACTTTCTCATTTCTTGCATGGGGCCTAGAGATGCAGCCATGGACACTTATATGATTTTATAACCCATTTTGATGCACGAGACCTTGTGATTGTATTTCAAATTTGAATTATACACATTAAATGCCTAGAAAACTCAATTGATGTTAAAAAATGTAAAACGAATCCTGAATAATTGCATATTTTAGCAAGATACTCATTGGTCTATGTTTCCTCTAGAAAAAGTTCAAGGCGAGAAGATGAGTGGATGTTGTCTCGCCCACATAATTAAGGTTACGTGTTCCCAATCGAAACCACAAAGCATCCTGTGAGAAGCTCCGATTTGTAAGGGGCTTGTGCCAAAAATTGTACCAAATTAGACAATTTTTTTACCACGACACATATGTGCCATGTCGTGACAACATGCCAAGTTTCATGAATTTGTGACTTGTTTTGGATCTACAGTAAATTAAAAACCAAGTATCTCAATGTTTGTGGCCTAGCCAAGACCCCGAGATGTTTGAAATTCATTGTCATCTCTTGCCTGTGACATAAAGATGAAGCCATGGACACTTATATGACTTTTCAACCCATTATGATGCACCGGACCATGTGACTGTAGTTCAAAATTTAGTTATACACATTAAATGTCTAGAAAACTCAATTAATGTATAAAAAATGCCAAACGAACCCTGAATAATTTCATATTTTATCATGACACCACTATTGGTCTGTGTTGGCTGCAGATAAATCTTATTGCAATCCAAACATCATCCTTTGCCGAAGTAACCTCATTTTTCGTATTAAAAACAATATGAAATCAAGTATATCGCAAACAGTTCATGAGCATGAATCGTGTGTGATGTAGTACAAAATATCTTGGGCCAATCCTCATACATGGCTTAGGCCGGAAGCTTCGTCGGCTACAGTCCATCGCCGGCCAGTTTACCGCACTGGCTTCTCAAGACCATTTTACTGTTCAATCGTTGCCAATGAAAGATGGGGACGTGGATCCCTGTTGCGAGGGCAACTTCGGCAACCCACTCCGGCCCGAGCCCGACCGCATCAGCCATGAGCGTGCTCTCAACATGCTTGAACGCGGCCGCTACCTCCGATAGAGGAGCTGTAGCAACCAAAAGGGGAGCTGCTGCAGCTGAGAGGGCGATAGCAACAACCGTGACGGGGATAGCAAATGGCGAGAATGGCACATCAGCTATCAGTTTCTCGGCATTCGTCGTATCCCTGATGGCGAACGCCCACACCCATCTCGAGGCCGCCCACACCCATCTCATGTCGGTCACTACACAAATCACAGCGACCTTCTCTGACACCGGTCGACAACCCACGTCCGATGAGTTGATAATCGCTAAGATGGTGGCCGTCCATGCCAGGACCAAGGCCGCCCATGCCCATCTCGTGGCGGCCTTATCCAAAGAGATGGTCGACGGGGACTGCGAGATGCTGGTGGAGTATGTGGTGATGGATGCCATGGAGCTCCTTACCCCGGAGGTCGTCGAGCGGGAGCTGGTCATCGAGGAGGCGGCAGAGATCAACGAGCGCCAGGCGGAATATTAGTCTCTGTTTAGAGCGTTGGTCTTTTGTTAGAGTAATGTTTAGTTCAACTAACTATGTTTACTTGGCCGATTGAGTAAGTGCGGGCTATGTCATAGGCTCTTTTGTGTAGTACTCCAATTTGCAAGTGATGTTAAATAAAGCAATTACGTGGATGACCACCGTAATGAGCCAAAATTTGTCGCTGTATCCCCATTTTGTCTTCCAAATGAAAATGAAATGCAAGTACCGTGTGCAATGTAGTATCCAATATCTTACGCCAGAAGCTTCGTGACCAAAATTTCCACGTTCAGTCTCATCACACACGGGATAAAATATAGGATTCGTTTGTGAAGTTGGATATCGCACATATTTCAGATAAAAATATTGTGTTCTATGTGACTATGCGCGCCAGTTTCTCGCTGCACCGAACAAAATTTTTGGACTGCCGCGTAAATATCTACCTCCCCCACCCCTCGTACCAACCAAAATCCACATTTCCCCCTGCTCACCCCTTCCTTTTCTAAGTTCAAACCTTCACTGCTTACTTGCAGTGTCGCTTCCTCATCGGCGATGCTCCTTCCTGTTGCTCGGCCTCCTCCATCTAGTCAGGTAATCCACACCTTCTCCATACCCCCTCCCCCTCCACCCCATCCTCCTCCATCCCACATGCCCCGATCATCGGCACGACACCTTCCACCAAAATCACCAACCCATCACCCAATTAATCGCCACCAAAAGACATGGTGCACGCAGTATAGCCAAGATCTCAAGGAGCATCTGGCAGTGGAAAAGCAAATCTAGGACGCATGCACAGATGAGGCCACGATGGCTGCCATGTGTGCCGACCCCCAGATCTTGTAGCAGCACCTCGCCATCGAAGCCACCGTCGATGCCTCGAGCACGGATGCCTCCATGCGGTTGGCTGCTTTAAACAACAGTTCGTGGTGTTTTCTCAAGGGCTCCGCTAGTGCCTTCGATGAAGACTATGAGTTATTTTCTCAGCGTGCCCATGCTTTCCTCAACTCTAGAGCCAGCAGGTTGGTGCCTAGACAGGCTCAGGCCACTAACCACTATGAGGAAGGCACCCATGATGTGGAGGCCTCGCCCTCTTCCAAGCCCATCGTTATCAATATCTCCAACGACGAGGAATAACTTGTTTTTTAGCTTAATTACTAATGACCTGTGTTTAGCTAGCTACGCCTGTTAAGCATGTTTGGTTTACCTATTGCATGTTCTGCTCCTTCCTTTCCTTAAGAAATTCTAGTGGAATATCCAATGTAATGCTACCATGCAATCTGACCTTCTTGTATGTTCTATGTTCAATGTGATGCTCAGTTAACTTTATGGTTCATTTGTTTTGGTGATCATCTGCAATGTGATGTTCGATTGTCGTTGGTACAATTTTGTATTGTTATGCATGTGAGAAGTAAATCAAATTTGGATATACTAAATACATGTGAAACATACAATTGCTATATTTGATAGTTCTTAGCACGATTTGCTTTTCCATGTGGCTCGAATTAATATGTTGGATCTGCAATGCGTTCATTTTCTAGTAACATATTTTACTGATAGCAAGCCAAATCTCACTTATAACCTGATCAATATCTATCTTAAATATGCTACAAGGGGAACAATGGGAGACACTGAAGTTTACCATCGAGGTTTGCACATTCATGATCCTTTGGATAATAGCATATTATTGTGCAATTGTAGGAACCATTCTAATATTTAGGTTTCTAATAATTTGGTATTGCACATTTAGGTCCTGCTGTAAGAGGTTTAGACACACCGTTCGACCCATTTTGCATGTGGGGGGAAATGAGATGTTCATGAATATCAATTAAATCAAGAAACTCGGAAAGATTGTTAAGATAAAGAAACTAGCGATGAAAAACAACAAGATGTTTTTTTGACTATAAACAGTAGGGTAAAACCCCACTGCAATTTTCGTTATTCAAAATAAATAGTCCAATATACTTACAACTAGGCTTGAGGTAAGCCTAAAGAAGATAAAACTCTAAACTAGGGGAAGGAAAAGAAATATAAAACAAAACAAGGGCAAAGAGAAAAAGGAAGAAACATATTTTTTTTACAAAACAAAGGCATCTAGCCAATTATTAAATGAATCAGCATATTTCCTCTTCATTCTGCATCTCATCCATTCTAATTCTGTAAAGTATGTAGATCTCCATCTCTGAAATGATGGTGGAATATTATCAAAAATGTAATTATTCCTTGTGATCCAGATAGCCCATGATGCCAGGATGATAACTTCCATAAAGAAAGGGACATTAAGTTTCTCTCTGATGTCAGCAAAGGCTTCAAGTATTGAGAGATTTTGGTTTCTGTTGGGGCATACAAAATCCCAACAGCCAGCAGCAAAGGGGCAACTCCAGAACAGATGATGAAGTGTTTCTTCAAACTGGCAATCAAGAGTGGCACAGAGATATGAATCCAGATGAAATGTTTTCCTTCTTAGAAAGTTCCTGGTATTGAGTCTATCATGTAATAGCATCCAAAAGAAGACTTTATGCTTGGGTTGGCAGGAACTGTTCCAAAGCCACTTAAAATGAGGTGGGACATCTTGGGAGCCAATTAGGACCTTGTATGCTTTGGCCGAGGAGAAAGTTGTAGAACCCCAAATGTAAGACCAGGTATCTATGCAATTAATGTCAGGAGATGCTCTCAATGCGTCACATATAACTTCCATTTGATTAAATTCTTGAAATGCCTGGATGGATAGTGGGAGGTGGAACATGTCTTCCATGTACTCAAATTGCAGAACTTGTGCCACAGAGATTTGTTGGTTTATTGTAAAAGAAAACAAGTGTGGGAACATCTGATGCAAACATCTTTCTTGCCACAGGTCTGTCCAGAAGAGAGTACTTTTTCCATCACCAACATGGCATCTTGCCATAGCTTTGTACCGGACAACCAAGCCAAGTATTGATTTCCACCAAAAGGAACCCTCAAATTGATTACCAGGAAGCTGACCATTAGTGTAATAAGACTCCCAAATGAGATTTACCCAAGGGATGTTGTGTTTGTTGTAGAATTTATGAAGGTTCTTCACTAGTAGTGCTTTATTTTGAATTTGAATATCCAAAAGCCCTAACCCTCCTTGGCTTTTGGGCTTACATACAGTTGTCCATTTGACGATGGCAGGTCTGTGATCCTCTAAATATGATCCTCTCCATAGACAGTGTCTCAAATATTTAGCAACTTTATTCTTTATAGTGATTGGTACATCCAAGCATGTCATGAAAAAAACAATCATGGAAGCTAACACAGATTTCACCAGTAGCAATCTTCCAGCCATAGACATGAATGTAGCTAGACCAGTTAGTCTAGAGGAAACTCTGTTCACTAAAGGCAAACATTGCTCAATAGTGGGTTTGACCAGTCCCAATTGTAAACCAAGGTATTTGATTGGAAAAGCTCCTCTGGCAAAGTTAAGAATACCAGTAAACAGTTGCACTCTATCTTCTGCAATGTTGATTGGAATAAGATTGGATTATTGTAGTTGACCTTTAAACCAGTGGCAGTTGCAAAGGTATTCGGGAGTGCTTTGAGACAAAGAGGCTGCCTAGTATCAGCGTTTAGGATGACCAAGGTATCATCTGCATATTGAACCACTGGAAAGTCAGGGCACGAGTTCAATTGTAGTGGGGGAGTGATCAAACCTTGTATCTTAGCCTTGTTCAAAATTGTTTGTAACAGATCAACAGCAAGGACAAATAAGAGAGGGGAAAGAGGATCACCTTGTGTGACCCCTCTCAAGTAGTAGAATTGTTTTCCAGGCACTCCATTAAGCATAACAGCTGAAGAAGCAGATTTAAACAGTATTTCCATCCACATGATCCATCTATCATGAAAACCTTTAGCTTTTAATATGTCAATCATAGCTTGGTGTTCAATTGTGTCAAAAGCTTTTTCAAAGTCCAGTTTCAAGACCACAATCTCCTCTTGGGATTTCTTACATTGGTGTAAATACTCAAAAGCCCAGCCGACACAATCCTGTAAAGATCTCTCCTTTAAGAACCCATATTGATTAATGTGTACCAATTGCAATATCACCTTTTGGATCATGTTTGCTACAAGTATTGTAATGATCTTGAGACAACAATTAAGAAGGGAAATGGGCCTGAAGTCATTGGGGGAAAGAGGGGTGCCCATTTTGGGAATCAATGTGATGTAGGAAGAATTGATGCTTTCCAAAGAAACAGTGCCTTCATAGAAGGTGTGAATTAGATGTGCGATATCATCTTTAATTATGTCCCAGCAGGCCTTGAAGAACTCGTTGTTGAAACCATCAGGTCCAGGAGATTTCTCATTGGGAAATTGAGACACAACCATTTGAATTTCATCATCAGTGAAAGGTTTATCCAACTCAGTAAAAGTTTCTGGATTGTGATCATTACCATACATACCGGGTAAATCAAAGTGCATAAAGGTCTTCTCGGTCTGTCCTAATCTCTTTTTAAAAGATTCCCATAAGATAGCTGCTTTGCCTGCATGATCGGAAATGTCAATGTGATCTTCATTTTGGATAATGGCAATATGGTTGTGTCTGTGATTAATAGAAGCCTTAGTATGAAAGAATTTTGTATTCTCATCCCCAAAATTTTCATACCCTTAATCTTTCCTCTTTGCCTCCAGTAGATCCTTTGATTATTAAGTAGCATTAAGAGACAATCTTTGAAAATACTTCTACAATTTTCCTCAAACTCTCCTAGATTTCTGAATTCTTCCAGGACATCAAAAAAGAAAATCACTTCATTTATCTCAGCAATCTGTTTCTTCAGGCAAGAGAGATTTTTGGACCATAGCTTTATGGCTCTTCTGAGGTTTTTAAACATGGCATTGATTTTTTTTTGCAACATCAGTATGACCCACTGGTATGTTCCAGGCAGCAGCCACTATATCTTTGAAATCAGAATGTTGCAACCAGTAATTATCAAACCTGGATACTTTGGATTTGGGGATGGAAGTTCCAATTTTTATCATGCAAGGTAAATGATCAGAAATGGGCTTTGCCAGGGGAGAATAGTGGATCAGGATAAGCTGTCATCCAAGATGCAGAGGTAAAGAACCAATCCAGTTTTTCCAGAAGAGGAGATTCTTGCATGTTGCTCCAACTATATTTTCTACCTTTGAGAGGGAGTTCCACTAGACCCAGGGAGCTGACAGGATCATTCAATTGTAGCATTTCATTAACGTCTCCCCTGGCTTATTTCTGTCTGGGGTGTTCTAATGAAATTAAAGTCACCCATGATAATCCAATCAACTTCAGCTGGCATTTGGATGTTTGCAAACCAATCTAAAAATTCAATCTTGTCCTCATGAGCACATGGACCATAGATATTTGTTAAAATCCAGGATTGATTAGAAAGATTACTGGTAAATTGGACATACATGGAAAATCTGTTCTCAAAAACCATTTCTCCCTCAAAAAGAACTCCATTCCAAACAATGAGGAGACCACCAGAAGCACCATAGAGGGCAGGAACAGGAATTTATTTAGCCTGTTGGGACAAAAGTTTTTAAGGTAACTAGAGTCAAAATGCTCTCTTTTAGTTTCCTGAAGGCACGTAATAGCACAAGCACTTTCTTCAATCTTGCTTTTGATAGCCACCCACTTGTTTTTGTCATTAATTCCCCTAATGTTCTAGTTTAAAATATTCCAATTTCTATTACTATTCATGTAAACACCAATGGGGATTCCACATCTGGCAGTGCCAACACATACCACATCTCAAAACATCACAAGCGGCTTTTGACAAAATAAAAATAGAGTGCCATTTAACCAACTTGATCTTGTGCCCATACTGAGGTTCATAGGACAGGAGTCTTATCAACTTAAGAGGATAACTTTGCCAGCAAAATCTTACAACGGGATCAACCAAAAGAAAGCATCTCCAACTCCCTAGGGAACTAAATCTAGGCTTCAAACACATCATTTATCTCCTGAGGTGTTAGCTTTTCCTTTGGCCAAGGGCACCTTGACCAACCCTTCAGTCTCCTTCTTCTTGTGCTTTTTGGATATTTTTACTTCAAGCTCCTCTTCAGCCACCTTGCAAAATGAGCAGCAAAGTTTTTAGCCACATTTTTATTAGAAACGGCGGGAACAACATTACAAGGTAGGCACTTTGTAACACCCTGTGTTTTGCCTCATGACTAAGTTAACATGACTCAAAAATTAGGGCCAATTAAAACTTTTTGAGTGCCTATTAATGCTTGACTTGTGTACTATTTGCTTGCTTGTTTGATTGCTTGCTGGTGCTCTATATTCATAAAACTTCCTCCTACTCTCAAAACTCATCTCCTTGATACAAATCTCTGCCCAATGATAATGCCATGTGAATAGGACCTAAAACTATTTTTATCAAATATTATTTTGGCCAAAAAGTATTTACTCAATTTAGGTTTTCAAAACCCCCTGAATTGAGGTTTGTACTACAAGTCCTAAAATTGGGTGGATTGTTTTGCCCCAAAGGATTTATTTGGAACCTACTATATATATAACTCCCCAAAACCACAAAATATTATCTATAATAACTAAATAGGTCATCCCCACTACCATATTTCTCTACACATGCAAGCTATACACATCAGCATGTCTCTAATTGGTCCACCTCATCCATCCACGACCCACGATCATTATTTTCTGCCTAATGAAAATCTTTTTTTCTGCCCCGCGGCGTTCCACATTGTCCTACCTCTTCAGTTCTCCCTTGCGTTACTCCTTGATTTGGATCTGAAACGTGTGTGTACTCCCATAGTTTCAATCCCGTGGTCTACTAATCACTTCCCCTTCCCTTAAGTGCCCATTTCTTCTTTCTCCTCTTCCAAAATTTAGTCCTCCACGGTTCCACCTGTGTGTCGCACCTCACCGCCCATGGCCGCCCCTATTCGTACCTTATCGACTTCACCTCACCCAATGCTTTCCACGCCTTTAGTACGCGCTCCGTCCTGTTTTCCTTTCATTATTGGTAATTGACGTGAACTGAATCGGTTTCCTGCTATTGCTTCCGGTGGGAGAAGATGAGGCAAAGTGGCAGCTGAAGGCGACGGGGTTCATGCAGTTGCCGTAGCGGGAGCAGTGGATGGGGCTCGAGCCCGGACGGAAGTACTCCTTCACACTCAACCATTCTGCCATCGTCGCCTTTACCATCGGAATGTCGACGACAGCAACCTGTCCCGTCGAATCTGCCGCTAAAGCTCCTACGACAAAGGCATACGACGACTCTGCTATCACCGTGATAAGGGTCATAATCCATTCGGTTGCTTCTGAATCTTATTCTACAGTCAAATGGCACTTGGGTATGGCTGACATGGATATGCTTCAGAACTGATCATTTTTAGTTGATTCACAGCTGAAGGCTTTAGCGATGCACTTTTTCAGGTCAGTTGTCACATTCTACTACTTTGTAAGCGTGTCCTAGATTAGTGTTGTGTTTGTGATATTTTGTGGTTTTTAAAAGACGATTCAGTATACATACTGTACTATTTTGTTGTGGATCAAAACATAAATGGTCCCCTGTAACCAGTGTATTTAATTTCAGGTAAATGGAGCATATGTAACTACGGCCATTGTGCCCTTACAGACATTTTCCTATTTACGTTGCAGAGTATTTGTTTGATTGCTATCTCAATGGATATTTGATATATGGTTTTCTGAATTTTTGACATGAAGGAAATTAAGCAGATCAGTGCACATGTATGGCTTTAAAGTAATATGATACTGAATTTCAGTTCTCTACCCACTGCAGTCCGGCATCCTCATTTATAATTTCCTCAGCTATGGATGACAAAGTTTCTTCTCTCTTTCAATATCCTAAACTCTCGAGAGAAGAGAAGATGATTTATCATTGGGCAACACATGGATTTATTTTGTACAGTCATGGAGCTCGAGTTTGGTCGATTTCAGGTTGCTATGGAGTATGGCTACAAAAATGGAGTTGGATTCAGATCATGACACACGGAACATGATTTAGAATTTAAAATACTCACATCTATGTTCAATAAATTTCAAGTCTTTCAGAGTGATCCGTAGTCCATACTTGACAGTTCAGTCTTTTGCAATAAATTATGTAGATTTTTTGGAAGGAAATAACCTATTTATATTGGAAGTAGCTTCTCATAAGAAACTGATGGATCATCATAGCCCTCACTATCTCATCATTCTTCATCTTCTCCACAAAAAAATATGAGTAACTGATGGAGGCATGAGTGTAAGTATTTTTCACCTTCAAGTACCTCACCGGACCAGAGACCTCTATTCAAGTCATCGTCCAGCACAAGCCCGACTCACCGGACGTCTTCCTCAAGGAGTCAAGAGCAACCACCAGTGTGGAGGGTCGATTCCTCCTCTCGATCACTCGCTTCTAAGCGGTCAGGGCCTCTCCAACAAGTATGAATTTTATGGAGTTTTAATCTACTTTCTCAATCTCTTTTGTAGTCTCTCACCTTACTCTGAATCTGTACTATAAATTGCAAGTAATTTTGATCAATAATATGCATATGTGTATGTATCGGATTGATCCATATTTACTAATACTTGCATCATTTGATTCATCCACGGATAATTCCATTAAACATTTTCACGGATAATTTAAAGTTCGATTTTAATCTTAATAATGTAGAGTTAGATATTTGTATGTTGTTAATTTTTATATCCAGCTAGCAAAAGTTAAACCGATACTCGAGGTCTGGTACAACTTTGTGGGATTCCGTGGTCATTACTGCTATATGTCGATTGATGACGACTTATCATCTTATCAGCGTGATATGATTTAGTATATATATTATTGCTTCGCCTCATATTCCCTGTTCTTTTCAGTCTGTTATTTTTTCGACATGACGAAACATGCCCGATAATAAAATCACATTATTTCTCCCCCTTTCTTCATTGTGTAACCGAAAAATATGCCATTTCTTTGAGGTCATATTGTTAATTTCTTCTCTGACTGGGGTTATATATGACAGATGAAGTTGTAAGTGAAACAAGTTAATAATTTAGCTTCCAATTTTTTCTAGGAAATCATAGTAATACTTTAATGGCTTTTGACCATGTTCAAGATAGACAAATAGCTGAAAAAATTTACCGTAGTATTTCTCCTACCAAAACCACCTATTCCAGTGGCTGCTCCATCTTACCAAGACTACCAATGGGATTGGAGTCTCTACCACCAAATTTGTATGACTGAATCAAGCTATTTAGGACCTTTTGGATTAAAAAAATGTTGCAATCTTACCTTGCATGATCACATAAGTTTTATTGATAAAAAAGTCTTATAGCAAAATATCCAAAAATATCAATTGCTAAATTAACAAATATTGCAGATATATCCAACCATTCCCGCAACAACGTGCGGTGTATCATCTTGTTTTTAAAGATTATTTTATTATTTATTTAAAGGCTTTTTCTTAAGGCCAGAAATGGTCTTTTATTAAGAAAAAATATTTTTATGCTTTCAAAATATTTGAGAAAATTTAGGGAAACTCAGTGGACATATATTTTCCATATATAAGAGTTTCAACACATGGTCATGTTCAAAATATTGGACAAAACCCTTCAAAACCATTTCTGCCTATTTCAAGCATTTGAAATATTTCTATGAGAAATATTCTCAAATAAATCCAAGAAAATTCTAGCATGTCACATATGACAAATGTGATCATCTTGCCAAGTTTCATCTCAATCTGAATTGATTTGGTTCACCAAAATATTCCAAAACCCTCTCTGTCCAGAACCAAATTTGAACAACTATACATTACCAAGTTTCTCCAATTGATCTCAAACTTTGTGTACATGTTGCAATCCCCAAATGATGCCACCACACCAGGTGGTGCATCAAGGAGAATAGTTTAGCATGCCTAGATCTACAGAAACCTATTTCTGTTGATTTCTAGGGTTTACCAAGTTTGCATTATCAACTTTCTTCAATTGAGATGAAAATTTGTAATCAGGACCAAATGGACTTACCATTTACCCCTCGTAAATCTCAGGTCCATTGGATACCCCGAGATGCCCTAGGACATCATGAAACACCTTCAGCCAAAAGCTTGTGGGCAAGCATAGTTGACCCAAAAAGATTCTCCTTGTCTCCAACTTTTCACCACAGCATATTCTAACCCCCTTCTACCTCCAGTAACCTTGCCATGGCCTCTTCTCAATTATTTCGGGGGTAACTCCCTCATTTTCACCCTCTTTTTACCATGGCAGCACCTCTCCTTCCTCCCTCCCATTATTCCGTTCTTGGAAATGCCCCCAATTTTTTCCACAACACCTCCAGTATGCTAATGCATCTTGCCACACCCAAAAATGGCATGCTCATGTGGAAAATATGAGAAAATCATCCAAACCTAGTTTATTGCAGCAAATATGGCTTTGTACTACAAGTGCCAGTTATACTTGTCTCCCTGAACTGAAATTTGGGGTGTTAGTACTCCTTCCATACCTAAGAAACCCAAACAACTCTTTACCCCCTAAGCCCTTTAGTAAAATCCCCTAAGCTAGCCCCCAAGTTTGCTGCAAACTTGTTCCTAGTGGAAAACCACCCCACCTAGATCCATAGGCAATGCAACCCCACCAGTGCTCTCCTGCATGCATGCCTTGCACCCCAGACAGCTTTGGCCGACCAAAAAGGCACCCGGGACACGCCTTAGCGTCGTGACCACGCAATGGGCATGCAGAAACGGCACTCTACCGACAGAAGTTGTCCTGTAGCTCATGGCCGGCTGCGGCAGGGCATCCACGCGCGTCAGGCATCTCCCCTCGGCATCACACGCCTCTCCACGACGCGCACAAGCTTCCAAGGCGGCTCAGATGCGCGTGCTCGCCGCGCCCTAGGGCCCCCGGCGGCCACCCGAGCTCCTCTTCGTTGCCCCGCCTTCAAGACCTCTCCCCGAGCTCCCCCTCGCGCGCTATGTTGCTCTCCTTGCCCCAAAGGACCCCCCTGGCAACCCATTGGAGCTCCCATGCCCTCCTCCTCCTCCAAACGGCCGACAGTGCCCACCTCGGCCTTCCTCGAATTCGAGCTCGTCGACCCTCCCACGCCTCAGCAACCACCTCCATCAAGCCCCCTGCGGCGATTCCAGCTCCTGCTACACCCATACGCCTCCTCACCGCGTCTGTGTCGTGCTCCCCGGCAATGGCCGACACCGTCGTCCGCCGTCCCATCGACCTCCTAGCTTCCGGTGGCCCCCCGTGACCTGCGCGGCCACCCCCGAGCGCGGCGTGGAGCGGGGCGTCTACCCAGGCCGTTGGCTCCGCGCCTGGTGCGGCGGAGCGGCCGGAACCACGGCGGCTGGCGCCCTCCTCTGCCTCCTGTCGGGAGGAAGGAGAAGGAGGCAGGAGAGAGAGAGAGAGAGAGTAGGGTGGGGCCCGCCTGCCAGCGACCCAATGGGTCGGGCCCAGGCGATAAGTGGAGGCGGGATTCGCCGGCGTTGCCTTCGCTCGGGGAAAGCGTATTTCCCCAAGTACGCCTTCCGTGCGGCCCCTATGCGCGCCCGGCCAAGACACTGGGCTGGCCCAGCTACCTATCCAGCGCCCTGGGCGCATTATTGCCTACTCGGTATAATCCCTTTTCTTTTTTTCTCTTTCCATTTTCATTTCTTCAGGGACAAATCAATTCATATAAAATTCATTTCAACTCCAAATTGAATGATTCAAATTCCTATAACTTTCTAAAATTCCCATCTACCATTTGGCATTTCTTCCATAAATTTTCACCCCAATATTTTGCCATGTTCAAATTTAAACTCAAATTTGAATCTCCCAATGACCCCTTTTTAAGTCCCTAGGGCATTCATATCAACTCCAAATGGAGTAATTCAAATTTCTAGGTGCATCTAAAATCATGTGTTAGGGTTTGAACATTTTTCCTTACACTTATTCTGTTATGTCAAATATTGGACCATTTCTTCATATATGATCCACTTTGCAAATCCCTAAAAAATTCATCCCAACTCCAAACCCAGAGAAACCACATTCTAAAATCTTCTAAAATCATGCACTGTTTGATGAGTGCCTCCACTCATTTTTACAAAAATATTTTCTGTGGACATCTTATAGGATCATCATTTCCTTCATTTTCACCATTCAAAACTCCCCCTTGACCCACATCCAATGAAACCTCCTTGTTTATTTTTCTTATGACCAGAGATGTCCAAGAAAAATAAAACTCTTATTTATAGAGCACTTTTATTTCTCTGCTTATTGTGTTGCTTATTGCGGTTGTTTCCGGCGATAGTTGACAAAGTAGACGAAGTGCTCGGAGTTGGACGAGAAGCGTGAGAAGACCTCAAAGACTTTGTTGACCTAGGCAGGCAGCCCTTTAACCATGACTAATGAAACCCTTTTATTGCATTGCATATATCACTTTATTTCGTGATGTTGATCATATTGATGTAGTGACCACTTCGGTGGTATGCCTCCGAAACTTTCTTGTTGATACTTGCATCGTGCATGACTCTACCTCCTTATGAGGGTTGTGTGGGTGGGAGTAGATCGGATGCTTAGTAGATGCTACGCAAATGGGATCGGGAATATGCATGGTGATGGAAACAGAAGTGTTTTCAAAGACTTTTTGAAAACCCCGTCGGGTGCCACTAATGCTCGAGGGAGATGATGATGAGCTAGGTAACCACTTGACAAAGAAGTGGTGTACCGGAGCAAGTTGAGTATGTGTTTTTCGAAAACGGATTAGATTTAAGGTCTGCTGATCGTCCCAACCATACATGTGCGACCACTCTACCCCTATATGGGAAGGGGCTTTGTTGATTACTTTGGTCGATGCTAGCAGAGAGCCCACATTACTAGTGGCGGGAGAGTATGAGTTACTCTCTCGATACGGGGTCGTGCCTGGTAGGGCGACCATGCACTGTCTTCACAGGCACCGGGCACACCGTTGTGTCCCTTCATGGATGGTACTATGTTGAGCAAGGTTCGTGTTTGTACATCATGAAGACGTGGGCCAACGAGTGGACTCTTTGTTTAGTATCATCAGGGGAAAGGCATTGTTCGGGTGCTTACCTCGGGTATGTAATATACCGCGAGTCGTGGATGACACGAAAGTTCCCCGAGTCTTGTGGGTAAAGTGCGCAACCTCTGTAGAGTGTAAAACTATTCGAATAGCCATGTTCACGGTCATGGATAGTTGGAGGTTCTTCTTAAACTATGTCCAGATGTTTTCTTAAAAAGATTGGTGTGTGTGTGTGTGACAAAGATGATACTTGAGTTAAGTCGGATGACTCGACATGATGACTGAACATGAGATGTTCAACCCCTGCTTATGATGATATCTGTAACTTGTTCATATGGATATCCGCAACCTGTTGATGCATGCTTTTACAAGTTGATTGAACATGTCATTGCACTCAAACTAGCTTTCCGCAAAAATTACGTGCTTAGTGCTATATCATGCATTGTTATTGCCTTGTTCCAAACATGGGTTACTTGCGAGTACTTTCAAAGTACTCATTGGCTTGCCACTGGTTATTTTATTGGCCAGGCATGAAAGACCAGGTTATGATGAAGATTACGTTGGTGACGTACGTGCGAGCTAGGACGCTTCCCAGTCAGAATGCATGTAGGGTTAAGGCAGATGGCATGGGTTCACGCTGTCATTGAAGATTTCCGCTGCAAGTTTTTGAAGACGTGGCCATAAAGGCCATATTTGAGTAAAACGGTATGTAATGGATGTAAGACTCTTGTTATTCAGTTTATGTGTGTTCAGTGAGCATTGATCTCTGGGATCACTGTGCACATACATTCGGTGATCACGACTTATGAGTCGGGGTCCCCACAGAGCTGGTATCAGACACATCCTGACTGTAGGAAGCCTTAGTTAGCATGGACGTTAGTTAGGACAAGACTATTTCTCCAGACCCTTCAAAATCACTTGCAAAACCTCTATATTTAGCTCCTCTCCTAAATTTTCAAAAGAAGCGAAGGTTTTGCCTCAGCACTTCCACCCTCATTTTCTTGACTCCCCTCATCTGCTTTTTCAAAACTTTGCAAACGGTCAGTAGTACCCTTATGCCCCTGACCACTGGATTCCTTGAAATCCTCGTGGGTAATCTGGAGGGAAGCCACCTTGCCAGACATTCACACAAGTTTGACGACACCACGACAAGACGATACCAACAGAAGATACCCTCTCGAAGGATGAGAATATCAAGACTCAGAAGATGGTGACACCCTCGACACTACCCCAGTATGATGCCACCTTGGCCTTCAATGACCAGGGCACAAGACATGCAAGATCATTATATGCATAGCTAATAGAGCAATCCTGTCATTACCGATGTCGTGTCGGCAACCACGGTGGATGAGAACCTCGCCATTTGGTCCGCCTCACTATAGTGAGCAGGAACACGGTCATCATCATCCCCAGCTCTTGGTGTCAATGGTATCGTCAACGTGACTGGCAGGATACAACTCTACCATGCCTTGTTAATGTCATTGCATAAAGGATTGCCTACCTGGAACCCTCGACATCTCAGAAGACAAGAAGGCATTGTCACGATTACGAAGACACCACAAGATCCTGTCAACAACAGCTGTGAAGAATCACCTTCGTCGTCAACTCACCAGACCCGAAGTCGTCAAGGACTCTTCAGGCACAACCCAGATAGTTTCGACAAACAACAACAAGAGACATAGGGACACCTGAAGAAGACCCAGAAGACTGAGCGGACTCCTCTCCGTGACGCGAAGCAAGCACGACTACTAAGTCTGAGAACCCCTAGGTTAGGATAGGTTGTGTAACCCCCATGCGAAGTCGAGTCCGTGTGATGGTTCGAATGGAACCATGATGTGTGTTGCTTGTTTTTGCTTGTTTGTGCTTTGGTGTAAGACGCACTTTTGCCCTAGGCAACAAGTATGCGACTATATCACCTACCTTACCTTAATGATGTGTTTGGCCTTTCGGCACTTGTTTGATTACACTTGCACTATACCACCCCCTTAGGCACTTCCCTCTACGCTACTTTCCCTCTCCCCCATCTCGTCAACCGAAGACTAGCAAGACAAGATGCACCAAGGATCCACCTCGACCAACAACTAGCAATGAAGACTTTGACTTCAACATACTCAACCAGACACAACCCCATAGAGTTATGCCTTTCCTTCAAGATTGGAACCCCCTCCCTAGCCCAACCTAGACCTCACAAGCTCCCACAGCTCAAACCTCTGATCACGTGTTTAACACACGGATTTGCCAGATCACTTGATGAGCATCAATAACCCCTGCATACCACTGGGTTCATTACGGGACTAGTGATCATAGTGAACAGACACATTACATCCCTAAGCCAGCACTTGAACTGATGATGCCATAGGGAAGATTGTTCTGAGGATATATAACTAGTAAGCTAATGATTTGACGAGGTTGTAATAGATATCTTGAGGAAGTAGTTGAGACCCTTTGGTGGATTACGAGGCTTAATGTTGGTAGACGAACTTGGTGGATCAAGATTGATAGAGTAGCATAACTTACTTCTCCCTTGAGCAAATTGGATTTAGTAGGACAATTATGATCACAAGCTAAGATTCTTGGAGGAACAAGTAGGAATTCTTAGTGGACATGAGATTTGGATTTAAATAGGTAATCCTAATAGAGTGTTGGTGTTGATCAAGACTACATGCTTCGGAGTAATTTGGATTTAGTCGAGTGATCTTGATCATGATACCATGTTTCTCGGTGGATGATAAGTAGAAGGAATTGGATGATGCTAGGGATGATTTAAGGATGTATATAAGCTTGACCTTGGAGTTTAGTCGGATATGAGATTGAGAGTTCGTGGATATGCGGTGATAATAGTCCTTGCAATGATATGTGAATTATATGGACTCTGGGAGATTATGTGGGACACCATCGATGCTGGAATTGTAGCAGTAATGGATCATGTAATAGTGGATGATATTCGTGGATCGATTAATTGGATTCGTAGGAAGGAAACATGATCTTGGATTAGTTTCTTACGTATTTCCATAGCATAGAGATGTAACTCCTTAGACTTTGGATAAATTAGTTGAACACTTGGATTTTTCTTGCACAATCAAGCTTAGCAGCTTGTATGCTTCCCGAGGATTTTTACATAGGGATATATATGAGTTAACTATAGTATACATATGAGATTTTGGGTATAGTCCTTCTCTCCAAACCTTGGGGCTGAATAGCATGGTTGACGTTGGATGATACCCTCAATGATATAGGATGATTTTGTTTGGAGTAAATATAACTGTGCTCGAGGATAAGGTGATAGACGTTCACTCACATCCTAATCTCCTTGAAACCTCGAAGCTTTACCGAGCCACAATATGGTCGGAATATGACCATAGGTCTTGGCTCTAAGTCATTAGACTATGGCCAATACTCCACCTTGACCACCACCAATCCTGTTCAAAAGGAAGGTGGACAAGAAGAACTAGACTACGTTGGATCACGAACCCCTGAATTAGTGACCATCCGGAGCAAATGCCTCTCCTCTCACATGTCCCTTGAGCAATGTGTTTATGTGATACTTGGAGGATTTCGGGACCCCGATCCTAGGCCATAAGAATCCAGCATGTAACACTTCACATTACTTTGCGGCCTCACGCACGGTTATCTCCACGGCTGCCACCTTACCTGGGCCGGGACCGTTTGCGCCTTTTGGCTCACGAATGTGAATATGTTGCTAGCATTCAAATGTCCAAGAACCCGGGTCGACATGACTAGTCGTAGAACCCAAATAGCACATTCGTACAGGGACAGGCATACGTAACCCAACAATGCAGGTGTCGGTCATCAGCGTGTGTAGACGAGTCATAGCAAGCTATAGGGACTCCATTATGCCGTGGGACATAAATGTCATCAACTGCGCATAGAAGAGTCATAGCAGGCTACATGGACTCCATTACACTGCAAGACATTTCCCCCGAAGGGACAGACACAGCAGCAAGAAGGATACACGCCGGTCAATCAATGTGTCCGAAGCAGTAGCAAGCTACCAAGGCTTAGTGGAAGCACAAACAGGCATTTCCCCGTAAAGAGTACAACTAGAGGCACACAACTGGGTGTCGAATCCCATACATACCGTTACACGTCACACGTACGCACGACATGTCCGATATGCATAGATACAATTATGGCATCACAACATAACCATACAACAACACAACATTTATTTAGAAGGCTCAGAAGAGCCTTACATAATAAGTTCATACAGGTAGGGGTCACATGACCCGACACTCAAGTCATACAAGCAACAAGCAGAAGCAAAACATGTCCAGGTACAGACATCTACTAAAAGTGGCAGGAGGAGCCTGAAAAGCTACAACGACCCTACCAAAGGAACCAGACCTCTGTCTGGGATCCCCAAGCTAATCCGGTCAACATCGAACTTCACGTCATAAGGATCACTATTGAGACTGACATCTCATCTGCAAAAACATAAATGAAGCAACCGTGAGTACAAAGGTACACAGCAAGACTTACATCAGAACTATCTACATATGCATCATTGTCAACAAAGGGGGTTGTGGAGTTTATTGCAGCAAGCCAGCTTTGACTCTTGGCTAACCTGTACTACGACTACAAGTACTTTCTTTGAGGTGGGATAGCGCACACGAGTCCACATATTCACCATATCAATACACCACTATGGATCCACTCCCGTCTCCCTACGAGAAGGCCATCCATAGCACTCACAATTATCTTGCGTATTTTAGAGTATCCATTTCACTTGACTATGAACCACATAAGTTCTCCAAGTAGTCCATATCCGAGGACGTGGCTATTCGAACAGATTATTACACCCTGCAGGGGTATACTTCTTCACGCACGCTCTCGCCACTTATCGCCATATGCACGTAAAAAGGCACCTTGGAACCTTCAAGCGGAAGCCCAACGAGGGAGTCGGCCATGACCGTCAATCACACAAGACCCTAGTCCAGGTTTATTGCCTATTTGAGACTGAACCCGCATGGAAGTTCGGTCGAAGTTTCTGCTACGGCCTCAAACTATGTGCGCAGGGTTCCCAAGCCCACCATCCGGGTGACCCTTGGTACACCATACCACTGTGTATCTACCGCATCACAGCCCACCCCGTCGGGCAGCGCTATGCACGGCCGCCAACACTTTTCCTACAAACACCAGAAACTAGTTGCAACTCCTGGACAGAGATCAAGGCGGTTAATAAGCCGAGAGGGGTCTAGTTACCAGAGCCCAATGTGTGATAGTATCTTGTCTTGGATAACATACACGGAACTCAATTCTTAAGGATGGTCTCAATGAGACAACCTGCCATGTACTCCTACATGGCCTCTCATCACTACCTTTACCAAATCGTGTTCACACACTTAGCTCTCACACCGTAGGACATGAACACTGCCATTCTGATTCATCGCCTAGATAGATCGGACCCGACACAACACGACTCTAAGCATAGCAGGCACAGTAAGTAAGCAAGCATGGATGAGTAGGCACATCAAGGCTCAAACAGTTGCTACTCATGCTAAGTGGTTTCAACTATTTACTGTGACAAAGATAGGTCATGCAAAGGAATGGGTTCAACTACCAAGAACATGTAACAGTTGAATCGTTATTGCCCTGATGCAGTAAAAGAGACCAGGAGCAAGAGAGTGGGTTCATATCAGTATGCTCAAGGGGGTTTGCTTGCCTGACACTTCTGAAGATAACCATGAGTCTTCATCGGTGACAACGATCTCAACATCGGAACAACGTCTACTGAGGGAGAACAACTACCGGCAAACAAGAAGGAACACATTCAAAGCAATGCAACAAACATGATGTACGATATGGCATCTTAAAGCATTGAATTGACCTTGTGTAATAGATAAACATATTAATTGAAGTGGAATTCAAACCTAGTTCAAATTCCAACTCCAATGTTATTTCATACACTACCCTAATCATGAAATGTCCTACTTGGTGATGTTAGCTTTCTCAAACATGCATGAACATGGCATAAACAGATTCCTTGTATTTTTCTGATCATTTTTCATATATAACTTTTCTTCATCTGAGTTATGGTTGAATTACTATGATTTTTCCAAGTTTCTATTATTTTTTGGAATAAATAATTCAGTTAGTATATATCTTAAATCTAGAAAGGGTTTATTGCATCAGCATGACGTCAAGGTCAGGTCAGCAGGTCAACTGGGCTGCCCAGGGTCAAACCTGACATGTGGGGCCCGCTGGTCAGTGACTCAGTCGCTAATCGGTGATTAAAATTAAACTCTAAACGTAATTAGTGGGGCTAGGCCAACTGTCAGTGGGTGATTAAGTTAATTAAGCAAATTAATTATTTTTAACCTAACCCAAAATTAACCAGGGGCTAGGCCCCACCTCTCGGTGACCCAGGGGGGTCAACCCTGTTCAAAACAGCCAGAGCCCGCCGGCGATTCAATGCCGGCGAGGCCAGACGCGGCGGAGGGCCGCGGGTTTTGCGCTCCGACGTCCAAATGGACGACGGAGGCCATCTACCGCAAGCTGACGATCCCGCGCGTCGAGTGGTGTGGTCAGCCGGGTCTAGGGTGGCCGGTGTCGATGACTGCAAGCTCAACTACGGCGGCCGACGTTCGGGGTTCGTCGGATTCGACGTTGCGGTGCACGGCAAGGCCAGCGGCTAGCGTCATTCGAACCTACGAATGCTCACGAGCTCGACAAGCATGCACACGGGACCTGAAGGTCACCGGGGCCTAGCCGGCGACGAGCCCGTGCGGCGGCGCACTTCGGCGATGGCAGAAACTAGCTACGGCGAGCAGAGGAGCACGGGGAGGAGGGCCAGAAGACGACGAAGCTCACGGCGATGCTCAGGAAGGAGCGGCGCGGCCGTTGGAGCTCGGGGTGCTGCGAATCGACGGAGGCAGAGGGAGGTGAGGGAGAGCAGCAGAGGGGCAAAAGAAAGGGAAAGGCGATCCAGGCGACAACGGTGTGCTAATCCCCGGCGCCTTGCTGGCCTAGGGATGCAGCCAGGCGAGGAGCTGCGTAGCGCACGGTCGGCGAGTCGTGGCCTCCTTCTCCTCTGCCCACTGGCAAGAGGTAGAGGACGAGGCTGCCCCTGGGCTAGGCCTCTACTACAGGTAAGCCTAGGTAACCCTTTTCCTTTTTTATTTCTATTTTGTTTCTGTTTTCCTATTTCTGATATTTGTTTTATTAATTTGGGCAAAATCCTAAGCACCCACAGAAAGGTTTTAGCAATTTTGAACAACTACCATAATTATAGTGCTTTATTTATTATTTTCAGTAGCATTGAAAGGTTATTTAATAATGCTATATGTGTGGTGAAAAATAAAATGTCCCCTGATATGTTGTTGCCAACATTTATCAGAAATAGTGAACATTTTTTAAGGGCATTTTGGATTCATTGAAAAACACACATTCTTGAATTTGTTTAATTCAAGTGAGGTGCTAGGGTTTCTGTTAATCCCCATTTCAAGTTCATTTGAATTTAAACATGATGACATGATAATTAATTCAATTACAAACAATGGCTAACTAGGGCTGTGACAACTCACCCCCACTAAACAAGAATCTCGTCCCGAGATTCAGGCGTAGGATAAGAGGACAGAGGGGACACTAACTACCACAATCTTCATGATCTTGTTTCCCTTCTCGAAGATGTTGATTCACTGCATCATGTTGATCTTGACATTTTGCTCTTGAGATCTTCATCTAAACACAATGACAAAGGGAATAGGAGAACTCTACAAGAATCGATCTTCTCGAAGATCGAGCAACTCATGATCAACTCATGTAATGAAACGTAAGAACGTCTCTTGAGCTGAGACACCAAACACATCGAGATCGATGGAATGAGGCAGATGACAGAGATTTCAATTGGTAGGCAGCAATTCCACGCTTAGCTAGGATGGAGGATGGGTTTCAAAGTAGCGAGGAGCTAGTTGCCCTTCATACCATAACGGGCACCTTAGGGAAGGTGACTCGTAGGATTATCCCTTAAGTGGCAAAAAGAATTACTTTTGATACACAGATCATTGAAACTCTTTATACCAGCCTAAGGCAATTCACAAGTGATCGTTTGAAGGAATTCGAGCGAATGGCATACTCAGTTTGAAAAAGAAACTAGAGTTATAGGACAGCTTGGTAAACGGAAGGCATTTTCCAATTGATACCGAGGTATAACCCAGTGTCTGAGCGTGCTCTCAAGAACTTGAGCATTTCCATATTCATCAGGGCTTTACCAACATCCATGACAAGGATCCTGGCAACACATCATACTACCACGATGAACAGCGATGGAGGATGCAGATGGAAAGGAAGACATCACTTTCTTAGATTTCACCTTAGCTATGCCAAGGGAACGGAATCTGGATGATCGACCGAGAGACATTTAGCACTCCGCTTCTAATGTTCCCCTTGTTGTACTAGTATACCCCAATTATATATAATGCTTGGTATCTAGAACATCAAGTAAAGGTCGGACTTCGGGGTTCCAAGGGTCCATGAGGAATAACTTCTAGAGCAAGTCATCCAAGGTCCTCATGGGGAGGTGGCTAATGTTGCTGATACAAGATACTATAATAATAGGTCTTCCGGCTAGGTGCGTTAGCCACAACATTGCTTTACCGGGTTATAGGTAGACCAATATTATAATTCTTGTAAAACATCCCAACCATCATATCTGCCTAAGATTCAGATTTGGTTGGTGATAGGATACTCCAGACTCAGTATGTCCGAGGGAGAAAGTTTGCAACACAAATCAACGAGAGGATGTTGCGAGATTCTCGGGAAATGAACTACGGAGGCCAAATCCAAAAGATGAGCTGGATTGCAAGACTCACGCGTGAACACAGTGTCCAAGACAAGCATGATCACATAGAGGTCGTACAACAAAACATTTCCGAGTTCTGGTTAGGAACCATCATTGTGGATAACGAAGCTGGGTGCAAGTCCGTCTGGTACCTTCAAGAATAGCACATAACTTCTTTTCCTTGAACAAGTCAATCAGTGGCTTGGTGTGCTAGGAGACACATATGGATTGGAGGGGGCCAGCCTATCAAACCATAGCATACTTTGCACGTGCATGACTAACTTGGGATGATTCCAAAGGAGGCAAGATAACTTTTCTCAAATTCATGGCGGCAACTTGCATCAATTGCACATGAATTTGGAGAAAGTCACTTCTTATACCTAGCATATACTTCATGTATGAGACACGAGGATATTGCCTACAAAGTTTCCAATACTAACTTAATGTCCGACATGAGTTGTGAACAGTGAAAATGTTGCCGATGGGCTCAACAACAATTCATCAAAATACCCATGAAGACGGAATTCAACAACTATGTGAGCAAGAGCATAGTATTGGTCAGACCAAAAGGTATAATGATGTAAGCTCGAGGGATTAGCCATGAGTAAAACAACATTGCGAGAACCCTTGGTTCTGAGTTTGATTCGACGATAGCCCATATTCAAATCAAAGGTTTGACAAGACAATGGATGCATCAGCTGATCACAAGGATCGATCGATGAAGACATCATCTTTCTCCAACACACACATACGCACACAAGGATATCCCTTCGGAACGAACTAAGTTAGGCAAAGTTGTTATCTTCCAACTCTCCAAGTTGTTGTTCAGCTTAACCAACTAGTTCCAGGGTATCCAACACAGAGTCTTGGAGGAGGGGTGGTTTATATTTAAACCAACTTGATCACGAACTCAACATAACGGTCAGGGGACAACCTGGTAACACTTCCGAGAAGATAGTTGGAAAGTCATGAACCACCGATATGTTATTAAGCTCGAGAACAATCTCGCTTTTCAGGGCAAGACGATATGATCAAAAGAGCTTGGCACAACCTATCTCATTGATCGAAGAGTGCACCATGAAAGATGGACTAGGTGGCACAATCAATCTTAGAATGATGATTCAATAACCAACACACCAAGAATGAAATTATTGTCCATTAACTTCCAAGCAATGGAGTTGCTAGGAGTATTGATTTCACACATCACGGTTCACTTGTAGACGTTCCGATTACAACCAACACGGAGGCCAAGGAATGAATAATGATGGTGAGAAGTATTACTGTATCAAGAATTCATGAGAGGTGGTGCAATTCTCATGAAAATCTTGACATGAAGAGGGTAATACCTCAGGGTAGAACAAGGCAACAGCTAGATTGGCATTTTGATCTGCGAAATACAACTACTTTGACCCAATCCTGGATATGGATGAGGTACTGGAGTTTGTTTCTCCCAGTCATTCTGAAATAGAATGGCTTGACAGACCACAAGAATAATAGGCATCGATGAATACGAATGCACAACTACTCTTGACTATCCACTGATGGATAATGGTCAGAGTTCAATTGAAAAGGGGCAACTCAAGAGCACATAATTTTCCTGAGTTGTAGATGCATAGGTTAAATACATTGAATGAAGTTCAACATGTTTCTTCCAGATAACCCATGCAGAAAGGAAAGAATTGGTAGGCTCACAACTATGGAATGGAGGACTCATGAAGAGCACTCTTGTTGTGATCTTCAGTTCATGAGGAACTTCTGCCATAACTGGTTCATGGTATTGGAAGAATGATGTACCACAAACCTTGAAGACTAAAACAAGGTTACTAATATCCTAAAGGAACGAGCAAATAATATCAACGGGGGTGAGCAGAATGATTCTTCGGTTCAAGAACCCAGAAATAGAATACCTACTGACTAAGTAGCATCACAGCATGCTTTCGATAACGATGGCTAGAATTATCACACTGGGAACTCAAAACACAACTAGACTGTTGGGTGGCTCACTGGGGTAACCTGGTTTCCTATCCCTTCAACAAACACGTCGAGGTAATAAAGTACCCTAACACAACAATTAGTGTGCTTTGTATGGCCCAAAGACATCGGGAACAGGGGAAGGAATTTGCAATTGCATCAGATTTTTATTAACCTTGGAATAACTCGGACATCATAATGGCTGTACGGGCGTTAAGTATGAGGCATCCTGCAAGACAACTGACAACATATCATTGAATTCTTATAGAGACATCGATCCAGGAAGACATCAACTTTCCTATAAGTCTGCAGCATAGTAACTCGTCATCCTGATAGATAGATGAGAAGCCTAATTCTTAAACTCCGTAGCATAGAGAAGAGGGTGACTCAGAATTAGAATGACACGAGGAAAGGAGTAAAAAGAATCTTACGTTCCCTTCCACAATCAATTCCCTTATATAACTAAAGCAGTTCTAGACTCAACATCGACCAGTTTGGCTTGGTAATCCTACAGGCAGACAAGCTATGATACCAACGCTGTCGGGATCCCGATCCTAGGCCATAAGAATCCAGCATGTAACACTTCACATTACTTTGCGGCCTCATGCACGGTTATCTCCACGGCTGCCACCTTACCTGGGCTGGGACCATTTGCGCCTTTTGGCTCGCGAATGTGAATATGTCGCTAGCATTCAAATGTCCAAGAACCCGGGTCGACATGACTAGTCATTGAACCCAAATAGCACATTCGTATAGGGACAGGCATACGTAACCCAACAATGCAGGTGTCGGTCATCAGCGTGTGTAGACAAATCATAGCAAGCTACAGGGCCTCCATTACGCCGTGGGACATAAATGTCATCAACTGCGCGTAGACGAGTCATAGCAGGCTACATGGACGCCATTACACTACGAGACATTTCCCCCGAAGGGACAGACACAGCAGCAAGAAGGATACACGCCGGTCAATCAATGTGTCTGGAGCAGTAGCAAGCTACCAAGGCTCAGTGGAAGCACAAACAGGCATTTCCCCGTAAAGAGTACAACTAGAGGCACACAACTAGGTGTCGAATCCCATACATACCATTACACGTCACACGTACGCACGACATGTCCGATATGCATAGATACAACTATGGCATCACAACATAACCATACAACAACACAACATTTATTTAGAAGGCTCAGAAGAGCCTTACATAATAAGTTCATACAGGTAGGGGTCACATGACCCGACACTCAAGTCATACAAGCAACAAGTGAAAGCAAAACATGTCTAGGAACAGACATCTACTAAAAGTGGCAGGAGGAGCCTGAAAAGCTACAACAACCCTACCAAAGGAACCAGACCTCTGTCTGGGATCCCCAAGCTAATCCGGTCAACATCGAACTTCACGTCATAAGGATCACTATTGAGACTGACGTCTCATCTTCAAAAACATAAATGAAGCAACCGTGAGTACAAAGGTACTCAGCAAGACTTACATCAGAACTATCTACATATGCATCATTGTCAACAAAGGGGGTTGTGTAGTTTATTGCAGCAAGCCAGCTTTGACTCTTGGCTAACCTATACTACGACTACAAGTACTTTCTTTGAGGTGGGATAGCGCACACGAGTCCACATATTCAGCATATCAATACACCACTATGGACTCACTCCCGTCTCCCTACGAGAAGGCCATCCATAGCACTCACAGTTATCTTGCGTATTTTAGAGTATCCATTTCACTTGACTATGAACCACATAAGTTCTCCAAGTAGTCCATATCCGAGGACACAGCTATTCGAATAGATTATCACTCCCTGCAGGGGTATACTTCTTCGCACACGCTCTCGCCACTTATCGCCATGTGCACATAAAAAGGCACCTCGGCAACCTTCAAGCGGAAGCCCAGCGAGGGAGTCGGCCACGAACGTCAATCACACAAGACCCTAGTCCAGGTTTATCGCCTATTTGAGAATGAACCCACACGGAAGTTCGGCCGAAGTTTCCGCTACGGCCTCAAACGATGTGTGCAGTGTTCCCAAGCCCACCATCTGGGTGACCCTTGGTACACCGTGCCATTGTGTATCTACCGCATCATAGCCCACCCCATCGGGAAGCGCTATGCACGGCCGCCAACACTTTTCCTACAAACACTAGAAACTAGTTGCAACTCTTGGACAGAGATCAAGGCGGATAATAAGCCAAGAGGGTTCGAGTTACCGGAGCCCAATGTGTGGTAGTATATTGTCTTGGATAACATACACAGAACTAAGTTCTTAAGGATGGTCTCAATGAGACAACCCGCCATGTACTCCTACATGGCCTCTCATCGCTACCTTTACCAAATCGTGTTCACACACTTAGCTCTCACACCGTAGGACATGAACACTGCCATTCTGATTCATCGCCCAGATGGATCAGACCCGACACGACACAACTCTAAGCATAGAAGGCACAGTAAGTAAGCAAGCATGGATGAGTAGGCACATCAAGGCTCAAACAGTTGCTACTCATGCTAAGTGGTTTCAACTATTTACTGTGACAAAGCTAGGTCATGCAAAGGAATGGGTTCAACTACTGAGAACATGTAACAGTTGAATCGTTATTGTCCTAATGTAGTAAAAGAGAGCAGGAGCGATAGAGTGGGTTCATATCAGTATGCTCAAGGGGGTTTGCTTGCCTGACACTTCTGAAGATAACCATGAGTCTTCATCGGTGACAACAATCTCAACATCGGAACAACGTCTACTGAGGGAGAACAACCACCAGCAAACAAGAAGGACCACATTCAATGCAATGCAACAAACATGATGTATGATATGGCAACTTAAAGCATTGAATTGACCTAGTGCAATAGATAAACATATTAATTGAAGTGGAATTCAAACCTAGTTCAAATTCCAACTCCAATGCTATTTCATACATTACACTAATCACGAAATGTCCTACTTGGTGATGTTAGCTTGCTCAAACATGCATGAACATGGCATAAACAGATTCCTTGTATTTTTCTGATCATTTTTCATATATAACTTTTCTTCATCTGAGTTATGGTTGAATTACTATGATTTTTCAAAGTTTCTATTATTTTATGGAATAAATAATTCATTTAGTATATATCTTAAATCCAGAAAGGGTTTATTGCGTCAGCATGACGTCAGGGACAGGTCAGCAGGTCAATTGGGTTGCCCAATGTCAAACCTGACATGTGGGGCCCGCTGGTCAGTGACTCAGTCACTAATCAGTGATTAAAATTAAACTCTAAACCTAATTAGTGGGGCTGGGCCCAGTGTCAGTGGGTGATTAAGTTAATTAAGCAAATTAATTATTTTTAACCTAACCCAAAATTAACCAGGGGCTAGGCCCCACCTGTCGGTGACCCAGGGGGGTCAACCCTGGTCAAAACAACCCGAGCCCGCTGGCGATTCAACGCCGGCGAGGCCAGACGCGGCGGAGGGCCGTGGGTTTCGCGCTCCGGCGTTCAAATGGACGACCGAGGCCATCTACCGCAAGCTGACGATCCTGCGCGTCGAGTGGTGTGGTTAGCAGGGCCTAGGGTCGTCGGTGTCGATGGCGGCGAGCTCAACTACAGCGGCCGGCGTTCGGGGTTCGTCGGATTCGACGTTGCGGAGCACGGCAAGGCCAGCGGCTAGCGTCATTCGAACCTACGCACGCTCACGAGCTCGACAAGCATGCGCACGGGACCCGAAGGTCACCAGGGCCTAGCCGGCGACGAGACCATGAGGCGGCGTACGTTGGCGATGGCAGAAACTAGCTACGGCAAGCAGAGGAGCACGGGGAGGAGGGCCATAAGACGGCGAAGCTCACGGCGATGCTCAGGAAGGAGCGGCGCGGCTGTTGGAGCTCGGGTTGCTGCGAATCGACGGAGGCGATTGCCGGCGACCGAGGTGGAAGTTGAGGTCGCTGGCATTGATTGCGGGCCTCCCGCGTTGATTTGCTCGGTGAAGCGGTCGAGGGCGACGGGGCGAAGCTTGCGGGCATCACAACAGGGCGTAGGGTGGTCGGTGGCTACGGATTCTATGGCGGCACGGCGACGGCAGCTTCGGCCATTGATGCGGGGAGGCGAGGGAGAGTAGCGAGGGGCGAAAGAGAGGTAAAGGCGATCCAGGAGATAGTGGGGTGCTTATCCCCGGTGCCTTGCTGACCTAGGGATGCAGCCAGGCGAGGAGCTGCATGGCACACGGCCGGCGAGCCGTGACCTCCTTCTCCTCTGCCCACTGGCAAAAGGTAGAGGACGAGGCTGCCCCTGGGCTGGGCCTCTACTACAGGTAAGCCCAGGTAACCCATTACCATTTTTTATTTCTATTTTGTTTCTGTTTTCCTATTTCTGACATTTGTTTTATTAATTTGGGCAAAATCCTTAGCACCAAAAATACTGAGATGATTTATGGGATGTAGTTTGAATATTTCAAACTCCCACAAAAAGGTTTCAGCAATTTTGAACGACTACCGTAATTATAGTGCTTTATTTATTATTTTCAGTAGCATTGAAAGGTTATTTAATAATGGTATATGTGTGCTGAAAAATAAAATGTCCCCTGATATGTTGTTGCCAACATTTATCAGAAATAGTGAACATTTTTTAAGGGCATTTTGGATTCATTGAAAAACACAAATTCTTGAATTGGTTTAATTCAAGTGAGGTGGTAGGGTTTCTGTTAATCCCCATTTCAAGTTCATTTGAATTTAAACATGATGACATGATAATTAATGCAATGACAAGCAATGGCTAGCTAGGGATGTGAGAGAGGAATAGGTTGTTGTCCTCCGGGATAACATACTTATTTACCCAACAAGGGAAGAAACACCTTAGTCCTGTTTGGATCAGCCCGAGGAACACCAATTACCATGCCTCTCAAGAAAAAGGTTTCACCTTGAAAAGGTTGGACTCCTTGAAGTACCCTCCCTGCAGCAGATGACATTCTTACCCAAGCAAGATGAAGAGCCTCTACGGTCGAGAAACCCGATGAAGAAGTGTAGGAGATATGCCCTAGAGGCAATAATACATGTTATTATTTATCCCCATGTTCCTAATTAAGTTTATATTCCATGCTATAACTGCTATGGTTCTCGAGTCTACAATAACCACGAGGCTCGGAGGAAGACTCATATGCACCTGTGGATTAATAAACGGAAAAATGTATTCCTAGTCTGGCCTCTAAGACTAGCTCAAGTGTTGCATGATGGTTCTGTTTTCCTGATCATAGGCATGGCTATGCCGGCAATTTTGAGGGCACATTGTTGGTAGAACACTTGTGTTGAATCGACCCGAATTGATGTTATGCTATGAGATACATTTGTCACAAGTTAATGGTTTATAACATAGAGATAGTTAACGTTTGCATAATTCCTTAGACCATGAGAGTATCGAGTTCCTTCGTACTAGCTTCATGAACTTTGGGGTTTGTTAAATGTCACATGTACAAGGGTGGCTATTACGGCGGCTTGCGGGTTCATGGAAAAGTATGACAAGTAACTTGGTAGCTCAAGATTGGGATTTGCTCCTCCGACGATGGAGAGATATTCTTGGGCCCTCTCGGTGTTACGGTATCCATCATCGTCTGGCCAGACACAATGTGATTTGATCACAGGGATGACGAAACACGGAAACGAGTAAGGAGAACAAAACCGGTAACGAGGTAACTGGCATAGTGGACACGTTGTTGATCCATGGGGATGCCGATAAATCTCACCTCGGGTTTTGTAATGTGGCACCCCGGCTCAGAGAACCGGATTACCAGTGTTTCCAGCCCAAAGATCATGTCCTCTGGAAACACACAACAACTTGGAACAGAACTGAACTGACTTTATTGATAGATTTCGGGTAAAAGCTCGTATTTTACAATGGTAGCGAGGCCAAAGGCACCCTCGGTGCTACGACAGTATCTACATTATTTATGAAACATAGCAGGGCCTCGGAACTACTAAGTACTTCTACGGCGTAGCGGAACATAGCGGCAACTCCATCCACAGGGACACTGTTGTGGACACATCCTAGTTAGCGTAGCACGAACCATCGGGACCTCCGTCCTCGGCTTCTCCTGCATCTGGCATGATACGCAAGGTGAGTACTTTGAATGTACTCGCAAGCTCACGACAACCAAGTAATGCAGCAAACAATAGCATGGCAATCAACATGTTAAATACTTAAGCAATTCACTTACTGTACCAGTTATCCACTTACTCTCTTCCGGGTTGTCCCACAACCCTCGGAATACTCATAAGCCATCGAGTACTTCCGATCATACGAAGAGTTCTTCCATCATTACTAACATTGTTACGGTTGACCACTTAGTGAGGTCTGGACGGGCTATCCAATGCCGTGGACACGGCTATTCGAATAGATTTTTCACTCCACAGAGGTTGCGCACTTTACCCACACCATGGAGCACCTGGCCTCGTGCTCCCATTCGGGTGGACCAGCGTTGCTCCAACGAAACCTGCCTGACCCGTGTCTCTCCCATCGTACCACCGGCATTCTCCTCCCCCGGAGTCCTGCCCTGGGTGGCCCCTGTGTCCTCATGACACCTGCCTCCGTTGTGGCCAAACTAAACTGTCCCAAACGGGGACGCCGGCACAAAACTCAACTGGGCTCACCGGGTTATCGCCGCCTACCTGATTAGGGTAGCATGCATGCATAACCCTCCCTCTTTGGAGGTACCGGTGAAAGAGCACGCGATCAGACCAAGTCAAGGCCATCCCATACCGGCAAATGTGGTTGCACGGTTAAGCCCTTACAGGTGACTCAAGATCAACCACTACGTTCATTTAGCAAATGTAGTGGTTCATCCCCATAGGCAACTAAGCATTTAAATTAATTACTATGAATTATCCTATAGCAAATAAATAAACATAATGCATTAAAATATGCAATGCTATTGAAATGCTTCATGAAATGGGTGTCCTGGCTTGCCTTGCTCTGTTGGGTGATTCACAAACTCCTGGTCTTCAAATGCACCAAAGTTCCCTTCTGAAAATATTTTTAAAATGCAAAGGAAAGTGTCACATAATGCATTTCTGTTCACCAAAAATTCTGTGAGTCTTCGAAAAATACCAAAATTTGTCAGAAAATAAAGGGGCTCAGTACAAACACAATGCAAAAAGAATCAACTGAATTGGACTTATAGATTAAAAGTTGTTCAAGGTCAAAGTTCTGGTCAAAATCTGGAATTTAAATAAAAACAATAAAAACCTGGCAGAGGCCACGTCGAAGGCGTAAAGTGGAAATGCACTTCCACTTATACTGCTTCGGCGCGGGCCTGAGCCGCTGTCAGGTGGGGCCGGCTCGGTTTAAACAGAGAGGGAGAGGAGGGAGCAGAGAACCGCGGCGCTCCGGCGATGGTCGCCGGCGATAGAGGCGGCGGTGAGGTCTGGCGACTACAGGAATGGAACGGGCGCTCGACGGCGAGCAAGTACATACCCACAGATTGGCTAGAGGAGGTCGGACGACATCGTCCCCTTCTTCTCCGGCGGCGGTGGCGCTCGGGTGTGGTCGGAGACGGCGGTTCCGGCAATGGTTTGCTTGGGCAGGAGGTCGTGGAGCACCAGGGGAATGCCCTGAGCTCAAGGGTGAGGTCGATTGGGGCTGGGGTGGAGCTGAATAGTGAGGCGGTAGAGCTCGGGGTTCAGCGGATCTCCGGCGAGGTTCGAGGCGAGAGGGCCTCTCGGCCGTGGCTCGCTGCTCGGGAGGTCAATTGAAAGGTAGAGGAGTGGGGTGAGGAGCTCTGGAGGGACGGGCAGGGCCTTTTATAGGCCAGAGGCGAGCGCGGCCAAGCTCTCCCGAAGTGGCGAGGCTCGGGACACGTCGCCGGTGCAAGGACGATGCGCTGGCTGGCCGGGAGCGACGACGGGATGGAAGAGAGCAGGAGGGAGCGACGGGACGGGTCCGGCGCCATTAATGGCTTGCAGACAACCACAGTGGCCGGAGCTCACTATTTCGCCCGTGGCAAAGCTTGGCCGGGAGCAACGGCGGCCTTCGCCGGCGGCCAGGAGGGTTCGAGAGGGGCCACGCGTGTGGCTGGAGCGTTGTCGGCACCAAGGGACAAGGGGGGACAGCGAGGGATGGCTCGGCCGAGCTCATCCGACTCGGGCGCCGTGTAGAGCGCGCGCACTGGCATGCCAGTGCCGTGCTCACCACGGATGCAGCCACCAAGAGGCCACGCACGCCTGGCACACCTTGTCCACGGTGTCGACCTTCATCGACTTAGCCTCTCTGGGCCACTGGCTCGACTAGATTCACCCTGCTGTGAAGTGTAGCTTCAGCTACAGCTTCTGACAGCAGACTTGAGGAGGTTTTGGAGGAGAGATGAGATGGATATGAAGCTAGATGAGATGTCTGGTGCCATCTAGGTTGGAAGGACTACAGACTGGCAAAGTTTGGAAGGGTTTGAAAAGGATTTGAACATAGTTCATATGTAAACTGCAATTCTGGACTAGAAACTTGATCTGCTTGTGGCACTCACATAGATGGTCTACTGATGATGAAACTTGGTGAAGGGAAGTCATTAGGTAGTGCACACATACCATAAAATTTTCAGAGCAAGTGTGCACCCCTAACTAGTACTTCCTTCACAAAGGTTTGGAACAGGCAGAAACTTGTCAGAATATTGCTGCTGAAAATTTGTACTGGACAAGGTCATATTTTTGGATATTGTGGCTAGATAGATTCCCTAGTATCTCAGGAAATTTATTAAGAATTTTCTGAGATAAGAAAATAAGGGTTGCTTCACAATGGACCAATTCTGGCCAGAGAAGAAATAATTATTCTGGCCAAAATGTTGCATTGGGCAATGGAATGTTTTTGAATATTATGGGATCATATGATGATAAGAAGGTGTGGCAAAAGTTTGGGAATTTATTGATCATCCAAACTATAGGTTGCTTCACAACCCATAGTGATGACATAATTTCCCAAATAAAGAAAAGGATTATTGAAAAAGATTAAATATTGGGAATTGGTCCAAGAGAGGTGTGAAAGGGGTTTTAACAAGGTAATGAGGGTTTTGGGTTACTTGGGAAAAGAATCATAGGTCCAATTCAACTGAAAAAGTTTGAAAATCAACCAAATTGCAAATAGAACCCAAAAGGATTTGGAAAAGAAAATTTTGAAAAATCAGGGTGTCACATGTAACATATTGCGAAGTAAAAGGAATAGCACACAGCAACTGGAGGTTCACTCGAATATTCATTCGTGTGGGTATAGGGGTCAATATGGGTGTCCACGGCTCCGATGTTGATCATTGATCGGAAGGTGTTCCGGGTCATGTCTATACTTCACCGAACCTATAGGGTCACACACTTAAGGGTCATCTATCTGCTGAATACTAGACAGGGAGTTTGAGAGAAAATCACCGGAAAAGTTTCGGGGACAACGGAAGAGTTCCGGAGAGAGAACACAAGAAGAGTTTCGGTAAAACCGAAAAGTTGTTTCGGAGTATACCATTAAGTCAAATTGGTTTCGACATATGCCCGGAAATTATTGGAGGGTACCAGAATTTTTCGGAGACAAAAACCGGAAATGTTCTGGACTGTCGGAACCGCTTTGGTTGCTTTTCACAGATGAAAATCATTGATCTGAAAATGTTTCGGAACGTGTCCAAAATTGTTTTAGTGGGTACTAGAATTATTCTAAGACCCATAGAAATATTTTCGGATTTATCGGTCACGAAAAAATTGTTTCGTGAATAGTGAAATAGCATTTATGGTTATGGTTGGAAGTTGACCTTCCACAAAATATCTTGAGGGGCTTTTGGGTATTTCAAGTCCCACCCTACCCCTTGAGTTTTCCTATAAATAGAGGTGGAGATGCATTCTCAACTCTCACTCTTTCTCATAATACAAATGCCATGCATGATCTGGCCTTCTCTCTCCCTCCCCGCGAAATAGTTTCGTAGAGCCGAAAGGCTGTCTGGGTTCCGGCAGGAACTAGTTCTGGACGGTGAAGCCCTGCCGGATAGCTGACACCGTATGTGTGCAACACTATAGAGAGGTCGTAGTTTCGATCTTTTGCACGAGGGGCTGTTCGAGGGTCCTCCCGGAGGTGTGACGCCCCCAATTTCGACCGTACGCTAATCATACACACAATGCGTATGACCAAGATTAGGGACTCACTGATTGATATCACAACACAAGAATAGACACAAATTGAAGTCATACAGCTTCATATTACAAGCCAGGGGCCTCGAGGGCTCGAGTACAAAGCTCGACAAGCACGAGTCAGCGGAAGCAAATAATATCTGAGTACAGACATAAGTTAAACAAGTTTTGCCTTAAGAAGGCTAGCACAATCATAAGCAGCGGATCGAAAGAGGCAAGGCCTCCTGCCTGGGAACCTCCTAACTACTCCTGAGCGTCGGCACTCTCCACGTAGTAGTAGGCTCCAGCGGTGGTGTAGTAGTCGTCTCCGGCATACTCCATCTCCTGGGCTCCATCGTCTGAACGCAGAATCGTATCGAGGGAGAAAGGGAAAGCAAAGCAGCGGTGAGTACTCATCCAAAGTACTCGCAAGACTGACATCAGAACTATGCTAAGTATGCATCAGTATCAAGGAAGGGGGGTTATATCTGGACTGACTGCAGAAAGCAAGAATAGGGGGGAAGGCCTAGTCCTATCGAAGACTAGCATCTTCAGCATCTTGCAGCATTAGAAGAGAGTAGACTGGTATCTCATATATAGTCATATTATTGTAGCAATTTTTTTTCTTAAGTAACCACGCCCAGAGATTCTTCCTCGACTCCCTGCGAGGAAGCAATCCCGGAGCCAACATTCATTTCAATTAAAGTCACAATTATAGTTGTAGAAGGTCAAAGTACAACTCCAAGTCGTCCTGTTACCGTGGACACGGCTATTCGAATAGATTAATCATCCCTGCAGGGGTGCACCGCATCTCCAACATGCCTGATCACCTCCGGCCGGACATACTTTCCTGGGTCATACCCTGCCTCGGGATAGTAGCACATCGTCGCCACACCTAGGCCCAATAAAGAGGCCAGCCCGCCGGTCTAAATCCTAAGCACACAGGGGTCGTGGGCCCACTTGCCCTACGCGCTCCTGCGCGATGCGAACGCGGCCGAAAACAGACCTAGCACACTCCAGTCCAAGAGCTATACCGTCCAGTCCAATCCGGCGCGCGCCGCTCCATTGCTGACGTCCGAAGAGCTTTGGCTGATACAACGACGCTGAGTGCCCAGAACTTACCCACGTGATGGTTTGGTGCGCAATAAGGCCAACGACCAACTCAGATCAAATACTCAACCCATTAGCATTTTATTAATGCGGGGCAAGCGCGACCCATAAAGTGCGGTCCCGTCGGCCCGACTCGAGGATGTGTGGCAAGGGCCTCTCCTGCCCGTCCACGCCTCATCATCATCAAACCGTGGGT
Source organism: Elymus sibiricus (assembly GCA_039707655.1). Lineage (NCBI taxonomy): Eukaryota > Viridiplantae > Streptophyta > Magnoliopsida > Poales > Poaceae > Elymus > Elymus sibiricus. The sequence goes on along the minus strand of CM077675.1, from coordinate 274,332,630 downwards.
ACCCCTCAGGGCCGACCCATCACCAACATGTTTCGGTAACCAGGTCATAGTAACTGTGTGTATAAAACATCAAGACGGAACCTGAGGAATCACCCTCAAAGGGTCCCGCTTGATGAAACCGTCAAGGTGGACTTAGAGGAATCACCCTCGGGGGTCCCACACTTGAGAGGTTGCACGACAGAGTCATCGTCGGGAGTGGTGAAGGAGGAATCACCCTCGATAACCACGACCGACTAGTTGCACTAAAGAGCTAGCATCATGTGTACTTCACGAGGTGTCACCCTCGGTACTCGATAGTAGCGATGCAGAGTCGTACAACGAAAGGGGGGTGCGGTGATGTGAGGGGCCTGGCTTGTCGGTCGGTTGACCGAGTCTTCGAGTCGTCGAGTCGTCGATGAAGAAGCAGGGGCAACTGGGACTAAGGGGGTCACAGGGGATTCACTGATCAACCTATACTAAGCAGTTGATATGATTGCAGGTACAGTGGCAGTTTATCAAAAATAGGCTATGCATCAGAATAGGAGCTAGCTAATACATTAGCAAAATTCTAATGCAAGAATAAGAGGGAAAAGGAATAGGCGATATCGGAATGCTCAAGGGGGGTTGCTTGCCTTGCTGCTCTGCGGAAAAGGGCTGATCGTCAACGGTGTAGTCATACCCGGCAGCACCGTCTGTCTCGGGGTCTACCGGAGAGAAGAGGGGGGAAGAAACAATAAATATAAAGCACAGATGCAATCACGATGCATGTCCTGGCAATATGCAGAGCTAGGCATGCACTAACGCAGTACTACACATTGCAGACGGGTCGGAAGAATATCTGACGATATTTTCCAGGTCTCGGGCTACTAACCGACAGGCGAAATCGATGGAAAAGTTCCATGTGTGCTATGCTAGGAGCACGTGATAGACTAACGGACTGCGTATTCGGATCCGTGGGATTTTTCTGAGCAACTTTCATATATAAATTATTTTCATCTGACTTATAGATTATTTTATATTAATTTTCAAAGCTTTATTAATATTCTAAAATTAAAATAGATTTATTTTAATTCAATAATGAATTATGACATCAGCATGATGTCATGCTGACATCAGCAGTCAACTGTCCTGTTGACTGGTCAAACTGACCGGGGGGGTCCACATGTCATAGACACAGCCTCTAACCAGAGTTTAAATCTAAATTAAATTAACTTAACAGTGGGGGACCCACCTGTCATAGAGTGCCCTAAATAACAGATTAATTAAATTAACCTAATTAATTAGCAACTAATTAGGGGGGTGGGGCACCGGACAGACCAGTTGACCAAGTCAACTGGTCAACAGTGGCCCAGGGGCCCACATGTCAGCCTCACAGAGGAGGCCACGTGGCGCCACGTCGGACGACGGCCGCCGGAGCAGCTCAGGCGAGCTCTCCAGCGACGGCCGAATGCCGGCAGGGCTCGGAAATCCGCCACAGTGGCCTGTTCGGCATGATTTTGGGCGCGTTCGAAAGCTACCGACGTCGTGCGTCGAGTGGTGAGGTCGGAGCGGGCAGGGGAGGCCGGCAGGGCCGCCGGCGGCGAGCCGTGGCGGCAGTGAGCCTCGAGTGATCATGGCCGCACGTCAACGGTGCGCTTACGCGCGCGACTTCGGTGGCATTCAAACATGCGAGAAGCGCCACATCCAATGGAGCAAGCGCGAGGCCACGAGAGCGACCATGGTGGCCGGACGGCGAGGTTTGGCGGAGGACAGAGCTCGGCCATGGCGGCGAGCCACGTCGACTGCGAGCTACGGCAAAACGCGGGCAGCCAGAGAGAGAGGAGGGGAGGGGGATGCTCACCGAGCGGCGCAAGGTGGCCATCGAAAGCTTAGGAGCAGCAGGGGAGTGGGAACGCCGGAGATCGCCGGAGACCGAGGAGAAGAGGGGCGGCTCGATTCGGGCGATGTAGAGCTCCTCGGCTCGGGCTCGTGGACGTGGGCGAAGTAGAGGTCACCGACGGGTCGTCTAGACACGACGGCGAGGTGATCAGTGGCCGGTGGTCGCGCCTAGGCCTCGGTGGCGGCCATGGCAGCGCCGGCGAGGTGGGGAAGAGAGGATGGCAGCGGATCTGGAGAGGGGGGGAACTGTCCTAGGGTTCGGGGAGAGCGAGAGAGGGCCGTGGGAGGCCGTTCTTAATCCCACGTCGTCGGCCGGCGACGGGGTGCGGCGTGGACGCCGCCCTGTAGCGACCCCATCGGTCGCTACATGGGAGAAGGAGGCACGCGGGGGGGGTGTGGGCTGGGCCGCGCGGGTGCTGGCTGGCCAGCAGGGCCAGTTGGACCAGTGGTGCTGGGGCGGGGCTTTTTGTTTTATTTTATTTCCTTTTACCTTTTGTTTATTTATTTCTTTTTACACTTTTATTTTATTTTAGTTTTATAAAATATCAAAGTTGTACCTAAAATAGCATCTCTAATTATACCACTGCCACCAAAGGGTCAACCCCCAAATAAAATAGTTTAGTATTTTATTAATTTGGAAAGGCATTTAATTAAATGTTTTGCTGCTGTTTTAAATATTTTAGTGCATTTAAACACTTTATAAAAATGTGGTTTCAACATGAAAATTATCCAGAGAATATTTGCCACACTTTGAACATTTTTGTTTTCATGTCTGACAAAATTGAATTTTGACTTTAATTTGAATTTGAATTTGGATAGGATTTGGGTTAACGCGAGATTAACAACAGTAAACGTGGTGATGTGTCATCATTAGCATGGGATTACTGTAGCTTAATTACAGAGATTACTGTAGCACAAATCCAGGGCGTCACAATTCTCCCCTACTAACAAGAATTCACGTCCCGAGAATCAAGAAGTAGAAGTAAGGGGGCAAAGTTTTAGGGTACGAAATTCTAACGGATCTTATCGTTATTGGTTGCTCTTCTCGAAAAAGTTCATCCCTTTCGTCGATGTCTCCAATTCTCCGATTCAGGTCCTCCTGATGAAATCGTCATCCTTTCTTCGGGAACTACATCGTCCTACGAATGCGATAAGAGGGAAACTCTGGAAGAACGAATCCCTACAAGGTTGGGCATCTGACGGCGAACTCAGGGAGGAACACAAGATTTATTTCTCAAGTTAAGACTCGAGGAATCACTAAGAGCAAAATGTGATTGTATAAAAGTTTCAAACGGGTAGGCAATCATTTGATGCCTAATTCAGAAGGTGAAAAGGGGTTCAGAGCAACGAAGAAATATTGCGTCTGATACTAGAATATATCATCCCTTGGACGGTGGCTAGGGAATTACAAACGAAGCCAAGTGCAAAGGATACTTTGGAATCAAAGATGTACAGGAGAGTTAGGTTTTGATCCTGTGGAACTGAGGGTTATGGGCCGACCATGTGGTTAAGAGTAGGAAGAGCGGTGACATCTTACACGGTCATGGTAGCATCACAAGTCAGAGGATAGCTTGTCAGTTATGCTGGCAACAACGTCGGTACCAAGGGCGGGGGACGAATAGAACCATTTTCCTGCTCGTAGAAACGAGGTGGACCAATAGGCAAAGTTCTCGTCCACCGGCGGTTACCGGAATGTTATCAACAATAGGAACAGGATCTTACTGACAAACTTGTTCACCGAGGTGTTTACCTAAGCAGAGAATTATTACTGCTTAGATCATATAATCTTAAGAAAGGTCAAACAGACCAATGGAAAGGAAAATGTGATTATTAGATCAACCAGACAAATGGAAAGGAAAATGTGTTCATCACTTTAAACAGACCAATGGAAAGGAAAATGTGGTTATACTCAAGTTTTAGGAGTATATCTTTCCCAAGGAAAAACAGAGCATGATATACATGACAGAATTAGCAAGTAGATAACCATTTAGGTAAAAGGGGCGAGGAAAATCCATGACATGCCCATACAATGGGGGTTTGAATAATTGATCAAGAAACAATTAGCATTGAGCTTACATTATTCCTTTTGATGATCGATATACCACATCCATGCTTCGGGACAGCAATGATATGGTGTTTCGAGTAAAGGATGGAATTTGGATACACAAAGGATCCAGTAGGAACAACTTATAAAATAAGTCTTACAACTCCCCCGTGGAAGAATGGCAACCCTAGCTGAACAAAGCATTATAACAATAGGTCATCCGGCCAGGTGTGCTAGCTACAACATCACCTTACCGAGTAATAAAGACCAAAGTTATAATTCTTGATAATGTTCCAATCATCATATATGTCCGAGATTCAGATATGGTTGGTGTCAGGATACTTCAGACAAAGAAGGCCTGAGGAGAAAAGGATGCAACACAGACCTACGAGATGGTTTGCAAGAATCTCGGAATGAACGACAGAAGCAAGACTTGAATCATTAGCCAAACTACAAGACATCTGAACACAAGGTCAAGAAATTCGTGCCCACATGGAAGTTTCTAGAATGGAGGGCAATCAGTTCTGATTTGGGGACCATCATAGAGGATATCAAAGTTCCATGTGTAAGTCTGGACTAGGACAAATCAAATCAATCAGTGGCATGGCGTGCTTGGAAATACATATGGAGTGAAGGTAACAAATCTATCAAACCATAGAATACTTCGCACATGCCTGAATGAATTGGAACGATTCCAAAGGAAGCGAGGCAAAAATTTCCCATAAGCACGGTGGCAAGAATGCACGTGAACTTATAGAAAAACACTTCTTTTATCAAACATATTCTTCATGAACTAGGCACAAAGATAATGCTTTCAAGGTTTCCAACACTAGCTTAAATGTTCATCAAGAACCACGAAGGAGATGAGGATGTGGCTGATGGGCTCAGCAACAATTCGTTGAGATTTCCACAAAGATGGATTTCCACGATTGAGTGAACAAGGTGATGGCATTGGTCAAACAAGATGATATATTGACGTATGCCCGAGGGAAACATCCACAATTAAACATTAATCGAAAGGTGCACCCAAAATCTGGACTAAGTATCACGACCAATGTTAGAATGTTGATCCAATCAACCAACACACTAAGAACGGACTTATTGTTCATAAACTCCCAGGTAAATAGAGTTGCTATGCCATAAGTGTTGAATTTACACATCACATTCCATTTGTCGGTATTCCGGTTAGAAACAACACGGGAACTAAGAAATGAAAGGTGATGGCAAGGATGTCGCCAACGACAACACCAATTACCACGGACAAGGATGCTACGCTCATCATGAATTTAATTGATATCCTGGAAGAGACCAGAATGCCGATGAGGATCACGACACATTTGACGAGAAGTCTCTTGAAGGTGTAATTGATCAGCGACGACATCAAGCAAGGAAATGGTGAAGCGACAAGTTGTCGGAACCACAGATTGGAGTGCTAGCTCACCATCGACATTGCCTTTCAAGACAACCAACATGACGCCGAAAACTCGATGTAAGCTTAATGCACTGTTGGAATGGTGCCTCAGCGATGAAGGACATAGATCACCTGGTCAAGCTTCAGCATGACGACGATGATGTAGCCTAACAGCTTGGAATGGCATGATCGAGTACAAACTCATAAGCAAAGAAGATTACTAAGAGTTGTTGAATTGCAATGCGAACTCGATTCAATCATCGATGTCCTTGAGTGTCCAACAACTCAGAACACGAGGAAACTGGAATCCGTGAAGGAAAACATAGCTGATGAGGAGCTTATAAGAAGCTATGTAGTTCCATGATTTTCTCGAGATACCAGGGGTAATACTCGGATGTAGATTATAATTAAAGCTTGGACCGATGTATTGATCCGCAGAAGACAAGTGCTTAAACTGGTCTAAAAATGGGATCAAAGAAGAACAGTCATGGTCGGAACCACGGTTGTAAAGTATCAAATTAGGTTGTAGCTTTGAAAGATTATCTGGCAAAACACCAGAAGGGTAGGACTCATGAAAACTCTTGAGTTCACACGAATTAAGGAAGGCATAGGTTCAACCCATCGGGCATCTTAGGAACATATACCACAAGCTTCAAGAGTAATTAACACATGCTGGACAAAAGAGCATGGATGACAAAAGCATAGGATACAACTTACCAGAGGGAGAAGACACAATTTACCAAAGGCATCATGTATCAGGGGAAGAACATCACAATAATTTGAAAATGAAGGATGCAATCGGGTAATAACCCAACAATGGTTTGGCATCCCACAAAGGGATCTGATATGAGTATCGGAACTCAATCAGTGGGAGAAAGAAAGCAAGGCATCAGATTAGAGTTTATCTGAATGATATAGATACTTAAATACCAAAGGAATTATGATTTCCAGGTTGGTGTATCAAAATAAGATGCTCCGATCAAATACAAGTAAGTTGAATGGACTTAGATGGATATTCAATCAAAGTTGATTTGTCGAGAACCAACTGAGGTTTGGAAAGACGTCTGAGCCGGACGAATAATTTATGATAAACAACTGATGATTGTGTGCATTCACACACAGGTTGAATCAATAATTCAAATGAAACCACAAAGGATTTACTTAATATTGCTAGACATATGGAATTAACCATAATGCAAGCAGGAGAGAAAGATCAAGAGCAAAAGGCTACTGAGGATTACGGAAGATCGAATAGCGTTTCAAAGAATTCTCAGAAACAAATGATCAATCGAGGAAGAACGAATCTCCGGTAAGATAATTCGATGTACCTTGTAATAACAAGAGCAACTGGATATGAAAGTATGAGCGACAATTGCATGTAGTCATCCATAGGAGTTAATGGTGGAAGGGAATCGCAAAAGCGATGAGCACAAGTTCTTGGGAGAACATCAGAGAGTATTTTCGAAGTCTTCTGATGAATCGAGCCATCGTCTGGAAGGAGGGGCTCTCCGGGAGGAGTAGTTACAAGAACCTAGAGTTAGAGTTAATAAAATCTTTAACCCGAAAGAGAAGAGAGATCAGAACCCAGAGTATAGACAAGGAATAAAAGATCCTAATACCACCCGATTGAGAAGTGGGCCGTAAGCCACACAACAACGTTAGTAAAAGTTTTTCAATGACTAGACTCAACTTTGGCCAAGGAGTTGGAAAGGGGGCTACCTATAGGCAGTCGGCTCTGATACCAACTTGTGACGCCCCCAATTTCGACCGTACGCTAATCATACACACAATGCGTACGACCAAGATTAGGGACTCACTAATTGATATCACAACACAACACTAGACACAAATTAAAGTCATACAGCTTCATATTACAAGCCAGGGGCCTCGAGGGCTCGAGTACAAAGCTCGACAAGCACGAGTCAGCGGAAGCAAATAATATCTGAGTACAGACATAAGTTAAACAAGTTTTTCCTTAAGAAGGCTAGCACAAACATAAGCAACGGATCGAAAGAGGCGAGGCCTCCTGCCTGGGAACCTCCTAACTACTCCTGAGCGTCGGCACTCTCCACGTAGTAGTAGGCTCCAGCGGTGGTGTAGTAGACGTCTCCGGCGTACTCCATCTCCTGGGCTCCATCATCTGAACGCAGAATCGTATCGAGGGGGAAAGGGAAAGCAAGCAGCGGTGAGTACTCATCCAAAGTACTCGCAAGACTGACATCAGAACTATGCTAAGTATGCATCAGTATCAAGGAAGGGGGGTTATATCTGGACTGACTGCAGAAAGCAAGAATAGGGGGGAAGGCCTAGTCCTATCGAAGACTAGCATCTTCAGCATCTTGCAGCATTAGAAGAGAGTAGACTGGTATCTCATATATAGTCATATTATTGTAGCAATTTTTTTATTAAGTAACCACGCCCAGAGATTCTTCCTCGACTCCTTGCGAGGAAGCAATCCCGGAGCCAACATTCATTTCAATTAAAGTCACAATTATAGTTGTAGAAGGTCAAAGTACAACTCCAAGTCGTCCTGTTACCATGGACATGGCTATTCGAATAGATTAATCATCCCTGCAGGGGTGCACCGCATCTCCAACACGCCTGATCACCTCCGGCCGGACATACTTTCCTGGGTCATGCCCGGCCTCGGGATAGCAGCACGTCGTCGTCCCACATAGGCTCAACGAAGAGGCCAGCCCGCTGGTCTAAATCCTAAGCACACAGGGGTCGTGGGTCCACTTGCCCTACGCGCTCCTGCACGATGCGAACGCGGCCGGAAACAGACCTAGCACACTCCAGTCCAAGAGTTGTACCGTCCAGTCCAATCCGGCGCGCGCCGCTCCATTGCTGACGTCCGAAGAGCTTCGGCTGATACAACGACGCTGAGTGCCCATAACTTTCCCACGTGATGGTTTGGTGCGCAATAAGGCCAACGACCAACTCAGATCAAATACTCAACCCATTAGCATTTTATTAATGCGGGGCAAGCGCGACCCATAAAGTGCGGTCCCGTCGCCCCGACTCGAGGATGTGTGGCAAGGGCCTCTCCTGCCCGTCCACGCCTCATCATCATCAAACCGTGGGTTCCCCTCAGGGCCGACCCATCACCAACATGTTTCGGTAACTAGGTCATAGTAACTGTGTGTATAAAACATCAAGACGGAACTTGAGGAATCACCCTCAAAGGGTCCCGCTCGATGAAACCGTCAAGGTGGACTTAGAGGAATCACCCTCGGGGGTCCCACACTTGAGTGGTTGCACGATAGAGTCATCGCCGGGAGTGGTGAAGGAGGAATCACCCTCAATAACCACGACAGACTAGCTGCACTACAGAGCTAGCATCATGAGTACTTCACGAGGTGTCACCCTCGGTACTCGATAGTAGAGCTGCAGAGTCGTACAACTAAAGGGGGGTGCGGTGATGTGAGGGGCCTGGCTTGTCGGTTGGTTGACCGAGTCTTCGAGTCGTCGAGTCATCGATGAAGAAGCAGGGGTGAGGGAGTCCTGGTTTAAGGGGTCTTCGGATAGCTGACCTGTTTCTCATGGGCCAGACTATACGGGCCACTCGATGAGCATTAGAAGATCAGGGGCCCGGTCGCCCAGGAGGAAGTTTGAAGGAGCCATGGCGTGTCCTCCAAGATGTCGACAGTAGATAGGCACGTTTTCTCCCTTTAATGTGCAACCGACTATGTGTAAGCCCTAGGTCCCCCCGGCGTCTATATAAGCCGGAGGGTTTTAGGGTGTAGAACAACAGAACTCATCTATTGTTTAGTTACATGATCTCGAGGTAGATCAACTCTGTAATCCCCATACAATCAATATAATCAAGCAGGACGTAGGGTATTACCTCCATAGGAGGGCCCGAACCTGGGTAAAACCTTGTCCCCTTTGTCTCTTGTTACCATCGATCCAGGTCTCACAATTCGGGACCCCCTACCCGAGATCCGCCGGTTTTGACACCGACATTGGTGCTTTCATTGAGGGTTCCGCTGTGATCACCAGAAGGAATCGATGGCTCGCCTTGTCATCAATAGCGAAATTTGTGCCCCGGGGACTCTTGCCCCGGGTCAGATCCGCACGAGTGGCGACATCTCGTCGCGCGCTTACCCGAACGGCCATCCATGCCAGATCGGAAACTTTCCCCCCGGCCAAGGGATCAGGTTCGGAACCCTAGAGTTCTCAGCTCATTCCCGGGGAGAACTCATACTAATGGAATCCTTGACCCCTACGGAGAAGCCCGCAGATCCCGACGCCTCGGCGCCGAAGTCATCGGGCCTCGTCTCCGGAGATGAAATTGTTATCTCCGGACCATCTGGACCACCCAGTCCGGCCGTCGCTACCAGATCTACCATGGTTGAACAGAATACGAGAACGCTCTCGCGCGACTCTGGAACTACGACGCCGCATGCCGACCCCACTCGCTTCAGCGACACGCACCCCACTATCGCCTCGTTTCTCAACGAGTTGTTTGATCGGATGGAGACTATGCGAATGGCCGATGACCAGACCCCGGTCTATGACCGGCTCGGGCTTAAACCCAACGATAGGGAAATTCGCATCCCCACGGTCACCCACCTTGTCGCCACCGTCGAGTGTCTGGCAAGGGGCTCGACATCCCAGCTACCGGAATTAAAAATGATTTATACTTCAATCTCCGATCACCGAGACCTTGCCTGCAACCCAGACTCTGGCGTTCGCTCCGGAAATAGTCCGGCATCGGTCCCTCATCTATCACATAGTTCGGAATCTTTGATTCCGAACTCCCACCATGGCGTGGGGTCAAATCTTCTCCCACCCACCTCCCAAGCCGATGACTCGAGCATCGCATCAGAGCCCAAGTCTTCGGACCTACCGGACATTGTACATTTGTCAGGGGAGTCAGTTCATCATTACTTGGCCAGACTACTACTCGCCCGAAACAAAGTACGGGGCCTTAGTGATCAAGATGTAATGGAAACCTTCAAACGTAACTGCCACGACAAGGGGATCCTCAATGCCCTGGCGCGGCGGCACATTATTGACTTTGCCGAGCTGTCAATCTTGGTACAGAAGTATTGTGCCATGGAAAGTGCTTGGCAAGCTGAGCGGCTATTTTCGGAACCAATCTCTACCGAATACCCTAGAGGAAACCGGCACAAGAGGATACCTCCGAACCGGCCAGCCAAACTTGAGCCCGCCAAAAAGAGGGACAGGCCCCTTTCAGGGGTCAGTACTGTCCTGGATGGACTACTGGACAAACCTTGCCCTATACACTCTGCATTGCTGAACACATCTCCGACTCACAGCCTTAGAACTTGCTGGGTCGTCAGGCAGATCGCAAAAAGTGGTGAAGCCATTCTTGAGGCATCACCGCCTAACCGGCGCTCTACAACGCCATCGAAATATAGCGCCGAAGTCCTGACGATCTACGAAACGTTCCCGTCGAGGAACAGGAGGAAAAGAGCTCTTAAAGAACTCGAACAGGTGTATCACGTGGCAGCAACAAGTGCATGGGCAGACACACCCATCACCGTCGGAGATGCTGACCGACCAGCCATTCTTCCTAGTCATTCACCGGCCGCACTAGTCCTGAATCCCGTCATTGACGGCTTCAGGTTACACAAGGTGCTAATGGACGGCGGCAGTGGTTTAAACCTAATTTACGAGGATACTCTAGAAAAAATGCAGTTCGATCGATCTCGCATCGAGCATAGCAACACAACTTTCCGGGGAATAATCCCGGGGAAGGAGGCGCGCTGTTCCGGATGCATCACCCTGGACGTAGTGTTCGACATGCCCGACAACTACCGATCTGAAGAACTTCTCTTCCACATCGTGCCCTTCCCCAGTGGCTACCACGCCCTGCTGGGACGTGACGCCTTCGCAAAATTCCAGGCTATACCACATTACGGTTATATGAAACTTAAGATGCCAGGACCAAACGGAGTAATCACAACCGCTAGTGATCCGGATATAGCCCTATGGGCCGAAAACAAAACAGCGGCGCTCGCCCTCGAGGCTCTAGCCGAGACCTTTGCTGCAGAGGAGTTGACCGCACTTCGGTCAACAGTAGACAAAGACGACGTGACCCTCAGCAAGAGGCCCAAATCCACGTCCTTTAAGCTAGCAAAGGAAATCATTAAATTTCAGGTACATCCGACGGACCCCAACAAGACAGCGCCCATCGGAGCTCAGCTCGATCCCGTAGTGGACGAAGCGCTGCGAGCTTTCTTACAAGAAAACTGGGACATCTTCGCCTGGCATCCTTCCGATATGCCCAGCATCCCACGACGGCTGGCAGAACATAGTCTGAACATCATCGCAGGCTTTAAGCCCATAAAGCAGACTCTGCGCCGCTTCTCCGAGCCCAAACGACAAGCTATGGGTGAAGAACTGGCTAAATTGCTAGAGGCCGGATTCATTCGGGACATTAAGCACCCCGAATGGTTGGCAAACCTGGTTATGGTACCAAAGAAAGATAAATCCTGGCGGCTATGTGTCGACTTTAAAGACCTCAACAAGGCCTGCCCCAAGGACCCTTTCCCTCTACCACGAATAGACCAGATTATTGACGCCACAGCCGGACACGACTCGCTGTGTTTCCTCGATGCTTATTCCGGGTACCATCAGATTAAAATGAAGGAATCCGATCAAGCGGCAACCGCATTCATCACCCCTTATGGGCCGTTTTGCTTCAACACAATGCCTTTCGGGCTAAAGAACGCTGGGGCTACATACCAGCGCATGATCCAGACCTATCTCAAAAAACAGGTTGGCAAAACAGTCGAGGCGTTCGTGGACGATGTGGTCATTAAAACCAAGCACGTTAGCAATTTGATCGACGATTTAAGGCAAACCTTTGCCAGCCTACGCGAATACGATATTCAGCTTAAACCAGAGAAGTGTGTATTCGGCGTTCCCGCTGGTAAATTGCTCGGATTCATCGTTTCCCATAGAGGAATAGAAGCGAATCTGGCCAAGATCCGCGCCTTATCCGAACTTGTTGTTCCTACAGAGCTAAAGCATGTCCAAAGATTGGCGGGCTGCGTGGCGGCATTAAGTCGCTTTATCTCCCGCCTCGGTGAAAAAGCTTTACCACTGTATAAGTTGCTGAAACGGACCAAGAATTTTGAATGGACCGACGAAGCAAAGGTTGCGTTAGAAGAAATTAAGACACTCCTGGCAAGTAACCCCATACTCACAGCACCAGGCGCTGGTGAGCCCATGTTATTATACATATCGGCCACCAACCAAGTCGTTAGCGCGGTGCTCGTCGTCGAACGAGAGGAGGAGGGACACAAATTCCATATACAGAAGCCGGTCTATTACGTGTCAGAAGTACTAAGGCAATGCAAGTCCAGATACCCGCACTATCAGAAGATAGCCTATACAATATTTATGGCATCACGGAAGCTAAGACACTACTTCCAAGAGTGTTCGGTTACGGTGGCATCCGAAGTACCCCTGAATGGTATAATCAATAACAGGGACGCCACCGGCCGCATAGCCAAATGGGCGATCGAGATCCTTCCTTTTGAGATTACCTACAAACCACGCCGAGCTATTAAATCTCAGGTATTGGCAGATTTCCTCGCCGAATGGACAGAAGCCGAACTCCCCAGGGAATATAGTACATACTCCCATTGGACGATGTACTTTGATGGATCCAAAACTTTGGCCGGACTGGGGGCTGGAGTTGTTCTCACATCCCCCACAGGTGACAACGTTCGATACGTGTTACAGATCATGTATGCCGACTCCAACAATGCAGCCGAATACGAAGCCCTCTTGCACGGTCTTCGGATGGCAGCCTCAATGGGCATACAGCGGCTGGAGGTACGGGGAGATTCCAATCTGGCCATCTCTCAAGTCAACGGTGAGTTCGATGCTAAGAATCCAAAGATGGCGGCATATAGAAACGATGTCCTCAAGATATCCGCATAGTTCGAGGGGCTGAAATTTCACCACGTCGCTAGAGACGACAACCAAGCTGCCGATATACTGGCTCGCATAGGAGCCAAACGCGATCCTGTCCCACCAAACACTTTTCTGGAACGGCTCTTTAAGCCATTTGTGGTTTGGCCAAATCAAGAGGACACCGATCTATCCAGTGCAGACAAGGTTGTTCCCCCTGTAAACGAACCAGATGATCAAATCATCGGCGGCTCCGTCATGGACGAAACGCCCTCGGCTCACGAGGTCATGGCAGTAATCGCGCCATGGACCGAGCACTTCCTTGCCTACCTCCTTTGCAAAGAACTCCCCGACGACCAGACGGAGGCGCGGCGCATAGTTCGGCGCTCCGAAGCCTTCAAGGTACACGAAGGAGAGTTATACAAGAAGAGCACCACCGGAGTACTACAGCGGTGCATATCTGAGGAAGAAGGGCGGCAGCTATTAGCCGAAGTCCACGCAGGGATGGGCGGTCATCACGCCGCAGCAAGAGCCTTAGTAAGCAAGGCCTTCCGGGCTGGGTTCTTTTGGCCTACAGCTCGGGCGGACGCCCAGTCACTTGTCAAATATTGCGTGGGGTGTCAACTTTTCGCAAACCAAAGTCACATGCCCCCAACAGCTCTTCGGACTATTCCGATCACCTGGCCCTTCGCGGTCTGGGGGCTGGACATGGTCGGACCACTTAAAGGGGGGACCAAGAAAAATAAATACTTACTGGTCATGGTCAACAAGTTCACCAAATGGATAGAGACCAAACCTGTAAAATCAGCCAAATCCGGACCAGTAATCGACTTTATATCCGGCGTGGTACACCGTTACGGTGTCCCGCACAGTATAATAACTGATAACGGATCCAATTTCACGGCCCAGGAGGTCAAAGACTGGTGCGCAAAGATGGGCATCAAGCTCGATTACACATCGGTTTATCACCCGCAGACTAATGGACAAGTCGAACGAGCAAACAGCCTCATAATGAGCGGCATCAAGCCACGTTTGGTCCGGTCTCTTCAAGAGTCCGATTGTCATTGGGTAGAGGAGCTCGACTCCGTTCTATGGGGCTTGCGCACCACCCCGAATAGATCAACGGGATACACACCGTTCTTCATGGTCTACGGGGCCGAAGCGGTCCTTCCTTGTGATATCATTCATGATGCACCAAGAGTGCGCATTTACGAGGAAAGAGAGGCCGAGTTAGATCGGCAGGATGACTTGGACGCCTTGGAAGAGGAGCGTGACATAGCTCGGGCCCGTTCTACCTTTTATCAGCAACAGGCCCGGCGTTACCAGAGCAGGGAGGTCAGGGCACAAGCATACAACGTTGGCGAACTAGTCTTACGACACCCGGAGAAGCAGAAGCATAAACTCAAGCCCAAATGGGAAGGCCCCTTCATCATCGACGAGGTACTCACAGGAGGGGCTTACCGTCTTTGGAACCCGTAGGACAACCGCCTTGAACCAAACCCATGGAACGCAGCTCGTCTTCGGCGCTTCTACGGCTAGACCGGTGTTGTCATACTTTTTACCCTTCTCCTTTCTTTCTTTTCTTTGTTATTTCTTCTCCCTCCCACCTTGATTTCTGGCAGGGTTGCATTCTTTTTCTTCCCAACTCCATGTTCGATTCGACCGATCTTGTACTAATGATTTTCAGCCTACACCTTTAAGTGCTAAATCCGAACACAGTACTCGGGGGCTTCTTTTCCGAAGCCAATGCTTTTATGTTATAAGCACTTATGCACATTTATTGTGTACGCATACTTTCCTTGTCATTTTTTACGCCATCTTATGCAGCAATTCGAACTAAGAATTTGCCAAGCTGGGTTGCCTTGCTCCTGTGCTTACCCTCTACGTTCCCGATTGTTCGGCTAGAGGGTAAAGGGAGCATCTCTGCGATTGTTACGACCGGGTCATCCGGATACGTACCTCAGACGGGTGAAGCCAAAAGCTAGCTATCTTCAGTAGACAATTGATCGGCTACGACAGATTCAACCATGGTCGTCATGACCATTATTCGGGGTTCTTCCCTCACACAAGCCCTTGGCCGCATACTAAACAGTATACTGCCTTTTTCCTACGATTTACATAGAACCCTGAAGAAAGGTATCGATAGGGGTACTATTTTCTTCGGAAGATGTTTCTTACGCTAAGCAGGAATATAACATATCTCCCTGTGTGCTTTCTGTCCATTCGCACCACATGGCCGGATTGCCTGGTTCCCCGAACATAATTCCCTCCCCTAGGGTGATAGTTTACAAGGAACACTCCCAAGCTCTTAGTGCGGGAGGCTGAAGCCGATGGCCGGTTAAGACAAAGTTTACAACACAGATAGAGCAACCCTTCGATTATTAAGTACATAGCTACACATGATCATACATCGGGCTGTTGATCGAGATTATCGATGATGGTGTCTAGGGAACAATCTTCTTGTGAGAGACGGGCGGCAGGCATCACCTGGTCATAAACCAGGTGGAGCGGCACTTCTTGTCCGTCTGACCCTACTGGCCCAACCTGAGCCATACGCTCGGGGTCAAGTCCGGTATAGCGGGTCTTAATCATCGCCCACGCCTCTCGCACTCCCTCCCGACAAGCCGATGTCTTCCACAGCTCGAACCTAGCTCGGGCTCCCTTGAAGCGATCGATTAGTTCGGTCATCCCCTCCGGTGGTTGCTCGGCAGGCCATAGTGCCTTAACCATGCTTTTCATGGCCTTCCGAGCCCGCTCATGAAGGGCGGATAGCTCCTTCAGCAGATTCCCATGGTAGGATCCGATTTCCTCTTCGGGTCGCCCGGACAATAGACCTGCATATGAGTCATGGCATGCGTATCACACATCACTTATAAGAGGTACTTTCCGATGTTAAAATCACACTTACCGAACATGCCTCTCTGTAGATTCTGGTTTTCTCCTTGGGCCTGAGCCAATTAAGCCTTTAAGCTCTCAATCTGTTCGGCTTGTTGTCTGTTCTCCTCCTTCATGCGGTTCTTCTCTTCAAGATGCCGTTGTAAAACGCGATGGCTAGCTTCCAGCTGGGACTCGGCATATTGCTGAGATTCTCGGGCTACATCCAAATCTTTTTGTAATTGCCCTATTGATTCAGCTGCTACCTAGTACCCTTGCGTAAGCATGGGGATATACTAAAGATCAGCAAAATATATATACTAACCATGTGCCTCCCGAGTAAAGCTCTTCACTTGTTCCAATTCGGCCTTCACAGATTCGACCTGTGTTCGGCTGGCTTCCAGTTCCTTGGCCAGTTGCTTGCACTGCTGCTTCGAGGCCTACGTTACCAGTCAATTAGTACGGGGATCCTTAATTCGGTCGCACCGACCAATTTAAGGCTCGGGGGCTACTGAGTCTACACAAGTGTTCGGACTATAATAAAAAACTACTTACCTGCAGGCTGGACGATATCAACTTTACAGCCTCCCCAAACCCAGCTCGGGCGGCCCTAGGTGTGCATCCGCCGTGCGCAGAGCACCGAACTCTTGTTCGGAAAAGGCCGGATGACGCAGGGCTTCTCGTTGCCGCCGATGATGCATAGCGCTCCCAACCTCTGATTTGGTGACAGATATGGCGTCACCAGAATCGGCTGGGGCGGGATTGACGGTGGGGGCTCCCGCAGCAGGATCGGCATGGGCGGAAGGCCTGGAATCTTGAGCACCGCCAGACGTCCTGGTGACGTCCTCTGCGGGTGACGGCCGAACCCTTTGCCTGCATATTTTGGCAAAATGGTCTCTTGTCAGACCTTATCAAATCATGATACTAAATCAAGCAATTAAGCGAAATACCTTTGGGATAAACTCATAGGCGCACTCGCCCCCGCGACCGGTTCATTTGCCGGATCCTTGTTGCTTTCCAGTCCAGGCGCTGCCGCCGCTGCCGGTGTATGTCGCGCGGATCTACGGAGTTTGGGTGTAGAAGCCGGCGTGTTAGGGCTAGTGGAGGACACTTGCCTCTTGCGGGATGTTTTCTTCTTCTTGCTTGTCGCGGGAGAAGGGAAGGACCCAGGGTAATCGGCGATAATGGCCACCTTGGAGCCGTCAAGGCCCTCTTGGTAGAAAATTCCGTCTTCGAGTTCAATTGACAGGTCTGGGTCTTCATGATAGCCCGGATCGTCATCATGGGAATAGTCTTCGGGCTGTGGGGCCGGACAATTGACTGTCTCGATAAAGCTCCTCCATTCCTGTTTGCATGAAAATAAAAGACTTCGGTTAAGAAGGGACAAATTGAGAATCCGAACTATGGTCACGGGATTGAAAGGCTCACCCATTCGATGGGATTATGGCTTGAGTATCCCTCTTTGGTTGATCGCTGAATGAAATCTTCTTGCTCTCCTTTGTATAGGTCGGCAAGAGCGGCGGCCAATGCCGTTTGATCGGCAGGACCCAGTCTTCCGGAGCGAGTAGTATCGCTTGTCCCGTTGTAACACCACAAGGGGTGTATCCTCTGTTGAAGGGGTTGGACGCACCGGGAGATGGCGGCGGCCATGACATCTATCATGGTCAGCTTATGATGGGCTAGTATCCTCACACGAGCTACTAAGCGCTGCACCTCAACGCTGTCTTCTTGGGACAGGCTCTTCGGGCGCCAGTTGTACCTCTTCTTCAAGGGGGCATCGGAGTATTCGGGCAGACCCCTCCGAGCTGGATCAAATAAGGGGACACCCTCAATATAAAACCATTCCGAAGTCCATAGTTTGGATTCCTTTGGTGTCCCCACGGGGTATCCCGTCCCCGCTATGCGGCATACTTCGGTCCCGCCGACCTCAAAAATTGTCTTGTCCCGAGTGCGAGGAACAAGACAAAAGTATTTTCTCCACAACTCGAAGTGTGCCTCGCACCCTAGGAACATTTCGCAAAGGGAGACGAAGCCCGAGATATGCAGAATAGACCCTGGGGTGAGGTGGTGGAGTTGGATCCCATAGAACACCAGTAACCCTCTCAGGAACGGATGAATGGGAAACCCGAGACCTCGCAGGAGGAATGGCACAAAACATACATGCTCCCCCTTATGCGGATGGGGGAAATTCTCCGCGAGAGCCTCGCCGTTGAATGACGTCAAACCGGCGCGGACGGCTGTCAGATCCGAGGAAGGAAGGTACCCTTGTGTCTCAAGGTTGCGAAGTCGAAGGAGCGACATGGAGCAGCTAGTCCAATCCCCAGGACGGGATCCATAAGGATCCGAGGAGGAACTGGGGGCGCTCGTCATCTTTGGTGGAGACCTTTTCGCTGGAGGATTTTTCCGGTGGAGAAGAAGAAGGAGGTGTGGCTTGGACCGCGGCTCAGTTTGTTTAAATGGGCGGTGCCTCATTTGTGTTAAGGGTAGTTTCGTAAAAAGCCACTGAACTGCTCGTCTCCCCAAGATGCGCGAAGTCCAAGAAACACTGTGAACCCGGTAATCCCGCGACGTTTGGGATTTCGCCGATGATAGGATGCCTGCCGAACAAGAAGGATGGAGGGACTCACCTCGCAAGCCGAAGATATGCAAGATAGTCCAAATATACCTCGGCGTTGGAGGCTAGTCCGTGGGCTACTGAGGGAGTCCTGATTTAAGGGGTCTTCGGATAGCTGACCTGTTTCTCATGGGCCGGACTATACGGGCCACTCGATGAGCATTAGAAGATCAGGGGCACGGTCGCCCAGGAGGAAGTTTGAAGGAGCCATGGCTTGTCCTCCAAGATGTCGACAGTAGATAGGCACGTTTTCTCCCTTTAATGTGCAACCGACTATGTGTAAGCCCTAGGTACCCCCGGCGTCTATATAAGCCGGAGGGTTTTAGGGTGTAGAACAACAGAACTCATCTAGGGTTTAGTTACTTGATCTCGAGGTAGATCAACTCTGTAATCCCCCATACAATCAATATAATCAAGCAGGACGTAGGGTATTACCTCCATAGGAGGGCCCGAACCTGGGTAAAACCTTGTCCCCTTCATCTCTTGTTACCATCGATCCAGGTCTCACAGTTCGGGACCCCCTACCCGAGATCCGCCAGTTTTGACACCGACAAGGGGCAACTGGGACTAAGGGGGTCACAGGGGATTCACTGATCAACCTATACTAAGCAGTTGATATGATTGCAGGTACAGTAGCAGTTTATCAAAAACAGGGTATGCATCAGAATAGGAGCTAGCTAATACAGTAGCAAAATTCTAATGCAAGAATAAGAGGGAAAAGGAATAGGCGATATCGGAATGCTCAAGGGGGGTTGCTTGCCTTGCTGCTCTACGGAAAAGGGCTGATCGTCAACGGTGTAGTCGTACCCGGCAGCACCATCGGTCTCGGGGTCTACCGGAGAGAAGAGGGGGGAAGAAACAATAAATATAAAGCACAGATGCAATCACGATGCATGTCATGGCAATATGCAGAGCTAGGCATGCACTAACGCAGTACTACACGTCGCAGACGGGTCGGAAGAATATCTGACGATATTTTCCGGGTCTCGGGCTCCTAACGGACAGGCGAAATCGATGGAAAAGTTCCATGTTTGCTATGCTAGGAGCACGTGATAGACTAACGGACTGCGTATTCGGATTCGTGGGATTTTTCTGAGCAACTTTGGTTTATTTATTTCTTTTTACACTTTTATTTTAGTTTAGTTTTATAAAATATCAAAGTTGTACCTAAAATAGCATCTCTAATTATACCACTGCCACAAAAGGGTCAACCCCCAAATAAAATAGTTTAGTATTTTATTAATTTGGAAAAGGCATTTAATTAAATGTTTTGCTGTTGTTTTAATTATTTTAGTGCATTTAAACACTTTATAAAAATGTGGTTTCAACATGAAATTTATCCAGAGAATACTTGCCACACTTTGAACATTTTTGTTTTCATGTCTGACAAAATTGAATTTTGACTTTAATTTGAATTTGAATTTGGATAGGATTTGGGTTAATGCGAGATTAACAACAGTAAACGTGGTGACGTGTCATCATTAGCATGGGATTATTGTAGCTTAATTACAGAGATTACTGTAGCACAAATCCAGGGCGTCACAGGAGGGTTGTCCGAGTTTCCGTTCGAGCTTCGAGGGTCTTCCCGGAGGGCTGTCCCTGACATCATCCGAGGGACTGTCCGACCGCCTCCCAAAGGGCTGTCCGATGAGGGAGAACATCCTCACGGTTGGGAGGTTGTAAATCCTAGCTGCGGGGATCTGCACCACCGATCTTCATCGACTCTACTTCCGCTGCGCTACGAGTTGGTAATGATCAGATCAAACCTTGTATGCATCTCCTTAGTGATCCTGGGCGTGCTCGCAGTACCGAAATTTTTTGTTTTCTGTCGTGTTCCCAACAGTGGTATCTGAGCCAGGATATGCGTAGATGCAGGTTACAATCTAGAATACATGAGATGTATGGGTATTGCATAGTATAATTTTGTAGTAGATAAGATCTATTGCTGAAAATTATTTGTGCGGGTAGTAGATGAAATCTATTACCCGATATTCTTGTTGCTTCCCTTGAATTTGCGTAGTCCTGATCTTGACGGCATGGTGACTTTGACAAAGTTCTGGCAATCCGCGATCCTCTCATGCTGCTCCTGAGTATACTGATTGACAGATCAACGAAGTGCTTCAGTGTCTTTGGGTTCCACCATAGTTGAGAAAGATGGATGTTTCGCAGACGAAAGGGCAATGCAGATGTGATCTGCACGGGGGTCATGCGTATGACGAAGTTTAGTATGTGGCTCGAGATTTTATTATCTCGTGTTTCATACACCCTGGAAAGTTAATCTAGCAACTTGAATAAATCATACTTGATGATGAACGTTGGTAGCTGCGGTTTAAGTCAAAACCTTAGAAACCACGTAAATTAAAATTTTGCATAAACCGATTAGAGGCGTCTAACTTGGTTTTGCAGGATGTGCATGAGATGTCGTATAGCAATGCTCATATTCAATTTAATTATGTATGAGATGACTATATAATGTAAATTAACATGACATGCGATTCATGATTCGGCATGATGGCTGGAGCCATATGATTGTCTCTTTAATGACCTGCATGTCAACCTTATGTAATGCACTTATTTTATTAGCTATAGAGATAGCAATATTATCTGGTGCATCGACAAGGTGGTGGCAGTCTTCACGAAGGTGAACACCGACGTGAATGCCGAAGATGAAGAAATGAAGGAATTCTCCGTCAGAAAAGGGCTATAACATATCATGCTATTATGAATTGCCTGAGATGTTTATCCCTTATGATGCACCCTTTTTAATTGCGCGGTAGTCGCTTTTTATTAGGGTGATCTCTCACAAAAATATCAAGTAGTTAGTGTTCTCCCAAGTGTAGCACCATCACAGCATCGTTCCTTTCGAGGTGCACCATGATCTACATGGGTACGAATGATTGTACGGGTGTAAGGCGGGTGAGGTCAGACCTCGCAGCAAGATCACTTGGTTATCTTGACGTTCATGGAAGGATCGTCCTGAGCTCGGAACACACGCATCGAAAGATGAACAAGAGTCACATGGAGATGTGATTGGCAAGTTTGCCTACCAATTGAAGTTCGTGCCATTAGTGTTCATCTTGAACAATGGTGTTGAATGGAAATGTGGGTCTTGAATCACTCACAATCAATTATGAGAGATATTGATTTGAGTGGGAGCGCACTATAGAATTAACTTGTTTAATTCTCGGTGCAATTAATAATGGACATTGTCTAAGTGAAATTTGCAAAATAGTTGTAAAATAATGGCTCGCGTTTCCACCTTCCCTATTAAAATTGAATCAGCTGTTATTTATCTGGTTAAAACTTTACGATTGGTAACGTAATGTGAGGATTGTCCTCAAGAGTGCCGAGAAGGACTTTGTCCTATCGCATGCTTTCGGTATTCCCCCGCTGATGCTATGGATGATGTGACTCTCGTCCTTCAGTCCAAAAGCTAGAATTCCGTTACAGTCAAGTGCGATACGTTTGCTTCCATAAAACCCGAACTTCAAAAGTTTGGGATAGTTATGTGATACTCATGGAACTGAAAATTATTTTCAGATACAAACAAAGGCTAAAAGATATGAGATATCCAAAGCAATGTTTGTTTGCAAGGTATTAGTAAAGTGTTTACTGGTCTTTTGACTGATAAGAGAGGGATCCAGGAGAACACCTGTCATGTAAATGAAGGTGAATAAAACAAACAACTTAAAGAGAAAGGAAATGTCCAAAGGGTGTTAGTGTGACTTACACACCTAGCAAGTCCGGGGCTAACGCCACTCTTAAGTTGGGTGCTTCTTCTGAGAGTAGGAGAAAGACTGAAAGTAAAACTGTTAGAAGTATAAAGGCAAAAGGAAAGAAGTCTGGAATGTCCAGCTCATGTATGAAAGTCATAAAAGTTATTGATGTTTAGAAGGCTGGTCAAAAATAAATAGTTCTTGGGAATTGTGATTAAACTGTTAGTCACTGATTCTTGGGTATTGTGATTGACTTTTGATCACAGGAATACCCGTTCGATTGCATTCTCTTGCAACTCGATACAAGAACTACTACGGCCTAAAAGACTTGCCAGTAATGAGGTTTAGATACGCGTTGGGAACATAGTAAAAGTTACTATACCTTCCATCTATGTATTACCGTCTGTATTTATTTTCATAATTCATTTTAGAGTTTTACACACTCTAGCCCATTGCATAAAGTATATTGCAAGAAGGTTGTTCATAAGAGAACTTTTGATGTTCGCTGTTATGAATAAAGGCCATACTTTCATTATGAATGAGATGTATGTTATGAATATTGATAATAATACATTACCTCTGTATTTACTTTCATAATTCATTTTAGAGTTTTGCACACTCTAGCCCATTTGCATAATGTTTGTTGCAAGAGTGTTATTCATAAAAGAACAATTGTTGTTCAGTATCATGAATAACATAAGGGCCATGCTTCCATCAAGGATGGGATGTATGTTATGAATATTGATGGTAATATGATACATCCGTAACACTGACACTAAATGTCACAAGACTAAAAGAATACCACATATGTGTCGCACTGCATTTGGTCACATTGGAGAAACCCGCATGGAGAAATTCCATAATGATGGATTTTGAAGTCGTTTGATTATGAATCATCTGACACTTGCAACTTTCCTCCGAAAAGTGAAGTGACTGAAATACCGTTCACAGACCATAAGGAACGAGCAAAAAACTTATTGGTGATCATACATCATGATGTGTGTAGTCCGATAAATGTTGTTGCTAGCAGTGGATTTGTCTATCTTCTGAAATGACTCAAGTAGATATATGGATATTTACTTGATGAGACGTAAGTCTGGATCTTTTGAAATCATTCAAAAGGTTTTTCAAAAATGAAGTAGAAATTATTATAACAAGAAAATTATGTTTTTACAATTAGATTGCGGAAAGGAATATTTTGAGTTACAAGTTTAGCGAATGTCTGATGAGTTGTGAAAAGAGCTTCATGACTTACACCTCCCGGAACACCACAGTAAGTGGAATGTCCATGAAGATGTAATCAAACCATTTATGACATGGTGAGATCAAAGATGACATAAATCAATTTGCCTTTATCCCTTTTAAGAGTAATGCTTTAGAGACTGCGGCTTTTACACTGAAAAGAGCTCCATCGGGTCTGTTGAAATGACGCCATGGTATGGTACGCCCAACCATGTTATATCTTTTCTTAACATTTGGAATATGGGGCTTGTGTAAAAGGTTACATACCTATTCCAAATCAGATAGGTGCTACTTTGTAGGTTATCCCATAATGTTGGGTATTCCCCCACCATTATACCGAGGCAAAGGATTTTGCCACAAAACGGTATGCTTTTAAAGAGAATAGTTCTTGCAAAAAGGTGAGTGGGAGGACAGTGCAACTCGACGAGATAATTAGTATCTTCGTCATCAGATCAAAGGAAAGGAACCTTGGAAGTGATTCCAGAGTTTCCTACTACGACTGATACGGAAGCCTCTACATGAGATGTATGGACTTCGGTCAAACTTGCAGTTGAACAACGTAGGAAAAGCTCGTGCAAACCTCTCAGGTGCGCAAACGAGATATTGTTGTTAGACAACCATATACCTACGATACACAAGGAAGCGTTGATGGGCCCTAACTCCGGAATTGGCTAAATGCCAATACAATCCGAGATAGTTTCCATATAAGTGATTCAAGATTAAAACCTTGATACACCTTTCGGAAGACTTAGAGTCTAACGAATATTTATGAAACTATAAACTGATGTGGATAAAATGTTTTATCCATAAAGCTCGACTTGTTGCAATAACAAGTTCAAGGAGTTGACTACGATGAGGTTGTTTCACCGTAGCGATGCTTAAAGTCGGTTCGGGTTAAACTAGCAATTAATACATATTTCAATCATGAGATATGAAACATGGATGGCGAAAGAATTTCCATGAAATGGGAATACAAACTAGGATTTGTATGTGATACAGTCCAAAGTATTTTGTCGATCCAAAGGATGCTAGTGAGTATGCAAACTTCAGAGTTCCGGCAGTGGACAGAAGAGAGCAAAATGGAGTTGGAATCTTCGTTTTGATGAAATGATCAAAAGAGTTTGATTTCATCAATGGATAATGAAGATGCTTGTGGTTTCAAGAAAGTAAGTGGGAGCATAATAATATTTCTAAAAACCTTGTGTGCTTGACACATTGTTAGTTGGAAATAAATTTCTTGACACGAATTAGGACTTCATTTGAAAATAGTTTTTTGATGAAGTGCTTGGACTAAATAGCCTTGCTATTAGGCATAATGATCTATGGAGATACATTTGCCTAATGGGGCTAAGAAAAAATAAATATTGACAAGATGCTAAAACCATTTAGCACTAAAACCGCCAAGGAGTGATTCTTGCCGAAGTCACATGGAAAGAGTTTTTGCAAGACTCGGTGTCCTAAAAACATCGATGAGCAAAATACATAATGGATATTCCACACACTTTTGTGTTTGGATTGATCATGTATTCCATGGTATGTAAATCAACCAGATATGTCTGATACTCCCAAACTGTTGCGAGTATAGATACCAAAGTGATCAAAGTACTGATCATAGGACAACAGTGAAAAATGTCATTGATTACTAAAGTAGCACTGATGACATGTTTTCTCGCAAGCAAAGATTATGAAGTGCTCGTTGTAAGTAATTACAACGATACAGTCTTCATCAATGCTCCATGCGATTTTCGATTTAAGTTAAGGTTTTGTGTGATACACAATCTGGTGGCACTGTAAGTTGGAATTGTTCTAAACAGGTTACTGTGGCGAATTCTATAACAAAGGCTAAGTATGTTGACGTTTTGGAAGCAACAAAGAAGATGTTGAATCATATAGTTCATTCATGAACTTAGTATGGTTCCAAGATGGCTTTTGTCAATGGGACACTATTGTAGATAGTTGCTCCATAGCTCAGTCTGAGGAATCAAGGTTTGACCTGTGATTCACATATATACAAAGCCAAGTCCACACAAAATATGAATTTTGTGAAAGCGTGAAAACGCGAGGATATGCAAAGATACACACGGAGCTGAAGTTTTCAGATCCGTTGGACATCAGGCTATACCACAAGCGAAGCATATTTTACACTAGTATGCCATAGGTGTAAAGTGCATTAGCATTGACTAGATTATTGACTCTAGTGCAAGAGGGAGTCTGTAGGAGATATGCCCTAGAGGCAATACATGTTATTATTTACCCCCATGTTCCTAATTAAGTTTATATTCCATGCTATAACTTCTATGGTTCTCGAGTCTACAATAACCACGAGGCTCGGAGGAAGACTCATATGCACATGTGGAATAATAAACGGAAAAATGTATTCCTAGTCTGGCCTCTAAGACTAGCTCAAGTGTTGCATGATGGTTATGTTTTCCTGATCATAGGCATGGCTATGCCGGCAATTTTGAGGGCACATTGTTGGTAGAACACTTGTGTTGAATTGACCCGAATTGATGTTATGCTATGAGATACATTCATCACAAGTTAATGGTTTATAACACAGAGATAGTTAACATTTGCATAATTCCTTAGACCATGAGAGTATCGAGTTCCTTCGTACTTGCTTCATGAACTTTGGGGTTTGTTAAACGTCACATGTACAAGAGTGGCTATTACGGCGGCTTGCGGGTTCACGGAAAAGTATGACAAGTAACTTGGTAGCTCAAGATTGGGATTTGCTCCTCCGACGATGGAGAGATATTCTTGGGCCCTCTCGGTGTTACGGTATCCATCACCGTCTGGCCAGACACAATGTGATTTGATCACAGGGATGCCGAAACATGGAAATGAGTAAGGAGAACAAAACCGGTAACGAGGTAACTGGCATAGTGGACAAGTTGTTGATCCATGGGGATGACGATAAATCTCACCTCAGGTTTTGTAACATATTGAGAATTAAAAGGAATAGCACACAGCAACTGGAGGTTCACTCGAATATTCATTCGTGTGGGTATAGGGGTCAATATGGGTGTCCACGGCTCCGATGTTGATCAGTGATCGGAAGGTGTTCCGGGTCATGTCTATACTTCATCGAACCTATAGGGTCACACACTTAAGGTTCATCTATCTGTTGAATACTAGACAAGGAGTCTGAGAGAAAATCACCGAAAAAGTTTCGGGGACAACGGAAGAGTTCCGGAGAGAGAACACCAGAAGAGTTTCGGTAAAACCGAAGAGTTGCTTCGGAGTATACCATTAAGTCAAATTGGTTTTGACATATGCCCGGAAATTATTGGAGGGTACCAGAATTGTTCCGGTAACTTCTGAGATTTTTCGGAGACAAAAACCAGAAATGTTCCGGACTGCCGAAACCGCTATGGTTGCTTTTCACAGATGAAAATCACTAATCTGAAAATGTTTCGGAACATGTCCAGAATTGTTTTAGTGGGAACTGGAATTATTCTAAGACCCATAGAAATATTTTCGGATTTATCGGTCGCGAAAAATTGGTTTCATGAATAGTGAAATAGCATTTATGGTTATGGTTGGAAGTTGACCTTCCACAAAATATCTTGAGGGGTTTTTGGGTATTTCAAGTCCCACCCTACCCCTTGAGTTTTCCTATAAATAGAGGTGGAGATGCACTCTCAACTCTCACTCTTTCTCCACATGCAAATGTCATGCATGATCTGGCCTTCTCTCTCCCTCCCCGCGAAATAGTTTCGAAGAGCCGAAAGGCTGTCTGGGTTCCGGCAGGAACTAGTTCTGGACGGCGAAGCCCTGCCGGATAGCTGACACCTTTCGATCTTTTGCCCGAGGGGCTATTCGAGGGTCCTCCCAGAGGGCTATCCGAGTTTCTGTTCGAGCTTCGAGGGTCTTCCCGGAGGGCTGTCCGTGACATCGTCCGAGGGACTGTCCGACCGCCTCCCGAAGGGCTGTTCGATGAGGGAGAACATCCTCGCTGTTGGGAGGTTGTAAATCCTAGCTGCGGGGATCTGCACCACCGATCTTCATCGACTCTACTTCCGTTGTGCTACGAGTCGGTAATGATCAGATCAAACCTTGTATGCATCTCCTTAGTGATCCTGGGCATGCTCGCAGTACCGAATTTTTTTGTTTTCTGTCGCGTTCCCAACAAGAAGATGAAGCAAGAGAAGTCAACCACCACTCCTCTGCTGACTACATCCACTAGACTATACCAAGAAGCACCGACGTCCAAGCACGATGAAGCCCTTGCACATCCAGAGGATTATAGAGCCCATTATTTTAACTGATCACCCATCGGTTCCTAACTAGGAAGGAGCCGAGAAGTTGATAGCACCCTCACTCCACCACTTTGATGGTGTACGATGAACATGACGTCCCTACTCTCTCCAGATATCTCGAAAGGAGTGGAACGACTGTCATGACCTCGTTACTAGCCCCTTTTTGATCCAAACAAGGTTGTAAGTCCTGACTGGATCATGGTGAAACACCTGTCAGAGGTAGTTCACCCCGCTTGCCAAGCCTCGGACCTTGGGGGTTAGATTGCTATTCTATACTCTGGATAGTCAGCTTATTTAGAACCCCGCTGAAACCTTCCCAGATGGTAGAACCCATTTTGACACCAAGTCTCTAAGCTTAGTCATAGGGATGAGACCCATCCAAACCGTCCCACAAATGGCTACGGAGAGACGGGTAGACCAAACACTCGAAAGCACGCGAGAAGCGTGCGTCCATGACGACGAAGACAAATGGCCGAGGGTGAATGAAGAACATACCTGGGCAACTTACTCAAGCAGAATATCTCGACGAGAAGCCTACGTTGACATGCCTCAACATTCTCAAGAATGAAGACCACCTACGACTGAAGATCACCTGCCTTAATGGACTCAAGGACTTCCCCATCAACGGAAGGCTACGCCAAGATACCGACCCCATCTATTCTAAGACGGGACATCTAGACGTCAATAACCAACGTGAGCAGTCCCAACACCAGCGCGCAGACACATTACCTTGCCCGTATTCCGACTATGGAATACACCCGCAAGCCAGACCCTTGCCAGGACCTTGTTCGCCAAACCCTTGACCTTTAGGCAAGCCTAGCATATTGCAAGAACCCCGTTCACCCTTAGACGAAGTCAACGATGCACTCGAAGACATATCATCAGGCACTCAAGACCTAGAAGGACAACCACGCCGGAGCATAAGCAACATGGAACGTGAAGACTACCTCACCTCTGAATTTCCGCATCTTTCCCATGCCTAGCCTAGGAACCTCGGGGATGAGATTATTGTAAGGGGGGTAGGTATGTAACACCCTGTGTTTTGCCTCATGACTAAGTTAACATGACTTAAAAATTAGGGCCAATTAAAACTTTTTGAGTGCCTATGAATGCTTGGCTTGTGTGCTATTTGCTTGCTTGTTTGATTGCTTGCTGATGCTCTATATTCATAAAACTTCCTCCTACTCTCAAAACTCATCTCCTTGATACAAATATCTGCCCAATGATCATGCCATGTGAATAGGACCTAAAACTATTTTTATCAAATATTATTTTGGCCAAAAAGTATTTACTCAATTTAGGTTTTCAAAAACCCCTGAATTGAGGTTTGTACTACAAGTCCTCAAATTGGGCGGATTGTTTTGCCCCAAAGGATTTATTTGGAACCTACTATATATATAACTCCCCAAAACCACAAAATATTATTTTTGAAGATTATTTTATTATTTATTTAAAGGCTTTTTCTTAAGGCTAGAAATGGTCTTTTATTAAGAAATATTATTTTTATGCTTTCAAAACATTTGAGAAAATTTAGGGAAACTCAGTGGACATATATTTTCCATATATAAGAGTTTGAACACATGGTCATGTTCAAAATATTGGACAAAACCCTTCAAAACCATTTCTGCCTATTTCAAGCATTTGAAATATTTCTATGAGAAATATTCTCAAATAAATCCAAGAAAATTCTAGCATGTCACATATGACATATGTGATCATCTTGCCAAGTTTCATCTCATTCCCAATTGGTTCACCAAAATATTCCAAAACTGTCACGCCCAAGATGCGGTCCTATCCCTATTAAGGCTTGTGGCCTCGACGGGGATAGAAGCGCATCTCGTCGTTCGCAAGCACAGTAAACATTGCAATACATGTAGGAAGAGATGAGTATATGAGTTGGCTTACACTCGCCACAAGCTATCTTACAAGTCCACACAAATATTATTCATACATCATTCAGAAGACAGGCTCCGGCTACGGACGAAAACAAACGATAAAGAAGCAATGTAAAACTGTCTCGCTATCCCAGGATCACCACCATGAAGCTCCCTACTCGTCTGGATACATAACATACATGCGTCTACTCTCCTCGTCGTACTCCCACTGGAGCTGAGTCACATCGTCTGGCACGTTCTCATCAACACCTATACCTGTATTGTTGTATTCTGTGAGCCACAGGGACTCAGCAATCTCATAACCCGGGTACCGAAACTATGTAAGCCATTGGGTAAGGAATTGGTTAAGTGGTGAGGCTGCAGCAAGCGCTAAGCATATGTTTGGTGGCTATCTTACGAGAACATGAATGTAAAATATGGTGGAATGCGTAAGACGGTCGTGAACTATCATGATCACTAAGTGATCCTGAACACCTACTTACGTCAATCATAATCCCACCGTGTTCTCTCCCGGTTCATGTTCACGAGTAGAGACGGTCACGGTTACGCACACAGTTGGTGTATTTTATTGGAGTTTACTTCAAGTTAACTATAACCGGGTGTTAAACAAGTTTCCAAGTTGCCACATAACCGCGGGCACGGCTTTCCGAAAAGATTAAACCCTGCAGGGGTGCTCCAACTCATCCATCACAAACTAACCACACGTCGCGAGAATAACCTCGACCACGAATCTCGTGATCTTCCTAGGCAATTCCACTGGAAAACCGCACCTCGGGATAGCCCGAAGAAAAACCGGAATTCCTCGCGCAAGACATTCGAGAAAGTTAAAACAAATCAAGCAAGACCGCCCGATGTGTCGACGAACCCGATAAGAGCCGCGTATCTCATTCTCAGGACACGACCGGATGGGACTAGCTACGGGGAAAACCAATCCCCGAGTTTCCTCGAGGCGGCCCCGCAGGCAGCCCAGGTTGGACCAACACTCATGAGGAGCACTGGCCCGGGTTGTTGATTAATTATCCACGGGGTAGCTATGCCCTATGCAATTTTATTAAGTTGTTTAGCAAATGTAGTACCAAAGTTGGGTCTTGCCAGACAAGTTTTAATCTAAAACGAATGGTCAAGGGGGTCCCCATAACAACCCCGAGCATGTTAGGAGCACAAAATATGGAATATAACACCGGTACTCGGAACTAGTGCGGCAAAAGCGGAACAAAACACTGAGCAAAAGGCCAAGCCTTCCACTGTTGCCAGATATATATGTGCATTAAATTAAATAGCAGTAAATAGAGTGATATAAACAAAATCCATGTTGACACATGGAAAGCTTTCACCTGCAGCTAGCAACGCTATAAGATAAGGGCTGAGCAGCGGTAACATAGCCAATCAATGTTTGCTAGGTAGTGGAAGGGTTAGAGGCTATCATGGCAATTTAGGAGGCTGACAGTTAAGTGGTGGGTAACGTATCATAACGGTAAAAACGAGACATCTAGCAAGGCAAAAATAGTGTCGGGATCCGAGTATGATCATCTTGCCTGTTGGTTCTTCAGAGGGACAAAGAGCTGGGTCCTCGTAGTTGTACTCTCCGGAATCCTCGTACTCAGGCTCAACACTCGCGTCTACCCAAAGAGAACATCACCAAATAAACAAACAGCGAGGTGCAATGCACAAACAAGATGATGCATGGTCATATTAAGAAATATAGCATGGCAAGCCTATGCTAGTCATGTTTCACATGCATTTATTACGTTGTTTAGTATTCTGGACAGAATCTCAATATTACTTATTTGGACATGCATGATCATGGCAAATCTGGATGCTTCATGCAAAAACGATGCAAATGCATATGTAGAACGTTGCAAACGGGGTAACGTAGCTCACGGTACACTCACGGCAAGGTACGAACGTTAACGGAGACAAAACACAATATGAGGCAATCTCTGGGCTATACCTTGGTGTTCCCAGGATGCCACTGGATAGGAAATGAAAATCTAGTAAGAATAGAGCTAAAGATCAAGCAAAACAATGGAGTATAGCTCCCACAAGTCACAAAACAATCAAACACACAATCTGTCCACAAACAGCAACATGGCATCTTGTCACACACATAGCCAGAGCTACAGCAGGTTTTAAATCACAACCAAGGCATGTACAGAAACTATACCTCATGCTTATCAAATCATCTATCTACACAAACTTGAAAGGAAGCATGGATCAATAGCAATGAAGCTCACAAGATGGCATGTTGAATCAGTTTTTAGGGACTTAGTGAAAATTCCAGTTTCTGGAATCTGAGTTAACCAGATGGCATATTGACAGCAGTATTTATATATGCTAGAGGGCATTTCATGGCATGAAAATTAACAGCATGGTAGAGAGCAACCTCTACAACAAAACACTAGCACTGAGCATGATCTAGAACACAACACATCACTTGGTAGCATCCTCTAAACATGGCATAAGAATAACAACAGATTCTCAGACTTAGACAAAATTTAGCAAGGCAAAACTTGACACATGTTAACAGAATAGCTACTTGTCAGCAGGTTTTAGATATGATGCAAGAGCTTAATGCTCAAGTTCTTAGCACAATTTAGTAGAGTATGAAGAGCAAAACAAAACATGTTAAGGCCCCAAACTCAAAGGAAAATCACATCCATGGGAACCATCCTCTAAACATGGCAAGAAAAATAACAGCATTCAACACTTAGCAAAATTTTAGACATGAAACCAAAGTTATTATCTTAGCATGTTACCAGCAAGAAGCCCACTTATCTACAAGATTATCATGCCAAACAAAAATACCAGGGCCTAGTGCCCACAAAACACTAGCATGTTCATGTTGACAAGTTTCACATATATTGCATAGATTAAATCCTATGAAAAAGACAAAAAGGCATGTTGGAACAAAAATGACATTTTGCAAACTTGCTCAAATGATAAAACAAACTGCACCACTGGATTCCTTGGGAAATTCTACCCCAAAATCATATATCATACTCATATGTTTCAACCGAGAAAAACCCCACAATTGCATTCAAAAATAACACATAGCACTTATAAGTCATTTCCTACCTTATTTGGACATGACCAAAAATGGCAATGTCCTGAAATGGCAACAGCCCAAAACAGATAAAACCAGACAGGGAATACAAACAACAAAATAAATAAATAAAAGGGGAGGGGTCCCACTGGCAGTGAGCCAGGCCCCTCCTAAGTATGACAGGGTGGCCCCACAGGGTCCACCTGTCACACACACACACACACACACACACCCAGGGGCACACACTGCCACATACACACACACCTGATCCACACACAGGAACACACATGATCCTCTCATGCGCACGCACACTGTACTCGAACACAGACCACACACGCACACTCGCGCACAGGAAAAAAATAAAAAGGCCGGGGGAGGGATTCGAACCCTGGACCTCTCGGTCCTCTCCCCGAGCCGCTACCACTACGGCATGAGCCAGCTACTGAACAGAATAGGGGCGCTGCACCTCTAATACACACAAAGGCACCACCTTTTCTCTACCTAGGCAGAGAACAACACGACGGCGCCAGTGGCCACTTTGGCGACCACCGGAGAAGACGAGCGCCGGCGGGGCTACGGAAACGGAGGGGGAATCCATTCCCGCGGACATCTAACGCCTACGCGCACGGCAGCTAGGAGCTCGAGCACGAGCTCATGCTCGGCTCGGGCATGCGTGGCGGCATCAAGCAGAGGCGAAGCGAAGCGGCTGGCGCGCGGCGAGGCTAAGGCGGGGCTACGGCGAGCGCGCAAGACGCACGCGGCATGGCTGCCAGGAGCGCGCGGGGAGCGTTGCAGAGGAAAAGGAAACGGAGCGGCCGCGAGCTACTGCTTATCTGAAGATGATCTTCAGAGTACACCCAGAGCGCGGAGGACACGGCGATGGCACGGGCACGACGCTGTCTACGGAGGTTTACAGGCGCTGGCGAAGGCACAGATCGGGATCGGGGCTACCTCTCTTACCCACGGCGTGCTGGAGACGACGGGGAGGCAACGAAGCGGGGCGACGGGGCGAAGAACTCCGGCGCTGCTGCTGCACCGGTTCTGCAGGAGGAAGACGGCGATGAAGACGACGTCGAGCACTCCTTGGCGTCCCGTGATTCGTCGGGGAAGGAGAGGAGCACGGGGGTATCCCTTCCCGTGCACCAGGACGACGGAGACGCGGCGAGGAGGCTATCTCCGGGCACGAGCAGTTGCTCGGCCGGAGCACGGCGGGCGCGGCGACGGCATGGAGCTTGGAAGCTTACCTCGGCGGCGGCGAGGAAAGTAGAAGGAGGGAATGGGTCGAGGGGCGCTAGGTCTAGGTCGGGGACACGATAAATAGTGGCCTAGGGGCATCGGCGGCCGTCAAATCAAACCGGACGTCGACGTGGCTGCTGCCGATGCTCTGCCGTACAGGACGACGAACGTGCGCGTGCGAGGGGGCCGGCTGGGCTGCGCCACTGCTGCTATTGGGCCACTGCGGGGGCAAGGAGGCCCAGGTGGCTCTCTCTCCCTCTCAACAAAAGATTTATTTTATTTTTAAAACAGCAAATACAAGCAAAACCCAGGGAAGAATGGAAAAGTTTTTGAGAAAACTAAAAACAGTTTTGAACTCACATAAATATGCACTATTTTATACAAATGGCCTGGGAATTTTTAGAGCAAATAAATTAATTCACATAATTACACATTGGGCTCTGTTTTGCAAATAACCCAAAAGGCAGACACCTCAAACTTTGACCAGAGCTACTCAACAATTCATGACAGATTATATAGAAGTGTAGCAACATTTTTAATATAGGAAAACAGCAAGTAAAATATTGACATGTGGCATATTTGGAATAAGGGAGAATGGGGATAGTTTGCTAAGGAACAAATTGGAGAAGAACTCAAGCAAAGCACCACCACATCCAAGACACAAGCACACATCATCACAACAATCACAGCTCAAACATGGCATGAATGAATAAGATGCACTTGATGTTATGAATATGATGCCATGATGCATGAAATGACAAGAGGCAAAGTTGATCCAAACTCATGATGGCATTGATAACATCCATATAAGGTCACACATGAGAAAAAAATATTACAATAAGGCAAAGAGTGCTCTTGGGCTGTTACAAAAACCCTCTCTGTCCAGAACCAAATTCGAACAACTCTACATTACCAAGTTTCTCCAATTGATCTCAAACTTTGTGTACATGCTGTAATCCCCAAATGATGCCACCACACCAGGTAGTGCATCAAGGAGAATAGTTTTGCATGCCTAGATCTACAGAAACCTATTTCTGTTGATTTCTAGGGTTTACCAAGTTTGCATTATCAACTTTCTTCAATTGAGCTGAAAACTTGTAATCAGGACCAAATGGACTTACCATTTACCCCTGGTAAATCTCAGGTCCATTGGATACCCCTAGATGCCCTAGGACAGCATCAAACACCTTCAGCCAAAAGCTTGTGGGCAAGCATAGTTGACCCAAAAAGATCTTTCGTGTCTCCAACTTTTCACCACAGCATATTCTAACCCCCTTCTACCTCCAATAACCTTGCCATGGCCTCTTCTCAATTATTTGGGGGGTAACTCCCTCATTTCCCCCCTCTTTTTACCATGGCAGCACCTCTCCTTCCTCCCTCCCATTATTCTGTTCTTGGAAATGCCCCCAAGTTTTTCCACAACACCTCTAGTATGCTAATGCATCTTGCCACACCCAAAAATGGCATGCTCATGTGGAAAATATGAGCAAATCATCCAAACCTAGTTTATGGCAGCAAATATGGCTTTGTACTGCAAGTACCAGTTATACTTGTCTCCCTAAGCTGAAATTTGGGGTGCTAGTACTCCTTCCATACCTAAGAAACCCAGACAACTCTTTACCCCCTAAGCCCTTCAGTAAAATCCCCTGAGCTAGCCCCCAAGTTTGCTGCTACAAACTTGTCCCTAGTGGAAAACCACCCCACCTAGATCCATAGGCAACGCAACCCCACCAGTGCTCTCCTGCATGCATGCCTTGCACCGCAAACAGCTTTGGCCGACCAAAAAGGCGCCCGGGACACGCCTTAGCATGGTGACCACGCAATGGGCATACAGAAACGGCGCTCTGCCGACATAAGCTGTTCTGTAGCTCGTGGCCGGCTGCGGCAGGGAATCCACGCACACCAGGCATCTCCCCTTGGCATCCCACGCCTCTCCACGACACGCGCAAGCTTCCAAGGCAGCTCAGATGCACGTGCTCGCCGCGACCGAGGGCCCCCGGCGGCCACCCGAGCTCATCTTCGTTGCCCCGCCTTCAAGACCTCTCCCCAAGCTCCCCCTCGCACGCTATGTTGCTCTCCTTGCCCCAAAGGACCCCCTGGCAACCCATTGGAGCTCCCATGCCCTCCTCCTCCTCCAAACGGTGGGCATTGCCCGCCTCGGCCTTCCTCGAATTCGAGCTCGCCGACCCTCCACCGCCTCAGCAACCACCTCCATCAAGCCCCCTGCGGCGATTCCAGCTCCTGCTACACCCATACGCCTCCTCCCCACGTCTGTGTCGTCCTCCCCGACAATGACCACCGCCGCCGTCCGCCCTCCCGTCGACCTCCTCGCTTCCAGTGGCCCCTGCAACCAGCGCGGCCAACCCCGAGCATGGCGTGGAGCGGGGCGTCTACCCAGGCCGTTGGCTCCGCGCCTGGTGCGGTGGAGCAGCCGGAACCATGGCGGTCGGTGCCCTCCTCTGCCTCCCATCGGGAGGAAGGAGAAGGAGGCAGGAGAGAGAGAGAGTAGGGTGGGGCCTGCCTGCCAGCGACCCAATGGGTCGGGCCCAGGCGATAAGTGGAGGCGGGATTCGCCGGCGTCGCCTTCGCTCGGGGAAAGCGTATTTCCCCGAGTACGCCTTCCGTGCGGCCCCTGCGCGCGCCCGGCCGAGCCACTGGGCCGGCCCAGCTACCTATCCAGCGCCCTGGGCGCGTTATTGCCTACTCGGTATAATCCCTTTTCTTTTTTTCTCTTTCCATTTTCATTTCTTCAGGGACAAATCAATTCATATAAAATTCATTTCAACTCCAAATTGAATGATTCAAATTCCTATAACCTTCTAAAATTCCCATCTACCATTTGGCATTACTTCCATAAATTTTCACCCCAATATTTTGCCCTGTTCAAATTTAAACTCAAATTTGAATCTCCCAATGACCCCTTTTTACGTCCCTAGGGCATTCATATCAACTCCAAATGGAGTGATTCAAATTCCTAGGTGCATCTAAAATCATGTGTTAGGGTTTGAACATTCTTCCTTACACTTATTCTGCTATGTCAAATATTGGACCATTTCTTCATATATGATCCACTTTGCAAATCCCTAGAAAATTCATCCCAACTCCAAACCCAGAGAAACCACATTCTAAAATCTTCTAAAATCATGCACTGCTTGATGAGTGCCTCCACTCATTTTTACAAAAATATTTTCTGTGGACATCTTATAGGATCATCATTTCCTTCATTTTCACCATTCGAAACTCCCGTTTGACCCACATCCAATGAAACCTCCTTGGTTATTTTTCTTATGACCAGAGATGTTCAAGAAAAATAAAACTCCTATTTATAGAGCACTTTTATTTCTCTGCTTGTTGTGTTGCTTATTGCAGTTGTTTCCGGCGATAGTTGACGAAGTAGACGAAGTGCTCTGAGTTGGACGAGAAGCGTGAGAAGACCTCGAAGACTTTGTTGAGCCAGGCAAGCAGCCCTTTGACCATGACTAATGAAACCCTTTTATTGCATGGCATATAGCACTTTATTTCGTGATGTTGATCGTATTGATGTAGAGACCACTTCGGTGGCATGCCTCCGAAACTTTCTTGTTGATACTTGCATCGTGCATGACCCTACCTCCTTATGAGGGTTGTGCGGGTGGGAGTAGATCGGATGCTTAGTAGATGCTACGCAAAGGGGGTCGGGAATATGCATGGTGATGGAAACAAAAGTGTTTTCAAAGACTTTTTGAAAACCCCGTCGGGTGCCACTAATGCCCGAGGGAGATGATGATAAGCTAGGTAACCACTTGACAAAGAAGTGGTGTACTGGAGCAAGTTGAGTATGTATTTTTCGAAAATGGATTAGATTAAAGGTCTGCTGACCGTCCCAACCAAACATGTGCGAACACTCTACCCCTATATGGGAAGGGGCTTTGTTGATTACACCGGGCACACCGTTGTGTCCCTTCATGGATGGTACTATGTTGAGCAAGGCTCGTGTTTGTACATCATGAAGACGTGGGCCAACGAGTGGACTCTTTGTTTAGTATCGTTAGGGGAAAGGCATTGTTCGGGTGTTTACCTCAAGTATGTAATATACTGTGAGTCGTGGATGACACGGAAGTTCCCCGAGTCTTGTGGGTAAAGCGCGCAACCTCTGTAGAGTGTAAAACTATTCGAATGGCCGTGTCCACGGTCATGGACAGTTGGAGGTCCTTCTTAAACTACGTCCAGATGTTTTCTTAAAAAGATTGGTGTGTGTTTGTGTGTGTGACAAAGATGATACTTGAGTTAAGTTGGATGACTCTCATGATGACTGAACATGAGATGTTCAACCCCTGCTTATGATGATATCTGTAACTTGTTCATATGGATATCCGTAACCTATTGATGCATGCTTTTACAAGTTGATTGAACATGTCATTGCACTCAAACTAGCTTTCCGCAAAAATTACCTGCTTAGTGCTATATCATGCATTGTTATTGACTTGTTCCAAACATGGGTTGCTTGCGAGTACATTCAAAGTACTCATTGGCTTGCCACTGGTTATTTTATTGGCCAGGCATGAAAGACCAGGTTATGATGAAGATTACCTTGGTGACATACGTGTGAGCTAGGACGCTTCCCAGTCAGAATGCATGTAGGGTTAAGGCAGATGGCATGGGTTCCTCCTATCGTTGAAGATTTCCGCTGCACGTTTATGAAGATGTGGCCATAAAGGCCATATTTGAGTAAAGCGGTACGTAATGGATGTAAGACTCTTGTTATTCAGTTTCTATGTGTTTAGTGAGTATTGATCTCTGGGATCACTGTGCACGTACATTCGGTGATCACGACTTATGAGTCGGGGTCCACACACACTTGCTGCTAGAACAAGAGTTTCTTTTAAAGCCTGCATTTTCTTTTCTGATCCTATCACTTCTCCTTACCTTTGATTCCACCAGGGGAGTTTTACCACCCCTCCTTTTCCTAGTGCTCTCAACTCCAAAAGGAAGGAGGAGGGCCTGGTCAGAGCTCAGGAGAGGAGGGCCATCTGTAGCACACTCCTTGCCATGTTCCTGAGAGGTGTCCATATCCAAGGAGGCTTTGCAAACTGGAGCCTGGGAAGTAGAGCAGCAATCAGGTAGATGAAAAGTTATAGCTCCATTAAAGTCTTCCTTTTCAGTAATAACTTTCGACATTGAGGATTTAAGTAATTTCAGTGTCCAACCAAATTTATCAGGAGTCATGAGCAGATGTATAATAAAGTTGAACCAAATTACAGGAATATCCACAGAGAGAATATTCTTGTTCTCCTCATCCTTGGTGGCAAAGTGTCATGCCCAGAGCTCTACACGTTCATCAGACATGATTGTTTCATAATTAGCAACTGTAACTGAGTGAAGCTTTTGGAGTTCAAGCACTGAATCATCCACAGTAAAATTATTATTGTCAACTAAGGGCCTCTCAGGCACTTGCTTTCTATGAGTTTCAGCAGTTAAAGGAGCAGGAGAACAGGAAGGAAGATCCTCTCATAGGGGAGCAATACGTGCAGATTCAGGTTGTCTACTGCCAGAGGCAATATCTGCCCTGTCTACAACTGTTTTCACCAACACAGTAACAGACTGGGTTTGTAGGTTTTGAGGCACAAAATTATCTTCAGATGATGCAGCAGACTGATTTTCAGCCCTGCCTTTCACTGACCTAGCATCAAATTGAATTTCCAAGGTTTCAGAGACAATCTTGTGTGGAACATCTTCAGTGACTATAGCTGGAGCAGGTGGAACTGGATCCTTTCAAGTGACTGCAGCTACAGACTCTTTGTCATCTCAGCATGAATAGTAGTTGTAGCAGGTTCACCAGCCTGCTCCTCAACCACATTGGCATCATTCAAACAGTGTTCTATATTGTCTTGAATAGCTGATGCTTGCATCATAGGGATTTCTTCATCATCAGCTTGATATGCCTACATGAGGTTGTTCAGTCCAAACCCAAATGCCCCTTCAATCTGAGGAATAGGAGCAGGCTGAATGATGTGCAACTAATTAACTTCTCCTATAGCATGGACCAGTCCCGTGTTATTGGAATGATCCCCATCAGACAATGTGATATTATTGATATCCTCAAGAGCAGGGCTAAGCTGCTCTCCATCAGCCCACGCCATCTCTTCTTGTTGGATAGCCTCTAAGAGATTATCCATAGCTTGATTGTGATTACCCTGTTGGCCATGTTGTTGAAACGCCCAATGATTATCTTGTTCCCACATTTCCTCATCATTCTCAGGTAGTACATTTTGTAATGCAGCAACATGGAAACCAGGAAAGACCCCCTCATTGTTTGGAAAAGGGTGAGTGTCAGTGTCAAAACCGGCAGATCTCGGGTAGGGGGTCCCGAGCTATGGATCTAGGATCAATGGTTAACAGGGGACGAAGGAGACGATGTTTACCCAGTTTCGGGCCCTCTTGAGGAGCTAAAATCCTACGTCCTGCTTGATTATATTGATGAGTATGATGATTACAGAGTTGATCTACCTCGAGATCAGATGAGCTAAAACCCTAGATGAGTTGACTTGGGCCCTACGAACTAAACCCTCTGGTTTATATAGACACCAGGAGCCCCTAGGGTTACATGTAGTCGGTTTTTACCGAGGGTTCAAACACACCTATTCTACCATATGTGACTTGGAGGAAACACCACGACACCTGAGGCTTCCTTCATGATGACGGAGTATCTTTGTAGTTTGGTCCTCCCACAACGGCCACCGAGCAGCTCATTAGTTCGGCCCACACGGGATAGGTCGGCAGGCCAAGGACCCCTTAATCCCGGACTCCCTCAGAAGCCCCCGAACTAGCCTCCAATGCCGAGGTACATAGAATTCCACAATTCCACACGTCCAAGGTCTCCGGCTTGCGAGGTGAGTTCTTCTCCTTCCTCCGTCTTGCCGAACAACAATCCGGCCACTGACAGGTTTTCGACCATCGAAATGTCGCGAGGCCCACCACTTTAATTCCTCTACCCAAGGATCCATGATACGCTTCGATTTCTGTGCACCAATAAAGGATAATCAGCCCAACAGTCTTTTACAGAACTTCCCTTAGTAGGCCAAGGGAAAAACGCCTATTTTAAGCAAGTTAAACTTGCCGCAGGCAACACTTCTTCCTCCCTCGCCATCGAGAGGCCCTAAAATCAACGAGCTTGGAGATATGGCGAGTGCTCCAGGTTCCTCCTCGCGCCCTCATGGCCCCCTTCCAGGTGACTGGGCAAGCCGATTTGTTTCCCTTCTTCAACTGCGCAATCTTGAGGTATAGCCGTACAGGGGTATCTCCCTACTTCGGATCTAGCGCCCACACGCGCTGGATTGACTTCCATGAACGGCGAGGCCTTTGCAGAGAACTTCCCTGCCCCACGCAAGGACGAGAGGGTATGTGATACGTCTCCAACGTATCTATAATGTTTGATTGTTCCATCCTGTTATATTATCAATCTTGGATGTTTTACAATCATTTTATAGCAACTTTATATCATTTTTGGGACTAACCTATTGACATAGTGCCAAAGTGCCAGTTGTTGTTTTTGCTTGTTTTTTACTTCGCAGAATATCAGTACCAAACGAAGCCCGAACACCGTGAAACTTTTTGGAGATTTTTTGGGGGGGACAGAAGACATCCAGTGGGCCAAAGAAGTACCAGAAGGGATGGTCGAGGAGACAACAACCCACCAGGGCGCGCTAGAGGCCCCTGGCGCGGCCTGGTGGGTTGTGCCCTCCTAGGGATGCCTCTCCACCGCCTCTCATGCCTATAAATTCCCAAACATTCCAGAAACCCTAGAGGAGTCAACGAAAAACACATACAGCCACCACAAGTTCCAAAACTACGAGATCCAATCTAACACCATCACGGAGGGGTTCATCATCCTCATTGGTGCCACTCCGATGATGCGTGAGTAGTCCACCATAGACCTACGGGTCCGTAGGCAGTGGCTAGATGGCTTCCTCTCTCTCTCTCTCTCTCTCTCTCTTTTGATTCTCAATACAATGGTCTCTTGGAGATCTATTTGATGTAAACTTTTACGGTGTGTTTGTTGGGATCCGATAAATTTTGAGTTCATGATCAGTTTCTATCCATGAATATTATTTGAGTCTTCTTTGATCTCTTATATGCATGATTACTTATAGCCTTGTATTTCTTCTTAGAATCTTTGGATTAGTTAGGCCAACTAGATCGATTTTTCTAGCCATGGGAAGAGGTGCTTTGTGATGGGTTTGATCTTGCGGTGTCCTCTCCCAGTGACAGAAGGGGCAGCGAGGCACGCATGTATCGTTGCTATTAAGGATAACAAGATGGGGTCTATTCCTACATGAATAGATCTTGTCTACATCATGTCACCATTCTTATTGCATTACTCCATTTTTCCATGAACTTAATACACTAGATGCATGCTGGATAGCGGTCGATGTGTGGAGTAATAGTAGTAGATGCAAAATCGTTTCAGTCTACTAATCTTGGACGTGATGCCTATATAATGATCATCGCCTTGGATATCGTCATGATTATTTGATCTTCTATCAATTGCCCAACCGTAATTTGTTCACCCACCATGCGTAATACTCATGAGAGAAGCCACTAGTGAAACCTATGGCCCCCGGGTCTACTTTTCCAACATATTGCTTTCCGATCTATCTTTTTGCCACTTTTGTTTTTAGATCTATTATTCCAAAAACCCAAAAATACCTTGCTGCACTTTTTATTTGCTTCTTTTATTTTGCGTTCTTGAGAGATCTATCTATCCAATCTATCTTATCCTAATCTATCTTTTTACCATAGAGAGATTGACAACCTCTCTTTCGCGTCGGGTTACAAGTATTTGTTCTTTGTGTGCAGGTGCTGTTTACGTGGTGTTGTTAATCCTCCTACTGGTTTGATACCTTGGTTTCATAACTGAGGGAAATACTTACCGTCATTGTGCTGCATCATCCCTTCCTCTTTGGGGAAATACCGATGCGGTCTCTAGCCACGTCAAAGGAATTTCTGGCGCCATTGCCGGGGAGGAAGCGGTCTCTTCTACGTGCCAATCTCTGGCGCCAAGGAGACACCATCGACATCTACCAGGTTCCTAATCACAAATCTCATCTCCTTGCAATTACATTATTTGCCATTTGCCTCTTGTTTTCCTCTCCCCCACTTCACCAAATTTGTTGTTTTATTCACCCTCTTATTCGTTTGCCCTTTTCTCGTCAGATATCTTGCTTGCTTGCAATCTTGCTTGTGTGGTCATGATGCCTCAAAAGTATCATGATGTGCCTTATCCCAATATTTTGCATGAAATTGAGAAAAGTACGAAGGACTATATGACTACACAATTTGAGCATAATAAGTATTTTACCGAGGAGCTTAAAGAACACTCTACTGTATTAGATGACATAACGAAACAACTTGATCATATTAGTAGAGAAGTTTCTAATCTCCAATCTAAATATGCTCATGCTGATAATCTTCTTGGTAAAATTTCCGATGTACAAGCTACTTTGATAAATCAAATGGTCGCTAAACCAATCTCTCTAGAGGATTAAAATGATGAAGATCTTAAGGTGATTGGTGTTTCTTCCATTGATTCCTTGTTTAGTAATATTAAA
Source organism: Elymus sibiricus (assembly GCA_039707655.1). Taxonomy (NCBI): domain Eukaryota; kingdom Viridiplantae; phylum Streptophyta; class Magnoliopsida; order Poales; family Poaceae; genus Elymus; species Elymus sibiricus. Next base: position 274,288,956 of record CM077675.1, on the reverse strand, counting down.
ATTGATAATGAAGGGACTGAAGTAGAGTCAACTTTAGCTAGAAGGCGTCCCAAGGATTTGGAGGGTGAAAATATTGATGAAAAAATTGATGAAAGTGGGTTTGAAGATGTCAAAACTTTAACTAGTGAGATGCCCACTATTTTGGATTGCAAATACTTTAATTATGATAGTTGCTCTTTGATTGATTGTATTTCTTTGCTGCAATCCATGTTGAATTCACCCCATGCTTATGAACAAAATAAAGCTTTTACTAAACATATCGTTGATGCCATGATGAAATCTTTTTAAGAAAAGTTGGAATTAGAGATTTCTATTCCTAGAAAATTACATGATGAGTGGGAACCTACCATTAAGGTCAAGATTAAAAAATATGAGTGTTTTGCTTTATGTGATTTGGGTGCTAGTGATTCAACGATTCCGAAATCTTTATGTGATGTGCATGGTCTCACCAATATTGAATAATGTTCTCTTAATTTGCACTCGGCGGATTCTACTATTAAAAAGCCTTTGGGAATAATTAATGATGTTCTTATTCTTGAAAATAGGAACTATGTGCCCATAGATTTTATTGTTCTTGATATTGATTGCAATCCATCTTGTCCCATTGTACTTGGTAGACTGTTTTTACGCACTATAGGTGCCGTGATTGATATTAAAGAAGGCAATATTAGATTGCAGTTTCCACTAAGAAAGGGTATGGAACACTTACCTAGAACAAGAATTAAGCCACCATATGAATCAATCATGAGAGCATCCTATGGAGCAAAAACCAAAGATAACAATACTTGGATCTATGCCTTATGCCTAGCTAGGGGCGTAAAACGATAGCGCTTGTTGGGAGGCAACCCAATGAATAAATTTATTTTCTTCTTTTAATTTTTGTTTTTGAGTGTTGACACAATTATGCCTCTGTTATGATTGTGTTTTTATGTTTTATTTAGTGTTTGTGCCAAGTAAAGCCTTTAGGATGATTCATAAGATGAGTAGTGTCGGATTCAGGGCTCCGCAGACCCAAGAAGGTTCGAACACCGGGGTGCGCTCGCCCCCCGGCCCTACTCTACCTCGCAACCTCACAACAACTCACCGGTGGCCTGAGCTGGGAAGACGAAAAAGAACACACAGAGTTTACCCAGGTTCGGGCCACCTCGCAGTGTAAGACCCTACTCCTGCTTGGTGGATTGCTTGGGGAGGAAGAGGGGTACAATTCTTGTTCTTGCCCAGTTCAAGTGTCTCTCCCCATGCGAGGGATGTCTCCCTCCTTATATTGGCCCCGGTGTCGGTGTCGAAACCGGCGGATCTCGGGTAGGGGGTCCCGAGCTGTGAGTCTAGGGTCGATGGTAACAAGGGGACGAAGGAGACGATGTTTACCCAGGTTCGGGCCCTCCTATGCAGGTAAAACCCTATGTCCTGCTCGGTTATATTGATGGTATGAAGGTTACAGAGTTGATATACCTCGAGATCGACTAGCTAAAACCCTAGATGAGTTTGTTCCCCTACAATCTAAAACCCTCCCGGTTTATATAGACACCGGGGGGTACCAAGGGTTTACACATGACAAGACTCCTACGGGGAATGGTGACGTTGATTCCCTCATCTTGACTTGGAGTGCACGATGCGCCTTCGGGACTTCCTTCTAGAACACAGGGTCTCGATGTATCCGGCCTTCCCCGCGCCAATCAGAGTGCGGCCCACCAAGCCGGCCTATTGAGAGTTAGGCCAGCAGCCCGAGGACCCCTTAGTCCACGACTCCCTCAGTAGCCCCCGAACTAGCCCCCAACGCCAAGGGTCTCAGCTTGGGAAGCTCCACTTGATCAGAGTCTTCGGCTTGCGAGGTGAGTTCTTCTTCCCATTAAAGATCGGCTGATACCTACCTGGCTTCCGATCACACAATAGCCGGAACACCATGAGTTGTTCGGTCCCGAAGGCCAAACGCCAAAGTGTAAATAGTGTTTATTCCTGACAACCTTTCTAACAAAGGGTCGTGGCCTACCACGACCGCTGAACCAGTGATGAGAACTCGATTCGCGGTTCGAGGCCGTTTTTACATTAGCACAACTCATCAATGTGCAGATCGTGCTCCGTTTCACACGGGATATGATTAGTATCTCGAGTTCCCTTTGCGCGTGTTTAACGGCACGCACGTCTTGGGAAGCGGAGAGATTTGCGGCGCAGTAAAGGGAGGTTAATCGGTGTTATGCCCCATAAAAAGGGTAAAAAAACCAAGGCTTATTCACGCTTCCCCTTCGCATCCTCTGCTTCTCCAATCTCCCCAAGCTCCAGGAGCCCAGATCCATTTTTCCCTCAACCCCTCCTCCGAGCTTTAGCTATGGCGGGATCGGGTTCCATGGGCAAGTGGAAGGCTTCCACGGTCACCGACCAGGACATCTGGGATCTAAAGCTCGCCGGTTACCTCCCTGCCAACGTCTTCCACTGTGCCGCAGAGGCTAATCAAGTGGTTCCTACCCCCAAGCCAGGAGAGAGGGTGGTGTTCGTCCCCCACTTCATCCGAGGACTGAGCTTCCCGCTCCACCCCTTCGTCAGGGGCCTCATGTTCTTCTACGGGTTGGACTTCCACGACCTCCCCCCAAACTCCTTCATGCATATTTCGGCATTCATTATTATCTGTGAAGCCTTCATGCGGGTCGAACCGCACTTCGGCCTGTGGCTCAAGGTCTTCAACGTTAAGCCGAAGACCGTTGCGAGCAAGCACGCAGACTGCGGAGGGGCGGTAATCAGCAAGCTCCCCCGCGTCGAGTGGCCAAATGGCACCTTCATCGACACAATCAAGACCTGGCAGAAGGAGTGGTTCTACATCACCGAACCAAGGGATGAAAGCTGGGTGGCGCCTGCCGAGTTCAGATCCGGACCTCCTACGAGATTAACCTTGTGGCTCAGGAAGGGCCTCGACTGGGGGTCAGATGCAGAGGTGAAATTGCTGCAGAAGCGCATTACCTCGGTGATCGAGGCCAAGGTTGAGCTGGTCAACGTGGTCCAGGTCATGCTCCACCGCCGTATTCTTCCCTGCCAGCGCCGGGCCTCCCCGATGTGGGCATATCAGCTTGAGGACGAGCCTACCATGCGCCAACTCTTCCGCACTACCTCTGAGAAGTTGTGGAAGGCATTATTCAAGCCTCAGAAAAGTTGGCCGGCCAAGGAAGAGGATTCGGGCCTAAGCGTCGATAACCCACCCACCCAGGTACGGTATAATTTTAATTCACTGACTCTGTTTCTTTGACAAAAGGACTGAACGCCTTTCTTCATTTTGGCAGAAATGGTTGAGGAAAGCCGCGAGGGTTAACTGCCCGGCGCGACAACCCGAAGACCCCCAGGTCGGAGTTGTTGACGGCGATGCTCGTCGTGGCGCCATACTCGGCGCCCGAGAAGAAGGAGAAGAAGAAGAAAGGCATAGACGGCCTTCGCATAAGGGACCAGCCGGACGCCATGTCCGAGGAAACCCATGCCTCTTCTAGCCATGAGGAAGAGCATGAAGATGGGGGGAAGGCAATTCCCCCCTCACAAGAAAAAGGGCGGCGTCGCAGGACGCCGCGAAGGATCTACCCCCTCCTGCCCAGAAGAAGGCGCGTAGGCCAAGGTTAATCTTGGCCGACGATAGCTCGGACTCTGATGCTGAGTCCGAGGACTTTGAGAAGGTTCCCCAAAGGAACCTAAGGGTCAAGCCCCCAGCTCGAAGGTATGAATCCGAAGACTTCATGGGTCATTTATGCAAAGTGTTTAATGTCTTAAATGCAAGAGCATCTTTTAATCTGCAGCCCACCACGCGTTCTCCCCACTGACCAAATATCGGATGGGGAGTCTCCGCCCGCCGAGCTGGCGGAGAGTGGGACTGCGTCACACCCCACACCTCCAGGGGCCGCGAAGTATGCCGCGGAGGTGTCATCCCACCAGGCTTCTTTGGACCCGATCACAGGCGGAAGGGGTGACCACTCCATGGCCGAGGTCGATGCCTCGGTCGCTGAAGAGCAGGGGAGAAAACTCCCCTGGCCACTGAGGAGGAAGGGCGGAGGGATGTCCAGTCCCCTCCGAGGACATCTCCGGAGCATGCTGCCCCTCCGGAGCTACCGGTTCAGTCCCCGATCAGAGATCGGGCGGGCCGGTCAAAACCGGTGCCACCGACGACTGGGTGGCCGGTCATGGAGGAGGCTTTATCAAATGCCTCCATCTCTAAGGATCACCGTACTCTTATGGGTGCGCTTTTGCAAGGAATTCAGTCCGTCGATAGCGGACTGAAAGAGGCCTTCAATGGTCTCCTGACGGGCTTCAAAGTGAGTCACGTAATACCCTTTTCCCGAACAATTTTAATTTTAAGTTTATGCTATCTTTATATATGTAGTAGCCCCCGAGCCCCGGATGGGTTTGCAAAAACGCACCCGCGGGTCAAACACTCAGGAGTGATCAACGATGCACAAGGCACCATTAGTCCCGCAATGTTCTACAAGCCCTTAAGAGGACCGAACATAGAGTCACATCCTTGACAGTTCAGGGGTTGGAACGCACGTAACCAGATATTGATGTTTATTGTTTGTAGGCCTCGTCATCGGCAGCAGCCGTGAATGCCGCTGAGCTTACCGAGCTGAATCGGAAGCTCAAGGTCTCCTAAGAGGAGCTTGATAGCCTGAACAAGAGGTTCGACGAGGCACAAGGTAAGCCGAATTGTAACATCCGGGCTATATATTGTTGATGATCCGCACTGATACCCCAGTGTGATTATTTTTTATTGCTCCCGCAGCTTCAGCTGCAGAGGTTGAAAAACTCAAGGCCGAGCTTGAAAATATGAAGCAAAAGGCCGCGGATGAGAAGGCAGCCGTCGAACAAGCAGCAGCCGCACTCTCCACTTTGAAAGTTGCCAGTGAAAAGCATGAGGCCCGAGTGGAGGAGGTGCAGTAGGAGCTCAAGGATGCCAGCGCGAAGTGCGAGGCCCTTGAGCGGAAAGGCAAAGAGCAAGGCACCGAGCTATCCGCGATGAAATCCGAGCTCCAAAAGGAGCGGGTGGACAGGCGGTCCTTTGAAGAGGAGGTTCGCCAAGCAAAGGCTGTCACAGATGGTAAGCCGTATTCACTACAATGCGCCTTTGGTGGTAGCAGGTTTGCTTTGCTCACCCGGGTGTGGCGTTCCTCAGGCGTCTGCGCGGATCTCCAGAAGAGTGCAGCGGACGCGAACAAGTTCTATGCTTCGCGGGAGGAGGAGGATCAAGCTCGGCTATTCTGGGCACAATTTGAGTCCCCCAAGCGCTCTCCTCTCCTGATCGAGCAGATGAAGCAACTGATGGAGCTGCACAGGATGGCGGAGCCGGCCATGAAGGATCTTTGCATCCGGGTGTGGCCTGCAGAGCGATTGCCGATTAGCTACTTTGGCTTGGTGCAGAAACTATGCGATGATGCGCCTCGGATTGACTCGCTAAAGCGCTCTACATGCATCAAGGGAGCTCGGATGGCCTTTGCAAAGACCATGGCGCACTGGCCGAAGCTCAAGCCTACTGAGATGGCCACCGCACCTCCGCCCCCTGGAAAGGAGCATAGGTGCCCCGAGCTATACTTCTCCGTAGTGATGGAGGGTGCTCGGGCGATAAAGGCCCAATGCTCGAAGGATGTTTTTTATGAATGAGCGCGTTGTAATATGTCTGAAGACTTTTAACGCTGTGTAATTTAAAGTTGCATGGTTTATCATGTCTTATAAGTGTTTATTTTGACTCCCATGTGGCCGTTTTATCTGAAGGTTGCGAGTCGTCAGCTTCAGCCCCCACGTAGATACTACGCGAGGTGTCTCTGCCTCCGCACTGTGACCCTTAGCCAAGATATCGGTGCCCGAAGGCGGTAGTGCGAGAGGGACAAGGCAATCGGACTATGATGCTTTATCGCTTTCACTTAGCCGTAGGAGCGTTAAAAAATGCGGGGGCTGATGACCAGCCCCCAGTGTGTTGTGATGTTCGGATGTACCGGGGCCGAAGCTAGCATCACCTGGTTTGTATAAGTACGAAACCCATCGTATAACACGGAATAACCTCTATCGATTTTTTAGTATGACACTTATGCTCGGATTTGCAGACCGGTTCTCGCTTACTATGACGGTTAGTTTTTCGCTTTCTCCGCTGAGGTGCTTGACCAGATGAACTGGAAACACAATCGCAGTGGTTCTCCCTTTGCCCCTTTAGCCGAACGAGCGGAACGTAAGGGGGCAAACACAGGAGCCGGGCAACCCAACTATTGACCGAAGACATAGTTCGGATCCGATGCATATAAAGCAAAATCGAAGACGCCGAACACACGACCAGTTGTGCTGGGGTGATGCTCAGGGCGATTTTTTAAATTCGAGCCCCCAGTCTATTAGCCGGTTGCATCATAATGTATACCAAGCAGTTGCGCAAGAGGCATTGTCAAGAACAGAGTATGTATAAAATACAACGAAGTGGCCATGTATAATGGTCTTGTATTTGCTCAATAATTCTTATAGCTCAGATTGCCGAAGCAACTGTTCACAGGTATTTGAAGATGAAATATAAAATTTACAGAGGAGAGGTTGTACCAGGGGTCTTCGACTGATGGCTTGACGTCCTCGATGTGCCATGTCGCCAATCTGCTCCTGTGCCTCCTAGGGAGTTGTGTTCCTTTAAGGGTGATGCTGTCGACGAGCGGACTTTGGGAAGAAGATCTTGAGAAGTCGCCGAAGGGTGGGTGAGCTTTACGCTTTAACAGGTCCTTGACGGTACCTGTGATATGTTCGAGGACGTGTACTGGTAGTAGTTCGGTCCAGCCGAACACTTACCCTTTGATAGTTGTTCCCCATTGCTGCCCATGGAATCTTGAGTGCAAAGTTGTGCCTTCTCGGCACGTGTTTGATGGGCATTAGGGCTGTGCAATGGGGAGCGTGTCCCTATTTCTGGGGAGGAGAAGATTCTTGGAGTTCCGACTGAAACCGAGCTCGTTTGTCAACCTTACGTGCCTTTATGGCAGATTTCGGTGTTCGCCGATCGTCCTCGTAATGGAATTCGGCCGCCAGGGCCAATGCATGTTCCTTCGTTCAGAGGGAACGCTCTGTGTTGCCGTTGACAGTAATGACCCCCTTTGGGCCCTGGCATCTTGAGCTTGAGGTATGCGTAGTGTGGGACGGCATTAAAGCGAGTGAACGCTGTGCGGCCCAGCAGGGCGTGATAACCGATGCGGAAGGGGACAATGTCAAAGATCAAGTCCTCGTTGCGGAAGTTGTCGGGCGAACCGAACACTACTTCCAGGCTAACAAAGCCTGTGCATCGGGCTTCGACACCTGGGATCACTCCTTTAAAGGTAGTGTTGCTAGGCTTTATCCTTGATGGATCTATGCCCATCTTTTTCACCGTATCTGAGTAAATTAGATTGAGGCTACTTCCTCCGTCCATTAGGACTTTAGTGAGGTGGTACCCATCGATAATGGGGTCTAGGACGAGGGCCACCGACCCCCCATGACGGATACTGGTCGGGTGATCTCGTCGATCAAAAGTGATCGGGTAGGCCGACCATGGGTTAAACTTCGGGGCTACAGGCTCTACGGCGTAGACCTCTCGAAGGGCGCGCTTCCTCTCCTTTTTAGGTATATGAGTGGCGTATATCATGTTCACAGTCTTTACCTCTGGAGAGAACTACTTCTGACCTCCATTGCTCGGACCTCGGGGCTCCTCGTCGTCCTCGCTGCGTGGGCCCTTGCCTTGCTCTTCGGCTGCGAGTTTGCCGGCCTGTTTGAACACCCAACAGTTACGGTTGGTGTGGTTGGCGGGCTTGTCTTGAGTGCCATGGATCTGGCAAGGCCTCTCCATGATTTTGTCCAGCGGGGTGGATCCGTCGCGATTGCCTTTAGGAGGCTTCTTCCGCTGCCCGGACCGAGGGTTGCGGAAGCCGGCGTTACCGGCCGTGTCGTCGGCGTCGCTAGTGTTGTGCCGGCATTTATTTTTGTTGCGTCACGGTTTCCCGTTTCCATCCCGGACTTCGGAGGTGCCGGGGTCTTCGGGGTTGTGGCTTCGTCTCGCTAGCCAGTTATCCTCGCCCGCGCAAAAGCGGGTCATGAGTGATGTAAGGGCGGACATGGTCCTAGGTTTATCCTGACCGAGCTGGCGAGCCAGCCATCCGTCCTGAATATTGTGCCTGAAAGAGGCTATAGCCTCGGCATCTGGGCAATCGACGATCTGGTTTTTCTTGGTCAAGAACCGATTCCAGAATTGTCGAGCGGACTCTCCTGCCTTTTGGACGACATTGCTTAGGTCGGAGGAGTCCGGAGGCCGTACATAGGTGCCCTGGAAGTTAGATCAGAATGCATCCTTGAGATCCTCCCAGCTCCCGATAGAGTTTTCGGGGAGACTGTTTAACCAGTGCCTAGCTGGCCCCTTAAGTTTAAGGGGTAGATACTTGATGGCGTTGAGGTCGTCTCCTCGTGCCATGTGAATGTGGAGGAGGAAATCCTTGATCCACACTGCTGGGTCAGTTGTTCCGTCGTATTGCTCGATGTTCACGGTTTTAAACCCTTCCGGAAACTGATGCTGCATCACCTCGTCGGTGAAACACAGTGGGTGGGCAGCGCCTCTGACCCGGGCTATATCGCGCCGGTAGTCGACGTCTGTTCTGGCCCGGTTTTGGACCCGACCTCTATTGTTTCGGTCGAGCCAGGGCCGGTACTCGTCCCGTCTATCGGCGGAGTACCCTCTAGATCCGTAGATGGATCTCGTGTGGCCTGTTCTATAATCCAGGTCGTGTCGTAGGTCGTACCTGTCCTCAGGCTCCATTGGCTCTTTTCCCCTTCTACGGGGTATCGCCGGCCTGTAACCGGCATCGCCAGCCGTCCTATCTCGTCCTCGGGGAGGGCGGTCCGGCTGGTCGTATGGAGTGTGCTTGGGGGACGGCGTATTAGGGAGCTCGTCATGGAATTGTGGCAGCAGCCGTCGACGTGGATAGCTCTTGGGTTGGTCCAATAGACCTGTGCCGTATTCTTCTTCGGCTGATAGGACCCTCGTCCATCTATCATTGAGGGTATCTTGTTCGGCCTTGAGCTGTCGTTCCCTCGCCTTTAGGCTTCGGGCAGTGGCTATAAGCTGTTGCCGAAACCGTTCCTGATCCTCCATGTTCTCGGGGACGATGAAGTCCTCGGCTTCCGGGGTGTCCTCCTCCTCTACAGGGGGGAGGTAGTTGTCATCCTTGGAATCGTTTGGATCTTCGGGGTCATGCTGGTCCTCCGGCCTTTCCTGGTCCTCTAGCGGATGCTCGGGGAAATCGGGATCGCCGAGGTCTTCCGGGGTATCATTTTCCCCGGTGCCAGCAATAGCTTCCGTTTCCTTTTTTGTCTTTGATCGTTTGCGCGGTTTCTGGCGCCTTGACGGCGCTTCACCCGATTCACCACCATTGTTTGCAGGTGTGCGCTCGCCGTTATCAGCTGGAGTATCCACCATGTAGACGTCATAGGTGGAGGTGGCAGTCCATCGCCCAGTGTTGACGGGGGTGGGAGCGCGATCCTCTTCATCCATGTCTTCTGCCTCCTCAGAGGCGTAGTACAACATATCGGTTAAGTCTTCGATAGTGGCTACGAAGTGGGTGGTGAGTGGGATGAAAAATTCCTCTTGACCCGCTTTAAGACCGATCTGAACGTGGATCGGGGTTGGGTCGTCAGTAATTTTCATCGATAAGATCCGATCTAGAGCTTCATTGAGCGTCGAGAGCTCGATCGGGTCAATTTGCTCAGCGCTTTCGGAGTTATCCTCCGATGCGTCCGTACAAGAAGTGTGTTCGGCGGGAGCTGGTTCCCGGCCAACTGGCGCTATGGCCGGATCCGGACTAAAAGCCAGACCATCGTCGGTTTTAGCCCTATGAGCGGGGTCGAGAGCGACATCCGAGGTCAAGGCCTCGGAGTCCTTGGGTGCGTCAGATGAGACCGCGAGCCCGTTGAGTGAAAGATCGCCCCGAGAGTCTACGGAGAACTCTAAGTTCCCGAATCTGACCTCTTGATAAGGGGCAAAACTCCCGGCCCGGCCTAGACGGCCGGTCGGGTCGGCGTGCAGCACAATGCTGCCGAAAGCGAAGATCTGTCCAGGGACGAAGGGGTCCATGTTCCGGACTTCTTCGTTAATGACCACGCGAGCCATCGATTCCTTTGGCGATCACAGCAGAACTCTCAATGAAAACACCAATGTCGGTGTCGAAACCGGCGGATCTCGGGTAGGGGGGCCCGAGCTGTGAGTCTAGGGTCGATGGTAACAAAGGGACGAAGGAGACGATGTTTACCCAGGTTCGGGCCCTCCTATGGAGGTAAAACCCTACGTCATGCTCGATTATATTGATGGTATGAAGGTTACAGAGTTGATCTACCTCGACTAGCTAAAACCCTAGATGAGTTTTTTTCCCTACAATCTAAAACCCTCCCGGTTTATATAGACACCGGGGGGTACCTTGGGTTTACACATGACAAGACTCTTGCCGGGAATGGTGATGTCGATTCCCTCATCTTGACTTGGAGTGCACGATGCGCCTTCGGGACTTCCTTCTAGAACACAGGGTCTTGATGTATCCGGCCTTCCCCGCGCCAATCAGAGTGTGGCCCACCAAGCCGGCCTATTGAGAGTTAGGCCAGCAGCCCGAGGACCCCTTAGTCCAGGACTCCCTCACCCGCTCCTCTTCCCCCAAAAATATCAGGCGGGAAGGGTTGCCACAACGGCCATTTTGAAAGAGGACAAGGTTGCAGCTTATCCTGACAAAAGGTGGTCTTCGCCTACTAATGTTCCCCGCCGTGACGCGCTTGTGGGCTCGGGGGTGACATCCGTCCTCCCGAGCCCTCGGTCCTAGTGTTCTTGCATGGAAGAGGAAACCTTTGGGGGATGCTTTGGGAACCCGTGGGCTAGCGCCTCTCTTCTATCACCAAAGAGGGGATCCTCGTCGTCCGCGCCTGCTGGCGCTGCTGCTGGCACCACTTGGCATGGCATGCATCACCCATGTGCGGGTATGGAGTCGCGGGGCCCGGCCCGGCTAGCTCCAGGCGGACTCGCCTCCCGAGGGCGCCGCAGGGATCCTTGTGGGGGAACTCGCGAAGTGTTTGGCTGTGGCGTCGCCTCGCGCCTCACGAGGCGCTGGCCCTCGTGAGGCCCGACCCCTGCGGGTGGGGCCGCCTAGCGTTCAAGGCAATCTTCGCGTCTTGGGCCACAGGCAGACGGGCCTGGATACCCCCAGTCCCAAGGGCCCGATAGTAGCCCCCAGGCCCGCGGCGTGGAGGGCCTTGCCTATTGGGTAGGCCGAAGTGATGCGGGCCCCATCGCCTGCGGGCCAGGTGCGACGCGTGGCGTTCGGTGGGTCGTGCATAGTCTCCACTCCCCCACGATGCTCCGGGAACTGCGCCTTTGTTGGGCAACCGTCAGGCGCGGCAGTCATAAAACCCCTCACCCCTTGGCTTCTTCGGTACGGTTCCTCCTCTTGCCGCTTCTCCCTTCTTGCTCCCTCTCCGAATCTTCGCCCCCTTTTTCTCCTTCGAGTTCATGGCGACGAAGCAGAGCGCTGCGAACACCGGGACACAAGTGGGGCCATCTGCGCCACCCTCATCCTCCGGAGGCGACGGGGGCCGGCGCTCGGGGCTAGCTCCGACGCGGTGCCGCTGGTTTGCCCATGACGATTAAGTGCGCCACTATCTTGGTCCCTTCTTGCACCATAATCTTGGTCGGCGAGCCTAACTGCCGCGATTCCCAGAGCACCCACGCCCAAGAGACGGAGGGAGGCTTCGCCTGGTGCCACCTCCCGCGCGCAGCCCGTCGGCGGGTTCTCTACCCCCGCGCCTGTCGTGGCGGGGAGCGGGGGACGCGCGCCTCCTGCCGCCGCTCATACTGCGCTCAGCGCCAAACATGAGGCGAAGCGGGAGGCCGATGTGGCCCTCCGTGAGCGCAAATGCCTTCGATCAGGAGGTGGAGCGCAAACGCCTCGAGACTCGAGAAGGTCGAGTCCACGCCGACAAGGCCACCCTCGCGGCAATGCGCGAGGAGGCTTGCGTTAACGCTGACGCGAGGGTGGCTTGGGAGCGGGAGGCCACCTTGGGAGAGTACCAGGGCGAACTGGCCCGGCAGGAGGCCCGACTCCAGCTCCGCTGCGACGGCCTCCAAGGGGAGGTGGATGTGCTCCGGGCTCGGCTGCGGGGCGCCGAGGCTGATCTCCAGGGCGCCCTCGCGAGCAAAGAGGACGCCAAGGCGGAGCTGGCGGCACTACAGGCCCAAGTCGGCGAAGCTGTTGACGCCGTGCAGTTGGCCCAGGACGACGCTGCACAGGCACGCATGATGGAGGCGCAGCGCGCCCACCAGTTCCTGGGCGTCGCGGGCCGCGCGAGCGGCGCTCTCCGTCGCTTTGTCAGGGACGTCCCGGAGCTGCCTCGCGCGCACGGCAATGGTGGCTACCTCGACTTCTTCTCGAAGGTGATGGAGGTGCTGGAGTCGGGCGTTTCCAGGGTGGAGGAGGACATCGAGTCAAGCGCGCGCGATCTCGTGGACTACGCGCTGACGCGCGTCTTCTCCAACATGCGCCGTCATGATCCCGCCTTCGACCTTTCCAGCGTGATGGACCCGGTGCCTGAGGTGCTCCAATGCACCCTTAGGGAGGAGGTGCGCGAGCACGTGGAGGCGTTGGTTGGACGGTTCGCTCAGGACGCGCCTTCAGGGGAGAGCGGGAGCCTTGACGCCGCGGCCTCCGGTGACCATGACGAAGACGACGCCTCTTCTGCTTAAGTTTTATGCTTTTCCCTGTAATGTTATGAACCACCAGGCCCCGTGCGGGCGAAAGACATTTGCGAGTTACTTTTGCTTAAATTGGTAACCACTTATCGTATCTTAGTCGCCCTCGCCCCCCTCGCGGGGTCTTCTTCTTCCTTTTGCGCAGCCCCCATGCCCCAGCTGGCTGGGGGCCATCCCGTGGCGATCCTTGCATCGTTGATGGGGTTCGCGAGCCCCCGTGCCAAAGGGCTAGGGCCAGCGAGGTCAGTGAAGACTCGTGGCGTGGGGCGCTCGAGGTTCCTGCCCTTGGCGCGTGACATGACCTCAGGCGACAGCCCCCGAGGCCTGCAGTATCTAGCCCATGCCTTGCCTGGCCATCATCCTTCGGTCGTCCTTCCTAGGGGGGTTCTCCTGAGAGTGCTCTGCCAAGGAGTTCATGCGCTTGCCAGCCTACGCTCGAGCCTTGTGCGTGGAAGTGCGTTGCCCGAGGTCCTCGCGAGGTGACGAAACGTCCCCGATGCTCGTAAGGATGGTCTCCAGGTGTGGGCCCGCTTCTCAGAGCCAACCCCGCCTGGGCTAGCGCGGTCTGCCAAGCGCGGGCCTCGTGCCCCCTTCCTTTGACGAGCCTGCCTAGGCAAAGTTCCTCGAGGCGGTTCTAGGGCGCAGCCTCACGCGAGGTGCCATAGAGGCCACTGACGATTGCCGTCGGCGCGAGCTGCGGGGGCAAGACTCTTGTGGGGATCCGGCCTGCTGAGATCGTTTGTGGGCCTGGTTAGGCTGGTGACGTATGTTGCCCCTTGGGCCGCAGGTAGCCGGGTCCGGACGCCCCTAGTCCTGCGGCTCTGGCGGTGCGGCCCATGGGCTCGCGGTGGTTGCAACTCCTTCAATGGGGGAGATCGGAGCGGCGCGGGCCCGAACCTCCTGAGAATTCGCAATACGTGGCGCACAATGGGGCATGGGGCCCCTCCATTCCCCGCGACGCCTCGGTAACTGCCCAGGCTGGCGTAAGGCCCAGGCCTCATGTATAAAGGGGAGGGGAGGAGTCCCTTAGCCCATCCTCCTTGTCTTCGGTCTCCATCGTCATTCGCCACCATAGCAGCGATGGCACCTGTGAGGAAGTTCTCCTCCGCCGAGAAGGAGAAGGTTGTGATGGATGAGGTGGGAGCGTCGAGGTCGGCGAGGGGCGGTGGCCATCGCCGTGTGTCCGTCGCTGCGCTCGAGGCGCCTTGTCGGGGGCGCGGTCGATCCTCGCTGGTGGCCCATGTCGGCGCGAGTAGCCGCGTAAGGAGCCCCGCCCGCGGGCGCCATCACGGCAGACGAGGCAGTCGCGGGCGAGGCCAACGGAGTGGTGCAGCCTCTTGGCCGCCCCGGCCACAGAACTGCTCCGCCGACGCGGTTCACGAGTTCATCGTGAGGATGGAGGACAGGCCTCGCACCTAGCTCCGGCTTCCGGACTCCTTCGCGAGGGAGATGGAGGGGCGCACTCCCCTGGGCCTGTGGCTGCAGCCGGACGGCTGCTGCAACAGGTCCTCCTGGGTGGCGATGGTGTTCAACCCGCTCTACTTCATGTTCTTGAAGTGTGGGTGGAAATCATTCGCCCTTGCCCGCGGGCTGCAGGAGGGGCACGTCCTTCACTTCAAATTTGACGGGGCCTCCACGCTCTTCATGAAGATCTTCGGGGAGGCCGGCGATCGCCTGGACTGGTGCATGGAGATCAGCAGCAGCAGCAGCGATAGCGGTGGCAGCGGCTGCAGCTCCTCCTCCGGGGGGAGCAAGAGTGATGACGACTCCGATGGCTCTCCGAACACCTGCATCAAGGAAGAGGACTCCGACTAGGCGCAACGGCGTCAGGTTTAGGATCTCGGGAGACGTCGCGGGAGTCCAGCTTCTCCTTTGTGTTGTTTCTCTTTCCCTGTAATGAACCATGCCGACCCCGCGGGGGTGCGTAAAAAATGGGTTATGTCCCTCGTGCTCCAAATTGAACGCTTTTGGGTGGAAACTTAGCTTCCCCTTCTTGCTACCCGTTGCCGGGGCTCAGCCCCCGGGCGCATCTCTGCCGTTGCTGGTACAAAGGGTCCTGTCGCGTGATGGTTCGCGGGGGAACCACCCCGGGGAGAAATCCTGCGTGAAAGCATTTGCTCCTAGGTAGGAACGCGCTTACCGGTTTTCACTTGGGCGTCATGCGAGGAAGATAGGCACCACGCGCCTTGGTGAGGTGACGTGCGTGTGCGCACGCCCGCGAGCCAAAACTCAGTCCTCTGGGTCCTGGCGTTGCTGGGACCTGCCCAGGCACAGGCACTGTTCCCTGCCCCCGCGCGCGCGAGGCCCAAGGGGGTCAGTGGGCGCGTGCCGCGGGAGGGGCCGGTGATTTTCCGAGGCGGGGACCATTTGCCCCTATGCTATTACGGCCCCCACCGCGGGGTTTATTCCTGTCTCACCCAGCGCGGAGCATGGGGCTTCCACTAGGCGTGGGCAGGAGTCCTCCCGGGGCCGAGGGGCGGCCCTTTCGGGAGGCTCCGGGGCATGTACAGCCCCAACCTCATTTTTTACTTGAGAGGGTCACGGGCGGCGATTTTAAAAGAGGGGTCGGATACCCCAGGCACACGGCTCAGGAGCTCCTTCCTCAGTTCTTCTTCCACCAGCGCGGAGCGTGGGGCTTCCACTAGGCGTGGGCGGGAGTCCTCCTGAGGCCGAGGGTCGGCTTTTCAGGAGGCTCGGGGGCGTATACAGCCCCACTCATTCTTACGTGAGAGTGTCATGGGTGGCGATTTCGAAGGAGAGTAGGGTACTCTAGGCACAAGGCCCGGGAGTTCCCTCCCCAATCCTTCGGGAGGCGGTGCCCGTCTCGCTACCCATAATATGGGCGTGGGACGCACCACGCGATCGTCATGTTGCTGTGCCGGGGTGGCAGGGCACCCATCCAGGGATGGCTTTACCCCCGCCGCCCCTATTCGTGCCCCCATTACCCGCCCGTGGCTATTCTCCGGGAGGGAGGGACACCAAATACCTTGGTGAGATGACTAGCACGGGTGGCCAGCCCGTGAGCCAGAGCTTGGTCATTTGGATTTCTCGGTGCTGCGAGGACAAGTCCTGGCGCAGACGCCGTGTCCAACCCTCCCCCATGGAACAGCCGAGGGGGAGGCGCGGGGGGCGAAGATCCTGGCGGGGTCAAGATGCTACGCTTGACAGTTTAAAACAATGACACAATCTTGACATCGGTTAATCTGGTTCATTACAGAACAAGGAAATCCCAGCTTGAGAAGTACACAAAAAGGGGTGGGGGCATAGGGGGTCGCTTGATTTGAACAAATCACGAAAGTAACCTGGCGACCACGCTGCTACGGAAGAGTCAAGCCATTTGTCAACACGCGTCGTGGGGGTTCACCCTCCAGGGACGGAGTGGCTCCTGAGGCATCGGAGATCCGGGAGGCTCGAGGGGCCTTAGTGCCACGCGAGGCACCATCGCGAGCCGCGTCAGTCCTTGGAAGACGGCGCTAGCGTTATCCCAGCAAAAGGGAACGCGAACATGGTGAACGGCGACGTGTGGCTGGAAAAAACCTTGAGACCCTACCCGGTTAAGGCCCGTGACGTCGACGCTCAGACGCGTCCTGTCGCGCTTCAGGCGACGCTCCTCCCGCATCCTGACGTCTCCTTGGTCGGTGAATTCGCGCGACATCGGCGCCCGGCACTGCGTTCCTCCCATAAAGGGGCGCGCCGCGAGGCACGCCTCCAAGCGATGCCCGAACACCTTCCTCGTCACGCCGGCCAGGCCGGAAGCTTCCCACGCGGGAGACCCAGAGCCCAACCTAAGGAGGGCGCCGAGCGCGCCTTCCTATGCGGGGGGGGGGGGGGCTATCGGCGCCGGCAGTGGGCGCGGGACGCACGTCGGCGAGGGCCGCGTTCTTGGTCTTGACAAAGCTCGAAACGGGCGACGGCTGTTGATACGTCTCCAACGTATCTATAATTTTTGCTTGTTCCATGCTGTTATATTATCATTCTTGGATGTTTTACAATCATTTTATTACAACTTTATATCATTTTTTGGGACTAACCTATTGACATAGTGCCAAAGTGCCAGTTGCTGTTTTTGCTTTTTTTTACTTCGTAGGAAATCAGTACCAAACAGAGATGAAATGCTGCGGGGATTTTTGTGGATTTTTAATGGACCAGAAGAAACCTGATGGGCCAAAGAACACCAGAAGAGGGGGCCCAGGGAGGCTAGCACCCACCAGGACGCGCCAGAGGCCCCCTGGCGCGGCCTGGTGGGTGCTGGGCACCTCGGGCACCCCCTCAACCGACTACTGTGCCTATAAATTCCCTGGAAATCCAAAAACACTAGGGGAGCCAACGAAACACAATTCCAGCCGTCGCAAGTGCTAGAACCGCGAGATCCAATCTAAACACCATCACGGAGGGGTTCATCTTCTTCATAGGTGCCTCTCCGATGATGCGTGAGTAGTCCACCATAGACCTACGGGTCCGTAGGCAATAGCTAGATGGCTTCTTCTCTCTCTTATGATTCTCAATACAATGGTCTCTTGGAGATCTCTTTGATGTAAACTTTTGCGGTGTGTTTGTTGGGATCCGATGAATTTTGAGTTCATGATCAGTTTCTATCCATGAATATTATTTGAGTCTTCTTTGATCTCTTGTATGCATGATTACTTATAGCCTCGTATTTCTTCTTCGAATCTTTGGTTTAGTTAGGCCAACTAGATCGATTTTTCTTGCCATGGGAAGAGGTGCTTTGTGATGGGTTCTATGTTGCGGTGTTCTTTCCCAGTGACAGAAGGGACAGCAAGACGTGCATGTATCGTTGCTATTAAGGATAACAAGATGGGGTCTATTCCTACATGAATAGATCTTGTCTACATCATGTCATCGTTCTTATTGCATTACTCCGTTTTTCCATGAACTTAATACACTAGATGCATGCTGGATAGCGGTCGATGTGTGGAGTAATAGAGGTAGATGCAGGCAGGAGTCAGTCTATCTATCTTGGATGTGATGCCTATATAATGATCATCGCCTTGGATATCGTCATGACTATTCGATTTTCTATCAATTGCCCAACAGTAATTTGTTCACCCACCATGCGCTATACTCATGAGAGAAGCCACTAGTGAACCCTACGGCCCCCGGGTCTACTTTACCTATCATATTGCTTTCCGATCTACGTTTTTTGCAATCTTTGTTTTCAGATCTACAAAACCAAAAACCCAAAAACATATTGCTGCATATTTACTCTTTTTATTTGTGCTCTTGAGAGATCTATCTCTCCTATCTATCACTACCTAATCTATCTTATCACCGTAGAGAGATTGACAACCTCTCTTTCGCGTCGGGTTGCAAGTATTTGTTGTTTGTGTGCAGGTGCTGCTTATTGGGTGGTGGTGATCCTCCTACTGGTTCGATAACCTTGGTTTCATAACTGAGAGAAATACTTACTGTCGCTGTGCTGCATCATCCCTTCCTCTTTGGGGAAATACCGACGCAGTCCAAGCCACGTCAAAGGAATTTCTGGCGCCGTTGCCGGGAAGGAAGCAGTCTCTTCTACGTGCCTAATCATAGGCACCGAGGGGACTCCACCATCATCTACCAGGTTCCTAATCACAAATCTTATCTCCTTGCAATTACATTATTTGCCATTTGCCTCTCGTTTTCCTCTCCCCCACTTCACCAATTTGCCGTTTTCTTCGCCCTCCATTCTCGTTTGCTCTTTTTCTTGCTGGATCTCTTGCCTAGTTATTATGGCTAGTTCTTCCTTTATTGCGTGCACTCCCGATAATGAGGTTCTTAATTTTAAGCAAAGGGGAGGGGAGAACTTAAAAGATGCTTGGTATAGGATTTGCAATGCTTATAATAGATCTATCCATAAGCAATCAACGTTGTTCTTCTTCGCAGTTTTTATGTTGACATCACCACTCGGTATAGATTCGTCCTTGATACGATTACCGGTGGGAATTTCTTGATGTGTCCATCTTTGGATGCTTTTAATGCTTTGGGAAGTTTAGTGGGATCGCCACCTATCATGATCAATGAAACAACTTTAACTCTCGAACACGTTATGGAGAGATTAGATGCTATTGAAAAGAAGACGATTACTAAGGAACATCTTGATGATCTAGATAAAAATATGCATAATCTTGCTAATAAAATTGGGGCTAAGGCGGGAGATGCCATCAAATTATTGAAGGCAAAAGAAACCGTAGTTAACGAAAGGGTAGAAGAAAGTCCTTACCGTATTGATAAGTTGGAAGAGATCTTTAATAATTTGGGTTCGGATTTTTCTTCTATCAAATCTCTTGAAAAAACTCCCGTAAAAATTGGCAAGACCACGCAAGTCACTAAGAACAAAGTTGCTACAACTAGGGGCTACAAAGGGGATCTTAAAATGATTAGTATTCATCCCGACTTTGTTGAAATTATAAGAGATCCTATCTACAAGAATGGATTTTTTGGTTTTCTTCCTCGGAGTGTTATCGTTAAGAACTTTCATGCTAAATCCTTGAAGAAATCTAGTTGTGTGATTGAAGAGTTGAAAACCAAAGATGACAATACTTGAATCTATCCAATATGCCTAGCTAGGGGCGTTAAATGATAGCGCTTGTTGGGAGGCAACCCAATGAATAAATAAATTTTTGCTTTTTCCTTTCTATTTTTGAGTGTTGACACAATTATGCCTCTGTTATGATTGTGTTTTTATGGTTTATTTAGTGTTTGTGCCAAGTAGAACCGTTAGGATGATTCATAGGATGAGTAGAAGTGATGCTGAATCTGAAACACAAACTTTGCATCCAGTATATGAATTTTCATTTTTTGCTGGAACGTGATCTTGAGCTGCAATTCTAACACAGTGTTTCTATCAAATTCCTTACGTTGTCCTAATTTTTCAGAATTTTTAGAGTTACATTAGTATGGGTATGGTACAGATTACTACAGACTGATCTGTTTGAGACAGATTCTGTTTTTGTTGCATTGTGTGCTTGTTTTGATGAATCTATGGTTTGTATTGGAGGGTATAAGCCATGGTAAAGTTAAAATACAGTAGGTATAATGCTATTATAAAATTTGAATGGGTTTACAACAGTACCTAAAGTAGTGATTTGCTTTCTTATACTAACGGATCTCACGAAGATTTTGTTGAGTTTTGTGTGATTGAAGTTTTCAAGTTTTGGGTGAGATCACGATGGTTGAAGGAATAAGGAGTAGCAAAAGCCTAAGCTTGGGGATGCTACCACACCCCCAAGATATATCCAAAGAGTAACAAGCAACTAAGCTTGGGGATGCCCCCGAGTGGCATCCCCTCTTTCTTCTAACGACCATCGGTATTTTACTTGGAGCTATATTTTTATTCGTCACATATCATGTGTTTTGCTTGGAGCGTCTTGTATATTTGCTTGCTTTGTTTGTTAGTTTTTCCTTTGTATCCTTTCTGTACACACCTATTTGATAGAGCCACAATCATGCTATGATTTGTTAGAATTGCTCTATGTGCTTCACTCAAACTTTTTGAGCTATAGAATTGCTCTAGTGCTTCACTTATATCTTTTTGAGCACGGTGTGCTTGGAAGCTTTTGTAGAAATACTCTCATGCTTCACTTAGATTAATTTGAGAGTTAGTAAAAATTTTAAGAAATCCTCTCATGCTTCACTTATACCTTTTTGAGAGATGAAATCTTTACGCTCATGTGCTTCACTTAAATTTGTTTGAGCTTGCCAAAAAGCAATGGCAATATATGAAATTAGTCCCAAAGTGATAGATATCCAAGGAGGATATAATAAAAACTTTCATGAAGATCATTGGACAAATTAAACTTGACTCCTTGTAATAGTTTTGAAACATGATGATAGTAATGTGTGAGTCATGTTAATGAGTAATTATGCTTAGTAGGAATATTGGTGTTAAGGTTTGTGATTCCCTATGCATGCACGAAAGCCAATAGTTATGCAATGAAGTTACATCCTACTTGTGGTGCATTATTCGGTGTTAGTTATGTTCAATGCTCACTTTTGTGATTTTTCGTTTCTTGGTTTGGTTGCTTCCCAATCTATTTGCTAGCCTTCATTTGTACTAAATAGAAATACTACTTGTGCATCCAAAATCCTTAAACCAAGTTTTGCCTTATGAGTCCACCATACCTACCTATATGCGGTATTTCCATGCCGTTCCAAGCAAATTTGTATGTGCCATCTCTAAATTTTCAAAATAAATTTTCTCTTTTGTGTGCCCGTACCGCTCATGAAACGGTGGGGAGTGTCCAGTATGTTTCCATGCTAGATGTGTTATTCTCAAGATGAGTGTTCATTCACTTGTCATTGCACGAGAGTGCGGCGGTAATAGGGATGCCCATTCCCGAAATGAAAAAGAAAAAATATTTACTTTATGTTGTCAAATAATAAATTCCCTGAAAAGTGTTGGTATGGAAGGCAACCGTGGATACGGCCCGCCATGGAAAGTGAAAGTTTGGTGGAAAAAGGAATAAACTTTATTTTCTGTTTGGGAACCGCCTATGATATATCTAGCATGGTATGTATTGTGAGCTACTTTGTCGTTTTCGTTGACAGGAAAAGCATGCCACCCAAAATATTTTCTCGAAACAGGCTTTCGCCCCGCTTTATAGATAAAGCATAAGTCCATACAACCAAGTACCAAGCTCAACCCGAAAATAAGACTGCTGGGGCCACAGCACAATCGCGCCCAAAAAAGGAAGAAGAAACATAAAAAGCCACCTGGGGCAAGCTAAGTAGTAGACGAACGGACGGAGAGCCGGCGCGCAGAAGCCAGCAATGCGTCAAGTGAGAGCTCAAGCTGGTCACGGTCCCTCGGCCTAGCAAGCGGATGCCAGTGCTACAGGAAGGCAAGAAATTTGAACATCGAGTCAGAAGCACGCCGCAGGAAAATCCGCTCAATCACCATCTTATTGCGAGTAGTCCAAAGGGTCCACGACATAGCCGCGAAGATGTGCCAAAACAGTCGGCGCTTACGACCGACCTGGGTTGCCCGGACCTGCAGGAACTCTGCAGGATCGCGGGCCTCCCACTCCGGCCCGAGGGCCTCACGAACAAAGCACCAAAGTGCCTGAGCTGCTACGCAAGAAAACAAAATATGAGTACCAGTCTCGGGTACGAGGCAAAGAGGGCAAAGGCCATTGCCCGAACCATGGCATTTAAGCACCTCGGTCCCCGAAGGTAGGCGATCACGCAGGAGCTGCCACACAAAGATCTTGATTTTAAGGGGCAACGGCGCCTTCCACAGTGGGGATAACCACTGGAGAACCGGCAGCCGGCAAAGCGCCTGATAGGCCGAGCTAATGGAGAATTCTCCGGACGGAGAAAGACTCCAAGATACGGTGTCAGGGGCCTAGGAAACAGGTCGAGGGACTATTTCCCTCAAGCTTGCCCATTCTTGCACCTCCTCCGGTCCGAATGAGCGACGGAACGTAATGTTCCATCCCTCCTCCAAACCGGCCGCACAAACTAACACATTCGGGTCGTCACAAATCGCAAAGAGCCTCGGGAACCGAGTCCGTAGCAGCTCCCCATCAATCCAAGGATCCAACCAAAACTGAGTACCAGACCCGTTGCCAACCGAGAAGCGCACACCCAGCCTAATCTCTTCCTTGATGGCCTGGATATATTTCCAGAACTGTGACCCAACTGAGTGGGAACAAGCCAAGAGGGGCTGGCCCTGCAGGTACTTGGACTCAATCAGTTGTAGCCACAGCCCACCATCGCCCCGCATGATCCTCCAAACCCACCTCAGCATGAGGGCCACGTTCATGCGGCGAGACGCCGGGATGCCTAGAACACCCCGATCCTTGGGCAAGCAGATGTCCGCCCATTTCACCATATGGTATTTAGGGCGACCATCCACCGTCTGCCAGAAGAACCTAGCCAGCTCCTTGTCAAAGGAGCTATGCACACCTTCGGGCAAGATGTACATCCCCATCATATACATGGGGAGGCTAGCGAGGTTAGAGCTAATCAGGATTGTTTTGCTTCCTTTAGAAGTGAACCTTCCGCACCAGGGCTCCGCACGGGACGCTACTCGTCCCACAAGCGGATCAAACCCACTC
The DNA here is from genome assembly GCA_039707655.1 of Elymus sibiricus. Lineage (NCBI taxonomy): Eukaryota > Viridiplantae > Streptophyta > Magnoliopsida > Poales > Poaceae > Elymus > Elymus sibiricus. Next base: position 274,266,168 of record CM077675.1, on the reverse strand, counting down.
ACCAAGATCCTGGACTCCGACAGGGGCATCCCCAAGTATGATATGGGGAAAGATGCCAGCCTACAATTGAGGTTGTCTGCAATCCTCTGCTGCTCAAGCTCCGAGTAGCCTAGGACCACCACCTCACTCTTGTCAAAATTAATCTTAAGACCATATATTTCCTCAAAGCAGAGCAAGAGGAATTTAAGGTTGACAATGTCCATATCCGAGCCTTCCACCATGATCATGGTGTCATCCGCATACTGCAAGTGGGTGATACCTCCTCCCGGGATGAGATGACTAACCACACCCTTAAGGTAGCCGGCCAACTGGGCCTTATCTAGGATGCCCACAAGGGCATCCACAATGAGGTTGGAAAGCAAGGGGGAGACAGGATCCCCTGCTTTACACCTCTGGAAGCCTGAAAGAAAGGCCCAACCTCTCCATTGATGTTAATCGCCGTGTTCCCCGATCTAACCATCTGCATGATCCAGGAACACCATCTCTTGTCAAATCCTCTCCGTTGCACAACCAACCTCAAAAAGGACCAATCCAAACGGTCATATGCCTTCTGGAAGTCCAATTTAAGGAAGACACCCTTATGACCCCGCGAAGCCACCTCGTGGACAATCTCGTGAAGGGCCAGGATCCCATCATGGATCCGCCGGCCCTTCAAGAATGCGGTCTGAAGGGGGTGAGCGATCCTCTCCGCCACCGGGGATAGCCGGGTCGCGCACACCTGCGCAAAGATTCGCTCCAACACGTTAATCACCGTGATGGGGCGGAATTGCCGAATATCCGTCGCCCCAACTACCTTGGGGATCAGGGTAATAACACCATAATTTATTCTAGCCATATCCAAAGTTCCAATATAAAACTCATGGAACATAGGCATAATGACCGGGCGCAGGACCTCCCAGAATTTCTGGAAGAATACCACCGGCAGGCCATCCGGACCCGGGGCCGAGCTAGCCTTCATAGAGGCAATCGCTCGCCCCACCTCCTCAGACGAGAAAGGGAGCGTAAGCTCCGCATTCTCCTCCTCAGTGATTTGGTCCTCAGGCGGCCAAAAATCCTCGCGGAGGGAAACACCTCCGCGCGGCTCAGCGGAAAACAACTCCTTATAAAAGGAGTAAATATGGGCGGAGATGTCCTCTGGGCTCTCCAGAAGGACATCCCCGTCCCATAGCCAAGGGATGGCACACTTCCTCCTACGGCCATTGGCTAATGCCTAGAAGTAAGCAGTGTTCGCATCCCCCTTAAGGAGCCAGTTCTGGGCCCCCCAACGCTGCCAAAACAGCTCCTCACCCTTATAGATATCCATGAGCGAGGCCTCGAGGGAGTACCGCCTAGTCCAGTCATCAGGAGACAGTCCCGGTCCATCAGCAAGTCCATCCAGCACCTTAATCTGATCAAGCAAGACCCCTTTACGGGCCCAAGGATCCGCACCCAGGTTCGCCCCCCAGCCCCTCATGAGCTGTCTAGCCATTTTGGCACAATGGTGCCAGACATCCACAGCACAAAAAACTCGGGGTGGGGCCACAGCCGCCTCCATCCAGCGGTCGCACACCATCTCCATGAAGCCCGGCTGCTCCAACCAAAACGCCTCAAAGTGAAAGCGACAAGGTCTCGGGGGGGGGGGCATCATCCCCTGACGAAAAGAGCAAGGGGACATGGTCGGAGCCAATCCGAGTAACCGCCCTGAGTGAGCACAGCGGGAACATTAATTCCCATTGGGCCGACACAAAAACCCGATCCAAAACACTCCGGATGGGGTTAGCCTGCTTATTCGTCCATGTGAACCTAGAACCAACCCGGGCTATCTCACAAAGGGCCAGATCCGCAATGCAGTCATTAAATAGACGCATGCGGGTCCGGTCAACATTCGGGGAGCTCTTATCCGAAGCCCACCGAATGAGATTGAAGTCCCCGGCCACCACCACCGAGGTGGCGCACCGCTCCACCTTATTCTTCAGCCCAACTAAGAAGTCCGCAAAACGCGCATGATCCGCAGGGCCATAGACGAAGATCACCTCCCAGCTTAGGTTAACCCGTCGATCGGTGATGGACATGCTGAGGAAAAACTCTCCTCGATCCATGTCCCACACCAAAAAAGCATCTTCCCGGACTCCGAGAAAAATGCCCCCAGATTGCCCCGTAGCAGGCAGCCACTGCCAGGCAAACTGGTGCCGGGAAAGCCCCTGAAGCTCGTGTATGCTAAAATCCTGGCGAATCATCTCCTGAAGGCCCACAATATCAATCCCTTCTTGCCGCATGTATTCGATGAGCTGTCGTCGACGGCCGGCGAGGCCGAAGCCCCTAATGTTCCAACATAGGAGCTTCATATTGGAACCTCAGGGGAAGCACTAGGCCCCTTTGGCGGGGCCGAACTAGCCCGCCCGGCAATCGCGGGTCAGGGAGAATGCTTCACCGGCCGGCCACGCCGCCCCCGTGTATGGGGGGCGATGGTGGTCGCCGGACCCAGGGATGAAGCCCTGGAACTAGGCCCACACACCTCTATCCGGTGTTCAGTGGGGTTGAGACGGGTGGGAGGCCGACCTCTCAGAACCCTCACCGGCGGAGGGACTGTCGGAGGGCCACCAACCATGGTCTCCAAGGGGGGCGCACCACCGACCTCGGCCTCTCTATGGCCATGATCAGTGCTGGCCGGGGTGGAGGTGACCCCACGCTCCATCCGAGCGCGGGCTTCAGCCAGCGCCCCATCGAGCCATTCCTTGCAGCAGATCGTCGATATCTTCTCAAGGACAGGGCCCTTCTCGCCACGAAACACAATACCACTATCGGAGGCCACATCGGCCAGGTGAGAGAATGGAACGGACCCAAGCACAGAGAATCTAGAACCAGAACATGAAGGATCACAGGGAGCGGGATGTATACCTGGGGACAAGTCGCGAGCAGCCGCCCGCATCACAACCTTCTCCTGGATGGTCGGGACGCGGCCATCCAGAAGCACCCGGGACTGACTGAGCCGCGCGCTCTGTCGCGCAGCCACCGACGGGGAGGGCCCTCCCCAAGACAAGGACCCAGCCATCGGTGGAGACACCACGGACAGGTCCTGGCCTGCCAACGGCACCAGGGCCGGGGACCCCAAAGTCGGCGAAGGGGGGGTCACCGGCGAGCGAGAGTAGCAGACCACCCCTGGCGAATGCGGCGAAGAGGGAGGGCGGACATCCAGCCCCACACTCACGGAGTCGTCCTCCTCGACCACCATGGCAGCCACCGGCGTCACCATGAGAGGAGGCTGGGTCAGGAGCGCGGACCCACCCCCCGACGCAACACGCGAAGACGTCCCTGCCGGGCAAGAAGACCCCCCACCAGTGGAGACCGGACTACGGTGGCCACCAGAGGGAGCAGGTGGCACATCATCATCATCATCGTCGGAAGAACACCCCTCGGAGGAGCCCCCATCCCCGCCCTGCCCACTGGCGGGATGAGACAGAGGGGGAGGAGGGGCCGTCCCCGACAGGTGCTTAGGCGCCGGAGACTCAAGCTCGAAGGTGAGGCACTTCCCCTTAGTGCCAAAGTAGAAGACCAGAGACAGACCGTCAATCTCAGCCGGAGCGGGGCAGAGGATCTCAATGCGCGTGGGGCCATCACCCTCAAAAGAGGCCAAGTCAGCAGTAATGATCTTGCCCACCGGCTCAGAGATCGCCTTGAGGATGTGCACGAGCTTGCCGCCCCGCGGCGCAGACTTGCCACCCCGAGGCAGCCCGTAGACGAGGACCCACACCCGGGCGAGAGGGGGCACAGGGTCGGGCTCCGCGACAGCCGCGCGGACGGAGATCAGGAACTTGTTGAGCGGGCATCTGATGATGTCATGAGAACATACGCGAAGCAGCTCGGCGGAGGGGAAAGGGGCCGAGAAGACGAGGGGAGCCGTCTCGGTCACCTCCCAGGTGAAGTCGGTTTCACGGAAATCACCGATGTAGGCGGAGAGCTCGGCCTGGATGAGGTCGGCCATGATCACCACCTCGGCCGGCAAGTCCTTCTCAGGAGCAAGAGTGACCGTCGCCAAGTGCGGCCGAACCGCCTCCTCCTCAATCTCAGCATCCACATAGTAGAAACCACCCCCCTCTATCCCGTACCCGAGGTAGGCAAGGGTCGTGGGGCATCGGGGAGGGGCCTCACACTCCGAGCGGAAGTGCCCCGCACATCCACAGTTGATGCACATCGTCTCCTCGCGGGTCCTGGGGCGGCCGACTCTAGGGGTCTGCTCCGAAGCCGCCTGCTCCGGAGCCCTGGTCGGAACTGGACACACGGCCACCCCAGGGGTCTTCTTCTTCTTATGCTTCTTCTTCTTCTTAGACTGGACCGCCGCACCCGGCGCCTCGACGGACCGGCGAGCGGGAGAGACCCTCTCGGTCACCAAGCCATCCCGACGTCGCTCCGGGTCGACGTCCTGGGATCCACGACGATCACCCCGGCGCACGGGGCCGGGAGACCGATAAGCACGGGCCGAGTCCACCCGACGATCCCCCCGGTCAGCGACATCCACGCGCGGCACACGGGAAGAATCGGTCTCAGGCCTACGACGGCGCCAATCCCCATCCGATGCATGCTGGGAAGACTCCCTTTGCGCCGGCAGCCGCGGCTCCAGGACAGCACGCTCCCGACCCGCCGGCGAAGTGCATGTCTAACATGTCCCGACCCGCCGGTGGAGACACTATAGCCACAGCATGCTATACAAAGAAGAAAAGAATATGATGAACATGTTAGGCAGCATTCCACATCAAAAATTCTGTTTTTATCATTTACCTACTCGAGGACGAGTAGGAATTAAGCTTGGGGATAATGATACGTCTCCAACGTATCTATAATTTTTGTTTGTTCCATGCTGTTATATTATCATTCTTGGATGTTTTACAATCATTTTATTACAACTTTATATCATTTTTTGGGACTAACCTATTGACATAGTGCCAAAGTGCCAGTTGTTGTTTTTGCTTGTTTTTTACTTTGTAGGAAATCAGTACCAAACAGAGATGAAACGCTACGGGGATTTTTATGGATTTTTTATGGACCAGAAGAAACCAGATGGGCCAAAGAACACCAGAAGAGCGGGCCCAGGGTGGCTAGCACCCACCAGGGCGCGCCAGAGGCCCCCTGGCGCGGCCTGATGGGTGCTGGGCACCTCGGGCACCCCCTCAACCGACTATCGTGCCTATAAATTTCCTGGAAATCCAAAAACCCTAGGGGAGCCGAAGAAACACAATTCCAGCCGCCGCAAGTTCCAGAACCACGAGATCCAATCTAAACACCATCACGGAGGGGTTCATCTTCTTCATAGGTGCCTCTCCGATGATGCGTGAGTAGTCCACCATAGACCTACGGGTCCGTAGGCAGTAGCTAGATGGCTTCTTCTCTCTCTCTTATGATTCTCAATACAATGGTCTCTTGGAGATCTATTTGATGTAAACTTTTGCGGTGTGTTTGTTGGGATCCGATGAATTTTGAGTTCATGATCAGTTTCTATCCATGAATATTATTTGAGTCTTCTTTGATCTCTTATATGCATGATTACTTATAGTCTCGTATTTCTTCTTCGAATCTTTGGTTTAGTTAGGCCAACTAGATCGATTTTTCTTGCCATGGGAAGAGGTGCTTTGTGATGGGTTCGATCTTGCGGTGTTCTTTCCCAATGACAGAAGGGGCAGCAAGACACGCATGTATCGTTGCAATTAAGGATAACAAGATGGGGTCTATTCCTACATGAATAGATCTTGTCTACATCATGTCACCGTTCTTATTGCATTACTCCATTTTTCCATGAACTTAATACACTAGATGCATGTTGGATAGCGGTCGATGTGTGGAGTAATAGAGGTAGATGCAGGCAGGAGTCGGTCTATCTATCTTAGACGTGATGCCTATATAATGATCATCGCCTTGGATATCGTCATGACTATTCGATTTTCTATCAATTGCCCAACAGTAATTTGTTCACCCACCGTGCGCTATACTCATGAGAGAAGCCACTAGTGAACCCTACGGGCCCCGGGTCTACTTTACCTATCATATTGCTTTCCGATCTATGTTTTTTGCAATCTTTGTTTTCAGATCTACAAAACCAAAAACCCAAAAACATATTGCTGCATATTTACTCTTTTTATTTGTGTTCTTGAGAGATCTATCTCTCCTATCTATCACTACCTAATCTATCTTATTACCGTAGAGAGATTGACAACCTCTCTTTCGCGTCGGGTTGCAAGTATTTGTTGTTTGTGTGCAGGTGCTGCTTATTGGGTGGTGGTGATCCTCCTACTGGTTCGATAACCTTGGTTTCATAACTAAGGAAAATACTTACCGTCGTTGTGCTGCATCATCCCTTCCTCTTTGGGGAAATACCGACGTAGTCCAAGCCACGTCAGCTGCTCCTTCCTCGGGGGCGCAGCCGCGTGAAGCCCATCTCCTCCCTCGTCGTCGCAGCGCTTGGCCATGGCCACCTTGTAAGCCCGCTCGAGGGAACGGACCGCGTCTGTTTCATCGCAGGTGATGGTAATAACGCCACCGGGACCCGACATCTTGAGGATGTTGTAGCCGTGGTGAGCCACTGCCATGAACCTGGCCAAGGCCGGGTACCCCAGGATGGCGTTGTATGGGAGGCCATGCGAGGCTCCCGGCTTCCTCCAAACCCCCCGCCAGACGAGTCGCCGCTCCTCTCCCCGGGTGACGGATATTGATCAAAATGGAGATTCTGAAATGATAGGGAGGTAAGATAGAAGATTCAACAATGTGACAGGGTTTGGTTGATGATGGCTAAGGATGGCTTGGTGATCAAGACTAACGTTCTGATATGAATTATGATACTAACCTAGTAGTACCCACCACACATATCGTCTATCTTATATAGGAAACTACTATATAACAAACATGATGGCATCAACACACTTGGAATGGAACCACCCTATGCATTTTAATTACATAAGCACAACAATGCATGATAAATGTAAAAGATAACCATAAATAAATATTTAGATGTAATCCAAATATTTATAATGGTCAATAGCAACCACTTACATCAACTATAATATTTCAAAAGCAAGCGTTCCAACGAACGTTATGAACCAAACTAGTTAAGCAATGAAACATCATACAACACACACGATTTGAGTGGATCTAGATTCTATCATAAAGCAATACTAACCATATAGATCTAATAACACAAACCAAACATATGTCAGCTAATATTAACAAATTTAACAACACATGGGGTACATGAATATCAACTATATCCTAAACATGATATGATAATACACGCCAATGTAACCGCAAACTACCACAAGCAAGAACATGGCATGTGTAAGAGTAACAATTAACCACAAATAAATATTTAGATGCTACTAAATATTTATAATGGTTAACATCAAGTAGAACCAAACATCAACCATAACAACTATCAGCAACATTCTATAAGCAGAACCAACCAACACTATGGTCAAAGCTAATTGAATGACTGAATAATAAGACCCATCTCATACAAGGCATGTGAGGGAAGAATTATAAAGATGTCTTATCTAATAATACAAGCATCAAGCATACGGGGTCATGGAAAGATACCAAACTATGGCGTCCTTTTAATAATAAAGAAACAACCAATACCCAATAACATCTAGACCACATGCTTAAACAAGAGAGTAAACTATGCACACTAAGCATATGATCAAAACACAACACTACTATCATGAAAGATGAATTGACAATAGCATGTGATGAACTATGGTAAATGTATCCAACACTCTTAATGCTAGCATTAGACAAAGGCAATCATCTATAAAAAGCACATGGTACTAAGTACTCAACTATAGCACATGGAACATAATAAAACATTAAAGATCACTATCACGACATGATGTCTAGGCTTAGGTGCCACAAATGAAATAGTAAGATAAACAAAATGCAATGCTAATCAGAGAGATGATCATGGCATGAGGTACACGCTATGGGACCAAGAAATCCAAGTCATAACTACATATAAATTAATTGATAAACGACTAACTAAAATATCAAACAAGGTATCATGACACTCGACTGTCATGATATGTGACACATAAGTACAACGGAGAAAGCATACGACACATGTAGGCAAATAAACATCTATGCCATGTCATCAATGATATCAAGCAATGAAATATCATCACATGAATAACAAAGACGACTTGCATTTTCTATCTAGTACAACTTACACTTGCAACGACATAGGATAAACAACTAGGAGTAGTCTATGACATGAATTGATACGCACACGCTATGCAATATAGTTATACAATCAAGACAACATGGCATAGTATTGACAAAGCAAGAACGAACTCTACTTATTAAAATATGTGAGGTCATTAACAACAAGCATGTATCTACTAACATGCATAAGCTACCCATATACATCATCATATCTTACATACTAGCAATGTTATAACACATGAAATTCATACAATAACATGCATTCACATTTGAGCAAGTGCTAACATGGCATGATATCATCCTAGGTAAACAAAACACATCGAAATTATCAAGATGTAAAATACTAAGTTCTATGCCACAAGAATAAATTCTATATAGGAACACAAATGTAACCACGGCATAAAAGCATCCAACCATGTAATCTTGGATAATAAAGATCTACAAATATGAATAATAACTTGCACAAAAGGTTATACTAAAATATCACCAAATACGTGTCATCTCATGCAACTTTGGGAATGTAAGAAAATATTCTTTAACCATGATCAACAAATAATCCAACTGTTACTAGTAGGATTACAACAAGCAATTCATCACACGCATGACTATGTTCTAAAGTAACATACTAATTCATGACAACAAATATAAGGACCTAGACAACAATTAGATTGTTACATAACCATCATAGGCATGACATGATTTCAAAACAACAAATACACATGCAACAAGGATGAAGAGAAAATATGAAATATACCTAATATATCTTCATGCTAGAAAAAAGTGAAACTAAATGAAACATGAAGTATTCGACAGTTAAATAAATCAAGCCAAGCCTAGGATAACCTTACATAAACCTGAACATGGTAACAATTCACAAAAACTGGTATACACACATATTATATGACCACGTCGCATCAAAGAAAAAAATATCAACAAGAAACAACGTACATGACTAAATATGACAATTTAAACAAACCTAAAAAATAAGTCTAATAAATCACATGACACACAAATCAAGATATATCTAACATACAGTGGTAAGTCTAATAAATCACATGACACACAAATTAAGAGATATCTATCATACACTCGTAGGTGTATCATGAACACATGAAAATAACATACTAACATATTAGAAGTTAACCATACTCGAAAAACGCCTTGAAATGTATCAAAAGAAACGACTATAATCGTATATATTTTACCGTTCACAAGATATAACCGACAATCTAACTCCGCCACCGGGTTTCTACGGTCATAGGACGAATTTCATATGTTGGACGGGAAGTAATATGATGAAGAGAAACTAAAGAAACATGTCAATGTCAACGGATGGCCCCCGCTTTTGGACGCGGGAGGCCAGCTAAAGAAAAAGGCCGAATTATGATGTCTAGGAGATAGGTTAAACGTGGTTGAATTCACGTGCAAAAGGAATTGGACAGAAACTCACCGAGCACGAAGAATAGATGCGACGAACTCCATGAACAGTGTACACGGACATGCGGAATTCTTCGTGTGTGATTAACGGAACGTGTTATTTCTTCCCTGAATGGATTCATGACGTGAAGGAGAAGCTCCTGGCGCAAGGGTTTGCACGGAGGTGCGCCAAGCCTCTGGGAACGAGCAATGGCGTCCATGGATCACCATTGTTTCGGGAAGAGCTCTTGGGAGAATGGGGAAAGAAGAGGCCAGGGGTTGCTGCGGGAATGGAAGAGGAGGTTGTGACGTATGTATAGGTACTGGAGGATTTGGAAACGGTGGGGAGTCAAGGGGATTAGAGAAGGGCAGGAGTTCACCTACATGTCGTTTCCTCTCTGTAGGTTGCGAGTACGCGAGTGGAGGAGGAGGTGAACTGCTGGCTCTGGGAGGAGATAAATATGTCCAGGGAAGAGGAGACGTGGAGAGGAAATTAAGAGGAAGGCAGCCATGTGGCGTTTCATCTACGTACGTTACTCCTCTGTATGTTTCTCTCTTCACATGAGTAGGTGAGAAGAAGAAAGGTGAAGCGATCACTTAGCCCATGTACAATGGTTGATAAGATAGTCTTATCTTAACTCTTGCATGTAATTTAGAGATGACAAAAAAAATTGTCTACAATGGGTCATCTCTTAGCCTTATCTTCGATAACTAGCTATTCCTAAAAACATGATGAGACATATTGTGCTAAGAGATCACCTCTTGTCTTCTCTTAAATAAGAGAAGGCAAAACTTTTTTTCTGAGTTCTCTCTCCTTCACATCATCATTTATCCTACGTGGCACTGCTAAGATAACACCATTGTACATGCCCTTATGTAAATGGGCTAAGGGTCAAGGTGAGAAGGAATAAAAGAAAAAAATGGAAACCATATTTCTAGGCCCATTCGGGGTAAGAAAAGCATGTAGAGAAAAGAGAAAGATAGATTGGACATATGGAATTCGGTCCATAGTTTTGACAGAGGAAAAGAAATTATTTTCCTTAAGAGAAAATATAGAGAACTAACAGAAGCTCAAACAAATATCAAACTAACCGAGAAATCCAAAAAAAATGTAGACTCACATATGTAAATATGTTGAAGACGGAAAATAAAACCCAACTCAGATAAAGAACAAAATATCACTTTAAATTTAATTTGGTATTTAATCAAATTAAAAACCTCCCAAAAAAATTAATTCACACTTTTATTAAGATATATAAAAAACAAAATTTTCTGGCCCTAATATTTGGAAAACAAAATCCTAAACATTCCGAGCATCGGGATGTTACACATACTCATAGTTCAGCTTCATGTCTTTTTTCGACAAAGTATCTTCTCACAGAATGCAGAATAGGATTAATAGTGCTGGATCACAGAATGCAGAATAGGATTAATAATGCTGGACCAACTCAAAGGATTGATAAAGCACTGATGTATAAAAGAAATATGGTAGAAAGAATATTCAAACAGAGGTGCTGCTAGCTACAACATCAGACACCATTGCATCCGAAAAGTTTTAGACAAGAGACAACATGTCCTTCGATTGCTACTGAGGAAATAGCCAAAGACCCTTCCTACTCTATCTTACGGTACTGCTTCAGACTATTACTGAACAGTGACCGAATCTCAATGAACTTGAGCCTGTCGAGCCTATGGAGTGGCACCTCCATGGAGAATGTGAGAGCGGGGAAACCTGAGTGATACATATGAGCTACATCCCTTTGGTTGAACTGGAGCCCATCCTCAGCCAAAGGATTGGCAGCGCCTTCCAGAGGGTGTGCAGGTCCATTTCTATTGTAGCGCAGAACATTCCATACTTCCCCTAAGCTCCCCGGCCTGCATCGACTATAGCATCCATTGTTGTAATACTCAAGGAGGTGCCTGTTGTGTTTTATTGTTTCCCGCCATTCTGGATCAAACTCCAGGTTGGCAATAACGTAGCCAAAGCCTAGAGGGTCCGTTATCCTCAGCACATCCCACAGATAGTTATACATCCTCGAGTATAACACAGGTCTGTTCTCCATTGGGATTAGTGACGAATGGAGGTTTATGGCGAGCCTCATCTCCAACGGTTTGGTCTCCATCAAGTACAGCAGATTCCATACCTCCGTTGGTAGGCAATGTGAGATATTTCCGAGGACAGTCTGCTTGATGATAACCGCCAGGCTCCTAAAGTTGCCAGATGCATAATCGCTGAACTTCCTCAGATTGGTTGAGCTCCTATGTACAAACTGGACGTTGAGCAGTTTGGGTCGTCCATCCGACACCACCACTATGTTTGTCTCCTTCAAACTGACTAAGCAGACACCGCTGTTTATGAAATCGTCTAGCATGTCAACCATTGAGAAAAGAAAGAGCCCTGTCACTTTTTGCAGGTAGCCTGATTCCACGGCTGGATGTGATGGCGACTGGCCAGGTGGGTCGACCGTCACCACCTCTGCTGGCGTCTTCAGCAAATACTGCCCCAGTGTCTGATACGCCTCTCCTGGCAATACCACAAGGTGTGTCAACAAACTAGGGCATTTGCTACAGCCAGGCTCACACCTCGGCCGCTCCTGCAAGCTGGAGCTTGTGCTACTGCTAGCTTCCTCCGTCTTGTTAGCGCTTCCTTTCTTCGCTTTTCGCCCCATTGATTTGCTTAAAACTTGATACGGATCAACGTGATCCGATGGGATTGTGGCCCAATCTTTCACGGCGATCAGCAAAACACAACGGTGAATTGAACAAGATCAACTCCACGCACGCGCAAAAGACAGATCAATAAGATCAGCAATCAAAACCAGCATAAACACGCAAACGGCGTCCCATCATGGGAGGAGCCTCACGATAACTTTACTCATATAATTCTTCTCTCCCCCTAGACACTGGCCGTAGGCTCCTTTATATAGGAGACCCCCATGGGCTCGGTTGGACAGGACCAAACCGAAAACACCCAACTGACTCAACCCTAAACGCACACGATACAAACCGGCCTATTAGAAGGCTCGGCCAACAAGAAAGGCACGCAGGCCTCGAATAAAAATGTGTACATACTTAGACAAATATCATCTAATCGTTGGTCATCCTGTATGCAACACGCTGCACCAAACACCACCCAACACTAACCATGTTTGGTCTCACCCCGTGGACCAAACTGCAACAAAAACGGTGGTGTTCTAAAGTTGGGTTTCACCTCATCTAGTGGAGGAAGTGCAAAACTGAAAGCTCCAACTGTCAACATCGATGGTGGTGGTGGCGTAATGGCAGGAGTAGGTATCCTCCCCTCATCATCCCCCCCAACTTGAGAAGAAACCGTCCTCGGTTTCAGCTTGACACCTGGAACCTTCTTCTTCATACCAACGACATCCACCTGAATATCCTTGTCGAGCATTGGCTGCAGCACATGACGCTTCCCATTATGCCACAAAGAATATACATTAGAACGCCCCTCATGTGTGGAATGTCGATCAAACTGCCACGGTCGGCCTAATAGCACGTGACATGCATCCATAGGCAACACATCACAAACCACCGTTGAAAGAACATGCGCTGCCCCCATGTTTGGTTTTGGTAATTGATGACAATCCCTATGGACTAATGGTTGCCTTGAGTTATATTTGAAGGGTTTGTCCATAGAAGATTCAAGGTTGATCAAGACTAAATATGAAGAGTGATTCAAGTTGATCAACACACAAAGCGTAGAAGATGTACCGAGTGGGATCAAGTGATCTCACGGTATGGTAAGCATTGTCCATTACGCTTTGTGTACTAACCCATGTTCTATGCAAGAGTTCTTTGTGGGGTTAGGTTTGTTTCCATGGGCGTGCATCAAAAGGAAGATTTCATACAACCCATGGAGGATGACATCAAGTGGGGATCGTCATCAAGATTGCGGTGTGCAAGTTCAAGTGGAGCATCACGAAGAGATCACATGCTTGAAGCTTGCCGTCCATTGTGGTGACAATGGACTTGTGAAGATGTGCCGAAGAGTGGCTCACCCATAGTGGAGTATGGGGGAGCAATCTACTAGTCTTCATCGAGCCGACGCAATCAAGAAAGGTGGTCCAACTTGAGGAGGTCAAGATCGTCATCATCTAGCTCAAGTGGACTATGCGCAAGGCAAAGGTTTGCCCTTGATATGTTTTCTATTTTACCGGTCTCATGGTAGTAGTTGGGAGACCGGGTTATAGGATCGATAGCCGTACTATCAAGGGGGGCTCTCAAGTGAGTAGCTTTATCGTATCTTCGTAGAGAGCTCAAACCATTGCATCCTTGCATCATCTTTCTTGGTTCGTGTTTGGTGTTTCTCTTTGTGAGTCTTTGAGCTTTTGGTCATCTTCATGACAAGCTCGAGTTCATCAAAAACGGAGTTCATGTATGCATCTTCTATGATGTTTTCGATGTTGGAGTTTATGCCGGTTCTTCATTCATAGAGGTTCTTCATTCATTCGCTGTTGGATAGTATTTGTCGTCATCTATCCAACAAGCTTGAGTTTGCTCAATTCGGAGCTCATTTGCAGAAGTTGTGGCAGTTCAGGGTTTATTGTTTGTCTGGGCAGTTTTCCTGTCACCCAAACGGTAGTACCGCTCGGTACCACGGTAGTACCGCTGTGGTCTACCGCAGCACTACCGCCCGGCGGGTGCAACTCTCTGGTGTTGTTTTCCGCTAAGCGGTAGTAAAGCGGTAGTAGAGCGGTAGTACCGCTTGACACGGTACTACCGCCCCCTACTACCGTTGCACTACCGTGTTTTCTTCTGGTGCTATTTTTTCCTAAGCGGTAGTGGGGCGGTAGTGGAGCGGTAGTACCTCTTGTTGCGGTACTGCCGTTCCAGTGCTACCCCACTTCCTCTGTTTCTTCTGTCCTGCGAAAGCTTAAGCGGTAGTACCGCGGAAGTTGAGCGGTAGTACCGCTTGGTGCGGCACTACCGCTCCAGTTTCTTGTTGTTGCCTGCTGCTTTTTGAATTACTACCGCCCGAGCGGTAGTACCGCTCTGTGCGGGCTGAGACAGGTAACGGTTGGATTTGGGGTGGCCCTATAAAAGGGGTCTTCTTCCCCAACGGTTTTCTTATCTCTTCTAAGCTCTCTCTCCTCCATTGTTGACTTTCTAGAGCTTTGCTATCTCTCAATCCCTCCATGGATTCTTGCTAGTTTTGGGGGGAAAAGAGAGAGGAGATCTAGATCCACATTTCCTCCAATCACTTTCTCCTCTAAGTGAGGGGAACCCCTTGGATCTAGTTCTTGGAGTTCTTCGTGTTCTTCTTCGTTCTTCCTCTCATTTTCCTCCATAGCTTTTGTTGCTTTGGTGGGATTTGGGAGAGGAGGACTTGGGCACTCAGTGTGCCCTTGCCATTGCATTAGTTGCATCGGTTTGAGTTCTCCGCGGGATACGTGGAAGTTAGTTGTTGAGAAGCTTATTACTCTTGGGTGTTTGGGCACCCTAGAGCTTGTTCCTCTTGGGTGCCTTGGCGCCCTAGACGGCTTGGTGGCTTGGTGGTGCCTCGGAGCTCAATCATTGTGGTGTAAAGCTCCGGGCAAGCGTCGGGGTCTCCAATTAGGTTGTGGAGATCGCCCCGAGCAATTTGACGGGTACCGGTGACCGCCCCCAAGGGTTGCCAAAGTGTACGGGTTCGGTGACCGCCCTCAAGGGTTGCCATTTGTACGGGTTCGGTGACCGCCCTCAAGGGTCCCTTAGTGGAATCACGGCACCTTGCATTGTGCGAGGGCGTGAGGAGAATACGGTGGCCCTAGTGGCATTGTTGGGGAGCATTGTGCCTCCACACCGCTCCAAACGGAGATTAGCATCCGCAAGGGTGTGAACTTCGGGATACATCGTCGTCTCCGCGTGCCTCGGTTATCTCTTACCCGAGCCCTTTACTTATGCACTTTACTTTGTGATAGCCATATTGTTTCTTGTTATATATCTTGCTATCACTTAGTTGTTTATCTTGCTTAGCATAAGTTGTTGGTGCACATAGGTGAGCCTAGTCGATTTAGGTTTTGTGCTTGACAAATTAACCGCTAGGTTTATTCCGCATTTGTTCAAGCCTAAACCGTAATTATTTTAAAGCGCCTATTCACCCCCCCCCCTCTAGGCGACATCCACGATCTTTCAACCGTGTCCTCATAAGTACCCACAGAAATTTTCAGGCGCACCTTGTGTGTGATTTTCAGCTTGCCTGAACTATGCAACCACTCAATGCAATGTGGCTGCGGATGTTTCCACGTAGGTAATGAGAGAGAATCCACCAAACGCTTGCTCACAAGGTTGGTGTAGCTGCCACCATCAATAATCAGCTTGCAAGGGGTGTTCTTGACAACGCATTGCGTTTGAAAAATACTCCAGCGCTGCCCTTGTCCCTCTAGACGATCTTGTAGCACACGTCGGACCATAATATTCCTGCAACCAGGAGCAGCGTCCCCAGGATACACGGAAATATGATCGTCATCGACAGATTTCTCACTAGAGGTCTCATCAAGATTCTCCTCATCAGTAACATAGCCATCCTTCGTGAGCATAACCCTCTTAACATTAGGGCAATCACGCCTCATGTGGCCTCGTCCTCCACAAGTGAAACACTCCATACCAGCGGTATTATGAGTAGATGCAGCTTTGGAGAGACTTGATTTCGATGCTTCAGAAGTTGTAACCTGATTAGAACGTGTAGAAGGTGACGACTTGGAACTAGGACCAGCAGCCTCAGTATGTGAACGACGCCATGGACTAGTAGGTGCTGTGACAATGCGACGTTGCAGCTGTTGTTCCGCACGCTCAGCCTGGTGCAAAAGCTCATCTAGATCATAATACTGTGTCCGCTCTACACGATCTTGTATCTCTAAATTCAGCCCATGAAAGAATCGCGACATCTTAGCCTCCGGATCCTCTCGTGTCCCTGTACGAATAGACAGCAACTCCATCTCTTTGAAGTATTCAACAACAGTTTTAACTCCTTGAGTAAGACGCTGTAACTTATTAAGCATATCTCGCTTATACGTTTGAGGGACAAAACGACCATGCATGAGAGTTTTCATATCAGCCCATGTCGCCGGACGATTACGGAACTGCAGAATTTGACTCCACCAAACCAACACGTATCCAGTGAATTCAACTGCAGCAAGTTGGAGCTTCCTCTCCTCAGAATAACGGTGGGTTGCAAAAATTTGTTCCATACGCATCTCCCACTCCAAATACTCCTCAGGTCCACGATCACCAGAAAACGACGGTATGGTTAATTTGACACGCCCAATACCTCCATCATCCAGTGGTACACGACCAGCCTGCCCGACACGATCAGGTGGTTGCGCACGATGTGCACCAGCAGGGTTGGCAAACAGTCGCTGTCGTGGCGGGTAATCAGCATCATCCTGCAAGTCCCCAGGCAGCACGGGTGCACTAGCAGCGAGGCGGTGTGGCACAGCAGGCGGGGGTTGAACAACAGGTTGGGGGTGAGCAGCGATAAACTGACCAACCTGATCGACCAGTGCATCCATCCGTGTTGTGAGATGTTTCATGTGCTCAGTTAACACATCAAACCCCGCACGAACATTAGGGTCTAAACCGTCAGCAAATTCAAGCTTCGGCAACTCCTTTGGTCGCCCTCCATTAACAGTAGTAGCAGCAGACGCAGCGTCTTCCACCATCTTACAATCAGCAGCCAATCAGCAGGCTAGTGCGTGTCGGCAAAAATTGTACGCAGAACAGGAGCAGCGGCGAGCACACAGATGTTGACGCCGCCTCCTCGCAGCGCCGCTCTTCTTCTACCTTGCGCTGCCTCACACAGCTCTCTCTCTCTTCTCACTTTGTCTCTCCAAGAACACACACTGGTGACAAAGTCCACACACACAACGCACGCACCAAGAAAGGAGCCAACTAGCTTTGCCATGAGGCACTTCCTTGGCAAACACAAGCGCTACATTTTGGCTACAGCCCTCACGGCCTCTCTTCTCATTAACTCCATACCATACTTATATACACAGGAGGTTTGCCTCACGCACACCCTGACTAGCCGGCACTCTCGGCCACTAACCACTCCCTAGCTACAAGGACGGCCACATCCAACACTTGCTAAGCCAACGCCCACACAAGTCATCTCTCCTAGAATCTCTCTAGGACGTGCATGCACCACCGGCTAACAACTCATGCGTGCATGTAACTAGCTAACCACTAACTGATTCTCTCAGCTTGTGGCTTGACTCTAACCAAACACATGCAAGGATATCAACACACGACCTTGCCGGATCACCCGGCTTAACTTGTACCCCAGTAAGTCACGCTCCAGCTTCCGTCGCGTCTTGCCGCTTCTCACGGCGTCGCCGTATCACACGGCATCTTCGGCATCCCGCCGTGCTCGCCGCATCGCACAGCAGCTCGACATCTCGCCTCCTTCGCACGCACAACTGAAGCACCATTGACCTACGTACACTTCTCTAGACCATCTAGTGGTGTTGATCATGCTGATACAAAATATCAAGATTAGTGCTAACATTCACCCTCCTAATCTTGATATCCGAATCTTCAATGCGGATCACCCGCAGCTACTTGACGGCATCATCGCAACGCCATAGCAAACTTGCCGTGGACGACATCATCGCAATGCCGATCACTACCGCACCATTTTGCCGTGGACGACGCCATCGCAGCGCTGGTCACCACGACGTCGTGCCGCACGCAGCGGCTCCTCTTGACGTGGACCACGCCTTCGCGACGCTGATCACCACGCCATCATCATCTTGCGGCATCACACCACAACCGACCACCAGCGGCATCGTGCCGCCGACGGCCTCCATCTCGCGCCGCCGTCCTCCACCTCACATGAAGTCCGACGTGTCGTTGCCGCCGCAGTCGTAGCCTCCGCCACCGCCACCCCGGCCACCATAGCCGTCGCCACCGCGGTCCCTGCCACGGATCAACAAGGCCGGCCATCATAGCCGTCGCCACCGAGGTCCCCGCCACGGATCAACAAGGCTCTGATACCAATTGTTGACGCCGCCTCCTCGCAGCGCCGCTCTTCTTCTACCTTGCGCTGCCTCACACAGCTCTCTCTCTCTTCTCACTTTGTCTCTCCAAGAACACACACTGGTGACAAAGTCCACACACACAACGCACGCACCAAGAAAGGAGCCAACTAGCTTTGCCATGAGGCACTTCCTTGGCAAACACAAGCGCTACATTTTGGCTACAGCCCTCACGGCCTCTCTTCTCATTAACTCCATACCATACTTATATACACAGGAGGTTTGCCTCACGCACACCCTGACTAGCCGGCACTCTCGGCCACTAACCACTCCCTAGCTACAAGGACGGCCACGTCCAACACTTGCTAAGCCAACACCCACACAAGTCATCTCTCCTAGAATCTCTCTAGGACGTGCATGCACCACCGGCTAACAACTCATGCGTGCATGTAACTAGCTAACCACTAACTGATTCTCTCAGCTTGTGGCTTGACTCTAACCAAACACATGCAAGGATATCAACACACGACCTTGCCGGATCACCCGGCTTAACTTGTACCCCAGTAAGTCACGCTCCAGCTTCCGTCGCGTCTTGCCGCTTCTCACGGCGTCGCCGTATCACACGGCATCTTCGGCATCCCGCCGTGCTCGCCGCATCGCACAGCAGCTCGACATCTCACCTCCTTCGCGCGCACAACTGAAGCACCATTGACCTACGTACACTTCTCTAGACCATCTAGTGGTGTTGATCATGCTGATACAAAATATCAAGATTAGTGCTAACAACAGAGGTACAGCAGGAGGCCGCGATATAACGTGGAAGACGATCAGTATGCCGATCCGAACGCTGTTATCTTATTTTTTTGGAAGATGCACGTGCCAAGTCCAATCGGTACTTTCACGTACGTAGCAAGATGGGAAACAGCTAGCTGGACTCGTAACCAAAGGAACTAACGATCCAATCCAGCGGCACAATAATCGGAAGAAGCCAAAACAGATTCCAACTAGATCACGTCTTACCTTTTCTTTGTTGTTTCTTTTTTTTTCAATCGCTGCAACCTTTCCTTGCTTGTACGTAGGAACAATCAGTACATTCCGTTTCTTGTACGTGATCAACTGGCAAACAGATCCGATTCAGATCCCAACTGATACCTTGCCAACCGGAACAGACTAGGAACTTTCACGATTTAGCGACGGGAAGTCGAAGCACACGACGGCGGCGACAGGGACTCCTTCACGATCCGAAGCAAGACCGAACGCCTCCAGCAGAACAAGCAGATCACCGGTGTAGTGGCCTAGTGAATTTTTGTCCAAAAGGACCACCTGCCAGTGGAATTGCCAAAAGAGACCACCTGCGAGTCAAATTATCGGATCAGACCCCCCTGCCGCCACCAGCGCAGGCGGCTGGGGCCTGCCGCCACCAGCGCAGGCGGCTGGGGCCTGCCGTCACGGGGTGAGGCGGCAGGTACTGTTCACGCGCACTGTTTGCGCAGGGACGTTTTTCGCGTAGTAAAACGAGAACGGACGAGCGAACAGTACCTGCCGCCTCAGGGCTTGGCGGCAGGTACTGTTTCATGCAGGATGAACAGTGATTTCGAAAAAATTCAAAAAAAAAGCGGAAAAATTCAAAAAAAACTGAAATTTTGCACCCACTTAGAACACTCGATCGTCTTTGCTACCAAAAAAGTTCAGTATTTTTTTGAATTTTTTCGCTATTTTTTTGATTTTTTTCAAAAACACTGTTCATCATGCATGAACAGTACCTGCCGCCAAGCCCTGAGGCGGCAGGTACTGTTCGCTCGTCCGTTTCCGTTTTGCTGGGGTGAAACCGTCCCCCTCGTGAACAGTGCGCGTGAACAGTACCTGCCGCCTCACCCCGTGGCGGCAGGCCCCAGCCGCCTGCGCTGGTGGCAGCAGGGTGGTCTGATCCGACAATTTGACTCGCAGGTGGTCTCTTTTGGCAATTCCACTCGGCAGGTGGTCCTTTTGGACAAAAATTCTGGCCTAGTAGCCTCCGGTAGCAAATTCAATCCAGCAACTCGAACAAAACCGGTGTGTTGGCGTGCGCCTCCGGCAGAACTTCTCCAGCAGATAGCAGATGATCTCAAACTCGCCGTGAGAAACCCGACAAATCTAATACCAAGATGATACGGATCAACGTGATCCGATGGGATTGTGGCTCAATCTTTCACGGCGATCAGCAAAACACAACGGTGAATTGAACAAGATCAACTCCACGCACGCGCAAAAGACAGATCAATAAGATCAGCAATCAAAACCAGCATAAACACGCAAACGGCGTCCCATCATGGGAGGAGCCTCACGATAACTTTACTCGTATAATTCTTCTCTCCCCCTAGACACTGGCCGTAGGCTCCTTTATATAGGAGACCCCCATGGGCTCGGTTGGACAGGCCCAAACCGAAAACACCCAACTGACTCAACCCTAAACGCACACGATACAAACCGGCCTATTAGAAGGCTCGGCCAACAAGAAAGGCACGCAGGCCTCGAATAAAAACGTGTACATACTTAGACAAATATCATCTAATCGTTGGTCATCCTGTATGCAACACGCTGCACCAAACACCACCCAACACTAACCATGTTTGGTCTCACCCCGTGGACCAAACTGCAACAAAAACGGTGGTGTTCTAAAGTTGGGTTTCACCTCATCTAGTGGAGGAACTGCAAAACTGAAAGCTCCAACTGTCAACATCGATGGTGGTGGTGGCGTAATGGCAGGAGTAGGTATCCTCCCCTCATCAAAACTTCACCTGCATCACAAACAATATCACAGCTCGTTAAAACCAGTAAGCTAATGTGTGCTCTACTTGAGAAATGATAACAAAAATGAGGAACAATACCTGCAATTAAGCAAGAGCACGGGTTAGATATTGAGATCCTTATTATCAACGAAAATGGGAGCAGCCTCTCTCCTTCCCCACTCGAGCCCATTTTTATCAACCTCCTCAGCCTGCCTGCACAATCATCCAAAAGCATAGCAGTGTATGATAAGAATTCAAATCAGCAGACCAAGTTACCCTTTATGGCATTCATTGACCAAGATGTCTTATTATATTCTTAAAAAGTGTGCTTTCTAAAATGGAAAAGTACTGAAATACTCTATTACTCAAGTCTGTCTAAGTAAGCATTCTGCTTGTGGTGCAGCTGGTGCAGACCAATGTGTTTTCCGATTGTACTTCACAGGCCTGCCAGAGCATGCATCCGCAACCTATCTTTGTTGACAACCCCGAGGAGATCAACAAGCTTGCCAAAGTTAAATCTCAAGTCTAAAAGTGTTATGACGGAAAACATTGAGAAGCTTATTAGCTATAAATACATCCAAAGAAACTCCAAATATTGAAATTCAGATTCTCGGCCATGCTGAGAACATTGAACTGCTTGTTGACAAGACTGAATAGCTGCGCCCCGGGTCTTATAATACAGTATGTACCAACTTAGGGCATGTTTGGTTCACGCCCAGGTCAGCCCCCTCCTGTCCTTTTTACTCTGCGAATAACTCCAGACCCGGATATCAAGGAGGGCGGTGTTCTCGTTTTTTGACTAATTTGCAATGTCCAAAAAAGTGGAAAGCGTAAGCGAAGTGGAAGGCCACAACTTAGAGCAATGGCCGCAGCTTAAGCGCGCTTAAGCATATTTTGAAATTGGCCAGAATCTGAAGGGAATAGTTTCCAAACAGACCCTAATAATAAGATAAACGGCATATTGCCATTATTGTGCAAGCAGCCAAGCATAAGTAGCTCAAAAAAAGCCAAATTCTGGCCATTTTTGGAAAAAATGCTTAATCTACCACTTCGGGTCAAAGCGAAGTGTTTTCCCATCGTTCAGTGCTTGAGCGTCGCTTAAAAACACTTTCTTGAAGACTGCTAATTTTCCCTTCGCTAGAGTAAGCTGCATGGATCGGGAGGGCTGGGCCGTTATAAATGGAGATAAATGTGCATGCCATGATTAGGTAGTCCTCCTCCATTGCCTATTTGGTCTCTTGGTTTCTCCCCCCACTAGCACAGCATAAGGCAAATAGGAAAGAGAGCAGTTAATGCATGCATGCATTTGGTTGCATGTGAGGCAGATGATGTTGGGCAGGATAGGAATGCGCTCAGTGAAAAGGGATCGTGCAGAGTGATGCGGGAAAATTTGAAAAAACTTAACACGGACTAATAAGGATCGGAGGGAGTACCATTGCACTAGAAACATGAAGTGCTTCAAGTTTGCAGTTCCACTCTATGTTTTACTTTTCCCATTCAAAGTGAAACATGGAGTCCAGTGCATAGATGTTTATTCTGTTACCTTGCAGACCCAACACTTAATTTAAGGACCCGATCTGTTAGATTGCTCATTGTGTTTTGTTTAATTTAATAACTAAACTTGAGACACTACTTAATTAATAAATGAAGTTAAGAGGCATATCCGGTTATGTGCTTTTGTGACAATAAACTGAACTTGAATGACTATCTTTCATGGCATTATGCTAATATCCAAATGAAGCATGTAGGGTCCCTTAATGTTAGGATTTCCTTGATGATTGTTGTTGCCTAACTATTACTATGTCTTCCCTCCAGCAAACAAGTTTTCTCAGGCTGTAGAGCTCTATGACCAGGCTATTGATCTAAATGGTTCAAATGTGGTTTATTGGGCGAATCGTGCATTTGCACATACAAAGCTTGAGGAATATGGAAGTGCTGTCCAGGATGCTACAAAGGCTATTGAGATTGATCCTAAATATTCAAAAGTGAGTATCTATGACCTGTGACCTGCTGCTGGTAAAAAAATTGTAGGTTCTCACCTTTTGCAAAAAAAATTGCCCGTAGGGTTATTATAGACGAGGTGCGGCATATCTTGCTATGGGAAAATTCAAGGAAGCCCTGAAAGATTTTCAACAGGTACTTGTCATATTGTTTAATATAAATCCACTTAATTATATGACTACTGGATATTGGTGTTCATTTGTGTTTAGTCTGCTCCAATTACATTTACTGTTTAGACAATGAGATTCCATATTGGCATTTGCTTTCCCTGCAACTAAGTAATATATGCAATTATGTTTTCTTATTAGGTGAAAAGAATCTATCCTAATAATCCAGATGCTACAAGAAAGTTAAAAGAGTGTGAGAAAGCTGTTCAAAAAATCCGTTTTGAAGAAGCAATTTCTGTAGGGGATACAGAAAGGCGCTCTATAGCAGATTCTCTTGATTATCATATAATAGGTATCTGATCTTTGAATTTTAATATTTTCTGGCACTTCACTTCCTCCAGGTTCGATATATACTACTCCTCCGTTCACTTTTATAAGTCCTTTCAGACAACTGGAATTGAACTGTTTTGCACTATGTCTGAATATCTACAAGGACTTATAAAAGTGAACAGAGGGGGTATGTTAATGTGGCCACAAATGGGACACGGGCGTTCTTTCCTTGTGCTAGAGTGATATTATATTGGTTTTAGATTGCCTTCCATATTCAGCTCTTGGTTGCTTCTATTGTTTTTTACTTCATAGTCTTTTAATGCTCGGCATATTATGCACACAATCCAAGTGAAGCAACAGATGCTGAGAGTGACATAGTTCTTAGTGTGAATCATCGTATGCTGTCAGTGTTGGTATATTGCTAACATTACATGTTCTATTAGTGAAAATGTGAAATTGAGCTTAAGTTATTAAAATAGCTGATAGGTATTTTGATCCCAAGGTCTTTGTAGTTCATGGAGGTCTGTTTAGTTTTGATGGAGTAAAGTTATCGGACATTAAGGCCATTGACCGTTTCTGTGAGCCTCCTGAAGAAGGTATTTCTTACTTTACTATTTACAGTTTTATCCGATCTTGAGTGGATATGTGATTTTCCTTCATTATTTGTATACCATAAATCTACCCAATGAACTGCTTTTATAAACACCTGAGTTATGGTATGATTGCATTTTCCCTGCTTTTCGTCTGAAGCTGTGAACATATCATGGAGACATGGACTCATCGTTGACGTCAAAGATGTCAATGTACCTTATCTTTATTGTGTTTCTAGAAACTGAAACAGTCATAGTGTCAAAAAAAACATCTTATATTTTGATACAGAGGGAGTATCATTGTAGTTCTGTTGTGAATCACTACAATGTTCTGCAAAAACATGTACTTGTTAACAAAACTTGATGAAGTAATATGATGCTTTTATGGTGTGTATGTATATGTGTGTTTTGGCTATTTGGCAAAGTAAATTGTTGATGTGTTGTTCACAGGTTTGATGTGTGAAATTCTATGTAGTGACCCTCAGGCTCAGCCTGGGAGAGGTCAGGTTCGCCAAATTATTGGCAAAGGATTTCGCCGCCTCGATCTCAGGAAGCGTGCAGGCGTTAAAGTTGAACGAATGGCCAAAAAATTGGCTTGGGCAGGGAACTCTAGCTATGAACCAAACGGACACGTATACTTACAGTCAACGCCAAAAGTAAAGTTTGGCAAGGCAGACACCGGTTGCAATCCAAGCAGACCCTTATTCTCTGGAACTACAAATTTTCTTTTCTATTCAACTACTGCCTAGCACCAAGTGACTATACTTACAGGGTAGTAAATAACAAGAACCTGAATATAAATAACTTTCTAAGAGGGATCTTTAGTTCTTTACCTCTCGGACGACACAGTGGAAGACGAATTTGTCTTCGCGCTGTAGAAGCGCCGTGCCTACGCAGGGAGGACGCACCGCCCTCAGTCCGGCGTTGTGAGGCGCGACACCGCGGACGGGACGCAGTCCGCAGGGTGGTCGCACCGCCCTCTATCCAGCATTCTCGTGCAGTGCACGAACCGGATGTGAGGCCACGACGCGGACGCCGGGAGGAGTCGTGCCTCCCCGAGATCGCACTGCCTCCGATCCGTCGGAGGGCGCGCCGACGGTCGGAGCTCGTCGGATGCGGCTTCTGGGAGGCGGGCAGCGGGCGACGGGGGAGGATCATGGCAGAGTTGAGGACGGGATTGGATAAACTACCTTGATCAGTAGTCTTCGCCGCCTGTGCCTTCTCCTCTCGCTCGCCGCCGCCCGCCCGCCCTGCCGCCGCCGCCGCCCTCTCTCCCCGCCGCCCGCCGGTTTGGTAATTTTAGGGCAGGATCGTTTCTTTTTTTTAGGCAGCTATATCTGGATATATCGGGTACGTCTAGGTCTCGGTCTCGGCTGATTCCTAATTGGGCCGCCAAGTAGCGTTATGTTTCCAACGGGCCGGCGACCTAGTCCTGCTTTGCTTCGCTCAAAATCAACGCTACGAACCAGCCGGCTGAAAACTATGCAAAATGGCGAAAAAGGGTTTTTCCCGTTTTGTATTTCAAAGCAACCAACACCGTACACAAAACATTAATGGGGCGAGCAACACATCAAGCCCAAAAGACAAAGAAGAAACAAATGCCAACAATGGCAGCTCGACAAACAGCGGCTAATGAGGGATCACTAGAAAAGTGTCTACAGGGGGGTGAATAGACTACTAGCAGGAATTTAAAACCTAACATTTTTCCAAGTTAATTGGTTGGCAGATTTTAACAGTTTTAACAAGCCTAGCAAGTCTAATATACCCTACACATGCATGTCAACAAATATGGCAACGGAAAGTAAAGACATTGCACATGAAGTAAAGAGTTGAGATAGGTAGATCAAACGCAATTGGAGACGCAAAGATTTTTCCCGTGGTTTCGATAGGTGGTGCTATCGTACGTCCACGTTTATGGAGTCTTCAACCCACAGAGGGTAACGGTCGCGAGAGTCCACGGAGGGCTCCACCCATAAGGGTCCACGAAGTAGCAACCTTGACTATTTCATAACGGCTTCCGTCCACAAAGGACTAGCCTCACTATGGGTAGATCTTCACGAAGTAGGCGATCTCCTTGCCCTTACAAACTTCTTGGTTCAACTCCACAACACGAAGTAGGAGGCTCCCAAGCGACACCTAACCAATCTAGGAGGCACCACCCTTCAAAAGGTAATAGGCTCGGTAATGACGATGAACTCCTTGCGCTTGTGCTTCAAAATGATAGACTCCTCAACACACAATCACTCTCTCACAGATTTGGCTTGGTGGAAAAGATGGGATTGGTGGAAAGCAACTTGGGGAGGCTAGAGATCAAGATTCATATGGTTGGAATGGAATGGCATGATCTCAACACATGAGTAGGTGGCTCTCTCTCAGAAAACTGGATGGGCAAGTATGAAATAGTTCTGAGTGCTTCTCTTTCGAGTGGGTGGTGGTGAAGGGGTATATATAGGCATCCCCAAAAATCCAACCGTTACACACAAAATGACCAACTCGGTGACACCGATGTGTTAATCTCGGTGGTACCGAAGTGACCAAAAGGTGGCAACTTTTGAATCTCGGTGAGACCGATATATAAATCTCGGTTGCACCGATAAGGTGACCAACGGTTAGATTGCGCAAACTCGATGACGCCGATCTTTACATCTCGGTGGTACCAATTTTTGACCAAGGCTTACCAGAGAGTTGGTCTAGAAACTCGGTGGCGCCGATCCACACTTCTCGGTGTTACCGATCAGGTGAATGGCTATCCAGAGAGTTTGTCCAGAAACTCGGTGAGACCGAAAGGCAAATCTCGGTGGTACCGAAGACTGAAGATGGCTAAACAGAGAGTTGTGACGCCCCCATTTTGATCGTACGCTAATCATGCACGCAAATGCGTACGACCAACATTAGGGACTCACGGGAAGATATCACAACACAACTCTAAATACAAATTAAAATAATTCAAGCTTCATATTACAGGCAGGGGCCTCGAGGGCTCGAATATAATAGCTTGAGTACAAAGTCAGCGGAAGCAACAACATCTGAGTACAGACATAAAAGGTACACAAGTTTTGCCTTAAGAAGGCTAGCACAAACATAAGCAGCGGATCGAAAGAGGCGAGGCCTCCTGCCTGGGAACCTCCGAACTACTCCTGGACGTCAGAGAAGTCTACGTCGTAGTAGGCTCCAACCTGGTAGTAGTGGCCTCCGTCGGGGTAGTAGTAGTCGTCGACGGGGGAAGCTAGATCCTGGGTCTCCTGGGCTCCATCATCTGATCGCGGCATCGTATTAAGGGGAAAAGGGGGGCAAAGCAACGGTGAGTACTCATCCAAAGTACTCGCAAGACTTACATCAGATCTATACTAGATATGCACCAGTATCAAAGGAATGGGGCTATATCTTTGGACTAAACTGCAGAAATGCTAGAAGAGGGAAGAAGGCCTAGTCCTATCGAAGACTAGCATCTTCAGCGTCTTGCATCATAAGACGATAGTTCAGAGTAGCATATTTTATTAACAGGGGTATAATGTAGCAAGGCCCAGAGATCCTTCCTCGACTCCCTGCGAGAAAACAATCCCGGAGCCAATAATTCAAGTAACAACATAAGTATCCAGTTCTAGTTATCATAGACCCGGATACAACTCTGAGCGTCCGTTACCGTGGACACGGCTAATCGATTAGTTTAACTTCCCTGTAGGGGTGCACAAACTTACCCAACACGCTCGATAAACTCTGGCCGGATACAAATTTCGGGTCATACCCGGCCTCGGCCGATCGACACGACGTAGTCCTACCTAGGCTCAATAGAGAGGCCAGCACGCCGGTCTACATCCTAATGGCTCGGGGTCTTGGGCCATCACCCTCGCCATCCTGCGCGTTACGCCCTCGGCCGGTGTCAGTCCTAGCATGCCTTAGTAACAAGCGCCATGCGTTATCGCGGGCCACCCAGGCGCGAGTCGCTCCATGTGACATCTGAAGAGCTTTCGGAAGAATGTACGCCGTAGAGTGCCCATATCTTTTCCCGCGTGGTGGTTAGTGCGAAAGAGGCCAGAGACCTTCTCAGATCACATATCCAAACCCGTTAGTGACTTTATAGTTTGCGGTGACGATCGGTCCCACCATCCCGTCGCCCCGTCTCGATGCTTGTGGCAAGGACATCACTGTCCGGCCACGCCTCGTAATAACCCTTTGGATGCCTTACCGGCGCATCCCACCACATCTTACTCACACGGGTACCCTTGGGGACGACCCGTCTCAAGACTGTCGGGAACTCAGGTCCACCTCAACAGAGTGGTACCGCCTGTCCCTTCAGTCCCGTCTTTCACGTGTAATTCAGTAACAAGTCAAAGTGGCTGTGTGTCAGTGCCCCAGGTGAATACCCGAGGAATCACTCTCGAAGTATCACACTCGGGGTATGTGAGGTGATGTGTCGGTAACGGCTTGTCAGTCATGTTGACTGAGTCTTCTGTCTTCAAGTCCTTGATGACGACGGTGATGAAAGCAGGGGCAACGACAATAGCAAACTGGGAGTCACAGGGGGACACTATCCATACCTATACTACAACATTATATGAAGGCAGGTATGCAAGCAGTATTCAAAAGCAGGCCATGCATCGGAATAGGTACTTGTTTAATACAGTAGCAAAATCTAATGCAAGCATGAGGGAGAGAGAATATGTGATATCGAGATGATCAAAGGGGTTTTGCTTGCCTTGTTGCTCTGCTGCAAAAGGCTGGTCGTCAGGGGCGTAGTCGTACTCGGTAGCAGCGTCAGTCTCGGAGGCTACCGGAGAGAAGAGGGGGAAGAAACAATAAATACAAGCAAACAGATGCAACACGATGCATGACATGGCAATACGCAGTGCTAGGGGTAGTCTAACGCAGTACTACACGTATCAGATGAAGCGGGAGAATATCTGACGATATTTCCCGGGTCTTTGGATTTATCGGACAGACGATCCGGAGCGAAAAAGTTCCTTGTTCATCATGCTAGGAGCGTGTGATAGATGAATGGATGCATATTTGGATTCGTGGGATTTTTCTGATCAACTTTCATATATAAATTATTTTCATCCGAGTTACGGTTTAAAAGATATGATTTTCTAAAGTTTTTATTAATTTCAGGAATTATCAGAATTAATATTAATTCGAAAAAGGCTATTATGACATCGGCATGACATCATGCTGATGTCAGCAGACAACAGTGGGGCTGACTGGTCAATTTGACCAGTGGGACCCACATGTCATAGACTCATTTTTAATCCAGGGTTTTAAATTAATCTAATCAGATTAATTAGCAGGTGGGGCCCAGTGGTCAGTGAGTCATTAGTGTTAATATAATTAACAGAATTAATTAATTCAACTTTATTAACTAAATTTGGGCCAGGCCCACATGTCATTGACACAGGGGACTTGGGCCCCACATGTCAGTGGCTGGGCTGAGCCCAGTCAGCCAGTTGACTTGGTCAACTGGTCAACAGGGGGCCCCTGGGTCCACTGGCAGTGACCCTGGGGGTGGCCCCGGGGGTGCCAGCTCAGCGGGGCGGCCGGCGTTCAGCCGCCGGTGGCCAAAACGACGGCGGCGGGTCGGGCGCGCGTCGGAAATCGTCCAGGGGCGGCGGTTTTGGGCACGGTCGGTTGCATTCGAACGGGGGCAGCGCGGCGCGTTCAACCATGGCCTCGGCTCGAGCGGGGAAAGGCCTGAGCGACGACAACGGTGACCATGGCGGCGCCGGAGTTCGGGCATCGGCGAGCCGAGCGCTACGGGGCACGGCAAGATGCGTAAGAGACGGCGTTGGGTTCGCGCGAGTGTGCTGAGCACGACGGCATGCTCGGACGAGCACGTCATCACCGGTAGCGATGGCAGCGAGCATCGCGGCGGAGCAAGGCTCGGGCGGCAATGGCAGCGGCAGCTACGGGCGTCTGGAGGTAGCGCTAAGAGAGGGGGAAGGAGGGGCTGCTCACGGGGATCCAGTAGAGGAGGGCAGCAGGCTCGGGGAAGCACCGGAGTGGACGGCTCATTGGCGATGGCGACGGCGATGCAGAGAAGGGGATCGGCTCGATCCCGTAGTTGTGCTGCTCCCCGGCTCGTGCCAGTTGTAGCAGGCGAAGCAGGAGAACGCGGCGGTCCTCGGAGACGAGGTTTCGTCGCTCAGGGTCGACGGTGGCCACGGCTACAGCAAGCCCATGGCGGCGGTGGCGCTCGGGAAGGAAGGAGGAGAGCGAGGGAGAGAGAGCGAGGCGAGAGAGAGGTCCAGGGCGACGCGGGGTCGTGCTCTTATCCATCCACGGCGGGCGCGGGGCTCACTGTCGAGCGGAGCGAGAGGGGCCAGGGCGACGAGCGCGGCAGAGGCGACAGCGCGCGCGCGTGAGCAGTAGGAGGAAGGAGACGACAGGCGGGGTGGGCTGGGCCTCCTGTAGCACTTGGGCCACAGTGCCCAGTAGTCCTTTTCTTTTTATTTCCTTTTTAGTTTCTGTTTTCTTTTTGCACTTTCTGTTTTAAATTAAAACCACACCAAAATACTCTGAAAATTATGGAGTTTGGCCCAATCATTACTTTGCAATGTTAGGCAGTAACATAAAAGTTTTGGGGCCTTTTGAATTTATTTGTAAACAACTGAAATCAAAAGAGCATTCAAAGTAATGATTTGGCCTCTGTTTTAATTGTTTAGAGGCACTTAACCAATTGATAAAATGTTGCTTACAATTCTATAATTGCCTCTGGATTATTGGTTATTTAATGAACATTTTTCCATCAGTGTTTGAGCAACTTAATATTTCACCTGCATTTGAATTTCAATTTGAATTTGGAAGTGAAATGAGATATGATGCAAATGATGATCAAGCATAGTTAACCATGATGACTTGGCATTATCATGTGAGATTACTCTAGCTAACCACTGGGGGTGTTACAACTGGCAACCTAAACTCGGTGGCACCGATGCAGAATCGGTTGCACCGAAAAGCTAGGGTTTGGCATGGGTCTGTCTGAGTATGGGAATCGGTGGCACCGAGTGGAAAGTGTTGGTTGCACCGATTTTGGATATTTGACTTTGGACAGACTTTTGTGGAAGAGCTTGTGGGTGTTTTTGGTGACTATCACTTGTGCACATATGAGCATTTTGTTCACCAACAGTACCTTACCCTCTTTTAATAGTATTGGCTTTCCTATGGAATCAAAGTGATTTCTCACAAATGTAAAATGTAGAGTCCTCTTGCTTGAAGCTTTGCCAATCCATTTCCTTGCATCTTGGGTTTTCTCCACAATCTCCACAATCCTTTTGCCAGCCCTTTCTCTCCATGGACTTTCATCTGAAATACACTAGGTAAAGGTATTAGTCCAAGAGACAATGTATGTTGTCATGAATTATCAAAACCACCAAGGGAGCATGTTGTGCTTTCAATCTCCCCCTTTTTGGTAATTGATAACAGCATACAATCAAAGCTTCAAATAAAGATATGCATGGATATAATGAAAACTTTGAGAGACACATGACTTAGACTTGCTCCCCCTAAATGTGTGCAATCCCTTTAAAGGATAGTTGCTTTGGAATGCATGGACACACATATAGTAGAAGGGATATAAGAAGTCATGTGTATCTTGGCAATATGCATCAAACATATGTGAATGAGATGTATCCTTGTTCAAGACTTCACTCTTGCAAACAATATGTGCAAGAAGCAAGAGATCATCTTGATCAAAGATATGATGCATATACTTACCTTGAGTTCTTGAGCATTCTTGTAGTAGAGACACACTTGAGAAAACAATGTTAGGAAACACAAGAGTATTCTACTAATCAACAAAGCAATAGAACTCAAAAGTACCAAGATATGGAGAACATATAGAAGATAGTATCCTTTAAGATTGATATGTCTCCAAGCTCATTTAGAGTTTTCTCCCCTTAGATATGAAACTAGTAGATCATCCTCTCCCCCTGAATCTCGGCATGTAGATATTGGGATTGGATAGGGTGAGAAAAATCTAAGATGATCACCATTAGAAAGTATGTTTATTTCAATATTGACAACTTATGTTAGACTTTTCTCCCCCTACTTTGGTGTTCTCCCCTTGTCTATATGAGTATAAACATTGATATTCGCTCTCCCCCTTGATCATATCTCCCCCTTTGCATAAGCATGTATCTCCCTTTAGCATGAAGCTTTGTATATTTCTCCCCCTTTGGCATTAATTTCCAAAAAGGTCATACACATGGACAGATACAGGGATCATTGACTGAGAAGGGATCCTTGAGAACAAGGGTCATTGAATGTAGGGTTCATAGAAATGAAAACTGAGGGAATCATGGAAAATAATTTCTCTCCCTTTGGCTGATCTGAGATTTTGTAAGACTTCTCTTCCTTTGAGTTAGGGATCCTTGAATAAAGAATTTCTCCCCCTAAGTTTTTTTTAATAAGAAGGGATCATCGAAGTAACAAAATCATCACTTGTAAGATCACAGAAGAAACATAGATTTGCAACTGCGAACACAAATAAGAGAAGAAAACAAATCAGTGACTCCGAGATAAACAAATCGGTGGCTCCGAGGCTAAAACAGAAACTTGGCAGTGGGATTTTGAAATCGATATTTCTCAAATTTTGCCAATAACACAGTGTTTAAAAGAAATTTTCAAGGGAAATGCAAAAGTTTTTACAAAAGAATATCAACTAGAGAAGATTTGAGTGGTTCCAAGAAATCTTGCAAAATAGAGAATGAACCAACTAAAATACTTAACTAGATGATGGGCGGTGACTAGGTCACCTATATTAGAGTATATTGACTTAGGAGCCAAGCAAGAATACTTGATCATAGATCATACTCAACGTTAAGCTCAAAATGGGGTTACCATTTTTCGATTAGGCATTTTAATGTCTTCATATCACTTGAGTTGCTTTAGCTCATGACTTAGAGTAAAGCCTTTTCAAGGATATGAGTACATACCTTTGAGTGATGTTGATGACATCGCTTGTAGGTGAACTTGTTGAGGATGCTCGAGGTTGATGAAGATCATCTTGAGTTTGGAGCAATCCTTCTTGTTTTAGTACACATGTCACCTACATAGGTTAGTCATGCAAGGAAGAACAATAGATATATCCATTTGACATAATACCAATTGAGATTTAGCAAATATGATCACATCAAGTATATGTCAAGGATATGGTTGAGTCGTCTTCTTCCTTCCATCATCAAGAGGGGTTGTGGATACTTGGTCATGACAAGATTGCTTATGATTGGAGTTGATGGCAATCTTGTGGAATGAAATTCTTCCAAGTACCTACAAAAGGTTAGATGCAATACAAGGGAGCATAGAATTCCATGGCATAAGATAACATGTTAGGAGTATCATGGAAATATCAAGAAAGCTCATGCCCTTGCATGCAACTGAGTGAGTCTAGCTCAAGTTTGAAGCATCAATGATGTTCAACTCACTCCTCAAGTAACAAAATGTTTTCTCATCAAGTGGCTTAGTAAAGATATCGGCCAATTGCTTGTTAGTGCGAACATGCTTAAGATCAATATCTCCTTTGGCAACATGATCACGAATAAAATGATGTCTAACTTGAATGTGTTTAGTTCGAGAATGTTGCACAGGATTATGACCAATTTTAATAAAACTTTCATTGTCACAAAGTAATGGAACATTTCTAACATGGATTCCATAATCCTTAAGCGTTTGTGTCATCCATAGTAATTGTGCACAACAAGATCCTGCAGCAATATACTCAGCTTCGGCAGTAGATAGAGATACCGAGTTTTGTTTCTTGGAGGACCAAGACACAAGAGATCTACCCAAAAATTGACAAGTACCCGAGGTGGATTTTCTATCAACCTTGTCACCGGCATAGTCCGAATCAGAATAGCCAACAAGGTTAAAGGAAGATCCCTTGGGATACCAAATGCCAAAGTTTGGTGTTTGTATCAAATATCTCACAATACGTTTCACGGCCAAAAGATGACACTCTTTAGGTGCAGCTTGATATCTAGCACACATGCAAACACTAAGCATAATATCGGGACGAGAGGCACATAGATATAGCAATGAACCAATCATAGATCGATAAACTTTTTGATCAACTGGTTCATCCTCCTTGGTAAGATCAACATGTCCACTAGTAGGCATAGGAGTTTTCATACCTTTGCACTCCTGCATGTTGAACTTCTTGATCAAGTCCTTGGTATACTTAGTTTGAGAGATGAAAGTTCCTTCTTTCGTTTGCTTGATTTGCAAACCAAGAAAGAATTTCAGCTCACACATCATGGAATCTCATACTTCTCGGACATCAATCTTCCAAATCTTTCACTAAATTGTGGGTTAGTAGATCCAAAGATAATATCATCCACATAGATTTGGCACACAAATAATTCACCATTAACTCTCTTAGTGAATAAGGTTGCGTCAATTTTACCAATTTCAAAACCTTTTTCAATGAGAAACTCCGTTAAGCATTTGTACCAAGCACGAGGGGCTTGCTTAAGACCATAAAGAGCTTTACGAAGCTTGTAAACATGATTAGGTTTCTTAGGATTCACAAAACCAGGTGGTTGCTTAACATAGACTTCTTCTTCAATCTCACCATTTAAAAAGGCACTTTTAATGTCCATTTGATAAAGCGTGATATCATGGTGATTAGCATAAGCAAGAAGAATGCGAATAGCTTCAAGTCTAGCGACGGGGGCGTAGGTCTCACCGTAGTCCATATCTTCGACTTGCGTATATCCTTGGGCTACGAGACAAGCCTTGTTCCGTATGACTTGACCGTCTTCGTCTTGCTTGTTCCGAAACACCCATTTTGTTCCGATGATATTTTGCTCATCCTTGGGCTTCTCCATGAGTGTCCACACTTCGTTCCTCTCGAAGTTGTGAAGCTCTTCATGCATCGCGTTCACCCAATCCGCGTCTTCAAGAGCTTGTTCTACCTTCAAGGGCTCAATGCTAGAGATGAAAGAATAATGCTCACAAAAGTTAGCTAGACGAGTTTTAGAGCGAGTGATTCTCCCTGTTTGTATATCACCAAAGATTTGGTTTAGGGGATAGTTCTTGGTCACTTGTGCTCGAACTCGGGTCAGCTTCCGATTGTTGGATGGTGGAGCTTCTTCTTCATCATCATCTCCTTCATCTTCATTGTTGTTGAAGGCGTCGTTTCCTTGAGGTGGTGGTGAAGGAGGTTGTGGTGGATCTTCATGATGCACTTCCTCCTCTTCATCATCTTGTCGTGTACCGCTTGTGGATGCCTCCATGTCATGTTGAGGTTCACCTTGACATGAAGTAGGGGCTTCCACTTGAGTTGATGAAGTACTTTCCTTCACCTCCATGGGACGAATCTTGCCGATGGACAAGTCTTGGATAGCTTCTGAAGGGTCCTTATCACCTACATCATTTGGCAATTGTTCGACTTGCGAACCATTAGATTCATCAAACTTCACATCTACCGTCTCTTTAACTTTTCGAGTGAAGTTGTTGTAGACACGATAAGTGTGAGAGTTCGATCCATAACCAAGTAGGAATCCTTCATGAGATTTAGGAGCAAATTTAGTACGACGATGCTTATCAAGAATGTAGCACTTTGAGCCGAATACCCGAAAGTATCCAACTTGGGGTTTGTTACCGGTGAGTAGCTCGTATGCCGTTTTACCGAGAAGCTTGTGCAAGTAAAGTCGGTTTGTGGCATGACATGCTGTTTCCACGGCTTCTGCCCAAAAGTGTCTTGGCGTCTTGTATTCGTCAAGCATCGTTCTTGCCATCTCAATAAGCGTCCGGTTCTTCCTCTCAACAACTCCATTTTGTTGAGGCGTGTACGTAGCCGAGAACTCATGTGAGACACCTTCTTTGTCAAGAAAGGTATCCACATGGGTGTTCTTGAACTCCGATCCGTTATCGCTCCGAACCTTCTTGATCTTCACTTCAAACTGATTTTGTGCTTTGCGAGTGAAGTTCTTGAAGATCTTTTGAACCTGCGACTTATCATCAAGAAAGAATACCCATGTAAATCTGGAAAAATCATCAACTATAACTAGACCATAGGAATTTCCACCGAGACTCTTGTAAGCATTGGGACCAAAAAGATCCATGTGAAGTAACTCAAGTGGTCTCCTAGTAGTCATGATATTCTTTACGGGATGACTTCCACCTACTTGCTTTCCATCTTGACAAGCACTACAAAGTCTATCTTTGTCAAAGATAACATCTTTAACACCAAGTATATGATCACCTTTGATAAGCTTGTCTAGATTGCGCATGCCAACATGTCCTAGTCTCCTATGCCAAAGCCAACCTTTAGAAGATTTTGCAATAAGACAAGTACGAGGTTTGGATCTCTTAGTGAAATCAACAATGTATAGATCACCTCTACGGAAACCGGTAAAGACCATTTTATGATTATCTTGACGAAACACTTGGCAATCTACTTTCGTGAATAGCACATTAAAACCAAAGTCGGCAAGTCTAGATACAGAAAGAAGATTGTAGCCAAGAGATTAAACAAGCATAACATTTTGAATAGAGCTATCATGGGATATGGCCACCTTACCAAGACCAAGTACCTTACCCTTGGAGTTGTCTCCAAATGTTACGTACCTTTGTGGTCCATGGTTTGGTGTGATCTCTTTAAACATTTCTCTATCTCCGGTCATATGATCGGTACATCCGCTATCGAGAATCCACTCTTTTCCTCCGGACATGTAATCCTTGAAGTTTGCCATGAGACTTAGATTCTTCATGATCTTCTCATACTCGATGTCAAACAGCTCATCTTCATCATAGTAGCCATGTTCCACGTTGTCATCATCAAGTGGGAAATCCTCGTCATAGAGAACAAGAGATTCGTTAGGGTTGTGATCATGACAATGTTCAAACTTGTGAATTCGAATGGCTTATATAATGATGTTGTTGATAGTTGTGACATCTCCTTTAGCATGCATGAGGTCTCTAAGCTCAAATAGACAATCATCAAACTTGGGATCACTAGGTGTCATATTGTGGAAGGCAATAGTTTTATGAAGAATTTCATCAAGATTACTCAATGAATAACTTGGATATCGTTTCTCCAAGTCATTCCACAAAGTGTAAGCACATTCAAAATTCTTCATTTGATTAAGCACATTTCTAGGCAGTGCTCTAACGATGAGATTAACAGTTCTAAGATTGCATAGCATATCAATTTCATCTTCGTGTGTGGGATGTAAAGGATCAATGGGAGGTACATAGGGGATCTTAACATATTTGCTCAATTGAAATTCATTAAACAGCTCAAGCATCAAAGTTTTCCATTGACTATAGTACTCTCCATCAAGAATAGGCACTCTACAACTCAAACTCCCTATACTAGACACATCCATCTTCCTCCTCGGTGATTAAACCGAAGCAATGGAGACCAAAGCTCTGATACCAATTGAGGGATCACTAGAAGAGTGTCTAGAGGGGGGTGAATAGACTACTATCAGGAATTTAAAACCTAACCTTTTCCCAAGTTAATTGGTTGGCAGATTTTAACAGTTTTAGCAAGCCTAGCAAGTCTAATATACCCTATGATACGTCCATTTTGCATCATGCTTTTATATTGATATCTATTGCATTATGGGCTGTTATTACACATTTTGGTACAATACTTATGCCTTTTCTCTCTTATTTTACAAGGTTTACATGAAGAGGGAGAATGCCGGCAGCTGGAATTCTGGACTGGAAAAGGAGCAAATTTGAGATACCTATTCTGCACAACTCCAAAAGTCCTGAAAATCTACGGAGAATTATTTTGCAATATATAAAAAATATTGGGTGAAATAAATGCATCAGGGGACCCACCAGGTGGCCACAAGCCAGGGGGCGCGCCCTACCCCCCTGGGCGCGCCCTGCAGGCTTGTGGGCCACCTGGCAGGCCTTCGGTGCCCATCTTCTGCTATATGGAGGGTTTTGACCTGGAAAAAATCATAACAGAGCTTTCGGGGCGAAGCGCCACCGTCTCGAGGCGGAACTTGGGCAGAACCAATCTAGGGCTCCGGCGGAGCTGTTCTGCTGGGGAAACTTCCCTCCCGGAGGGGGAAATCGAAGCCATCGTCATCACCAACGATCCTCTCATCGAGAGGGGGTCAATCTCCATCAACATCTTCACCAGCACCATCTCCTCTCCAACCCTAGTTCATCTCTTGTATCCGATCTTTGTCTCAAAACCTCAGATTGGTACATGTGGGTTGCTAGTAGTGTTGATTACTCCTTGTAGTTGATTCTAGTTGGTTTACTTGGTGGAAGATCATATGTTCAGATCCTTAATGATAATTAATACTCCTCTGATTATGAACATGAATATGCTTTGTGAGTAGTTACGTTTGTTCCTGAGGACATGGGATAAGTCTTGTTATAAGTAATCATGTGAATTTGGTATTCGTTCAATATTTTGATGAGATGTATGTTGTCTCTCCTCTAGTGGTGTTATGTGAACGTCGACTACATGACACTTCACCATCATTTGGGCCTAGAGGAAGGCATTGGGAAGTAATAAGTAGATGATGGGTTGCTAGAGTGACAGAAGCTTAAACCCTAGTTTATGCGTTGCTTCGTAAGGGGCTGATTTGGATCCACATGTTTCATGCTATGGTTAGATTTATCTTAATTCTTATTTCGTAGTTGCAGATGCTTGCGAGAGGGGTTAATCATAAGTGGGAGGCTTGTCCAAGTAAGGGCAGCACCCAAGCACCGGTCCACCCACATATCAAATCATCAAAGTAACGAACGTGAATCATATGAGCATGATGAAAACTAGCTTGACAGTAATTCCCATGTGTCCTCGGGAGCGCTTTGCTTTATATAAGAGTTTGTCCAGGCTTGTCCTTTGCTATAAAAAGGATTGGGCCACCTTGATGCACCTTTGTTACACTTGTTACTTGCTACCCATTACGAATTATCCTATCACAAAACTATCTGTTACCGATAATTTCAGTGCTTGCAGAGAATACCTTACCGAAAACCGCTTGTCATTTCCTTCTGCTCCTCGTTGGGTTCGACACTCTTACTTATCGAAAGGACTACGATAGATCCCCTATACTTGTGGGTCATCAAGACTCTTTTCTGGCGCCGTTGCCCGGGAGTGAAGCGCCTCTGGTGAGTGGAACTTGGTAAGGAAAAATTTATATACTGTGCTGAAATTTACTGTCACTTGTTACTATGGAAAGTAATCCTTTGAGGGGCTTGTTCAGGGTATCTTCACCTCGACCGGAAGCACAAAGAGATGCTCCTCAACCTACTGCACCTACTGAAAATATTTATTATGAAATTCCTTCGGGTATGATAGAGAAACTGCTAGCTAATCCTTATGCAGGAGATGGAACACTACATCCTGATTTGCATCTAATCTATGTGGATGAAGTTTGTTGATTATTTAAGCTTGCAGGTTTGCCCGAGGATGATGTCAAGAATAAGGTCTTTTCTTTATCTTTGAAGGAGAAGGCATTGACATGGTATAGGCTATGTGATGATATTGGATCATGGAACTACAACCGATTGAAATTAGAATTTCATCAGAAGTTTTATCCTATGCATCTGGTTCATCGTGATCAGAATTATATTTATAATTTTTGGCCTCGTGAAGGAGAAAGTATCGCTCAAGCTTGGGGGAGGCTTAAGTCAATGTTATATTCGTGCCCCAATCATGAGCTCCCGAGAGGAATTATTATTCAGAACTTTTATGCTCGGCTTTCTAATAATGATCGGTCCATGCTCGATACTTCTTGCTCTGGTTCTTTTATGAAGAAAGATATTGAATTTAAATGGGACTTATTGGAAAGAATTAAACGCAACTCTGAAGATTGGGAACTCGACGAAGGTAAGGAGTCACGTATAAACCTTAAGTTTGATTGTGTTAAATCCTTTATAGACACCGATGCTTTTCGTGAATTTAGCACTAAATATGGACTTGACTCTGAGATAGTAGCTTCTTTCTGTGAATCTTTTGCTACTCATGTTGATCTCCCTAAGGAGAAGTGGTTTAAATATCATCCTTCCATTGAAGTGAAAGTAGTTGAACCTATTAAAGTTGAAGAGGAAACTATTACTTATAATGTTGATCCTGTTATTCCTACTGCTTACATTGAGAAACCACCCTTCCCTGTTAGGATAATGGAACATGCTAAAGCTTCAACTGTGGTTCGTAAGAGTTGTACTAGAACACCTACACCCCCTGAACAAATTAAAGTTGAACCTAGTATTGCTATGGTTAAAGATCTCTTGGTTGATAATATTGATGGGCATGTTATTCATTTCTGTGATGAAGCTGCTAGAATTGCTAGACCGGATACTAAAGGTAAACATAGACCTATTGTTGGCGTGCCTGTTGTTTCTGTTAAAATAGGAGATCATTGTTATCATGGCTTGTGTGATATGGGTGCTAGCGTGAGTGCAATTCCCTTTTCCTTATACAAAGAAATTATGCATGATACTGCACCAGTTGAACTAGAGGAAATTGATGTTACTATTAAGCTTGCTAATAGAGATACTATTGCACCAATTGGGATTGTTAGAGATGTTGAAGTCTTGTGTGGGAAAATAAAGTATCCTACTGATTTTCTTGTTCTTTGTTCCCCACAAGATGATTTTTGTCCCATTATATTTGGTAGACCCTTCTTGAATATTGTTAATGCTAGGATTGATTGTGAGAAAGAAATAGTTACTGTGAGTTTTGGGGATGTGTCTCATGAGTTCAATTTCTCTAAATTTCGTAGACAACGCCATGACAAAGAATTGCCTAGTAAAGATGAAATTATTGGTCTTGCTTCTATTGCTGTGCCTCCTACTGATCCCTTAGAACAATATTTGCTAGACCATGAAAATGATATGCATATGAATGAGAGGAATGAAATAGATAAGATTTTCTTTGATCAGCAGCCTATTTTGAAACACAACTTACCTGTTGAAATACTTGGGGATCCTCCTCCACCCAAGGGTGATCCCGTGTTTGAGCTTAAACAATTACCCGATACTTTGAAATATGCTTATCTTGATGAAAAGGAGATATATCCTGTTATTATTAGTGCTAACCTTTCAGAGCATGAAGAAAAGAGATTATCGAAAACTCTGAGGAAGCACCGCGCTGCTATTGGATATACTCTGGATGATCTTAAGGGCATTAGTCCCACTCTATGTCAGCATAAAATTAATATGGAGCCTGATGCTAAACCAGTTGTTGATCACCAACGACGGTTGAATCCTAAGATGAAATAAGTGGTAAGAAATGAAATACTAAAGCTTCTGGTGGCAGGTATAATTTATCATGTTGCTGATAGTAGATGGGTTAGTCCCGTTCATTGTGTCCCTAAGAAGGGAGGTATCACCGTTGTTCCTAATGATAAAAATGAATTGATCCCGCAAAGAATTGTTACAGGATATAGAATGGTAATTGATTTTAGGAAATTAAATAAAGCTACTAGGAAAGATCATTACCCTCTACCATTTATTGATCAAATGCTAGAAAGACTATCCAAACATACTCATATTTGCTTTCTAGATGGTTACTCTGGTTTCTCTCAAATACCAGTGTCAAAAGAGGATCAAGAAAAAACCACTTTTACTTGCCCTTTCGATACCTTTGCTTATAGACGTATGCCTTTTGGTTTATGTAATGCACCTGCTACCTTTCAAAGATGTATGATGGCTATATTCTCTGACTTTTGTGAAAAGATTCTTGAGGTTTTGATGGATGATTTTTCCGTTTACGGAACTTCTTTTGATGATTGCTTGAGCAACCTTGATCGAGTTTTGCAGAGATGCGAAGAAACTAATATTGTCTTGAATTGGGAAAAGTGCCACTTTATGGTTAATGAGGGCATTGTCTTGGGACACAAAATCTCCGAAAGAGGTATTGAGGTGGATAAAGCTAAAGTTGATGCTATTGAAAAAAATGCCGTGCCCTACGGATATCAAAGGTATAAGAAGTTTCCTTGGTCATGTTGGTTTCTATAGGAGGTTTATTAAAGATTTCTCTAAGATTTCTAGGCCTCTCACTAATCTTTTACAAAAAGATGTTCCCTTCATTTTTGATGATGATTGTGTAGAAGCATTTGAAATTCTTAAGAATGCCTTGATTACCGCACATGTTGTTCAACCACCTGATTGGAACCTACCCTTTGAAATTATGTGTGATG
This sequence comes from Elymus sibiricus, assembly GCA_039707655.1. Taxonomy (NCBI): domain Eukaryota; kingdom Viridiplantae; phylum Streptophyta; class Magnoliopsida; order Poales; family Poaceae; genus Elymus; species Elymus sibiricus. The sequence continues at coordinate 274,223,693 of CM077675.1, read as the reverse complement.
CTAGTGATTATGCTGTTGGTGCTGTTCTAGGACAAAGAGTTGATAAAAAATTAAATGTTATTCATTATGCTAGTAAAACTCTAGACAGTGCTCAAAGAAATTATGCTACTACTGAAAAGGAATTTTTAGCGGTTGTGTTTGCTTGTGATAAGTTCAGACCTTATATTGTTGATTCCAAAGTAACTGTTCACACCGATCATGCTGCTATTAAGTACCTGATGGAAAAGAAAGACGCTAAACCTAGACTTATTAGATGGGTTCTTCTGCTACAAGAATTTGACTTGCATATTATTGATAGAAAGGGTGCTGACAACCCTGTAGCAGACAACTTGTCTAGGTTAGAGAATGTTCTTGATGACCCACTACCTATTGATGATAGCTTTCCTGATGAACAATTAGCTGTCATAAATGCTTCGCGTAATGCTCCATGGTATGCTGATTATGCTAATTACATTGTTGCTAAATTTATACCGCCTAGTTTCACATACCAACAAAAGAAAAAGTGCTTCTATGATTTAAGGCATTACTTTTGGGATGATCCACACCTTTATAAATAAGGAGTAGATGGTATTATTAGACGTTGTGTACCTGAGCATGAACAGGAACATATCTTACGTAAGTGTCACTCCGAGGCCTACGGAGGACACCACGCTAGAGATAGAACTGCACATAAGGTACTACAATCTGGTTTTTATTGGCCTACTCTCTTCAAGGATGCTCGTAAGTTTGTCTTGTCTTGTGATGAATGTCAAAGAATTGGTAATATTAGTAGACGTCAGGAAATGCCTATGAATTACTCTCTTGTTATTGAACCATTTGATGTTTGGGGTTTTGATTATATGGGACCTTTTCCACAATCTAACGGGTATACTCATATTCTTGTTGCTGTTGATTATGTTACTAAGTGGGTAGAAGCTATCCCAACTAGTAGCGCTGATCATAACCCTTCTATTAAAATGCCCAAAGAAGTTATTTTCCCTAGATTTGGGGTCCCTAGATATTTAATGACTGATGGTGGTTCACACTTTATTCATGGTGCTTTCCGTAAATTGCTTGCTAAGTATGATGTTAATCATAGAATTGCATCTCCTTATCATCCTCAGTCTAGTGGTCAAGTAGAATTGAGCAATAGAGAAATTAAATTGATTTTGCAGAAGACGGTTAATAGATCTAGGAAGAATTGGTCTAAGAAACTTGATGATGCATTATGGGCTTATAGAACTGCTTATAAAAACCCTATGGGTATGTCTCCGTATAAAATGGTTTATGGTAAAGCATGTCACTTACCTCTTGAACTAGAACATAAAGCTTATTGGGCAATTAAAGAGCTCAACTATGATTTCAAACTTGCTGGTGAGAAGAGGTTATTTGACATTAGCTCACTTGATGAATGGAGAACCCATGCCTATGAGAATGCCAAGTTGTTTAAAGAAAAGGTTAAGAGATGGCATGATAGAAGGATACAAAAGCGTGAATTCAATGTAGGTGATCATGTCTTGCTATACAATTCTCATTTAAGATTTTTTGCAGGAAAGCTTCTCTCTAAATGGGAAGGGCCTTACATTATCGAGGAAGTATACCGTTCCGGTGCCATCAAGATCAACAACGCCGAAAGCACAAACCCGAAGGTGGTAAACGGTCAAAGAATCAAACATTACATCTCAGGTACTCCCATAAATGTTGAAAGCAATATTATTAATACCATAACTCCGGAGGAGTACATTAGGGAAACCTACCAGAACGTTTCAGACTCTGAAAAGGAATAGGTATGTGGTACGGTAAGTAAACCGACTCCAAAACTTTTTCAATGGCAATTTTTATCCGTTTTGGAATATTTAAAAAATTAGAAAAATTTAAGGCAGTCCGAAAAGTGCACGAGGAAGCGACAAGCCAGGGGGGCGCGCCCCACCCCCCTGGGCGCGCCCCTGTGGCTTGTGGCTACCTCGTGTACCCTCCGGACTCCGTTTTCTTGTGGTATACTCCTTCGGGTGGGCAAAAATTCATTATATAATCTCCCGAAGGTTTTGACTCTCGTATCACGATAATACCTCCTGTTTTCGTTTTGAGCTGTTTCTGCAGCAGATTTAGAGCAAGATGTCTTCGCAAGAGTCGGTCGGGGAGAGCCGTGTCTCTCACCTGACACCAGGGCCCGGAGCATTCAGTGGAGCCAACCGCTTCGGGCAGGCCACGGAGGAAGAGATGGAGGCCGACTTGAAGAGGATAGACGCCATGGAGGAAGACCAAGAAGCTACCTCTCATCTACAACCTGGTGCCATGTTGGAAGAACTTCAGAGCTCAGCAATTCCGAACTCGGTTATCCCTCCCAATGCTAAATTTCTTACCTATGAAAATATGAAAAAGAGTGTTGCTTCTTCCCCCGCAGCAATGAGACACCCATGGGTTATGGGAGCTCTAACCATCACTGGAAAGCTTCGCAAGGAAGTAATGGATCTCAGACAACAAAATAATAAACTTGAGGAGGAGAATCGCATTCTGAGGGGCATCATCGCCAAGAATATAACATCACCACCTCCGAAGAAAGACAACTAAACACATGGGTATGGGCACTCCCCTTGGCTTGTGCCAAGCTTGGGGGAGGTGCCCCGGTATCGTATCACCATCACACCTTTTACTTTTATCGTTTTTCTTCGTTTGATCCTTTTAGTTTTATCTTGATCTAGTAGAATAAATTGTTAGTGTGATCTTGTTTTGAGTTTTGCTTTATGTTCCCCCTATGTAAGCAAGTCCGAGAGTTATATAATAAAGAGTAGTTTTAAGTTGAGGGCTTTGCTTGTTTGCTATGATCTTGAGAAAAAGAAATAGAAAGAAATATAGAATAAAAGCAAAGAGTATATATGATGATCTTATGGGGAGTGATGACTTCACATATAAGAAGTATGTCGATTGAAACTTGTTGTGGGTTGACAAACATAGCTATTGGTTGATACGTCTCCGTCGTATCTATAATTTTTGATTGTTTCATGCCAATATTCTACAACTTTCATATACTTTTGGCAACTTTTTATATTATTTTTGGGACTAACATATTGATCCAGTGCCCAGTGCCAGTTCCTGTTTGTTGCATGTTTTTTGTTTCGTAGAAAATCCATATCAAACGAAGTCCAAACGAGATAAAAACTTACGGAGATTTTTTTTGGAATATATGTGAATTTTGGGAAGTGGAATCAACAGAAGGCGGTGCCCGAGGGGCCCACAAGCCAGGAGGGCGCGCCCTGGGGGGTAGGGCGCGCCCTGAGGGCTTGTGGCCACCCCTTAGGTCGGTTGGAGCTGTCCTTTGGCCGCAAGAAAGCTAATTTTTGGATAAAGATCCCCTCAAAATTTCATCCCGATCGGAGTTACGGATCTCCGGATATTTAAGAAACGGTGAAAGGCCAGAATCGAGAACGCAGAAACAGAAGGAAACAGAGAGAGAGATCCAATCTCGGAGGGGCTCTCGCCCCTCCGCCGCCATGGAGGCCAAGGACCAGAGGGGAAACCCTCCTCCCGTCTAGGGAGGAGGTCAAGGAAGAAGAAGAAGAAGGAGGGGGGCTCTCTCCCCCTCTCTCCCGGTGGCACCGGAACGCCGCCGGGGCCATCATCGTGACGGCGATCTACTCCAACAACTCCGTCATCTTCACCAACACCTCCATCACCTTCCCCCATCTATCTACAGCGGTCCACTCTCCCGCAACCCGCTGTACCCTCTACTTTAACATGGTGCTTTATGCTTCATATTATTATCCAATGATGTGTTGCCATCCTATGATGTCTGAGTAGATTTTTGTTGTCCTATGGGTTGATTGATGATCATGATTGGTTTGAGTTGCATGTTTTATTGTTGGTGCTGTCCTATGGTGCTCTCCGTGTCGCGCAAGCGTGAGGGATCCCCGCTGTAGGGTTTGCAATATGTTCATGATTCGCTTATGGTGGGTGGCGTGAGTGACAGAAGCACAGACCCGAGTAAGTAGGTTGTTTGCGTATGGGAATAAAGAGGACTTGATACCTTATAATGCTATGGTTGGGTTTTACCTTAATGATCTTTAGTAGTTGCGGATGCTTGCTAGAGTTCCAATCATAAGTGCATATGATCCAAGTAGAGAAAGTATGTTAGCTTATGCCTCTCCCTCATATAAAATTGCAATAATGATTACCGGTCTAGTTATCGAATGCCTAGGGACAATTCCGCAACTCCTACCACCACTTTTCCACACTCGTTAAACTAACTTAGTTGTTTATTTATCTTAGCAGCCCCTAGTTTTTATTTCCGTGCTCTTTATTATCTTGCAAACCTATCCTATCACACCTACAAAGTACTTCTAGTTTCATACTTGTTCTAGGTAAAGCGAATGTTAAGCGTGCGTAGAGTTGTATCGGTGGTCGATAGAACTTGAGGGAATATTTGGTCTACCTTTAGCTCCTCGTTGGGTTCGACACTCTTACTTATCGAAAGAGGCTACAACTGATCCCCTATACTTGTGGGTTATCAAGACCTTTTTCTGGCGCCGTTGCCGGGGAGCTATAGCATGGGGTGAATATTCTCGTGTGTGCTTGTTTGCATTATCACTAAGTAGATTTTATTTGCTGTTCTTAGTTGTTTTCTATCTTTAGATATGGGTAGGAAACGCAAAATACCAAAAAAATTAGATGTACTTGCTGCTCCAAAAGTTGAGGAACCACTAGTGTTCCGTACTACCGAAGAATATTATTTGGATCATCTTCGATCCGTTTGTGCTCGTGTTGAAACCCCAACTAGCTTAGTTGAGGGCAAATCATTAAATGAGCATGCTTATTATGTGCGTCACCGCTTATCTCAAAAAGGGAAACTTTTATGGCATGATATTAATAGTTTGCAATGCTATGCCTGGAATTTATGCGAAATTTATTATTTTACTTGTTGTTCTGAAGACCCTAAAAAACACCTTCCCTATCAATGTGAGTTTAAGGATAATGGAATCGTATCTTCTTATGCCAAGGGTGTTTATAATTACTATGATATTGAGCAAATTGAAGAATTTGTTGCTTTTAAGGGTGTCTATGAAATTGCTTCTTTGATTGAAAAGTATGATGCTACTCTTTACAAATCTGAAAGTTTTGCCATACTTAAATATTGCTATGAAAACTATGCTTCTAATGCTTATGTTAAGCCATATATTGAGGACTCCTCCGCTGTCCAAGAGGAGACTAATATTTTGCAGGAATCTATGGAAGAAGAAATTGCTGAAACTGTGAGCTCATTAGATGAAAAAGATGATGAGGAGAGCGAAGAACAAAAGGACGAAGAGCGGATTAGCTACCCGTGCCCACCTTCTAATGAGAGTAACTCTTCAACTCATACATTGTTTAATTACCCTTTGTGCTTACCGAAGGATGAATGCCATGATGAATGCTATGATGATTGCTATGATCCCTTGGATTTGTTTGAAATATCCCTTTTTGATGAACTTGATGCTTGCTATGCTTGTGGCCATGATGCCAATATGAATGATGATTATGGAGATGAACTTTCTATAGTTACTCATGTTAAATATGAAATTGCTGCTATTGCACCCACGCATGATAGTCCTATTATCTTTTTGAATTCTCCCAACTACACTATATCGGAGAAGTTTGCTCTTATGAAGGATTATATAGATGGGTTGCCTTCTACTATTACACATGATGATTTTGATAAATATAATATGCATGTGCTTGCTGCTCCTACTTGCAATTATTATGAGAGAGGAACTACATCTCCGCCTCTCTATGTTTCCAATACGATAAAATTGCAAGAAACTGCTTATGCTATGTATTGGCCTTTACTTGATGTGCATGAATTGTTCTTTTATGACATGCCGATGCATAGGAAGAGAGTTAGACTTCGTTGTTGCATGATATATGTTACTTTGTGCTCACTACTAAATTACAAATCATTGTTAATTAAAATTGGCTTTGATATACCTTGGGATCCGGGTGGATCCATTACTTGAGCACTTTATGCCTAGCTTAATGGCTTTAAAGAAAGCGCTGCTAGGGAGACAACCTAGAAGTTTTAGAGAGTAATTTTATTCTGTTGTGTGCTTTTATAAAGTTTAAAAACAAAAAAAATAAAGAGGGGAACCTAAAACTTTTTCAAAAAGAGAAGTGAAAGTAAGAAGGACGAGCACCGTTGAAGTGGGGGAGCTCCTTGAACTTTGTTCATGCCCATGGAAACTTTGCGAATCTTAATTATAGAAACTTTTCAACAAAAATAATTATCCCCTTGTATAAATCCATTGTATTATAAAAATAATGTGCCAAGATTTGCCTTTAGGATGATTAGATTGCTTGTTTGGTGTGTGCAGTGCAAAAACAGAAACTTTGGCTGTAGTGCGTGAATTTACATTTTTTACTGGAATGTCAAAAGTTTCTGAATTTTTTACAAAGTACTTCTATGCAAATTTTTTATTTTTTCCTAATTTTTCAGAATTTTTAGAGTTACAGAAGTATGGTGCATGTTCAGATTGCTAAAGACTGTCCTGTTTTTGACAGATTCTGTTTTTGATGCATTGTTTTGCTAGTTTTGATGAAACTATCGATTGTATCGGTGGTATAAGCCATAAAGAAGTTATAATACAGTAGCTACAATGCAAAAATAAAATTTGAATGGGTTTTCAACAGTACTTAAAGTGGTAATTTGCTTTATTATACTAACGGATCTCACGAGGGTTTTGTTAAGTTTTGTGTGATTGAAGTTTTCAAGTTTTGGGTGAGATCACGATGGATGAAGGAATAAAGAGTGGAAAGAGACTAAGCTTGGGGATGCCCGAGGCACCCCAAGGTAATATTCAAGGACTCCCAAGAAACTAAGCTTGGGGATGCCCCGGGAGGCATCCCCTCTTTCTTCTAACAATCATCGGTAATTTTACTTGGAGCTATATTTTTATTCGTCACATGATATGCGTAAATCTTGGAGCGTCGTGTGCTTTTTCTTTTTATTTTAATAATGCACCATGCTGGTATGAGAAAGTCCTTGGTTGATTTATATAAGGCTCTTTGCACCTCACTTATATCTTTTGAGTATGGCTTTATAGAATGCTTCATGTGCTTCACTTATATCATTTGAAGTTTGGATTGCCTGTTTCTCTACACATAGAAAACCACCATTTGTAGAATGCTCTTTTGCTTCACTTATATTTGTTAGAGCGTGGGCATATCTTTTGTAGAAAGAATTAAACTCTCATGCTTCACTTATATCTATTTAGAGAGTCAACAGGAATTGGTCATTCACATGGTTAGTCATAAAACCCTACATAAAACTTGTAGATCACTGAATATGATATGTTTGATTCCTTGCAATAGTTTTGTGATATGAAGATGGTAATATGAGAGTCATGCTAGTGAGTAGTTGTGAATTGGAGAAATACATGTGTTGAAGTTTGTGATTCCCGTAGCATGCACGTATGGTGAACCGTTATGTAAAGAAGTCGGAGCATGATTTGTTTAATGATTGTCAACCTTTGTGTGAGGGTCGGGAGCGCGCGATGGTTAACTCCTACCAACCTCTCCCCTAGGAGCATGCGTCTAATGCTTTGTTTGATAACTAATAGACTTTTGCAATAAGTATGTGAGTTCTTTATGACTAATGTTGAGTCCATGGATTATACGCACTCTCACCCTTCCACCTTTGCTAGCCTCTCTAGTACCGCGCAACTTTCGCCGGTACATCAAACCCACCTTCCTCAAAATAGCCACCATATATTTTCCTCAAAACAGCCACCATACCTACCTATTATGGCATTTCCATAGCCATTCCGAGATATATTTCCATGCAACTTCCACCGTTCCGTTTTTCATGACATGCATCACCACTTTCATATTGCATATAGAGTCATATTTTGTTCTAGGTATCGAGTTGTAAGTAAATAAAAGTGTGATGATTTTCATTATTAGAGCATTTGTCCCATGTGAGAAAAGGATGATGGAAGCTATGAATCCCTCACAAGTTGGGATGAGTCTCCGGACTTTACAAAAAATAAAAGAGGCCAGCGAAGCCCAAATAAAAAAAAAGAGGCCAATGATGCCCACCAAAATAAAAAAAAGAGAAAAGAAAAAAAAATGAGAGAAAGAGAGAAGGGACAATGCTACTATCTTTTTCCACACTTGTGCTTCAAAGTAGCACCATGATCTTCATGATAGAGAGTCTCCTATTTTGTCACTTTCATATAGCTAGTGGAATATTTCATATGCACAACCACTTAGTTTTCTTTTTGAGCTTTCATACACTTATAGCTCTAGTGCATTTGTTGCATGGCAATCCCTACTCACTCACATTGATATCTATTGATGGGCATCTCCATAGCCCGTTGATACGCCTAGTTGATGTGAGACTATCTTCTCCCTTTCCCTTGCAACCTCCACCATATTCTATTCCACCTATAGTGCTATATCCATGGCTCACGCTCATGTATTGCGTGAGAGTTGAAAAGGTTTGAGAACATTAAAAGTGTGAAACAATTGCTTGGCTTGTTCATCGGGGTTGTGCATGATTTAGATACTTTGTGTGGGGAAGATGGAGCATAGCCAGACCATATGATTTTGTAGGGATAACTTTCTAAGGCCATGTTATTTTGAAAGGACGCAATTGCCTTGTTGGTGTGCTCGAAATATTACTGTTTTTATGTCAATATAGACTATTGCTTTGAATCACTCGTGTCTTAATATTCATGCCATGATTAGATTATATGATCAAGATTATGCTAGGTAGCATTCCACATATTATCTTTTTTTAGCATTTACCTACTCGAGGACGAGCAGGAATTAAGCTTGAGGATGCTGATACGTCTCCGTCGTATCTATAATTTTTGATTGTTTCATGTCAATATTCTACAACTTTCATATACTTTTGGCAACTTTTTATATTATTTTTGGGACTAACATATTGATCCAGTGCCCAATGCCAGTTCCTGTTTGTTGCATGTTTTTTGTTTCGCAGAAAATCCATATCAAACGAAGTCCAAACAGGATAAAAACTTACGAAGATTTTTTTTGGAATATATGTGAATTTTGGGAAGTGGAATCAACAGAAGGCGGTGCCCGAGGGGCCCACAAGCTAGGAGGGCGCGCCCTGGGGGGTAGGGCGCGCCCTGAGGGCTTGTGGCCACCCCTTAGGTCGGTTGGAGCTGTCCTTTGGCCGCAAGAAAGCTAATTTTTGGATAAAGATCCCCTCAAAATTTCAGCCCGATCGGAGTTACGGATCTCCGGATATTTAAGAAACGGTGAAAGGCCAGAATCGAGAACGCAGAAACAGAAGGAAACAGAGAGAGAGATCCAATCTCGGAGGGGCTCTCGCCCCTCCGCCGCCATGGAGGCCAAGGACCAGAGGGGAAACCCTCCTCCCATCTAGGGAGGAGGTCAAGGAAGAATAAGAAGGAGGGGGGCTCTCTCCCCCTCTCTCCCGGTGGCACCGGAACGCCGCCGGGGCCATCATCGTGACGGCGATCTACTCCAACAACTCCGTCATCTTCACCAACACCTCCATCACCTTCCCCCATCTATCTACAGCGGTCCACTCTCCCGCAACCCGCTGTACCCTCTACTTGAACATGGTGCTTTATGCTTCATATTATTATCCAATGATGTGTTGCCATCCTATGATGTCTGAGTAGATTTTTGTTGTCCTATGGGTTGATTGATGATCATGATTGGTTTGAGTTGCATGTTTTATTATTGGTGCTGTCCTATGGTGCTCTCCGTGTCGCGCAAGCGTGAGGGATCCCCGCTGTAGGGTTTGCAATATGTTCATGATTCGCTTATGGTGGGTGGCGTGAGTGACAGAAGCACAGACCCGAGTAAGTAGGTTGTTTGCGTATGGGAATAAAGAGGACTTGATACCTTATAATGCTATGGTTGGGTTTTACCTTAATGATCTTTAGTAGTTGCGGATGCTTGCTAGAGTTCCAATCATAAGTGCATATGATCCAAGTAGAGAAAGTATGTTAGCTTATGCCTCTCCCTCATATAAAATTGCAATAATGATTACCGGTCTAGTTATCGAATGCCTAGGGACAATTCCGCAACTCCTACCACCACTTTTCCACACTCGTTAAACTAACTTAGTTGTTTATTTATCTTAGCAGCCCCTAGTTTTTATTTCCGTGCTCTTTATTATCTTGCAAACCTATCCTATCACACCTACAAAGTACTTCTAGTTTCATACTTGTTCTAGGTAGAGCGAACGTTAAGCGTGCATAGAGTTGTATCGGTGGTCGATAGAACTTGAGGGAATATTTGTTCTACCTTTAGCTCCTCGTTGGGTTCGACACTCTTACTTATCGAAAGAGGCTACAACTGATCCCCTATACTTGTGGGTTATCATTGGTCATTGTGGCAATTAAAAGGAAGTAATAAAGAAAGAGAGGTGCACATATAAATATATTATCTTGGACATCTTTTATGATTGTGAGCACTCATTAAAATATTATATGTTAAGAAGTTGATGTTGGACAAGGAAGACAACATAATGGGTTATGTTTGCTTACTTCCGAATAGAAGTTATATGGTTATAGATCCTTCAACATGTGTCGCTTGCTTCCACCTCATATCAGCCAAAACTTCCGCACCAAGTAGAGATACTACTTGTGCATCCAAACACCCTTAACCTAGTTTTGCCATGAGAGTCCACCATACCTACCTATGGATTGAGTAAGATCCTTCAAGTAAGTTGTCATCGGTGCAAGCAATAAATATTGCTCTCTAAATATGTGTGATCTATTAGTGTGAGGAAAATAAACTTTATACGAACTTGTGATATGGAAGAAATAAAAGCGACGGACTGCATAATAAAGTTCTCTATCACAAGGGGCAATATAAAGTGACGTTCTTTTGCATTAAGGGATTGTGCATCCAACTATAAATGCGCATGACAACCTCTGCTTCCCTCTGCGAAGGGCCTATATGTTACTTTTATTTTCTAGTACTTACCTTTATGCAAGAGTCGTGGTGATCTTCATCACTTCCTTTATTTCGCCTCTATCTTTTGGCAAGCGTCATGTGTTGGGGAATGATCTAGACACATATATCCACTCGGAAGTGGGTGAGCATGATATTTCTGTTGACATTACCCTTGAGGTAAATAGTTGGGAGGCAATACTATAAGCCCCTATCTTTCTCTGTGTCCGATTGAAGCTTTGACCTCATAGGTACCTCGTGAGTGTTAGCAATTGTGAAAGACTAAAAGATGATTGAGTATGTGGATTTGCTTTAAAATCTCTTATATTGACTCTTTCCTACGTTATGATAAATTGGAATTGCTTCAATGACTGAGATCATAGTTTGTTGGTTCTCAATAGAGTTCTTGATTCATACTTTACCTTGTGAATGAATTGTTACTTCAGCATAAGAAATTATATGTCAATATATGTTGCTGTTCTAAAGATGATCATGATGCCTTCATGTCCGTATTTTATTTTATCGACACCTCTATCTCTAAACATGTGGGCATATTTATCGATTTCGGCTTTCGCTTGAGGACAAGCGAGGTCTAAGCTTGGGGGAGTTGATACGTCCATTTTGCATCATGCTTTTATATTGATATCTATTGCATTATGGGCTGTTATTACACATTTTGGTACAATACTTATGCCTTTTCTCTCTTATTTTACAAGGTTTACATGAAGAGGGAGAATGCTGGCAGCTGGAATTCTGGACTGGAAAATGAGCAAATCTGAGATACCTATTCTGCACAACTCCAAAAGTCCTGAAAATCTACGGAGAATTATTTTGGAATATATAAAAAATATTGGGAGAAACAAATACATCAGGGGACCCACCAGGTGGCCACAAGCCAGGGGGGCGCGCCCTACCCCCCTGGGCGCGCCCTGCAGGCTTGTGGGCCACCTGGCAGGCCTCCGGTGCCCATCTTCTGCTATATGGAGGGTTTTGACCTAAAAAAAAATCATAACAGAGCTTTCGGGGCGAAGCGCCGCCGTCTCGAGGCGGAACTTGGGTAGAACCATTCTAGGGCTCCGGCGGAGCTGTTCTGCCGGGGAAACTTCCCTCCCGGAGGGGGAAATCGAAGCCATCGTCATCACCAACGATCCTCTCATCGAGAGGGGGTCAATCTCCATCAACATCTTCACCAGCACCATCTCCTCTCCAACCCTAGTTCATCTCTTGTATCCGATCTTTGTCTCAAAACCTCAGATTGGTACCTGTGGGTTGCTAGTAGTGTTGATTACTCCTTGTAGTTGATGCTAGTTGGTTTACTTGGTGGAAGATCATATGTTCAGATCCTTAATGATAATTAATACTCCTCTGATTATGAACATGAATATGCTTTGTGAGTAGTTACGTTTGTTCCCGAGGACATGGGATAAGTCTTGTTATAAGTAATCATGTGAATTTGGTATTCGTTCGATATTTTGATGAGATGTATGTTGTCTCTCCTCTAGTGGTGTTATGTGAACGTCGACTACATGACACTTCACCATCATTTGGGCCTAGAGGAAGGCATTGGGAAGTAATAAGTAGATGATGGGTTGCTAGAGTGACAGAAGCTTAAACCCTAGTTTATGCGTTGCTTCGTAAGGGGCTGATTTGGATCCACATGTTTCATGCTATGGTTAGATTTATCTTAATTCTTCTTTCGTAGTTGAGGATGCTTGCGAGAGGGGTTAATCATAAGTGGGAGGCTTGTCCAAGTAAGGGCAGCACCCAAGCACCGGTCCACCCACATATCAAATCATCAAAGTAACGAACGCGAATCATATGAGCATGATGAAAACTAGCTTGACAGTAATTCCCATGTGTCCTCGGGAGCGCTTTGCTTTATATAAGAGTTTGTCCAGGCTTGTCCTTTGCTATAAAAAGGATTGGGCCATCTTGCTGCACCTTTGTTACACTTGTTACTTGCTACCCGTTACGAATTATCCTATCACAAAACTATCTGTTACCGATAATTTCAGTGCTTGCAGAGAATACCTTACTGAAAACCGCTTGTCATTTCCTTCTGCTCCTCGTTGGGTTCGACACTCTTACTTATCGAAAGGACTACAATAGATCCCCTATACTTGTGGGTCATCACCCTACACATGCATGTCAACAAATATGGCAGCGGAAAGTAAAGACATTGCACATGAAGTAAAGAGTTGAGATAGGTAGATCAAACGCAATTGGAGACGCAAAGATTTTTCCCGTGGTTCCGATTGGTGGTGCTATTGTACGTCCACGTTTATGGAGTCTTCAACCCACGGAGGGTAACGGTCGCGAGAGTCCATGGAGGGCTCCACCCATAAGGGTCCACGAAGTAGCAACCTTGACTATTCCATAACGGCTTCCGTCCACGAAGGACTAGCCTCACTATGGGTAGATATGCACGAAGTAGGCGATCTCCTTGCCCTTACAAACTTCTTGTCAACTCCACAACACGAAGTAGGAGGCTCCCAAGCGACACCTAACCAATCTAGGAGGCACCACCCTCCAAAAGGTAATAGGCTCGGTAATGACGATGAACTCCTTGCTCTTGTGCTTCAAGATGATAGACTCCTCAACACACAATCACTCTCTCACAGATTTGGCTTGGTGGAAGAGATGGGATTGGTGGAAAGCAACTTGGGGAGGCTAGAGATCAAGATTCATATGGTTGGAATGGAATGGCATGATCTCAACACATGAGTAGGTGGCTCTCTCTCAGAAAACTGGATGGGCAAATATGGAATAGTTCTGAGTGCTTCTCTTTCGAGTGGGTGGTGGTGAAGGGGTATATATAGGCATCCCCAAAAATCCAACCGTTACACACAAAATGACCAACTCGGTGACACCGATGTGTTAATCTCGGTGGTACCGAAGTGACCAAAAGGTGGCAACTTTTGAATCTCGGTGAGACCGATATATAAATCTCGGTTGCACTGATAAGGTGACCAACGGTCAGATTGCGCAAACTCGGTGACGCCGATCTTTACATCTCGGTGGTAACGATTCTTGACCAAAGCTTACCAGAGAGTTGGTCCAGAAACTCGGTGAGACCGAAAGGCAAATCTCGGTGGTATCGAAGACTGAAGATGGCTAAACAGAGAGTTGGCAACCTAAACTCGGTGGCACCGATGCAGAATCGGTTGCACCAAAAAGCTAGGGTTTGGCATGGGTCTGTCTGAGTATGGGAATCGGTGGCACCGAGTGGAAAGTGTTGGTTGCACCGATTTTGGATATTTGACTTTGGACAGACTTTTGTGGAAGAGCTTGTGGGTGTTTTTGGTGACTATCACTTGTGCACGTATGAGCATTTTGTTCACCAACAGTACCTTACCCCCTTTTTATAGTATTGGCTTTCCTATGGACTCAAAGTGATTTCTCACAAATGTAAAATGTAGAGTCCTCTTGCTTGAAGCTTTGCCAATCCATTTCCTTGCATCTTGGGGTTTCTCCACAATCTCCACAATCCTTTTGCCAGCCCTTTCTCTCCATGGACTTTCATCTGAAATACACTAGGTAAAGGTATTAGTCCAAGAGACAATGTATGTTGTCATGAATTATCAAAACCACTAAGGGAGCATGTTGTGCTTTCAGCTGACATGTCACCGTTGCGTCCTCCGGAGACAAACCACCACAGCCCGAGGCTCCGATCCGCCGCGTGCCAAGCAGCACCTCCAAAAAGGAATGCGACGTCGACGACGCTGCTACCCGGACGAGTCCTAGGGTTTCCCCCGGCACGCGGGAGGAGGTAGGGGATGGCTACCACCGACACCCTCCACGAAGGAATGGTGGCACCCGCCGGTGTCACCGCATCGGAGCCGGACGAACCAGCAAGGATTTCTCCTGCACTCGAAACCCCACCGCCCAACCGGAGCCGACCAGCCAAACCACCGCCCAACCCCATGTGCCATCACGGTTGCGCCGCCACCCACGTTGTCTCACTGCGAACACCAACACGAGGCCAAGGAGACCGGAGAGAGGTGCCAAACGACTAAGCAACATCACCGAAGCCGAGCGAGAGGGAATCTACCTCCACCGCCGACGTGCGGGAGGCCCGCGCCTCCGGCACTGCCGTGATTGCCAACCAGACACGGCAGCAAGGCATACTAGGCCACCCCTGGCCTAGCCAAGCCCGAAACGGGCCCGCTAAGCCCCGCCGACCATGCTGCAGCAGGCTGGCGTCAGCGCCGCCAACACCCAACTGCTCGTCGCCACTCCCCCGCCTCCCGAAAGTCCCGCTGTAGACCCGCTCCGCCATCGGCCCGCCCAGGCCAGATCTGGGTCGGGTGGCCACCGCCAGGTCGCGCCGCAGTGTCACGCCACCGACGACGACGACGCCCAGTCGCCGCCTAGGAGCACCCCCAGGTGCAGCTCCGCCTCGTGCCGGAGAACCACCGGGAGGGGAAGGTCAGGGGGCACCCCCACAAGCATCCCCGGGGCCAGGCCGGCCGCGGGTGCCAGCGACGACGGCGGGGAGGAGGGGAGAGGGGGGCTGGAGGAAGGGAAGGCTGGCGCGTGGCCGGTCGCCCGCTGGGGCGATGCGGTCGCGGGAGAGGGGGAGGAGGACGAATCTCTCCAAAACTGGGCAAAATCAGCTCCCGCACGAGCCGGTTGAAAAATTACAGAGCATATTTCTGAAATTAATAAAAAATAGTAACGAAAAGATCTATCGGAAAGGCGGCACTATAGACCCACAAACTCAGGTGGTGCGTCCCCAACCCCTGGAGCCTCCGTTTGCCCTACCTCATGTCATATAAATTTCGTCTCACGGAGAAAAAAATAGATGAGAAAATTGCATCGCGTTTTACGATACGGAGCCATCACCATCTCAAGCTCAGGGCTGATCTGAAATCCTTTCGGGGCCCGAAGAGGGGGGTCGTCGCCATCGTCATCAATAACCATTCTTCATCAACAACCCCATGATGCTCACCACCGGGAGTGAGTAATTACTTCGTAGGCTTGCTGGATGGTGATGAAGATGGATGAGATTTGTAATGTACTCGAGTCAATTTGTTAGGGTTTGATCCCTAGTATCCACTATGTTTCGAGATTGATGTTGCTATGACTTTGCTATGTTTAATGCTTGTCAGTAGAGCATGAGTGCCATGATTTCAGATCTGAACCTATTATGTTTCCATGAATATAAGAGTGTCTTGGATTCTATCTTGCAAATTGTATGCACATATTATGTGTTATGATCCGTAGACCCCAAAGTGACAATAATTGGGACCCCCCTCCGGTGATGACCGTGGTATGAGGTGATACGGGGCACGCCCGTGTGCGTCGATCTTTCACGAATTGGAGGTGGATTTGTGAATGAACACGAAGAACACGAAGAACACGAGGGGGAAATCACAAGAGAAACACTCAAAAACAAGTCCAATCACACATCCACTATACTCACATCCACACAAGATCCACAAGGGTACAAGAACAACAAAGGGAAAGAGGATACATGGTAGAGTTCATCCCAAATCCCATGGGGAGATGGGGCCTTGAATCCGCTAGGGATCTTCCCTAGATAGGGGCCTTGACATCACTCTGGATCTTCTCATGTAGAGGGGAACCACTCCACGAGGGAAGGGAGATAATGGAGCTAGGTTCAACAAGTGTATTCGCTAAACCTAAGCTAACCCTAGGAAGAGGAGGGCAAGGAGTATATATAGTCCTAGGCGAAACGAAGGGGTACATGGGCCAAAGCCCGCGGGCCTGTGCGCAGACAGGGTCCGGACGTTCGGACGCGGTCGGACGTCCGAGGCTTCACGGCGGTCCGAACATCCGGAGGGGGCCGGTCGCTGATACGTCTCCAACGTATCTATAATTTATGAAGTATTCATGCCATGTTTACAATAATTCTACATGATTTTGGTATGATTTTATTAGAACTAACCCGGACTGACGCTGTTTTCAGCAGAACTACCGTGGTGTTGTTTTTGTGCAGAAATAAAAGTTCTCGGAATGAGCTGAAAATTTACGGAGAATATTTTTGGAAAATATAAAAAATACTGGAGCGAAAAGTCGCCGGAGAGGAAGGCCGAGGAAGCCACAAGGGTGGGGGCGCTCCCCCTAGGGCGCGCCCCCTGGCTTGTGACTTCCTCGGGAACCTTCTGGACGTGGGACCAATGCCATATACTCCTATAAATACCCAAACCACCGAAAAGAAACCTAGATCGGAAGTTCCGCCGCCGCAAGTCTCCAGAGCCATGAAAGATCAATCTTGGCCCTCTCCGGCACCCTGCCGGAGGGGGTCACCATCACCGGAGACAATGGAGGAGGAGGACGGAGGAGCCATCATCGCCATGGAGGCCAAGGACCAGAGGGAGAACCTCTCCCCACCCAGGGGGGAGGCCATGGAGGAGGAAGCACATGGGGGAGACCCTCTACCCCTCTCTCTCTGTGGCGCCGGAGTGCCATCGGGGGAACCATCGCCGCGGTGATCGTCTTCATTAACATCACCTTCTTCATCACCGTCCTCATCTCCTTTCAGCGGTCCACTCTCCCGCACCTCGCTGTAATCCCCTACTTGAACATGGTGCTTTATGCCACATATTATGATCCAATGATGTGTTGCCATCCTATGATGTTTTGAGTAGATTACTTTTGTCCTTTGGGTTGATTGATGATCTAGATTGGTTTGAGTTGTATGTTTTACTTTGGTGCTGTCCTATGGTGCCTTCCGTGCCGCGCACACGAGAAGGATTCCCGCTGTAGGGTGTTGCAATACGTTCATGATTCACTTATAGTGGGTTGCTTGAGTGACAGAAGCATAAACCCGAGTAGGTGGGTTGTTGCGTATGGGATAAAGGGGACTTGATGCTTTAATGCTATGGTTGGGTTTTACCTTAATGATCTTTAGTAGTTGCAGATGCTTGCTAGAGTTCCAATCATAAGTTCATATGATCTAAGTAGAGAAAGTATGTTAGCTTATGCCTCTCCCTCATATAAAATTGCAATAATGATTACCGATCTTGTTAACAATTGCCTAGGACAATTCCGCACACCGACCCATCATTATTCCACCCTCGCTGTTTGTAATATATTGTAATATATTCTAACTTTATGATAACAGCACCTACTTTTATATTTTAGTTCTCCGATACCATGCAAAGCTATTCTCTTCATACCCACAACGTAGTTTTATTTCTCATTTCTAGTTGGAAGCAAACGTTCGGCGTACGTAGAGTCGTATCAGTGGCAGATAGGACTTGAGAGAATATTGATCTTACCTTTAGCTCCTTGTGGGTTCGACACTCCATACTTATCACTTCCACCTTTGGAAATTGCTACGATGATTCCTTGCACTTGGGGATTATCAAGCTCTTTTCTGGCGCCGTTGCCGGGGAGCAATAGCGTGGGGTTGATATTCTCGTGTGTGCTTGTTTGCTTTCTTCATTAGTAGATTTTCTTTTCCCATTTTGCTTTCTTTAGTTGTGGGTGAAACAAACAAAAAAATTAAATAATGAAAAATACAAAAAGAATTACTTGCCTCTTACCTAAGAAGTTTTTCAAAAAGAGAAGTGATTGGAAGGTTGTGCATTGGAGAAGTGAAGGTCGACCTTGAACACTTGTGTTCATGCTCATGGAAACAATGTATAATTTTTCATGGAAGCTTCTCAAAAAAAAATTATCCCCTTGTATATATCCATTGTATTATAAAAAATAATGTGCCAAGATTTGCTTTTAGGATGATTAGATTGCTTGTTTGCTTTGTGCGGTGCAAAAACAGAAACTTTGACTGTAGTGCATGAATTTACATTTCTTACTGGAACGTCAAAAGTTTCTGAATTTTTTACACAATACTACTATACAAATTGTTTAATTTTCCTAAATTTTCAGAATTTTTTGAGTTACAGAAGTATACAAAGTTTCTAGATTGCTACAGACTGTCCTGTTTAAGACATATTCTGTTTTCTATGCATTGTTCTCTTATTTTGATGAATCTATGGGTAGTATCGAGGGGTACGAACCATGGTGAAGCTGTAATACAGTAGATATAATGCTAATATGAATTTGGAATGAGTTCACAACAGTACTTAAAGTAGTATTTTGCTTTATTATACTAACGGATCTCACGAGGGTTTTGTTAAATTTTGTGTGAATGAAGTGTTCGAAGATCGAGGAGGTATCGATATAAGAAGAATACGGAGAGACAAGAGTTCAAGCTTGGGGATGCCCAAGGCACCCCAAGTAAATATTTCAAGGAGATTCAAACATCTAAGCTCGGGGATGCCCCGGAAGGCATCCCATCCTTATTCTTCAACAATTATCGGTATACCTCGATTTTTGTTTAGTTCACATGATATGTGTCTTTAGTGTTTTTCTTTTCCTTTTATGCACCCTTCTAGTATGAGATAGTCCTTCATTGATTTGTAGAATGCTTCATGCACTTCACTTAAATCTTTTGAGTATGGCTTTGTAGAATGCTCTTTGTGCTTCACTTAAATCTTTTGAGTATGGCTTTGTAGAATGCTCTTTGTGCTTCATTTAAATCTTTTGAGTATGGCTTTGTAGAATGCTTCATGTGCTTCACTTATATATTTTGAGCCTGGGTATTGGTTAATCTTCATTAATTGTAGAATGCTCTATGAACTTCACTTATATCTTTTAGAGTATGAATAAAATTTCCATCGGAATTGGGCTTGAAAGTGTATCATTAAAATGTCATGCCTAGCTAAAAAGGCATTAAAGAAAAACGCTTGTTGGGAGACAACCCAAAATTTACCCCTACTGTTTTTGTGTGTCCACATGATTAAGCCACTGTGTAATCATGTTTTATAGCTTTTGTTTCAATAAAGTGCCAAGTAAAGCCTTTGGGATAGTATGGATGATAGTTGACTTGATTCTGTGCAAAAACAGAAACTTTTGCTCTCAGTCCAGGAATTTTGTAAATTCACTGGAACGTGATTTTGCTCTGAATTTTTTACACATGATTGATATACAAATTGCCTAGATTTTCCTAATTTTTCAGAATTTTTAGAGACAGGGAAGTATGGCTACGCTACAGACCTTCACAGACTGTTCTGTTTTTGACAGATTCTATTTTGCATGCATAGTTTACTTGTTTTAGTGTTTCTATAGCTTATATTGAGTGATATAAATTATGGGAATGATAGAATACATTAGGTATGACGTGGGAACAATTATGAATCCTGTATTGACAGTACCTAAGTGAATGGTCTATCTTTATTACATTAACCCTTCTCACGAAGTTCCGTTAAGCTTTGTGTGATTGAAGTTTTCAAGTTTTGGGTGAGACACCGATATGAGGAGAATAAGGAGTGAAGAGAACCTAAGTTGGGGGATGCCCAAGGTACCCCCAAGGTAATATCTAAGGAAGACTCAAGCGCTTAAGCTTGGGGATGCCTCGGAAGGCATCCCCTCTTTCGTCTTCAACATTATCGGTAACATCACTTGGAGCTATATTTTTATTCGTCACATAATATGTGCTTTGCTTGGATCATCATTATATTTTGTTACTTTCTATTAGGAGTTATTTATAATATTGTTTTTCAATAAAAAGTTCCAAGAATTGCCTTAGGATGCTTGCATTGCATGGTTGATATGTGCTGTGTAAAAAACAGAAACTTTCGCTGTAGTGTTTGAATTTTCATATTTTACTGGAAAGTGAAAAGTTTCTGAAATTTTTACACAGTATTGTCATATAAATTCCTTAGCATGTCCTAAATTTTCATAATTTTTTGAGTTACATAAGTACACTGTTTTCATAAATTGCTACAGATTGTTCTGTTTGGACAGATTGCTGTCATAGTTTTGTTATCTACTTATCCTTTAGTTTCCATAGCCTATATTGGTAGATATAAATTGTGGAAACAATAGTAAACAGTAGATGATGTTTGAAAATTATTGTGCAACTTGTCTTGGCAGTACATGAAGTGTTGATTTATTCTTATGTGTACTAACCTATCTCACGAGTTCTTTTCGAGTTATTGTGTGGATGAAGTTTTTGAGAATAGGTGAAACCATGACATGAGAGGATTAAGCGAGATACAAAAGCTCAAGCTTGGGGATGCCCAAGGAACCCCAAGTAAATATTTCAAGAAGTCTCAGGCATCTAAGCTTGGGGATGCTAAGCATCCCACCTCTCTTCATCAACAATTATCGATTAGCCTATGTTGAGCCTAAATTTTTTTATTCGTTCACATGATGCGTGCTATTCTTGGAGTGCTATTTTTCTTTTGCTTGCTGTTTGAATAAAATCATTGGATCTGAAATTTTGAATGAGAGAGAGTCCTCACATGGTTATTTAACAACTTGACTACGCATTGATCTTCACTTATATCTTTCTGAAGTAGTTTTGTCATTTACTCTCGTGCTTCACTTATATCCTACTAGATCATTGATGGCGCGCGTTGCCGCGCCCATCCATTTTAAATGTTTATGATAGTGTTAGAAATTGTGTTAAAACATGGAGCTATAATATTACATTATACAGTTATAAGTGTATTTGTAGTGTAAGATGTTACTTATGGTTGATCATATTTTTATGTGCATTTACAGTGTAAGGCATTAATTATAATGGACCATAAGCCGCACGTTTTAGTGTCCATCCACTTGTCCAATAAACTAATAACATATTTTCCAATTGTATAGGTTCATTTCTTACCTTCAAAAATAGCAATTAATTTTGGAACTTCCCCCTAATCCCCTAAGCTTTGAGTGTTTCAAATGATCATTTAGCTCGCTCAAATTTAGAAGGGTCGAGGTTTGGAGGGTTGGTTGAATTAGGAGGGTTCATGCGGGCTCGGCAGGCAGGATCAAGTGGGCCTCTGAAAAGGAACCATAGTTTCAATCTAGCATCATCATCACATGCTTTCCTTTATCTGATGCTTTTTCAATCGCAGACACACACAACAACCCATTAAATAGAAACCTAGTCAGCAATTTATGTTGTTCTTGATATGAAGCAAGGGTAGGACATATAATCCATAAATAGTAGATATGCAACTATGGAGGACCTTAAACTGGTAGCAGGTTGAATTTTTTTTTCAAGTAAACAACAATGATCGATGATCCAAAACACGTAAAACAACATTTACATTGGGCCCCACAAACTTACAAAAGTCAAAACATGTTAGTATGAGAAACAAATCCATTAAAGGGCTAGCTAATCCTGCCTGAATGCGAAAATGTTTCTAACACAATCAGGTTAGAAAAGGATAATGTAATCATTTTTAAAAACACCATGGCTCTGTGTTCAGGTAATCTTTGTGGCAGCGGCAGCAGAAAATAAAATAAAAGGTTGTTCCTCCACGGATGTCTGTCATGGTGCCGAGGAACATTTCCATCCTGAGGAAGGAATCACAAATGAACGATAATTATTGAATGCAGGATGAGGCTTAGGAGGATCAGTTGACTGGAAAAATCCATAGTGTCTGTGTGTCATTCATAGTATATGGAGGAAAGATGTTTCGTTTATTTTGAAAGATGCGTCGACAATAAATAGAGAATGGCTCAAGAAGTCTAAACCGTTACCTAAAGTGTCTTGTCAAGAAAATGAATAACCGATACTGCATTTGTTGGAAGCGAGAGCGAAAAGATGGTGGTTAAGAATTGAATTAGATTAGGATCAAATAAATGCTACATGTTCCACATAGCAAATAGGTCCAATTATTAAAGTTTGTAACAAAGCATACATAATGTGGCGAAGCTCCTGAAACAATTACAATTTTAAACTTCTATAATAATTTGAAGTGCTTAAGAGAATAAACAAAAGCTAACCTGCCCTGGAGCCATGTCTTAACTTTGGTTACAGCAGGATGCAAGCCGATCATAACATGAAAAACTTAACATAAACCCAGTTGTCACTGCATCACATTAGAAACTACGGTCACAGGCAAGATCCGCTGTATCTATTAAGAAAACATCAAACACCCAGCCAAATGGTTCAAGAGTGAGAAGATAGGTGGAAATGATACAAACACGACGCAACGAACATGGCTGCTGAAGGTCCAGAAAAGGGATCAAAATATATGAAGGCTTAAAAGGAAAATGGAAGGAAATAACCTTACCATCTCCTTCAGATTTCCCCCTTCTTCCAGTATGCACATTTGTCCACCAACACTGCAAATTTAACGGTACAGAGAAGCATCAGACACCTCCGATAATAGTCGATCTTTATCTTCTGCATATGAAGTATCCACTGAATGGATAAGGAAGGTCATATGCACCATATAGTATGTATTCTAACATGCTCGAGGCGAAGCACGTCATAGGTTAGGAAAAATAGGTAGAAAAATACAGGGAATAAACAAAAGCTAACCTGCCCCAGCGCAATGTCATACCTTCAGTGACAGGAGGATGCAAGCCAATCATACAAAACATGACAAAACCCCATTTGTCACTGAATATACAATGCAGGGGGAGGGGGGGCTTAATTAGGGACATAATTTGTGATTCGAGGCAAGACCAGCTGTATCTATCAAGAAAAAATTGACCCCAGCCAAATGAACCCGACGCTATGAACATGGCTGCCGAAGGTACAGAGAAGGGAGCAAAATATATGGAGGCTTCTAAGGAAAATGGAAGGAAATTACATATCATATATTTCCCGTTTTTTATTGTAAACTGACATGGCTAATCTAGAAAAAATAACTGTAAGATCAACGATATAACACATTTATCAATGTCTCTACTGGCACAAGAATACTAATGCCTCAATCTATATAGGCTGTTTCATAAAAGAACTATAAGCGTAGGACGGCAGTATAGTACTGTATGTTATGTACCAAGCCTTCTCATGAAAAAAATGTCTAGTTTCACTAATGACCTAATCTTCTATTCTTCTCAAGCAGATAATTTTTTTGGAATAATGAGGTAAATCCAAATGTAGGCTCTGGTAAAGCACCACAAAAACCAAATAAAACCGGCATAAGGAATACTATACGAATAAATGTTATGAATGGATTGATAAGGTGGAAATGCAGGTTCAGAGTAGTACCAACAAGCTATTGATATTCTTTACTTGTAGCTATCCTTATGTGAACCCCTCATGGGCCGAGCTATTTAGGTTCCTTTTTATGATTATTCTGACCCAGGCCTACAACAACTGAGTTACCGAAGAAAATAATCGAGAGGAGAAAGATGCTGTAATTTCAATTGTAGGGTAACATACTGAGAGAATGATCATGATCAGGCAGCAAACTAACACAACAGTAGTACTTATCAATTTCAAATTGCATTTTGCCTGTCCCTAGTCATGTTGATTTTTAGAACTCCCTGCATTTTGGCAAACTTAAACCATGTTGAACTTAATGCAAGTATACTGCTTGATCCAAATATGGTGCCAATCCATTTATGTTGGCTAGGTTAATTCTCTAAGAAATATACAAATGAATTGATACTTAATTCCTGAATCTAGCTAGCAATCTAAATCAACCTACAATCTGGAACCTAAAGAAAATACAAAAGCAAAGCATAAATCACTATTTAAAAGGAGCCTGAGAATAATGACCCCGAAATAAATTGGAACAAAGATTAGGGATCGACCTAACCTAGGACACAACTCACAGAAGTGACGTTGAGGTGCAAGTACTGAACATGTGGCACAGAAGGCTTCAGTACATCATTCTGATCTCCTCACCCCGTTGCTGCATCCCTTTTGTCTCCTCAGGAGCAGAGGTTCAACAATTTTGGGGACGAGCCAGATGATGTGGCGGACGGCAACACCCCTCCTCCTCTGCGTTGCTGGAGGCGGTAGCCTCTCAGGCACCCCTTCTTCCAGGAACCTCATTTGTCGAGCTACGCAGCAAATTAAACGGTACAGAAAAGCATCAAAAAGACGAATAACATCCCGTCCGGTACAGCAGCATACACAACACATAGATCAAAGATGAATACTGAAATACATACTCAGAAAAGGTAGATCCATGAAAGAATTAAAAATACAACAAACCTGCAGAGATCGAATCAGTGCGGAAAGATACGAGGAATTAAGCGCCCAACCTACCTTCGCAATGGCCAACCTGCAGAAGAGTAATGCGGCGGAGGCGCCCACCTTGTCGCGTGAAGCCAACAGGCTGGATGGTGGAGGCGTTTATGCTAGCCGGTGCACCTTTCGCCAGCAGTCGCCGTCGCCGCCGCTGCCATCAATCAGCTCTCTCTCTCTCTCTGACCCAGGGAGAAACAAATAATCAACAACTTGTCCATGGCAATAATCAAAATTGCAAAATGGTTACAGTCAATTTCTGAAACAACTCTAATTAGGCCCCATTTACATGCATCCATCAATAACAAGAACCGAACAAGATCTGGGCAAAAAAACTGCAGATGGTGAAGGGGGAGTGGGGGTGCTCCTTGCTCACCTTGTTGTTGCTGGCTCACATAGTTTGGGGAGGCAGCGGCTGTAGGCTTGGTAGGAGGACAGACGGTGAGAATGTCATAGGGTAAAGAGGCGGACGAGGATGTTGCACGCGCCGTCAGGTGATGTGGTCATCGATCATGGCATCCGCCAGGCTGCTGCTCCATCTGGTCGAACTGAGTGGACCCGGGTCCTCCTGCTCATCCATGTCGATCTTAAGGGCGCAGCCGCTCTGTGATGATGGCGGCGAGGGTGATCCCCTCCTCTCTCCCTCGCGCACCGATGGACCCATCCCCTCCTCTCCCTCTCTCTCTAGCAGGGCCGGTCCGCATCGGCTTCCCAGATCCAATCTCTCCAGCGACGACCCTCTCTCTCGCAGTGATGGACGGATCGTCTTCACCCGTTGCGTCGCCGAGTGATTTTTTTGGGGGGGAGAGGAATAGTGATCTGATTGGGCTGGGTGAAAAGGCCCGGTTAACCAGAGACCTCAGATTTTTCCTATGGAGTAGCTGCCCTTAAGGACAGCAGATCCGACGGCCAAAAATGTCCCAATCACGAAAATGAATGGCCAAAAATGATGAGGTCGTGAGAGAGCAGGGATTTGGTTCAGTTTTACTGTCCTAAATAAATGAGTAAATGGTTGAATGAATTGAACTTCATAAATCTGAAATTAAATATGCTTCATATACTTATCCCATGGGGAGTAATGACTTCACACATAATAAATATAGCTAGTAAAATTTATTGAAAGTTAGCAAACACCGCATTAGTCACTTGAACAATTCATGAAAGAATATTGAAGGAAGAGAGATTCCACATATAAATATACTATCTTGAACATCTTCTATGATTGTGAGCTCATTAATTATTTTCAAACTTGAACAAATTAGTTAAAATTGGACAAGGAAGACAACTTAATGAGTTATGATTGGGTATATTTGTATAGAAGTTATATTGTTATGGATTCTCCAACATGTGGTGCTTGCTTCCACCTCATACTAGCCAAAACTTCCACACCAAGTAGAAATACTACTTGTGCATCCAAACACCCTTAAACCAGTTTTGCCATGAGAGTCCACTATACCCACCTATGGATGAGTAAGATCCTTCAAGTAAGTTGTCATCGGTGCAAAAAGCAAAAAAAAATGCTTCTAAATATGCATGATCTTTTATTATAAGGGAAAATAAGCATTGTACGAATTTGTGATGGTAAAGAAATAAAAGCGACAGACTGCATAATAAAGGTTACTATCACAAGGGGCAATACAACGTGATGTTCCTTTGCATTAAGGGTTTGCACATCCAAAAACAAAAAGTGCATGACAACCTCTGCTTCCCTCTGCGAAGGGCCTATCTTTTACTTTCTAGTACTTACCTTTATGCAAGAGTCATGGTGATCTTCACCACTTCCTATATTTTGCCTTTTTCTCTTGGCAAGCGTCATGTGTTGGGGAATGATCTAGACATATATATCCACACAAATATATTTGATCATGAATTATTATTGTTGACAATTATCTATATGATAAATAAGTTGGGAGGTGAAACATTAAGCCCCTATCTTTCTCTGTGTTCGATGGATGCTATTTGTTCTAAAAATATGCTTTGAGTGTCAATAATCATGGAAGACTATATGATAGTTGAGTATGTGGAATTTGCTAAATCAAAGCTCTTACATAGACCCTTCCTGAAAATAAGATGAATTGCAATTGTTCGATGACTAGGAATATGGTTTGTTAGTTTTCAAGAAACTTTCTGGTCTATACTTCAACATGTGAATAGCTTGTTACTTGATCATGAGAAGTTTTATGAGACGAGCTACTGTTTATGGTTTATATTGATGCTAGAAAAAGTGATTGGAATTATCATTGATCAAACTTGTGCACTTGCTAGCATTCACACTTCATAAATTATTTCTTTTATCATTTACCTACTCGAGGACGAGCAGGAATTAAGCTTGGGGATGCTGATACGTCTCCAACGTATCTATAATTTATGAAGTATTCATGCCATGTTTACAATAATTCTATATGATGTATGATTTTATTAGAACTAACCCGGACTGACGCTGTTTTCAGCAGAACTACCGTGGTGTTGTTTTTGTGCAGAAATAAAAGTTCTCGGAATGAGCTGAAAATTTACGGAGAATATTTTTGGAAAATATAAAAAATACTGGAGTTAAAAGTCACCGGAGAGGAAGGCCGAGGAAGCCACAAGGGTGGGGGGCGCCCCCCCTAGGGCTAGCCCCCTGGCTTGTGACTTCCTCGGGAACCTTCTGGACGTGGGACCAACACCATATACTCCTATAAATACCCAAACCGTCGAAAAGAAACCTAGATCGGAAGTTCCGCCACCGCAAGTCTCCAGAGCCACGAAAGATCAATCTTGGCCCTCTCCGGCACCCTGCCGGAGGGGTCACCATCACCGGAGACCATGGAGGAGGAAGATGGAGGGGCCATCATCGCCATGGAGGCCAAGGACCAGAGGGAGAACCTCTCCCCACCCAGGGGGGAGACCATGGAGGAGGAAGCACATGGGGGAGACCCTCTCCCCCTCTCTCTCGGTGGCGCCGGAGTGCCATCGGGGGAACCATCGCCGCGGTGATCATCTTCATCAACATCACCTTCTTCATCACCGTCCTCATCTCCTTTCAGCGGTCCACTCTCCCGCACCTCGCTGTAATCCCCTACTTGAACATGGTGCTTTATGCCACATATTATGATCCAATGATGTGTTGCCATCCTATGATGTTTTGAGTAGATTACTTTTGTCCTTTGGGTTGATTGATGATCTAGATTGGTTTGAGTTGTATGTTTTACTTTGGTGCTGTCCTATGGTGCCTTCCGTGCCGCGCACACGAGAAGAATTCCCGCTGTAGGGTGTTGCAATACGTTCATGATTCGCTTATAGTGGGTTTCTTGAGTGACAGAAGCATAAACCCGAGTAGGTGGGTTGTTGCGTATGGGATAAAGGGGACTTGATGCTTTAATGCTATGGTTGGGTTTTACCTTAATGATCTTTAGTAGTTGCGGATGCTTGCTAGAGTTCCAATCATAAGTGCATATGATCCAAGTAGAGAAAGTATGTTAGCTTATGCCTCTCCCTCATATAAAATTGCAATAATGATTACCGATCTTGTTAACAATTGCCTAGGACAATTCCGCACACCGACCCATCATTATTCCACCCTCGCTGTTTGTAATATATTGTAATATATTCTAACTTTATGATAACAGCACCTACTTTTATATTTTAGTTCTCCGATACCATGCAAAGCTATTCTCTTCATACCCACAACGTAGTTTTATTTCTCATTTCTAGTTGGAAGCAAACGTTCGGCGTACGTAGAGTCGTATCAGTGGCAGATAGGACTTGAGAGAATATTGATCTTACCTTTAGCTCCTTGTGGGTTCGACACTCCATACTTATCACTTCCACCTTTGGAAATTGCTACGATGATTCCTTGCACTTGGGGATTATCAGTCGTCCGTGGTTTCGGCTCTGGATCGGGGTCTTCGGATTTCCGGACGGGTCCGGTCGTCCGGGTGCTGGAGCATGTCGGACGTCCGGTCGGGGTCGGTCGTCCGTGCGCTGGAGCGTCCTGGAGTTCCTTGGCGGGGTCGGTCTTCAGGCGTCGGACGTCCGAGGCTGTCCGGACGTCCGAGGCTGCCCGGACGTCCGAGAGCTGGGCCTTGTCCGTAGCTCTGTCTTCTTCCGTCTTCGCTTCCATGCTTCCCTCGCGGATGGTGTAGGTGTACACTTGCGCTCGCACTCCTCCTCGTCCTCCATCAAGCTTCGACAATACCTATGCATGCACACGAGAGGAATGTCAAGTAGTATACCATCCTCGAAGGGGTCAAGTGAACACGTGTGAAGGAGATGATTCACCTTTATGTATGTGAAGTAGTCGTGGCACGTGTCACTTGCCAAACGGACTCTTGTCATGGTGATGTCCGTAGGATTCTCCGCATCATCCCCTCCCCCTTGGGAAAGATCCGTCCTCGGATCAAAATCCAAATCACCATGGGAAGGAAATGGCGTCGCCGTGTAGGAGTGGACGGTCTCCAAACGCTCATCATCATCAAACTCGGAATGGGCGCTCTCCAATGTCGCACCGTCAAGTAATTCCTTCAAAAGGAGCAAACACGACAAACACTTGGAAAAACAAATGTGGTTAGGGTTAGTGCAAAACCAAGCATTCAAGCGGTTATTCACCGAACAAGTGTCGTCATCATGCATAACATATGGTGTGACAAGGGATTGTGTCATGACATGTAAGCATATGGATTGAGCACAATCTAAGACATCATGGAGACAAGCATGAAAATGTGAGGTAGTGATGCAAATATGTGTGACAATATAACAAGCATCTACCTCATGGTCATAGCAATCATGCACAAAGCAATCAACGAAAGGTCTATGGTAGGCATATGAATCATTCACAACACCAAGTAAAATGAAGTGTCTATACACATGGGGTAATCCAAAGTGCAAGGCAATCCAAGCATAATGTGCATATGATGTAGTGAAGATAGTGTGGCACTCAACACAATAGAAAGAGCAATTGGTCATCATGTGTGAGGCAATCAAGTCAAGCATGTAGCAAGCAATCAAGCATGGCATATGTGAAGGAATGATATGGGTGCAACCAAACATATGAGAAGAGCAAGTAATCCACAAGTTGGATGCAACACACAAGGTATATATGTCATGAGGCATGGAAAGATAGCAATCAAGAATGGAAACAACATCACTAACATGTGTGCAAGTAAGTGGTCCAAGATGACCAATATATGTTACAGTACAAGCAACACAAGTAGGATGAGCCACAATATCCATGCTCAAGAAGGATGTCACCTTGAAAACTTGTCCTTGTGCTTTCTTCACAATGTCGATGCGCAAGCAAGTGCGATGTAGAATCGCGTCGGTGTAGCATGACTCACTCTCAAGAGCTCGAATGGTCAACTCACGTGAAGTGGAAGTTGACATGTAGTCGAAGTATCCTACACATACACACAACAAAGGAAACAATGTATGTGCATGGTAGACAAACACATCATCCATCATGATGGTTCTCTTCTCTTGCACATAACCATTAGGATAGATAGTGCATGAACAATATGATGCAACAATGGCTATATTCATGGCACGAGGCATATGGTGCAAAGAAGGCAAGAAAGCATGCTTCACGTGAAAGATGTCAAAAGCTCCAATAATATGAGAGAAAGCTATGGGGGAAATCTCATTAGCAAGACCAAAAGCAGTGTTGCACTCAATACATGGCGAAGCATCGAGCATGAGAGAGGCAACATATGGAGACATATGACAATAAGCAATACCAATCATGTGCGAAGCATGGTAATGGTTGTCATCAACCGCATAAAAGGAGCACATCAGTGATGCAACACAAGCAAGCATAGTGATCATGTCATGCAAACTAGTAGTGCGAAGATGCAACATACTAGAGAAAATCATGGCAATCATGTCATGTAAGCAAATAGTAGGCATAGACAATGCACATGACATATCGCAAGCACGAGAACAAAACATGATCAATGTATCATCATAGGCATGGGGCACAAAGCTAACATGACAATAACAAGTAGTATCTCCACCAAGCTCGCAAATACACATACAAATCTTATAATCAAGTGTCATGTGAGATGCAAAGCATGGGTCACAATTGCATGGCAAGGTCATAGAAATGTGCATATCATGCAAAGTGAACATAGCAATATGGGCATAATAAGTGTAATGAGTAAGAAGCCATAGCCATGTGAGAGCCATGTAGAAGAAATGCGCGAAGTCCTTGCGCGAGGGGAATGGTTGGAGACACATTCCGGAGAATTCCAAAGCATTGGTGCTCTCAAGAGCTCGTTTCGTCAACTCATGGGATTGTGAGGTTGATGAGTATTCATGAGTACCTACACACAACAAAGGCAAATGGAAAATTGTGTGCGCGTGGTATATGTATACATCATCTGTTAGGATGTGCATGTGCTTGTGTTCATTAGCACAAATTATCCAATGCTCAAATAAGTGAGATGCATGATATAAGAACATGTCATCCATCATGAAAGGTTTGTTATTATGTATAGCATAATTGAGATTAGGAATATGTAGTGCATCATGTGAAATATCGAGAGCATTGTTATTCATGATATGCGAATGGTGCACACAATAATTGGAATCATGCAATGGATGGGATGTAACAAAATCTCCTAACATGTATGAGGAAACTATTGGGGTCTCCTCATGTACAATAGCGGAAGCATAATTAGGAAAATATGGACAACATCCAAAACAATGCATATCCGTAGCTAGGTGGTCATGGCATGTCATATGTGAGCAATTGCGCAAATGATGCAAAGGGAGCATGGCAATATCATCACAAGAAAAGCAAATGCCAATAACCATTGGTTTGTCATCTATGCCATATGTGCAAATTGGATTAATTTTGATGGTATATGCATAGTCACTATGGTGAGATTGCAAAGATGCAATATAGGAGATTTCACGCATAGCATATGACAAGTCAAGCGGATTGTCAAACATGATGTGACCTATAGAGTTTTCACAAGGTATCCTATGCAACATGGCATCATAACTAATAGACTCCACATGAGAATCGTCAAACTCATCATAAATGGGCAATCCATCACATGAGGAAGTCGCATAATCATGAAGCATGGCAATAGGTGGAGCATCATCATGCAAGCAATCAATCTCAAGATAGTCCACTAGTGGGACAAGAGCATCACCTTCACCTATGTTACCTTGTTCGTTCCACTCGTGTGGTGTAGGTGAGGTGGTAAAGACCAAAGCGTGGTCATCTTCATCGTGATGGAACCATGTGGGGGGTGCGTCATATTCCACCATGGCCATCGTCTTGTCCAAAGGAAGGACGAAGTCATCAAGGATCGGCGCGTCATCGTATATGGGACCTAGCACCAAAGGAGAAGACACAATAGAGGTAGAGATTAAGTTGCTAGAAATTGAAATGGCCTCACATGACCTATCAACTACCTCACTCGCTCTATGTGGTGGTGACTCACTCACTCCCTTTAGGTAGTTGCACTCATACTCACATATGGTGGAGTCACTCATCTCACTCAAGAGGTGGGGTTGTGGCTCTTCTCACATAGGAATTGGGGCAACTCATCATATATGGGGCTAGTGGTGAAGTCAATCTCACTCTCAATATGGTGGCAAAAGTCTCTCAACTCATCTCCAAACGCCGCCGTGGTCGAAGGGAAAATCCCATGCTCAACCAACTCGTCACCGTCGCCGTGGATGAAGGCCGAAGATGGCACATCATCACTCTTGCCTCCGAAGATGGAAGCATCATCCTTGCTCGCCACCTTGTTGCTCGCCTCCAAAGCATGTTCCTTGAGTGGCTCCGTAGTCGTGGTCGTCGTCGTGCCGTCTTCAAAAAGAGTCGTGGTAGACTCGGCATCGTCAATGCCACAAAGAGGGATGGCGGTGAAGTCGAACCTGGGAGCGTCGTCGTGGAGCTCATCGGGCTTGGACATCTTGGTGGTACCATCCTCATGCTCGTCGTCGTGGAGCTTGGTCGTCGCGAAGTGTGCTCGGGGTCGAGTAGCCTTGGCCTTGAGTTCTTGTTCCGCTTTGAGAGCACCAACATAGATGTCATCGAGAGACTCGTAGTTGTTGTGGAAGATAGTCTTGGCGATGGCGTTGTTCAATCCCATCATGAAGTGGAACTTAATCCAAATGGGGTCGTCCACACCGGCTCGTCGCAAGGCTTTCTTCATCTTCATGAAGTACTCATCGAGAGACATGGATCCTTGTATGGTGTTCTCCAAGTGGCGGTGAAGATGTTCCGTGTATGTAGAAGGCACAAACTCTCGCCGCAACGCTTTCTTCAACTTGGACCAACTCATGTCGAAGCTCGTCGAAGATGTGTGAAGCCACCATGTCGACGCGTCGCCGTGGAAGTTCCTTGTGGCGCACATCACTTGATCTTCGGAAGGGACTTGAAGTAGCTTGAGGTAGTAGTCCATCTTGCGCTCCCAACCGAGATACTCCTCGGGGTCTTGACTCCCATAGAAAGGAATCTCGTGGTCAATGTCGAGGTCGTAGTAACTCGTGGAAGTCGCAGACTTGAGCTTGGGGAGCTTCTCTTGAAGTGCTTGTCGGCGAAGATGCCGCATATCCAAAGGCGAAGATGCCTTGAAGTCTCTTGGTAAAGATGCCAAGGTAAGTGGTGAAGTCATCGAGAGGTGGTTGGTGTCGAGCTCGTGACCTTCACTCTTGTTCTTTGTTGTACGCCTTGATGTTGGCGTCGTTATGTCTTCATGTCGTTGAAGGTGTCGATGCCGAGGTGATCTTGCCGGAGATGGTAGCTCGGAAGCATGTGCACTTGAGTGTCTTCTTGAAGATGAGGAAGACCGCTTGCGGTTCTTGATGAGGACCTTGAGCTCCTCCATTTGAGCATCCAACTTGGCGTCGATGAAGTTCTTCATGGCATCGAACTCGTCGTTGTTGTTGTATACCGAAGGAGATGATGTGCTTTGCCTATCCATCACAAGACTCGAGCAAAGGTGAGTGGGAAATGAGATAAACAATACCAAAATACCATTTCAAAGTTGAGGATGTATCCCGTTTCACTCAATGTAAAATGCAAGAATAGGGGAATTGGTACCGGACTTGTTCACTCACACCTACACATAAAGCTTATCGAGTGGCTCGGTTAGGACAAGTGGCACAAAATTCAAGCAATTGTCAATTCAAGATATCGAAAATGTTGAGGAAGATTCACAAAATTGCAATGCAAAGCAAATAGATCAATAGATATATGGCACTAGGAACACACACACGGATAGATAAATGGGATCCGCGCAACCAAGGAATAAGCACAAAATGTGAGAGACCCAGGAAAAGCTCGTGTTGCACGGATACAACAAGAGACAATAGCTCGATTGCTCAAATGGGCTAGATACGTGCTTGTGCACCAACCTAAAAGAGTAAACGTGCCGTCTTCAATCCCAAGTATGCTATGTATGTATGATCCAAGTGTATGAACTATGCAAAATGGCTCAATGCTATTTCTATTGCTTACAAGCTCTTTTGTATCTCCTCTTTTGCTTAAAAGCTTTTTCTTCTTTTGCTCTTTTTTTTCTGCTATGCTTGATGCTCGAACCAAGATATGAGACAAGTATGATGGGTATGCACGGGAGAGACTTATGGCACAATGTAGATAACAAGATGTTTGCACGCTAAAACTAGCTATGCGGCATAAGAGTAACACTACGGTGCACAAGTAACGTGGCTCAGCAATTCTCAACTCGCTAGTCTCAATGGGTAAGGTACGCAATAGGCTCGAAGCGATCGATGCAATGGCAAGGTAATGGACAATGATGTCGTCGAGGTTACCGTCCTTGCTTACGGTTGGGGTGCCAAAAGGCAAAGGCCGATGTTGATGTCGAGGCCAAGGTGATGATGAGTAGCGGCGTTGTCGATGTAAAACCGTCCGTAATTAGCCGAAACACCTTAGGAAACGGAAACCGCAACTCAAAATCTCAAACAAAATTAGGTTAGGATGGCGGAAGTGTATTGTGGAAAGGCTATGCGGAAGTTATGGTGGAGGCCTAAGCAAACTTGCCAAAATTTCAAAAATATGATGGATTCAAATGGGTATGAATCTATTTTTGTGGGAAAGAGGATGTCAATAGCTACAAAACGAGCTAAAGAACATCAAAATCGGAGTTCGGATGAATTAGTTATGGCCGAAACAAGAATCAGCCGATGTCAGTGTCTATAGGATACGGACGTCCGGAAGGAGACGGACGACCGGGGCTCGGACGTCCGGAAGGTCCGGAAATCCGTGATTTCGGGTCTGTTTAGGGGTTCCGGACGTCCGAAAATGGTCGGACGTCCGGTGCTTCGGACGGGTCCGGACGTCCGTGAAGGGCCGGACGTCCGTAGGGTCTGGGTCAGCTCGGGATTTCAGATCCGGGACGCGTTTTGGGGCGGACAATTCGATTTTCGGGGTCAAAATTGATGTGGGAAAAGAAAAATTTGGGGGATTTGGTGGTGGGGAAGTTAGATCTACTTGCCAAGCACGAAATCCATGGATCAAAATCAACAAAATCTCAGAAGAACCAAGAAATCACAAAAATTTTGGTGAGGCTATTTTTAGTGGGGATTTTCGAATTGGGACAAAAACACACAAAATTGGGCTAGAAAACGAAGGGGAGGACTCCAAATTCGTGAGAAACGTGGCTCATGATACCAATATGATACGGGGCACGCCCGTGTGCGTCGATCTTTCACGAATTGGAGGTGGATTTGTGAATGAACATGAAGAACACGAAGAACACGAGGGGGAAATCACAAGAGAAATACTCAAAAACAAGTCCAATCAGACATCTACTATACTCACATCCACACAAGATCCACAAGGGTACAAGAACAACAAAGATAAAGAGGATACATGGTAGAGTTCATCCCAAATCCCATGGGGAGATGGGGCCTTGAATCCGCTAGGGATCTTCCCTAGATAGGGGCCTTGACATCACTCCGGATCTTCTCACATAGAGGGGAACCACTCCACGAGGGAAGGGAGATAATGGAGCTAGGCTCAACAAGTGTATTCGCTAAACCTAAGATAACCCTAGGAAGAGGAGGGCAAGGAGTATATATAGTCCTAGGCAAAACAAAGGGGTACATGGGCCAAAGCCCGTGGGCCTGT
The DNA here is from genome assembly GCA_039707655.1 of Elymus sibiricus. Taxonomy (NCBI): domain Eukaryota; kingdom Viridiplantae; phylum Streptophyta; class Magnoliopsida; order Poales; family Poaceae; genus Elymus; species Elymus sibiricus. The sequence goes on along the minus strand of CM077675.1, from coordinate 274,187,736 downwards.
GCGCAGACATGGTCCGGACGTCCGGACGCGGTCGGACGTCCGAGCCTTCACGGCGGTCCGGACGTCCGGAGGGGGCCGGTCGTCCGTGGTTTCGGCTCTGGATCGGGGTCTTCGGATTTCCGAACGGGTCCGGTCGTCCGGGTGCTGGAGCGTGTCGGACGTCCGGTCGGGGCCGGTCGTCCGTGCGCTAGAGTGTCCTGGAGTTCCTTGGCGGGGTCGGTCTTCAGGCGTCGGACGTCCGAGGCTGTCCGGACGTCCGATAGCTGGGCCTTGTCCGCAGCTCTGTCTTCTTCCGTCTTCGCTTCCACGTTTCCCTCGCAGATGGTGTAGGTGTACACTTGCGCTCGCACTCCTCCTCGTCCTCCATGAAGCTTCGACAATACCTATGCATGCCAACGAGAGGAATGTCAAGTAGTATACCATCCTCGAAGGGGTCAAGTGAACACGTGTAAAGGAGATGATTCACCTTTATGTATGTGAAGTAGTTGTGGCACGTGTCACTTGCTAAACGGACTCTTGTCATGGTGATGTCCGTAGGATGCTCCGCATCATGAGGAGTTCATGTATTCGCTATGTGTTAATGCTTTGTTCAGGGTCTGTATTAAAAGGACACCTTAATTACCCTTAGATTTCCATTAGGACCCCATTGCCACAGGAGGGTTGGACAAATCATGTTATGCAAGTTCTTATTATAAGCACATATGACTATGTATGGAATACATGTCTATATTGAATGGATGAATTTGAGCTAGTTTTATGTCGTTCTAGGTTGTGATTGTTGCATGATGAATGTCATTCATACAAATATACATCGTTGATCCAATGCATACACTTCGTTCATATTGACTTTGCTAAGTTACTACTGTTGCAACGGTTGTTACAATTAGTACAAAATTGCTACTTTTATTGTTACCGCTACCATCAAAACTATCAAAATACTAGGCTACTAAACACTTTGCTGCAGATAAATAACCTTTCAGTTGTGGTTGAATTCACAACTCAACTGCTAAGGCTTGTAAATATTCTTTGGCTCCCCTTGTGTCGACTGCACCTATCATTTTCCTTTGTATTCTAGTTCAAGAATCCCTTCTCAAAACATGTATTTGGCTTAGGATTGCCTCTAGCATGTGCTTAACTACAGTTCATTTTTGAACTATGCACATAAAATGTCTAAAAAACTCTTAAAATGTTTAAAAAGGCCTAAACAACCCTGAATAGTCCATATTTAACACACACTCCTATAGTTGCATGTTCACTGCAGATAAATGTTATTGCAATCCAAACACCTTTAATTGTCAATGTAACCTCATTTTCGTTTCAAAACAATATGAAAATCAAGTACATCGCAAACAGTTCTTGATCATGAAGCGTGTGTGATGTGGTATAAAATATCTTGGGCCAATCCTCATATATATGGCTTACGCCGGAAGCTTCATCGGCTATAGTCCACCGCCGGCTCATTGATACGTCTCCAACGTATCTATAATTTTTTTATTGTTTCATTCTATTATATTATCATTCTAGGATACTTTTTGAGTAATAATTTACCAATTTATATTACTTTTTAGCACTAACCTATTGACCCAGTGCCCAGTGCCAGTTCCTGTTTTCTGTGTTTTTTTTTACTTTTCAGGTTTACAGTACCAAACGAAGTCCAATTGTCCCGAAACTTTTTTATGATTTTTTCTGGACCAAAAGAAGACCTAGAAGCTTCGGGAGAAGACCGGAGGCCGCACAAGGGAGGCACAAGCCAACAGGGCGTGCCCAGTGGGGTGGCCACGCCCTGATGGCTTGTCCCTCCCTGGCAGGTCTCCTGACCCCGTTCTCTGGTGTAACAGCCTGGGACCGACGCTCCAGAAGATTCCCTTTTTTTTTCCATTGTCGTCGTGTGATCCGGTCGGTTGTCGCATTCATCATCGCATCATTTGCATCATCTGCATAGCATCGTCACTCGTTTTTGAAAACTCGCATCCATTCGTAGTTGCCGGTTCGTCCGTTCTCGCCGTTGACCGTTTTGAGACCAACCACACACACGCGCCCGCGGCATCATTTAAAAAATGTTTTTAAAAGCACGCGTAAAAATATTCTCGGATTGGGTCGAAAGTTGGCGAGCGGTCTTGTTATATTGTAGGTAGACCACCTGCCAAATTTCGTCCCAATCAGAGTTCGTTTGATACCCAAACAGTTGACCGCAGTGGCTTTGTCATCGGTTTATTAACAGACGTTTTCGGTTTTTCTAAAACTCGATGCCGGGCCACATCCTTCCTCTCTTCTCAGCCCAACCACTCTACACAGCCCAACCTAGCCCACCTAGCCTAACCCATGACCGAAGCCGTCCGATCGAGATCGAATGGTCCGAAAACGGACAAAAACCCTCAAATCCTAAATCCCTCCTATATAATACTCCCTCCGTCCCAAAATAAGTGTCGATGATCTAGTACAAAATTTGTACTAATTTAGTACAAAATATGCGACACTTATTTTGAGACGAAGGGAGTAGTGGACAACCCTAGATTTTAGGGAACTGTCCCATCCTCCCTCGTCGCCGCCACCCGCACGAGTCGCCTCCCTCCTTGGGATCTCACCTGCCCCATCCACTCCAAGTCTCCAACCAACGAGCTCCCCTGCCCCCCCTTGTTTTCCTCATCAAGCCAACCAAAGCTCTCAGCGCTGATCCTCTCGTGCACCTGTCCTTCCTGGACGCGTCCACCATCCGAGCCTTCCGTTGATGGATGCAGAGTCGCCTGCGTCCGGCCACGAGCAGAGCCGACGGATCAGCAGGTCCTTGCCTTGCGCTCGTTTTCCTTCTTCCCTAACCAGTTCTTTTTCTCTCCTCTGATCTCCACTCCCTCTTGTCGCTTGCTAATCAGCACCACCCATGGAGCTACTGCACTCGGCCTCTTCATGCGCTTGTGTGCGAGCATAAGCCGAGGCGCCCGAGCTGGAGTGCCCCGTCCCCGAGCTCCACCTCCGGCAGTCCCTGACATCGACCACAGGTTGCAGTGTTGCCCTTCTCCTGACCATCTCCTTCTCCTCCTCCCGTTTCTCCTCCCTGATCTCTCTCATCTCAACTCTCTTTCATCTCTGTCCTTGGTCCATCTGTTGCAGGAGCTCCCGCAAGAGCAGCCATGGATGAACTCGAGCCTCCTCTGCCCCGGATCAGGCCTCCCGTCGCCGGAGAAAGCTTCCCCAAGTCAGAACTGCTCCATTCCCGGTCTCCTTGCCAACCGCTGCCATCTTCTTCAAGGAGCCCCGCCGACCTCTTCATTGCCCGCGGTGAGCACGTACAGCCAGCCGACTCTGTTTCTCTATTCGTAATGCCTTTCTGCTGGTTCCATCGCTCAAGAGAATGCTTTATCAAGAATTGAGACCCTTTGTACATTCACAGCCATAGCGTAGTGGTCGTTCCACTCGAATCTAACCAGGGGATCTGGGGTTCGAATCCTAGGCTCCCCCTGTTTTCCTTTTGTATTTTGCTGTTGGTTAAGCAAGCCACATCTTTTCTGCTTTCAGATATGTTCAGTCAGCGACAAGTGATGTCCATCTAGTTTCAAATCCATTGCCTATTACAATTCTCTTGTAGCCCATCTGGTTAGTGCGTTGGGTTATAATCAGGAGGCCATAGGATCAAATCCTGTAGGCGCCCCATATTTATTTTTGTCCTATGTTTGCTGTTTTTCTCATTTCTTTCAGTTAAAAACTGTGCAGATTTCCGCATAATGATTCATTTTGTAAAATCCATGTAAAATCAACCGTGCATCGTTTGGAGATAAGTTATATATGAATGTTGTTCAGTTTTACATCTACTTTCAGGATATGTAATTTGTTTCCATGTTAAAAACCATTAACCTGCTGTTATGTTGCATTAAAGAGGGCATGATTAAGTTAATGGCAGATTTAACACAAAACTTTGCATGATCATAATTTGAGATTTACAAAGCACTTTGGCATGATCTTGCTATCTATTCTCATCAGAATTTTGTGTAGTTTCCAGTGGGATGTTTTGTTCTCAGATTTGGGCAAGCCAACCTTATGTTTGTTTCAGATTTGTGCAAAACACCTCTTTTCTTACACCGAGCACAACTTTTGCATCATAGCTCCAAATCTTATAAATTTTATATGTATTTGGCACTACTCCTCCTATCCCATCCAGCGGCATACTTGGATTGCCAAGATTTTGCTCATATCCTATTCTCCTTCCTGGTTACCATGTTTTCCATCCCGTAATCATTTCTTTCGCTTCGGTAGAACCGTAACTCCGATCATAACGTTCTTCTTATGCATTTGTGGTAGAATTGAGCGTAGAACATGAATATTGCCATGTCATGCATCATATCATCACTATGTTCATGTTCTGACCAGATTATTTAATTTACCTAAATGCACATGAAGTACCACTTGATCCACTCCACTAGTGGACCAAGGCTTCATTTAAACTTGATATATTATGTTGTCATGTTAACAACATTTAAAATGGACATGCATCATATGGGTTTGCGCATCATGTCATGCATATGTTGCGGTGTATCGTGTGTTGATTGTTTGTTCTGGATTGCTTCTTCTCGATAGAGTTCTAAAAGCGTTCGGAGTGTGAGGATTCGTTCGACTACGTTGGCTCGTCTTCTTCATGGATTCGTTCTTCTTCCAAGCGGGATCTCAGGCAAGATGATCATTTCCCTGGATACCATTACTATCATTGCCATGCTAGAATTCTCATTTCTATGGCTGTCTCGCTACCTACCACTTGTATGTCAAGCCTCCCAAATTGCCATGAAAAGCCTCTAACCACTCCACATCCCAGCAAAACATTGTTTGGCTATGTTACCGCTTGCTCAGCCCTTCTTATAGCGTTGCTAGTTGCATGTGCAAATTGTTTCCATGTGCCAACATGGATATCCTTTTGTTATATCACAATATTATTGCTATTTAATTTAATGCACAGATATACTTGGTAAAGGGTGGAAGGCTTGGCCTTTTGCTCGGTGTTTTGTTCCACTCTTGCCGCCCTAGATACTTGTGTACCGGTGTTATGTTCCATAATTGAGCGCTCCTAACATGCTCGGGGTTGTTATGGGGACCCCCCTTGATTTTCGTTTTAGGATAAAACTTGTCTGGCAAGGCCCAACATTGGTACTATATTTGCCTAATAACAACTAAAATTGCATAGGGACCCGCCGGCACCCGCGGATAATTTAATCAACAACCCGGGCCAGTGCTCCTCATGAGTGTTGGTCCAAACTAGAGCACCGTGCGGGGCCAACCCGGGGCAACTCGGGAGATGTCTATCAGGCCACCCTACGCTTCGCTTATCCGTCGTGTCCTGAGAACGAGATACGTGGCTCCTATCAGGATCGTCGACACGCCGGGCGGCCTTGCTGGATTTGTTTTACCTTTCTCGAACGTCTTGTGCGAGGAATTCCGATACTTTGGGCTATCTCGAGGTTAAGGTTTTCCAACGGAATTGCCTAGGAAGATCACGAGATTCGTGGTCGAGGTTATTCCCGCTACGTGTGGTTAGTTTGTGATGGATGAGTTGGAGCACCCCTGCAGGGTTAAATCTTTCGAAAAGCCGTGCCCACGGTTACGTGGCAACTTGGAAACTTTGTTTAACACCCGGTCATAGCAAACTTGAAGTAAACTCGAATAAAATACACCAACCGTGTGCGTAACCGTGGCTGTCTTTTCTTGTGAGTCCTTATCCGAGAGAGAACATGATGGGGTTATGTTTGACGTAAGTAGGTGTTCAGGATCTCTTAGAGATCATTACTAGTTCATGTCCGTTTATGCGACAATCATCCCCCTTTATTCTTGTACTCGTAAGTTAGCCACTCAAATACATGCCTAGTGCTTGCTGCAGCCTCACCACTTAACCTTACCCCACCCATTAAGCTTTAATAGTCTTGATACCCTTGGAAATGAGATTGCTGAGTCCCTGTGGCTCACAGATTACTACAACAACAGTTGCAGGTATAGGTAATGCGATGATTTGACGTGAGCGCGATGCTTGTTTTGATTTGGAGTTCTTCTTCTTCTTCATCGATCTAGGATGGGTTCCAGGCGGCAGCCTGGGATAGCAAGAATGGATGTCATTTTCTCGTTTGTTTTCGTCCGTAGTCGGACCCTGCTCTTCTGTATGATGTTTGGATGTGTTGTTGTATTGATGTGATATTGATGTAGCTTGTGGCGAGTGTAAGCCAATTCCATATACTCATCTCTTCTTTACATGTACTTGTAATGATATCCATTCTTGCAAAACGACGAGATGCGCTTCTATCCCTGTCGAGGCCCTCGTGCCAAAATAAGGATAGGATCGCATCTTGGGCATGACATCTGGCCTATAAATTCACATATATTCCAAAAACCCTAGGGGACATACCAAAACACTTTTTCCGCCGCCGCAAGTCTCTGTTCCGCCGTGATCTCATCTAGAGTTCCGTTTCGGCACCCTGCCGGAGGGGGGATCGATCACAGAGGGCCTCTTCGTCAACCTTGATGCCCTCATGATGATGTGTGAGTAGTTCACCACAGACCTACGGGTTCATAGTTAGTACCTAGATGGCTCTCTCTCTCTTTTGATCTTCAATACAATGATCATGGCATCTTCGCTTTGATCCATCCGATGTGACTCTTTTGTGCAGTGTGTTTGTTGGGCTCCGATGAATTATGGGTTTATGTTTAGATTATTCATGAAAAGTATTTGCATCTTCTCTGAAATTATTATGATTCTTATTTGCATGATCATTATAGCTTCGGTAAATCTCTCTGATTCATTGATTTGCTTTGGCCAAGTAGATTGATCTTTCGTCAGTGAGAGGGGTGCGTTGTAGTGGGTTCAACCTGACGGGTTTCTATATCCCAGTGATAGAAGGGGACAAGATACGTCTTTGTGTTGTTGCCACTAAGGATAACATGATGGGGTTTATTCATATTGATTGAGTTTACTTCGTCTACATCATGTCATCGTTCTCCAAGCATTACTCTGTTTGTCATGAACTTAATACGTAGAGAGGCAAGCATAAAAGCGCTCTTGAAGTGGAGTAATAGTAATAGGTGCAGGCAGGAGTCAGCCTATTTGTTTTGGACGTGATGCCTATATACACATGATCATTGCCGTGAATATCACATAACTATGCGCTTTTCTATCAATTGCCCAACAGTAATTTTTTTACCCATCGTATGCTTACTTTCATGAGAGATGCCGCTAGGGAAAACTATGACCCCCAGGTCTATTCACTTATATATTTACAAAACTTATCTTTACCTTGCTGCCATTATTTGTCTTTTATTTTATTTTGCAATTTACAATTATCTACTATTATCTACACACTTCACTTGCTTGCAAATAACGAGATCAAGGGGATTGGCAACCCTCTTGCCCGCGTTGGGTGCAAGTTGTTTCCTCTTTTGTATGATGCTGCTGAAGACGGTTGTGGATTGATATTCCTATTGGTTCGATAAACCTTGGTTTCATAACTGAGGAAAATACTTACCCGTATTGTGCTGCAATTACCCGTTCCTCTTCACGGAAAACCCAATACAAATCACAAGTATCAGGAAGGATTTCTGGCGCCGTTGCCAGGGAATATCATCACCAACTATCAAGTAACTTCACACAAATTATCATTCACTTGTTCTTCTTTTTATTTGCTGTTATATTTAGTTTGTCTCATAAAAATCAAAAATACAAAAATATTTATCTTTGCTTGTTACTAGTTTACTCCTTTACTTGCTAGTTTACTTGTCCTGCTTGTTACTTTGCTTGCTCGGTCACCATGTCTCAAGATACTACTAAGTTGTGTGACTTCTCAAATACTAATAAAAATGATTTTATTAGTACTCCTATACCACCCGCCACTAGTGCGGATGCTTTTGATATTAATGCTGCATTGCTGAATCTTGTCATGAAAGATCAATTTTCGGGAAGTCCTAATGAGGACCCCGCTTCTCATCTTAATACTTTTGTTGAACTTTGTGATATGCAAAAGAAAAAGGACATGGACAATGATGTTTTGAACTTAAAATTATTTCCTTTTTCACTAAGAGATAAAGCTAAGGCTTGGTTTTCATCTTTACCACGTAATAGTATTAGAACATGGGATAAGTGTAAAGATGCTTTTATTGCCAAGTATTTTCCTCCTGCTAAGATAATCTCACTTAGAAATCAAATAATAAATTTTAAACAACATGGTCAAGAACATGTTGCACAAGCTTAGGAGAAAATGAAATTGATGATTAGAAATTATCCTACTCATGGGTTAAACTTGTGGATGATTATCCAAAATTTCTATGCTGGACTAAACTTCGTGTCTAGAAATTTTCTAGATTCTGCTGCAGGTGGTACCTTTATGGATGTGACCTTAGGATAGGCAACAAACCTTCTGGACAACATCATGACAAATTATTCCCAATGGCATACCGAGAGAGCTCCAACTGGTAAGAAGGTAAATTTTCGAGGAAATCGCTACTTTGAGTGAAAAAGTGGATGCTCTTATGAATATGGTTGCTAGCAAAAATACCCATGTTAATCCAAATGATATGCCTTTGTCTACTTTGATTGAGCAAAATAATGATGCTATTGATGTGAACTTTATCTCGCGAAACAATTTCAGCAACAATGCTTATAGAGGAAATTTCAATGCTAGGCCGTACCTCGGTAATTCCTCTTACAAATATGGAAATTCTTATGGTAATTCTTATGTAAATTCTTCTACAAATGCTAATAGGATACCCTCTGATCTTAAGAACATAACTAAAGAATTTATTGGTTCTCAAAAGATTTTTAATACCATGGTAGAAGAAAAATTGCATACGACCGATACTTTGGCTAAAAATATGGATATAATTGCTCTTGATGTAGAAACTCTTAAAAGTAAAACTTTGCCACCCAAGCATGATTTTAATGAGAATATTAAATCTATCCAAATATCTATTAGTGAAAGTAAGGAGAGGACCGCTAAGTTGAAAGGTAAGCGGGAATTCTTAGAAAAAGCTCTTCCACCCGGTTTTTACCGGAATCATGATGAGGATCTTAAAATGATTGGTACTTCTCCTATTGAATCCTTATTTACCTCTCTGAATATAAATGATAAAGGGACTGGATATGAGTCAACTTTAGCTAGAGAGCGTCCCATTTGCTTGGAGGGTGATGATTTTTATGCTAAAACTGAAAAAGTGGGTTTGGAGGGGTCAAAACTTTAACTAGTGATGTGCCCACTATGTTGGATTACAAGGACTTTAATTATGAAAGTTGCTCTTTAGTAGAATGTATTTCCTTGTTGCAAACCATTATTAGCTCACCCAATGCTTATGAACAAAACAAGGCTTTGATACGTTTCCATCGTATCTACTTTTCGTCACACTTTTGCCCTTGTTTTGGACTCTAATTTGCATGATTTGAATGGAACTAACCCGGACTGACGCTGTTTTCAGCAGAACTACCATGGTGTTGTTTTTTGTGCAGAAATAAAAGTTCTCAGAATTGGACGAAACTTTTTGGAGATTTATTTTAGAATAAATAAAAAATTCTGGAGCCAAGAACCACCGGAGGGCCCCCCCTGGCTGGGCAAGATACACCAGGGCGCGCCAGCCCCCCCAGTCGCGCCCTGGTGGGTTGTGCCCACCTCGAGGCCCCACTGACCCTAATTCCGGCATTATAAATTCCTATTCTTCATCACCTTTTATGATACGGAGCCGCCGCCACCTCCTGTTCTTCATCGGGAGGCCAGATCTGGAGCCCGTTTGGGGCTCCGGAGAGGGGAATCTTCGGTCTTCGTCATCACCAACCCTTCTCCATCACCAATTCCATGATGCTCCCCACCGGGAGTGAGTAATTCCTTCGTAGGCTTGCTGGTCAGTGAGGAGTTGGATGAGATTCATCATGTAATTGAGTTAGTTTTGTTAGGGCTTGATCCCTAGTATCCATTATGTTCTGAGATTGATGTTGCTATGACTTTGCTATGCCTAATACTTGTCACTAGGGCCCGAGTGCCATGATTTCAGATCTGAACCGTTTATGCTATCACCATTATATCTATGTTCTTGATCCGATCTTGCCTAGTCATATGCACCCATTACGTGTTATGATCCGTCAACCCCATAGTGACAATATTTGGGATACATCACGATGATGACCGTAGTTTGAGGAGTTCATGTATTCACTATGTGTTAATGCTTTGTTCCGGTTCTCTATTAAAAGGAGGCATTAATATCCCTTAGTTTCCTTATGGACCCCGCTGCCACGGGAGGGTAGGACAAAAGATGTCATGCAAGTTCTTTTCCATAAGCACGCATGACTATTTACGGAATACATGCCTACATTACATTTATGAACTGGAGCTAGTTCTGTGTCGCCCTAGGTTATGACTGTTATATGATGAATATCATCCAACGAGTTCACCGATCCAGTGCCTACGAGTTTTCCACTTATTGTTCTTGCTAAGTTACTACTGTTGCTGCTACTATTCCAACTGCTACAAAACTATTGCTATCACTGCTACCGTTACCGTTACTGCTGCTACTACTATCAAAACTATCATATTACTGTACTACCGATCACTCTGCTGCAGATATTTAATCTCCAGGTGTGGTTGAATTGACAACTCAGCTGCTAATACTCGAAAATATTCTTTGGCTCCCCTTGTGTCGAATCTATAAATTTGGGTTGAATACTCTACCCTCGAAAACTGTTGGGATCCCCTATACTTGTGGGTTATCAGGCTTTCACTAACCACATAGTGGAAGCGATGATAAAAGCTTATGATGAGAAACTTGAACTTGAAGTTTCTATTCCTCGAAAATTGCATCATGAGTGGGAACCTACTATCAAAATAAATATCAATAAATATGAATGTAATGCTTTGTGTGACCTTGGTGCTAGTGTTTCAACTATACCTAGATCTCTTTGTGATGTGCTTGGTCTCACTAATATTCAAGAGTGTTCCCTAAACTTGCATCTTGCGGATTCTACCATTAAGAAACCTTTAGGTAGAATTAATGATGTTCTTATTATTGCAAATAAGAATTATGTGCCTGTAGATTTCATTGTGCTTGATATTGATTGCAATCCTACTTGTCCAATAATACTTGGAAGGCCCTTTCTATGAACTATAGGTGCAATCATTGATATGAAAGAAGGAAACATAAGGTTCCAATTCCCATTAAAGAAAGGGATGGAACACTTACCTAGAAAGAGAATTAAACCACCTTATGAATCAATCATGATAGATACTTATGGGTGGAGTGTCAAAGATGACAATACTTGAAACTTTGCATTATGCCTAGCTAGGGGCATAAAACAATAGCGCTTGCTGGGAGGCAACCCAATAGTTATCTTTATTTTTTTCTTTTTACTTTCTATTTTGGTGTGATAACATGATTATTGCCTCTGTAATGATTGTGTTTTTATGTTTTGGTTAGTGTTTGTGCCAAGTAAAGCCTTTGGGATGATTCACAAGATGAGTAGAATTGATACGGTGCAAAAACAGAAACTTTAGCGCCCAGTGCATAATTTCTCTGATTTTACTGGTACGTCTTTTTGATATGAATTTTTTACACAGTATTGATATACAAATGCTTCAGGTGGTCCTAATTTTTCAGATTTTAGAGTTACAGAAGTATACATTCTTTACAGATCACTACAGACTGTTCTGTTTTAGACATATTCTGTTATTTGCTTGCATAGTTTGCTTGTTTTGATGATGCTATGGATTGTATCGGGGGTATAAGCCATGGCAAAGTTAGAATATAGTACCTATTATACAATAATGAAATATTAGTCAATTTATAACAGTACCTAAAGTATTTGATATGTTGCTTATACTAATGGATCTCACAAAGTTTTGTTGAGTTTTGTGTGATTGAAGTTTTCAAGTTTTGGGTGTTATCACGATGGACAAAGGAATAAGGAGCGACAAGACCCTAAGAGTGGGGATGCCCAAGGCACCCCAAGGTAATATTCTAGGAACACTCAAGTGTCTAAGCTTGGGGATGCCCCAGAAGGCATCTGATACGTCTCCAACGTATCTATAATTTTTGCTTGTTCCATGCTGTTATATTATCATTCTTGGATGTTTTACAATCACTTTATAGCAATTTTATATCATTTTTTGGGACTAACTTATTGACATAGTGCCAAAGTGCTAGTTTCTGTTTTTGCTTGTTTTTTACTTTGCAGAATATCAGTACCAAACGGAGTCCAATCACGACGAAACCTTTTGGAGATTTTTTTGGACCAGAAGACACCCAGTGGGCCAAAGAAGTGCCAGAGAGGTGGGCTGTGGAGGCCACAACCCACCAGGGCGCGCCAGGGGGCCCCCGGTGCGCCCTGATGGGTTGTGCCCTCCACGGGGCCCCCCTCCACTGCCTGTGATGCCTATAAATATCCAAATATTCAGAAAACCCTAGGGGAGTTGACGAAAAACACATCCAGCCGCCGCAAGTTCTAGAGCCTCAAGATCCAATCTAACACCATCACAGAGGGGTTCATCTTCTTCATAGGTGCCTCTCCGATGATGCCTGAGTAGTCCACCATAGACCTATGGGTCCATAGGCAGTAGCTAGATGGCTTCCTCTCTCTCTCTTTTGATTCTCAATACAATGGTCTCTTGGAGATCTATTTGATGTAAACTTTTGTGGTGTGTTTGTTGGGATCCGATGAATTTTGAGTTCATGATCAGTTTCTATCCATGAATATTATTTGAGTCTTCTTTGATCTCTTATATGCATGATTACTTATAGCCTCGTATTTCTTCTTCGAATCTTTTGTTTAGTTAGGCCGACTAGATCGATTTTTCTTGCCATGGGAAGAGGTGCTTTGTGATGGGTTCGATCTTGTGGTGTCCTTTCCCAGTGACAGAACGGGCAGCAAGGCACACATGTATCGTTGCCATTAAGGATAACAAGATGGGGTCTATTCCTACATGAATAGATCTTTTCTATGTCATGTCATCATTCTTATTCCATTACTCTGTTTTTCCATGAACTTAATACACTAGATGCATGCTGGATAGCGGTCGATGTGTGGAGTAATAGTGGTAGATGCAGGCAGGAGTCGGTCTACTTATCTTGGACGTGATGCCTATATAATGATCATCGCCTTGGATATCGTCATGATTATTTGATCTTCTATCAATTGCCCACCAGTAATTTGTTCACCCAGCGTGTGCTATACTCATGAGAGAAGCCACTAGTGAAATCTATGGCCCCCGGGTCTACTTTTCCAACATATTGCTTTCCGATCTATCTTTTTGCCTCTTTGTTTTCAGATCTACTATACCAAAAACCCAAAAATATATTGCTTTACTTTTTATTTGCCCTTTTTATTTTGTGTTCTTGAGAGATCTATCTCTCATATCTATCATTACCTAATCTATCTTTTTACCGTAGAGAGATTGACAACCTCTCTTACGCGTCGGGTTGCAAGTATTTGTTATTTGTGTGGAGGTGCTGTTTATTAGGTGGTGGTGATCCTCCTACTGGTTTGATACCTTGGTTTCACAACTGAGGAAAATACTTACCGTCGTTGTGCTACATCATCCCTTCCTCTTTGGGGAAATACCAACGCAGTCTCAAGCCACGTCAGCATCCCCTCATTCATCTCAATCCATCAGTGTGTCACTTGGAGCTATATTTTTATTCGTCACATGATATGCGTTATACTTGGAGCGTCGTTTGCTTTTGTTTGCCTTTATTTTTAGTTTGCCACAATCATCGTTTGCTGGACACACCTATTTGAGAGAGACACACCTTCATCATAATTTGTTAGAATACTCCATGTGCTTCACTTATATCTTTTGAGTTTAGCAGTTGCTCTAGTACTTCACTTATATATTTTTGAGCATGATGGCGTATAGATTTTATAGAAACAATTGCACTCTAGTTCTTCACTTATATTCATTTGAGAGTTAATAAATAGTGATGGTAATTTGCATGGGTCATAAGACTAGTCCAAAAATAATAGGTATTCAATGAGTGATAATCAAAACCATCATGTAGCACATAAAAGAGAAATTATGGGTTAATGATATTGATGTGGTAATATGAAAAAGGTGTGAGTGCATCATTGTTAATTTGTAGAAGTATCGGTATTAAGAGGTGTTAATTTCTTGTTTGTCTAAATATTAAAAAGGCATGGTGGGGATGTGTGAGCATTTCTATTCCTCGTTAAAATCCTAGTATTGTTTCGGGTCGGAGGCGTGCGATGGTTAACTCCTCCCAACCTCCTCCCTCGGGGCATGCGAGTAGTGCTTTGATTTGTGATAAAATTAATAAAACTTTGCAATAAGTATATGAGTTCTTCATGACTAATGTGAAACCATGTACATACGCAATCTCACCTCCTCATATTTTGCTAGCCTCTTCGGTACCGTGCGTTGCCCATTCTCACCTAGAGGATCGGTACAAACTTCGCCGGTGCATCCAAACCCCGTGACATGATACGCTCTGTCACACATAAGCCTCATTATATCTTCCTCAAAACAGCCATCGTACCTACCTATTATGGCATTTCTATAGCCATTCTGAGATATATTGCCATGCAAATTCCACCGTCACATCATATGACTAGTTCGTTCATCATCATATTGCTTTGCATGATCATATAGAGGTGACATAGTATTTGTGGAAAATCCACCGTTCATCATATTTTTACATGTCATGCTAGATCATTGCACATCCTGGTACACTACCAGAGGCATTCATATCGAGTCATATTGTTTCATAGTTCTTCATATCGAGTTGTAAGTAAATAAAAGTGTGATGATCATCATTATTAGAGCATTGTCCCTGTGAGTAAATAAACATGGGTGAGGCCAAATGAGCCCACCATAAAAAATTGAGAGAAAAGAGAGAAGGGACTTTGCTAACTATCCTTTACCACACTTGTGCCTCAAAGTGGCACCTTGTTCTTCATATAGAGAGTCTCATGTTATGTCATTTTATATGCTAGTGGGAATCACTTTTTCATTATTATAAACTTGGCTTGTATATTCCGATGACGGACTTCCTAAAATGCCCGAGGTCTTCATGAGCAAGCAAGTTGGATGCACACCCCACTTAGGTTCAGTTGAGCTTTCATACACTTATAGCTCTAGTGCATCATTTGCATGCAATCCCTACTCCTTGCATTGACATCTATTGACGGGCATCTCCATAGCCCGTTGATACGCCTAGTTGATGTGAGATTATCTTCTCCACTTTTACCCCTTTGATATCTACCACCATATTCTATTCCACCTTTATGCTATGTCCATGGTTCATGCTCATGTATTGCGTGAAGAATAAAAAGTTGATGCACTTTGAAAAAGTATGATCCAATTGCCTGACTTGGACACCGTGGTGCTTGACATTGGTATTAATGTGGTGAAGATGGAGCCATGCCTTGCTAATATGATAAGATGAATGGGGGTACACATTCTTTTAGGATCGCATACTTTGAAAGATTGATGATTTTGTTGCTTGTGCTTATAAATATTACTATGTTGATGTTTGTTAATTCATCGTTTCTCAATGAGCATACATGCAAAAGATTACATATTGGGTAGCATGTCACATCAAAAATTATGTTTTTATCATTTACCTACTCAAGGACGAGCATGAATTAAGCTTGGGGATGCTTGATACGTCTCCAACATATCTATAATTTTTTATTGTTCCATGCTATTATATTATCATTCTAGGATACTTTTTGAGTAATAATTTACCAATTTATATTATTTTTGAGCACTAACCTATTGACCCAGTGCCTAGTGCCAGTTCCAGTTTTCTGTGTTTTTTTACTTTTCAGGTTTACAGTACCAAACGAAGTCCAATTGCCCTGAAACATTTTTATGATTTTTTATAGACCAAAAGAAGACCTGGAAGCTTCGGGAGAAGACTGGAGGCTGCACAAGGGAGGCACAAGCTATCAGGGCGTGCCCAGGGGGGTCGTCGCGCCCTGATGGCTTGTCCCTCCCTGGCAGGTCTCCTGACCCCGTTCTCTGGCCTATGAATTCACATATATTCCAAAAACCCTAGGGGACATCCCAAAATACTTTTTCCGCCGCCGCAAGTATTTGTTCTGCCGCGATCTCATCTAGAGCTCCGTTCCGACACCCTGCCGGAGGGGGGATCGATCACGGAGGGCCTCTTCATCAACCTTGATGCCCTCATGATGATGTGTGAGTAGTTCACCATAGACCTATGGGTCTGTAGTTAGTACCTAGATGGCTATCTATCTCTTTTGATCTTCAATACAATGATCATGGCATCTTCGCTTTGATCCATCCGATGTAACTCTTTTGTGCGGTGCGTTTGTTGGGATCCGATGAATTGTGGGTTTATGTTCAGATTATTCATGAAAAATATTTGAATCTTCTCTGAAATTATTATGATTCTTATTTGCATGATCATTATAGCTTCGGTAAATCTCTCTGATCTATTGATTTGCTTTGGCCAAGTAGATTGATCTTTCTTCAGTGAGAGGGGTGCGTTGTAGTGGGTTCAACCTGACGGGTTTCTATATCCCAGTGACAGAAGGGGACAAGATACGTCTTTGTGTTGTTGCCATTAAGGATAAAATGATGGGGTTTATTCATATTGATTGAGTTTAGTTTGTCTACATCATGTCATCGTTCTCCAAGCATTACTCTGTTGTCATGAACTTAATACGTAGAGAGGCAAGCATAGAAGCGCTCTTGAAGTGGAGTAATAGTAATAGGTGTAGGCAGGAGTCGGCCTATTTGTTTTGGACGTGATGCCTATATACACATGATCATTGCCATGAATATCACATAACTATGCGCTTTTCTATCAATTGCCCAACAGTAATTTGTTTACCCACGGATACTTCTCCATCGTGTCTATAATTTGATTGCTTCATGCCAATATTCTACAACTTTCATATACTTCTGGCAACATTTTATATTATTTTTGGGACTAACTTACTTATCCAGTGCCCAGTGCCAGTTCCTGTTTTTTGTTTCGCGGAAATTCCATATCAAACAAAGTCCAAACGCGATAAAAATTTACAGAGATTTTTTTGGTATATATGTGAATTTTGGGAGTCGGAATCAACGCAAGACGGTGCCCAAGGGAGGCACAAGCCAATAGGGCGCGGCCTGGGGGGCGCGCCCTGATGACTTGTGCCTCCCCCTTAAGTCGGTTGGGGCTCTCCTCCCGCCACAAGAAAGATATTTTCGCGATAAAAATCCCCTCAAAATTTCAGCCCAAGTGGAGTTACGGATCTCCGGATATTTGAGAAACGGTGAAGGGGCCAGAAACGTGTCGCGATAATAGAAGAGAAACAGAGAGAGAGAGATCCAATCTCGGAGGGGCTCCTGCCCTCCGGGAGCCATGGTGGCCATGGACCAGAGGGGAAACTCTCCTCCCACCTAGGGAGTAGGCCAAGGAAGAAGAAGAAGAAGAAGGAGGGGGCTCTCCCCCCTCTCTCCCGGTGGCGTAGGAGAGCCGCCGGGGCATCCATCGTGACGACAATCTACACCAACAACTTCGCCGCCGTCACCACCAACTCTCTTCCCCTCTATGAAGCGGTGTAAAACCTCTCTTCCCCGCTGTAATATCTACTTAAACTTGGTGCTTAATGCTATATATTATTATCCAATTATGTGTGGCTATCCTATGACGTTTGAGTGGATTTCTTTTGTCCTACGGGTTAATTTTGGTATGATGTTATTGATATGAGTTGTATGTTGATATGGTGCTGTCCTAAGGTGCCTTCCGTGAGGCACACACATGAAGGATTCACGCTGGAGGGTTTGCAATATGTTCATGATTCGCTTATAGTGGGTTGGTGAGTGACTGAAACACAAACCTGGGGATTGTTTGCGTATGGGAGTAAAGAGGACTTGATGTTTAATGCTATGGTTGGGTTTACCTTAATGATTTCTAGTAGTTGCGGATGCTTGCTAGAGGTCCAATCATAAGTGCACATGATCCAAGTGCGGAAAGTGTGTTAGCGTATGCCTCTCCCTCATTGCATATGATAATTATCTATCATGTTATATTCAATTGCCTATGGACAATCTTTCTCTTGCGTTACACAAAAAGCTTTCTACTAAACAATTTACTTTATTGTTCTTTATCTAAACAGCCCCAAACTTTTATTTACTTGTTCTTTATTACCTTGCAAAACTATCTCTACACCTACTAAGTACTTCTAGTTTCTTTCCCGCAAAGTAGTTTCATACTTGTTCTAGGTAAAGTAAGCGTTAGCGTGCATAGAGTTGTATCGGTGGACGATAGAACTTGAGATAATATTAATTCTACCTTTAGCTCCTCGTTGGGTTCGACACTCTTACTTATCGAAAAAGGCTACAAACGATCCCCTACACTTGTGGGTTATCACCCACCTTATGCTTACTTTCATGAAAGATGCCGCTAGGGAAAACTATGGCCCCCGGGTCTCTTCACTTATATATTTACAAAACTTATCTTTACCTTGCTGCCATTATTTGTCTTTTATTTTAAGTTTGCAATTTACAATTATTTACTATTATCTACACACTTCAATTGCTTGCAAATAACGAGATCAAGGGTTATTGACAACCCTCTTGCCCGCGTTGGGTGCAAGTTGTTTGCTCTTATGTGTGCAGCCGCTGAGACGGTTGTGGATTGATATTCCTATTGGTTCGATAAACCTTGGTTTCATAACTGAGGGAAATACTTACCCATATTGTGTTGTAATTACCCGTTCCTCTTCACGGAAAACACAACGCAGATCACTAATACATCTCCAACGTATCTACTTTTCCAAACACTTTTGCTCTGGTTTTGACCTCTAATTTGCATGATTTGAATGAAACTAACCCGGACTGACACTGTTTTCAGCAGAATTACCTTGGTGTTATTTTTGTGCAGAAATAAAAGTTCTTGGAATTGGACGAAACTTTTTGTGAATTATTTTTGGGATTTATGATGAATTATGGAGCAAAGAACTGCCGGAGGGCGTGTGCCAGGGGGCCACCACACATCAAGGCGCCCCCTAGGCCGCGCCCTGATGGCTTGTGGGGCCCTCGAGGCTCCTCCGACCCTAATTCTAGTCCTATAAAATCACATCTTCAGAGAAAAAAATAAGAGAGAAGTTTTCAACGCATTTCACGAGACGAAGCCGCCGCCACCTCCTGTTCTTCCTCGGGAGGGCTGATCTGGAGTCCGTTTGGGGCTCCGGAGAGGGGAAATCATGGACGTCGTCATCACCAACCCTTCTCCATCAACACCACCATGATGCTCACCATCGAGAGTGAGTAATACCTTTGTAGGCTTGCTGGACGGTGGTGGGATTGGATGAGATTGATCATGTAATTGAGTTAAGTTTGATAGGGCTTGATCCCTAGTATCCACTATGTTCTGAGATTGATGTTGCTATGACTTTGCTATGCTTAATGCTTGTCACTAGGGCCCGAGTGCCATGATTTCAGATCTGAACATATAATATTTTCTCTGAATATAAGATTGATTTGGATCCTATCTTGCAAGTTGTATGCACCTATTACGTGTCTTGATCCGCATACCCCAAGGTGACAATAATTGGGATTCTTTCCGGTGATTGTCGTAGTTTGAGGAGTTCATGTATTCAGCATGTGTTAACGCTTTGTTCCGGTTCTCTATTAAAAGGAGGCCTTAATATCCCTTAGTTTCCAATAGGACCCCGCTGCCACGGGAGGGTAGGACAAAAGATGTTATGCAAGTTCTTATCGCAAGCACCTATGACTAGATACGGAATACATGCCTACATTATATTGATGAATTGGAGCTAGTTCTGTGTCGCCCTAGTGTGTAACTGTTATATGATCAATGTCATCTAAATCATTATCCATCACCGATCCATGTGCCTACGCTTTACATATACTGAATCTTGCTAAGTTACTATTTCAACTACTACTGTCACAACTGCTACAAAATTACTGCTGTCACTACTACTGTTACTTTGCTACTACTATTTGCCGTTCTACTAAACCTTTGCTACAGAGTGATATCCCAGGTGCGGTTGAATTGACAACTCAACTGTCAAGGCCAATAAATATTCTTTGGCTCCCCTTGTGTCGAATCAATAAATTAGGGTGAAATACTACCCATGAAGACTGTCGCGATCCCCTATGCTTGTGGGTTATCAAGACCTTTTTCTGGCGCCGTTGACGGGGAGCATAGCTCTATTTATTGTGTTAACTTGAGGATAAACAATTGCCACTATGAAGAATCTGAAAGATAATCGAACTAAGATCGTCCCATGTTGCACGAGAGGAGGTAAGGAACTGCCATCTAGCTCTGCTTTTGATTCACCTATTGTTTTGAATCAGCTTGTCACACCACCACCTGTTGATCGTCCTGATATGTCACATGAACTTGATGATGCTACCTCTGAAATTAATGATGATACGGTTGCTACACATATTGTCGGGGATAATACCCCGCGGTATAACCCGGCCTGAAGTATGACCCGACCGAACTTGGCGGCTGATTGGTGACCCGGCAGGCGAGTCAGACGAACGACAAGACCCAACGGCCCAGAGGGCGGCTCATGGGAGGGCCGACTCTCAGGGAGAAGGCCCAAGGAAAGGAAAGACTCCCTCACAAAGGAAACAAGACCCGGATTAGGATTCAAGAGAGACTAGTCCTAATCCTACTCCCAGTAGGACTCTACATGTAAACCTACCCCTTCCCCTTATATAAGGAGGGGTAAGGCACCCCTAGAGGGACGAGTTCAAGTCATTAGAGATAGACAGATTAGTGGCTCTCGAGATTAGAGGTAGCGATTCCGCACCCTTGTAATCGAGATCGTCATCATCATCAATATAGACACAAAGCAGGACGTAGGCTTTTACCTCCATCAAAGGGGCCGAACCTGGGTAAACTCGTGTCTCTCGATTCCGACCAACCCCTCTCAAGCCGCCACATAGTTGCGATGGTCTCACACCTAAGTTCTGTCACGAGGACATCTTGCCGTGACAAAACCACGATAGTTGGCGCCCACTGTGGGGCCGACGTACGGTGGTGTTGTGCTTTTGGAGGGATATCTTCTGGGATCAAGAAGCTCGCGATAGGTCAGATGAAGAAAGCTGGCACAGAATGATCGTGCACGATGACCCGTCATGGGACTACCATAGGGCAACAAAAGTGTGGACTCAGACTTCGATAGTTTTGATCTTCATCAACAAACGAAAGCGATTTCATCGATCAAGCAACTCATATGCGTGGACGTCATCAACAATCATGAACACAAGGACTCGATACCATCCCATGCGGTGGATCAAGCTTACCAGATCAATACTTGGTGGCATGTTTACGAGCAGCCCCGCGTGACTCGATCTGTAACTCACCGAAAAAAGAAGACAACTTTCAATGGAACTACCAAATCAGATCACAGATCGAACAAGCAAAAAGCAACAGATGATTTCAAAGGAAAGAAAAAAAAGGGAGGAGAGGCGCACGACATATACAGTCACGGATTGGACAAACCAGCCTTGCCGGAAACGGATGTTGACCACCGGCCTCTCGCCGCGTTGCTCCGGCCTCCGCTCGGCCCCATGCGCTGGCTCCGCCACCTGCTGCCGCCCTTGGCCATGAGCCGCGCACCAGCTCCGCGCCTGCCTCCGCCTCAGTAGCATCCAGCCTCTGCGTCGCCGTGCTTCGCCTTCGCCGCTTCACCTCACCCCGCACGCCCCGCCGCGCCCCGGCTGGATCCACTGCGCCCCACCGCCATGGCCTTACCTTGAGCCGACCCTCTCCACCACCGAGCTGGTGATACGTCTCCAATGTATCTATAATTTTTGATTGTTCCATGCTATTATATTATCTGTTTTGGATGTTTTATATGCATTAATATGCTATTTTATATTATTATTGGGACTAACCTATTAACCTAGTGCCAAGTGCCAGTTTCTGTTTTTTCCTTGTTTTTGAGTATTGCAGATAAGGAATATCAAACGGAGTCCAAACGGAATAAAATCTTCGCGATGATTTTTCTTGGACCACAAGAAACCTACCAGACTTGGAGAGGAAGGCAGGAGACCTGCCGGGAGGCGACAAGCCCCCAGGGCGCGCCCCCCTGGCTTGTGGCCCCCCAGTAGGCCTCCTAACCCTATTCTTCCTCCTATAAATTCCCAAATATTCCCCAATACCAAAAAGAGCCACGATAATACTTTTCCGCCACCGGAAGCCTCTGTTCTCGTGAGATCCCATCTTGGAGCCTTTTCTGGTAATCTGCCGGAGGGGGATTCGACCACGGAGGGCATCTACATCAACTCCATTGCCCCTCCGATGATGCGTGAGTAGTTCACCTCAGACCTTCGGGTCCATAGCTAGTAGCTAGATGGCTTCTTCTCTCTCTATGTTCTTCAATACCATGTTCTTCATGATCTTCATGGAGATCTATCCGATGTAATACTCTTTTGCGGTGTGTTTGTCGAGATCCGATGAATTGTGGATTTATGATCAGATTATCTATGAATATTATTTGAATCTTCTCTGAATTCTTATATGCATGATTTCATATCTTTGCAAGTCTCTTCGAGTTATTGGTTTGGTTTGGCCAACTAGATTGGTAATTCTTGCAATGGGAGAAGTGCTTAGTTTTGGGTTCAATCTTGCGGTGTCCTCACCCAGTGACATAGTAGGGGTAGCGAGGCACGTATTTGTATTGTTGCCATCAAGGATAAAAAGATGGGGTTTTCATCATATTGCTTGAGTTTATCCCTCTACATCATGTCATCTTACTTAATGCGTTACTCTGTTCTTCATGAACTTAATACTCTAGATGCAGGCAGGAGTCGGTCGATGTGTGGAGTAATAGTAGTAGATGCAGAATCGTTTCGGTCTACTTGACACGGACGTGATGCCTATATGCATAATCATTGCCTTGGATATCGTCATAACTATGCGCTTTTCTATCAATTGCTCGACAGTAATTTGTTCACCCACCGTATTATTTTCCTTCAAGAGAGAAGCCTCTAGTGAAACCTATGCCCCCCGGGTCTATTTTCCATATTATATTTTCAGATCTATAAACCAAAAATACTTTGCTGCAATCTTTTTACTTTTAGTTTACTTTTTCGTTTTAGTAATCTTCTATACCTATCTCTATCAGATCTCATCCTTGCAAGTAATCGTGAAGGGATTGACAACCCCTTTATAGCGTTGGGTGCAAGTGTTTGATTGTTTGTGTAGGTGCATCTATTGGGGACTTGCTTGTATCTCCTACTGGATTGATACCTTGGTTCTCAACAACTGAGGGAAATACTTATCTACTTTGCTGCATCACCCTTTCCTCTTCAAGGGAAAACCAACGCAAGCTCAAGAAGTAGCAAGAAGGATTTCTGGCGCCGTTGCCGGGGAGATCTACATCAAGCCTACCAAGTACCCATCACAAACTCATCTCTTGCATTTACATTATTTGCCATTTGCCTCTCATTTTCCTCTCCCCCACTTCTAAAATGATTTTCAGAAAAAACCAAAAATATTTGCCTTTTTATTCGCCCTTCTTCCGTTCGTCTTTTCGTTTGCTTTTTGTTTGCTTGTGTGCTAGATTGGTTGCTTTGTCACGATGACTCAAGAGAATACCAAGTTGTGTGACTTCTCCAATACTAATAATAATGATTTTATTAGTACTCCGATTGCTCCCGCCACTAGTGCGGAATCTTATGAAATTAATGCCGCTTTGCTTAATCTTGTTATGAAAGAACAATTTTCCGGCCTTCCTAGTGAAGATGCCGCATCCCATCTAAATACTTTCGTTGAGTTGTGTGATATGCAAAAGAAGAAAGATGTGGATAATGATATTGTTAAATTGAAGCTATTTCCATTCCTTTTTTATGACTTCCACTTCTCGATCCCGGCCCGCTACGAGATCGTGCTAAAACTTGGTTTTCATCTTTGCCTAAAAATAGTATTGATTCATGGAATAAGTGTAAACATGCTTTTATTTCCAAGTACTTTCCGCCCGCTAAGATCATCTCCCTTAGGAACGATATAATGAATTTTAAGCAACTTGATCATGAGCATGTTGCACAATCTTAGGAGAGGATGAAACTAATGATTAGAAATTGCCCCGCACATGGTTTGAGTTTATGGATGATTATACAATTTTTTTATGCGGGATTGAATTTTGCTTCTAGAAATCTTTTAGATTCCGCCGCGGGTGGTACTTTTATGGAAATCACATTAGGAGAAGCTACTAAACTCCTAGATAATATTATGGCAAATTTCTCTCAATGGCATACCGAAAGATCTCCTACTAGTAAAAAGGTGCATGCTATTGATGAGATAAATACTTTGAGTGAAAAGATGGATGAATTAATGAAATTGTTTGCTAGTAAGAGTGCTCCTATTGATCCTAATGATATTCCTTTGTCTTATTTGATTGGGAATAATAATGAATCTATGGATGTGAATTTTGTTGGTAGGAACAATTTTGGTAATAACGCGTATAGAGGTAATTTCAACCCTAGGCCGTTTCCTAGTAATTCCTCTAATAGTTATGGTAATTCCTACAACAATCCTTATGGAAATTATAATAAAATGCCCTCTGATCTTGAGAATAATATTAAGGAATTTATTAGTTCGCAAAAGGTTTTCAATGCTATGATTGAAGAAATATTGCTCAAGATTGATGATTTGGCTAGGAACGTTGATAGAACTTCGCTTGAGATTGATTCTTTGGAAATTAGATCTACTCCACCCAAGCGTGATATTAATGAGTCTTTAAAAGCTATGAGAACTTCTATTGATGAGTGTAAGGAAAGAACCTCTAGAATGTGTGCTAAGCGTGAATGGCTTGAAAAAGTGTGTTCTCGTGATAATAATGATGAAGATCTTAAAGTGATTGATGTGACTCCTATTGAATCTTTGTTTTCTAATATAAATCTTGATAAAGATGGGACTAGAGATAAGGCAACTTTAGTTAAAAGTCGTCCCAATGATTCGGAGTTTATAGATCTTAATGCAAAGATTGATAAAAGTGGGATTGAAGAGGTCAAAACTTTAAATAGCAATGAACCCACTCTTTTGGATTTCAAGGACTTTAATTATGATAGTTGTTCTTTGATTGATTGTATTTCCTTGTTGCAATCCATGTTGAATTATCCGCATGCTTATAATCAAAATAAAGCTTTTACTAAACATATCGTTGATGCTATGATGAAATCTTTTGAAGAAAAACTTGAGTTGGAAGTTTCTATACCTAGGAAGCTTTATGATGAGTGGGAACCTACTATTAAGATTAAGATTAAAGATTATGAGTGCCATGCCTTGTGTGATTTGGGTGCTAGCGTTTCCACGATTCCGAAAACTTTATGTGATGTGCTAGGTTTCCATGATCTTGATGATTGCTCTTTAAATTTGCATCTAGCGGATTCCACTACTAAGAAACCTATGGGAAGGATTAATGATGTTCTTATTGTTGCAAATAGGAATATGTGCCCGTCGATTTCATTGTTCTTGATATAGATTGCAATCCTACATGCCCTATTATTCTTGGTAGACCTTTCCTTAGAACGATTGGTGCAATTATTGATATGAAAGAAGGAAACATTAGATTCCAATTTCCGTTAAGTAAAGGCATGGAACACTTTCCTAGAAAGAAAATCAAATTACCTTATGAATCTATTATGAGAGCTACTTATGGATTGCATACGAAAGATGACAATACCTAGATCCATTGCGTTATGCCTAGCTAGGGGCGTTAAACAATAGCGCTTGTTGGGAGGCAACCCAATTTTATTTTATGTTCTCTTTTGTTTGTTTTTGTTTTCTGTTTTTGAGTGCTTTACACATTATTACCTCTGTAGTAATTGTGTTTTATTTCTTTAATTAGTGTTTGAGCCAATTAAGACCTTTGGGATGGTCTACGGTGATTGTTGATTTGATTTTGCTGAAAAACAGAAACTTTTGCGCTCAGTCCAGGAATTTTATAAATTTACCAGAGCGTCTAATGAGTCTAAAATTTTTACACAAGATTTATATACAAATTTCCCAGATTTTCCTAATTTTTAAGAATTTTGGAGTTAAGGAAGTATTCGAAGTCTACAGATTGCTACAGACTGTTCTGTTTTTGACAGATTCTGTTTTCTTTGTGTTGTTTGCTTATTTTGATGTATCTATGGGTTGTATCGGGGGGTATGAACCATGGAGAAGTTGGAATACAGTAGATATTACACCAATATAAATAAAGAATGAGTTCACAACAGTACCTAAAGTGGTGATTTATTTTTCTTATACTAACGGATCTCACGAGTTTTCTGTTGAGTTTTGTGTTGTGAAGTTTTCAAGTTTTGGGTAAAGATTTGATGGACTATGGAATAAGGAGTGGCAAGAGCCTAATATTGGGTATGCCCAAGGCACCCCAAGCCATATTCAAGGATACCAAAGAGCCTAAGCTTGGGGATGCCCCGGAAGGCATCCCCTCTTTCGTCTTCAACCCACCGGTAAATTTACTTGAGGCTATATTTTTATTCACCACGTGATATGTGTTTTGCTTGGAGCGTCTTGTATGATATGAGTCTTTGCTTTTTAGTTTGCCACAATCATCCTTGCTGCACACATCTTTTGAGAGGGACACGCATAAATCATGAATTTATTAGAATACTCTATGTGCTTCACTTATATCTTTTGAGCTAGGCAATGTTACTCTAGTGCTTCACTTATATCTTTTTAGAGCACGGTGGTGTTTTTATTTTATAGAAATAATTGAACTCTCGTACCTCACTTATATTATTTTGAGAGTCTTTAAACAGCATGGTAATTGGTTTAGGTTATGAATTTGGTCCTAATATAATGGGCATCCAAGAGGGATATAATACAAACTTTCATATAAAGTGCATTGAATACTATGAGAAGTTTGATTCCTTGCATATAGTTTTGAGATATAAAGATGGTGATATTAGAGTCATGCTAGTGAGTAATTGTAGAATGGTAGAAATACTTGTGTTGAAGTTTGTGATTCCCGTAGCATGCACGTATGGTGAACCGTTATGTAACGAAGTCGGAGCATGATTTGTTTAATGATTGTCATCCTTTGTGTGAGGGTCGGGAGCGCGCGATGGTTAACTCCTACCAACCTCTCCCCTAGGAGCATGCATCTAATACTTTTCTTCGATAACTAATAGACTTTTGCAATAAGTATGTGAGTTCTTTATGACTAATGTGAGTCCATGGATTATACGCACTCTCACCCTTCCCCCATTGCTAGCCTCTCTAGTACCGCGCAACTTTCGCCGGTACATTAAACCCACCATATATCCTTCCTCAAAACAGCCACCATACCTACCTATTATGGTATTTCCATAGCCATTCCGAGATATATTGCCATGCAACTTCCACCATTCCGTTTATTATGACACGCACCATCATTTTCATATTGCTTTGCATGATCGTAAGATAGCTAGCATGATGTTTTTATGGCTTGTCCGTTTTTTGATGTCATTTGCTATGCTAGATCGTTGCACATCCCGGTACACCACCGGAAGCATTCATATAGAGTCATATTTTGTTCTAGGTATCGAGTTGTAATTTTTGAGTTGTAAGTAAATAAAAGTGTGATGATCATCATTATTAGAGCATTGTCCCATGTGAGGAAAGGATGATGGAAGCTATGATTCCCTCACAAGTTGGGATGAGTCTCCAGACTTTACAAATAATAAAAGAGGCCAGTGAAGCCCAAATAAAAAAGAGAGGCCAAAGATGCCCAGCAAAATAAAAAAAATGAGAGAAAAGAGAGAAGGGACAATGTTACTATCTTTTTTCCACACTTGTGCTTCAGAGTAGCACCATGATCTTCATGATAGAGAGTCTCCTATTTTGTCACTTTCATATAAGTAGTGGAATTTTTCATTATGATGCACACCCACTTAGTTTCTTTTTGAGCTTTCATACACTTATAGCTCTAGTGCATCTGTTGCATGGCAATCCCTACTCACTCACATTGATATCTATTGATGGGCATCTCCATAGCCCGTTGATATGCCTAGTTGATGTGAGACTATCTTCTCCTTTTTCACAACCTCCATCATATTCTATTCCACTTATAGTGCTATATCCATGGCTCACGCTCATGTATTGCATGAAAGTTGAAAAGGTTTGAGAACATAAAAGGTGTGAAACAATTGCTTGGCTTGTCATCGGGGTTGTGCATGATTTAAATACTTTGTGTGGGGAAGATGGAGCATAGCCAGACCATATGATTTTGTAGGGATAACTTTCTGAGGCCATGTTATTTTGAAAGGACACAATTGCTTTGTTAGTATGCTTGAAGTATTATTGTTTTTATGTCAATATTAAGCTTTTGTTTTGAATCTTACGGATCTGAATATTCATGCCACAATAAAGAATATTACATGGATAAATATGTTAGGTAGCATTCCACATCAAAAATTCTGTTTTTATCATTTACCTACTCGAGGACGAGCAGGAATTAAGCTTGGGGATGCTTGATACGTCTCTAACGTATCTATAATTTTTTATTGTTCCATGCTATTATATTATCTGTTTTGGATGTTTTATATGCATTAATATACTATTTTATATTATTTTTGGGACTAACCTATTAACCTAGTGCCAAGTGCCAGTTTCTATTTTTTCCTTGTTTTTGAGTATTGCAGATAAGGAATGTTAAACGGAGTCCAAACGGAATAAAATCTTTGCGATGATTCTTCTTGGACCAGAAGAAACCTACCAGACTTGGAGAGGAAGGCAGGAGACCTGCCGGGAGGCGACAAGCCACTAGGGCACGCCCCTAGGGGGGGGCGCCCCCCTGGCTTGTGGCCCCCCAGCAGGCCTCCTAACCCTATTCTTCCTCCTATAAATTCCCAAATATTCCCCCAATACCAAAAAGAGCCACGATAATACTTTTCCGCCGCCGGAAGCCTCTGTTCCCGTGAGATCCCATCTTGGAGCCTTTTCCGGTAATCTGCCGGAGGGGGATTCGATCACGGAGGGCATCTACATCAACTCTATTGCCCCTCCGATGATGCGTGAGTAGTTCACCTCAGACCTTCGGGTCCATAGCTAGTAGCTAGATGGCTTCTTCTCTCTCTATGTTCTTCAATACCATGTTCTTCATGATCTTCATGGAGATCTATCCGATGTAATACTCTTTTGCGGTGTGTTTGTCGAGATCCGATGAATTGTGGATTTATGATCAGATTATCGATGAATGTTATTTGAATCTTCTCTGAATTCTTATATGCATGATTTCATATCTTTGCAAGTCTCTTCGAGTTATTGGTTTGATTTGGCCAACTAGATTGGTAATTCTTGCAATGGGAGAAGTGCTTAGTTTTGGGTTCAATCATGCGGTGTCCTCACCCAGTGACATAGTAGGGGTAGCGAGGCACGTATTTGTATTGTTGCCATCAAGGATAAAAAGATGGGGTTTTCATCATATTGCTTGAGTTTATCCCTCTACATCATGTCATCTTACTTAATGCGTTACTCTGTTCTTCATGAACTTAATACTCTAGATGCAGGCAGGAGTCGGTCGATGTGTGGAGTAATACTAGTAGATGCAGAATCGTTTCGGTCTACTTGACACGGACGTGATGCCTATATGCATAATCATTGCCTTGGATATCGTCATAACTATGCGCTTTTCTATCAATTGCTCGACAGTAATTTGTTCACCCACCGTATTATTTTCCTTCAAGAGAGAAGTCTCTAGTGAAACCTATGGCCCCCGGGTCTATTTTCCATATTATATTTTCATATCTATAAACCAAAAATACTTTGCTACAATCTTTTTACTTTTAGTTTACTTTTTCGTTTTAGTAATCTTCTATACCTATCTCTATCAGATCTCATCCTTGCAAGTAACCGTGAAGGGATTAACAACCCCTTTATAGCGTTGGGTGCAAGTGTTTGATTGTTTGTGCAGGTGCATCTATTGGGGACTTGCTTGTATCTCCTAATGGATTGATACCTTGGTTCTCAACAACTGAGGGAAATACTTATCTACTTTGCTGCATCACCCTTTCCTCTACAAGGGAAAACCAACGCAAGCTCAAGAAGTAGCAGCTGGCCTCACCTCGAATCGCCTCCACCACCGAGCTGGACTCCGCCACGCCCGCCTCTGTCGCCGCGTATCCGAGCCGGACTCGCCCCGTTGCGTCTGCCTCTGTCGCGTTTTGAGCCGCCGCCACGCTGGACTCCGCCGCGCATCAAGCTGCCGCAGCGCTGGCCTCCACCACGCCTTGAGTCGCCGATTGCGTCTCGATCCTCCGCGACGCCTCGCCCTGCCGCACTTACCGCATCCACCGTGGCTGGCCTTGCCTCTCCTACTTTGCGCCCGCTGGCTCGCCGCAACGGCCGGCCGCAACAGCCTCTCGCGTAGCCTGGTTTTTTTTCTCTCCAGCGCACGCACGCTCCCGCGTCCAGGAGCCGTGTCGCCGGCTCGCTGCACCATCAGTACTCGCCTCCACCTCGCCCCTGCTGCTCCGCCTTGAGCTGCCGTGGCATCGGCATCCACCACGCTTCGAGCCACCGCGCCCGCCGCACCTTGCCTTGAGCCACCGTTGCGCCTCGAGCCGTCGTGCCTTGAGCCACGGTGGCGTCGGCCTCCGCTGCCACTCGCCCCTGCCGCCTCTTCCTGCCACGCATCCGCGGAAGAAAGGAAGAAAGGGGCGAACGGCTGGTTGACATAGAAAAGGAAAAAAGTAAGGTCCGCCTTAAAAAAAGGATCCCTTCCAAGGACTGATTCGCTTAAGGAGTTGCCAAGCTAGCCACAGGGAAAAGTCAAAATACTAGTATTAGTGCTTACATGCAAAGTACCAGTATTCATCCAACAACAAAAAGCAGGTGCTATCTGTTCCATCTATTTTACCAGCATATATTAATTTCTTTAAGAACAATTACTTTGACTGTGATATTTTTACACAGTAGAATTGTTTATTATAAAAGTGGCGTGGCATAAGACCACAAATATGGTGATCGCACCGATGACATTATGCGTCAGCCTCCGTCCATGCTACACTACTCGACGGACACGCGTGCCGGCCGTCGCCCGTGTGATCTGGTCTACATCCACGCGCCGCGGCCGTCTTACGCGACCGCGCCGGCTTACAACGCCACGACCATCCCGCGCGACCGTGCCGGCTTACAATGTCATGACCGACTCCCGCGTCCATGCCAGCTTACAACACCGTGGCCGACTCACATCCGCACCGGTTTTTAATGCCACGGTTGACTCTCACGTCTATATCAACACGCCGGGGCCACATACAGTCGTAAGATCTGCCCAATGGACGTGCTCAAGCTGCTGCCCCTGCGGTCCAGTCTACATTGACACGCAGCTGTCATGTCTGCTCACGCAAGCCGCCCCCATGGCTCGTCTCTAACAACATTGGAGCAAAGGAACAAATGACATTCGGAATCATGTCTTACGCAACATCACGAAAACAAGTGCCAGCCGTGACCTGCACCTGGAAAGCTTGCCATGAAGGAAACATACCTGGAGAAGCCACAATTTGAACCGACCATTATTGAGCTGGTAATTCAGAGCCAGCGGCAAAAGAAAATGACAAATGGCCCTGAAGGAGCCAGGAGAGACGGACTACATGAGAATAAAGCATGGGTCAAGAGGCATATGCACTCAATTTGGCCACGACATTTGCCAAAAATATATGATGAGCATCACGAAGATCATCAGCTCACTACATCGTCTCCAGTTTGGATAAAATCCATTGTTCAACCGCCAACCTTATGCCGGCTTATGCCACAGCCAAGGATGAAGACTCTTAAGCCGCCTCCATGAGTCAACTTAAGACTTGGGGGCTACACATATATAACTTGGCAGCTTCAACCAGGCTCAAATACTCTGGAACCCCGGGTTATTACGAGGGAGACAACCCGATCCCGGGGGCTGCTGCTTCATTGGCAAAAAATTGAAAGTCGCCCAAGAGGACGAGCCGCCAGGATGCGCCGTTCAAACATGGGTGCCCTGCCTTATTGGCGGAAGATTTAAAGTTGCCCAAGAGGACGAGCCGCCATGATGCGCCATTCAAACATGGGTGCCCTGATTTATTGGATCATCATATTATGATGAATGGTCGAGCTTTTCCATGATCATAGGTCACTTGGGGGCTTCCAACTTAATGAGTTTAGCTTTCATACCCTCTTGACCGGCTTCCATGCCATATATGGGTTAAACCTGCATGTTTGCAACTTGCTACTCCGCCAGGTGACCCGCCGTACTCTTGACAGTCAATCTTTCAATAAGACCCTGAACTTGTCAAGGTTAAAACGGCGGCTTATGTCATGAGAGACCCGGCTTACAGAGAGCTAGGATAAACTCACTTGTCCGCTGTAGTCTCTCCGCTATGTGGCCCATTCGTACTCTTAACAGTCAATCTTTTTTAAGACCCTGAACTAGTTAAGGTTAAAAGGACAGATTTATGTCACGTGAGAGCCGGCTTACGGGATTAAAGGCGTTCATGCCAAGCTTCTTGGAAGCAAAAACCTTGATTTTTTTTTTCAAAATAAGAACAAGAGTTGATCTCTTTGGGTTGTGCCTTCAAGGCCAACTTACAAATATTTGAGATATACATGTATATATTCTCTGTTAGTTGTTTTTATCATATACATACATCATCCTGCATTGCATCATGCATCATACATGTATATCAAGCCGGTCTTTAAACCGGGTTACATCGTAACCTCTGTAGGAACAAAGAGATCTTTGATTGCCAAAATGGCTGGATCTTCATCATGGTTTATCATAACCAGTATTAAATGATTGGGGGTTTTTTAAGCCAGCTCGGAAGAATTGACTATTCTCAAAGAGCCTCCCTATCACATATAATACCATGTCATCTAATTGACCGACTCTTGGATTTTTACAACTAGTGCTCTGTAGTGAACTACAACACTTATGGATTTCTCAAACATATATTTGCTGGGTTGCATCGCAACCACGAGCAGGGATTTTCATTTCAAGGACAAAGGCATTATTCCAGGATATTCGACAAATACCGGGTTACAACCACGGTCAAGGAGTCATTTAACAAATTATGATGAGTTATATTATTCTCACACAGTCCTGAGTCGCTGCGGGCAAACGACCCGGCACTTGGGGGCTACAGTATTCAGCTGCTTAAACAAATTATAAAGGTCCAAATTGAAGACCCGGCCCATCACATACTGATGAGCCGGCCCTTGGGGGATACACATGTTAAATACAAGACACTCAGTCTATATCTGGTGACTCAGATGACAACCCATATCTATAATACCTAAATAGTTCATCCCCACTACCTTATTTCTCTAAACATGCAGCCTATCCACATCAGCAGCTCAGCCACATCATCATTCTATTACCGGCTTACAGGAAGGACCCATCACTAACTAACCAGCGCACACAATGGCCACATCAGCTTTAGTTTATCAGGTCTCGGGAGGAAACCCACCAGGTATAGAATGCGGATCTTCTTCCGCATCGGCCCAATCATCTCCCCCGGTTAACTCCCCACCAATCTCCCCAATTAACTCCACCGTCCATTGGTTTCCAAAATAACTTCCTATTCGTCTTCTCCACCAAGTTGGTTCTCCCTTTTAAGCTTGCATCTTCGCTCACAGGGATCCACTTACCTACCCTAGGGTGGCTGGTCGGATCGAGGTGAGGGGCCCCTCTTGGTGCTGCGCGCACCTCTGCCGGCGCCGCCGAGTGCCTCCCCTCCTCCGCCACGTCGCGGTCCTTGGTGGCCACGGCCGGGCCCTGCTTTGTCCGTCGCTCCCCACAGATGGGAGACATGGAGAGGAGGTTGCATTGCGGTGGTGGCCTATGCTGGTGGGAGGAATCAGGCCGGCCGCTAGTGTCTCACCTGGAAGGATGCTCTGCCCGACGACCCGGCCCTGGAGTGGATGCCGCACCGGCCAGGTGCCTAGCCGGTGAATGAATTTCTTTTCGGCCTCGAAGGGTTGGGATGATGGTGAGGCCGGTAGGTCCTCCATCGACAGCCATGGCTTGCAGGAGCGTTGGATCGACCTCGACTCTGATTTGTGGTTGGCGTACTCCCCCAGCTTCACCCGCACCCGACCCAGTTTTTACAGGTTCAACTTTTAATCCAGAAAATTCAGAATTGTTGCCTTTATAACTGCGCAAGTTTACTACTGGAAAATACATGACTCGATTGATGGTACACTCGAATTATAGAATTGTTTCTCATATGGTCAAAATTGATATGAGACTGTTGTAACTTCTGACGGATGTACTGAGATTTCACCCTTAATTTTTAACTGTGTTTCCAGTTCTGTGGTTCAAATTCACATATCTACAAATGCCTACCAAGACCAAAAAAACGTTGATGGTAATAATATATTTCCACTGCTGTTTTGCTGCTTACCACACGAAGCTAGATAAAATGCACTCTTATTTTGCTTCTCGCTGCTACAAACTGAACATATGTGTGCATCATGATTTTCTTTATTAACATTACTGATTTTCTGTCCATATTTAGTTTCCAGATAGAATTTGACAGCTGTGTGAGCACACCTACCTGGTCGATAAAGATGGTTTAGTCATCTACAAAAGTTACTGAATTGGAATCTTTTCCTGCAGCTTGCTCTTGCAATCATTAGTGAGAGGTAGGAATCATCCTAGGTCGGGATACATCTGTGTCCTCAATGGTGCATGCGACAAACAATCATGTCATGTTGTAGGTACGAAGTTCCTCTTACACTTATAGATACGTGCTGGAGTTTAAAAGCAATTGCTTTCTCTTCAATTGCTTAAGACTTAGTCATGTGCAGCGTTGCCATCAAAATATGAAGATAGACACTGGAAATCATGTGGTTGCCCTTGATAATGGTATTGGTAAAACAAAATTATTTTACAGTAGAATAAAAACAGGTTCACCTTTCAAGTGCCTTATTAGTCATATCATCAGAAAAAGATTCTCAATTGATGGCACAAATCCACTTTCAATGCAGCCAGCTATAGAGGTGAGCAAATATTTGATATTCACAAACAAACTATTTCGTGCATACTAACTTGAGGAATGAAACATTTGTAGGCAAGCAACGACATGTTGTCCCTCACAACTTTCAGCCACAGAAATAGCGAGAGGTTTGTTGCCATACTTCGAATTAAAGTTCCAGTTCATTTTCAATCAAGTGCCTCCACTATTTCATTCATAATGGACACTAATTTATAGTCCATCTGTCCTTAGCCAAGATACCTCATAAGATAATACACCACCGGTTAGATTAGCTACTCCTGGTGATATGCAAAAGATTCAAACACGTTATTACTCATGGATATGCATACTTATTTAATTCCTCGATGAATGTTATAACACAAAATTCTGTTTCATTTGAACTACGGTACAAAAAGAAAGAAAAATGAGTTTACTAAAGATGCTAACAACATCGTAGCATGTAAATCATACCATTCTTCATATATTTATAAAAGAAAATTAAAATACATAGTTACATACGCTGATTTGACATTCATTTTTATCCGCACTGTTTAATTAACACCAATATAAAGTACTTTCACTTATTATGTCTATCACAATTTTCTATCGATCTCTCACTTTACATTTTCATGCAGCACTACAAACAACAATAATGTTGAAAGTGCGTTATATCGACTAGAGGGGGGGTGAATAGGCGATTTTTACAAATTCATCACTGAGGAATTTCAACTTGAGGAATTTGAAATGTGATGAATAACTAGCAGCGGAATAAGTACTCAGGTGCACGCGAAATATAGCAGTAGCATAGTCATCATGATGAAATAAAGCATGCACAGATTACAGGTAGCGTGATACAGGATAAGCAGGTGAGGAACAAGGTAACTTGAAGAATTTGAGGTGAGGAAATTGAGAAAGTCTTCAGTCAAATTCTTCAAACAGTAACGATCAATTTCATCAACAAGTACACGAGGAAATGAAAGGGTTGAGGAAACGGAACCAGGTAGCTCGATGAAGACAATTGTTTGATGACCCAGTTCCAACTGCCGTGACAGTCGTACGTCTGGTTTGGAGCGGCCTGGTATTTAAACCAGAAGACACACAGTCCCAGGACACACAGTCCTTACCGTATTCTCCTTGAGCTAAGGTCACACAGACCTCGCCCAACACTCGTGGTAAGTCTTCAGGGTAGACTTCCAAAACCCTCACAAACTGGTCACCCGGCGATCCACAATTGACTGTTGGATGCTCTAGAATAAGGTCACTTCGTGATCCCCAATTGACTGCAGGATGCACTAGACCATGACGCCTAACCGTCTGGAAGATACACAGTCTTCAAAGGTAACAAGCGTCGGTTCCACACAGGAACAATTTCTTCAGTGATGCTCAATCACTTTGGGTTTGGTGGTTTGGTTTTGGGTTTTTTCCTCACTGATGATTTTCTCTCAAAGTCCTCGAGGAATGGGATGCTCTCAAATGACAAGTGTCAGTTCTCTCTCGGAGCAGCCAACCAACTAGTGGTTGTGGGGGGTGTCTATTTATAGCCAGGGTGCAACCCGACATGATAAGACATAAATGCCCCCAATGATATGACCGTTATGTGGATAGGATGATTGGGGACAGCTGGCGCTTAGCACAGCAACGGTCGGAATTTCGAACTATAAAAGTCCTCAGGCTTATCATGTTCCTCACTTGTAGGCAATTCGCACTGGCGAAATCCTAACTCCTCAGTCAGACCAATTTCCTCAGAGACTAGAAGATCATCGTCTCTGTCACTGAAGAACTTGACTGATCTGCAAGAGATTTCCAAAGGCTTCACTCGAAGGATTGGATAGGTTGAGGCTTTTGAGTTGAGCATCAGTTGGAAATTTTCCTTAGTATTACCTCGGCCCCCTTTAACAGTACGGTGTTTCCTATGACTCAAAGAAAGGAAATGAAACTACGAAAACAAAAGTCTTCACGCTTCATAGTCCTCGTTCATATCTTCAAGGTCACACCAACTTCTTCCTTTTCAATGTCTTCAGGGAATACCAAAGTCTTCAGCAAAGTCTTCACCAAAGTCTTCAGTTGAAGACATACATTTTTAGGGGTCGATAATCTCCGAATGTATCAAACTCCTCAGCGACTTATAGAGCCTGTGTACACTTACAAACGCATCAGTCTCTTAACCTATATGTCTTCAATACACCAAAATCACTAAGGGGCACTAGATGCACTTACAAATGCCGAGGACAAGCATACTTCTATGTGTTCTCAGTGTGACAAACTGCATATATATCATCATGTATTTGCATGAGCTTTATTGATACAATCCACACGTCTTTTTTTATATATGTGTAGTGTTTATCGTCCTACCATTGTGTGAACGTTTGGTCTGATTGTATCGCCTGTTATGTATGATCAGTGTTTTGGTAGTAGATTGGGTTGTTTCATGGACAAGTTCATGCTTCTGTTAACCATTTTGGATTTCCGTCTTTTGTTTGCGTGCGAAATATAGTGCCATCGTTCCAGCTGGCTGATATTTTCGAAGAATTCTTGCATTGTGGTACAAATTTTTATATAATTTTTGAAGAGTTATAGCGATTGGAACTTAGATATCTATATACGGTCTCATATTGTTCAAGGTTGAAAGAAAATGGTGTAACAGTTGCTCGAATGTGTTATATTTTGTTTACCTGTGGCCTTTGCTTTATGTGCCATTATTTTAAGATTTTGCGTTTTTAGGGTAACACAATATTAAGTGTGAACGTTTTAAATATGACAGGAAATTAAGTCTAATCAGTTGGTGGATAGATCCAATAATAAATTTGAATCATTGCCTATTTGTGAAATCTATCATATTCATGACTCAAATTATATGTTATCTTCTTTCATCCATCTATGTTACTCCGAAAATCTATTACAAGTCCCGCAGCAACGCGCGGGGTATCATCTAGTTTCTCAACATTCAACGCCAAGTTCAAAGTCCCAGGTTGTTGCAGGCAAGACAACCCGGCACTTGGGGGCTACACTGGCTAAAGTTTTATAAAGTATAAGACAATTACAAGTCCTAGGCTGCTGCAGGCAAGACAACCCGACACTTGGGGGCTACACAGTCAAAGATATTATTGAAAAGCACCAAGTCTTCATGGATAAACTTGGAGCTTGGGGGCTACAGGTAATATGGATATAAAAAATAGAAGAACACTTTCAAGATGTCAATTGTGAGCGAGACGGGTCTCATTTCTTCATGGAGCTGAAGCGTTGAAATACCAGCTCACAATCACACGGATTTCTTGAAAGTGTTCTTCTATTTTATCAAGTCAGCTGGAGTCCAGTTGTTTGACCCGGCGTCACCAACAATCATGACCCGACATTATCAAAAGATCATAACCCGGCAGAATCTATATGAGCAACCTGGCTTCACAAGTTGAAAGTGGTTTAACAATGGACGATTTTCTATTCCCAATTAAAGCAATGGAAAGCTGGCTCAACTTCATATGATTTTCTTATCTCCGATATTTTCATCAAAGCCAAAGCATTGGAGGACGACTCAATGGCATACGGGTTTTTATTCCCAATATTTTGCAAAGGACACGGACCTGCAAGACGATTGTGAAGACGACTCGTTAATATGAAGAAGAAACCCGGATTTTCAAAGAGCTACTTCATTAAGCCGGCCAGTGGAGCAAGCCGGTCCCTTAACATATTTGTTATTCTTATTTCAGGAGCTTACCATGAATAAATTCAAGCTAACCTGGGGGCTAATGTCGGGGATATTACCCCGCGGTATAACCCGGCCTGAAGTATGACCCGGCCGAACTTGGCGGCTCATTGGTGACCCGGCAGGCGGGTCAGACAAACGACAAGACCCAACGGCCCAGAGGGCGGCTCATGGGAGGGCCGACTCTCAGGGAGAAGGCCCAAGGAAAGGAAAGACTCCCTCACAATGGAAACAAGACCCGGATTAGGATTCAAGAGAGACTAGTCCTAATCCTACTCCTAGTAGGACTCTACATGTAAACCTACCCCTTCCACTTATATAAGGATGGGTAAGGCACCCCTAGAGGGACGAGTTCAAGTCATTAGAGATAGACAGATTAGAGGCTCTCGAGATTAGAGGTAGCGATTACGCACCCTTGTAATCAAGATCGTCATCATCATCATCAATATAGACACAAAGCATGACGTAGGCTTTTACCTCCATCGGAGGGGCCGAACCTGGGTAAACTCGCGTCTCTCGATTCCGACCAACCCCTCTCAAGCCGCCACTTAGTTGCGATGGTCTCACACCTAAGTTCTCTCACGAGGACATCTTGTCGTGACAAAACCACGACACATGTTGAAACTAAAACTTTGCCACTGAATGAATTGCTTGATGCTCATATTGCTAGAGCTAGGGAACTTGCAAATGCTGAAACTGATGAGGACTTTGAATCACCTATTACACCTAGCTCTCCTAATAGATATGAACTGCCTCATGTACCTGAAGGCTATGTTATGGATAAGGAAACTCCTAGTGATTTCTTTGCTTGTGAAAATAGATATGACTTGAAGAAACTACTATGCAAACTGAAAGAAAAATCTATGATGGAGAAAATGAAATATGATCCTAAATTTGCTACTTATCCTATATTTGTTACTAATAAGGATTATGAGTTCTTTGTAGACCCTGAGTTAATTCCTATAGTAGAATCTGATCCTT
Organism: Elymus sibiricus; assembly: GCA_039707655.1. Classification (NCBI taxonomy): domain Eukaryota; kingdom Viridiplantae; phylum Streptophyta; class Magnoliopsida; order Poales; family Poaceae; genus Elymus; species Elymus sibiricus. The sequence continues at coordinate 274,148,166 of CM077675.1, read as the reverse complement.
TCCATGGTTATGAAAATGAAACTGTTGTCGAACACCTTATGAAACTGAATGATATTGCTGCTCTGTTTACCTATGATGAAAAGAACGCGAGGCCAAGGAATGGTTTCTTTCTCTTGCTCCTGGTTGTATGCATAGTCCCCAGGATATGCTCCATTATTTTTCTGCAAAATATTTTCCTGCTCATAAGAAACAAGCTGCCTTACAGGAAATATTTAACTTTGCGCAAATTGAAGAAGAGAATCTCCCTCAAGCTTGGGGGAGGCTTCTCCAGTTACTTAGAGCTTTGCATGATTGTCCTCTTAAGAAAAATGAAATTCTCGATATCTTTTATAATGGACTAACCGATGCTTCTAGGGATTTCCTAGATAGTTGTGCTGGTTGTGTTTTCAGGGAAAGAACTGTCGGTCAAGCTGAAGAATTATTGAATAACATATTGCAAAATGCCGATGATTGGACACTTCCTGAACCACCTCCGAAACCTATTCAGAAGAAGAGAGGTATTCTATTCCTCAACCTTGAAGTTATGCAAGAAGCAAAAAGATCTATGAAGGAGAAAGGTATCAAAATTGAGAATATCAAGAAATTACCACCTATTGAAGAAATACATGGACTTGATAACCCGACACAGGTAGTAGAGGTAAACTCTCTCCGTTCCTTTATTGAAAATGATATACCTTACACTAAGTGTCCTGAACAATGCATGGATGAATATGATGATTATGTTGTTAAGAAAGAACACTTCAACAATTATGTTAAAGATCAATTGAGATGTAATGCCATGATTATAGACCGCTTAAGTGACTTGATGTTTAGAATTGCTAATGATGTAAAAGGGCTAGGTAAACATGCTTCTATGGTTCACACCCAACTAGACCAAGTTGCTAAGTCACAAAATGATTTGCTTGCTGAAATAAATAATAATATGAATGATCGCGCTGTTAGAATAATGACTAGGGGAGGTCGTATGACCCAAGAACCTCTCTACCCAGAAGGTCATCCTAAAATAATAGAACATGATTCTTAGAGAATTAATGTAAGAAAAAGGATAGGAACTTGCATGCTGCTAGTGAACCTGTTATAGAAACACCTACTGAGAAACATAATGATGTTTCTATTTCTGATGCTAAGACACAATCTGGTAGTGAACATGCACCTAGTGATAATGAAAAGGAAGATGAAAATAACACTGTGCATGTAGATGCTCCACGATATAGTATCAAAGAAAATGATAAGGATGTATAGATAGAACCCGCGGAGGATCTTGATAACCCACCTCCTAAATATAAACGCTATGATAAGAGAGACTTTGTTGCTAGGAAACATGGAAGGGAAAGAGAGCCATGGGTTCAAAAACCCATGCCATTCCCTCGTAAGCCTTCCAAAAGTAAGGATGATGAAGATTTTGAGCGGTTTGCTGAAATGATTAGACCCGTCCTTTTGCGTACTCATTTGACTGATATATTGAAAATGCCTCCATATGCTAAGTACATGAAATATATTATTACCCACAAAAGAAAAATACCTGAAACTGAAATTGCTACTATGCTTGCCAATTATTCTTTTGATGGAGGACTACCTAAGAAGCTAGGAGATCCTGGCATACCCACAATACCTTGCTCTATTAAAAGAAATTATGTTAAAACTGCTTTATGTGATTTAGGAGCCAGTGTTAGTGTTATGCCTTTCTCCCTTTATAAAAGACTTGATTTGAGTAAGCTTACACCTACCGAGATATCTTTGCAAATCGCTGATAAATCCACCGCTTTACCTACTGGAATTTGTGAGGATGTTCCTATTGTGGTTGCAAATGTTACTATCTTGACAGACTTTGTTATTCTTGAGATGCCCGAGGACGACAATATGACGATCATGTTTGGTTCTACCATAGTTGCATCGCATGCAAATTAAAATTTTCCTATGCGCAGAACATCCAAGAACATGCTACAGAGATGGATCACAGATCGTTACCACTAGACGCGCAGTGCCGTCCAGCAGAAGTAGAGTTGGGGCAGCGCATCCGCGAGGTCCGTCTCCTCCTTGTCTGATCTCCCTCGAATAGCCGGCCGTCAGATCCCACATACAGGTTTGCCGAAGCGGCGCAAGTGCACCGCCTCTAATGGTATCTGCGCGTGCAGGAGGAACACCGTGCAGCGGACTGATAGGTCCGATCACATAGTTTGGCGGCGAGTGGAGGTGGCTAGTTGCAACACATTCAAAGCCCTAATGACAGAGCCGAAGCGATCAACAAGATGGGTGTGCCGCACCTGCACTATATGTAGGCATCCGTCGCGGGCTCAACTCTTGGGCCTCGCACTGATCCTAAAGCCCACGTGTTCCTTCCCTTAAGCGTGTGGCCCCTTAGGTTCTCGTTCACTTGATCGCGAGTCAGATCACATCCCGCTCGACTAGTCGGTAGCAGCCTCTAGAAAAGCACGCCAAATCCAAGTGTCCGATGAAGCTGGTTAGGCGAACCTGTACTTCATACTTCTGTTCCCTTTGCCACACGATATATGTTGTCGGGCTCAAGGCGAGTCTGTCATCCTTGTGTTAGCCCGACCTCTTTCTCGTTCTAGTGACGCCGACAACAAATCAGATTATCTCATAATCCTTGTCGCATGGCCATGCTTATCTTGGTCGGATCACACGAGGGGCCTAGAGTATATCTCTCCTAATCGGAGGGGCAAATCCCATGTTGCTCGACCATGTCTCGCAGCATGGGTCTGGACAAGCCCGAAACCTACCTTTATAACTACCCAGTTACGGAGTAGCATTTGGTCAGGCCAAAGTAGGTCTATCACCATCCCGAGTACATGGGCCAGCTCAGGTCTTAGGACATAGAACGTATGTTGTACTAGAGACTCATAGATGACATATCGCTGCGTCTCATAGTTGGGTCTGTCCAACTCAGACCTTATCTCAACTTGGATCTAACTACATCGAATCCGACCAGATCTTTCTGAGTCCATATTATTCGGCTAGCATCCAATACTACATGGTTAGTGAGACCGGACCATCCATCGTGTCATATGCTAGTCTAACTGGTTGTGCGTCCACACAACCCTTTCGACTAGGGACCATTTAGGACAGTCATCATACAGTGCATAGTCTCACAAACAAGTCATGTACTTGTTAATACACATCATTGATAATGTCCAAGGACTATCTTTATTCATAAACACATAGGAAATATCATCATACATGATTGCCTCTAGGGCATATCTCCAACAGTCCCCCACTTGCACTAGAGTCAATCAAATAGACATCGAATGCCCATAGCTCTAATGTGCCCCTCATGCTTGGGTTGTGGAAGCGGCTTAGTCAACGGATCTGCAACATTTTCATCCGTATGAATATTGCATAAATTAGTATCACCATTCTTTACGAGCTTTCGTATTAGGTGATACTTTCGGTCTATGTGCCTGGTCTTGTGGTGTTGTCTCAGCTCCTTGGCCTGTGCGATGGCACCTGAATTGTCGCAATACAGGTCCAACGGTTTTGCCCAGCCCGGGAACACACCAAGATCCTCCAGGAACTTCCGAATCCAAACAGCTTCCTTTGCGGCTTCACAAGCCACAATGTATTAGGCCTCTGTTGTGGAGTCGGGCACCGTATCTTGCTTGGAACTCGTCCAGCTCACCGCTCCTCCATTCATGACATACACGAATCCAGTTTGCGATCGATAATCATCCCTGTCGGTTTGGAAAATAGCATCAGCATAACCCTTTACGCAGAGCTCCTCCTCACCTCCATAAACTAGGAACATCTCTTTAGTCCTTTTCAGGTACTTCAGGATAGTTTTCACCGCTGCCCAGTGACTCTCACCTGGGTCAGCCTGTTATCTGCTTGTTAAGCTTATTGTATAGGCAACATCAGGCCGTGTACATAGCATGGCATACATGATGGATCCTATTGCCGAAGCATACGGAATCCTACTCATCACTTTTCGCTCATCAGAATTCGTAGGACCCTGAGTCTTGCTTAGCCTTATACCACGTGAGATGGGCAAGAACCCTTTCTTGGCCTCACTCATGTTGAACAGCTTCAACACTTTGTCTATGTATGTGCTCTGGATTAAGCCGAGCAGCTTCTTCGATCTATCTCTATAGATCTTGATTCCTAAAATGTATACTGCTTCTCCAAGGTCTTTCATCGAAAACTTGCCATTCAATGATTCCTTGACTGAGTTCGGCATCGAAACGTCATTTCCGATCAACAGTATGTCATCCACATACAAGATCAAAAATACTACCAAGCTCCCACTAGACTTCTTGTATAAACAATAGTCCCCTTCGTTCTTGATAAAACCAAGGTCAGCGATGACTTCTGAAAACGAATGTTCCAACTCCGAGATGCTTGCTTCAATCCATAAATGGATCTCTTAAGCTTGCATATTTTACTAGCATTATTTGGATTGATAAAACCTTGAGGTTGTATCATGTACACATCCTCTTTTAAATTTCCATGAAGGAAAGCCGTTTTGACATCCATCTGCCATATCTCATAATCGAAATATGCAGCTATAGCTAGTATGATCCTCACCGACTTTAGCATCGCTACTGGCTAGTAGGTCTCGTCGTAGTCAATTCCTTGAACTTGTCCATAACCTTTAGAGACAATACGAACTTTGTGGATCTGAACATTTCCATCCACATCGGTTTTCTTCTTAAAGACCCATTTGCAACCAATGGCAATCACGCCAGGTGGCAGATCAACCAAGTCCCAGACTTGATTATCATCCATGGACTTTAACTCGGATCTCATGGCCTCCAGCCATGCCTTGGAATCTGGGCTCACCATCTCTTCCGCATACGTGGCCGGCTCATCGCTTTCTAGCAACAACACATCGCGCACTCTACGCAATCTTTCCGACCTCCGTGCCTCCGGTGCCGAATCCACTACGGGTTCCTTGACCGACTCTGGTATGATCTCATCACCAACCGAGTCATTCCTGAGTGTCTCTCGACTTTCTTCGAGTCGCACCAATCTCCCATTGGTCTATCGACTGAGAAACTCTTTCTCTAGGAAAACCCCGTTCTGAGCAGAAAACACTTTGTTCTCTTCTCGGTTGTAGAAGTTGTATCCTAAGGTTTCCCTCGGATATCCCATGAATATGCATTTTCCAATTTAGGTGTAAGCTTGTCCGACATGAGTCGCTTGATAAATGCTTCACAACCCCAAATCTTTAGAAAAGACAAACTAGGACTCTTCCGAGTCCAGATCTCATGTGGTGTCTTGTCTATGGATTTTGATTGTACCCTGTTAAGAGTGAAAGCTGCAGTTTCTAGAGCGTATCCCCAGAATGACAAGGGTAAATCCGATTTGCTCATAATCGATCAGACCATGTCCAACAAGGTTCGATTTCTCCATTCTGACACGCCGTTTCTCTGCGGTGTACCCGGAGGTGTGAGCTAAGGTACCACACCTCGGCTTTTTAGATGATCATCAAACTCCTGGCTCATGTACTCACCTCCACGATCTGATCGTAGAAGATTTATTGTCTTGCCGAGCTAATTTTCAGCCTTGTTTTGAAACTCTTTGAACTTTTCAAAAGTTTCCGACTTGTGCCTCATCAAATAGATATATCCATATCTACTCAAATCGTCGGTAAAAGCCACGAAGTACTGATAGCCACCTTTGGTCGTTGTGCTCATTGGACCACACACATCACTGTGTATAAGCTCCAATAGCTCAGACACCCTTTCGCAATCTTTGCAAAAGGATATTTAGTCATCTTGCCAAGCAAGAATGATTTGCATGTCTCGAACGACCCGAAGTCGAACGAAGTTAGGAGTCCATCATCATGGAGCTTCTTCATGCATTTCACACTAATATGTCCAAGCCAACAATGCCATAAGTAAGTCGGATTTATCTCATTAGGCCTATGCCTCTTGACATTCATGTTATAGACTGGTTCCGTTTCCAGATTCAAAATAAATAGCGCATCTACAATGGGTGCATAGCCATGGAACATTCCATTCAAATAAAATGAACAACCATTGTCCTTTAAATTGAATTCATAACCTTGACTCATCAAACATGAGGAAGAAATAATGTTCTGACTAAGTGCAGGAATGTAATAACAATTATTCAATTCCAAAATGAATCCAGAAGGAAGCTGAAGCTGCATTGTGCCGACCTCCAACGCTGCAACTATTGCTTTGTTGCCGACCCTGATGTCAATCTCCCCTTGTGCCACACACCTAGTTCTTACCAGCCCCTGCATCGAGTTGCAAATATGAACAACCGATCCGGTATCAAATACCCAAGAGCTACTAGGTATGTCAGCACGGTAAATGTCTATAACATATGTAACAAGTGTACCTTTGCTCGAAGTCATACTTCCAGCCTTCTTGCCATGCTCGGCAAGCCACTTGCGACAATTCCTCTTCCAGTGACCAGGTTCCTTGTAATGAAAGCATATGGTCTTTGAGTTTGGTCCCGACTTTGGCTCCATGACAGAGACAACCTTCTCTGTGCCCTTAGCCTTTTTCTTGGACCAACTTTTCTTGAACTTAGCCAATTTCTGCACCATCAACACTTGATGCGTGCCTTTCTTAATATCCTGCTCTGCCACCTTGAGCATCCCATGCAATTCAGTGAGCTTCTTATCCATGCCGTGCATATGATAGTTCGAGATGAACGTCCCATAGCTAGGTGGAAGAGATCCCAGAATTGCATCCGTGGACAGCTCGTCCCCAAGTGGGAAGCCTAACCGATCCAAAGCTTGCACGTACCCTACCATCTTGATCACTTGCGGGCTCAGTGGATCATCCTCTTTCAGCTTACAATCCGTCAAGGATAGCCAGACGTTGAACCTTTCGGTCCTAGCCTGCACCTGAAACATACTCTCGAGACTCTCGATCATCTCGAAAGCCTCAATGTTCTCGAAATGTTGTTGCAAATCGGGCTTCATACAAGCCAACATGAGGCAACTGATCTCGTTTGATTCATCAACGAGTTTCTGGTGGGCATTCTTGGTTGTGGCACTAGCATTCTTGGCAGGTTCCTCTAGAAGTGGATCCTCTAGAACATGTTCCTTTTTATCGTGCTTGAGAACAATTCTCAAATTTCTATACCAGGTGGTAAAGTTTGTTCCATTCAGTTTATCCTTTTCCAGAATTGATTTCAATGCAAAATTGGGTTGAGCGGGTGGTGCCATTGATCTACAACAGAAAATATGCAATCACTAAGCAATGTGTTTATGTAGAGTAATTCAAGCCTTAAACAGAACTACTCCCACTGAAGTCAGCATCCCTTCACAAACTCTAAGTGATTCAGGATCCGATTAGCGCAAGCGACTACTGAGCTTTCGCATCACTGCTAGCCAACTTGCCTATTCGGTAAGCAACTCCTTGCTAATCGTATCTCCATACGACTCCTGTCGGTCGGGTAGGTATCTCATACCCCTGCTCCCAATCTTCTTTGCCACAAGGCCCAAAACCGTTTTTATAGCCTTGTTAAGTTAACCTGATGCAGTGCATGTCCGTGACCGACACGAACCCTCCAGTTCAAGGACACCTAGTGGCACCTCAATTTTATGAGCCCACCACTAGATGTACTTGACGTGCGAAGGTGCAACATCCGGAATGACAATATGCTTGATATTAATGAGGGATCTTTCTACCATTTTAACATGCATAGAAACAAGAAGCAATATCAACCACATATAAACCTAAATATGTAAAATAGTATGGCTCCTTCATGGACGTCCTTCCAGGCCGGCTCCAACTCCGATGACCAGGGCGGAACTCCATCTTGTCCGTCATGCCGGGATGCCAAAACCTCGAACTTGATCTTTGTTCTCCAACTAATACAACTAGTAATGAATATACAGAGAATCACAAGTCGACATGCAGGTCGTTATACAATATAATGACAACACTTTGGCTCCTGCCGGCTGACAATCATGACACGCAGGTCATGTTAAGTTACACACATGCATCACATACATATGAGCCATACTATTCACATCAAACCTGCAAACAAATTTTAAGCCTAGAATCGCATTCTACCGGCTTGTGTGATCGTGTAGGAAATACAAGGCGCTAGGCACATGGCGGTCCTGCTAGCCGGTTAGCAGGCGGGGCTTACGCACAAGGCGCTACGCAATCGCATTTACGTTTCACTGTTAACCCCGATGGCGGATACCGACCGGTAGGGGTAGGTTGTGTCATGACCTCATCGATTCCGATTGACAGAAAACATAGCCTCAATGATCCCCATGTGCAGTTGATCTCATCAACCGTGCACATAGTCGATCTCATGAATGATATGTCTCCAACGTATCTATAATTTTTGATTGTTCCATGCTATTATATTATCTGTTTTGGATGTTTTATGTGCATTAATATGCTATTTTATATTATTTTTGGGACTAACCTATTAATCTAGAGCCTAGTGCCAGTTTCTGTTTTTTCCTTGTTTTTGAGTATTGCAGATAAGGAATATTAAACGGAGTCCAAACGGAATAAAATCTTTGGAATAATTTTTCTTGGACCAGAAGACATCTACCAAGCTTGGAGAACAAGGCAGGAGAGCCGCCGTGTGGCCACAAGCCACAGGGGCGCGCCCAGGGGGGTATGGCGCGCCCCCTGGCTTGTGGGCCCACGGCAACTCTCCCAACCCTAATTTTCAGCCTATAAATTCCAAAATATTCCCTGTATACCAGAGAGAGCCACGAAAACACTTTTCCGCCGCCAGGAGCCTCGGTTCCCGTGAGATCCAATCTTGGAGCCTTTTTGGGTAATCTGCTGGTGGGGGATTCGATCACGGAGGGCATCTACATCAACTCCATTGCCCATCCGATAATGCGTGAGTAGTTCACCATAGACCTTCGGGTCCATAGCTAGTAGCTAGATGGCTTCTTCTCTCTCTATGCTCTTCAATACCATGTTCTTCATGATCTTCATGGAGATCTATCCGATGTAATACTCTTTTGCGGTGTGTTTGTCGAGATCCGATGAATTGTGGGTTTATGTTCAGATTATCCATGAATATTATTTGAGTCTTTTCTGAATTCTTATATGCATGATTTCATATCTTTGTAAGTCTCTTCGAGTTATTGGTTTGGTTTGGCCAACTAGATTGGTAATTCTTGCAATGGGAGAAGTGCTTAGTTTTGGGTTCAATCTTGCGGTGTCCTCACCCAGTGACATAGTAGGGGTAGCGAGGCACGTATTGTATTGTTGCCATCGAGGATAAAAAGATGGGGTTTTCATCATATTTCTTGAGTTTATCCCTCTACATCATGTCATCTTACCTAATGCGTTACTCTGTTCTTCATGAACTTAATACTCTAGATGCAGGCAGGAGTCGGTCGATGTGTGGAGTAATAGTAGTAGACGCAGAATTGTTTCGGTCTACTTGACACGGACGTGATGCCTATATGCATAATCATTGCCTTGGATATCTTCATAATTATTCGCTTTTCTATCAATTGCTCGACAGTAATTTGTTCACCCACCGTAATACTTGCCATTATGAGAGAAGCCTCTAGTGAAACCTATGGCCCCCGGGTCTATTTTCCATCTTATACTTTCAGATCTAAAACTAAAAACACCAAAAATACCTTGCTACAATATTTTTACTTTTGTTTTACTTTACTTTCAAGCAATCTATTCTATCTATCTCTATCAGATCTCATCCTTGCAAGTAACCGTGAAGGGATTGACAACCCCTTTATAGCGTTGGGTGCAAGTGTTTGATTATTTGTGTAGGTACATCCATTGGTGACTTGCTTGTATCTCCTACTGGATTGATACCTTGGTTCTCAACAACTGAGGGAAATACTTATCTACTTTGCTGCATCACCCGTTCCTCTTCACGGAAACCAACGCATGCTCGAGAAGTAGCAAGAAGGATTTCTGGCGCCGTTGCCGGGGAGATCTACATCAAGCCTACCAAGTACCCATCACAAACTCATCTCTTGCATTTACTTTATTTGCCATTTGCCTCTCGTTTTCGTCTCCCCCACTTCTAAAACGATTTTCCAAAAAGATTTGCCTTTTTATTCGCCCTTCTTCCGTTCGCCTTTTCGTTTGCTTTTTGTTTGCTTGTGTGATAGATCGCTTAAAGCTCATGGCTAGCCTTGCTACTATCGTTAGTACTCCTGAGTATGAAGTTCTTAATTTCAAGCAAAGGGAGGGAGAAAATTTAAAAGATGCTTGGTATAGGATTTGCAATGCTCAAAATAGATCTACTCGTAAGCAATCTACTACCGTTCTCCTTCGCAATTTTTATGTGGGTGTTTTTCCTTGGAATAGATATGTTTTGGATACCATTACGAGAGGGAATTTCTTGGGGAACAATACCTTTGATTATTATAATGCCATGATAAATTTGGTAGGTTCACCCCCTCTCATGGTTAATGAAACTATTTTAACTTTGGAACATGTGATGTGAAGGCTTGATATCATTGAAAATATAGTTGCTACTATAGATCTCATTGAAAACTTGGATAAAAGATCCATAATCATATCACACAATATGGATCTAAGGTAGGAGTTACTTTAAAAAACCTAAAGGAAAAAGAACCCATAGTTAATGAAAAATTGGATCAAGATTCCTCTAGAATTGGAAAGCTAGAGGACATTATCACTAACTTGGGTTCCGCTTTTGCTTCTGCCCAAACCACCTCAAAATCTCCTCCTAAGGCTGCCAAGTTTATTTATGTTCCCAAGAAAAAGGGTGAATCCTCTAGTAAAGGGGATGAAGATCTTAAGATGATAAGTGTTCACCCTAACTTCATTAATATCGTTCGGGAACCTATTGCTACAAGTGAGTTTCTTGATTTCTTTCCTAGGAGTATGATAATTGATGAAACCAAAGAATCTCCTAGGGTTTATAAGTGTGCAATCGAGGAATTGCATACCAAAGATGACAATACCTAGATCTATTGCGTTTTGCCTAGCTAGGGGCGTTAAACAATAGCGCTTGTTGGGAGGCAACCCAATCTTATTTTTGTTTTTTGTTTTTTGTTTCTGTTTTTGTGTGTTTTGCACATTATTACTTCTGTAATAATTGTGTTTTCTTGTTTAAATTAGTGTTTGAGCCAAGTAAGACCTTTGGGATGGTCTACGGTATTTGTGGTTTGATTCTGTTAAAAAACAGAAACTTTTGCGCTCAGTCCAGAATTTTTATAAATTTACTGGAACATGCTTTTGATCTGAATTTTTTACACAAGATTGATATACAAATTTACCTGGTTGTCCTAATTTTTCAGAAGTTTTAGAGTTACATAAGTATTCGAAGTCTACAGATTGCTACAGACTGTTCTGTTTTTGACAGATTCTGTTTTCTTTGTGTTGTTTGCTTATTTTGATGAATCTATGGGTTGTATCGGGGGGTATGAACCATGGAGAAGTTAGAATACAGTAGGTATTACACAAATATAAATAAAGAATGAGTACACAACAGTACCTAAAGTGGTGATTTATTTTTCTTATACTAACGGATCTCATGAGTTTTCTGTTGAGTTTTGTGTTGTGAAGTTTTCAAGTTTTGGGTAAAGATTTGATGGATTATGGAATAAGGAGTGGCAAGAGCCTAAGCTTGGGGATGCCCAAGGCACCCCAAGCCATATTCAAGGATACCAAAGAGCCTAAGCTTGGGGATGCCCCGGAAGGCATCCCCTCTTTCGTCTTCAATCCATCGGTAAATTTACTTGAGGCTATATTTTTATTCACCACATGATATGTGTTTTGCTTGGAGCGTCTTGTATGATATGAGTCTTTGCTTTTTAGTTTGCCACAATCATCCTTGCTGCACACATCTTTTTTAGAGAGACACGCTGATTCTTGAATTTATTAGAATACTCTATGTGCTTCACTTATATCTTTTGAGCTAGGCAATGTTGCTCTAGTGCTTCACTTATATCTTTTTAGAGCATGGTGGTGTTTTATTTTATAGAAATTATTGAACTCTCGTACTTCACTTATATTATTTTGAGAGTTTCTTAAAACAGCATGGTAATTTGTTTAGGTTATGAATTTAGTCCTAATATAATGGGCATCCAAGAGGGATATAATAAAAACTTTCATATTAAGTGCATTGAATACTATGAGAAGTTTGATTCCTTGCATATAGTTTTGAGATAATAGAGATGTTAATATGAGAGTCATTCTAGTGAGTAGTTGTGAATTGGAGAGATACTTGTGTTGAAGTTTGTGATTCCCGTAGCATGCACGTATGGTGAACCGTTATGTAACGAAGTCGGAGCATGATTTGTTTAATGATTGTCGACCTTTGTGTGAGGGTCGGGAGCGCGCGATGGTTAACTCCTACCAACCTCTCCCCTAGGAGCATGCGTCTAATGCTTTGTTTGATAACTAATAGACTTTTGCAATAAGTATGTGAGTTCTTTATGACTAATGTTGAGTACATGGATTATACGCACTCTCACCCTTCCACCTTTGCTAGCCTCTCTAGTACCGCACAACTTTCGCCGGTACATCAAACCCACCTTCCTCAAAACAGCCACCATATATTTTCGTCAAAACAGCCACCATATCTACCTATTATGGCATTTCCATAGCCATTCCGAGATATATTGCCATGCAACTTCCACCGTTCCGCTTTTCATGACATGCACCACCACTTTCATATTGCATATAGAGTCATATTTTGTCATAGGTATCGAGTTGTAATTTTTCTTTTGAGTTGTAAGTAAATAAAAGTGTGATGATTTTCATTATAAGAGCATTGTCCCGTGTGAGAAAAGGATGATGGAAGCCATGACTCCCTCACTAGTTGGGATGAGTATCCGGACTTTACAAAAAAAAATAAAAGAGGCCAGCGAAGCCCAAATAAAAAAAAAGAGGCCAAAGATGCACACCAAAATAAAAAAAAAGAGAAAAAAAGGAAAAAAAATGAGAGAAAGAGAGAAGGGACAATTGCTACTATCTTTTTCCACACTTGTGCTTCAAAGTAGCACCATGATCTTCATGATGGAGAGTCTCCTATTTTGTCACTTTCATATAACTAGTGGAGTTTCATCTTGCACGACCACTTAGTTTTCTCTTTGAGCTTTCATACACTTATAGCTCTAGTGCACCCGTTGCATGGCAATCCCTACTCACTCACATTGATATCTATTGATGGGCATCTCCATAGCCCGTTGATACGCCTAGTTGATGTGAGACTATCTTCTCCTTTTTCCTTGCAACCTCCACCATATTCTATTCCACCTATAGTGCCATATCCATGGCTCACGCTCATGTATTGCGTGAGAGTTGAAAAGGTTTGAGAACACCAAAAGTGTGAAACAATTGCTTGACTTGTTCATCGGGGTTGTGCATGATTTAGATACTTTGAGTGGGGAAGATGGAGCATAGCTAGACCATATGATTTTGTAGGGATAACTTTCTAAGGCCATGTTGTTTCGAAAGGACACGATTGCCTTGTTGGTGTGCTCGAAGTATTACTGTTTTTATGTCAATATTAGATTATTGTTTTGAATCTTACGGATCTGAATATTCATGCCACAATAAAGAATATTACATGGATAAATATGTTAGGTAGCATTCCACATCAAAAATTCTGTTTTTATCATTTACCTACTCGAGGACGAGCAGGAATTAAGCTTGGGGATGCTTGATACGTCTCCAACGTATCTATAATTTTTGATTGTTCCATGCTATTATATTATCTGTTTTGGATGTTTTATATGCATTAATATGCTATTTTATATTATTTTTGGGACTAACCTATTAATCTAGAGCCTACTGCCAGTTTCTGTTTTTTCCTTGTTTTTGAGTATTGCAGATAAGGAATATTAAACGGAGTCCAAACGGAATAAAATCTTCGGAATAATTTTTCTTGGACCAGAAGACATCTACCATGCTTGGAGAACAAGGCAGGAGAGCCGCCGTGTGGCCACAAGCCACAGGGGCGCGCCCAGGGGTGTAGGGCGCGCCCCCTGGCTTGTGGGCCCACGGCAACTCTCCCAACCCTAATTTTCAGCCTATAAATTCCAAAATATTCCCTCTATACCAGAGAGAACCACAAAAACACTTTTCCGCCGCCAGGAGCCTCGGTTCCCATGAGATCCAATCTTGGAGCCTTTTCCGGTAATCTGCCGGAGGGGGATTCGATCACGGAGGGCATCTACATCAACTCCATTGCCCCTCCGATGATGCGTGAGTAGTTCACCACAGACCTTCGGGTCCATAGCTAGTAGCTAGATGGCTTCTTCTCTCTCTTTGCTCTTCAATACCATGTTCTTCATGATCTTCATGGAGATCTATCCGATGTAATACTCTTTTGCGGTGTGTTTGTCGAGATCCGATGAATTGTGGGTTTATGTTCAGATTATCTATGAATATTATTTGAGTCTTTTCTGAATTCTTATATGCATGATTTCATATCTTTGCAAGTCTCTTCGAGTTATTGGTTTGGGTTGGCCAACTAGATTGGTAATTCTTGCAATGGGAGAAGTGCTTAGTTTTGGGTTCAATCTTGCGGTGTCCTCACCCAGTGACATAGTAGGGGTAGCGAGGCACGTATTGTATTGTTGCCATCGAGGATAAAAAGATGGGGTTTTCATCATATTTCTTGAGTTTATCCCTCTACATCATGTCATCTTACCTAATGCGTTACTCTGTTCTTCATGAACTTAATACTCTAGATGCAGGCAGGAGTCGGTCGATGTGTGGAGTAATAGTAGTAGATGCAGAATCGTTTCGGTCTACTTGACACGGACGTGATGCCTATATGCATAATCATTGCCTTGGATATCTTCATAATTATTCGCTTTTCTATCAATTGCTCAACAGTAATTTGTTCACCCACCGTAATACTTGCCATTATGAGAGAAGCCTCTAGTGAAACCTATGGCCCCCGGGTCTATTTTCCATCTTATACTTTCAGATCTAAAACCAAAAACACCAAAAATACCTTGCTACAATATTTTTACTTTTGTTTTACTTTACTTTCAAGCAATCTATTCTATCTATCTCTATCAGATCTCATCCTTGCAAGTAACCGTGAAGGGATTGACAACCCCTTTATAGCGTTGGGTGCAAGTGTTTGATTATTTGTGTAGGTACATCCATTGGTGACTTGCTTGTATCTCCTACTGGATTGATACCTTGGTTCTCAACAACTGAGGGAAATACTTATCTACTTTGCTGCATCACCCGTTCCTCTTCACGGAAACCAACGCATGCTCGAGAAGTAGCAATGAACGACAACAGATCTCATCTGTCGCCTCCACATATCAAATATGCATCCGATCTGAAACCAAATCTTATTGCAGAGGCTCTGATACCACCGTTGGGTTCTACCGTAGTTGCATCGCATGCAAAATAAAATTTTCCTACGTGCAGAACATCCAGGGAAATGCTATAGTGATGAATCACAGATCGTTACCACTAGACGCGCAGTGCCGTGCAGCGGAAGTAGAGTTAGGGTAGCGCGTCCGCGAGGTCCATCTCCTCCTTGTCCGATCTCCCTCGAACAGCCGGTCACCAGATCCCACATACAGGTTCGCCGGAGCACCGCAAGTGCACCGCCTCTAATGGTATCCGCGCGTTTAGGAGGACCACCGTGCGGCGGACTGCTAGGTCCGATCACACAGTTCAGTGGCGAGTGGAGGTGGCTAGTTGCAACATATGCAAAGCCCTAATGACAGCGTCGAAGCGATCAACAAGATGGGTGTGCCGCACACTATATATAGGCATCCGTCGCAGGCTCAACTCTTGGGCCTCGCACTGATCCTAAATCCCATGTGTTCCTTCCCTTAAGCATGCGACCCCTTAGGTTCTCGTTCTTTGGTCGCGAGTCAGATCACATCCCGCTCGACTAGTTGGTAGCGGCCTCTAGCAAAGCGTGCCGACTCCAAGTGTCTGATGAAGCTGGTTAGGCAAACCTGTACTTCATACTTCTGCTCCCTTTGCCACACGATATATGTTGTCGGGCTCAAGGCGAGTCTGTCATCCTTGTGTTAGCCCGACCTCTTTCTCGTTCCAGTGATGCCGACCACAAATCAGATTATCTCATAATCCTTGTCGCATGGCCATGCTTATCTTGGTCGGATCACACGAGGGGCCCAGAGTATATCTCCCCTGATCGGAGGGACAAATCCCATCTTTCTCGACCATGTCTCGCAGCATGGGTCTGGACAAGCCCGAAACCTACCTTTATAACTACCCAGTTATGGAGTAGTGTTTGGTCAACCCAAAGCAGGTCTATCACCATCCCGAGTACATGTGCCAGCTCAGGTCTTAGGACATAGAACGTATGTTATACTAGAGACTCACATATGACACATCACTGCGTCTCATAGTTGGGTCTGTCCAACTCAGACCTTATCTCAACTCGGATCTGACTACGTCGAATCCGACCAGATCTTTCTGAGTCCATATTATCCGGCTAGCATCCAATGCTACATGGTAAGTGAGACCGGACCATCCACCGTGTCATATGCTAGTCTAACTGGCTATGCGCCCACACACCCCTTTCGACTAGGGACCATTTAGGACATTCATCATACAATGCATAGTCTCACAAACAAGTCATGTACTTGTTAATACACATCATTGATAATGTCCAAGGACTATCTTTGTTCAAAAACACATAGGAAATATCATCATACATGATTGCCTCTAGGGCATATCTCCAACAGATCATCCTTGGTAGACCATTCTTAAATACTGCAGGGGCTATTATTGATTGCAATAAAAGCAAGTTTACCTTTCACGTCAATGGCAAGCAACATACCGTGCATTTTTTGAAGAAGCAAACTTTGGTTAATAATATTAATGTCATTGAGCCTACTCCCACTGTTATCGTTGGAAGTTTTGCAATTCCACTACCTACTGTCAAGAAGAAATATTATAATCTTATTATCGGGGAGATGCAAATCCTCATTGAGTTAACCTAGTGATATACAAAAATTCTTCCGTTGCATGTTAACCAGAAATGGTTGTTAATAAGACTTGATCAACCTTATTAATGGATCCTTTTCGGAAGGCATGTGATTGATGAATTTAGTACTCACAACTCTGTGTATCAAAAGTTTATCCACTATTATTTTTAGTTTATATAAAATAAATTAGCATGCTTTTCCGTTTTTTCTGTTTTTACCGTGCGTAGAAAAATGCCAGAAAATAAAAAGTCTAAGATTGCCACCAAATTTTAACATGAATTTGTCTGGATTAAATAAAAAAATTGGCATAAAAATAACAGCAGGGGACTGCACCTGTGGGGCACAAGCCAACAGGGCGCGCCCCCTGGGTCGCGCCTTGATGGCTTGTGGGACCCACAGGCCCCCTGCGTTATCCCTTCATCCCACTCTCCCTCCTACCTCCAGCAAAAAATTCCTATCCATCTCTCTCCCGTGTTCTTCACCCATAAAGTGAAATTTTCGATCTCTTTGCTTGGAACTCCATTTCGGACACTGTTTTGAGGAATTGTTCCTTGGTATGTGACTCCTCCATTCCTCCAATAAGTTTTTGTTTTGGTGGTTTATATTTTGCAAAATAGGCTACACTTGGTGCTACATGAAATGAGCTTGCATGTTGAATTATTTGAGTTCCAAGTAGTATGAATGCTTGATATGTCCTCTAGGCATCCATATGAGTAGTTGCTATCAATCTTGCAAAGTTTTATTGACATAAATTTGTGACTCAAAATTTTTAGAAAATTGTGCTTAGAAAGATGAGTTTCTTTAGGATAACCTCCTCAAGGAGACTCACCTCGGGTGAGTCATCTAGTGGGAACTCAATATGACAAGCTTACATCGAACCTCGAGACAACCAGGTAGTTATGGCTGACGCCAAATCATGTCGGTGGCCAAGTGAAGATTTCATGATAAATGTAGGCATTAAGGATGAATTTGACCGATTCATTGATAATACCGGCCTCACTGATTTCCTCACAGATAAGTGTGTCCAACACTATGACCTTACCTGTACATTTACGCAAGGATTTCGTTATCAATCGCATTCTTCCAGAGTGTTATTTAAACTTTATGATAAATCCTTTAGAATGACTCTAGAAGATTTCTCTATTGTTTGCAAACTTCCACTTTGGGGTTCGATCGAGAAACCTTCAAAAACCGATTATAATATGTTTCTCGAGAGTCTATGCGTTGGAGAAGATAGGGGAGTATCATAGGCAAGAATTAAAAGCATACATTTTTCCTCCATTCGTTACTTTGCACTATTTAATGGGAAATGCGTAGTAGGAAAACAAGATTGTAGTGCTTTGTGTGCCCCTGATTTAAGCCTTATTCACACTGCTGTAATTGGTGAAAAACATTATAACCTTGGTGCAATTGTTGCCCGAAGGTTGAATTCTAACTCTAGCAATGGTGATTTGTATGGTGGGATTTATGCCTCCCGCGTAGCTGTGAAGTTTGGAGTGTCGCCTCAACCTAATGATCGTATCCTGCCTGAAAGATATTTAGACTTTGACGCTATGCGATATCATGAGTTTATTGTAAACCGCGCTAGGGGTTATGAGTATAATTTAATATTTGGGAAATATACGCCTATGCCTGTCATTTTGCCTGCACCCGCCCTCTTTGATTTTCTGGCTCGACAGCGTTACTATGTTCTTGAGGAGGAAGTGTGGGAATACAGAACTGCAGTAGAGGCTACTTGTTTAGCGGAGGAGGCGGCCAGGAACGGCTCCACAAGTTATCATTTTAACCATTTTCCAGACTATCAGTGGTGATCACCAAGTTAGGCAAACGCCTAAGCTTGGGAGAGTACGTATTTCTCACCGACATTACATTCATATTCCCACACTTCATATAAATTGCCGGTGTTCATCCTCTTTCATTGTATATCCATAGTAGTTTTATTTTTTTTCTTTCTTCTTGTGTGTTTGATTTTTTTTTAAAAACCCAAAAACATTTCTCGCTTCTTTTTAGTTTTCTTTTGCTGTTCTAATTATCTTAGTACTAAGAAGAAAACCCAAAAAGATTTCCTTTGCATGTTGGGAGTTTTCCCGTGTAAATAATTTTTCTCATTCTTGTTTTCCCTTAGTTTATTTGCTTGCTTGAGAAAAACAAAAACTCCAAAAATATTTCAGTGTGTTTCTCTGAATTTCTTTCCTTTTTGTTGAGTCTTTGAAAGGAGAAGACCACGATGAAAATGTTGAGTGGCTCTTATATGCTTTAGTGTTGATCTAACAGAGAGTCAATATTACCTTGTCTTCTCCTTTGTCCAAAACTGCCCAGCAGATTCTAGCTTAGTCCACGTTATTCTTGCACTATTATTATTATCACATCATTCGGTCATGCAAGTGAAAGGCAATAATGACGATATTCGACGAAGTGATCATGGCAAGGGAAGATGGTATGAACTCTTCTTGTTTTCCATTTTTGTAAATCTGTTTAGCTCGTTCGATCTCGATTCAGTATATTACGAGAGAACATGATCATGATGACAATTAGAGATTATAGCTTTTCATGCCATGCTTAAACAACTAGTAGTGAATAATGATTTATCTCATAGATCAACATGAATTAAAATGGTTATGATGTGGTATGGTAGTATGGTATTTCCCTTTGAGAAATTCAAGCGGCTTGACTTGGCCCATGTGCAAACATGTAGTTGATTCAAAACCAATGCAGCTGTCATGATGTTTAAATTCAGAGTGTTGATATCCTACTCATGCTATGTCCAATATTAATTATTCGCAATGCATACCCATGACCATATTCGCTCTCTAGCTGGTCTCTTCCCAACCTATTGCTAGCCTTCACATGTACTAAGTGGGAATGCTGCTTGTGCATCCAAACCCTTTAAACTAATTTATTCCACATGAATCCACCATACCTACCTATATGCGGTATTACCCTGCCGTTCCAAGTAAATTTGCACGTGCCATCTCTAAACATTCAAATAAACTTCCATTTTTGTGCACTCGTCCCGCTCATGGAGCGACAAGGCAGTTAGTATTTTCCATGCTAAGTGAGTTATTCTCAAGACGGTCATTTATTCACCGTCATTGCACGAGAGAGGCTGGTAAAAAGGATGCCCAGCCTGTATAATCGAAAACTAATTAAACAAAACTCCTTGGGACAGTTGATATGTTGGCAGGCATCCGTGGATTCGGTCAGCCATGGTTTGTGTATGGATGGTGGATAGGAGTAAACTTTACTA
Organism: Elymus sibiricus; assembly: GCA_039707655.1. Lineage (NCBI taxonomy): Eukaryota > Viridiplantae > Streptophyta > Magnoliopsida > Poales > Poaceae > Elymus > Elymus sibiricus. The sequence continues at coordinate 274,128,055 of CM077675.1, read as the reverse complement.
TTCTATTTGGGAACCGCCAATAATGAGTTTAGCATGGAAGATATTGAAAACCTTTGTCGTAACGTTGACAACAAAAGTGCACCACTCAAAAAACTATATTCCGATCTTGTTTTAAAACTTGAGCTCTGGCACCTCGAAAAATCAATGCTTCCCTCTGCGAAGGGCCTATCTATTTATTTTTATGTTGAGTCATCATCCTCTTACTAAAAGCACCAGACCGGAGAGCACTATTGTCATTCTTATGCATTGAGTCTAGTTAATGTTGGATACAAGCATGAATGGATCTTTTCTATTCTAAATTATAATGTTTAGTCGCCGCTTGAACCTCAGAGGTGCTCTGCATTTATGTTTTGCGGTCTCAGAAAGGGCTAGCGAAATACCATGTCACCATATTATATCATGATCGTTTTGATAAATTGTTGGCATGTGAGATATCTTATTATTTGCTTGCTAGTTGGTTATGTATTGCCATGAGTTGATATGATGTTTAATTGATATCATGGATATGGTTATTTATAATTTATGCTGAAAACTTGAACACTAGCTAAGCATGTGTACAACGACGAGAACAAAAGAGTTTGTAAAAGTTTTCTTTATCACTTTCAGTTTGTCAACTGAATTGCTTAAGGACAAGCAATGAGTTAAGCTTGCAGGAGTTGATACGTCTACAACGTATCTACTTTCTCAAACACTTCTGCTCTGGTTTTGGCCTCTAATTTGCATGATTTGAATGAATCTAACCCGGACTGACGCTGTTTTCAACAGAATTACCTTGGTGTTATTTTTGTGCAGAAATAAAAGTTCTCGGAATTGGACAAAACTTTTTGTGAATCATTTTTGGGATTTATGATGAATTATGGAGAAAAGAACTGCCGGAGGGCGTGTGACAGGGGGCTAACACATATTAGGGCATGCCCCCTATGTCGTGCCCTGATGGCTTGTGGGACCCTCAAGGCTCCTCCGACCCTAATTCCACTCCTATAAAATCACATCTTCGGAGAAAAAAATAAGAGAGAAGTTTTATCACGTTTCTTGAGACGGAACCGCCTCCACCTCCTGTTCTTCCTCGGGAGGGCTGATCTGGAGTCCGTTTGGGGCTCCAGAGAGGGGAAATCGTCGCCATCATCATCACCAACCCTTCTCCATCAACACCGCCATGATGCTTACGACCGGGAGTGAGTAATTCCTTTATAGGCTTGTTGGACGGTGGTGGGATTGGATGAGATTGATCATGTAATCGAGTTAAGTTTGATAGGGCATGATCCCTAGTATCCAATATGTTCTGAGATTGATGTTGCTATGACTTTGCTAAGCTTAATGCTTGTCACTAGGGCCCGAGTGCCATGATTTTAGATCTGAACATATTATATTTTCTCTGAATATAAGATTGATTTTGATCCTATCTTGCAAGTTGTATGCACCTATTACGTTTCTTGATCTGCATACCCCAAGGTGACAATAATTGGGATTCTTTCCGGTGATTGTCGTAGTTTGAGGAGTTCATGTATTCACCATGTGTTAATGCTTTGTTTCAGTTCTCTATTAAAAGGAGGCCTTAATATCCCTTAGTTTCCAATAGGACCACGCTGCCATGGGAGGTTAGGACACAAGATGTCATGCAAGTTCTTATCGCAAGCACGTATGACTATATACGGAATACATGCCTACATTATATTGATTAATTGGAGCTAGTTCTATGTCGCCCTAGTGTGTAACTATTATATGATCAATGCCATCTAAATCATTATCCATCACTGATCCACGTGCCTACGCTTTACATATACTGAATCTTGCTAAGTTACTATTGCTACTGCTACTGTCACAACTGCTACAAAATTACTGCTGTCAATACTATTGTTACTTTGCTAGTACTATTTGCCGTGCTACTAAACCTTTGTTGCGAAGAGATATCCCAGGTGCGGTTGAATTGACAACTCAACTGTCAAGGCCAATAAATATTCTTTGGCTCCCCTTGCGTCGAATCAATAAATTAGGGTGAAACACTACCCGTGAAGACTGTCGTGATCCCCTATACTTGTGGGTTATCAATCACAAGTATCACTCATCAAACACACAGTCACACTTGCTCCCCAAGACCACTGTACTATTCAAACGTCACCGGCGAAAGATGGGGATGTGGATCCACGTCGTGAAGGCAACTTCGGCGTCCCACTCCGGCCCGATTGCGACCGCATCAGCCATGAACACTCACAACATCCCTGAGAGCGGCCGCAATCTCCAACAGGGCGGCTGTAGCCGCCGAAAGGGCAGCTGCTATAGCTGAGATGGCGGCAACACCATCCATGACTGGGATAGCAAATGGCGAGAACAACACACCAACTGTCTATTCATCGGTGATACGTCTCCGTCATATCTACTTTTCCTAACGCTTTTGCTCTTGTTTTGGACTCTAATTTGCATGATTTGAATGAAACTAACCCGGACTGACGCTGTTTTCAGCAGAACTACCATGGTGTTGTTTTTGTGCAGAAATAAAAGTTCTCGGAACTGGACGAAACTTTTTGGAGATTTATTTTAGAATAAATAAAAAATATTGGAGCCAAGAACCACCGGAGGGTGTGCCCTGCTTGGGCACGATACACCAGGGCGCGCCACCCCCCCAAGCGCGCCCTTATGGGTTGTGCGCACCTCGTGGCCCCGCTGACTCTAATTCCGGCACTATAAATTCCTATTTTCCGAGAAAAAATAAGAGAGAAAGTTTCATCACGTTTTACGATATGAAGTTGCCGCCATTGTAACGCCCAAGATGCGATCCTATCCTTATATTTGGCTCGAGGACCTCGACAAGGATAGAAGCGCATCTCGTCATTTCGCAAGAATGGATATCATTACAAGTACATTTAAAGAAGAGATGGGTATATGGAATTGGCTTAGACTCGCCACAAGCTACATCAAGATCACATCAATACAACAAAATATTCAATCATCATACACAAGAGCAGGGTCCGACTACGGAGGAAACCAAACGATAAAATGACATCCATCCTTGCTATCCCAGGTTGTCGTCCTGGAACCCATCCTAGATCGATGAAGAGGAAGAAGAAGAACTCCAAAAGAAACAAGCATCGCTCTCACGTCAAAGCATCGAATTACCTGTACCTGCAACTATTGTTGTAATATTCTGTGAGCCACAGGGACTCAGCAATCTCATTTCCAAGGGTATCAAGACTAGCAAAGCTTAATGTGTGAGATATGGGTAAGTGGTGAGGCTGCAGCAAGCACTAAGCGTTATTTGAGTGGCTAACTGACGAGTACAAGAATAAGGGGGAGGGGTGATCGTCGCATAAACGGACGTGAACTAGTAATGATCACTAACTGATCCTGAACACCTACTTACGAGTCAAACATAACCCCACCGTGTTCTCTCTTGGTTCAGAAATTCACGAGAAGAGACAGTTACGGTTACCCACACAGTTGGTGTATTTTATTGGAGTTTACTTTAAGTTCTCTATGACCGGATGTTAAACAAATTTCCAAGTTGCCACATAACCGCGGGCACGACTTCTCGAAAAGATTTAACCCTGCAGGGGTGCTCCAACTCATCCATCACAAACTAACCACATGCTGTGCCGTAAAACCTCAACCTCGAGATAGCCCAAGGTATCCTTGGATCCGGTGCAGAAGACATTCGAGAAAGGTAAAACAATTACAGCAAGGCCGCCTGACGTGTCGACAATCCCGATAGGAGCCGCATATCTTGTTCTCAGGACACGGCGGATGAGCTAAGCGTACAGTAACTGACGTCCTGAGTTGCCCCACGTAGCCCGCACGGTGCTCTATTTTGGGCGAGCACCATCAGCACTGGCCCCCTGTATTATGTTGAGCAACGAACCTCGGGTAGTGCTAACTCCCTATGCGTTAAATTAATTATCAGTATTATTATGTTGGGCAAATGTAGTACCAATGTTGGGCCTTGCCAGAAGAGTTTTATCCCAAAACGAATTATCAAGGGGGTCCACATAACAACCCCAAGCATGTTAGGAACGCTCAATATGGAACATAACACCGGTTCACAAGTAACTAGGGCGGCAAAAGTGGAACAAAACACCGAGCAAAAGGCAAGCCTTCCACCTTTTACCAAGTATATATGTGCATTAAATTAAATAGCAATAATATTGTGATATCTCAAAAATATCCATGTTGTCACATGGAAACAACTTGCACCTGCAACTAGCAACGCTATAAGAAGGGTTGAGCAAGCGGTAACATAGCCAAACAATGGTTTGCTGGGATGTGGAGGGTTAGAGGCTGATCATGGCATTTTTGGTGGCTTGACAAACAAGTAGCATGACATAGCGATAGAAACAAGACAACTAGCATGGCAATGATAGTAATGGTATCCAGGGAAATGTTCATCTTGCTTGAGATCCTGCTTGGAAGAAGAACGAATCCGTAAAGTAGAAGAAGGGGACGTAGTCGAACGAATCCTCACACTTCGAATCGGTTTCGGAACTCTATCGAGAAGAAGCAATCCGGAAACAAACAAATGACATGGTAAACACGAGAACATATTCATGACATGATGCGCAAGCAATGATGATGCATGTCAAGTTTAAATATGCAAGGCATGGCATGGCAAGATGCAACAATCAAACACTACACATTAAGTGAAGTTCAATATGGAACGGTTGCATATTGACAAAACTCCACATATGAATTATTTAGTTCACTCTTGTTTAGGTACTCATCAATATTAAATGTGGTTAAACATGGTCGGAGGTGAAGCACAAATAGACTACATATTTGGACAAGTTTAAATGAGGCCGAAACAACGAACAACAATTCCGGAAAGTCCCCATATGTAATTTTCGAATTTGCTACTGTTCTGCCTAGAACACAATTTTAGAGTTGTTAAACAGAAAAATAAATGCCACCACATTATTCTACACATTTTTCTAGTCAAGTTACATATATAAAATATTTGAATCGGAGCTATGGTTAATTAGTTATGAAAGCAACCATTTTATCATGGCATTATGCCAAATTTAATCAAACAACACTGTTACACATTTTAATCATGGTTGAAACTTGGATATTGTGAAAGTAGACATAAAACTCAGCAAAATTCATATATAGCATGTCCACATATGATGCACAATTGAATTTATATGAGTTTTACAAAATGCCATTTCAATCTGCCCAAAATAGAGAAAAAATGGGATGGCTAGGATTTGAACCCCAGATCCCTTTGATGCACACTGGCAGACCTAACCACTAGAATCACCAGCCATTTGTGAGTAAATAGAGACGCGGCCGCTAATGATACAGATTACATAGGCAAGAGCTTATCCTAGAGGCGAAAAAAATGCAAAATAAAAGTGGAGCCGTGGGGATTTGACCCTAGGTCGCCTGGGTAGCAGCAAGGGGTGCGAGTCACTGCGCTGTGTTCTACTTTGTGATGCACACGAGACCACACTGGATATGAATCATTACATCAATGAAATCTGCAGCTACACGAAGCAAAAGAACAGAGTCTGCTTCCATGGCTGGGCACGTACATCGGCGAGGGGCGGCGAAGTGGGGCGGATCCGGTACTCGGGCTGGTCTACGGCGAGGTTGGTCAGGAGCGGAGCTCGATCTGGCTTGGCGGAGGCTGCGGGTTGGCTGGGTACGCAAGACAAGGTGGAGGCCATGGTCTGCTCGGGATCCCGAGGGAGACAAGACAGGAGGAGCGGCGGCGGCTAGGAGGATCCCTAGAAAATAGGGTTTGGTCTGGTTTTGGACTAGGTGGACTATATATAGCGAATAGACTAGATTTGGACCCTCCGATTTAGATCGGACGGTCGGAAAAGAATAGATTAGGAAGTCCAATAAAAAAACGGATGATGGTTTGGGGTATTACGGGGATGATCCGGACCCAACGGTCACGACCGTATGTTTCGGGCTCGGGGAAGCTTTCGGACACATGCGAGGGGTCTGTGCACTGTGCAGAGGGGCTAGGCATAGAAGAGAGGAAAAACGTGGGCATCCCAACAACAGGTTTCTATATACGAATACGTCCAACGATTTGACTGGCTATAGTGCCGCTATATATTTAACGGTTCGCGTATCAATCGACCTCTGAATGTGACGAAGGCAGGCGGTCTACCTACATTATAACAAGACCACACGTCAAGTTTTGACCCATTCCAAGAATGTTTCATACGCGCTTTTTAAAACAATATTTTACCGATGCCGCGGGCGCGTGCGTGTGTGGTTGGTCTCGAAACAGTCAATGATGGCAACGGAGAGAACCGGCAACTACGAACGGATGCGAGTTTTGAAGAATGCTGGCAACGGAGTGCCGATGCTATGCAGATGATGCGAATGATGCACTGATGAATGCGACAAACAAACGCATCACAAGACGACACTGAATAAAACGGGAATCTTCTAGAGTGTCGGTCTCGGGCTGTTACAACTCTCCTCCACTAACAAGAGATCTCGCCCCGAGATCTAGAATGAGAAGAGGAAGAGGAAGTGGAAAGGAAGAGGACAACTAAAACTTAGTTGCTTCTTTATCAAATGAGTGAAACCAATGAAACTTAAAGGTTGCAAGAGATCAAGAATGAGACGAGGAATGAAGCAAGAATTCAAAATAAATTTGGGCAGCACTTCGGTAGGAAAGAGAGGCAAAACTTGATAAGATGGAAAGAACTTGAAAGATTTCACAACACTCCGGTTAAATGGACAAGCAAGGAAAGAACGTGATCTTGACAAAATGAGATGAGGATTCAAAGAAAGCAACATCAAGAAGCCTCCGGAACAAAAGAATAGATGCTAGATCGTTGGAAGGAAAAGAACAGAGAAGAACAAGACAACTTCTACCACAACTTAATTGAACAGCATCCTTACAAATAAGGATTGAACGGAGTTTTGGGGAATCAACAACGAAAAGAATATGCTTGTTGCGGGCTTATGGAAACCCTCTCAAAATTATGAGGTGACGACCCGCCATTAACGGAAACAATTGGTTTGATTGGGATCAACAAAGAGATGAAAACTTCTTTCACCAAGAGGAGGAGGAGAAAACTTGGATCATGATAAACACCACAAATTGCAACAATGCTTAGGAAATGCTTTATGTGAAATCCGATCCGAGATAACTCTAAGAAAGAAATGATGGGTTTACATATCTCATTCTTGACAAATTCTCTTTGAGACTCCTCATGAAGCAAGAATGCTATAACACCACCTCAAAAGATAAGGGAGAAATGAATTTCACTTTGAAATGCAAGACAAAGAATACTTGAGCTCCTCCAACAAGAATCTTGAAGAACACTTCGAGAATGAACAAAATCATTGACGAACCACCATGAACAACCATCGGAAAGAACTCCGGTACGAAAGGATGATAGAAGAGAATTGAAGGTTGCCAAAAAGAACAAGATTGAGGCCTAGCAAAGATTTCGATGAAGCTTCACGACAAGATACTTGAAAAAAAACTTTGAACTCCGTAAAAGAAAAGATGAACAACTTAGAATCGAGAATTTGATATCATGAAAAACTCCGGAAGAAGGATTGAAATTACCTCGATGAAACAAGAATAATATTATGTTATGCTTATCCTTCATCAAGTTAAATTGATGACAAATAACGGGTTTGGTATTCTTCTTGAAAAGATTGGGGAATAACATGAACATGAATAATTCTTGAACAAACCACCGGTTAGAATTTGAAACGAATGAGGATACTACAAATGAACGGAGATACATGACATGAGAACGAAGAGATCACGATCCATCGGTCAGGAATACTGAGACGAACAAAGAACACCCTGAATGAACGAAGAGACATCAATTGAGAAGAATTTGAGAACGAAAGCTGAAAGCTGAGAATGAAGGAATCTTCTGAAATGATGGCCTTCGGAGGTTTGAGAAATGAAAACAACTCTAAATGCTCCGGATAGATATGGAAGGAATTCACATGATCGAAAACAATTTGAGAGGATAGCACGAAGCTGAAATCAGGAATCTTCGAAAGAACGTATAAAGATTTAAGAGAAACTCTTCTTCGGTCTTGCAGATTGAGAAAGATGAGAGGAACACCACCAAAATTGTTGAGACACTCCCGAAGAATAAAGAAAGAAAATTGTTGAGCCAACTGTATTGATACTTCGAAAATGATCTTGGAGTCAGAATATGACTGTCGGAATTCATTCTTACGTCATATTTGCAAAGCACTTGAGATCTCCGGAAAAGATTAAAAGAGCCAGGTAAGATCCTAGGAAAAACCCTCTGGGTTATGGGCCCACTAAAAGGAAACACCATTGAATCGATTGCTTGGAAGGAGAGATTACACCGGTACAAAATTAAGAACTTGATGAGGTTGAGAACCTCGAAATATTTTTGAAAGGATTTTGAATGAAAACACAAATCTTCTGAGATAACTTGCCACTCCGGATACAATAGAGAGATGAATAAATAAGATAGGCTTGAATAAGAATATTCAACATGGGATTGCATTGAACGAATGAAAAAGGATATGATGAACACCGAAAGCTTGAATTTAGTCCACCGGAGAAGAAAACAAGAATGAAGCTCGCACCTGAGCATCTTCACAATGAATCATCGGATACAATACAGATGAAAAGAAAGAGGAAGCATCGATGAAAAGAAAGGCACTTGGACAATAATTTAATCATTGAAGAAAAAGGGCGGGAGGGTGGGGAAAACAAAGAAAACTTGGGACAGATGAAACGAACTCCGGGAAAAGGAAATATGAGGATAGATCTTGAAAATATTGGAGAGGGTTGAATTATCTTGAAGAGAAGCACGCCGGTTGGAAAGAATTGACATGACAATTTGATTGAGCAAAGGATTAGCATTCCCATAGAAATATGAGAACACCGCTTAGGAAAGATATGAAATCACCACTTGACATCGAAGCAACTCGAATTACTATACTCCAACAAAACAAAGGATGAAGCTTGATAATTAAGCCGGAAACAAATACATAACCCATTTGCATTTGTTGGAAGGATAATCCTAGGTAACTACTTGAATTCCCACCTAAGAACTTTCGAAATCTTTGGTTATGCAATCGGGTCCACGGATACAAGGAGTAAAATCCATCACTTAACTCCTAGCAGTAATACTACTCTCCAATGTATCACATCCGTCAACACATAACCAGAGGCCTCGAAAATTCATCTACCTCAGACCCTCGTAATCACAACGATACTAAACATGGCAGTACATGTGATCCCGCTCCCCGGTACTGGGTGCTGCCACACTCTTCGCACCACGAATAGTATTGAAGCAATTTCGAACATTCGCGTCCCGAGATACTAATGAAACTGAACGATAATGATGTGTCAAGAACCCCTTGGAGATCTACTCCTCGGAAACAGGAGGAATCAAGTACATACTTCCGTCAAATCGGTATCATAGAGGTTCCAAAATACCCGCGTGATCCTAAAAAACTTTGAGCGAGAAGAGGGTAAAATTAAAATTCCTAGGTCGTAATTCCTCACCAAAGCATAGAAGAGGAGTAAAAAGAATCCTACTCTCCGATATATAACTAGACTCAAAATAGTTTTTCACTAGACTCGACTCGGCCAAGTTCGATGAATCAAGGCGGCTCCTAGGTCGGTACATGCTCTGATACCAACTTGTAACGCCCATGATGCGACCCTATCCTTATTTTGGCTTGAGGGCCTCGACAAGGATAGAAGCGCATCCCGTCGTTTCACAAGAATGGATATCATTACAAGTACATGTAAAGAAGAGATGAGTATATGGAATTGGCTTTCACTCGCCACAAGCTACATCAAGATCACATCAATACAACAACATATTCAATCATCACACACAAGAGCAGGGTCCGACTATGGACAAAACCAAACGATAAAATGACATCCATCCTTGCTATCCCAGGCTGCCGTCCTGGAACCCATCCTAGATCGATGAAGAGGAGGAAGAAGAAGAAACAAGCATCGCTCTCACGTCAAAGCATCGCATTACCTGTACCTGCAACTGTTGTTGCAGTAATCTGTGAGCCACATGGACTCAACAATCTCATTTCCAAGGGTATCAAGACTAGCAAAGCTTAATGGGTGAGATATGGGTAAGTGGTGAGGATGCAGCAAGCACTAAGCATTATTTGAGTGGCTAACTTACGAGTACAAGAATAAGGGGGGGGGGTGATCGTCGCATAAATGGACGTGAACTAGTAATGATCACTAAGTGATCCTGAACACCTACTTACGAGTCAAACATAACCCCACCATGTTCTCTCTCGGTTTAGAAATTTACGAGAAGAGACAGTCACGGTTTCGCACACAGTTGGTGTATTTTATTGGCGTTTACTTTAAGTTCTCTATGACCGGATGTTAAACAAATTTCCAAGTTGCCACATAACCGTGGGCATGGCTTCTCGAAAAGATTTAACCCTGCAGGGGTGGTCCAACTCATCCATCACAAACTAACCACAAGCTGCGCCGGAAAACCTCAACCTCGAGATACCCAAGGTATCCTTGGAGCCGGTGCACAAGACATTCGAGAAAGGTAAAACAATTCCAGCAAGGCCGCCCGACGTGTCGACAATCCCGATAAGAGTCGTGTATCTCGTTCTCAGGACACGGCGGATGAGCTAAGCGTACAGGAACTGACGTCCCGAGTTGCCCGAGGTAGCCCACACGGTGCTCTAGTTTGGACCAGCACCATCAACACTGCCCCCTGTATTATGTTGAGCAACGAACCTCGGGTAGCGCTAACTTCCTATGTGTCAAATTAATTATCAGTATTATTATGTTGAGCAAATGTAGTACCAATGTTGGGCCTTGCCAGAAGAGTTTTATCCCAAAATGAATTATCAAGGGGTCCCCATAACAACCCCAAGCATGTTAGAAGCGCTCAATATGGAACATAACACCGGTTCACAAGTAACTAGGGCGGCAAAAGTGTAACAAAACACCGAGCAAAAGGCCAAGCCTTCCACCTTTTACCAAGTTTATATGTGCATTAAATTAAATGGCAATAATATTGTGATATCTCAAAAATATCCATGTTGTCACATGGAAACAACTTGCACCTGCAACTAGAAACACTATAAGAAGGGTTGAGCAAGCGGTAACATAGCCAAACAATGGTTTGCTGGGATGTGGAGGGTTAGAGGCTGATCATGGCATTTTGGGAGGCTTGACAAACAAGTGGTACGTAGCGAGACATAGCGATAGAAACGAGACAATTAGCATGACAATGATAGTAATGGTATCCAGGGAAATGATCATCTTGCTTGAGATCCCGCTTGGAAGAAGAACGAATCCGTAAAGTAGAAGAAGGGGACGTAGTCGAACGAATCCTCACACTCCGAATCGGTTTCGGAACTCTATCGAGAAGAAGCACTCCGGAAACAAAAAAATGACACGGTAAACACCACAACATATTCATGACATGGTGCGCAAGCAATGATGATGCATGTCAAGTTTAAATATGCAAGGCATGGCATGGCAAGATGCAACAGTCAAACACTACACATTAAGTGAAGTTCAATATGGAATGGTTGCATATTGACGAAACTCCACATACAAATTATTTAGTTCACTCTCGTTTAGGTACTCATCAATATTAAATGTTGTTAAACATGGCCGGAGGTGAAGCACAAATAGAATACATATTTGGACAAGTTTAAATGAGGCCGGAACAACGAACAACAATTCCGGAAAGTCCCCATATGTAATTTTCGAATTTGCTACTGTTCTAAAAACAATTTTAGAGTTGTTAAACAGCAAAATAAATGCCACCACATTATTCTACACAATTTTCTAGTCAAGTTACATATATAAAATATTTGAATCGGAGCTACGGTTAATTAGTTATGAAAGCAACCATTTTATCATGGCATTATGCCAAATTTAATCAAACAACACTGTTAAACATTTTAAACATGGTTGAAACTTGGATATTGTGAAAGTAGACATAAAAGTGAGCAAAATTCATATATAGCATGTCCACATATGATGCACGATTGAACTTATATGAATTTTACAAAATGCCATTGAATCTACCCAAAATAGAGAAAATAATGGGATGGCTAGGTTTTGAACCCCAGACCCCTTTGATGCACACTGGAAGACCTAACCACTAGAATCACCAGCCATTTGTGAGTAAATAGAGACGCGGCCACTAATGATACAGATTACACAGGCAAGAGCTGATCCTAGAGGCGAAAAAATGCAAAATAAAAATGGAGCCGCGGGGATTTGACCCTAGGTCGCCTGGGTAGTAGCAAGGGGTGCGAGTCACTGCGCTGTGTGCTACTTTGTGATACACTCGAGACCACACTGGATATGAATCATTACATCAATGAAATCTGCAGCTACACGAAGCAAAAGAACAGAGACTGCTTCCATGACTGGGCACGTACAGCGGCGAGGGGCGGCGAAGTGGGGCGGATCCGGTACTCGGGCTGGTCTACGGCGAGGTTGGTCAGGAGCGGAGCTCGATCTGGCTTGGCAAAGGCTGCGGTTTGGCTGGGTGCACAAGACAAGGTGGAGGCCATGGTCTACTCGGGATCCCGAGGGAGACAAGACAGGAGGAGCGGCGGCAGCTAGGAGGATCCCTAGAAAATAGGGTTTGGTCTGGTTTTGGACTAGGTGGACTATATATAGCGAATAGACTAGATTTGGACCCTCCGATTTAGATCGGACGGTGGGAAAAGAATAGATTAGGAAGTCCAATAAAAAAACGGATGATGGTTTGGGGTATTACGGGGATGATCCGGACCCAACGGTCACGACCGTATGTTTCGGGTTCGGGGAAGCTTTCGCACACACGTGAGGGGTCTGTGCACTATGCAGAGGGGCTAGGCATAGAAGAGAGGAAAAACGCGGGCATCCCAGCAACAGGTTTCTATATACGAATACGTCCAACGATTTGACTGGCTATAGTGCCGTTATATATTTAACGGTTAGCGTATCAAATGACCTCTGAATGCGACGAAATTTGGCACGCGGTCTACCTACATTATAACAAGACCGCACGTCAAGTTTTGACCCATTCCAAGAATGTTTCATACACGCTTTTTAAAACAATATTTCACCGATGCCGCGGGCGCGTGCGTGTGTGGTTGGTCTCAAAACGGTCGATGATGGCAACAGAGAGAACCGGCAACTACGAACGGATGCGAGTTTTGAAGAATGCTGACAACGGAGTGCCAATGCTATGCAGATGATGCGAATGATGCACTGATGAATGCGACAAACAAACGAATCACAAGACGACACGGACTAAAATGGGAATCTTTTGGAGCGTCGGTCTCGGGCTGTTACAGCCACCTCCTGTTCTTCACCGGGAGGCCAGATCTAGAGCCTGTTTGGGACTCCGGAGAGGGGAATCTTTGGTCTTCATCATCACCAACCCTTCTCCATCACCAATTCCATGATGCTCCCCACCGGGAGTGAGTAATTCCTTCATAGGCTTGCTGGTCGGTGAGGAGTTGGATTAGATTCATCATGTAATCGAGTTAGTTTTGGTAGGGCTGGATCCCTAGTATCCATTATGTTCTAAGATTGATGTTGCTATGACTTTGCTATGTGTTATGATCCGTAAACTTCGGAGTGACAATAGTCGGGATACTTTCCGGTGATGACCGTAGTCTGAGGGTTTCATGTATTCACTATGTGTTAATGCTTTGTTCTAGTTCTCTATTAAAAGGAGGCCTTAATATCCCTTAGTTTCCTTATGGACCTCGCTGCCACGGGAGGGTAGGACAAAGATGTCATGCAAGTTCTTTTCCATAAGCACGTATGACTATTTACGGAATACATGCCTACATTACATTTATGAACTGCAGCTAGTTCTGTGTCGCCCTAGGTTATGATGTTATATGATGAATATTATCCAACGAGTTCACCTGTGAGTTTTCCACATATTGTTCTTGCTAAGTTACTATTGCTACTGCTACTGTTACATTTGCTACAAAACAATTGCTATCACTGTTACCGTTACTGTTACTGCTATCCAAACTATCATACTACTGTGCTACTGACCACTCTGCTGCAGATATTTAATCTCCAGGCATGGTTGAATTGACAACTCAGCTGCTAATACTCGCAAATATTCTTTGGCTCCCCTTGTGTCGAATTTATAAATTTGGGTTGAATACTCTACCCTCAAAAACTGTTGCGATCCCATATACTTGTGGGTTATCAAGACCTTTTTCTGGCGCCGTTGCTGGGGAGCATAGCTATATTTGTTGAGTCACTTGGGATTTATATCAATTGATCACTATGAAGAATCTGAAGGATCCAAGAACCAATATTTTTCCCTCTAAGACGAGGGGAGTTAAGGAATTGCTATCTAGCTCTGTACTTGATTCACCTTCAGTTATGAGTAAACTTGCAACACCACCACATGATATTAATCCTGATATGTCGCAAGTTATTGATGATACTACTTCTGCTATGAATGATGCTTATTATGATGCTAGTACCATGCTTGATGATAATGTGCCACTAGGTGAATTTCTTGATGAACAAATTGCTAGAGCTAAAGAGAATGAAATTACTGAAACTGATGAGACTACTTGTAACAGCCCGAGACCGATCCTCCAGAAGATTCCCCTTTTATTTTGTTGTCGTCGTGTGATTCGTGTGGTTGTCACATTCATCATCGCATCATCCGCATTGCATCAGCACTCTGTTGTCATCATTTTCAAAACTTGCATCCGTTCGTAGTTGTCGGTTCTCTCCGTTCTCCTCGACGACCGTTTCGAGACCAACCACACACACACGCGCCCGTGACATCGTTAAAATATTATTTCTAAAAGTGCGTATAAAATATTCTCGGATTTGGTCGAAAGTTGGTGTGCGGTCTTTTTTTATTGTAGGTAGGCCGCCTTGCAAATTTTGTCGCAATCGGAGGTCATTTGATACCCCAGCGGTCAACCGTAGCAGCGTCGTTATCGGTTTATTATCAGACGTTTTTAGAGGTTTAAAAACTCTGTCACGGGCCACAATTCTTTCTCTCATCTCTACACAAGCCCACCTACACAACCCACTAACCACTAACCTAGCCCCCCTTCTGACCGGAGCCATCGGATCGCGATCGGAGGGCTCCGAAGCGAAGCCAAACCACCTCAAACCCTAACCCCTGCTATTTAAGGAAGGTCCTCCCCTTCCTAAAAGACAAACCTAGCCCCTCTAGCCTCCCTCCTCGGATCTGGCGCCGCCAGCCACCCTGCCCGCCACTTGGCGCCGCCACGGGTGACCTCTCCAGCCACTAGCACGTCGCCACATCACCCCTGACGCCGCCCTAACCGCCGCAGCCCTGCAGGCCCACGGGAGGCCTGCCCGGGCCCGAAACCACCGCTGCCCTCGCTCCAGATCGGGAGAGGAGATCCCGATCCAGAGCGCTTCACCTGTGCCTCCCCATGCCTTGCCCGACCCCGCCGCCTTCAGCCATCAACGGTGCGCCGCCTCGCCGGATCTGCCCGTCCAGGACCCCGGAGCCGTGCCCCTTCTCGTTCCCTTCCCCCCGTTTCTTCTCTCCCTCTCTCATCTCTCTCCTCCATGACCAGGAGCATCCATGGCGCCGTCGCATGAAGTCGCCCGTCCGCGGCCCGAGGTTCCTCGTCATTGGGAATGGACCCCAGGAGCTCGGATCCACCCGTCCCCGCGATGGATCTGGTCCGCCCCACCCTCGCCTATCGGAACTTGCGCCGCCGCTGGGCACCTCCGGCTCAAGAAGACGAGCTCCAGCGCCCCTGTTCGCCCGCGTCCGCGTTGACCCGCACGATCATCGCGTGAGCGCACCTCGCCAGCCAGCGCCAGGCCCAGCTCCTCTCGTAGCGGCCCAGCCTCCCGCGGGCCACTGCACCGACCGATGCAAGTGGCCCTAGGTGAGCGCCGCTGCCTGTTTTTCGCCCATGGGCATCATATTATATGTGGCACTCGCTCTGTGTTCTCTGGATCCAGCAGTTTTGGCCCATCAATGTTTTTTTCCTGTGTGGCGAAATATTTAATTATCCAGAGAATTCCTATTTGGCAGAAAACCCCCCGTTTTCCATGCATATCGTAACTCACCAACCGTGCATCATATGTAAAGACATTATACATGAAAAATGTGTAGAATTTTGTGTAGTTAAATATATCCCACTTTCATCCATATTAAGAAAATGTTTAACATGTTGTTTCTTGAAATTTGCATAAATGTCATGTTTTGCAATGCGAATATATATTTAACCGAGCATCGGAATTAAACAAACCATATATGTAAAATGTGTAGATTATTTATGATCCATTTTCATGCATGATAAAAATGTTTAATGTGATGTTTGCATTTAATTTGCATAAATGACTTGCTAAAACAGTTTATGTCCTAATATCGCATAAATGTTGTGTCATTTGTTTTATAGTAAAAACCCACATATTATATATGATTTTGGGGTAGGAAAATCCATAGAATTTATCTGTGCATGTAGTTTTGTCTTTTGAGCAAATTTGTGTGCATGTTATTTTTTGCCATGATGCCCTTTTGTTTATTTTGTGTGAATTAATCCATGCATATTTTGGAATAATTTTGAACATGAGATATGCCCATGGACATGTGTGCTAGGCCCTGGTATTTTTGGTTGCTATAGAAATCCATGTTTAGGTGTTATTTTCTTGTTGTTAACGTGCCATAAAAATATGTTGCTGTTTTAAGATGCTAAATATTTCTGTCTGAAAACTGTTATTTTGTTGCCATGTTGCCATGTGTTTTGCTAGTGTTCTAGGACTCTTTTGGGGTTGCCACAATGGAATGCTTTGTTAACCATGTTATGCTCTATCATGTTGTGCCATTAGTTTCCATGTATAGGTTTTCATCATATGCATTTCTGTTGTCCAACATGCTAATCTGTTAAAAAAATTGCTGCTCTTGTCTACTCTATTTTTCACTAAGTATGAGAATCTGGTTATTTCAGAATGCCATGTTGTGTTGATGTTTGCCATGAATCTGTGCATAATTTGGTGTTGCCATAATGAGATGAATTGTAGTGCATCATGTCCTCTACCATGCGGTTAAGTTTCATGCCAATATATGACCTGTAGCATATAGTTTTACTGCTGCCAATATGCCTTCGTGATAAAACTGCTATGCTAAAAACTGTTATTTTCACCAAGTCCCAATCTGCTAAATTTTATAGTCGTCTTGTGAGCTTATTTCCTAGTGATCCATGCTTCTACTCAATTTGCTGTGATGATATGAATTATTGTGTATCATGTAGGCTACATCCCCATGCCCTTGTTGTGCATTTTAGTGTACTGTAGCATGTTGTTATGAGGTGTGCAAAATGCCATGTTGCTGTTTTGGACAGATTTGAACTAAAACTTGTGTTAGTTGTTATGGTTGAACCGTTGCTCCGTTTTGAACATGCCATATATGAAACTTGCTTAGAATCTCATGTAGTTTCATAATATCTTGCTGCATCCATGTTTTGAAATGTTTGTGGGTGTTGTTTTCCTGCATTTTGCATTCATGCCATATCTATCTTATGATTGTCATATCTTTTAGGCCGTAGCTCCGTTGCTAATGTGCTATATATGTAAATCGACTAGAATGACGAGTAGAATTGTTTTGTGCATTTTATTTCCCTGTTTAATAAATATAAAATATGGTTAGTTCAGATCTGGACCAAACTTATAAGTTGCATATGGGGTTGCTTTGGAAATACTATAAGTTGTTTCCGACCTCATTTAAGATGCCTAGATAGTATAGTTTCATTATGCTTCACCTCTTGCCATGTTTAATAACATTTAATATTGTCGTGTACCTAAAGAGAGTGAACTAAGTAATTCGAATGTGGAGTTTCGTCAATATGCAACTCGTTGCATATTGAGCTTCACTTAATGTGTAGTATTTGATTGTTGTGATTGCCATGCCTTGCATAATTAAACCGGACATGCATCATGTTGGTTTGCGCATCATGTCATGCATATATTGTGGTGTTACCATGTGTTGACTGTTGTTTTCGGATTGCTTCTTCTCGATAGAGTTCCAAAAGCGTTCGGAGTGTGAGGATTCGTTCGACTACGTTGGCTCGTCTTCTTCACGGATCCGTTCTTCTTCCAAGCGGGATCTCAGGCAAGATGACCATTTCCCTAGATACCACTACTATCATTGCCATGCTAGTTGTCTCGTTTCTTTCGATATGTCTCGCTACCTACCACTTGTTTGTCAAGCCTCCCAAATGCCATGATAAGCCTCTAACCCTCCACATCCTAGCAAACCATTATTTGGCTATGTTACCGCTTGCTCAGCCCTTCTTATAGCGTTGCTATTTGCAGGTGCAAGTTCTTCCATGTGCAACATGGATGTTTTTGAGCTATCACAATATTATTGGAATTTAATTTAATGCACATATATACTTGGTAAAAGGTGGAAGACTTGGCCTTTTGCTCGGTGTTTTGCTCCACTTTTGCCGCCCTAGTTACTTGTGTACCGATGTTGTGTTCCATATTGAGCGCTCCTAACATGCTTGGGGTTGTTATGGGGACCCCCTTGATTTTCGTTTTGGGATAAAACTCTTCTGGCAAGGCCCAACATTGGTACTACATTTGCCTAATAACTAATAAACTAGCATAGGGCGTCATGACCCCGTGGATAATTAATCAACCACTGAGCCAGTGCTCCTCATGAGTGTTGGTCCAACCTGTCAACCGCCGGTGGCCGCCAGGGGTAACTCTGTGATTGGCCTATCGGAAGTTTGGACAATCCGCCGTGTCCTGAGAACGAGATACGCGGCTCCTATCGGGTTCGTCGACACGCCGGGCGGCCTCGCTGGATTTGTTTTACCTTTCTCGAATGTCTTGTGCGCGGGATTTCGAGGACACTTCGGGCTATCTCGAGGTTGAGATTTTCCATCGAGATTCCGCAAATACTACGGGTTATCCCGCGGTTGAGGAATTCCAACGTAGCTTGTGGTTAGTTTGTGATGGATGAGTTGGAGCACCCCTGCAGGGTTAAATCTTTCATGAGAGCCGTGCCCGCGGTTATGTGGCAACTTGGAAATTTTTTTAACATCCGGTCATAGAAAACTTAAAGTAAACTCAAATAAGATGCACCAACCGTGTGCGTAACCGTGACTGTCTCTTCTCGTGAATTTTTGATCCGAGAGAGAACACGATGGGGTTATGTTTGACTCGTAGGTAGGTGTTCAGGATCACTTAGTGATCATTACTAGTTCACGTCCGTTTATGCGACGATCATCCCCACTTATTCTTGTACTCGTAAGTTAGCCACTCAAATAAATGCTTAGTGCTTGCTGCAGCCTCACCACTTAACCTTACCTCACCCATTAAGCTTTAATAGTCTTGATACCCTTGGAAATGAGATTGCTGAGTTCCTGTGGCTCACAGATTACTACAACAATAGTTGCAGGTATAGGTAATGCGACGATTTGACGTGAGCACGATGCTTGTTTGATTTGGTGTTCTTCTTCTTCTTCATCATCGATCTAGGATGGGTTCCAGGCCGGCAGCCTAGGATAGCAAGGATGAATGTCATTTTATCGTTTGATTTCATCTGTAGCCGGACCCTGCTCTTTTGTATGATGATTGTATACGTTGTTGTATTGATGTGATCTGATTTATCTTGTGGCGAGTGTAAGCCAATTCCATATACTCATCTCTTCTTTACATGTACTTGTAATGATATCCATTCTTGCGAAACGACGAGATGCACTGTTGTTGAAATAGAGCCTGCTGTTGATCTTGATAACCCACAACCTAAAAATAAACGATATGACAAGAGAGACTTTGTGTCTAGAAAACATGGTAAAGAAAGAGAGCCATGGGTTCAGAAACCCATGCCTTTTCCATCTAAACCATCTAAGAAAAAGGATGATGAAGAATTTGAACGGTTTGCTGAAATGATTAGGCCAGTCTTTTTGCGTACCCGCTTAACTGATATCTTAAAGATGGCCCCTTATGCAAAATACATGAAGGACATCATCACTAATAAAAGAAAGATACCTAAAGCTGAAATCTCCACCATGCTTGCTAATTATTCTTTTAAGGATGGAGTACCTAAAAAACATGGACATCCTGGAATACGAACTATACCTTGCTCCATTAAAAGAAATTATGTCAAAACTGCCTTGTGTGATTTGGGTGCTGGTGTTAGTGTTATGCCTTTATCTTTATATAAAAGACTTGATTTGAATAAACTCACACCTACTGAAATATCATTGCAAATGGCTGACAAATCAATTGCCATACCTATCGGTATTTGTGAGGATGTGCCCGTTGTTGTTGCAAATGTTACTATCTTAACAAACTTTGTTATTCTTGAGATGCCCGAGGACGACAATATGTCGATTATCCTTGGTAGACCCTTTTTAAATACTGCAAGGGCTGTTGTTGATTGCAATAAAAGCAAAGTCACTTTTCATATCAATGGTAATGAGCATACGGTGCGCTTTCCGAAGAAACAATTCCAAGTGAATGGTATAAATGTTATTGAAGAATCTCCGACACTGACTATTGAAAGTTTTCAACTACCTCTACCTACTGCCAAAAAGAAATATGACATACTTATTGTTGGAGATATGCATATCCCCATTGAGGTAACTTAGTGTTTTACGAAAGTTCTTCGGTTTCATGCTAATCGGAAGTGGTTGTTAATAAGACTTGATCAACCTTATTAATGGGTCATTTTTGAGAGGTATGAAGTTGATGAATCTAGTAGGCACAACCTTCTGCTCCCACCTTTTGCTTTCTATTATTCTTAGTCAAATAAAATAAAATTCCATGTTTATCCTGTTTTCTGTTTTCTCCATGCAATAAAAAAATGACACAAAAATAAAAGTTCTCAGAATGTCCTAAAAATTTAATACGATATTTTTCAGAATATTTCTGAATTTCTGGTGCAAATAACATCATAGGGGAGTGCACCTGGTGTCCACAAGACACCAGGGCGCGCTAGTAGCCCCAGGCGCGCCCTGGTGGGTTGTGGTCCCCATGCGGGTCCCCTCACTTATCTCTTTAGCCCATGTCATCCCCTACCTCTAGAAAAAAATCACCATAGCTCTCTCTCTCGTGTTCTTGCTCTCAAACCTGTAGATTTCGATCTCTTTGCTCGAAGCTCCGTTTCAGAAACTGTTTTGGGGGGTTGCTACTTGGTATGTGACTCCTCCATTGCTCCAATTAGTTTTGACTTAGTGGTTTATTTTTAGAATAATTAGCTACTCTTGGTGCTGCTGTAGACGGGCTTGCATGTTGAATTCTTAGAATTCGAAGTACTTTGAATGCTTAATTTGGCCTCTAGGCATCCTTAGGAGTAGTTGCTATCAATCTTACGAAGTTTTGTTGACAAAATTTTTGTAGACTAAAATTTTCAAAAATTTATTTTTAGGAATAAGATGGATTTCTTTAGGAAGTTTTCCTCCAAGAAGAATGCTAAAGGAGTCATTGGGGAATCATCGGACAATGACCTCCACACTCCAAGAACGGCGGAGGTGCGGCCGTGCGAATGGCCGCATAATGCCTTCATGGAGGAGGTCGGGTTCCATCAAGAGTTTGCCCAATTAGTTACAAATGATAGGCTGGCCGATTTCCTCGCAGCTGAGTGTGACCAACACCACCTCCTTACAAATTCCTTTGTGCAAAGTTTTCACTTTCTGAGTAGGAATAATCCTCCTGAGGTGCAGTTTAAGTTATATGCTAAAACCCATAAGATACCGCTCACTGACTTTTGTGACATATGTTTGATCCCTTCCGATGGGGAATTAAGAGAGCCTAGACCAGCGGAGTTTGATAACTTTCTCCTCACTTTGACAGTGGTTGATGAAAGAGGCATGTCAAATGCCACTGCCACCAGTTTGCAGTTTCCTTCTGTGCATTACTTTGCTTTATTCATCGCGAAATGTTTAACCGCTAGGGAGAAGGTTGGTGCACTCAATGTCCCCGACCTCGCCATTCTACGCCGTGCACTTCATAACGATCACACTTCTAGCTTAGGGGCTATTATTGCACGTCGCCTATACCTTAACAGGAATAAGGGCAAGATCCATGGTGACATTTATGCTACTCGCTTAGCGAGACACTTTAATGTTCAGATTCGCCCACATGATTATCCCTTGCCCCAAGTTTATCTAGATCACAAGGCATTGCAGGATCATCAATTTATTGATGTAGCTCATTCTTTTCATAACATTCGCAACAACTTAGTATTCAGCATGGTTACCCGTGATGTTATCCCGTTGCCTGCACCTGCTTTGTTCGATTCTACTGCCAGGAACAGATACAGGATCATGCGAGAGGACATTACTGCCTACCGGAACAACCTGGCAGCGGCTGAGGAGGAGCCCCAGGAGAGGGACGCTCAGGTGCCGTCGCCACCGCACTTCCACTTAGGACAAAATGGCTATTACGGATGGTGATGCCAAGCTAGGCCAAAAGCCTAAGCTTGGGGGAGTACGTATATCCACCGACATTATATTCATGTTTACACATTTCATTCCAGTTGTCGGTGTCTACACTTTTTCATTGTATTATCCATGCTAGATTTATTTTCCTGCTTTCTTCTTGCATGTTTGAAAAACTTTGAGAAAATCCAAAAATATTTCTTGCTTCTTTTCGGTTTTTATTTCTAGTTTAAATTAATTGTAGTAGCAAAAGAAAACCCAAAAAGATTTCCCGTTTCTTCTTTTATTTGTTGGGAGCTCTCCCGTGTAAATAGTTTTCCTAGTTTTTGTTTCTCCCTTTTTAATTTGCTTTCTTTAAGAAAAACCAAAAACTCAAAAAATATTTCAGTGTGTGTTTCTCTGAAATTCTTTTCCTTTTATTTGAGTCGTACCAAGGAGAAGACCACATTGAAAATGTTGAGTGGTTCTCATATGCACTACTGTTAATCTAACAGAGAGCCCATATTACTTTGTCTTCTCCTCTTGAATAAAATGTTTGTAGATTCCAGCTTAGTCCACGGCACTCTTGCACTATTATTATTTTCATATCATTCGGTCGTGCAAGTGAAAGGCAATAATGACGATATTTGATGAAGTGGCTGTGGCAGAGAAAAGCGGGTATGAACTCAACTTGTTTTTATTTTTGTAAATATGTTTAACCTAGTATCCATGATTCAGCATATTATGATCAAACATGTTTGTGATGACAAGTAGAGATTATAGTTGCTCATGTCATGCTTAAGTAGCTAGGAGTGATTTATCTTGGATGTCAACATGCATTAAAATGATTGTGATAAAGTATGATGATATGGTATCCTCCTCTGAATGTTTCAAGTGGCTGGACTCGGCACATGTTCACGCATGTAGTTGAATCAAAACCGACATAGCCTTAACGATATTTATGTTCATGGTGTCCATATCCTACTCATGCTAGTATTCAATGTAGATTATTCATAATGCATGTCCATGACCGTTTTCGCTCTCTAGCTGGCCGCTTCTCAACCTATTTGCTAGCCTTCGCCTGTACTAAGCGGGAATACTACTTGTGTGTCAAAATCCTTAAACCAAAGTTATTCCAGATAAGTCCACTATATCTACCTATATGCGGTATTACCCCGTCGTTCCAAGTAAAAATGCATGTGCTACCTCTAAAATTTCAAATGAACATTTGTTTTGTGTGCCTGGATCGCTCATGGAGCGACAGGGGGCGGTCAGTATCTTCCATGTTAAGTGGGTTATTCTCATGATGAGTGCTTATTCACTTGTCCTTGCACGAGAGGGGCGGTAATAGGGATTCCCAGTCCCGAATTTAAAAATTGCAAATAATTAAACAAAACTCCCCTAGGAATGTTGTTGGTATGGACGGTACCCGTGGAGTGTGTTTGTCGGTGGAGGGGGAGTAAACCTTTACTTTTGCCGCTTGGGAACCGCTGCTAATGTGTTTAGCTTGGAAGATATTGATAACTCTTGGTCGTAACGTTGACAGGAAGGGTGCACCTCCCAAAATTATATTTATCTCTGATTTAAACTTTGAGCTATGGCACCTCTGCAAATCCCTGCTTCCCTCTGCGAAGGGACTATCTATTTACTTTTATGTTGAGTCATCACCTTCTCAAATAAGCGCCAAATCTAAGAGCACTATTGTCATCCTCATGCATTGTGTATAGTTAATGTTGGGTGCAGCATGACTGAATCTTTTCTACCATGAATTACAATGTTTAGTCACTGCTTGAACTTTGGAAGTGCTCTGTATTTATGTTTTGCAGTCTCAGAAAGGGCTAGCGAGATACCACTATTGTTATATTATATCATGCTCGTTTTAACAAAGTGTTGGCGCTTGAGATATTTTATTATTGCTCGCTAGTTTCTTATGACATTGATATGAGTTAATATAATTTTTAAGAGTTATTGCTGACATGGTTAGTCACAATCTTTGCTGAAAACCTGGTTGCTACTTAAGCACATATATGTAAACAAGAACAAAAGAGTTGCTTGAGGACAAACAATGGGTTAAGCTTGGAGTAGTTGATACGTCTCCGTCGTATCTACTTTTCCTAACGCTTTTGCTCTTGTTTTGGACTCTAATCATGATTTGAATGAAACTAACCCAGACTGACACTGTTTTCAGCAGAACTACCATGGTGTTGTTTTTGTGCAGAAATAAAAGTTCTCGGAACTGGATGAAACTTTTTGGAGATTTATTTTACAATAAATAAAAAATACTGGAGCCAAGAACCACCGGAGGGGGTGCCCTGGTTAGGCACGATACACCAGGGCGCGCCACACCCCTCCCAGGCGCGCCCTGGTGGGTTGTGCCCACCTCGTGGCCCCGCTGACCCTAATTACGACACTATAAATTCCTATTTTCCGAAAAAAAGAGAGAAAGTTTCATCGCGTTTTACGATACGGAGCCGCCGCCACCTCCTGTTCTTCATCGGGAGGCCAGATCTGGAGCCCGTTTGCGGCTCCGGAGAGGGGAATCTTCGGTCTTCGTCATCATCAACCCTTCTCCATCGCCAATTCCACGATTCTCCCCACCGGGAGTGAGTAATTCCTTCGTTGGCTTGCTGGTCGGTGAGGAGTTGGATGAGATTCATCATGTAATTGAGTTAGTTTTGTTAGGGCATGACCCGTAGTATCCACTATGTTCTAAGATTGATGTTGCTATGACTTTGCTATGCTTAATTCTTGTCACTAGGGCCCGAGTGCCATGATTTCAGATCTAAACCGTTTATATTATCACCATTATATCTATGTTCTTGATCCGATCTTGATAGTCATATGCACTTGCTATGTGTTATGATCCGTAAACCCCGGAGTGACAATGGTCGGGATACTTTCCGGTGATGACCGTAGTTTGAGGAGTTCATGTATTCACTATGTGTTAATGCTTTGTTCCGATTCTCTATTAAAAGGAGGCCTTAATATCCCTTAGTTTCCTTATGGACCCTGCTGCCACGGGAGGGTAGGCCAAAAGATGTCATGCAAGTTCTTTTCCATAAGCACGTTTGACTATTTATGGAAAACATGCCTACATCACATTTATGAACTGGAGCTAGTTCTGTGTCGCCCTAGGTTATGACTGTTATATGATGAATATTATCCAACGAGTTCACCGATCCAGTGCCTACGAGTTTTCCATATTGTTCTTGCTAAGTTACTATTGCTACTGCTACTGTTACACTTGCTACAAAACCATTGCTATCACTCTTACTGTTACTGTTACTGCTACTACTGCTATCCAAACTATCATACTACTGTGCTACTAATCACTTTGCTATAGATATTTAATCTCCAGGTGTGGTTGAATTGACAACTCAGCTTCTAATACTCGCAAATATTCTTTGGCTCCCCTTGTGTCGAATCTATAAATTTGGGTTGAATACTCTACCCTCAAAAACTGTTGCGATCCCATATACTTGTGGGTTATCAATCGGCGACAACCGTTGCCCTAATGATGGCTGCCCACACCTATGCCGAGGCCGCCCATGCTCAGCTCGTGTCGGTCACCGCACAAATAGCAGCAGCCTTCTCTGACACCGGTCGGCAACCTACGTCCGAAGAGTTGGCAATCGCCGAGAGCGCTCGGACAACCGTCCATTCATCGGTAGCCTCCCTAGCTGAGATGGAGGTCGTCAACGCCCGGACCGCGACCGCCCACACCCGTCTCTTGGCGGCCTTTTCCAAAGAGATGGCGAATGTGAACTATGAGATGCTTGCGGAGTATGTGGCGATGGATGTCATGGAGCCCCTTCCCCTGGAGGTCATCCAGCGCGAGCTGGTCATGGAGGATGCGGCGGAGATCGACGAGCGTCAGGTGGAAAATTAGTCTTTGTTTAGAGCGATGTTCTTTTGTTAGAGTAATGTTAAGGTCAACCAACTCTATTTAATTGCTCGATTAAGTAAGTGCGGGCTGTGGTGTTGGCACTTTTGTGTAGTACCGAAATTAGCAATTGATGTTAAATTATGCGACGACGTGGATGACCATTGTAACCAGGGATATTCGGACCAAAATTTGCCGCCATATCCCCATTCCATCTTCCAATTGAAAATGAAATTCAAGTTCATCACACACAATTTGTTCGCACACAGTTCTGAATAAGGACTCTGTCCGATGATACTTTCCGCGCCAGTTTTTCACTGCACCGAACGAAAATTTTGGGCTACCGCAGAAATATCTACCTCCCTCACCCCCAGTACCAATCAAAAGCCACATTTCCCCTTTTCCTATCCAATCTTACATCCAAAGCTTGGAGACAAAATTTTGCATGTTCAAGCTTATCACACACGGGGTATAGCTCAGGCTTCATTTGTGATGTGTAGATATAGCAAAATATTCTAAATAATTTGCACCTTCAAGCTCATCACACACGGAGTATAGCACAGGCTTCGTTTGTGATGTATAGATATCGTAAATTGTTCTGAATAATTTGCACATTCAAGCTCATCACACACAGGGTAAAGTACATGTTTCGTTTGCGATGTTTAGATATTGCACACAGTTCTGAATAAGGGACTATGTTCGATGATATTTTCCGCGCCAGTTTTTCGCTGCACCAAACGAAAATTTTGGGCTACCGTGGAAATATCTAACTCCTTCACCCCCCGGTACCAATCAAAAGCCACATTTCCCCCTTTTCCTCGTTCCTTTCCTAGTTCAAACCTTCACTGCTTGCTTGCAGCGCCGCCACCTCACCGGCGACGCTCCTTCGTGTTGCTCGGCCTCGTCCATCTAGTCAGGTAATCGACACCTCCCCAATACCCCCTCTCTCCCACCCCCTCTTCCTCCATCCCACATGGCCCGACCGCCGGCGCGACACCTTCCACCAAATCATCGCACCATCCTCCAAATAATCACCGCCGAAAGCCATGGTGCATGCAGTAGTCAGGATCTCAAGGACCATTTGGCAGCGGAGAAGCAAATCACGGCTGCACGCGCGGATGAGGCAGCGATGGCTGCCATGCGTGTCGACCCCCAGATCTTGGAGGAGCACCTCGCCATTGAGGCCAACTTCGATGCCTCGCGCACGAACGCCACCACGCGGTTGACTACTATAAACGACAGCTCGTGGTCTTTTCTCGAGGGCACCGCCGGTGCGTTCGACGAAGACTATGATGTGTTTTCTCAGCATGCCCATGCTTAACTCAGCTCCAGAGTCGGCATGTTGGTGTCGGGTAAGGATCAAGCCACTCACCACTACGAGGGGTGCACCCACGGTGTGGAGGCCTTGCCCTATTCCAAGTTGAAGGAGCCCATCGTCATCGATATCTCTGATGATGAGGAATAGCTAGTTTTTCTTAGCTTTATCACTAAGGACCTATGTTCAGCTAGCTATGCCGGTTAAGCATGTTTGGCTTACCTATTGCATGTGCTTCTCCCGCCTTTCATTTAGAAGTTCCAGTGAAATTCCCAATGTAATGCTACTTGCAATTTGACCTTCTAGTATATGTTCTATTGTGCAATGTGGTGCTTAGTTAACTATTTCGGTCATTTGTTGTGGTGATCATTTAACTATTTAGTTCAATTCTGCAATGTGATGTTCGATTGTTGTTGGTACAATTTTGTATTGTTATGCATGTGAGAAATAAATCGAATTTAGATGTACTAAATACATGTGAAACATAAACAATTGCTATATTTCCTAGTTCTTAGCACGCTTGGTTTAGATAACTGGCTTTTCCATGTGGATCGAATTAATCTGTTGGATCCACAATGTGTTTATTTTTCATTAATATATTTCACTGATAGTATGCCAACTATCACTTATAACCTGATCACTATCTATCTTAAATATGTCGCAGAGGGAAACAATGGGAGACACTGAAGTTTACCATCGAGGTTTGCACATACATGGTCCTTTGGCTAATAGCACATTATTGTGCAATTGCAGGAACCATTCTAATATTAAGGTTTTTAATAATTTGTTCTTGCACATGTAGGTCCTGCTGTAAGAGGTTTAGACCCACTGTTCGACCCTTTTTGCATGTGGGGAAATGAGGTGTCCTTGAATATCAGTCAAATCAAGAAACTCAGAAAGATTGTTAAGATAAAGAAAGTAGCTACGAAAAACAACAAGATGTTTGTCTGCACAATGAAGAAGACATCAGTGAACTATAGGATGGTACCATCTCTTTCACCTTGTCCTTTTCCCTTTGAGCCATTTCAAATTTTAGAAAAGATATTTATGCATATGTTTATTTTTAGTCCTATTCAAGGCAGTTCATCGATGATTACGTCACAAACCACCTGTATGGTCAAGAGGTGAGGAAGGTATTCATACAGCACCCACGGTATAATCTTGAGGTCTTCCTCAAGAGGACGAAGGATGGGCGGGCAATCATCCACATGCACTGGCCTAAAGTTGCGAGAATCTTCAACATCACTGAAGGCTCAATATTCGCCTTCCGCTTCAACAGTTTTCTAGACGAGACTCATCTGTCTATTTACCATCTATGATGATACTTAATTTCCAAAGGTTTTAGATGTTGCATTTGAAACTTTGCCATGTTGTGCAATTGGGTAGCTAGGTAGTATATGCCTATATCATGTTGTACTCTGATGTAATTAAATTATGAAATCCTGGTTGATGTAATACGAATAAGAAATATACTATGTGCTTGATATGAAATTTTAATTTGAT
The DNA here is from genome assembly GCA_039707655.1 of Elymus sibiricus. Classification (NCBI taxonomy): domain Eukaryota; kingdom Viridiplantae; phylum Streptophyta; class Magnoliopsida; order Poales; family Poaceae; genus Elymus; species Elymus sibiricus. Next base: position 274,099,025 of record CM077675.1, on the reverse strand, counting down.
TACTAAATGGATTATAAATAATAGAGCAATTAGGCTGATTATTGTGGTTCCTATTGTAGATGGTTTCTAAGACAACGCCATGGGCGATGACCTCAACAAACCCACACGGTTTCTAGAAAGTTAGCGTGTTGGATCAGTGAACAATCACACATGACTTCCGGTTGACAACTATGTGCGTTAGGACACCCTATCACAAATGTTTTCACACAACAGGTGTGTGTGATGGACAGCCCAATGCCAAACAGTTTCTTCTAGGCACCGTGAGTGATGTATTGAATAACACCATTGACAGTATTATGACTATCGTGTGTGATGGCTAGCCCTATCACAAATGATGCGATGCAGAAAATTGTGTGTTATGTGCAATACGAACGGAGACGTATCTTTGGGATTCCCTGTGTGGGATGCGAAGCACATCTCACACAACTTCTGCAATATGTCTATTTGTGATGGTCCTCCCAATCGCACACACTCTATTTTTTCCTAGCATGTGTGACCGGACGGAGGCATCACCGACGATTTATCTGTGTCATGTGGGATAGGCCCCCCTATCGCCCACATAGGCAAGGTGACGGTTTAGAACTGCGTCACGGAAAGGGTGTAAAAACCGTTTGTATAGCACGCAACTGCACTAGTGGTTTCCTGAGGGTAAACCTAAAAGAATTAAACAATATTCTCAAAGAGTTAATAAAAGTGCACCTAGTTCACCTAGGAAGGAAAAGAAAAAACGTAAGCGTTCACATGCTTCTAGTGAACCTACTATAGAGAAACCTCCTGAGAATCCTAATAACGTTTCTATTTCTGATGCTGAGACACAGTCTGGTGATGAATATTTGCCTAGTGATAATGATAATGATGATGCTAATGATAATCATAAGATACTCAACCATGCAATAATAAAGAATTTGATAATGATATAGAAATAGAACCTGCAGTTGAGGTTGATAACCCATCTCCTAAAAATAAAAGATATGACAAAAAAGACTTCCTTGCTAGAAAACATGGTAAAGAAAGAGAACCCTGGGTTCAAAAACCTATGCCATTTCCAAAGTAAAGTTGTAAAACATAGAGATGAAGAGGCTTTTAATCGCTTTGTGGAATTGCTTAGACCTTTATGTCCGCGCACACTTTTGACTGAAATTATAAAATGCCTACATATGCTAAATACATGAAAGATATGGTCACCAATAAAAGAAAAATACCAGAGGCTGAGATCTTTACTATGCTTGCAAATTACTCTTTGTAAGGAAAAGTACCTCAAAAACTAGGAGATCCAGGGATACCTACTATACCATGCTACATCAAAACTAAGTATGCCAGAACTACTTTGAATTAGGAGTTGGTGTCAGTGTTATGCCTTTCTCTTTATACAGAAGACTTGATCTGAGTAAGTTCAGATCTACTGAAATTTCTTTGCACCTGGTTGATAAATCAACTACTATACCTATTGAAATTTGTGAGGACGTTCCTGTTGTAGTTGCTAATGTTACTATCTTGAAACACTTTGTTATTCTTGATATGCCCGAGGTCCACAATATGCTGATTATCCTTGGTAGACCTTTTCTGAATACTGCAGGGGTTGTTATTGATTGCCACAAAAGCAGCGACACATTTTATGTCAATGACAAAGAACATACGATACATTTTCCGAAAAAAGAGAACCAAATGAACAGTATCAACTCCATTGAAGGAATTATGACAATTACTATTGGATGTTTAGATTTCCCTCTTCCGACTCCCGAAAGGAAATATCAAACTCTTATTGTTGGGGAAATGTATATCCCCATTGAGGTAACTTAGTGTGATACAAAGGCTCTTCGATTTTATGTCATTCGAACATGGTTTTTCAATAAGACTTGATCAACCTTGTTAATGGATCCTTTTTGAGGGGCATATGATCGATGAATTTAGTAAGCACACCATTTTGTATTTTTAGTTAACTTATTTATGTAAAAGGAGCTAAACTGTTGAAATGATATCCTTTATAAGCTAAGGAGTACACATAATTAATCAAAATTTGACTTTGTAATTGTTGGAAATTATCATCTAAATCTCTGGTAATTGAACATAGCGTAGCAGTAGACCTAATGAAGATTTATAGAAAATATAATTATATTTTCCAGGTTTCAATCTATAGAGGGTCAATGCATCATACATACAAAGATGAAAATTCCAAAATAAAGATGATACAAGATAGTTTACACAAAAGTCACATGGATGCCCTATGCATTGGCTGCCGAGCTTCACCGAAATCAATCCACCTGCCTGCTTGCACATCAAGCCTGTGTACATGTACATGTGCCTATTGCTGCAGACTAAAGCATCAACTGTCAAAGAATTCTTAGATTGATCTATGTACCCGTTGTGCAAGTTCTACAACCGGCAAGCAATCTGCAGAGCCAACTTTTTTCTCATCGGAGGCTAATCGGCAAGGGAAAGAGTCCATCAACCATACTAGACTAGTAAACATGCTCGTGCGTTTCAACGTGAGTATAAAGGTGGGACAATAGGCCATCACTCTACTTTCGCATCTGCCTACTCCAAAACCATAGAGCGTCCCATCCTCTCCAAGTCAAGTAAATTATATTTCCTGTTACACCTTTACTACGAATAGGTCAACAATTTTGATGATAGTTGTTGCATGATGATCTTTTTATTCCATCTTTGGGTCTCTTTGATTCAAAATCTTTTCATGGTAAATTAAGAAGGTTGAGTCAATATGATTGTTTCCTATGTGGGCGCTCTTATTTGTATGAGTGAATTAATCCTATGAAAAAATGTACAAATTCTTTTGCACTACATTTCTTTGGAAATTTTTCACTTGACACTAACCTCTTGGAACAACCCTTCATTTTCTTTTAGAGCATCTAACGACAATAGCTTGCTCACAAATTTAATCTAGAATCAAATGAGAAAGTGCCACATCTAAACAAAAAGAATACAACTTTGTTCACATATTGTAAGAGGATCATGTGATGGCATTGAATGGAAATGAATTTTGCCATGCATGCCAATCAAATGCTTGTTTGTGCATTTGGGAAAGCAAGTCTGGTCACCGGGTAATTATGGTGGATGGATGCCAGGAGGAAAATAGAAGTGTTAGTAAAAAATTAGAATTGAACCAGAACAAAGGTGAACTATGTATGTTGTGTTTTCCCAAGCATTCACATGCATGGCTGAAAATCTAGTGTCATTAAAACACGCCAACCGCGAATGATCCATAAACAAATATGTACTTGTTCAACTGTATGATAAGACACACATCTTAAAGTATAACTTTTCTCAGCATGCATTCATATTGTCTTGAATGTAGATGCTCGTCAAGAAATCCCGACATGAACATCCATGTTGATGGTCCTAAAGAAATCCCTTGCAACCGCAGAACCTGTCATGCAAAAATCAGGCAAGAACAACTCCTCACCTACACACACATGCACATTTTCCATTTTGAGTGATTCATTACCTCATAGTGATGGAGCGAAAATGCTTTTGATCCGTGGATGAGCTTCAGTAGCAGCCGGCTGTTCAGACATCGGTACGATCTCCCTTTTCTAGCTTTCATTGCTTTGCTGACCCCATGATTTTGAGTATGCATAGACAAATAATATCTCTAGTAGAGGTTTGTTGTTTCATGGTGATGAAGTTGAGCAACTGTACGGAGATGGCGAGGAAATAATTATGATTGACCATGATACATGCAAGTTTTCACATGCGAGATTCATCTGAATAGACACTTGCACATACCGTGTATTTGGGCCATGCATTAGATGGAGTGTGTCATCTGGATACATGCTATGCGGTATTTTGACAGAATAAAGGACCACTTTCTCCAGCTAAACTGAATCAACACATTTATTCAGAACCTACAAACCTTTCTCTTTCTCAGTACAAGTACAATACAACACAACTCTATGTTCAGTCAAGGTTTCTGGTCCTTTCCTATGATATTTATTTTTTCTCAGTTCACAGTCACATGCATATCAGCATGTGGCTTACTAAGTCTGAAGTATGAATTGTTGCCATCGCCCCTAGCTCCCTTGTTGTCGGTGTCAAAACCGGCGGATCTCGGGTAGGGGGTCCCGAGCTGTGAGACTAGAATCGATGGTAACAGGAGACGAGGGAGACGATGTTTACCCAGGTTCGGGCCCTCCTATGGAGGTAATACCCTACGTCCTGCTTGATTATATTGATGGTATAAGGGTAACAGAGTTGATCTACCTCGAGATCGAATGACTAAAACCCTAGATGAGTTCTCTCTCCCCTACAGCCTAAAACTCTCCGGCTTATATAGACACCGAGGGTACCTAGGGTTTACACATGGTTGGTTACACGTCGAAGGGATAAACATGCCTATTCACTACTCCAAATGTGGAGGATACGCCATGATTCCCGAAGCTTCCTTCCTGGAGACAGGATCTTCGATCAATCCAATGCTCGGTAAGCGGCCCATATAGTCCGGCCCATAAGAAATAGGTCGGCCTCCCGAGGACCCCTTAAACCAGGACTCCCTCAGTAGCCCCCGAAGTAGCCTCCAACGCCAAGGGTCCTAGCTCCAGCTGCTTCATATGATCAGAGTCTTTGACTTGCAAGGCGAGTTCCTTTCTCCAAATAGTGATCGGCCGAGTTTAGTTCGGCCTCCGACGACGTGTAGTTTTCCCGATCATGGATCGTCCGAACACAATGGATAACTTGGCCTTGAAGGCCAAACGTCAAGGAGTAAATAGTGCTCCCTGAAAACCTTTCAGATGAAAGGTCACGGCCCACCACGACCGCAGAACTAGTCGCAAAAACTCGATTAGCGGTTCGAGGCTGTTTTCACCAGCACGATCCATCAATGCACAGATCGTGCTCCGTTTCACATGGGATATGTTTAATCATGCGTGTATAATGGCACGCACGTCTTGGGAAGCGGAGGGATTCACGGCGCAGTGAAGGGAGGCTAACCGGCGACAAGCCCAATAAAAGGGAAAGAAAACCCCAAGGCTTAACCATGCTTCCCATTCGCATCCCCGCTTCCCCAATCTCCTGAGCCTCTAGAGCCTAGATCTAGGTTTTCCACCCTTCCTCCTCCGAGCCCAGCCTTGGCCGGCTCAGGCTCCAACGGCAAGTGGGAGGCTTCCCCGGTCACAGACCAGGACATCCGGGACCTCAAGGATGCCGGCTACCTCCCCGCCAACATCTTCCACCGCGCCCCGGAGGAGGACCAGGTGATCCCCACTCCCAAACCAGGCGAGAGGGTGGTTTTCATTCCTCACTTCATCCGAGGACTGAGCTTTCCGCTCCACCCCTTCGTTAGGGGCCTCATGATCTTCTACGGACTCGACTTCCACGACCTCCCGCCGAACTCCTTCATGCATATATCGGCCTTTATCATCGTCTGCGTGGCCTTCTTGCGGGTCGAACCACACTTCGGACTATGGCTCAAGATATTCAATATCAAGCCGAAGTGTGTCGCAGGCGAACACGCAGACTGTGGCGGGGCGGTCATCAGCAAGCTTCCCCGCGCAGGATGGCCATCCGGCACCTTCATCGACACCATCAAGACATGGCAAAAAGAGTGGTTTTACATTACCGAGCCAAGGGAGGAGGGCGGAACTGTTCCTGCCGAATTCAGATCTGGTCCCCCAACCAGATTGACCTCATGGGTCCGAAAGGGCCTCGACTGGGGGTCGGATACAGAGGTGGACGACCTGCAGAGGTGCATCGCCTCCATGATCAAGGACAAAATCGAGCTGGCCAACGTAGTCCAGATTATGCTCCGGCGGCGCATCCTCCCCTGCCAGCGCCGGGCCTCTCCCATGTAGACTTATCGGCTTGACGACGAGCCTACGATTTGTCGGCTCTTCCGCACCACTCGGGAGAAGCTGTGGAAGGCGTTGTTCAAGGCGCAGGAGAACTGGCCAGCTGAGAAGGAGGACCGGGGCCTGCGCGCCGATAAACCCCCTTCCCATGTATAACATAGTTTTGCCTCATCGACTTTGTTTTCCTGAAGAAAATATAAGCACTTTCCGATCACTTCCGCAGGAATGGTTGAGCAAGGCCACGGGCATCAAATGCCCGGATCCACAGCCCGAAGACCCTAGGTCCTAGCTGCTGTCGGAGATGCTTGTCGTGGCGCCTTACAAAGCGCCAGAGAAGAAGGAGAAGAAGAAGAAACTAGGCCGAGCAGGCCTGCGCGTCAGGGACCAGCTGGAGGCTGTGTCCGAGGAAACCCATGCCTCCTCGAATCAAGAGGAGGAGCACGAGGGCGAGAGGGAAGGCGATTCCCCCCTCGCAAGAACGAGGGCGGCGTCATCGGACGCCAGAGAGGATGTACCTCCTCCCGTCCCGAAGAAAGCGCGTCGGACACAGTTAAATCTGTCCGACGACAGTTTGGACTTGGATACCGAGTCCGAGGACATCGAGAAGGTTCCACGAAGGAGCCTCAGGGTCAAGCCCCCAGCTCAAAGGTAAAGATGCAAAGACTTCTTGAGCTATTAGTGCTAAGTTTTCAATGCTATTAACATATGAGCGCCTATTGACTTGCAGCCCACCACGTGTTCTCCCCACCGACCAAGTCTTGGACGGGGAGACCCCGCCTGCCGAGCTAGCGGAGAGTGGGACCGCGTCGCACCCCTATCCTCCGGGCGCCGTGAAGGATGCCGCGGAGGTGTCATCACAACAGGCTCCTTTGGAGCCGGACACCAGCGGTGGGGGCGACGATGTCATGGTCGAGGCTAACGCCTCGGCCGCCGAAGACCCGGGGGAAAAGCCCCTCTCGGATACTGAGGAGACCGGACAAGGGGATGTCCAGTCCCTTCCGAGGTCGTCTCCGGAGCGCACCATGCCTCCGAAGGCACCGGTTCAATCCCCGGTTGGAGATCGGGTCAACCGATCTCCAACGGCGCCACCGACCAATGGGTGGCCGGCTATGGGGGAGGCTCTGTCAAGCGCCTCCATCTCCGAGGAGCACCGCACCCTTATGGGTGCGGTTTTACAAAGCATTCAGTCCGTTGATAGCGGACTGAAGGAGGCCTTCAAGGGTCTCCTGACGGGCTTCCAGGTAAGCCACGTAATGTTTTGTTAATTTACTATTTTTGTGCTATCGTTATATATATAGCAGCCCCCGAGCCCTAGGTGAGTTTGGAAAAACTTACCTGGGGGTCAATCATAGACCACTAACCGGACAGTGCATGAGATAACATTTGTTCGGAATGTTCCAATAGCCCTGAAGAGGACCGAACATGTGATCATGTTTATGATAGTTCGGAGGTTTGAATCCATGTAACCTGATAGTGGTTTGTTATGTGTAGGCTTCGTCATCGGCGGCGGCTGTTAATGCCGCCGAGCTAGATGAGCTAAATCGGAAGCTCAAGAGCTCCGAAGATGAGCTCGACGCGCTGAATAAGAGATTCGACGAGGCCCAAGGTAAGCCGGATTATAATATCCAAATTCTTTATCACCGTACTGTCGACGCAGTGTTTTTATATGTTTGATGCTTACGCAGCCTCGGCGAAGGAAATTGAGAAGCTCAAGGCCGAGCTTCAGGAGGCGAAACAGGAGGCCGTGAGCGAGAAGGCGGCGGCCGAACTAGCGGCTGCCGCACTTTCCGATTTAAAAGCCACCCGTGCCGAACATGCGGCTCGGGTGGAGGAAATCCAACGGGAGCTCAAAGACGCCGGTCAAAAGTGCGAGGACCTCGAGCAGAAAGGCAAGGAGCAGGCCGCCGAACTATCCACTCTGAAATCCGATCTCCGGAAGGAGCGGGTGGATAGGCGGTTCTTTGAAGAGCAAGTGAGCCAGGTCAAGGCTATCACGGATGGTAAGCCGTATTTACTGCAGTGTGTCTTCGGGGATAGCAAGTTCGCATTGCTTACCCAAGTGTGGCGTTCCTCAGGCGCCTGCTCGGACCTCCAGAAGAGCACAGCGGACGTGAACCAGTTCTATGCTTCGCGGGGAGAGGGAGATGAAGCACGGCTGTTTTGGGCGCAATTTGAAACCTCCGAGCGCTCTCCTCTCCTTGTCGAGCAGCTGAAGCAGCTGATGGAGCTACACCGGATGGCGGAGCCAGCCATGAAGGATCTCTGCATCCGGCTATGGTTCGACGAGCCGTTGCCGAGTAGCTACTTTGGCCTGGTGCAGAAGCTGAGCAACACCTCGCCTCGGATCGACGCACTAAGGCGGTCCTCCTGTATCGAGGGAGCTCGGATGGCCTTCACAAGGGCCAAGGTGCACTGGCCGGGTCTTGATCCGACGAAGATAGCCACTGCTCCGCCGCCCCCTGGAAAGTAGCATAGGTGCCCTGAGCGATACTTCTCCGTAGTTATGGAGGGTGCTCGGGCAATTGTCGGGGGGATTACCCCCGGGTAGGCTCAAGGAGACGACTCAACATTTTAAAACACCAAGGGGCCACCCCCGGTAAGCCAGGCCTGACAAATCGACAAGACAAACGAAGAAGGTAGCTGACGACACTGTAGCTGGCCGGCTCCTCCTGGCGACACTGTAGCTGGCCGGCTCCTCCTGGCGACACTGTAGCTGTCCGGCTCCTCCTGTCCGGCTCCTCCTGTCCGGCTCCTCCAGTCCGGCTGCTGCTGTCCGGCTCCTCCAGTCCGGCTGCTCCTGTCCGGCTCCTCCTGTCCGGCTGCCGGCTGCGGCCCGACGAAGTCAGCTCCAGGTGTCCCGTCGGACACGACCTGACGACACTGTAGCTGACGGACTGCAGAGCCTGCCACCCTGCTACAGGCGGGCACTATTGGCCAATAGAGCCCCACTCTACACCCTGATGCATCATGTCACCCTGCCCCAATAGTGGCGCACTATAGCCTGCATCACTTGTCATATCCAATAGTACATAGTTCGCTGGTGGGCCACCCCTTGTCCCCTGGGCCTCCCTATATAAGAGGCACCAAGGGAGCTTCCAAAGCGGGGCAACCCTCACGGGAGCTCCTCTCATCCTCTCTCTCTCACTCACTCATGCCCACGCATGCATGCATGTGAGACAAGGAAGGGAGCAGCCGGCTCCCTCTTCCTCCTCTAATACAGCTCCAGGAGCAACCCTGTACTACATATACACCACATATATACAGATATGCAGGAGTAGGGGTATTATCTCTCCGGAGAGCCCCGAACCTGGGTAAACCACCGCGTGCTATCCGTGTCCCCGTCCCGGATCTCCACTGCAGCCTTGCTCTCACTTCTTAAGCCATCCCATGGCATCTGCCGTCTCGGGGCACCCCCTGTGAGAAAACAACGACAGTTGGCGCCCACTGTGGGGCAAGCTGCTGTTGGTTCCGTGGTCCGGGCAGGACCATCTTCGTCATCATCGCCGCGATGTCGCCGTCGCCTCTCCGGCCGCGCTCGAGGGCTCGACATCAACTCGCCCCCGGGGCGGCCGCGCGAGGCGGCGCACATTCGTCGTCGGCCTCGCCATCTTCGCCAGCTCCGCCGTGGCGTCGCCGTCGCCTCTCCGGCCGCGCTCGAGGGCTTGACATCAACTCGCCCCCGGGGCAGCCGCGCGAGGCGGCGCGCCTTCGTCGTCGGCCTCGCCATCTTCGCCAGCTCCGCCGTGGCGTCGCCGTCGCCTCTCCGGTTGCGCTCGAGGGCTCAACATCAACTCGCCCCCGAGGCGACCGTGCGATACGCCGTGCCTTCGCCATCGCCTCGACTTCGCCGGCATCCCTCCGCCTGCGTTCGCCCCTGGGGCCGCGCGCCCCGCGCTGTGTATCGTTCCGGCACGGTCGACTGCGCGCCCCGGCGGTCGCTCCGGTCGCGCACCTGCGGCCGGCCTCTCCTCTGCCTTCGATCCGCGACGTTGCCGCCGCCTTTCCGGCGGGGATCGGGGGTTCGACCTCAACACACCCCCGGAGCGACCACGCGCCGCGGCGCGTCCTTGCTGTCAGCCTCGGCATCGCCTCCACCTCGATTTCTTTCTCCGTCGAGCTCCCGCACACTCGAGCTCTCTCCCTCGTTCTTCTCTCGCGCACCGGTACAAGCAAAAAGTTCCTGGGAAGGATGGGGGCAAGCCGTGGGTACGGCAGGGCCTGGCCATCAGCGGGTATCTCCGCTACCGCTCGTCCGCGCCCGGATGCCCCCGTCGCCGGCCCCATCGTCGTCCCCTCGCGTCCCGCCTCCGCTCCCGGCGCCGGCGCCCCGCCGGCCTCGCCGTCCGCTGCCTCACCGCGGGCTCTTCTGCACCAACCCGTACAACACTCGTTGAGCTCCCGCGCCCTTCTGCTTCGCAGGAGCTGCGCCACCCCACCATCTCCTCTGCTCCACCGCGCCCACGGGTCGCGCTCGCGCCCCTGGCCGCCTGCAACGCCTCCGCACGCCCCGCTAGCGCTTGTGCGCCGGCCTCCGGCGGCGCCCCTCCTCCGCCACACGCCCGAGCTGGCTCCGCCCCGCGCGGGCTGCTCTACACCCCGCGCCATCTCCGCCCGTCGCAGCGCCGGGTCCGGCCCCTTCCGTTGGAGCCCCCTGACCGCGCGCCGGCTGCGCTCCTGCGTGTCCGCGCCCTCGCGAACGTCGGCGGCCCTGCGCCCGCAGCACATCGCCTTGGCCGCCCGCACTGCTCCGTCTGCTCACGCCGGCCGCCCCATCGCGCTTCCGCCCGGCCGCCTGCCGGCTCGCCCGCTACCCGGCCGCGTGTCGGCTCCGCGCGCCCCCGCCGGCTACCTCCGCCTCGCCGCGCCGACTCGCCCGCGGCCCGACCGCCTGCCGGCTCGCCCGCCACCCTGCCGCGTGCCGGCTCCGCGCGCCCCCGCCGGCTACCTCCGCCTCCCCGCACCGACTCGCCCGCGGCCCGGCCGCCTGCCGGCTCGCCCGCCACTCGGCCGCGTGCCGGCTCCGTGCGCCCCCGCCGGCTACCTCCGCCTCCCCGCGCCGACTCGCCCGCGGCCCGGCCGCCTGCCGGCTCGCCCGCCACTCGGCCGCGTGCCGGCTCCGCGCGCCCCCACCGGCTACCTCCGCCTCCCCGCACCGACTCGCCCGCGGCCCGGCCGCCTGCCGGCTCGCCCGCCACTCGGCCGCGTGCCGGCTCCGCGCGCCCCCGCCGGCTACCTCCGCCTCCCCGCGCCGACTCGCCCGTGGCCCGGCCGCCTGCCGGCTCGCCCGCCACTCGGCCGCGTGCCGGCTCCGCGCGCCCCCACCGGCTACCTCCGCCTCCCCGCGCCGACTCGCCCGCGGCCCGGCCGCTTGCCGGCTCCGCGCGCCCCCGCCGGCTCCCACCACGTCCAAGCCGGCTCGCGCCGCTCACCCGCCATGGCCGACTGCTGCGAGAGGTAGGCCAGCTGCCCAGGTGCGGCTTTAAAAAAAAGGGGGTTTGCCTCCGGCAGCCCACAGCCGGCAGAAGAAAAGGAAAAAGACGTCCGGCTTCCCGTCCGCCTGCTTCGCCACACGGACGGCCAGCCGCAACCCTCCTGTCCGCGTCACCACACGGCCGGCTGTGCCAGGCCGGCTCGGCCGCGTCCCATTCCGCCGCCTAGCCGGTCGGACCCGACCGGCTGCCCCCCCCCTTCGAGCACCCGGAGGCTCGAAGGCTACACCCAGTGGGTGTGCCGGCGCGCTCCGCAAGCGTCAAGCCGCACCGGCTGTCTTCAACAACAACCACCTCGTCGGCATCAAAAAAGCAATGAACCCCCTCGCCCGGAGGCTTGAAAGCCACTCCCGGCGGCGCCTCACGCTCGCCAGCCGACGGACCCCGCGTCCGCCCTCGACAGCGCCTCGCGCGCATCAGCCGGCGGACCCCGCGTCCGCCCTCGGCAGCGCCGCGCGCGCAAACAGCCGGCGGACCCCGCGTCCGCCCTCGGCAGCGCCTCGCGCGCATCAGCCGGCGGACCCCGCGTCCGCCCTCGACAGCGCCGCGCGCGCAAACAGCCGGCGGACCCCGTGTCCGGCCATGGCAGTGCCCCGCGCACACCAGCCGGTGGACCACGCGTCTGCACCCAGCAGGGCCCCGCACCCATCGGTTATCGGACCCCGCGTCCGCACCCGGCGTCCCCAACGCCATTGTCTGCTTCAGCAACAGCAAAGACCCTCCGCCTGACTCTTCGAGTCGCCCGGAGGCTTGGAGACTACACCCAGCGGGTGCGCTGGCGCGCCCCCGCTGGAAACAGCCAGCCGGTGGACTCCGCGTCCACACCCGGCAGCGCCTCGCGCCCATGAGCCAGCGGACTCCAAGTCCGCGCCCGGCGGCGCCTCGCGCGCGCCAGTCGGACCACGTCGGCTGCAAGCCACGCTGGCCGACATCGAAAAAAAACGCCTCGACGGCACCAAAAAGCAATGTGAGATCTCCACCCGCATATCCCTCGCGGCGTACACACAAGCAGATACCCCGAGAGATCCTCGGGGGCCATCCCCGCATCTGTTTCTACTACTTCACTGTTCACCCCGGCGCCAGCTAGCCTCGGCCCGGGAGTTGACCGTTTGGCCCGACACGTTCATACCCATAGACGGCTTAGTAGCGTGCATGGTACCAAAGGCCCACTCTTTGTCTCAGCTACAGCTCGCACCGCGACTGTCCGGCTAGCAAGAGCACAAGGTAGAGGTCACCACACGCGAAGAGCGTCTGACGAGAAAACAGCTCGGGCGATCTGGTCGTTTCTTTTGTGAGTATCTGCTCGGTCAAGTCTGCCCCCAGAGTCCGAGTACTGTACGCTCCACTCGGCGGCCCACTCTTCGCCTCAGCCACAGACCGGCTCCCGGCTGTCCAGCTGGCAAGAGCAAAAGCCAAAGAACGGAGAGCACATGAAAAAGATTGAAGGGTGCTCGGACGAAACCGAGTCGGCACCCTCTGCATTAACTTCACCACCAAAATCAAATATTTGATATATCTGTGCCGACTAACCTGTCTTTTGCACGATCATTTCCATGAGGAACCTCCTCGCTCGGAGGCTCAGAGGCTACTCCCGGCAGGGCCCCGCGCCCTTCAGCCGGCGGACCCCGCGTCCGCCCTCGGCAGCGCCTCGCGCCCTTCAGCCGGCGGACCCCGCGTCCGCCCTCGGCAGCGCCTCGCGCCCATCAGCCGGCGGACCCCGCGTCCGCCCTCGGAGGCGCCTCGCGCTCTTCAGCCGGCGGACCCCGGGTCCGCCCTCGGCGGCGCCTCGCGCCCTTCAGCCGGCGGACCCCGGGTCCGCCCTCGGCGGCGCCTCGCGCCCTTCAGCCGGCGGACCCCGCCTCCGCCCTCGGCGGCGCCTCGCGCCCTTCAGCCGGCGGACCCAGCGTCCGCCCTCGGCGGCGCCTCGCGCCCTTCAGCCGGCGGACCCCGCGTCCGCCCTCGGCGGCGCCTCGCGCCCTTCAGCCGGCGGACCACAGGTCTGCCCTCGGCAGCGCCTCGCGCCCTTCAGCCGGCGGACCCCGCGTCCGCCCTCGGCAGCGCCTCGCGCCCTTCAGTCGGCGGATCCCGCGTCCGCCCTCGGCAGCGTCTCGCGCCCTTCAGCCGGCGGACCCCGCGTCCGCCCTCGGCAGCGCCTCGCGCCCTTCAGCCGGCGGACCCCGCGTCCGCCCTCGGCAGCGCCTCGCGCCCTTCAGCCGACGGACCCCGCGTCCGCCCTCGGCAGCGCCTCGCGTCCTTCAGCCGACGGACCCCGCGTCCGCCCTCTGTGGCGCCTCGCGCCCTTTAGCCGGCGGACCCCGCGTTCGCCCTCGGCACCGCCTCACGCCCTTCAGCCGGCGGACCCCGTGTCCGCCCTCGGCAGCACCTCGCGCCCTTCAGCCGGCGGACCACGCGTCCGCCCTCGGCAGCACCTCGCGCCTTTCAGCCGGCGGACCACGCGTCCGCCCTCGGCAGCTCCTCGCGCCCTTCAGCCGGCGGACCCCGCGTCCGCCCTCGGCAGCGCCTCGTGCTCATCAGCCGGCGGACCCCGCGTCCGCCCTCGGCATCGCCTCGCGCTCATCAGCCGGCGAACCCCGCGTCCGCCCTCGGCATCGCCTCGCGCTCATCAGCCGGCGAACCCCGCGTCCGCCCTCGGTATCGCCTCGCGCTCGATAGCCGGCGGACCCCGCGTCTGCCCTCGGCATCGCCTCGCGCTCATCAGCCGGCGAACCCCGCGTTCGCCCTCGGCATCGCCTCGCGCTCGACTGCCGGCGGACCCCGCGTCCCCCTCGGCAAGGCTCCGCGCCCATCAACCGGCGGACCCCGCGTCCGCCCCTTGCTGGGCTCCGTGCCTTTCAACCGGCGGACCCTGTGACCGCCTCTGGCTGGGCTCCGCGCCCATCATTTGGTGGACCCCGCGTCCGCACTCGACGTCCTCGATGCCGCCGTCTGCTTCTGCAACAGCAAAGACCCTCCGCCCGACTCTTCGAGTCGCCCGGAGGCTCGGAGGCTACACCCAGTGGGTACGCTGGCGCGCCCCCGCTGGAAACCGCCAGCCGGTGGACTCACATTCGCCCCCGGCCGCACCTCGCGCCCTTCAGCCGGCGGACTCCACGTCCGCGCCCGGCGTCTTCGACGGCACCGTCTACTTCAACAACAGCAAAGACCCTCCGCCCGACTCTTCGAGTCGCCCGGACGCTCGGAGGCCACACCCAGCGGGTGCGCTGGCGTGCCCCCGCTGGAAGCAAGCTGCGCCGTCCTCAGCCCGCGATCGACCGACAACGACAACTTCTGCAACTCCAACGGCAAAAAATCCTTCGCCCGACTCTCCAAGTCGCCCGGAGGCTCGGAGGCTACTGTCGGGGGGATTACCCCCGGGTAGGCTCAAGGAGACGACTCAACATTTTAAAACACCAGGGGGGCCACCCCCGGTAAGCCAGGCCTGACGAATCGACAAGACAAACGAAGAAGGTAGCTGACGACACTGTAGCTGGCCGGCTCCTCCTGGCGACACTGTAGCTGACCGGCTCCTCCTGGCGACACTGTAGCTGTCCGGCTCCTCCTGGCGACACTGTAGCTGTCCGGCTCCTCCTGGCGACACTGTAGCTGTCCGGCTCCTCCTGTCCGGCTCCTCCTGTCCGGCTCCTCCAGTCCGGCTGCTCCTGTCCGGCTCCTCCAGTCCGGCTGCTCCTGTCCGGCTCCTCCTGTCCGGCTGCCGGCTGCGGCCTGATGAAGTCAGCTCCAGGCGTCCCGTCGGACACGACCTGACGACACTGTAGCTGACGGACAGCAGAGCCTGCCACCCTGCTACAGGCGGGCACTATTGGCCAATAGAGCCCCACTGTACACCCTGATGCATCATGTCACCCTGCCCCAATAGTGGCGCACTGTAGCCTGCATCACTTGTCATATCCAATAGTAGATAGTTGGCTGGTGGGCCACCCCTTGTCCCCTGGGCCTCCCTATAGAAGAGGCACCAGGGGAGCCTCCAAAGAGGGGCAACCCTCACGGGAGCTCCTCTCATCCTCTCTCTCTCACTCACTCATGCCCACGCATGCATGCATGTGAGACAAGGAAGGGAGCAGCCGGCTCCCTCTTCCTCCTCTAATACAGCTCCAGGAGCAACCCTGTACTACATATACACCACATATATACAGATATGCAGGAGTAGGGGTATTATCTCTCCGGAGAGCCCCGAACCTGGGTAAACCACCGCGTGCTAACCGCGTCCCCGTCCCGGATCTCCACTGCAGCCTTGCTCTCACCTCTTAAGCCATCCCATGGCATCTGCCGTCTCGGGGCACCCCCTGTGAGAAAACGACGACAGCAATAGAGGCTCAATGTTCGAGAGAAAACATTTATGAGTAAAGGCGTTGTAATATGTCCGAAGACCTTTTAACGCGTTTATGTTTAAGATACATGGTTTATCATGTCTTTCGTGTTTTGCATCCTTTATAACTCCTGTGTGGCCGTTAAAACTGAAAGTTGTGAGTCGTCGGCTTCAGCCCCCATGTAGATACTACGCGGGGTGTCTCTGCCAACGCACTGTGACCCTTAGCCGAGCTATCGGTACCCGAAGGCGGTAGTGTGGGGCGGACAAGGCAATCGGACCATAATGCTTTATTGCTTTCACTTAGCCGTAGGGGCGCGAGAAAGGAGTGCGGGGGGCTGATGACTAGCCCCCAGGGGGTTGTGATGTTCTGATAAACCGTGGCTAAAGCCGATATCACATGGTTTGTAAGAATACCAAACCCATCGCATGACACGGAATAACCTCTAACGAGGTTTATTTAAGCTCGGATTCGCAGACCGGTTCTCGCATACTATGACAGTCAGTTTTCGGCTTTCTCCGCTGAGGTGCTTGACTAGGCTAGCCCTCGGTCTATTAGCCGGTTGCATCGTAAAGTATACCAAACAGGTTCGCAAGAAAAGGGGGAAAATAGAGAGTGTGCCAAAAAGACAGCGAAGCGATCATGTATGATATATCTGTATTTTACTCAACAACTCTTATTATTCAAATTGCCGATGCAACTGTTTACAGGTATTTAAAAATGAAATATAAACCTTACAGGAGGGGTTGTACCAGGGGTTTTCGATGGGTGACCTGACGTCCTTGATGTGCCCTCTCGTTTGTCCGCTCCTGCGTCTCCTGAGGAGTTGTATACCGCTATGGGTTTTGCTGTTCGGCGAGCGGACTTTGGAGAAAAATCTTGAGAAGTCGCCGAAGTGTGAATGAGCTTTATGCCTTAGCAGGTACTTTATGGTACCTATAGTGTGTCCGAAGACGTTTTGATGGTGATAGTTCGGTCCAGCCGAACACTTACCCTTTGGTAGTTTTTCCCCACCGCTGCCCATGGAATTTTGAGAGCGAAGTTGTGCCTCCTCGGCACGTACTTTGCTGGTTCTAGGGCAATGCGATGGGGGGCGAGTCCCTATTTATGGGGAGAAGAAGGTTCTGGTACTTCAGGTTGAAACAGAGCTCGCTTCCCAGCCTTACGTGCTTTTACGGCAGATGTCGGCGTTTGCCGATCATCAGTGTAATGGAATTCGGCCGCCAGGGCCAACGCATGTTCCTCAGTTCGGAGGGAGCGCTTTGTGTTGCCATTGACAGTAATGACCCCCTTGGGGCCGGGCATTTTGAGCTTGAGGCATTAAAGCGAGCGAACGCTGTACGGCCGAGTAGGGCGTGATAGCCGCAGCGGAAAGGTACGATGTCGAAGATCAAGTCCTTGCTTCGAAAGTTATCGGGCGAGCCGAACACTACTTCCAGGCTTATAGAGCCCGTGCACCGGGCCTCGACGCCTGGGATCACTCCTTTAAAGGTAGTGTTGCTGGGTTTGATCCTTGACGGATCTATGCCCATCTTTTTCACCGTGTCTGAGTAAATCAGATTGAGGCTACTTCCTCCGTCCATTAGGAATTTAGTGAGGTGATACCCGTCTATGATGGGGTCTAGGACGAGGGTGGCCGAACCCCCATGACGGATACTGGTCGGGTGGTCACGTCGATCGAAGGTGATCGGGTATGCCGACCATGGGTTATACTTCGGGGCTACAGGCTCTACAGTGTAGACCTCTCGAAGGGCGCGCTTCCTCTCCTTTTTGGGTATATGAGTGGCGTATATCATATTTACTATTTTTACCTCTGGGGGGAATTTCTTTTGTCCGCCACCGATCGGACCGCGGGGCTCATCCTCGTCCTCGCTGCGTGGGCTCTTGCCTTGGTCCTCGGATGCGAGCTTGCCGGCCTGTTTGAATACCCAACAGTTACGGTTGGTGTGGTTGGCGGGCTTCTCTTGAGTGCCATGGATCTGGCAAGGCCTCTCCATGATCTTATCCAGCGGGGTGGGTCCGTCGCGATTTCCTATAGGAGGCTTCTTCCGCTGCCCAGGCCGGGAGTTGCGGAAGCCGACGTTAATGGCCGTGTCATCGGCATCACTATTGTTGTGCCGGCTTATTCTTGTTGCGCTTTGGTTTCCCGTTTCCATCCCGAACTTCGGAGGTTCCGGGGTCTTCGGGGTTGTGGCTACGTCTTGCTAGCCAGTTATCCTCGCCTGCGCAAAAGCGAGTCATGAGTGATGTAAGGGCGGACATTGTCCTTGGTTTATCCTGGCCGAGCTGACGAGCCAGCCACTCATCCCGAATATTGTGCCTGAAAGAAGCTATTGCTTCGGCGTCCGGGCAGTCAACGATCTGGTTTTTCTTGGTCAAGAACCGATTCCAGAATAGCCGCGCGGATTCTCCTGGCTTTTATACGACGTTGCTGTTGGGGAACGTTGCATGGGAAACAAAAATTTTCCTACGCACACACAAGATCTATCCATGGTGATGAGCATCTACGAGAGGGAGAGTGAATCTACATACCCTTGTAGATCGCTAAGCGGAAGCGTTAAGAAACGCGGTTGATGTAGTCGAACGTCTCCGCGATCCAAATCGCAAGTCGTCGCTCGATCCGATCACGAACTAGTGCCGAACGGACGGCACCTCCGCGTTCAACACACGTACGGCTTGATGACGCCTTCACCTCCTCGATCCAGCGAGCGATGATGAAGTAGTGGATGAGTTCCAGCAGCACGACGGCGTGGTGATGGTGGTGAGGAACAATCTCTGCAGGGCTTTGCCAAGCACTATGGAGATTATGACGGGAGAACTAGAGGGTTAGGGTTGCCGACACATGGCTTGGGAAATCTTGATGTGTCCCGTGTGCTAGCCCTGCCCCTCTATTTATATGTTGAGCCTTGGGGTCTAAACTTGGAGTAAAAGCCTCCTCCAGGTCGGTTTTGCCCGCACAAGGTCGGTTTGGCCCGCAGGGAAAGAGTCCAACTCGGATCCCTGCAGTACCGCGCACAAGCGGTAGTACCGCTGCTACAGTAGCGGTAGTACCGCTTGGGCGGTAGTACCGCTGCTACAGTAGCGGTAGTACTGCCTTACCAGCTTAAGGCAGTAGCAAAACTTCCTTTTGCACTTCCAAAACCTCGTGGGCTTTTACCCCTTGGCCCATATAAAGTGTTCTCGCACCCGAACACTTCGGTAAACATCCGGAACTCCTTCCGGAGAATTCCGGAACCCTTCCGGAGATCAAAACACTATTATCACATATATCAATCTTTACCTCCGGACTCTTCCGGAGATCCTCGTCATGTCCGGGATCTTATCCGGGACTCCGAACAACCTTCGGTCACCAACACAATAACTCAACTATACTAATCGTCACCAAACGTTAAGTGTGTAGACCCTGCGGGTTCGAGAACTATGCAGACATGACCGAGACACCTCTACGGCCAATAACCAATAGCAGGACCTGGATGCCCATATTGGTTCCTACATATTCTACGAAGATCTTCATCGGTTGAACCTCTATGTCAAGGATTCAGTTAATCCCGTATACTGTTCCCTTTGTTCTTCGGTATGTTACTTGCCCGAGATTCGATCGTCGGTATCTATATACCTAGTTCAATCTCGTTACCGGCAAGTCTCTTTACTCATTCCGTAATACAAGATCTCGTGGCTAACACTTTAGTCACATTGCTTGCAAGGCTCATTGTGATGTTGTATTACCGAGTGGGCCCCGAGATACCTCTCCATCACACGGAGTAACAAATCCCAGTCTTGATCCATGCCAACCCAACAGACACCCTCGGAGATACCTGTAGAGCACCTTTATAGTCACCCAGTTACGTTGCGACGTTTGATACACACAAGGTACTCCTCCGATGTCAGGGAGTTGCATGATCTCATGGTCATAGGAACAGATACTTGACATGCAGAAAACAATAGCAATAAACTGACACGATCATATGCTATGTTTATAGTTTGGGTCTTGTCCATCACATCATTCTCCTAATGATGTGATCCCGTTATCAAATGACATCTCATGTCCATGGCTAGGAAACCTTCACCATCTTTTGATTAACGAGCTAGTCAACTAGAGGCTTACTAGGGACACAGTGTTGTCTATGTACCCACACATGTATTTGAGTTTCCAATCAATACAATTATAGCATGGATAATAAACGATTATCATGAAGAAGGAAATATAATAATAACCAATTTATTATTGCCTCTAGGGCATATTTCCAACAGTCTCCCGCTTGCACTAGAGTCAATAATCTAGTTCACATCACTATGTGATTTACATTGTAATGAATCGAACACCCATGGAGTTCTGGTGTTGTTCATGTTTAGCCCTTGGAAGAGGTTTAGTCATCGGATCTGCAACATTCAGATCCGTGTGTACTTTGCAAATATTTATGTCCTCCTCCTTGATGTAATCGCGGATGGAATTGAAACGTCGCTTTATGTGTCTGGTCCTCTTGTGAAATCTTGGTTCCTTGGCTAGAGCAATGGCACCAGTATTATCACAAAACAGAGTCATTGGGTTAAGCGCACTAGGCACTACTCCAAGATCTGTCATGAACTCCTTCATCCAGACACCTTCCTTCGCCGCCTCCGAGGCAGCGATGTACTCCGTTTCGCATGTAGAATCAGCTACCCCGCTTTGCTTGGAACTGCACCAGCTAACCGCACCCCCATTAAGAATAAACACGTATCCGGTTTGTGACTTAGAGTCATCCGGATCAGTGTCAAAGCTTGCATCGACGTAACCCTTTACGACGAGCTCTTGATCACCTCCATAAACGAGAAACATGTCCTTAGTCCTTTTCAGGTACTTCAGGATATTCTTGACCGCCGTCCAGTGTTCCATTCCTGGATGACTTTGAAACCTTCCGACCATACTTATGGCAAGGCTGACATCGGGTCTTGTGCACAGCATTGCATACATGATAGAGCCTATGGCTGAAGCATAGGGGATGACACTCATCTTTTCTCTATCTTCTGCAGTCACTGGGCATTGAGTCTTACTCAACTTCACACCTTGCAAAACAGGCAAGAACCCCTTCTTGGACTGATCCATTTTGAACTTCTTCAAAATCTTATCAAGGTATGTGCTTTGTGAAAGTCCTATTAAACGTCTTGATCTATCTCTATAGATCTTGATGCCTAATATGAAAGCAGCTTCTCCTAGGTCTTTCATTGAAAAACTCTTGTTCAAATATTCCTTCATGCTTTCCAACATTTCTATATTGTTTCCAATCAGTAATATGTCATCCACATATAATATTAGAAACGCTATAGAGCTCCCACTCACTTTCTTGTAAATACAAGCTTCTCCGTAAACTTGTATAAACTCGAACGCTTTGATCACCTCATCAAAGCGAAGATTCCAACTCCGAGATGCTTGCACCAGTCCATAAATGGATCGCTGGAGTTTGCAAACTTTGTCAGCATTCTCTGGATCGACAAAACCTTCTGGTTGCATCATATACAACTCTTCCTTAAGGAAACCGTTAAGGAACGCTGTTTTGACATCCATCTACCAAATTTCATAATCGAAAAAGGCAGCTATTGCTAACATGATTCTGACGGACTTAAGCATCGCTACGGGTGAGAAGGTCTCATCGTAGTCAACTCCTTGAACTTGTGAAAAAACCCTTTGCCACAAGTCGAGCTTTATAGACGGTGACATTACCGTCCGCGTCCGTCTTCCTCTTAAAGATCCATTTGTTCTGAATGGCCTTACGCCCTTCAGGTAATACTTCCAAAGTCCACACTTTGTTTTCATACATGGATCCCATCTCGGATTTCATGGCCTCTAACCACTTCTCGAAATCCGGGCCCATCATCGTTTCTCCATAGCTCGTAGGTTCATCGTTGTCCAACAACATGACCTCTAAGACAGGGTTGCCGTACCACTCAGGAGCAGTACGCGTCCTTGTCAACCTACGAGGTTCGATAGCAACTTGATCCAAAGCTTCATGATGATCATCATTAACTTCCTCTTCAGATGATGTAGGCTCTACAGAAACATCTTTCTGCGCTGCGCTACTCTCAGGTTGAAGTAAAGGTTCAACAACCTCATCAAGTTCTATCTTCCTCCCACTCAATTCTTTCGAGAGAAACTCTTTCTCAAGAAATGTTCCGTTTTTAGCGACAAACACTTTGCCTTCGGATCTGAGGTAGAAGGTATACCCAACTGTCTCTTTTGGGTATCCTATGAAGACGCATTTCTCCGCTTTGGGTTCCAGCTTTTCAGGCTGAAGCTTTTTGACATAAGCATCACATCCCCAAACTTTAAGAAACGACAGCTTTGGCTTCTTGCCAAACCAAAGTTCATATGGCGTCGTCTCAACGGATTTCGATGGTGCCCTATTTAAAGTGAATGCAGCTGTCTCTAATGCATAACCCCAAAACGATAGTGGCAAATCGGCAAGAGACATCATAGATCGCACCATATCCAATAAGGTTCGATTACGACGTTCGGACACACCATTACGCTGTGGTGTTCCAGGCGGTGTTAGTTGTGAAACAATTCCACATTGTCTTAAGTGACTGCCAAACTCATAACTCAGATATTCTCCTCCTCGATCAGATCGTAGGAATTTAATCTTCTTGTTACGATGATTCTCAACTTCACTCTGAAATTGTTTGAACTTTTCAAATGTTTCAGACTTGTGTTTCATTAAGTAAATATACCCATATCTACTTAAGTCATCAGTGAAGGTGAGAAAGTAACGATAACCACCGCGCGCCTCAATGCTCATCGGACCGCACACATCAGTACGTATGATTTCCAATAAGTCACTTGCCCGTTCCATTGTTCCAGAGAACGGCGTTTTAGTCATCTTGCCCATGAGGCATGGCTCACATGTGTCAAGTGATTCAAAATCAAGTGACTCCAAAAGTCCATCAGCATGGAGCTTCCTCATGCGTTTTACGCCAATATGACCTAAACGGCAGTGCCACAAGAAAGTGGTGTTATCATTATCAATTCTACATCTTTTGGCATCAATGTTATGAACATGTGTATCATTACTATCGAGATTCAATAAGAATAAACCCCTCACGTCGGGTGCATGACCATAAAAGATATTACTCATATAAATAGAACAACCATTATTCTCTGATTTAAATGAGTAACCGTCTCGCAGTAAACAAGATCCAGATATAATGTTCATGCTTAACGCAGGCACCAAATAACATTTATTCAGGTTCATCACTAATCCCGATGTTAATTGAAGAGCGAGCGTGCCGACGGCGATCACATCAACCTTGGAACCATTTCCCACGCGCATCGTCACTTCATCCTTTGCCAGCCTCCGTTTATTCCGCAGTTCCTGTTTTGAGTTGCAAATATGAGCAACCGCACCGGTATCAAATACCCAGGCACTACAACGAGAGTTGGTAAGGTACACATCAATAACATGTATATCATATATACCTTGTTTGTTGTTGGCCGCCTTCTTGTCAGCCAAATAATTGGGGCAGTTCCGCTTCCAGTGTCCAGTTCCCTTGCAATGAAAGCACACAGTTTCTGGTTTGGGTCCAGCCTTGGGTTTCTTCACGGGAGGAGCAACTGCTTTGCCACTCTTGGAGTTACCCTTCTTACCCTTGCCATTTTTCTTGAAACTAGTAGTTTTATTGACCATCAACACTTGATGCTCCTTCTGAATTTCAGACTCAGCAGCTTTCAGCATCGCAAACAGCTCGGCGACTGACTTGTTCATCCCGTGCATGTTATAGTTCAACACGAAGCTCCTGTAGCTAGGTGGCAATGATTGAAGAACTCTGTCAGTGATAGCCTCTGGCGGAAGGTGCATCCACAATTTAGCCAGACGGGTGGAGTACCCAGACATTCTGAGTATGTGATCACTAACAGACCCGTTCTCCTCCATCTTGCAAGCATAGAACTTATCGGAGGTCTCATACCTCTCGATCCGGGCATTCTTCTGAAATATAAACTTCAACTCCTGGAACATCTCATATGCTCCATGACGTTCAAAACGTCTTTGAAGTCCCGGTTCTAAGCCATACAATATTGCACATTGAACTATTGAGTAATCTTCAGAACGAGCCTGCCAGGCGTTCACAACGTCTAGAGACTCAACTGGAGCGGGTGGATCACCAAGCGGTGCATCAAGGACATAAGCCTTCTGGGAAGCCGTAAGGATAATCCTTAGATTACGGGCCCAGTCCACAAAGTTACTTCCATCATCTTTCAACTTAGCTTTCTCTAGGAACGCATTAAAATTCAGGGGTGCTACTGCGCGAGCCATGATCTACAACATAAATATTGCAAAGACAACTTAGACTATTGTTCAAGATAATGAGTTTAGTTAATCATATTACTTAAAAACTCCCACTCAAATTGACATCCCTCCGGTCATTCGAGTGTAACATGATCCAAATCCACCAACTCAAGTCCGATCATCACGTGAGTTGAGGTGGTTTCAATGGTGAACATCTTCATGTTGATCATATCTACTATATGACTCATGTTCGACCTTTCGGTCTCTTGTGTTCCGAGGCCATGTCTATACATGCTAGGCTCGTCAAGTTTAACCCGAGTGTTCCGCATGTGCAACACTGGCTTGCACCCGTTGTATGTGAACGTAGAGTCTATCACACCCGATCATCACGTGGTGTCTCGAAACGACGAACTTTCGCAACGGTGCACACTCGGGGAGAACAAAATTTTATCTTGAAATTTAAGTGAGGGATCACCTTATAATGCTACCGTCGTCCTAAGCAAAATAAGATGCATAAAAGGATTAACATCACATGCAAATCATAAGTGACATGATATGGCCATGAACTTGTGCTTTTGATCTTCATCTCCAAAGCACCGGCATGATCTCCATCGTCACCGGCATGACACCATGATCTCCATCATCTTGATCTCCATCAACGTATCGCCATGAGGTTGTCGCGCCGACTGTTGCTTCCACGACTATTGCTAACTCATAGCGATAAAGTAAAGCAAAACGGCGAAAATAATTAAAGACAACTCTATAGCTCCTCCCAGTTGCCGTACTCATCGACATGCAAGTCGTGATATTCTATACAACACATGATCATCTCATACATCACATATATCTCATCATGTAATTGGCCATATCACATCACAACATACCCTGCAAAAACAAGTTAGACGTCCTCTAATTGTTGTTGCAAGTTTTACGTGGCTGCTACGGGTTTGCAAGAACCGTTCTTACCTACGCAAAACCACAACGTGGTGTAGTGATTGCTTTTTGATCTTCTAAAAGAACCCTCTTCATTGAAATCGATTCAACTAAAGTGAGAGAGACAGACACCCGCCAGTCACCTTTATGCAACGAGTGCACATAGCGGTGAAACCTGTCTCGCGTAAGCGTACGCGTAATGTCGGTCCGGGCCGCTTCATCTCACAATACCGCTGAATCAAATAACAACTAGTAACGGCAAGCAATATGTATACACCCACGCCCACAACTCGTTTGTGTTCTACTTGATATCTCATCTACGCATAGACCTAGCTCAGATGCCACTGTTGGGGAATGTTGCATGGGAAACAAAAAATTTCCTACGCACAGACAAGATCTATCCATGGCGATGAGCATCTACGAGAGGGAGAGTGAATCTACATACCCTTGTAGATCGCTAAGCGGGAGCGTTAAGAAACGCGGTTGATGTAGTCGAACGTCTCCGCGATCCAAATCGCAAGTCGTCCCTCGATCCGATCACGAACTAGTGCCGAACGGACGGCACCTCCGCGTTCAACACACGTACGGCTTGATGACGCCTTCACCTCCTCGATCCAGCGAGCGATGATGAAGTAGTGGATGAGTTCCAGCAGCACGACGGCGTGGTGATGGTGGTGAGGAACAATCTCTGCAGGGCTTCGCCAAGCACTACGGAGATTATGACGGGAGAACTAGAGGGTTAGGGTTGCCGACACACGGCTTGGGAAATCTTGATGTGTCCCGTGTGCTAGCCCTGCCCCTCTATTTATATGTTGAGCCTTGGGGTCTAAACTTGGAGTAAAAGCCTCCTCCAGGTCGGTTTTGCCCGCACAAGGTCGGTTTGGCCCGCAGGGAAAGAGTCCAACTCGGATCCCTGCAGTACCGCTGCTACAGTAGCGGTAGTACCGCTTGGGCGGTAGTACCGCTGCTACAGTAGCGGTAGTACTGCCTTACCAGCTTAAGGCAGTAGCAAAACTTCCTTTTGCACTTCCAAAACCTCGTGGGCTTTTACCCCTTGGCCCATATAAAGTGTTCTCGCACCCGAACACTTCGGTAAACATCCGGAACTCCTTCCGGAGAATTCCGGAACCCTTCCGGAGATCAAAACACTATTATCACATATATCAATCTTTACCTCCGGACTCTTCCGGAGATCCTCGTCATGTCCGGGATCTTATCCGGGACTCCGAACAACCTTCGGTCACCAACACAATAACTCAACTATACTAATCGTCACCAAACGTTAAGTGTGTAGACCCTGCGGGTTCGAGAACTATGCAGACATGACCGAGACACCTCTACGGCCAATAACCAATAGCGGAACCTGGATGCCCATATTGGTTCCTACATATTCTACGAAGATCTTCATCGGTTGAACCTCTATGTCAAGGATTCAGTTAATCCCGTATACTGTTCCCTTTGTTCTTCGGTATGTTACTTGCCCGAGATTCGATCGTCGGTATCTATATACCTAGTTCAATCTCGTTACCGGCAAGTCTCTTTACTCGTTCCGTAATACAAGATCTCGTGGCTAACACTTTAGTCACATTGCTTGCAAGGCTCATTGTGATGTTGTATTACCGAGTGGGCCCCGAGATACCTCTCCGTCACACGGAGTAACAAATCCCAGTCTTGATCCATGCCAACCCAACAGACACCCTCGGAGATACCTGTAGAGCACCTTTATAGTCACCCAGTTACGTTGCGACGTTTGATACACACAAGGTACTCCTCTGATGTCAGGGAGTTGCATGATCTCATGGTCATAGGAACAGATACTTGACATGCAGAAAACAATAGCAATAAACTGACACGATCATATGCTACGTTTATAGTTTGGGTCTTGTCCATCACATCATTCTCCTAATGATGTGATCCCGTTATCAAATGACATCTCATGTCCATGGCTAGGAAACCTTCACCATCTTTTGATTAACGAGCTAGTCAACTAGAGGCTTACTAGGGACACAGTGTTGTCTATGTACCCACACATGTATTTGAGTTTCCAATCAATACAATTATAGCATGGATAATAAACGATCATCATGAACAAGGAAATATAATAATAACCAATTTATTATTGCCTCTAGGGCATATTTCCAACAGTTGCTTATGTCGGAGGAGTCCGCGGCCGAACATAAGTGCCCTGGAAGTTAGATCGGAATGCATCTTCTAGATTCTCCCAGCACCCAATGAAGTTTTCGGGGAGGCTATTTAACCAGTGCCGAGCTGGCCCCTTAAGCTTCAGGGGTAGGTACTTGATGGCGTGGAGGTCTTCTCCTCGCACCATGTGGATGTGGAGGAGGAAATCCTCGATCCATACGGTTGGGTCAGTTGTCCCATCGTATTGTTCTATGTTTACGGGTTTAAACCCTTCCGGGAACTGATGCTGCATCACCTCGTCTGTGAAGCACAGTGGGTGGGCAGCGCCTCTGACCTGAGCTATGTCACGCCAGTGATCGGCGTCTGTCCTAGCCCGGTTTCGTTCCCGACCTTTATTGTTGCGGTCGAGCTAAGGCCGGTTCCCTTCCCGTCTATCGGGTGAGTATCCACTTGATCCGTAGATGTATCACATACGACCTGCTCTGTAGTCCAGGTCGTGTCACATGTCGAACCTGTCATCGAGCTCTAGTCGCTCTTTTCCCCGTCTACGGGGTATCGTCGGCCTATAGCCGGTGTCGTCAGCCGTCCTGTCTCGTCCTTGAGGAGGGCGGTCTGGCTTGTCGTATGGGGTATGTTTGGGAGACGGCGTATCAGTGAGCTCGTCATCGAATTGTGGCAGCAGCCTTCTGCGTGGATAGCTCTTAGGTTGGTCCGATAGACCGGTACCATATCCTTCCTCGGATGAGAGGACTCTCGTCCATCGATCATTGAGGTTGTCTTGTTCGGCTTTAAGCTCCCGTTCTTTTGCTTTCAGGCTGCGGGCTATGGCTATAAGCTGTTGCCTGGAGAGTTCCTGGTCTTCAAGATTATTGGGTATGGCGAAGTCATCAGCTTTCGGGATGTCTCCTCCTCGACAGGGGGAGGTAATTGTCGTCCTCAGAATCATTTAGATCGTCGGGGTTGAGCCGGTCTTCCGGCCTCTCCTGACCCTCTAACGTGTGTTCGGGGATATCGGGATCGCCGAGGTCTTCCGGAATGTCTCCGTCCCCGGTGCCGTCGATAGCTTTTCTTCCCTTTTTTCCTTTTGACCATTTATGCGGCTTTCGGCATCTTGACGGCGCTTCACCCGATCTGTCGCCATCGTTTTTTTGGAGTGTCCACCATGTAGACGTCGTATGTGGAGGTGGCAGTCCACTGCCCGGTGTTAACGGGGGTGAGTGCGCGATCCTCCTCATCCATGTATTCTGCCTCCTCAGAGGCATAGTCCAACATGTCGGTTAAATCCTCGACAGTGGCTACCAAGTGGGTGGTGGGTGGGACGAAAAATTTGTCCTGACCCGCCTTAAGCCCGGTCTGAGCACAGATCGGGGTTGGGTAGTCGGTAATCTTCATCGAAGAGATCCGATCTAGAGCCTCGTTGAATATCGAGAGCTCGATCGGGTCGGCCTGCTCAGAGCTTCTGGAGTTAACCTCCGATGCGTCTGCGCGGGGGGAGTATTTGGCAAAAACAGGTGTCCGGACGTCTAGCACTATGACCGGGTCCGGACTAAAAGTCGGGTCCTCGCCGGGGTAGATCCCGTGGGCGGGACCGAAAGATGGATCTGAGGTTAAAGCCTCGGAGTCTTCGGTCGTGGCTGGCGAGACCGCAAGCCCGGTTAGTGACAGGTCACCCCGAGAGTCTATAGAGAACTCTAGGTTCCCGAATCTGACCTCTTGATCAGGGGCGAAACTTCCGATGCGGCCTAGATGGCCGGTCGGGTCGGCGTGCAGCACAATGATGCCGAAAGCGAAGATCTGTCCAGGGACGAAAGTGTCCGTATTGCAGACCTCTTCGTTGATGACGAGGCGAGCCATCCATTCCTTTGGCGATCACAACGGAACTCTCAATGAAAGCACCAATGTCGGTGTCAAAACCGGCGGATCTCGGGTAGGGGATCCCGAGCTGTGACACTAGAATCGATGGTAATAGGAGACGAGGGAGACGATGTTTACCCAGGTTCGGGCCCTCCTATGGAGGTAATACCCTACGTCCTGCTTGATTATATTGATGGTATAAGGGTTACAGAGTTGATCTACCTCGAGATCGAATGACTAAAACCCTAGATGAGTTCTCTCTCCACTACAGCCTAAAACCCTCCGGCTTATATAGACACCGAGGGTACCTAGGGTTTACACATGGTCGGTTACACGTCGAAGGGATAAACATGCCTATTCACTACTCCAAACGTGGAGGATACGCCACGATTCCCGAAGCTTCCTTCCTGGAGACAGGGTCTTCGATCAATCCAATGCTCGGTAAGCGGCCCATATAGTCCGACCCATAAGAAATAGGTCGGCCTCCCGAGGACCCCTTAAACCAGGACTCCCTCACTTGTATCTTCATATTAAGCCTCCCTAAGAAACATATATTCATTATATTTCCTCAAACTCCGGAAGAGCGCAGATATGGTATCTCCAATATTTCACTCACATATGTTTGATAATGTTTTGTAACTAATAATATATTAGCAAGGTTATATGATAGGCATGAACAATGTAAACTATGAAAATAATAACAAATAGTTATAAGGTAATCTTAATCGATGCTAGCATGCAAATCCTGGAGCTAAAATATTTTTCAGAGAAGTAATATATCATATCCTAGGGGCTACGCACACAACTAGGAGCAAGAGTGAAGAACCATTTTTTAGCATCCCTTTTAGCAAAAAGGAAAAGGCTTGAGGATATAATAGTAACGCATCTTTTCCTCATGAGCAAACAGAGTGGCAATATCATTCAATTTAGTGAGGTGTCCCACAACAGTCTGAGTTTCATTACCATGAAAAGGATCAGATTCTACTATAATGCTTAATTCAGGATCAAGAGAGAAATCATAATCATTATCAGTAACACATATAGGAGAAGCAGCAAATTTAGGATCATGTTTCATTTTCTCCATCATAGATTTTTCTTTTAGCTTGCATAGTAGTTTCTTCAAATCATCTCTATCATTACAAGCAAGAATGTCTCTAGCTATTTCCCCATCATAACATAACCCTCAAGTACATCAGGTAATTCATATCTATTAGGCATAATAGATGATTCATAATCTTCATCAATTTCAGCATTTTCAAGTTCTCTGGCTTTAGCAATATGAGCATCAAGTAATTCATTCAGTGACATGGATTTATTTTTATCAAGCATAGCAGTAGCATCATCATAAGTTTCAGAAGTAGCATTATCATTTCATCAAGTACTTGCGACATATATAAAACAAGTATCAAGTGGTGGTGTCATAAGCCGATTCAAAACAGTAGGTGAATCAAAAGTGGAGCTAGATGGCAGTTCCTTACCCCCCCCCCCTTGTCTTAGAGGGTATGATCTTGATTCTAGTATCTTTCAGATTCTGCATAGTAGCAATTAGATAACCTTGAGTGAACACAATAAATAGAGCTATGCTCCCCGGCAACGGCGCCAGAAAACAGTCTTGATAACCGCCAAGTATAGGTGATTGTAAGAGTCTTCGAGGGAAGTATTTTACCCAAATTTGTTGATTCGACACAAGGGGAACCAATGAATATTTATTGGTTTTAGCAGATGAGTTGTCAATTCAGCCACACTCAGGATATCCTCTGTAGCAAAACTTTAGTAAAAAGCAGAGCACCAGTAGTAACAGTAACAGTAATACCAGCAGATTTGTAGTGATTGTAATAGTAGCAGCAATAGTAGTGCCTCGATCCTCTCCACTTCGTTGTTTTTTCTACCCGAAGGCGTCGATGTGCGCTGATGGGGAGGTACTTCTTGCGAGATCTTGTGGGAGAGAGTCGTCCAGGGCTTCTTTAAATTTAGTAATCCCCTTCGTTCTTGAGCTGGGCTTCTGCGCTGACTATCCCTCCTATGCGCATCGGCGGGCGCGGCGGAGACCACCACCAAGTCGCCGCCCAACGTTGCTTCATGGCCTGACAACTGCTGACGTTGGGATGAGGTCCTTTGGCGGGGGCTGAGCAGGAAGGCCTAATCTTAGAAGAACAAATTACAGGGGCGCGGGATTGGGAGGCAGGAGGCAGCCGACGGTGCGCGGTGAGGCGGGGCGAGGCGAGGCAGGAGGCGGCCGGTGGCGCGCGGGGCATGGCAGGAGGTGGCTGGGGCGGGTGGAGCGCTGCGAGGCAGAGTGTGGCTTTGTTTTTTTCCTTGGTACCGGTTCTATTTGGACTGCGGGTTGAATATCAAAAAACACAGTGAGTTTCTTGCAAAAAAGTCATGACGATGAACCTCATAGAAGCAATAGGTGCTTTATTATTACGTAAAGATTTGAAAACTTATAATAAGTGGAGAATTAAAGGTTGGGAAGGAAGGAGATGAGGAGACATGGGATTGCATCGTGGATGGATCTTAAAGATCTAGGATTGCATTAGAACATATATGAAGGAGGCGTAGGAGGAACACAAGCCAATGAGAGAGAGATTGGAGAGCGGATGACGTGCGTGTAAAGAGACGTGTGTATGTTTCAGGGATTCCATGAGGAATTACATGTGACGACTGCAGTACATACACGCATGACCTTTTTTTTGAGGAAAACACATGACCTAATTAACATGGGAAGATCAGGTTAGGAAAAAAACATGGGAAGATCAGATAATTAATCTCCACCGTAATTTAACTTGGTTTCATGGAACGTTAAAAAAAGGGGGGGAAAGACTGCGTGGGTTAATCTATACTGTAATAATTCGGTCCCACCACATAAACGTCTCTTATTTACTAATTAATGTGTGAATTTCTTGGGAGAGCCTAATTAGTATAGGTATAGATTTGAATAAAATGCTCTGGCATTATTTAAAGACAGAAAAATAATTCAAGTTTGGATGAAATTCAAACTTGAGCCATGTTTTAATCTGTCCAGAACCATTTAAAATTGAAGAAACTTGGAGGAGGGTTTCTTGGCATGGTCTAGGCATTTTAAGAAAATGGTGGACATTTAATTAAGGCAGGGAAACAAGCATTGCAAATATAACAAAGCAATAGGGAAGGGAAGGATTTAGTTGAAAGAATTTGGAGGAGTTTTGCAACTTGATCATGGCACAAGTGATGGAGGCTATGCACAACACTAAACCACACACATCTCACAACACCCAATGAGTCAACAAAATAAATGATGCCATGATGCTTAGGATGACATGAAGCAAATCTTATTCAAAGCAAACCAAAATGGCAAGTCATACAAGGTTGATCACATGGGATAGGCTACAATTATGGAATGTTACACTTGGGTTGTTACATCCAAGAGTAAATTATGAATGCATTGAATATCATATATCTGAAATTATCCATGTGATCTGCTTAGTAGTAGTTTCACATTTGGTTTAGAAAGTAAAATCTATTGAAGTTTGACAATCACAATATTGTTCATACAAGCAATTCATGAATGATTAGTATAGGAAGAGAACTTTGGCATACAAATATATTATCTTTGACATCTTTTATGATTGTGAATACTCATTAATTATTTTCAACCTTGATCAAATTTGTTTAAGTTGGACAAGGAAGACAGCGTAATGAGTTATGTTTGGGTATATTTGCATAGAAATTATATTGTTATGTATCCTCCAACATGTGGTGCTTGTTTAGAACCTTTTCCTAGCCAAAACTTCATGCTAAGTAGAGATACTACTTGTGCATCCGAAATCATTGAGCCAAGTTTCTTCCATGCGAGTCCACCAGACCTACCTATATATGGTATTTCACTATCATTTCAAGTAAATTTGCATGTGCCACATCTAAAACCTTCAAATAAACTTCTGTTTTGTGTGCATGTACCGCTCATGGAGCGACCGAGGCAGTCAGTATCTTCCATGCTAAGAGGGTTATTCTCATGATGAGTGTTTATTCACTTGTCATTACACAAGAGAGGCAGGTAAAAAGGATGCCCAATACCGCATAATACAAAAATAAATAAACAAGAACCCCCATAGAAAGTTGATTGTTTGTAGGGCATCCGTGGATACGGCTAGCCATGGAATGTGTTTGAATGGTTGAGGGGGAGTAAAAATTTCAATTTTGTTTGGGAACCGCCAATAATGTGATTAGCATGGCAGATATTGAAATCCTTTTGTCTTAACGTTGGCAGGAAAGGCACACCACCCAAAATATATGCATCTCTGTTTTAATCAATGAGTTGTGGCACATAAGCAAATCCCTGCTTCTCTCTGTGAAGGGACATTCTGTTTACTTTTATGTTATTTACTTTTCATGTTGAGTCAACTTCTTATTCCAACCTCAATCTCTAGTTGGCAAGCATCATGTGGTGGGAAAAGATCCAAACACATATATACGACCAAATATATTTGATCATGTATGATAAGTTTGTTGCGAGGCACAACATTAAGCCCCTATGTTTCTTTGTGTTCAATGAATGTTGTTTGTTCTAAAAATATGCTTTGAGTATTAGCAATCATAGAAGACTATATGATAATTGAGTATGTGAATCTCTTACTTAGAAAATAAGATGAACTATAATTGTTTGATGACTAAGAACATAGGTTGTTAAGTTTCAAGAGAATACATTGTTTGAACCATAACAAGTGAATTGATCGCTACTTTAGCGTGATGAGTTTTATGAGGAAGAGTTTGATATGTATCAAACATATATACTTTTCCAAACACTTTTTCTCTAGTTTTGGACTCTAATTTGCATGATTTGAATGAAACTAACCCGGGCTGACGTGTTTTCCAGCAGAACTACCTTGGTGTTATTTTTGTGCAGAAATAAAAGTTATCGGAATCGAACGAAACTTTTTTTGAATTATTTTCGGAATATATAATGAATTATGGAGCGAAGACCTGCTGGAGGGGGCAGCCTGTGGGAGCGCCCAACGGGGTGGGCGTGCCCTGTTGGCTTGTGGGGCCCACGTGGCTCCCCCGATCCTAATTCCAATCCTATAAATTCACATATTTGGAGACAAAGATAGGAGAGAAGATTTCATCGTGTTTTACGAGACGGAGCCACCGCCACTGATGACCCACAAGTATAGGGGATCTATCGTAGTCCTTTCGATAAGTAAGAGTGTCGAACCCAACGAGGAGCAGAAGGAAATGACAAGCGGTTTTCAGTAAGGTATTCTCTGCAAGCACTGAAAGTATCGGTAACAGATAGTTTTGTGTTAAGATAATTTGTAACGGGTAGCAAGTAACAATTGTAATAAAGGTGCAGCAAGGTGGCCCAATCCCTTTTATAGCAAGGGACAAGCCTGGACAAACTCTTATATAAAGCAAAGCGCTCCCGAGGACACATGGGAATTACTGTCAAGCTAGTTTTCATGCTCATATGATTCGCGTTCGTTACTTTGATAATTTGATATGTGGGTGGATCGGTGCTTGGGTACTGCCCTTACTTGGACAAGCATCCCACTTATGATTAACCACTCTCGCAAGCATCCGCAACTACGAAAGAAGAATTAAGATAAATCTAACCATAGCATGAAACGTGTGGATCCAAATCAGCCCCTTACGAAGCAACGCATAAACTAGGGTTTAAGCTTCTGTCACTCTAGCAACCCATCATCTACTTATTACTTCCCAATGCCTTCCTCTAGGCCCAAAAAATGGTGAAGTGTCATGTAGTCGACGTTCACATAAAACCACTAGAGGAGAGACAACATACATCTCATCAAAATATCGAACGAATAACAAATTCACATGATTACTTATAACAAGACTTATCCCATGTCCTCAGGAACAAACGTAACTACTCACAAAGCATATTCATGTTCATAATCAGAGGAGTATTAATGATGATCAAGGATCTGAACATATGATCTTCCACCAAGTAAACCAACTAGCATCAGCTACAAGGAGTAATCAACACTACTAGCAACCCACAGGTACCAATCTGAGGTTTTGAGACAAAGATCGGATACAAGAGATGAACTAGGGTTTGAGAGGAGATGGTGCTGGTGAAGATGTTGATGGAGATTTACCCCCTCTCGATGAGAGGATCGTTGGTGATGACGATGGCTTCGATTTCCCCCTCCGAGAGGGAAGTTTCCCCGGCAGAACAGCTCCGCGGGAGCCCTAGATTGGTTCTGCCCAAGTTCCACCTCGAGACGGCGGCGCTTCGCCCCGAAAGCTCTGTTATGATTTTTTCCAGGTCAAAACCCTCCATATAGAAGAAAATGGGCACCGGAGGGCTGCCAGGTGGGCCACAAGCCACAGGGGCGCGCCCAGGGGGGTAGGGCGCGCCCCCTGGCTTGTGACTGCCTGGTGGGCCCCCTGATGTATTTCTTCTGCCCAATATTTTTTATATATTCCAAAATAATTCCCCGTAAATTTTTAGGACTTTTGGAGTTGTGCAGAATAGGTATCTCAGATTTGCTCCTTTTTCAGTCTAGAATTCCAGCTGCCGGCATTCTCCCTCTTCATGTAAACCTTGTAAAATAAGAGAGAAAAGGCATAAGTATTGTACCATAATGTGTAATGACAGCCCATAATGCAATAAATATCAATATAAAAGCATGATGCAAAATGGACGTATCACCACCTCCTGTTCTTCCTCAGGAGGGTTTGATCTGGAGTCCGTTTGGGGCCCTGAAGAGGGGGATTCATCGCCGTCGTCATCACCAACCCTTTTTCATCAACACTAACATGATGCTCACCACCGGGAGTGAGTAATTACTTTGTAGGCTTGCTGGACGATGATGGGATTGGATGAGATTGATCATGTAATCAAGTTAATTTGATAGGGCTTGATCTCTAGTGTCCACTATGTTCTGAGATTGATGTTGCTATGACTTTGCTATGCTTAATGCTTGTCACTAGGGCCCGAGTGTCATGATTTCAGATCTGAACCTATTATGTTTTCATGAATATAAGAGTGATTTGGATCCTATCTGTATGCACCTATTATTGTCATGATCCGCATACCCCAAGGTGACAATAATTGGGATTCTTTCCGATGGTTGCCGCAGTTTGAGGAGTTCATGTATTCACCATGTGTTAATGCTTTGTTCCGGTTCTCTATTAAAAGGAGGCCTTAATATCCCTTAGTTTCCATTAGGACCCCACTGCCGCGGGAGGGTAGGACAAAAGATGTTATACAAGTTCTTATCGCAAGCACGTATTACTATAAATGAAATACATGCCTACATTACATTGAAGAATTGGAGCTAGTTATGTGTCGCTCTAGTATGTAGATATTAGATGATTGATGTCTTCTAAATCATTATCCATCACCGATCCACGTGTCTACGCTTTACAAGTACTAAATCTTGCTAAGTCACTACTCAGTTGCTATTGTCACAACTGCTACTGTTACTGCTGCTACAAAACTACTGCTATCACTGTTACTGTTACTACTATTACTTGTCATGCTACTAAATCTTTGCTGCAGAGAAATATCCAAAGTGTGGTTGAATTGACAACTCAACTGCTAAGGCCTATGAATATTCTTTGGGCCCCCTTGTGTCTAATCAATAAATCAGGGTGAACTACTACCCGCGAAGACTGTTGTGATCCCCTATACTTGTGGGTTATCAGAGTTGTTGTTATGATGCTAGGAAAAGTGATTGAAATTATCATTTATCAAACTTATGCACTATGCTAGCATTCACACTTCATAAATTATTTCTTTTATCATTTACCTACTCGAGGACGAGTAGGAATTAAGCTCGGGGATGTTGATACGTCTCCAACATATCGATAATTTATGAATTATTCATGCAATATTTACCCAAGATTATATAGTTTTGGTGCATTTTATATGATTTAATGGAACTAACCCGGTCTGACAATGTTTTTAGCAGAATTATCGTGGTGTTCTTTTTGTGTAGAAAATAAAAGTTCTCGGAATTGAATGAAACTTTTTGACGATTTTTTCTAGAAGGAAAGTGTGGGGACCCCGACTCATAAGTCGTGATCAACGAATGTACGTGCACAGTGATCCCAGAGATTACTGCTCACTAAACACACAGAAACTGAATAACAAGAGTCTTCATCCGTTACATACCGATTTACTCGAATGTGGCCTTTATGGCCAAGTCTTCATTTGTTTGCAGCGGAAATCTTCGACAATAGCGTGGACCCATGCCATCTACCTTAACCATACAGGCATTCTGACTGGGAAAGCGTCCTAATTCGCATGTTCGTCACCAACAAAATCTTCACCATATTCCTGCTCTTCCATGCCTGGCCAATTAAATAACCAGTGGCAAGCCAATGAGTACTTTGAATGTACTCGCAAGAAACCCATGTTTTGGAACAAGGTATAACAATGCATGAAATAGCACTAAGTAGGTAATTTGCGGAAAGCTAGTTTTGAGTGCAATGACATGATCAATTGTATTGTAAAGGCATGCATCACGAGGATACAAGTATCTGTATGAACAAGTTACATATATCAATATGAATCAAGGTTTGAACATCTAATGTTCAGTCCTCATGTCAAGTCATCTGACTTAACTGAAGTACTCCTTTCTTTCCCACACACACCCACATCAAGTTTGTGAAAACACCTGGACATAGTTTTAGTAGGACCTCCAACTGTCCATGATTGTGGACACGACTATTCGAATAGTTTTACACTCTGCAGAGGTTGCACACTTTTCCCACAAGACTCGAGGAACTTCCGTGTCATCTACGACTCGCGATATATTACATACCCGAGGTAAGTACCCGAACAATGCCTTTCCCCTGGCAATACTAAACAAAGAGTCCACTCGTTGGTGACATCCCTCATGATATACATCACATGTATCATCCATGAGGGCACGCGACGGTGTGCTTGGTGTGTGTGAAAACAGCCCATGATCGTCCATTCCGGTATGACCCCGTATCGAGAGTGACCACGCCACTCCCGCCACTAGTAATGCGGGCTCTATGCTAGCATCAACCAAAGTAATCAACAAGCCCCGTCCCATAAGGGGTATCGTGGTTGTACATGTAAGGTTGGGATGATCAGCAGATCTTAAATATAATCCGTTTTCGAAAACACACACACAACTTGCCTCGGTACACCACTTCTTTCTCAAGTGGTTACCTAGCTCAACATTATCTCCCTCGGGCATTAGTGGCACCCGACGGGGTTTTCCAAAAGCCTTTCAAATCATACCCTTTCCGACACTATGCATAATCCCGTCCCATTGCGTAGCATCTATTTTAGCAATCCTAGCTACTCCCACCCGCATAACCCTCATAAGGAGGTAGGGTCATGCACGATGCAAGTATCAACAGTAAAAGTATCGGAGGCAACCCACCAAAGTGGTCACCATATCATCATGACCAATTCATCGGAACATAAGGTGCTATATGACATGCATGAAAAAGTTTCTTAGGCATGGTCAAGGGGCTGCTTGCCTGGCTCAACAAAGTTCTTGGGGTCTTCAAACTCTTCTGGTCCAACTCCCTCGTTAACAACGCAATCTATCGTCGCAATTTATAACGGGCAAAAATTAAAACACAGCAAAAACAGAGAGAATATCCATTTCTAAAATGTCACTCTACTCTGTAAAATACTAGTTTCAAAACTAAAAATATTTGTCTCTGGTTTTGAAGTGCAAAAGATTTCGAAAACTATTTTAACACAGGTTTAAAATAGTCAAAACTAGGTTTTAATTAGAACTACTACATAAAACATTTTCAAAAAAATTGACAAGTGGCATTATTAATTACTACAAAATATTACAAGATTTTTGGTGGAAGAATTTTGAATTTGGAAAAGTATTTGAATCTGTGGAATTTTTGGAAAAGTGCCAGAAAAAGAAAAGGAAAAACTACTGAGCAAATGGGCCGAAACTGGCGTGGCCGAGCCGGCCTAGAGAGGAACCGGCCCAGGCGAAGCGGTATGCGCACACAATTTAAGTTTTAAACCTGCCAGCGGGACCGGCTGGCCAGCGAGAGAAGGAGGGGCAAGGGGATGACAGGTGGGCCCCACCTATCATCCCTAACCTCGGTTAGGGTGGCGGAGGCGCTTACCGCCGGCGATTCAGGCCACAACGGTCCAAGCGGAGGGCACCGGCGGCTTCTTCTGACTGGCGCGCTTCTGTGGGGTGTGGTGGGGCCACCGAAGGTGAGGGTTTCATCGGTGGCGAGGAATCCGAGCGGCAGCCGTGGACGGTGAGGACGAAACGCTCGCCCTCTCCTACAATCCGATGGATGAAGGGCGGCATTAGGTTCGTGGGAGCAAGAGGAACTGGGGGGGAGAAGAAAGGAGGGCAGGAGGTGGCTCGTACCGTTGGGGCAACGGCGGCCCGACGCGGCGATGTCCGGCTTGATTTCGAGCATAGGGGGTCCTAGAGGTTGTGAGGGTTTAGCGAGGGGACGATTGGGGTTGCGTTTCGGTGACAGGGAGGAGAGGGAGGTCTGAGGGGGCCTTTTATAGTGGTGGTCGGGGCCTGCCATGGACAGGGAGCATGGCGAGGTCGAGGCGACGCCACGGGCCATGGGGATGCCCTAGGCCGTGTCTGCGGTGGTCGTGGACGCGGTCCGTGCCCGTGGATAGGAAGAGGATGAGCGAGAGGGGGCAAGAGGCTCGCGCGTGTGACGCTGCGCATTGGAGATCTCGGGCGGCCGGCGCGCATGCGATGTGGGGCTACAGGAGGGAGAGAGAGGAGGGGGCAGGGGCCTAGTGTGTCCCGGACGTCGAGGCCGACCAACTGGCGAGAGGGGGGAGCTCGTGGTTGTTGGGAGGTGGGGATGGGCGCCAGCTACAGTGCGGGTGCAACCTTTAGCGCGTTTTTGGCATGCCACGGCATGCCTTTGGCAGCTTCTGCGCGGCCACCTGTGTCTAGGGGATATTGGGGAAGAAAATAAGTCGGTGGGGAAGCATTGGATGCTCTGAAGGTCGACTAGGACAGGAGGGAAGTGGAGAGAGTGGTGGAATTCTGTTGTCCAGAGGGTAAAAATGGGGTATTCACCCTCCCAATCGTTGAGCTGAGCCTTGCAAACATTACTGGAGGTAGGGGTGCATACAAGGGACTGTGGTAAAAATATTAGATCAAGGAGTACATGGGAAGGGGTCAAAACATGACTTTTACCAAACTATCAGAAGGTGTTTGATGCATATTTGGGCAAGTAAAATGAGTTTGCTTGCCATGATATTTACCAGGATCAAATGGATGGTAAAAATGGGGTTGTCCACCAAGTTTGAGCTCATTTGAGAAAAGTTGGCAATGTAAACTTTGTAAACCCTAGAATTTAACAGAATCAGATTTCTGTAGATCTAGGCATGCTAATATATTCTCCTTAATGCACCACTTGGTGTAGTAGCATTATTTGGTGATTAGAACATGTCCACAAAGTTTGGGGTCAATTGGAGAAACTTCACAATGTAAATTTGTTCAAATTTGATTCTGGACACAGAGGGTTTTGGGATATTTTGGTGAACCAAAATAATTTGTATTGGGATGAGACTTTGCAAGATCATCACAATAGCCATATGTGACTTGCTAGAATTTTCCTGGACTTATTTGAGAATATTTCCTATAGAAATATTTCAAAAGCTTGAAACAGACAGAAATGGTTTTGGAAGGTTTCTTCCAATATTTTGAACATGATCATGTGTTGAAACTCATATATATGGAAAATATATGTCCACTGGGTTTCCCTAAATTTTCCCAAATATTTTGAAAGCATAAAAATAATTTTCCCTAGGAAAGACCATTTCTGGCCTTAAATAAAATCCTTTAAATAAAATAGGAAAATAATATTTAAAATTAATATTTGGTGGTTTTGGGAAGTCTTATATATAGTAGGTTCCAGCTAAAGTCTTTGTGGCAAAACAATCCACCCAATTTGAGGACTTGTAGTACAAACCTCATTTCAGGGGGTTTTGAAAACATAATTTGAATAAATCCTTTTTGGCCAAAATAATATTTTTTTTAAATAGTTTTAGGTACTATACACATGGCATGATCATTGTCAAGGGGTTTGGATCAAGGAAGTGAGTATGGAGATTAGGAGGAAGAAGAATCCTTGAGTGCCAAAACACATCATCCAAACATCAACAACTCAAACAAGCACTTGCACTCAAAAGTTTTAAATGGGTCCAAATTTTATAAATCCATAGCATAGCAAAGTGATACAAACATAGGGTGTGACAGACCTACCCCCCTTACAAAAATTTCGTCCCTGAGATTCCTAGTCTAAGCGCTAAAAAGATATGGGAACTCGG
Source organism: Elymus sibiricus (assembly GCA_039707655.1). Taxonomy (NCBI): domain Eukaryota; kingdom Viridiplantae; phylum Streptophyta; class Magnoliopsida; order Poales; family Poaceae; genus Elymus; species Elymus sibiricus. The sequence continues at coordinate 274,057,940 of CM077675.1, read as the reverse complement.
ACCTAAGATAGTCTTCGCGCTCCCAGGTTGCTTCTGCTTTAGTGTGGTGGCTCCATTGGACCTTGAAGTACTTGATGGTGCGGCTTCGGGTGCAACGTTCAACTTCATCCAAAATGCAGACTGGCCTCTCATGATTAGTGAGGTCTGGCTAAAGGTCGATGGCTTGATGATCTATGTCCTTGTAGAGGTCGAGGCGGTTGGGGACTTGGAGGCACTTCCGGAGCTATGACACGTGAAAAACGTTGTGCACATCAGAAAACTCGAAAGGTAGCTCTACGCAACTTCTCCTCGTCTCGCGGTGATCTTGATGGGGCCAATATATCTTGGTGCGAGCTTTCCTTTGACGTGGAAGCGCTTGGTTCCCTTGAGGGGCGTGACTCGGAGATAGACACAGTCTCCATTCTTGAAGCTCACATCACGATGGAGGGAATCGACGTAGCTCTTCTATCTTGATTTGGCGGTCTCTAGGCGTTCTCGGGCGATTTGAACTCGCTCTTCTGCTTCGCGGAGGATGTCTGGTCCAAAGACTAATCCTTCTCCGGTCTCTGACCAATTGAGGGGAGTGTGGCACTTGCGTCCATACAACACCTCAAATGGTGCCATCTGGAGACTGGACTGGTAGCTGTTGTTGTAGGAGAACTCGGCGAATGGTAAGCAATCTTCCCATTTGGCTCCATAAGCTAAAACACAAGGACGAAGCATGTCCTCGAGTATCTGATTTACTCGTTCCATCTGTCCGCCTGTCTGGGGGTGAAAAGCAGAGCTGAAAGAAAGCTTGGTTCCCATGGCCTCTTGAAACTTCTTCCAGAACCTCGAGGTAAACTGGGTACCTCGGTCTGACACAATCTCCTTTGGAACTCTGTGGAGGCTCACTATGCGCTCGATGTAAAGGCTAGCTAGCTTGTATCCATCATAGGTGGTCCTGACGGGAATGGAGTGGGCTATCTTGGTCGGGTGGTCGACGATGACCCAAATGGAATCATGTCCCTTGCTTGACCTGGGAAAACCGGTGATGAAGGCCATCCCGACTTTGTCCCATTTCCATTCAGGAGAGGTTGTAACAATCCAGCGGGTTGCTGATGCTCAGCTTTGACTCTCTCGCATATGTCACACTTCGCGAGCAAAGTGGCTATCTCTCTTTTCATGCCCTGCCACCAGAATTTTGCTTTGAGGTCTTGGTACATCTTGGTTCCTCTAGGGTGGATGGAATATGGAGTTTCATGAGCTTCTTGCAAGATCAAATTCTTGAGCTCAACTTTGTTGGGCACGCAAATGTGAGTCCCAAACCATACAACTCCTTGCTCATCCACTGAAAATCCTGGGGCCTCGCCTTTCTTATTTTTCCTCTTGATGCCTTCAATGCTGTCATGACCCTTCTAAGCTTCCTTAATATCATCCATCAAGGTAGGCCTTGCTTCGAGGTTGGCTAGGAAACCAGGTGCAACTAGTTCCAAGCTAAAGCTTTCAAGCTCTTCATACAAGGCAGGCAGCCTTTCCTTAATCATAGCATTCAAGGAACAAGCCTTTCTGCTTAAGGCATCTGCTACCACATTAGCCTTTCCAGGGTGGTATTCAACACTGAGGTCATAGTCCTTCATCAATTCCAACCATCTTCGTTGCCTCATGTTCAACTCCCTTTGAGTGAAAATATACTTCAAACTCTTGTGGTCTGTGTATATCTCACACCGCTTCCCTAGAAGGTAATGTCGCCATGTTTTCAAGGCATGAACTATGATACGTCTCCAACGTATCTATAATTTTTGCTTATTCCATGTTGTTATATTATCATTCTTGGATGTTTTAGAATCATTTTATAGCAACTTTATATCATTTTTTGGAACTAACCCGGACTGACGCTGTTTTCAGCAGAACTACCGTGGTGTTGTTTTTTGTGCAGAAATAAAAGTTCTCCAAATGCAATGAAACTTTTTGATGATTTTTTGGAACAAAAGAGGCACTAGAAGCTTCGTGGGAAGGCCGGAAGAGCCACGAGGTGGGCACAACCCACCACCATGTGCCAGCCCCCTCTGGCTTGCGCTGGTGTCTTGTGGTCCACTCGTGGCCCATCTTCGCGTGAAGCCGATGCCCAAAAATCCTATATATTCAGAAAGCCCCAGAAATAACCCTAGATCAAAAGTTCCGCCGCGGAAACTCTCTGTATCGACGAAAAACCAATCTGGAGGCGTTCCAGTACCCTGCCGGAGAGGGTAGATCATCTCTGGTGGCCATCTTCATCATCCCGGCGGAGGCCATGACGAGGAGGGAGTAGTCCACCCTCAGGGTTGAGGGTATGTACCAGTAGCTATGTGTTCAATCTCTCTGTCTCTCTCTCTCTCATGTTCTTGAGATGTCACGATCTTGATGTATCACGGGCTTTGTTAATATAGTTGGATCATATGGTGTTTCCCCCTCTCTATCTTGTTGTGATGAACTGAGTTTTCCCTTTGAGATTTCGTTATTACCGGATTGAATACTTTTATGGATTTGAGAGCACTTGATCTATGTCTTGGCACTCAACTCGCGGATTCCCGAGGTGACATTGGGGTAATCTATGCATAGGGGTTGATACACGTTTTCGTCCTACTTTCGCCGGTAGAAATCTTGGGGCACTCTTTGAGGTTCTGTGTGTTGGATTGAGTATTATGAATCTAAAATTGTTTGATGCGTATCGTATAATTAACTCATGGATACTTGTGGTGACATTGGAGTATCTAGGTGACATTAGAGTTGGTTGATGCGTATCATATGGTGTTATTTTAGTACGAACTCTTAGATAGATCGATCAAAAAGGATAACTTGGTGTTATTTTAGTACAAACTCTTGGATAGATCGATCGGAAAGGATAACTTTAAGGTGGTTTCGTACCCTACAAACAATTTCTTCTTATGTTCTCCACTAGATAAGAACTTTGGAGTGATTCTTCGTTGCACATTGAGGGATGGTTATGTGATCCGGTTATATTGGCATTGTTGAGAGATTGCACTAGCGAAAGTACGAACCCTAGGCCTTGTTTTCAAGCATTGCAATACCGTTTGTGCTCACTTTTGTTACTTGCTACCTTGCTGTTTTTTATTGTTACTATTACAAAAATTAATATCAACTATCATTAGTACACTTGTATCACCATCTCTTCGCCGAACTAGTGCACCTATACAATTTACCATTGTATTTGGTGTGTTGGGGACACAAGAGACTTTTTATTATTTGGTTGCAGGGTTGTTTGAGAGAGACCATCTTCATCCTACGCCTCCCACGGATTGACAAACCTTAGGTCATCCACTTGAGGGAAATTTGCTATTGTCCTACAAAACTCTACGCTTGGAGGACCAACAAGAGTCTACAAGAACAAGTTGTGCAGTAGCCATCAAACTATAGTTGCCAGCTCAAGATCATGAGTGGCGTAGTTCTCTTCATGAGGACGTTGCTGTCTGGATAGATATGCTACGACTCTACATTCTTGCAATAGAACACCTCCAAGCCCGGTTCTTGATGCATCACAATATATCACAAACTCCTTGTGAATATCAGGGGTGGCCAAAACTGGGGTTGTTGTCAATCTCCTTTTGAGCTCTTGGAAGCTTTCTTCACACTTCGGTGTCCATTCGAACTTCTTGTCCTTCTTCAAAAGCTAAGTCATTTGTCGGGCAATGCTCGAGAATCATTCGACGAACTTGCGGTAATATCCCGCGAGTCCGAGGAAGCTTCTGACTTCCTACACATTGCTTGGGGATTGCCATTCAGTCACGGCTTCGATCTTGGCAGGATCTACTAACAATCCTTCTGCTGTCAACACATGACCCAAGAATCCAACTTCATGCAGCCAGAACCCGCACTTGCTGAATTTGGCATAAAGCTGATGCTCTCGAAGCTTGTCTAGGACCAATCAAGTGTTGCACATGCTCCTCTTCAGACTTGGAGAAGATGAGTATGTCGTCGATGAAGACAACGACAAACTTGTCCCAATACTCCATGAAGACCTTGTTCATGAGGTACATGAAGTAGGCTGGGGCATTGGTTAACCCAAATGACATGACCGTGTACTCATACAGGCCATACCGGGTTACAAACTCCGTCTTCGGGATGTCTTGGGGTCTGATCTTCAACTAGTAGTACCCATACCTAAGGTCGATCTTGGAAAACACCTTAGTTCCATTCAGCTGATTGAACAGGTCTTCAATCTTGGGAAGTGGGTACTTGTTCTTTATTGTGACTTCATTGAGAGAACGGTAATCGACACAGAGTCGGATAGTTCCGTCCCTCTTTGACACAAATAGAACAGGTGATCCCCAAGGAGAGGCACTAGGGCGAATAAATCCTTTTCTGAGCTGCTCTGCCAGTTGCTTCTTCAACTTAGCCAACTCTTCAGATCCCATTCTATAGGGCTTCTTATAGATGAGTCCTACTCCGGGCATTAGCTCAATGATGAACTCAATGTCGCGGTCAAGAGGCATTCCGGGCAGCTCATCAAGAAATACATACCACCGACACTTGATCCAACTCAATTCCCGACAGACAGTTAACCTGAGGGGCTTGAGCGGAGACAGGGTTGGGAACATACTTGACTTCCACTCCTTGGCTATTGGTCATGGTAACAGTCCTCTTGGCACAGTCTAATAAGCCTTGGTGCATGGTTAACCAGTCCATGCCTAGGATCACATCCAAGCCTTACGACTTCAGGATGATAAGGTTTGCTAGGAATTCTACTCCATTGATGACAATCCCAACTCCTTTACATCCTATCTTGGTTCTCATAACCGATCCCGGGGTTTGTACCAACATGTGGCTACCCAGGGGTGTAGGCTTCATACCACTCTCTAGTCCAAACTTTTGGGTAACAAAAGAATGCGAAGCTCCACAATCAAACAGAACGGTTGCTGGAGTTGAGTTGACGAGGAACGTACCCAGTATGACGTCCGGGTCTTCCTGGGCTTCCTCAGTGGTGACGTGATTCACACGACCCTTGCCATTGTTGGGCTAGTTACGGGGAGCTTGGTTCCTTGGTGGCGCTCCACGACCTTGACCTTGGTTTGGTGCATTGGGGCGTGGTGCATCTGGCTTCTTGTTGGGGCACTGCTTAGAGATGTGTCCAGGCTGACCACATCCAAAGCACGTAATCTGACCAGAGTTGTTGTTGTTGTTCCTACCACCATTGTTGTTATTGGGGTTGTTGTAAGCTGGCCTGGGATTGGCATACTGCTGAGGCTGGTAGCTCGGACGAAGTGCAGGGGGTCTAGCTTGCTGAGGCTGATAGGTTGGTTTGGCTGGGGCTGGCTTCCATGAGCGAGGCTTCTGGTTGCTGGAACTACCCTTGCTGATCATCTTGCGCTTGCGATTGTCTTCCATGTCACGACGCTTGTCTTCGAGCATGAGGGCCTTGTTCACCAGGTCGAAGAAGGTCCAACAGTCACAGACAATGAGTTGATACTGCAGGGCTTGCTGGAGTCCTTCCATGAAGCGTTCCATCTTAGCGGCCTCAGTGCTGACATCTTCGGGGGCATACCTCGACAGGAGGTTGAACTCCTGCATATACTCCTTGACAGAGCCACTTCCTTGCTTCAGCACTTGGAATCCTCTCTTCTTGATAGCCATGATCCCAGAAGGAATGTGGGAGGTGTGGAATCCTTCCTTGAAATCATCCCAGGTGATCACATGGTCGCCTTGCATGACCTTGAATCCATCCCACCAAGCTCTGGTGGTACCTCCGAGGCAGTGAGAGGCATACAGCACCTTTTCACGATCCTCGTTGCAGTTGACCAGTGCAAGGATGTCCTCGATGGTGCGGATCCACTCATCGGCATCGAGAGGTTCAGCAGTCTCGGTGAAGGTTGGGGGCGAATTCCTCATGAACTTAGACAGAGTAGAGCGGCCATTGCCGTTCCTGCCTTGCTGTTGGTTGTTCACAAGGACTTGAGCCATCTGCTGGATAGCAGTATTGTTGGCTTGGCGTTCCTCCCGGAGAACTTGGAGAAACTGGGCTATGGTCATGTTCTCCGGTGGAGGTGGTGGTGAAGGAATGTCGCCATGTGGCTGCTCCGGGTGAGATCCAGCGTGAGCAGCCCCACCATCTCCCTGTTGCTGGCTGGAGTTGTCGGCTTCAGGGTTGGTGAAGGAGTTGTTGCGGGTCGCAGTCACCATCCTGTTTGGAGCAGCCAAGTCAAACAACTGGGATAGACGAGAGGGAAAAGCAGCAATAGAGAAAGCGCGCCTAAGGGGGTTGGTCTAGTGCAAGTGTGATCAAACAAAGGTCGAAAGACCAAACACAAATATTAAGATAAGATAGATGATGGAGTCGCTTGCATGTTGCCTAAGGCAAAAGCGCGACTTGCATCAAAACACAAACAACAAAACAAGAAACAAGCACACATGGTTTCATATGAACCATTACACAGACTCGACTTCACATTGGGGATACATGACTTGTCCTACCCTAGGAGTTCTCAGACTCAGGTGGTGGAGTGCTCTGCTTCCTGTCCAAGAGGAAAGAAGACTCGGTTGCTTGTCGGGACTCCTTCGGGCATGATGCCCATGTTCGCCACACCCGAAACATGTGACCAAAATCCAGAGGTCACCACTCGGCCTTGGGTTAAGATGTCAGTGGTTTGGCGAAGTAGCTCTTGGGTGTGGTGAAGTTCCTGGCGGAGCTTCACAAACTCCTTAATCAGGTTGTGAGCCAGACCATCGGTGGAGAGGCTGAAGTAAGTCTGGAATCTGAGGGGTATGCCATCCTCCTTGAATGGAACCAATGTCTGACCGTCGCCACTGTTGTCCTTTCTGAAGGTAGGTAGTGATACGTCTCCAACGTATCTATAATTTTTGATTGTTCCATGCTGTTATATTATCATTCTTGGATGTTTTATAATCATTTTATAGCAACTTTATATCATTTTTTGGAACTAACCCGGACTGACGTTGTTTTCAGCAGAACTACAGTGGTATTGTTTTTTCTGCAGAAATAAAAGTTCTCCAAATGCAACGAAACTTTTTGACGATTCTTTTGGAACAAAAGAGGCACTGGAAGCTTCTTGGGAGGGCCAGAACAGCCACGAGGTGGGCACAACTCACCAGCACGCACCAGTCCCCTCTGGCTTGCGCTGGTGTCTTGTGGTCCACTCGTGGCCCATCTTCGCGTGAAACCGACGCCCAAAAATACTATATATTCAGAAACCTCTAGAAATAACCCTAGATGAGAAGTTCCACCGCCGCGACTCTCTGTATCAACGAAAAACCAATCTGGAGGCGTTCCAGTACCCTGCCAGAGAGGGTAGATCATCTCCGGTGGAGATCTTCATCATCCCGGTGGAGGCCATGACGAGGAGGGAATAGTCCATCCTCGGGGCTGACGGTTTGTACCAGTAGCTATGTGTTCAATCACTCTCTCTCTCGTGTTCTTGAGATGGCACGATCTTGATGTATCACGGGCTTTGTTAATATAGTTGGATCATATGGTGTTTTCCCCTCTCTATCTTGTTGTGACGAATTGAGTTCTCCCTTTGAGATTTCATTATTACCGGATTGAATACTTTTATGGATTTGAGAACACTTGATCTATGTCTTGGCACTCAACTCGCGGATTCCCGAGGTGACATTGGGGTAATCTATGCATAGGGGATGATGCACGTTTTTGTCCTACTTTCTCCGGTAGAAATCTTGGGGCACTCTTTGAGGTTCTTTGTGTTGGCTTGAGTATTATGAATCAGAAATTGTTTGATGCGTATCGTTTAATTAACTCATGGATACTTGTGGTGACATTGGAGTATCTAGGTGACATTAGAGTTGGTTGATGCGTATCATATGGTGTTATTTTAGTACGAACTCTTAGATAGATCGATCGGAAAGGATAACTTGGTGTTATTCTAATACGAACTCTTGGATAGATTGATCGGAAAGGATAACTTTAAGGTGGTTTTGTACCCTACAACCAATTTCTTCTTATGTTCTCCGCTAGATAAGAACTTTGGAGTGATTCTTCGTTGCACGTTGAGGGATGGTTATGTGATCCAATTATATTAGCATTGTTGAGAGATTGCACTAGCAAAAGTATGGACCCTAGGCCTTGTTTTCAAGTATTGCAATACCGTTTGTGCTCACTTTTGTTACTTGCTACCTTGCTATTTTTTATTGTTACTATTACAAAAGTCAATATCTACTATCATTACTACACTTGTATCACCATCTCTACGCCGAACTAGTGCACCTATGCAATTTACCATTGTATTTGGTGTGTTGGGGACACAAGAGACTTTTTATTATTTGATTACAGGGTTGTTTGAGAGATTCCATCTTCATCCTACACCTCCCACGGATTGATAAACCTTAGGTCATCCACTTGAGGTAAAATTGCTACTGTCCTACAAAAGTCTGAGCTTGGAGGCCCAACACGAGTCTACAAGAACAAGTTGTGTAGTAGACATCAAGCTCTTTTCTGGTGCTGTTGCTGGGGAGGTGAGTGCTTGAAGGTATATCTTTAGATCTTGCAATTAAATCTTTTAGTTTCTTGTTTTTCACTAGTTTGGTTTTATAAAAGAAAACTACAAAAAATGGAGTTTAGGTTGCATCATTTGTTTCGTCTTTATAATGTCTTTCGTGAAAATAAAGATTCAGAAAATTGTGCTCAATTGTTAGAGGAAGAAATTATGAAAATACTTGATGAGAATTCCTTGAATGATGAGCATGATAGAAATATTTTTAGTATGAATTCTCTGAATATCCATGATGCTAATGATATGCAAAGCCACAAGCTTGGGGATGCTATGTTTGATGAAGATGATATTTTTAGTTCCCCAAGTTTTGATGAGCAAATTTATTATGATGATGGCATGCCTCCTATCTATGATGATTATTATGATGACATGTATGCTATAAAGAGTGATAGTAACCATGAAACTTGTCATCATGATTTTATTATTGAATGTTGTTATGTCAATCAAGTGTCTCATGATAGTTGTTTTGTTGAGTTTGCTCCCACTACAATGAATGAGAAGGAATTTGCTTATGTGGAGAGTAATGAAAATTCTATGCGTGTGCATCATGAAAAGAATGCTTTATGTGATAGTTATATTGTTAAATTCCTTCATGATGCTACTGAAATTTATTATGAGGGAGGAACATATGCTTGTAGGAATTGCAATAATATCAAGTTTCCTCTCTATGTGTCCAAAGTTTTGAAGTTATGCTTGTTTTGCCTTCCTATGCTAGTTGATTCTTGCTCCCATAAATTGTTTGCTCACAAAATCCCTATGCATAGGAAGTGGGTTAGACTTAAATGTGCTTGTCATGAGATTCATGATGCACTCTTGCATGTTTCAATTTCATATGTTAGCATCATTGAAATCATCATGCCTAGCTAAAAGACATTAAAGAAAAGCGCTTGTTGGGAGCACTGTTCAAGAAATCGTTAACTGGTAGCTGCTCGTTCAGCTCGGGAGTAGTGATTAATCGCTAAATCGGCCTATTAACTGGATTAATTGGACGACAGATAATCGGTGTAATTTCAAACTCAATAGAAGCAAATTTTGCATGGAGAAAAAAATCTACATTACAAATATGAAGCAAATGGCACCATTTTCTTTACTCAATAGATGACAAGCATGTATACAACAACAATCATCCATGTGTGCATAATATCAACAAACCTATACACAACAACACTTTTTTGTTGATTTCCTCCTAGGACACAACTCCGAGAGATGGCGGCCATGCAATGGCAATACACAGAGCAAAGGTGATGGCGGTCGTGCAAGGCATCTGAACGGGTCTGTTGTCGGAGGTGGCAGGTCACAGAGGAGGAGGGGAAGTAGCGGCGCACAGAGGGAGAAGACAAAGCGGCGTCACACAAGGGAGGAGGGGAAGTGGCAGCGCACCGATGAGGACTTGGCTAACTGTCATCTAGGTCGGAGGGGATGAGAAGAGTGTGTGGGGTCTGGTGGAGGAATAAACCATAGCTACTTAGGAGCTGGAGGGGTTGGGAGGGGTTATGGGCCAAATAATTGGGCTTTGTTTGCCCATGGGCTAGCTGGCCAAGAACTATTAATCGGCCTAACAACCGATTAATTGGTCACCAGACCATTTAATCGGTCTGACAGACCATTTAATCGGCCCGGCAAGTTAACGCGATGAATAGGTGTTATTCGATTCGGTCACCCGATGAGTAGCGATTAACTGGCCAATTAACTGATTAATTGGATGAATTCTTGAACAGTGGTTGGGAGACAACCAACACTTTTCCATTCTTTTTTTGTGTGTTCACATGATTAATCTACTGTAGTAATCATGTTTTGTGTCTTTTTTTTCAATAAAGTGCCAAGTAAAGCCTTTGGGATGACTCACAAGATGAGTAGAATTGATGCAGAACCAAAACAGAAACTTTTGACTCCCGTACAAGAATTTTCATTTTTTACTGGAGCGTGAAAATGATCTGAAATTTTTACACATTGTTTATATACAAATTATTCAGGTTTTACTAATTTTTCAGAATTTTTAGAGACAGGGAAGTATGGTTATACTACATCTCTCTGCAGACTGTTTTGTTTTTGACAGATTCTGTTTTGCATGCATAGTTTGCTTGTTTTAGAGTTTCCATAGCTTATATTTAGTGGTATAAATTATGGGAATGATAGAATACAGTAGGTATCATTTGGGAACAATTATGAATCTTGTCTTAACAGTACCTAAGTGAATGATCCATATTTACGATACTAACCCATCTCACGAAGTTCCGTTAAGTTTTGTGTGATTGAAGTTTTCAAGTTTTGGAAGAGACACCGATATGAGGTGAATAAAGAGTGACAAGAACCTAAGATTGTGGATGCCCGAGGCACCTCCAAGGTAATATCCAATGAAGAATCAAGCGCCTAAGCTTGGGGATGCCCCGGAAGGCATCCCATCTTTCGTCTTCAACATTATCGGTATATCTTACTTAGAGCTATATTTTTATTCTTCACATAATATGTGCTTTGCTTGGATCGTCATTATATTTTGTTATTTTCTGTTAGGTGTTATTTATAATCTTGTTTTTCAATAAAAAGTTCCAAGAATTGCCTTAGGATGCTTGCATTGCATATTTGATGTGTGCTGTGTAAAAACAGAAACTTTCTCTGTAGTGTTTGAATTTTCATATTTTACTGACACATGGAAAGTTTCTGAAATTTTTACACAGTGTTTTCATATAAATTCGTCATCACTTCCTAAATTTTCATAATTTTTTGAGTTACAGAATTATACTGTTTTCATAAATTTCTATAGACTGTTCTGTTTGGACAGATTGCTGTCATAGTTTTGTTATCTACTTATCCTATAGTTTTCATAGCCTATATTGGTAGATATAAATTGTGGAAATGATAGTATACAGTAGATAATGTTTGGAAATTATTAAGCAACTTGTCTTCGCAGTACATGAAGTGTTGATTTATTCTTATGTGTACTAACCTATCTCACGAGTTCTTTTTGAGGTTTGTGTGGATGAAGTTTTTGAGAATAGGTGAAGCCATGATATGAGAGGATTGAACGAGATACAAAAGCTCAAGATTGGAGATGCCCAAGGCACCCAAAGTAAATATTTCAAGAAGTCTCAAGCATCTAAGCTTGGGGATGCTACGCATCCCACCTCTCTTCATCAACAATTATCGGTTAGCCTAGGTTGAGCCTAAATTTTTATTTGTCCATATGATATGTGCTATTCTTGCAGTGCTATTTTTCTTTTGCTCGTTGTTTAAATAAAATACTTAGATCTGAAAGTTTTTAGATGAGAGAGAGTTCTCAAATGGCTACCCATTTACTTAACTACTCGCTTGATCTTCACTTATATCTTTTTGGAGTAGCTTGTCATTTACTCTTGTGCTTCACTTATATCTTTTTGAGCACGGTGTGCTTTAAAATTTTGAAGAAATCCTCTCATGCTTCACTTATACCTTTTTGAGAGATGAAATCTTTATGCTCATGTGCTTCACTTAAATTTGATTGAGCTTGCCAAAAAGCAATGGCAATATATGAAACTAGTCCCAAACTGATAGATATCCAAGGAGGATATAATAAAAACTTTCATGAAGATCATTGGACAAATTAAACTTGATTCCTTGTAATAGTTTTGAAACATGATGATAGTAATATGTGAGTCATGTTAGTGAGTAATTATGCTTAGTAGGAATATTGGTGTTAAGGTTTGTGATTCCCTATGCATGCACGAAAGTCAATAGTTATGCAATGAAATTACATCCTACTTGTGGTGCATTATTCGGTGTTAGTTATGTTTAATGCTCACTTATGTGGTTTTTTGTTTCTTGGTTTGGTTGCTTCCCAATCTTTTTGCTAGCCTCCACTTGTACTAAGTAGAAATACTACTTGTGCATCCAAAATCCTTAAACCCAGTTTTGCCTTATGAGTCCACCATACCTACCTATATGCGGTATTTCCATGCCGTTCCAAGCAAATTTGTACGTGCCATCTCTAAATTTTCAAAATAAAGTTTCTCTTTTGTGTGCCCATACCGCTCATGAAACGGTGGGGAGTGGCCAATATTTATCCATGCTAGATGTGTTATTCTCAAGATGAGTGTTTATTCACTTGTCATTGCACGAGAGTGCGGCGGTAATAGGGATGCCCATTCCCGAAATGAAAAAAGAAAAAAAATATTTACTTTATGTTGTCAAATAATAAATTCCTTGGAAAGTTTTGGTATGGAAGGCAACTATGGATACGACCCGCCATGGATTGTGAAAGAGTGGTGGAAAAAGGAATAAACTTTATTTTCTGTTTGGGAACCGCCTATGATATATCTAGCATGGAAAGTATTGTGAGCTACTTTTTTGTTTTCGTTGATAGGTATAGCACGCCACCCAAAATATTTTTTCTCTCTCAATTTAAACCTTGAGCTCTGGCACCTCTACAAATCCCTACTTCCCTCTGCGAAGGGCCTATCTATTTACTTTATGCAATTTTTATTTTTTCTTTGAGTCTCCATCTTCTCTTATAAGCACCAACTAGGGGGCACTATGATCGTACTTGAGCATTGGGCATAGCTAATATTTGAGTGTGTTTCATGAATGGATCAATGATTGAGCATGATGGGCTAGGGATGGCTTTCTTTAGTGTTGATACTTTGAAAGACATGGTTGCTTGTTGACATGCTTGAGTATTGAAGTCATTATGTTAAAACTAGACTATTGCTTTGAATCATTTACAAGTCCAAATGTCCATGCTATACAAAGAAGAAAAGAATATGATGAACATGTTAGGCAGCATTCCACATCAAAAATTCTGTTTTTATCATTTACCTACTCGAGGACGAGTAGGAATTAAGCTTGGGGATGCTTGATACGTCTCCAACGTATCTATAATTTTTGCTTGTTCCATGCTGTTATATTATCATTCTTGGATGTTTTACAATCATTTTATTACAACTTTATATCATTTTTTCGGACTAACTGTAACACCCCTGGTTTCAACTACAGTAACCCTTGTAATCAAGCTACAGTGATGGCAAGTTTAAGCTAATCCATTTTTTTTGCTAAACAGTGCATGATCAGATTTGGATCCTATCTCTTTTTAAAAAAAAGTCTTTTGCAATTAAAATTCAATAATAAGTGGTTTAAATAATTTTTGCAAACCAGAAATAAAAATCTTGCTTAGGTTGCAAATATTCCCTAAGCTATTTTACAGTCATAACCAACATTTTATAAATTGTTTTTGTGCCTCAAAATAACTAAAACAGAGGCCAAATCATTTATTTAAATGCCTTTTTAATTATAGCAGTTTCAAATATTTTCAAAAGGCCGCCAAACTTTTTGTGGCCTTGCCAAATATTACAACACTAATATTTGACTAGGTGGAACTTTTTATAAAAATGATAAGATGCTAAAATATTTAAAATAGCAAGTATTCAAAAAAACAAAAAAAAGAGGAGGCACTGTGTCCCTGGGCTCTAATGAGCTACAGGGCGGCCCCGCCCACCTATGCCATCGTCCCCCACCTCCTTCTCACGGGGGGGACGTGGACACGGCGATGGCCGCCACCGGCCACCCCGTCGCCCTGGCGCGCATCGGGCTGTTCCTCTGCGCCTACAAGGCCCCTCCCATCGGCCTCCGAACCCTAGCCCCCTTCCTTTCCTCCCTCTCGCGCCGCCTGCCCTCCCTCGCCCACATTCGCGCCGCCGTCGCCATGGCCAAGCTTGCCCCCGCGGCCACCGTGCTCCCCGGTGCCTAGGAGCACGTCCCCTCGCTCCGTCGTCGTTCGCCGCTTCCTCCTCGCCCACGGATCGAGCTCGAGCCCCCTTGCATCGTCCCCGCGCCACCGTCTCTCTCCTCGGGCCGCCGTCACGTGCCGCGACGAATCCAGCCGCCCCAAGGCTCCCCCGCGCCCACTTTGCTCACCTGCACGGTCGCGGTGAGCCCCCGGTCCTTCTCCCTCATTCCCCTCGTTGGAACGTGGCGTGTAGCCCCCGATTCGGCCAGAACCGACGCTCGGCTCCGCCTAAGCTCGTCGCCGGCGAGCCCCCGGTAATCTTTTGGTCCCGCGCTCGTCGCCTTTCGCTTCCCCGCGTTTGCGTAGGCCATCGTAGGCTCGTTAGGTCGCCCGCTAGCACGCCGTAGCGCCGTCCCAGTCGGAGCCCGAATCGCGCCGCCGTCTCTGCTCACCGCCGGCGCCGACTCAGGCCGTCCCAGCTCCTCCCGCTCGTCGGGATGGAAGCTCACGTGCTTCAGTGTTCGAACGCGGGTCTCCGCGCGCAAAACGATCCCCTGTGGGCGATTTCCGAGTAGGGTCGGCGCCCCTCCGCTGCGGATTTAGTCGCCGGAGCTTGCTCCGGTGCCGCCGCCGATGTGGCCCAGCTGGGGCCAACCCCAGTGACCCTGCCAGTGGCCCCAGAGGCCCACTTGACCATGTTGACCGTGGTCAACAGGTTGACTGGGCTGTCCCAGTCACTGCCAGGTGGGGCCATTCCCCCTGGGCCTATGACATGTGGGGCCCAACCCCATTAGAGTTAATTAGGTTTGATTAATTAATCTTGTTAATTAAATTAAGTTAATTAGACTCTGACATGTGGGGCCTACCCGATTAGTTAATTAATTAGATTAAATTAAACTCTGTTTAGGCCCTAAGTCTATGACAGATGGGGCCCACTGGTCAGGCTTGACCAGTCAGCCCCACTATTGACTGTTGACGCTATCCTGATGTCATGATGACGTCATAAATGCTTTTTCGAAATAAATTAAATCTGTTAATTTCAGAATATTATTAAAACTTTGAAAATTAATATAAATTAATCTATAACTCGGATGAAAATAATTTATATATGAAAGTTGTTCACAAAAATCCCACGGTTCTGAATACGCAGTCCGTTCGTATGTCACGTGCTCCTATCATAACGAACATGGAACTTTTCATCGTTTTCATCTGTCCGGTAGTAGCCCGAGACCCGGGAAAATATCGTCAGATATTCTTTCGATCCGTCTGTGTCGTCGTTTTCTCACAGGGGGTGCCCCTAGACGGCAGATGCCATGGGATGGCTTAAGAGGTGAGAGCAAGGCTGCAATGGAGATCCGGGACGGGTATGCGGATAGCACGCGGTGGTTTACCCAGGTTCGGGGCTCTCCGGAGAGATAATACCCCTACTCCTGCATGTCTGTATATCTGGTATATATCTGGTACAGAGTTGCTCCTGGAGCTGTATTGGACTGAGAGCAGTGGCAGAGTGCATGCCTACTGTCTCGTATGTATGTGTGAGCTAGCTAGCAAGTGGGCATGAGAGAGCTCCACCGTGAGTGAGTGTGAATGAGAGGGGGCTTGCTGCCCTTTTATAGTGTGGGCATGGGCATGGTGGGTGGTGGCCCACCCACCAACTACACTATTCCAGATGTCAAGTGAGATGACAAGTGAGGTAGGCACTAGTACACCACTATTGGAGGTGACACGTGAGGTGACGCAAGATGCAGTCAATAGTGCACCACTATTGGGGTGCAGTGAGGTGACGCGTGATGCAGGCTATAGTGTCTTCATGTCGTGGCCGACGGGACGTGGCGATTGACCTCGCGCAGTAGGCCGGCTGGAGCAGCCGGACAGGGGTCGGTCGGAGCAGTCGGCTGGCGCCGCCGGGCAGGGGGCCTGCTGGCCTTAGGAGCCAGCCAGACCAGGGGGGCCAGCCAGACCAGGGGGGCCAGCCAGAGCAGCCGAACAGAGGGGCGTTGGCCGCCCCGTTGTTTTAAAATGTCGAGTCGCCTCCATGAGCCTACCCGGGGGTAATCCCCCCGACAGTAGCCTCCGAGCCTCCGGGCGACTTGGAAAGTCGGGCGGAGGGTTTTTGCTGTTGGAGTTGTTTGTTGCAGAAGTTGTTGATGACGGTCGATTGTGGGTCGGGGACGACGCGGCTTGCTTCCAGCGGGGGCGCGCCAGCGCACCCGCTGGGTGTAGCCTCCGAGCCTCCGGGCGACTCGAAGAGTCGGGCGGAGGGTCTTTGCTGTTGCTGAAATAGACGGTAGCGTCGAGGACGTCGGGCGTGGACGCGGAGACCGCCAACTAACGGGCGCAGGGCCCTGCCTGGCGCGGATGCGGAGTCAACTGGCTGGTTGTTTCCAGCGGGGGCACGCCAGTGCACCCGCTGGGTGTAGCCTCCGAGCCTCCGGGCGACTCGAAGAGTCGGGCGGAGGGTCTTTGCTGTCGCAGGAGCAGACGGTGGCGTCAGGGATGTCGGGCGCGGACGCGGGGTCCGCTGGCTGATGGGCGCGAAGCCCAGTCAGGGGCGGACACAGGGTCCGCCGGCTGATGGGCGCGGAGCCCTGCCGGAGGCGGACGCGGGGTCCGCCGGCTGTTGGGCGCGAGGCGCTGCCGAGGGAGGGCGCGGGGTCCGCCCGCTGATGAGCGCGAGGCGCTGCCGAGGGCGGACGCGGAGACCGCCGGCTGATGACCGCGAGGCGCTGCCGAGGGCGAACGCGGGGTCCGCCGGCTGATGAGCGCGAGGCGCTGCCGAGGACGGACGCGGGGTCCGCCGGCTGATGAGCGCAAGGCGCTGCCCAGGACGGACGCGGGGTCCGCCGGCTGATGAGCGCGAGGCGCTCCCGAGGACGGACGCGGGGTCCGCCGGCTGATGAGCGCGAGGCGCTACCGAGGGCGGACGCAGGGTGCGCCAGCTGATGGGCGCGAGGCGCTGCCGAGGGCGGAGGCGGTGTCCGTCGGCTGATGAGCGCGAGGCGCTGCCAGGGGCAGACACGGGGTCCGCCGGCTGATGAGCACGAGGCGCTGCCAGGGGCGGACGCGGGGTCCGCCGGCTGATGAGCACGAGGCGCTGCCGAGGGCGGACGCGGGGTCCGCCGGCTGATGAGCGCGAGGCGCTGCCAGGGGCAGACACGGGGTCCGCCGGCTGATGAGCGCGAGGCGCTGCCAGGGGCGGACACGGGGTCCGCCGGCTGATGAGCGCGAGGCGCTGTCGAGGACGGACGCGGGGTCCGCCGGCTGATGGGCGCGAGGCGCTGCCGAGGGCGGACGCGGGGTCCGCCGGCTGATGGGCGCGAGGCGCTGCCGAGGGCGGACGCGGGGTCCGCCGGCTGATGGGCGCGAGGCGCTGCCGAGGGCGGACGCGGGGTCCGCCGGCTGATGGGCGCGAGGCGCTGCCGAGGGCGGACGCGGGGTCCGCCGGCTGATGGGCGCGAGGCGCTCCCGAGGGCGGACGCGGGGTCCGCCGGCTGATGAGCGCGAGGCGCTGCCGAGGGCGGACGCGGGGTCCGTCGGCTGATGGGCGCGGGGCCCTTGCGGGGGTAGCCTCCGAGCCTCCGAGCGAGGAGGTTCCTCACGGATATGATCGTGCAAAAGACAAGTTTAGTCGATGCAAATATATCAAATATTTGATTTTGGTAGTGCAAGTTTATGTAGAGGGTGCCGACTCGGTTTCGTCCGAGCCCCCTTCAGTCTTTTTCATGTTCTCTCCGATCTTTGGCTTTTGCTCTTGCTAGCCGGACAGTCGGGAGCCGGTCTGTAGCTGAGGCGAAGAGTGGGCCGTGGGATGGAGCGTACAGTACTCGGACTCTGGGAGCGGACTCGATCGAGCAGATACTCGCAAATGAAATGACCGGGTTGCCCAAGCCGTTTCCTTCCGGGACGCCTTTCGCGTGGGGTGACCTCCAGCTTGTGCTCTCGCTAGCCGGACAGTCGCGGTGCGATCTGTAGCTGAGACAAAGAGTGGGCCTTCGGTACCGTACACGCTACTAAGCCGTCTCGTGGGAACGAACGTATCGGGCCAAGCGGCCAGCCCCGGGCCGAGACTAGCTGGCGCCGGGGCGAACAGTAAGGCAGCAGAATAAATGCGGAGATGGCCCTCGAGGGTCGCTCGGGGTTATTCGCTTTATGTGTATGCTGCAAGGATATGCGGGTGGAGATCTCACATTGCTTTTTGGTACCGACTAGACGGTTTTGTCGATGTCGGCCAGCGCGGCTTGCAGTCGACGTGGACCAGCCGATGCGCGCGAGGCGCCGCCGGGCGCGGACTTGGAGTCCGCCGGCTCATGGGCACGAGGCGCTGCCGGTCGAGGACGCGGATTCCGTCGGCTGATGGTCGCGAGCCACTGCCGGATGCGGACGCGGAGTCCTTGCTGAGGCAGACAGTGGCGTCGAGGATGTCGGGCGCGGGCGCGGAGTCCGCCGACTGATGGGCGCGGAGCCCTGCTAGGTGTGGATGTGGAGCCCACCGGCTGGCTGTTTCCAGCGGGGGCGCGCCAGCGCACCCGCTGGGTGTAGCCTTCAAGCCTCCGGGCGACTCGAAGAATTGGGCGGAGGGTCTTTGCTGTTGCTGAAGCAGATAGTGGCGTTGAGGACGCCGGGTGCGGACGCGGGGTCCGCCGGCTGTAGAGCGTGAGGCACTGCCGAGGGCGGACGCGGGGTCCGCTGGCTGTTGAGCGCGGGGCGCTGCCGAGGGCGGAAGGGGGGTTCGCCGGTTGTAGAGCGCGAGGCGCTGCCGAGGGGCGGACGCGGGGTCCGCCGGCTGTAGAGCGCGGGGCGCTGCCGAGGGCGGACGCGGGGTCCGCCGGCTGTAGAGCGCGGGGCCCTGACGAAGGTAGCCTCCGGGCCTCCGGGCGAGGAGGTTCATTGGTGTCGTCGAAGGTAGCCGGTTGTCGGCCTTCAGCCGGCGCGGCTTTTTACCGGCGCGGCGCGCCGGCCGCACCCGCTGGATGTCGCCCGCTGGGTGTAGCATTGCATTTGGCGCAGTCGAGTTGGAGGCGCCCTCCGGCAGGGGGGCCGGGCTTCCGGGCGCCCGGGGACGCCCCAGCCGATCGGCCCGAACCGGCCAGACGACATAGCAGGAGGCGGCCGAGCCGACCCCCAGCCGTCCGGGCATCGGAAGGGGACAGACGGAGCTGGACGTTGTCAGGCGGAGTCGGACGCGGCCGTGCATGCGGCGTGTAGCCGGCCATGCATGCCACCATGCATGCAAGTACGTAACCATGCATGTACGTACTCTCCTTTTTTTTCAGCCGGCTGCTCTTTTCTCTGTTCCTTCCTCAGCCGGCCCCGACACCTGAGCAGCGCGGGAGCGCGCGGGGCGCAGCCGGCGCGGGCGGCGAGCCGGCGGGGCAGAAGCCGGCCCGGATGGCGACAGCCGGCGCGGCGCTAAGCACGGGAGGCGGTCTTCAGTCCAGACGACACCGCGCGTGGGCGATGCGGGCTGGAGCCGGTGGACGCAGAGCACCCGGCCGGGGCGGAGCCGGGGCCGGGTCGGCGGCCGGACGGGGCTGCGCGGCCGGTTGCGGGATGTGCGGGCGCGAAGCCGGCATGGGCACGGAGCCACGGCGCCGAGGGGCCGACGCGGACGCGCGGGCGTATTCGGCTGCGGTCGGAGCCGGTTGCGGGTGGGGCAGGCGCCCGCGGGCAGGAGCCGGCACAGGGCGCAGTCGTCGCGAGCGAGAGGCGCGCAGGCCGCGGGGCATTAGCCGGAGCCGGCAGGCGCGAGGTGGGGCCGGAGCGTGGACGCGGCGGAAGCGGAGCCGGCCGGGCATGGCGGAGGCGGAGCCGGCCGGTGCGGGGCACACGGCCGTGGGGACGGAGCCGGCCGAGCGTGTCGGAGGCGGTGTCGGCCAGCGCGGGGCACACGGCCGTGGAGACGGAGCCGGCCGAGCGTGTCGGAGGCGGAGTCGGCCAGCGCGGGTAGAGACGGCAGCATCCCTCAGTTCCTGAAGCTTGTTTACAGAAGCACGCTCTTTTGCAGAAAGATCAGCTTCTTTCTCAGCAATCAGCCTACGACCTTCAGCTTTCTGTTCTTCTAATGCCTTCTGCTTTTCTTCCAGTTCATCACACTTGCTTCTGTATGACTTCTCAAGGTTCACGAAATGTACTTTGATATCTTCCCACTGAATGCCACTTTGCAGTTGTAGGGATGCTTCTGTGTGGGACTTCAGCTTGCCAAATACTTCAGTGAGTTGTTCAAGCAACGGCCCCGTTGTTGACTCCGAACCGCCAGAGATGCGAGAAGCTGCTTCAGTCGCCATTTGCAACCAAAACAATGACAAACTCAGGCAAAGGAGACCCGACGGCCCAAGACCGGGGAGGGACGCGGCGGAGACGGCAGGGGCGCTGCGTCCAGGCGGGGAAGAACGGGGAACGGCGACGCGGGCGAGAGGCCGCAGGCGGGAGCGGGGGCGCCTGGGGTACGGCGCGACGACGGCGACGGCGGCGGCGGCTGCGGAACGGCGATGGGTGGCGACGACGGACGAGGTCGGGGCGACCAGAGACAGCGGAGGACGGGTGCGCAGGGCGCGGGCACGGAGCAGAGCGTGGGCGCGCGAGGAGGCACGGCGGAGCGGTGCTGCTCCGGAGGCGAGGCGGACGGCCGACGCGCAGCCACCGGGACGCGCAGCCGCGCACCCGAGCGGCGACGAGGCGCGCAGACGCACGGCCACGAAAGTGGAGCGTGCGCCGGGGTGCCGGGGACGGAGCCGAGAGGAGCCGGCCGGGCCGGTGGCGGAGAAGCAGGACGGCGAGGCCGCCGCCGCACGGCGCGGGGGCCCGGAAGCACCTGCGTGCGCAGCAGGAGAAGCAGGACGGCGGGGCCGGCGCCACCGCTCGACCCAAGGGCTAGCAGCAGCCGCATGTGCTGCAGGAGCAGCGGGGCGGCGGGGCCGGGTCGTGGGGGAGCCGGCGCAGGCGAGGGTGGACGGGCGGCCAGGCTCGTCGACGCCGAGCGCGGATGGACGCGAGCGCACGGACGGAATCATGGCCGTGGAGGAGGAGCTTGGCGTGGAAGCAGAACCGCGCGCGGGTGCGCCTGTGGCAGCACGGCACGCGACCGGAGCCGGCGAGGCGGAGAGGGCCGGGGGCGGAGCCGCCCGCGGCTGCCGGCGCGAGGAAGCGAAGGGCGGGGGCGCGCGGACCCGACCCAGGCGGAAGGTGCGGTCCCGGCGGGCCGACGGCAGGGGAGGCCGGCTGCGGGGCAACAGGTGGCGTCGGGGCACGCAAGGGCGCGGGGAGCCGGTGCAGCGGCCAGGGCGGACGGCCGTGATGCGTGCGGGTCGGGCGCGCGGAGTAAAGGTCCGCGGCGCTGGTGAGGGCACCGAGCAGGGAAGGCGCGCGGTCATGGCAGGAAGGCGACGGCGACGGGAAGCAGTGGAGCGCCCGGTGCTCGCGCGTGGCCGAGGCGCAGAGGAGGTCGGGGCGGGGCTGTCCGCCGTCGCGGGAGCCCGGGCGCAGCCGACGGCATAAAAAAGAGGTCGCGGCCGCCGGAGCCGTTGTCGTGATACCACCGGCACCGGCGCGAGCAGCGCCAACGCGAGGAGGACGTGACGGCGGCCGAGCAGTAGCCGCAACGCGCGGATGCGGGCGATGGGACGCCACGGGCGCACGGCCGGAGCGGCCGCGGCGACGCGTGGACGATCGCGCCGGAGCGAGACGCAGCGCGGGGGCGCGCAGGAGGCCAGGGCGCCTGGTCCCGAAGGCAAACGTAGGTATGGGGACGCCGGCGCAGCCGCGGTGGTGACGAAGTAGGAGGGCAGGCTGGCGACGAGGACGCGCCGCCCCGCGCGGTCGTCCCGGGGGCGTGTCGATGTCGGGCCCCCGAGCGCTACCGGAGAGGCGGCGGCGACGCCACGGTGATGATGACGAAAAGGGTCCCGCCCGGACCGCGGTTCCAGTAGCAGCGAGCCCCACGGTGGGCGCCAACTATCGTCGTTTTCTCACAGGGGGTGCCCCGAGACGGCAGATGCCATCGGATGGCTTAAGAGGTGAGAGCAAGGCTGCAGTGGAGATCCGGGACGGGTATGCGGATAGCACGCGGTGGTTTACCCAGGTTCGGGGCTCTCCAGAGAGATAATACCCCTACTCCTGCATGTCTGTATATCTGGTATATATCTGGTACAGAGTTGCTCCTGGAGCTGTATTGGACTGAGAGCAGTGGCAGAGTGCCTACTGTCTCATATGTATGTGTGAGCTAGCTAGCAAGTGGGCATGAGAAAGCTCCACCGTGAGTGAGTGTGAATGAGAGGGGGCTTGCTGCCCTTTTATAGTGTGGGCATGGGCATGGTGGGTGGTGGCCCACCCACCAACTACACTATTCCAGATGTCAAGTGAGATGACAAGCGAGGTAGGCACTAGTACATCACTATTGGAGGTGACACGTGAGGTGACGCATGATGCAGTCAATAGTGCATCACTATTGGGGTGCAGTGAGGTGACGCGTGATGCGGGCTATAGTGTCTTCATGTCGTGTCCGACGAGACGTGGCGGTTGACCTCGCGCAGTAGGCCGGCTGGAGTAGCCGGGCAGGGGTCGGTCGGAGCAGTCGGCTGGCGCCGCCGGGCAGGGGGCCTGCTGGCCTTAGGAGCCAGCCGGACCAGGGGGGCCAGCCGGAGCAGCCGGACAGAGGGGCGTTGGCCGCCCCGTTCTTTTAAAATGTTGAGTCGCCTCCATGAGCCTACCCAGGGGTAATCCCCCCGACAGTCTGCGACGTGTAGTTCTGCGTTAGTGCATGCCTAGCTCTGCATATTGCCATGTCATGCATCGTGTTGCATATGTCTGCATTATATTTATTGTTTCTCCCCCCTCTTCTTACCGGTAGACCCCGAGACTGACGCTGCTGCCGGGTACGACTACACCGTTGAGGATCAGGCCTTTGCAGCAGAGCAGCAAGGCAAGCAAACCCCCCTTGAGCATTCCGATATCGCCCAATTCTTTTCCTCTCATTCTTGCATTAGATTTTGCTACTGTATTAGCTAGCTCCTACTCTGATGCATAGCTTGTTTTTGATAAACTGCTACTGTACCTGCTTTCATATCACCTGCTTAGTATAGGATGGATAGTGATCCCCTGTGACCCCGTAGCCCCAGTTGCCCCTGCTTCTTCATCGACGACTCGAAGACTTGAAGACTCGGTCAACCGACCGACAAGCCATGCCCGTCACATTCACCGCACACCCCTCAGTTGTACGACTCTACAGAGCTACTATCGAGTACCGAGGGTGACACCTCGTGAAGTACTCATGATGCTAACTCTGTAGTGTAGCTAGTCGGTCGTGGTTATCGAGGGTGATTCCTCCTTCACCACTCCCGATGACGACTCTGTCGTGCAACCCCTCAAGCGTAGACCATCGAGGGTGAATCCTCTCTGGTTACCTTGACGGTTACATTGAGTGGGATCCATCGAGGGTGATTCCTCGGTTTTTCCCCTTGGTGTTATAGACACACGGTTACATTTACTTTACTATTGATACATGATGAGGTCAGGATGACCGGAGGGTGTTGGTGAAATATGACGGGGCATGGCCGGTCATTCTTGGCCCTTGCCACAAGACCTCGAGACGGGGCGACGGGACCACATATCGTGTATCGCGCTCATCACCGCAATTAATAAAATGCTAATGGTTTGGGTATTTCATCTGAGTTGGTCATTTGACCTTTTCGCACTAAACTTCACGTGGGAGAAGTTATGGGTACTCTGCGTCGTTGTATCAGTCGAAGCTCTTCGGACGTCAGCGATGGAGTGGCGCGTGCCCGGGTGGCCCGCGTAAAGCATCGTCCTGTATTAAGAGGTGCGAGGACTGACACCGGCCTCCCTCGCATCGTGCAGGAGTGCAAAGGGTGAGTGGGCCCATGACCCCTGCGCGCTTAGGATTTAGACCGGCGGGCTGGCCTCTCTGTTGAGCCTAGGTAGGGCGACGACGTGTTGATCTTCGAGGCCGGGCATGACCCAGGAAAGTGTGCCCGACCAAAGGTGATCAAGCGTGATGGAAAACGTGGTGCACCCCTGCAGGGATGAAATTAACTATTCGAATAGCCGTATCCACGGTAACAGGATGACTTGGAGTTGTATCCCGAGCTAATATAACTAAAAGTGATGACTTGAAATAAAATGTTGGCTCCGAGGTTGCTTTCTCGTGGGAGTCGAGGAAGGATCTCTGGGCGTGGTTACTTAATAAAATTGCTACAATGATATTGTTACATATGAGTTACCAATCTACACTCTTCTAATGCTGCAAGATGTTGAAGATGCTAGTCTTCGATAGGACTAGGCCTTCCCCCCCTCATTCTTGCTTTCTGCAGTCAGTCCAGATATAACCCCCATTCCCTTGATAATGATGCATACTTAGCATAGTTCTGATGTCAGTCTTGCGAGTACTTTGGATGAGTACTCACCGCTGCTTTGCATTCCCTTTCCCCTTCGATACGATTACCGCGTTCAGATGATGGAGCCCAGGAGATGGAGTACGTCGGAGACGACTACTACACCACCGCCGGAGCCTACTACTACGTGGAAAGTGCCGACGCTCAGGAGTAGTTAGGTTGGCTCCCAGGCAGGAGGCCTCGCCTCTTTCGACCCGCTGCTTATGTTTGTGCTAGCCTTCTTAAGGCAAAACTTGTTTAACTTATGTCTATACTTAGATATTTTTTTGCTTCCGCTGACTAGTTGAATTTGAGCTTATGTATTCGAGCCCTCGAGGCCCTGGCTTGTAATATGAAGCTTGTATGACTTTAAATTGTGTCTAGAGTTGTGTTGTGATATCTTCCAGTGAGTCCCTAATCTTGGTCGTACGCATTTGCGTGTATGATTAGCGTACGATCAAATTGGGGGCGTCACAAGTTGGTATCAGAGCCGACTGCCTGTAGGTAGCCCCCTTTCTAACTCCTTGGCCGAAGTTGAGTCTAGTCATTGAAA
Source organism: Elymus sibiricus (assembly GCA_039707655.1). Lineage (NCBI taxonomy): Eukaryota > Viridiplantae > Streptophyta > Magnoliopsida > Poales > Poaceae > Elymus > Elymus sibiricus. Next base: position 274,032,827 of record CM077675.1, on the reverse strand, counting down.
AACTTTTACAAACATAGTTGTGTGGCTTACGGGCCCACATCTCAATCGGGTAGTATTAGGATCTTTTATTCCTCGTCTATACTCTGGGTTCTGATCTCTCTTCTATTCGGGTTAAAGATTTTACTAACTCTAACTCTAGGTTCTCGTAACTACTTCCTCCCGGAGAGCCCCTAATACCAAATGATGGCTTGATTCATCAGAAGACTCCGAAGATACTCTCCGATGTTCTCTCGAGAACTTGTGTTCATCACTCTTGCGATTCCCTTCTTCCATCTACCCCCCTAGGCTTACCGGGGATTCGTTTGTCCGCAGTTGTCATGGGTTTCACAAAATCCTTCCAATTGCTATTCGATCTTCCGAAATCCTCATTAGCCTTTTGCTCTTGACCTTTCTCACCTGCTTGCATTATGGTTAATTCGATATGTCTAGCAATATTCATTAAATCCTTGGTGGTTGTCATTTGATTTTATTGATTCAACATGTGTGTGGATGCACGCAGTCATCAGTTGTTTCTCATAAATTATCTGTCCAGCTCAGACGTCTTTCGAAACATGAGTTGGTTCTCGACAAATCAACTTTGATTGATTGTCCATCTAAGTCCATTCAGCTTAGTTGTATTTGATCGGAGCATCTGATTCTGATACACCAATTGAGGAATCTTGATTCCTTGGTTATTTTAAGCATCGATTTAATTAGATGTTCTATAATCTGATGCCTTGCATTCTTTCTTCCACTGATTGGGTTTCGATACTCACATCAGATTCCTTTGTGGGATGCCAAAACCATTGTTGGGTTTATCCAACAGCATCCTTCACATTCAAAATCCTTGTGAGTTCTTCCCCTGATGCATGATGCCATTGGTAAATTGTGTCTTCTCCCTCTGATAAGTTGTATCCTATGCTTTTGTCAGTCATGCTCTTTTGTCAAACATGTGTTTATTACTCTTGAAGCTTGTGGTATATGTTCCTAAGATGCCCTGATGGGTTGAACCTATGCCTTCCTTAATTCGTGTGAACTCAAGAGTTTTCACGAGTCCTAATCTTCTGGTGTTTTGCCGGATAATCTTTCAAAATTACAACCTCATCTAAAGCGAGGAGTAAATGGAAGGTGATGCATTGACAAAGTGGGAGTCGACCTTGTACCTTGTGTTCATGCCCATGGAAACAATGTTGATCTTATCAAAGGAGCTTCTCGTAACAATAATCTTTCTCTTTGTTTGATTTGACCTTGTATCTGTGATTTGATACTTTACAACCGTGGTTCCGACCATGATTGTTCTTCTTTGATCCCATTTTTAGACCAGTTTAAGAACTTGTCTTCTGCAAATCAATGCATCGGTCCAAGCTTTAATTCTGATCTACATCCGAGTATTACCCCTGGTATCTCGAGAAAATCATGGAGCTACATAACTTCTTATAAGCTCCTCATCAGCTATGTTTTCCTTCACTGATTCTAGTTTCCTCGTGTTCTGAATTGTTGGACACTCAAGGATACCGATAATTGAATCGAGTCCGCATTGCGATTCAACAACTCTTAGTAATCTTCTTTGCTTATGAGTTTGTACTCGATCATGCCATTCCAAGCTGTTAGGCTACATCATCATCGTCATGCTAAAGCTTGACCATGCTATTGCTACTTCTCGAGCATGCGTTGGTTTCCGTGAAGAGGAACGGGTGATGCAGCAAAGTAGATAAGTATTTCCCTCAGTTGTTGAGAACCAAGGTATCAATCCAGTAGAAGATACAAGCAAGTCACCAATGGATGTACCTACACAAATAATCAAACACTTGCACCCAACGCTATAAAGGGGTTGTCAATCCCTTCACGGCTACTTGCAAGTATGAGATCTGATAGAGATGGATAGAATAGATTGCTTGGAAGTAAAGTAAAACAAAAGTAAAAATATGGCAGCAAAGTATTTTTGGTATTTTTGGCTTTAGATCTGAAAGTATAAGATGGAAAATAGACCCGGGGGCCATAGGTTTCACTAGAGGCTTCTCTCATGATGGCAAGTATTACGGTGGGTGAACAAATTACTGTCGAGCAATTGATAGAAAAGCGAATAATTATGAAGACATCCAAGGCAATGATTATGCATATAGGCATCACGTCCGTGTCAAGTAGACCGAAACGATTCTGCATCTACTACTATTACTCCACACATCGACCGACTCCTGCCTGCATCTAGAGTATTAAGTTCATGAAGAACAGAGTAACGCATTAGGTAAGATGACATGATGTAGAGGGATAAACTCAAGCAATATGATGAAATCCCCATCTTTTTATCCTCGATGGCAACGATACAATACGTGCCTCGCTACCCCTACTATGTCACTGGGTGAGGACACCGCAAGATTGAACCCAAAACTAAGCACTTCTCCCATTGCAAGAATTACCAATCTAGTTGGCCAAACCAAACCAATAACTCGAAGAGACTTGCAAAGATATGAAATCATGCATATAAGAATTCAGAAAAGACTCAAATAATATTCATATATAATCTGAACATAAACCCACAATTCATCGAATCTCGACAAACACACCGCAAAAGAGTATTACATCGGATAGATCTTCATGAAGATCATGAAGAACATGGTATTGAAGAGCAAAGAGAGAGAATAAGCCATCTAGCTACTAGCTATGCACCCGAAGGTCTGTGGTGAACTACTCACGCATCATCGGAGGGGTAATGGAGTTGATGTAGATGCCCTCCGTGATCAAATCCCCCTCCGGCAGATTACCGGAAAAGGCTCCAAGATTGGATCTCACGGGAACCGAGGCTCCTGGCGGCGGAAAAGTGTTTTCGTGGCTCTCTCTGGTATACAGGGAATATTTTGGAATTTATAGGCTGAAAATTAGGGTTGGGAGAGCTGCTGTGGGCCCACAAGCCAGGGGGCGCGCCCCTGTGGCTTGTGGCCACACGGCAGCTCTCCTGCCTTGCTCTCCAAGCTTTATAGATGTCTTCTGGTCCAATAAAAATTATTCTGAAGATTTTATTCCATTTGGACTCCGTTTAATATTCCTAATCTGCAATACTCAAAAACAAGGAAAAAACAGAAACTGGCACTAGACTCTAGATGAATAGGTTAGTCCCAAAAATAATATAAAATAGCATATTAATGCATATAAAACATCCAAAACAGATAATATAATAGCATGGAACAATCAAAAATTATAGATACGTTGGAGACGTATCAAGCATCCCCAAGCTTAATTCCTGCTCGTCCTCGAGTAGGTAAATGATAAAAACAGAATTTTTGATGTGGAATGCTACCTAACATATTTATCCATGTAATATTCTTTATTGTGGCATGAATATTCAGATCCATAAGATTCAAAACAATAGTCTAATATTGACATAAAAACAGTAATACTTCGAGCACACCAACAAGGCAATCATGTCCTTTCGAAATAACATGGCCTTAGAAAGTTATCCCTACAAAATCATATGGTCTGGCTATGCTCCATCTTCCCCACACAAAGTATCTAAATCATGCACAACCCCGATGAACAAGTCAAGCAATTGTTTCACACTTTTGGTGTTCTCAAACCTTTTCAACTCTCACGCAATACATGAGCGTGAGCCATGGATATAGCACTATAGGTGGAATAGAATATGGTGGAGGTTGCAAGGAAAAAGGAGAAGATAGTCTCACATCAACTAGGCGTATCAACGGGCTATGGAGATGGCCATCAATAGATATCAATGTGAGTGAGTAGGGATTGCCATGCAACGGGTGCACTAGAGCTATAAGTGTATGAAAGCTCAAAAAGAAAACTAAGTGGTCGTGCAAGATGAAACTCCACTAGTTATATGAAAGTGACAAAATAGGAGACTCTCTATCATGAAGATCATGGTGCTACTTTGAAGAACAAGTGTGAAAAAAGATAGTAGCAATTGTCCCTTCTCTCTTTCTCTCATTTTTTTTGGTGGGCATCTTTGGCCTCTTTTTTTTATTTGGGCTTCGCTGGCCTCTTTTATTTTTTTGTAAAGTCCGGATACTCGTCCCAACTTGTGAGGGAGTCATGGCTTCCATCATCCTTTTCTCACACGGGACAATGCTCTAATAATGAAAATCATCACACTTTTATTTACTTACAACTCAAAAGAAAAATTACAACTCGACACCTATGACAAAATATGACTCTATATGCAATATGAAAGTGGTGGTGCATGTCATGAAAAGCGGAACGGTGGAAGTTGCATGGCAATATATCTCGGAATGGCTATGGAAATGCCATAATAGGTAGGTATGGTGGCTGTTTTGAGGAAGATATATGGTGGCTGTTTTGAGGAAGGTATATGGTGGCTGTTTTGAGGAAGGTGGGTTTGATGTACCGGCAAAAGTTGCGCGGTACTAGAGAGGCTAGCAAAGGTGGAAGGGTGAGAGTGCGTATAATCCATGGACTCAACATTAGTCATAAAGAACTCACATACTTATTGCAAAAGTCTATTAGTTATCAAACAAAGCATTAGACGCATGCTCCTAGGGGAGAGGTTGGTAGGAGTTAACCATCGCGCGCTCCCGACCCTCACACAAAGGTCGACAATCATTAAACAAATCATGCTCCGACTTCGTTACATAACGGTTCACCATACGTGCATGCTACGGGAATCACAAACTTCAACACAAGTATCTCTCCAATTCACAACTACTCACTAGCATGACTCTCATATTACCATCTCTATTATCTCAAAACTATATGCAAGGAATCAAACTTCTCATAGTATTCAATGCACTTAATATGAAAGTTTTTATTATATCCCTCTTGGATGCCCATTATATTAGGACTAAATTCATAACCTAAACAAATTACCATGCTGTTTTAAGAGACTCTCAAAATAATATAAGTGAAGTACGAGAGTTCAATAATTTATATAAAATAAAACACCACCATGCTCTAAAAAGATATAAGTGAAGCACTAGAGCAATTGCCTAGCTCAAAAGATATAAGTGAAGCACATAGAGTATTCTAATAAATTCACGAATCAGCGTGTCTCTCTCAAAAAGATGTGTGCAGCAAGGATGATTGTGGCAAACTAAAAAGCAAAGACTCATATCATACAAGACGCTCCAAGCAAAACACATATCATGTGGTGAATAAAAATATAGCCTCAAGTAAATTTACCGATGGATTGAAGACGAAAGAGGGGATGCCTTCCGGGGCATCCCCAAGCTTAGGCTTTTTGGTATCCTTGAATATGGCTTGGGGTGCCTTGGGCATCCCCAAGCTTAGGCTCTTGCCACTCCTTATTCCATAGTCCATCAAATCTTTACCCAAAACTTGAAAACTTCACAACACAAAACTCAACAGAAAACTCATGAGATCCGTTAGTATAAGAAAAATAAATCACCACTTTAGGTACTGTTGTGTACTCATTCTTTATTTATATTTGTGTAATACCTACTGTATTCTAACTTATCCATGGTTCATACCCCCCGATACAACCCATAGATTCATCAAAATAAGCAAACAACACAAAGAAAACAGAATCTGTGAAAAACAGAACAGTCTGTAGCAATCTGTAGACTTAGAATACTTCTGTAACTCTAAAAATTCTGAAAAATTAGGAAAACCAGGAAAATTTCTATATAAATCTTGTGTAAAAAATTCAGATCAAAAGCACGTTCCAGTAAACTTATAAAAATTCTGGACTGAGCGCAAAAGTTTCTGTTTTTTAACAGAATCAAACCACAAATACCGTAGACCATCCCAAAGGTCTTACTTGGCTCAAACACTAATTTAAACAAGAAAAAACAATTATTACAGAAGTAATAATGTGCAAAACACACCAAAACAGAAACGAAAAACAGAAAACGAAAATAAGATTGGGTTGCCTCCCAACAAGCGCTATTGTTTAACGCCCCTAGCTAGGCAAAACGCAATAGATCTAGGTATTGTCATCTTTGGTATGCAATCCATAAGTAGCTCTCATGATAGATTCATAAGGTAATTTTATTTTCTTTCTAGGAAAGTGTTCCATGCCTTTCCTTAATGGGAATTGGAATCTAATATTCCCTTCCTTCATATCAATAATTGCACCAATCGTTCTAAGGAAAAGGTCTACCAAGAATAATAGGACAAATATGAAGCTTGTATGACTTTAAATTGTGTCTAGAGTTGTGTTGTGATATCTTCCAGTGAGTCCCTAATCTTGGTCGTACGCATTTGCGTGTATGATTAGCGTACGATCAAATTGGGGGCGTCACAAGTTGGTATCAGAGCCGACTGCCTGTAGGTAGCCCCCTTTCTAACTCCTTGGCCGAAGTTGAGTCTAGTCATTGAAAAACTTTTACAAACATAGTTGTGTGGCTTACGGGCCCACATCTCAATCGGGTAGTATTAGGATCTTTTATTCCTCGTCTATACTCTGGGTTCTGATCTCTCTTCTATTCGGGTTAAAGATTTTACTAACTCTAACTCTAGGTTCTCGTAACTACTTCCTCCCGGAGAGCCCCTAATACCAAATGATGGCTTGATTCATCAGAAGACTCCGAAGATACTCTCCGATGTTCTCTCGAGAACTTGTGTTCATCACTCTTGCGATTCCCTTCTTCCATCTACCCCCCTAGGCTTACCGGGGATTCGTTTGTCCGCAGTTGTCATGGGTTTCACAAAATCCTTCCAATTGCTATTCGATCTTCCGAAATCCTCATTAGCCTTTTGCTCTTGACCTTTCTCACCTGCTTGCATTATGGTTAATTCGATATGTCTAGCAATATTCATTAAATCCTTGGTGGTTGTCATTTGATTTTATTGATTCAACATGTGTGTGGATGCACGCAGTCATCAGTTGTTTCTCATAAATTATCTGTCCAGCTCAGACGTCTTTCGAAACATGAGTTGGTTCTCGACAAATCAACTTTGATTGATTGTCCATCTAAGTCCATTCAGCTTAGTTGTATTTGATCGGAGCATCTGATTCTGATACACCAATTGAGGAATCTTGATTCCTTGGTTATTTTAAGCATCGATTTAATTAGATGTTCTATAATCTGATGCCTTGCATTCTTTCTTCCACTGATTGGGTTTCGATACTCACATCAGATTCCTTTGTGGGATGCCAAAACCATTGTTGGGTTTATCCAACAGCATCCTTCACATTCAAAATCCTTGTGAGTTCTTCCCCTGATGCATGATGCCATTGGTAAATTGTGTCTTCTCCCTCTGATAAGTTGTATCCTATGCTTTTGTCAGTCATGCTCTTTTGTCAAACATGTGTTTATTACTCTTGAAGCTTGTGGTATATGTTCCTAAGATGCCCTGATGGGTTGAACCTATGCCTTCCTTAATTCGTGTGAACTCAAGAGTTTTCACGAGTCCTAATCTTCTGGTGTTTTGCCGGATAATCTTTCAAAATTACAACCTCATCTAAAGCGAGGAGTAAATGGAAGGTGATGCATTGACAAAGTGGGAGTCGACCTTGTACCTTGTGTTCATGCCCATGGAAACAATGTTGATCTTATCAAAGGAGCTTCTCGTAACAATAATCTTTCTCTTTGTTTGATTTGACCTTGTATCTGTGATTTGATACTTTACAACCGTGGTTCCGACCATGATTGTTCTTCTTTGATCCCATTTTTAGACCAGTTTAAGAACTTGTCTTCTGCAAATCAATGCATCGGTCCAAGCTTTAATTCTGATCTACATCCGAGTATTACCCCTGGTATCTCGAGAAAATCATGGAGCTACATAACTTCTTATAAGCTCCTCATCAGCTATGTTTTCCTTCACTGATTCCAGTTTCCTCGTGTTCTGAATTGTTGGACACTCAAGGATACCGATAATTGAATCGAGTCCGCATTGCGATTCAACAACTCTTAGTAATCTTCTTTGCTTATGAGTTTGTACTCGATCATGCCATTCCAAGCTGTTAGGCTACATCATCATCGTCATGCTAAAGCTTGACCATGCTATTGCTACTTCTCGAGCATGCGTTGGTTTCCGTGAAGAGGAACGGGTGATGCAGCAAAGTAGATAAGTATTTCCCTCAGTTGTTGAGAACCAAGGTATCAATCCAGTAGAAGATACAAGCAAGTCACCAATGGATGTACCTACACAAATAATCAAACACTTGCACCCAACGCTATAAAGGGGTTGTCAATCCCTTCACGGCTACTTGCAAGTATGAGATCTGATAGAGATGGATAGAATAGATTGCTTGGAAGTAAAGTAAAACAAAAGTAAAAATATGGCAGCAAAGTATTTTTGGTATTTTTGGCTTTAGATCTGAAAGTATAAGATGGAAAATAGACCCGGGGGCCATAGGTTTCACTAGAGGCTTCTCTCATGATGGCAAGTATTACGGTGGGTGAACAAATTACTGTCGAGCAATTGATAGAAAAGCGAATAATTATGAAGACATCCAAGGCAATGATTATGCATATAGGCATCACGTCCGTGTCAAGTAGACCGAAACGATTCTGCATCTACTACTATTACTCCACACATCGACCGACTCCTGCCTGCATCTAGAGTATTAAGTTCATGAAGAACAGAGTAACGCATTAGGTAAGATGACATGATGTAGAGGGATAAACTCAAGCAATATGATGAAATCCCCATCTTTTTATCCTCGATGGCAACAATACAATACGTGCCTCGCTACCCCTACTATGTCACTGGGTGAGGACACCGCAAGATTGAACCCAAAACTAAGCACTTCTCCCATTGCAAGAATTACCAATCTAGTTGGCCAAACCAAACCAATAACTCAAAGAGACTTGCAAAGATATGAAATCATGCATATAAGAATTCAGAAAAGACTCAAATAATATTCATATATAATCTGAACATAAACCCACAATTCATCGAATCTCGACAAACACACCGCAAAAGAGTATTACATCGGATAGATCTTCATGAAGATCATGAAGAACATGGTATTGAAGAGCAAAGAGAGAGAATAAGCCATCTAGCTACTAGCTATGCACCCGAAGGTCTGTGGTGAACTACTCACGCATCATCGGAGGGGTAATGGAGTTGATGTAGATGCCCTCCGTGATCAAATCCCCCTCCGGCAGATTACCGGAAAAGGCTCCAAGATTGGATCTCACGGGAACCGAGGCTCCTGGCGGCGGAAAAGTGTTTTCGTGGCTCTCTCTGGTATACAGGGAATATTTTGGAATTTATAGGCTGAAAATTAGGGTTGGGAGAGCTGCTGTGGGCCCACAAGCCAGGGGGGCGCGCCCCTGTGGCTTGTGGCCACACGGCAGCTCTCCTGCCTTGCTCTCCAAGCTTGGTAGATGTCTTCTGGTCCAATAAAAATTATTCTAAAGATTTTATTCCATTTGGACTCCGTTTAATATTCCTAATCTGCAATACTCAAAAACAAGGAAAAAACAGAAACTGGCACTAGACTCTAGATGAATAGGTTAGTCCCAAAAATAATATAAAATAGCATATTAATGCATATAAAACATCCAAAACAGATAATATAATAGCATGGAACAATCAAAAATTATAGATACGTTGGAGACGTATCAAGCATCCCCAAGCTTAATTCCTGCTCGTCCTCGAGTAGGTAAATGATAAAAACAGAATTTTTGATGTGGAATGCTACCTAACATATTTATCCATGTAATATTCTTTATTGTGGCATGAATATTCAGATCCATAAGATTCAAAACAATAGTCTAATATTGACATAAAAACAGTAATACTTCGAGCACACCAACAAGGCAATCATGTCCTTTCGAAATAACATGGCCTTAGAAAGTTATCCCTACAAAATCATATGGTCTGGCTATGCTCCATCTTCCCCACACAAAGTATCTAAATCATGCACAACCCCGATGAACAAGTCAAGCAATTGTTTCACACTTTTGGTGTTCTCAAACCTTTTCAACTCTCACGCAATACATGAGCGTGAGCCATGGATATAGCACTATAGGTGGAATAGAATATGGTGGAGGTTGCAAGGAAAAAGGAGAAGATAGTCTCACATCAACTAGGCGTATCAACGGGCTATGGAGATGGCCATCAATAGATATCAATGT